>WQNJ02000022.1:6542500-7742500 GCA_016584745.2 Phylloscopus trochilus trochilus
TATATTTTTAGTATAATCAAGACAAACGTGTGCACAATACCTTTTGGAAAACAGAGTGAGAGCCTCCACGAGGAGGTTCTGCTGCAGTTTATGGTGTCTTTGTTGACTTGCTGACCTTGTGATTTGATGTGTTAAACCAACTTGCTTGAACGTGGCACCAATTTTATGACTGCTTGTTGTCCTCCTGTGTCAGGAGCCTGAGTGTGAAGGTATTTCCACCCCCTCCTTGGAGATTTGAACCTCGTGTCTGCTCTGCAGCAGAGGCTGCAGCAGGATGCATATGTGCACTGTGCACTGCATTTAGAGAGATCTCCCCCACTAAGCAATGTGGACATTCCCTTGCCACGGGCAATGTCCACATGGGATGGATCCCAGGTTAATGATTTCCTTTCCTTTCCTTTCCTTTCCTTTCCTTTCCTTTCCTTTCCTTTCCTTTCCTTTCCTTTCCTTTCCTTTCCTTTCCTTTCCTTTCCTTTCCTTTCCTTTCCTTTCCTTTCCTTTCCTTTCCTTTCCTTTCCTTTCCTTCCCTTCCCTTCCCTTCCCTTCCCTTCCCTTCCCTTCCCTTCCCTTCCCTTCCCTTTCCCTTTCCCTTTCCCTTTCCCTTTCCCTTTCCCTTTCCCTTTCCCTTTCCCTTTCCCTTTCCCTTTCCCTTTCCCTTTCCCTTTCCCTTTCCCTTTCCCTTTCCCTTTCCCTTTCCCTTTCCCTTTCCCTTTCCCTTTCCCTTTCCCTTTCCCTTTCCCTTTCCCTTTCCCTTTCCCTTTCCCTTTCCCTTTCCCTTTCCCTTTCCCTTTCCCTTTCCCTTTCCCTTTCCCTTTCCCTTTCCCTTTCCCTTTCCCTTTCCCTTTCCCTTTCCCTTTCCCTTTCCCTTTCCCTTTCCCTTTCCCTTTCCCTTTCCCTTTCCCTTTCCCTTTCCCTTTCCCTTTCCCTTTCCCTTTCCCTTTCCCTTTCCCTTTCCCTTCCCTTTCCCTTTCCTTTCCCTTTCTCCCCCTTCCCCTTTCCCCTTCCCTTTTTTCCTTTCCCTTTTTTCCTTTTCCCTTTCCTTTTCCTTTCCCATCCCAACAGAAAACTCCCATCTCCCACCCTCAGCAGAGGGAGAAACAGACTGACCCTGAGCAGTGCTGCACTAAGGATCCTCCTTTTTGGAGGAGTGCTGGGGAAAGTGCTGAAACAAAATGACATTTACATTGTACGCACCAATATTATAAAAGCTATTAAGGTACATTATTTTACACATCCTCATAATCTCTCCATACTGCTTTACTTAATTTGTGATAAAATTGTTGAGAAAGGGTACTTAATGTAGGACAGTCAGTAAAAGTAATTTATCATCTTCCCGCTTCGGTGCTCACGTTATCAGCGAACTCATTTTCTGCATTCATCATGCAATCAGCCTATTATTTGCATATTAATCAGGCAGTGGACCATGAAAGAGCCGCATCCCAGCCAAATGCTGCACTATCTCAGGAGGAACACTCAGTAATTATCATACATCAGTGTTATGATGTGGTAATTGATTATAACATCTTTCTGTTGCCCCTGGGGAGTCCCACTGCTAACCCAGCTTCAGGCATTCTGTGCAGATTTTTCTCTGAAAATTAGAGAAACCATTGCTGTCCTTTTATTAATGTTTTTCCCTTTACAATAGACAGCTCTCTGAGCATTTCCAAGGTACTTTTGCCTCATTCTTTCCTTTTTTTTAATGAAACCTTCATTAGGGAAAACACCTGTCTTGGATCAAAAAAAGTAAAAAAGAAATAACCAATCACCCAAATCAGACACTCTCAGAAAATCCAGTTGGGCTTGTTCATGTTCGTCCTCTCTCTTTCAAGGTCTGGTGGCTTTTTAGGTGCTGGTGTGGCTTACATAATGCCCTTCCCCATCAAACACAACGAAATGTTGCAACTTCAATAGACAGTAATTGCAAAGTTCGCATAAAGGCAGTTAAGTTGCTTTATTTAGGTGCCAAATGAGAGGCTAATTTTGGTCCTCTCGTAAAGGACAAATGAAACATCTGCCAGTTCAAACTTGCACTATTTTTAGGACCGAGTTCCAGAGGGGTAAACCAGAGAAACAAACACTAACCACAGCTGTGGTTACACCGTGGTCAATCTCACACCTCCTTCGTGTGGGAACCTATCCCAGAACCATCCCAGGATCCCAGGAAAGCAGCAAGGAAAGGGGAGATGGCTCTGGAGATGAGACCAGAAGGGAACACCTCATGCCAGAAAACAGAGAAAAATGCCTTTACAAGGGCATGGAGGCACAGAACAATGGGAGAATGGCTTCCCACTGCCAGAGGGCAGGGATAGAAGGGATACTGGGGAGGAATTCTTCCCTGTGAGGGTGAGGAGGCCCTGGCACAGGGTGCCCAGAGAAGCTGTAGATGTCCCACCCTTGAAATTGTCCCATACCATGTTGGACAGGGCTTGGAGCAACCTGGGATAGGCAAAGGTGTCCTTGCCCATGGCAGGGGTGGGACTGGATGAGCTTTAAGGTCCCTCCCAACCCAAACCATTCTGTGATTCTGTGACAAGTTGCCATCAGCAGTATCTTTGACAAGTATAAATACTGAACATGTAGTTCAGGGCCTATTTCACATTTCTTGTTGTAATTGTATTTTCTCCTTTCATTGGCTCTTTAATTGGCTATCTTTCTCTTTTCACTTTTATTTAAATTTGATCTCAAAGCCACTTTGCTTTGTTTTTAATGCAAGTTGCATTTCTCATCAGATTTAAAATAATCACTGGCTTCTTTCATTTGCTGTTTCTCTGGAAGGTTGTTGGCAAATTAAAAAACCCTCCAACACACATCAAATGAGGTGAGACAAATTTGTGAGTTTCTCTCACACCCTAATGTAAAGGACAGGCTGGAAGGTAACTTAGAAGACATTAATTTTCTGGTAATATTCTGGTTTTTTTTCATCTTGGGAATGATTTGCTATCAAGCAATATGTAACTCTATAATCAGAACAGGCTGTTTACTTCCCTGTTTCAGAGCTGCTGGGTGAAGAGGATTTCCATCCCAATTATGAGATGGAAATAACAACCCGCACATTTGGTGCTCACACACCTTGTTCCCCAGTATTTTGGGAGGAAAATAGCCCATTATCTGTTCTTTGAATTGAAAGCAAGGTAATTTTCATCCAGTGGAGAAGCATTTGGTAATTTGCTGAGCAGCAGTTGGGCTGTTGCCCAGGGTGGGCCGAGGGTACCGCGGCCATCTCCATCCCACCAGCGGCCACAGGGCTGGACCTGCAGCCTTCCTCCCTTCCCCACCAGCAGCCAGAAGACCAACGTGAGCTCCTGCCAGCTGCCAGAGCCTTCTATCCCCAACAGAAAATCATCTGCTCCCTTTGCAGAAGTGCCTTTCCAAGCTCTTGTGCAGCTGCCAGCCCACGGGGGACAGAACCCGGCCGTCACCGACCCTGCCCGGAGCTGCTCGGCCTCCCCGCGCTGGGGCTCCACAGCCACGGCCTCACTCCTGTGTCTGTGCTGCTCCACTTGGTTTGGAATTTGCCTTTCCCATCCATCAGCTCCTCGTTTTCCACCCAGCCCCTCTGTGGTTTGCAGCTGGCAGCGGGGAGGGGGTGTGGGCCCCTCCCCAGGGGAGGCCCGAATGCGCACGCAGAGGGGAAGGGAAATGCTGGTAATTAATGTGATGAAGTAATAAGTAACGAAATGAACAACAGTGGAATTTACAGAGCTCGACTACTCAGTGGCCATGGGTTTCTCTGCCTAACTACACCCCCTTTTTAGCAGCTCTCATGCCAACTGCTACTCTGTGAACTACCTGAGAAGCCTGAGGCAATAATGGTCAGGAAAGTTTCTTTCTTCTACACAAAATTTTTTTAATTTATTAATTCTGCTCTTTGAAAATAAAGACTTTAAGGATAAGGCATTGCTGTGCCTGGCTCAGTACTGCTGCAGAGCCACACTTGAACTCCTTGCTTGGGGATCTCACACTAAGGGGGAGTGAGAGTCAAGGACCCACATTCCCAAATTAACCACAGAAATAAAACATAGCTGCAATTTGACTGGCTTACTTCTCCAAAACGAATGCTACGAGTCCATAACTGCACTTTGGGGTGAATTAAATTCGCCTTCAGAATCCAGCACAGGTCTCCTGTTTGCTGTATTAACATGATCACTGTAACTGAGTCACAAGGAGTATCTGCCTAGAAAAGTGTTCACTCCCTGATTTTGTATTTTACTTTAGCCCTTCTGTAGCAGCAAGACCACAGTGAGGATGGAGTTGTTTTCTGCAGATTTAATCACTGGGTGGTTCCATGGACAGAGAAGGATACAACCAGGAGAAGAATTTCTCCACAAACTCCACTGATTATTTGTAAAGCAAACTCCAGTGACTATTTGTAAAGCATCACTGATGGAAAAGGAGCAGGGCTGTGGGAGGCAGCCTGGGCAGGACAGGCCTCAGCAGGAAACAGGAATGCCCAGCTGATGGCCAGGAATCAGAGCCAGTGTTATGTTCAGAATCAACCTGAGGCACTGACTTCATGCTGCATTCCCAGGTCCCAGTGAGGTGCCTTGACAGCGATTCTCCTGGTTTTATTGATACCAGAACGGCTGCCAGGGAGCTTTTCATGGTCCAAATGTCAGGGAAATGGCACAGAAGATGATCACACACGTTACAGACAGACTACAACAGCTGCCCTTATGAGGAGCCAACTGATACCCTATGGTTTGAAATCAAGACAGCCACGGACAACTGCTCCTGAGCCCAATCCCAAACCACACAGAAAGAATGTGGAAACTTCACCAGGATGTGCCAGGGTGCTCCAGGGATAAGCACGAAGGTAACTCTTTGACTGATATAGTTACTCAGCTTTGAACTTTAAAACCACATTTGCACCTAGCACAAAAGGCCACAACTTTCCCAAGTCCAAGACTCAATAATTGCTCATCAAACACAAAACATCTCTGCAAGGAATTCCTGCAGTCAGCTGTCTGAGCCATGTGATCTCCCTTCTCTTCCATTTCACAGACTACATTAACCACAAACATTTCATGTCATACATTTTTATTAACCTGAAATGCCAGCAAATGACTGCAAAACCATCCCTCTCTGTTTTTTTTTATTCAACAGCTCCAATTTGGGAAGGTCTGTCAGCATCACTTTGGTGATGTCACAGTGTACGGATTCAGCTCCCCCTGTGCTAATCCCAACTGTGCTCTGGAGCACCATTGGACAGCTCTGCCCACCCAAACAAACCAGAACAATTCAAGAAAAGATGATAAAACACAGTGAGATGGGGGTAAGAGCTCCTCCTTTGCCACCACGAGGCTACTGAGCTCTTCTCAGAAGTGCCATCAGGATGGTATTCCCAAATTTGGGCTGCCAGGCTGAAACATGCTCTCTCCCTACTTTGTTTCTCCCAGATTAGCCAATGTGACAGAATTCTCCTGGCATCAGGAAAATGGGAATATCCACCCAGCACAGTTAACTACCTGCCCACTCAGCAGCTTCTGTACTGGCAAATGTTTCAGGAATCTGTACTACATAAAAAAATAAATGGCTTTGCCATCACACCCCGATCTCTCTGCTCATATCACAACAACACTAAACCATCCTGAGGTTTTTCCGATTTGCGTTCCCAAGGGATGATAAGAAGTAATCTCCCCGTTGTTACAAATGCTTTATTTTGAAAAGAAAGCTTTTATGCATATTTTAGTTGATCTAAATACAGTAGATCTCGGGTTTTTAAATCACCAGATAATACGCAATTATCTCAAGCTAGATTCTGATTTTGAAACAAGCTCTAATTAGCTCCCCATTTTATGCTGCTATAATCCTTTCTTCAACTCCCAAGAGTGTTACTATTGCTAAGCAGCATGAGGTTAGGAATGATGGATGATACCCAGAAAGGAAGACAAACAAAAGGGAAATTCAAAATCCCCTGAGATCACCCGCAGCTGTATCGGCAAATGAAGATTTCCACATTAGGTCATAAGACGACCCTTACAGAAACACACACCAAAAAGGCACGTCTTCTTCCCACTGAGCATTTGCAAGCCTTTAATGTAGTATAGAGAGAGTGTATGTCCTTCACAGAGGATAAAGAAAAAAAGTGAGTGCAAAAATCCAGCTTTCCTGCGAGCAGCCACGGAACCAACAGCACCAGAAAGGAAACTCTGTCTCAATCTCCTATAGATACACAGCACAAACCCCCAAAATAAAACCAACTAATAAAAGCTGTGCACAGTACAAGTATTTAGAAAAATATCCGAGCCTTCTCCTGGCACATGGCAACTGTTCAAACTCACCCCGGCTCCCATCAGCAGTAATGCAACTAAATAAGGGCCAAATTCATAATGAAAAAATGCTGATGCAGTTGGGTGACACTAATTCAACTTTTTTTTCCATGTGATTTGGTCCATGCTTTTGACACATAAATCATTAAAAAGGCAGATTTACCCAAGGGCATTAGAGCATTTAGGTGGAAAGAAATACAGAGAAAAAATGTTAGAAAAGGCACAGCAATACTATTTTTGACCACCTAGGGTACAGATACCATTTTTGTGTAAAACACATTCCCTGAAACTTGCACAAAATCACCAAGCCTTGAGGAAAGCTCACAGGCAGAAAAGACAAGTATATACCTGTCTATCATTTTGGTATAGGCTGTTTTTTTATAAAATTCATGAATACAGCTTCCAAAGGAGAAAGCCAAGCCTGGCTTCTCTTTGCTATCTCAACATATATATATAAATATATAAATACATACATGTTTATCCATTTATTACATGCAACACTGATGGGCCCATCTGTCCACACATGAAAATGGAAAATCACTGGACAAAAGGTGAGATTTTCATGAATGAGGTGTTAATCAAAACCTTATGATCTAGAAGTGTAACTAACTGGCTCAGAAATCCAGAAAATCTTGCTAGTTTGATAGAATAGAGCCAAACAGTAATGAAAATACTCCCAGCTAATAAAAGTTCGAGTCGTTACTATGCATGTTGACACTCTGTACACTGAAGACCTTCTTGGCAAAGCACTCAGGAGCCACTGAGTGTATTAGTTTAATTTCACTTCTTTCCCTTCATGCATTCAACAAGTTCCAAGCCAATTATATTACATGGAAAAGGCTCCAGACCTTTCCTCATTTCAAAACTGTTCTGATTAATTTCTGTTTTAAAATTACAAGTATGCAACCTTCTCTGCCTTGATTTTCCTGGGAAATGTCTCAGAAGACCAGAAAATTGGAGCTGTCTCTCTCTTTTTTTTTTTCCTCCCTGCCCTGGAGTGATAGATCTTTCACAAATGCATAATTATTATTACCTTTTCCAAACTGTTTGCTGCATTTTTAATTACAGAACAGCTGCTAATAAAAGGAAATTACCAAACTGCCCTTCCTCATTCAAATAACTTGGTTTTTGCTCTTTTGTTCTGCCTGGTGTCACAACCTTCCTTATTCCTTCACAAAGAGAAAGGCACCAAGAAAAGAACATTTTGTACAACAATTCTATTTTTAATCCTCCGAGAGGAGGTAGAAAAGGGCACGAGCCCATTTTCTCATTTGTAAGTCGGCTTTAAGGAATGAAGGAGGACAATCATCAATAACATGATTTTATTAGCTGATAGGAACGTGTCACCTCACAAAATATTAGCTCAAGGGCAGGAACTGACAAACGACACTGGGAGTGTGGGAGGGAACAAAATATCCCGGCAGCAAAACTGAACTTCCTGAAGGAAATCACTCTCAGCTCCCAGCCACCCCCCCGGGAATCCAGAAGGTGGTCGGATTTTAATACTGTGGGCCTGCCTTTCCATCTTTTATAATTAGAGTTAGTCATAAATATGAAGATTAGCAATAACAATGCAGCATTTCCCAGCTCCTCTGATTTCAAATTCCCCCCTAAAATGGCTACAATTAATTACTCATATTTTCCACGCCGTCTCAGGCATTTGTAACTGTGACACTCTTGCACGGCATTGATGCCACAAAAAAAGTACTCAATGGCATGTTTTTAATGAACCATCACAGGAAATTTCCATGTTCCCTAAATGCTTGGCTATAAGTAACAATAGCCCTATGATTGCAAATAATTTTCTCCCATTTTGGTTTTGTTTTCATGGCTTGTTTTTACTGGGGGCATTTTTTTTTTCTTTTATATATTTATTTTCAACTGTTCTCCTTGAGAAAAACGTGGACAGAATATCATCACAAATTTTCTTCCAGTAAAATCTTTTAGAATGCAAAATAGTTTCCTCAGCAGAGAGAAAAAAGCACTTTGGTTGGGATACTTAGAGTAAAGCCAGAGAGCTGCAGAAAAAAAAAAGGAGTATAACAGAATAACAGAAAGGTGGAAAAAGAGCACAACTCATCCCTGTCTGTGCCCTGAAATGCAGCAATTCTCCAACACAGGGCACTGGCTGTAAGCACAGAGCAGGGCATGGGTATTTTTCTGGATTGTTTTACGTCAGTGAAGCATTTCATTGGTAAGAGGCTGTGTGGGTAGAGTTTGGTATCTAACAGCAGGAACACAGCTGTTCTCTCCTGTCCCAGCCTCCCTCCTATCCTGTGACCATCTCTAAAGCCTTCAGCCACTCACTTCCCTGACACTCAGCTTTGCTGCATCTGCTTTTTTATTTATTTTTTTGCAAATAGAAAGGAATAAAAAAAGAAGGTCAGCTGGGAATATTTAACAAAGCTTGAAAAAGAGACGTAATGTGGTCTGTTCCCCACCTTTGGATTAACAAAGCAGATTTTGTGCAAAGGAGAGTGGAAAAAAACCTACCAGCGAGTGAGGCAGCTGGAGTATGTGGATCACATTACAAACCAAGGGCTTGTTTTACAGCCATTGTCACATGTCACATTGATAAGCTGAACTATGGCAAAAAAAAAACCCCTTACAGAGCCAATGATCTCTAAGATCAGACAGAGTCTCTTTACCTAATATATGCAGCTAAATATTCGTGCTCCCTACATCTGCCATAGCAACAAGGAGAGAAAGAGGAATTAACTGCATTAATAAAAAAACCCAAAAAACTGAAGGGACTCCTGTATGATACAAGGAAACGTGAGAAACCTCTCAGCATCAAAGCAAACGCAACAAAAGCACAGAGAATTATTTCAGAGCAAATCATTGAAACCAGCTGATTACCTGAGCTTGCACATCCCTGCTGTAGGGAATCCTGTAATGATGTCACAGAGTGAAGGACTAGATAAGAGAGGAGAGGAAAATCAGGGAACAATAAAAGGAGATGCCAAACCACAAACTAAACAGTAAGCAGGCTCAACAAATAGCAAAGTGCTGATCTCGGCAAGGGCTCGCTGCTCAGTTAACTCATGGCACAGAAAGGTATGACCCAGGCCAGGCTCCAGCCTGGCTGTTCTGTGTCAATAGGTATTAGGGGAAGAGACAGCCACAATAAAAGTGTCATTGCAAGCCAGCATTCCCCCTTTAAAGCTTGGTTTTCCAGCTCACCTCCTGAGACAGCAATCGATATTCTCCCTGGAACAATCCAAATCCCCTGTGCAACCCTAGGAAACAGCGCGCAACATTTTCCAGCTCTTTGGCCAAAATTTTTGGGATTGCGTGTCATATTCATGCCTAGATAATATCACCCTAACGAGGAACTTGATAACTGCTGCTTATCAATTACACATGAACGTTTGTAAACATTCCCAGCACGTCCCCTTAGGGACTGGCTGGGCTGCCAGGGTGGATGGTGCCACTTCCATAACGCCTGGACCAGCACTGGTGCAAGGCTGGCTTACTGCAAATTTAAAAAAAAAAAAAATAATAAAAAAAAATTACAGAAAATAGAAAAAAAAAAAAAAAAGGAAAAAAAAAATCTCCTCCTCCTCAACTCAAACAACATAGTGGAATTTTAATTACCTTGTCCTTGTTGCTGCCCTTGTGCAGGCAGGACACACTGTCCCAGCTCACCATTCAACCAGAGCTGCATACGAATAAATGGTTCTCGGCCTTTTTGGGTCAATTTGCTCCATGGCTTTGGCCTGGAGAGCATGTCACTGACACTTCCTTGGGACAGCCCCAATACCTGAAGTGAAGCAACCAAGAATGGCACGTTAACACACTGGCACTGGAAATGGGGGGAATTTAAGTCATTTTGGTTTCCTTTACTGTAGAGCTCAAATGGTTTGTATATGGACAATTATAAAAACTGTAAAAATTGGACAATTGGACAATCTGTTTTCTGTGGATACTCGGATGGAAATGCTTTTCTTCCTGCCGTGTTGCCTTCTGAAGGAAGGTGTTGTTTTTTCCTGCAGGATCTGGGTGGCAGCAGCCTGGTGAGGGATTTGCATGCTTTTCATATTTTGTGTCAAACAGTTTCATCAGTTTTAACAGGAAAAACACCGAGTCCAGGCACACACAGGCAGATGAAACAGGCAATGACTGGCATGTATTTTGTTCTCAAACAAAAATAATTGGGACTTTTGAGACTAGGCCTATATTTGGTTGATTTTTGGGGGATGAATTATAACGATGTGTGTTTTCACCTGTAGCAGCGGCTGCTCCACATAAGTAAATATTTAAGAATACAGCTGACTGCAGTGGGCTGCAGAGGGGGGCAGAATTTCAGACAGGCAGAATGTAATTACTTGCCTAGAATTCAGCACAGGTACAAGAGTTAAAAATCATACTTAATGAAAGCTGCCATGGGATCTTTAATGACCCCGAGAGGTCAGACTTTTCATTTTATATCTTAGTGAGAAGGTAATAGGGTGATGCCAGCTCCTATTACACTTTTATATTGATTCAATTCTTTATTGGAAGAAGAAACAACAAATGTCCAACACTTTTTACAGCCTGGGACGGGTTTTCTGGTGGTGAGGGACCCTCAAAATCCCACGTGCTCAGTGCTTAGGGCTCACAACGTGAGAACTTCAGGGAGCCTTATCTGTAATCAAACATAGTCTTAAAACACCTCAGAGCACACTGAGGTACTGAGCACCAGGTATTAGAAATGACTTGGAATTCTTGACTTCAGACTAAGGAGAGTTAGGGGATTTTCCGTGTGTTTGTTTTAAAGCCCTTGTGCACATTTCCAAATAATAACGAAAAAGGGAAAATGCTCTTGTGTCCGTAATCTTTGCTTGTAATAAAGTTAAGGCTCTCCAGTCATGACAATGGCATTACTCAAATATTCCACAAATTCATTCCATTAAGCATGAAATATTGAGTCTCAGCAACGTTTGCTTCAGCTTTCAAGTTTTCTAAACTCGGGGCCCCACTCCTAATTCCAAGCCAATCCCTGCATAAAAACCCTTGCAATTCCTACCACACAGGGAAACTAATACTTTGTGAGCTTCGTTTCGAAATACTTCACACAGGGAGCAAAAACATTTTTTTCTGTAGGACACCCCGTGGCACGTCCCCCTCTGGCTCTGCACCCGTGTAAGGAGCAGAGGGCACAATCACAACACTGGTCAAACAAGAGAGAACCACTTCTTTACCTTTTCCCCAAAGATCCTTTGGCAGATGCCATTCTTTGCTAGCTTTTCCTTGACCTGCCGCGTTAGCTCTATCGTATCCACCTCCTGGTACATATAAATCTCATACTGCTCGGGTGTCAGTGGAGGAACCGAAGGTTTGGATGGCTTGGACAAGGACACGATAGGGGATGAAGGGAGGGGGCTATTTTGTGGTGTCTCACTGCGACTGGCCCCGGTCACGCTCAATTCAGAACTCTGCGAGTACGGAGATTCCGCGTTTGGCCACTCTTTCCAATACTCGGAAGAAGACGGTCCTTGGAGCTGGCTACGATCTGGCCTAGTCTGATTGCTGACCTTTTCTTTTCCACCACTGGCTTCCTCAACTTTTATATCTTCGGGAAGAGCTGCATTTCTTCTCTCATGCTGCACAGTATTCCACCAATGGTCCTTCCAAACACCACCACGTCCCAACTCATTTTTAACATGCCTCAACATACCCTGGGCAGAGTCACTTATTCCATGAAGCTCTAAGACAGGTGCCTCCTGAGGCTCCTTTTTGAGCCCAGAGAGGTTCTGCAATGCAGAGATACTGGAATCAGTGACAGATGAATGTTTCTTCAGGGATATGGCCAAAGGAGAATAGCTGGAAACCGAAGACATTGCAGGTGTAGACACTAGTTTGGGGGACAGGATAGAAATGTCAGCTTGAGATAGAGGTGGTGTTTTTAAGGCAGGTTCAAGGGCAGCCTGCTGTGCCTCCATTTCCCGTCGGGCTTGTTGCAGAATGGATCGAATTGCATCATCAGAATTGCCACTGCTAGAGGCAGAAGGTGGCTGAGCCGGCTCAGCTATGAAAAACAACCAAAAGACTAAATGCAACAGAGGAAAATGCTTTATATTCAACACGTGCTACTGTAAACATTTCCCTGACAGGAAAAAAAAACAACTCCGAAAAAAAAAAAAAAAAAAGAAAGGGGGCTGAAATACTTTCTGGATGGGAGGGAGGAGTTTTCACTAAGCAAAGATTTGCACTTTTCAAAATAAGGTAAGATTTCCAAAGTTCTTCACTGGAAAATTTTGAGAGTTGCCAAAGTGCTGGGTGTTTGCACGCACAGACTCAGCTGCACAAGTCTGGGATCACTTGCCCTTCCACCATTGTAAAAAATTTCAAATAAATGCCTTTGAAAATCAAGCCTTCACCTCTTCCTCCCCCACCCCCACGTGGTCAATAACATTTTATAGCTGCATTTACAAAGTTATTTAACCTTTCACTTCACTCTTTTCTCCACAAATGAATTTAACACGCACTCAGAACTGAACACAGCTGCATTCACCTGGACAGACTATTACAGTATAAACAAGGTGAGACCTTTTAACTTCAAAAACACAGCACACAAATGACAACCAAGGCAGAACTTTAGGAGGAGATAATCATCATTATTTCACTTGACAAACTAAATATGCTCCTGCTTCCTGTTTTCTTGCTCCATGGTCCCAACCACTGAAATAAACAGCTCTACCAGAGCCAGGATGATACCTGGCCATCACCTTCTCCCTTATCCAAAGCTCTAAGGTGGAGTCAAGGGTGCTCTCAGCAGAGATAAGCCCCAAATGCAGCATTCCAGTGGGGAACCAGGATTTGGGTGGCTGTGCTGCAGCAGTCGGGGATGAGCAGAGACTGGAACGTGGGTGGGGAATTATCTCTGCAGAGCCAGGAGGTTTTGCAATGGCATCTGCTTCTATTTCAGTCTCCACTGAGGTCTCCAGTGCTTGGAAACCAGTTCCTCTGAAAGCTGCTCTGCAGAGAACAGGGAAAGTGAAGCACCAGGTGGGAGCAGGGAACCCCACACTGCAAGGAGTGGCCTCCAAGTGAAATAAGATTTGCAACACTCTGTGTATCACTCCAGTAATACTAAGGCTCATCTGAACGCACTTCTGAATTTGCCTCCCTACATTCCTTCCTGTCACAGACTGCAAAATACATGAAAAGCTAAGAAATAGGAAAAAAAGACAGTGAGACTCTCTCTGCTGTTTTATCTGCTGGTTTCACAGGGAGTTTTGAGGCCAAATTAATATTTGAAATGAAGTCTGAGACTCTCAGATGAAACATGCTACTGAATAACATTCTTGCAGTTTCCTGCACAAAGCCCATATTTTTCTCTATGTAATAATTTCCTATAAAAAGTCATATTATTTAGATCGTATATTAACTAGTGTTTTATACTCTGTCATGAGATTAACTTAGTTTTCATTTGAAAGACAACTATCCAAAACTGTAAATCAGTATTTACTTTAAAAAATGAAACAGAAGTATGGCACAGCATTTTCTACTTCAGCCCAATAGCAGTACTGGGAACTCTTAAAACTGAGAGGGCTGTGGACTAGACAGAAATGTTAATTACATGACAGCATACAATGAGAAATTAGACTTATCTCAGGCTAAGAGGGATTTTTTTTGAGAAAGGGAATGTGTTTTGGATTTGCCAGTTCATTCACTGAATACATTCTGTAACCAAAAATAAAGTCATCTACGAGTCAGGACTGAGTGTGCCTATATGAGTACAGGATGTACCATGGTGCTGGGACTGGTAATTGCTGCCTGAAGTGTGACCTTCACCCCAACAAATCCATCCAGGCCCTCTCCCATGCAGCTGGGTCCCTGAGGCCTGAGCGAGACAGAAGAGAAGAGAAAGCAGGAGCTGTTCCCTTCCCAAGGAGAAAACTGGGAGAAGAAACTCCTGGGGGTGATTCCTGCAGGTCTGGAGGGCAGGCAGGAGCTCAGAGCTCTGCACAGGGATAAAGGTGCTCAGAAATCCCCCAGGGAGCAGGGCAGAGCAGAGATCCCACCACGCCGGGACACGTGCGACCTTAACCCAGGATGTCTCAGAGACAGAAACAACTCCACTAAATAACAATAAAAACCTCCAAAAAAACTCCTCAAACCTACACTGAAGGTTTTAAGAATATAATTAACTGACCAGAAAGCTCATGGCAATTGCTTTAATTAAATTCTGCAGTAAAAGCAGGCAGAGACAAAATGAGCCCTTACCTGTTTTCTGTACTTGCAGCTCCCTTTTGGCTTGTTCGAGAATGGATTTGATGGCTTCATCAGAGCCAGACTCTGTGGTTCGGATTCGTGTGGTTATGTTACCTGGGGAGGAAAACACAACTAATGACACCAGGAAAACTCTGATTTGGCTGTTTTTATGACACAGACACACTGGACATGATACATGGCCAGCACAACCTGAGGACAACTTGCACAGGATCTTTACCAACACTTACACAAAAAAAGTACTTAATACAATAAAAGCAAAATACCCTCACAGTGCCTGTCTCTAGCTGCCCTGGAATGGTAAGAACATCAGAGGAAGAACTAGGTAGTCATATATTCCTTTTCTATGGTAACATATATTCTTTTTCCTTTTCTTTTTAGTTTTTTGTTTGTTTGTTTGTTTGTTTTGGAGGGGGAAAGGAAACAGAAGGGAAAAGAACCAGAGGGGAAAGGAAGAAAGCTAAAAACATAAGCCCAGGAATCAACTTAAAAATGCCATCAGCTGCTAGGCAAAGTAGGATGAGGATACATTCAGCCCGAAACAGAATTAAAAAGTAACTTGATAAAAACAATTTTTAACTTTCTAGAGGTTAATACATTAAGAGAAAGAGTCATTTAAACACAGATACCATTTGAAGTACTCTCCAGCTAAGAGCTATTACTTGGTTGTTTGGTTTTGCTTCGGTTTTTTTTTTTTGTTTTGTTTTTGTTTTGTGTTTTTTAACCTCTAAGGGGAAGAAAAGGAGGGAAAAGTGTGAGTGCTGCTGCACTTAACTGCATTTTCCATTATGATATTATTGTTTGTAAGCAAGTGAGGTAATTTGTGACTAGAGTCAAAATAACTACAGACTTTTGGTGCACCTGCTTTTGTTTTTCCCTCTTTCTGGTCTTGCTAAAAGAAAAATTCTGCAACTAGTCTGTAACAAAAATGTGCAGACTTCCTCTTCAGTGATAATTTATGGATCTGATGTTCACTTATCTTGTTGTCTTTTTCATATATAATACTGAACTAAGCATCACACTAATTTAGCAGTGTATTAAAGTGGCATTTGTCAGCATAAGCCCCATGAGAAGAAAGAAGTAAATCTAGAGCAGAAGCAGTATGCAATTGATGTTACAACTGTGCAACTTTCTCCCTCCAAAACCATAAAAAATAGCAAAGAGAGCATTTCAGTAGATCTGATGACTTTATAAAGCCACTTCTATCACTTCTCTCTCTTTATCTGCGTACGCAGGGAGGATGGGACTGGGAGAACTATCCAAACAGGGTTATGTTAGTACAGCAGCAGCAGAATTAGAAAAAGCAAAGTGTTCATCTAACCCATGGTTTGTTTTATACTTACTGTCTGTTTTTCTATCAGATTCCAGGCCAGAATCAAACTGCACAGTTTTAAGGAAACACACAGCTAAAGCACACTCCACTTCCTAGGGATTGACTGCAAAGAAAAACACCTGCCTGTGACGTACCTTCAGACCCATTTCTTCGTTTCGGTACTTCCTGAAATAGTCTGTTCAGGTTCTGGCCTGGATTCTCTGTTGAAAAACAAGTTTGGTAAGAACAAAACAATCAGGGGATGGTTGCTCTGACATCACGGGCTGTGTGGCATGAGGAGCTGGCAGCCTGGCCCTGAGCTCTCCTGGCCCCTCGGGCCCCTGAGCAGGAGGAACTGGCTACTTGGGAAGAAGCAAGGCTGGCTGATTTGTTAATAAAGATTACAGCTATGTTCGGAAAGGAGATTAGACAGATATAAATAAATGTCTAGAGATACCAAAAATGAAGAGGTTAAAGATGGGCAGATAATCCCCTCAAGTACAATCATCAAAAGGAAGAACAGATTATAAATCTAACAGTGTGTGCTTCCAATTAAACAAAATCTAGGAAAACCCTGCCTGTCCTTTCCAATATTTCTTGACTGTAAACAACTTACTTTTCAGTTTCTCTAAATGTAAATCTCAGCCTTAAGATGAATCACAATGAAATGCATGTTACTTCTTAAAATCGCTGCCTTAAATATGCAAAGCTGCTTTAAACTGGGATTGTGTTTTAATTACTCATCTCATGCATCACCTACCCTATTTTGTCAGAACACTTGGGGGAAAAAACACAATCACACAAGACACAACAAAAGCCTGGTCTCAGTAAATAACCTCAAATAAAAATCCCCCAGTATTTCTGATAGCCCGAGTAGCTGCTGACCCTTTTCGCTCCGTGTTCAGCTGTGGCACGGAGGGGCTGGGAAGCGAGGGCTCTGAGTGTCCCTGCTGCTCTCTCCTGCTGACAGGCACCAGCCAGTGGCTAAAAAAAGCATAAGCAGACATACGAACCTGCCTGAGTGCTGCAAAGCAGGGCTGGAGGAGCTGAACTTGCTGCACCTGCCACCTGAGCTGGGTGGGAGCAGCAGCAGCGCACAAACGGCCCCGGATGGAGAAGCTCCTGCCTTGGAATGTTTGGAACTGAGAGGAGCAGGGGGCTGGGGAGCTCTTACCTCTTTGTCTGCCCTGGATGCTGCGAAGAGCCAGGATGTTCTGCTCGTCCGACAGGAACTGCTTCATCTTATGAAATGGCTCCTTGCCTCTCACAGTCAGTTTATTCCATGGCTTAGGCCGGGCCAGGATCTCACTCACAGACCCTTGTGACAGTCCCAACACATAATGTCCAAATATCCGCTGTCCAATATTGTGCTTGATCAACTGCTCTTTCACCTGACGTGCAATTTCGGCCGTGTCTATCTCCTCGCCTTCAGAGATGCTCCCAGCACTTTCTGACTGGCTGGGAGATGGGGCCATGCCATTTACATCCGGGCTTTGTTGTAATGGACTTTGGGAAGATATGGAGTTTGTGCTGTATGGACCTGTTGGAAAAATCATGCTTGTGCTTCCTGCTTCCTGCATTGCCTTGGAGTAGAAGGACTGCATTAGCTGTCGCTGGAGGAGAGAGTTTAGTGCAAATTTTCCTGTGGAGGCCAGGGGTAAGCTGGGGCTCGCCAGGGATGAGCTGAAAAAGTCTTGACTTAAACCCGTTGGTGAGAACTGGTGTGTACCATTAGTATTGGAAGCCTGCTCCCCCGCGTTGCGGAGCAACTGGGAAGGAGGGGAGGCCGGCAAGGTTGCAGGACGCTGACTCTCAGGCTGGTCTTTCCCTTTTCTCCTGGCTGACCCTACAAGGAAGGTCAAACATAATGCATTATGGGGGGTCAAAGAGGGAAAAACCAAGATAAAAAAATGCAAAGTTTGCCCCGCAAAGGGAAAAAAAAAAGTGCAGATTGACACGGGCCAATGGAGTGGCGGTGGGAGTTTTGGTTTTGTTTGTTTTTGGTTTGTTTTCATTTGTTGGGTTTTGGTGGTTTTTTTTTTTTTAATTTTTATTTTTAATTTTTTTTTTCCATGATTGAAAATTTTTAAGCCAAACAAGGCCCCCAAAACAAACAACATGCATTTCATGTTTGCACCTTTCTTGTATGTTGCAGCCTGGAGAATCCCCCTTACAGACATTAACACTAGAACAGTTACATGAAGTGCAGTGATACAGTTAAATAAATGCAGTTACAGACAGCAAGTCTCTCTGTTGTCTCTCATTCAAGATATGACTCTTTGGACCTGACTGAACCCAAATGCAGCAAACATTTACATTTTGGAACAAACCAATTTGAATAAAGGAATAACCATTAGGTGGATGCACCAAGATCGCTCAGTTAAAAGTCATAAAACGCTTCAGAATTCAGTAATCCCAGGGCCAGTGGCAACTTTTAACTTTCTTCCAGCTGCAAAAACCATCATTCAAGAATCTCGAAATTCCATGACTTGCCACTTAAAAAAATGTGCACACAAGATGTAAAAACCCACATTAGGAAAGCCAAACAGCAAACACACTTCGCTGGAAACAAAGGATTTTGCTTTCCCAAGCTGACCTGCTGGTGATATATCCAAGTGTATCAGACAGGAAGACTGTGTTCTACATGCAAACATTTTGCATAACACTGTGTGTGTGGGAAAGAGATGGATTTGTTCCCAAAACAGAAGACAGCCTCAAACACTGGTACAACCTGTAATGCCTCTTCCTTAACCTTTACAGACTAACCTCTACTTCATTATCCGGCCTATAAAACTACAGAAAATCCAACGTTACTCAGTGCTCCTGTTGCTTCTTAATCCTCCTGCCATGCATTAGCTCAGACACTCAGCTCTCACTCAGCCCTCCCTCCCATCACAGGACAGCAGAGGCACCAGAAGAGCCAAAATTTGGGTGCACCTACCGCTCAGGTCGCTGTTGGTGATGCGCAGCGTGGCGTTCTCCGACTGCAGCGAGCGGTTCTTCTCCAGCAGCAGCACCTCCAGCGGCTTGGATGCATCCTAAAGGAAACCAAAGGGGGAGGTTTGTTTCTCAAAGCATTGAGAATCTCACTCAGGCACTAAAAAGGATTTCAGAGGGTAAAAAAAAAAAAAAAATAAAAAAAAAACAACGCAAGTGCTCGACTGGTCTCTGAAGGCAGCGAGGGAATTGGCTGGGCACAGATCGGCAGGAATCACTCCGGGCTCTGGTGTGAGCCATGGAAGAGATTCACTGCTTCATTTTCACTGGAAATCATTCATCAATTCTGCATGATTTTAGAGATGTGTAATGGAAGGTTTTCTTAATCCTACTTATTTTTAAATGGTCCTGGCACGCTTTCAGTTTAAAAGCTGTAGACTTCTTTTAATCTGATTAAAAACTGGAGTTAAGATTATATTATTCCTTCTAGGTCAACTGACCCAAGCTAAGCATTTCCTTGGCATGCTGCATTTCAGCAGAAACAGTTTGTTCAAAATAACATCAGCCAGAGAAACCTGCTATTTACTCTCTCCTAAATATCTAACTCCTGATCATTAAAAAACCCATTGAAAATTAATCCCAGGATATCAATATTCAGTTTGGATTTCAGAAACAGCAATTTAATTAATAACCTTTAAACTGAAGTAAGATTAATTTGCTGGCACAGCAGAGGTTTCTCAGTACTCCAAGGTTTGTTTTCTTTTGTGAAAAGAAATTTTCAAGGCCAACAAATACTTTAAAATGCTGGAGTCCTTGCACAGTGTGCTGCCTGTACACCACCTCCAGTATCTTTAAATTACTCAGCTTCACAACATTCTGGTTTATCTACTCCAGCTGAAACATCACTTTGTCCTTGACCACTTAAATGAAATTAACAGGCAAAAAAAAAAGTCCAGTTCAGCTTTTCACATAAGAAAACACTAGGAAAAAGCAGGATGGACCCAGAAGCCTCAACATCAACAGGAAACTGTCGATGTCAACACCAAGGAATTGCAAGACAAAATTCTTGTTAATCAACTGAGCTGCTGAATAAGTAAGAAAACAAAAGTAAGTTCAGTACCTGCGCACCAGAGCTTTCAGATGGTGCAAACTCCATGGATTTCAATATACTGTGGAAGGCAGAAAAAAGAAATTATTTTCTATTTCTCCTTTTGTAACAACCCCACTAATGAGCATTAACATTATCATGTCCTGTTCTCCAGCAACACCACAAGTGATGACAACTTTCCTTGCAGTAACACAATCTCCTAATGAATACAGAATAACTCCTCAAACCAGTTATTGGATAAGAAAATTTTCTCGAGCATCATCTAAATCATTCCATATGCAATCCCACCAGGCCAGTTTACAGCGTAAATTTAAAGGTTAATAAGGATATAACATTTTAAGCTGTCAGAAACGATATAAATTTATCTGTGAAGCTGGAAGGGAATGACGAAGTTGTAGCAAAGCAACAAAACAGGGGAATCACCACCACAGTACAGCACTTTATAGAATATACACCAGCTCACCAGCAAGGAAAATATGCAGAAATAATCTTCCCAACCAAGGCACTACAGGCTAAAAGGCAATTTTTCATTTTAATAACCCCCTCATTCTATGGCAAAGGGAAGACAAAATGGCCCAATATTTCTTAAGAAATATGAAAGATCCAAATATTTATAAGTACATTAGAAGAAGAATCTGATAGTCTCATTGTCAGTATTTTATACAAATAGTGAGTGGAGGACGTCTCCCTTCAGAGGCTTTCAGTTGGAGCTGTGTCGTCTGGCAAACCAGAATCTTACAGGAATCCAGACTTATTACTGTGCTTTGTTAGATAATTTTTTTTTTTTTAAATCAGCCTGCTGCAGGCAGGACATGAACTTCCTCAGACTGAAGCAATAAACGATTTCAGCTTCTTACTGTACAAAGACAACATTCATTTGGTGAAGAAAAACATATAAACACATATAGATGGTGTTTATACAGCATTGTCATGTATAAAGCAACAGGAACTCTGTGAGCAGGAACCATCTATTTAACCATGTATTAAACTGTATTAAAAGCTGTGGATCATGTATTAAAGGTTTTGGAATTGCCACTGAAGTGTCCAAGGCCAGGCTGGATGGAGCTTGGAGTAACCTGGGACAGTGAAGGTGTCCCTGCCCACGGCAGGGGGTGGGACTGGATGAACTTTAAGGTCCCTTCCAGCCCAAAACATTCAGTGATTCCATGAAATGTGGAAACTGAGAGAAAAAAAGGCAGAAGTCCAGTATTAAGACACAGGAACTAGGTTTGGATGCCATAAGGAGTTAGCCAGGCACCCATTAACTGCCTAAACCTGTCCCTGGATTAATCCAGAGTTAGATGTGCATTAAGTGACACTCTGGGCCATTCAAGATCACTCCAAGTCATAGAAAACCCAAGGGAAAAAAAGTCAATCTGAGAGAGAGATCTCACGTATCTTGCATCTGTGCATTCTCATTGCACACAGGGTTAATTCTGACAGGCATCCCTAAAATATAGTAATTAATGAAACCACAAATTTCTGGCAATCACTTTCATTACATGGCTTCACTCAGTGTCACCCCTTGCCTGGCTCTAGGGGAGAGCCATCACCCCACACACAGCACATAAAGTGATGCTGTGAAGACTCTAAGTGGGCACAACAGCAAAACCAAGTCTTTTGTGCTATCAGTGGACTCGTGCCAGCCAAGGGGAGAGGATGTGCACTAAAGGCTCGAGCTCTCAGAGGCCCTGGCATCACTTTGACATCACAGGTGTGTGACTCAGGTGGCAAATCCCCCAAAGCCAGTGTTTCTAGGGTCACCCCTTTGGAAGCACAGCTCTGCATGGCAGGACTCCAAGAGAAAAAAAAGGCAGAAGTCCAGTATTAAGACACAGGAATTGGGTTTGGATGCCATAAGGAGTTAGCCAGGCACCCATTAACTGCCTGAACCTGTCCCTGGATTAATCTGCTGGGGGAGATAAAAGCACAGAGACTCATCCAGGGAAAATGCCAGCCACTGGCAGGTCACTGCTTCCATGAATTCTGCAGGGAGTGGGCTCTGCAGGGACAGCCCGTCCTAATGCACATCCTCATGATGCCCAAATGAGGAGACCCATCTGAATTTCAAACCCAGTTTGAACAGCAAATTATCACGTGGCAAAAGTCCCATAGGAAATCCCATTTCAGTTCAGACCAGTTGTGACCCCCACTTACCACAGGTGGGTTTGCCATGTGGAGCAATCCAGCTGCATTCCAAACACCTTCCTTCCTCCTGGATGAGGCTAAACCAGGAAAAGCTGCTCTCTCCCAAAAGGAGCAGATGTGAGTGGTGCCCTGACCACACCGTGCTGCCCCCAGAACCAGGCTGACAATGGTTGGAAGGATAAACCTGTTTATGGTTATATTTGGTTCTCCACACCAAAAATGTGCCTCTAAAGCCCTGATCCTGTCATCTCTCTGCTTGCACAGGTTGATGTATTTTGGTTCTGAGCACCTGCTGCCAGCTGGGACCTTCAGGAAGGACCCTGAGCCTTGCAGCAGCTGCGTTTCCAGCGAGATTGGTGCAGGCAATGTGTATTCAAACCTTGGCTGGAAACCTACTGACCTCTGCCTACCTGAAGGGGATTCTTTGCTAACTGAATTAACTTCCTGACAATTTCACAGGTAATTTCCTATATAGTTGAAACACAAAATATACTCAAAAATCAAGCTGATGGCACCTCTAATTGCCCTGAGAGGAATATTCATTCCAGCAGGTTCATTTTTAAAAGAATGTAAAAGTTAAACATGTCAAAAACGACTCTCCAAATGTGTCACAAAAGACACATTCTCCTCAGGAATATGAGGAAGCACAACGTTTCTTCTTTGGATTCCAGGAATATCTTTGCCCATGAGATCTTGACTCAATCTGTGGCTCAAGATCAGTTACCTGCTTTTTAAAGGAATGATCTTGTGACTTAAATCTGCACATCTAAGAAGACTTGAAAGGTCTGAGTGTAAAGCAAAGTGTGCATTGGGACAGCTCGACTCTCTGCTTGTCTGAT
The DNA here is from genome assembly GCA_016584745.2 of Phylloscopus trochilus trochilus. NCBI lineage: Eukaryota > Metazoa > Chordata > Aves > Passeriformes > Phylloscopidae > Phylloscopus > Phylloscopus trochilus. The sequence continues at coordinate 6,565,331 of WQNJ02000022.1, forward strand.
CCCCACTGCAAAGGCAGCAGGGTCAGCGCTGTCGTGCTACTCGAGAGGGAACTGAAAGCACACACTGAGCTCTCAGATCTCAAAAACAGGTTTAGAAGCCACTGGGCACAAAAGCCAAGGCAGAAAGTGAAGCATCCTCCCATGCCAGATCTTGACATGGGCTCACCTAAGTTCCTCCAGAGTTAGTTGGCTGATATTGAGACACCTCAGCCTAGAGTGCCTCTAACATCCCAGGAAGGATTAAGGAAAATACATCTGTGGCAAAACACTTAAAAAATTCTCTTCCTGCCTTACTGACAAGATCTCTTTTCTCTTGGTGCAAATGTTACAAGCAGTTCATTTCTGTCAGTGTTTCAGGGCACAAGGCAGGCGCAGCAGGATTCAGTGTCAGGGCTCCAGGTTTGCAGAAACAGACTTCTCCCAGTCTCATTTACAGCAAATCTCACTTCAGATCAGACTGTCACTGCCAGGGGATGCACATTTAGCCTTCAGAACACCTTTTGGATTAGATGGAGCATGGGAATGGTGTGAAGCAGCTCCCTGGAGGATGCAGCACTGCAAACATCCTCAGTGCTCTCTTGGAGGGTCTCAACCCTCAGATCATCCCACAGGATGGTGGATGCACCCCAGGGCCCTTACAAACCATCAATCCACAAATCAGGGATATAAAAGCTGGAACAGCTGGGAAAACAGGGTTAATTTACTGGCACCCAAGCAGGGCCACTTCCAGGAGAGTCTCCCATTTATTTCACTGCAGGCTCATCCTGAGCAGAAGCACCATATGAAGCCTCCTGTGTCACAGCTCCTTTCATCTGCCTTTCCATCCCTGCCCTCATGTAAGTCAGTGTTGTAAAAAAAAAATAAATTAAAATATTGGTATTATCACCAGGAATACAGGGTTTGTATTTAAAATATAAATGCAAAGTAAGCTTAAATGAGTATATTCAATGAGAATATTGGATTCCTGGCACTTTAAAGTCTGGCTTTAAAGTCCTGGTCCTGTTGTATTAAACCTTTGCATTAAACCAGGTAGAATTCAAAACTCAGTTGTTGTTCCAACACATTTACATTTAATATCTAATGCAAGAAGCTGGAAGGTTGTGGCCTTATTCTCATTCACTGCTTTACATATGAGGACATAAACTACCTAAAACCTGAAGCTGTTCCCCTAACTCAGGAGAGGACATGGATGTATTTACCCCCAGTCACTAAATGATGATGCTACTTTGAGCCTAGGTAATAATCAGGTAAAATGACCAAAGAAATGATCAATTCATTTAATTTAAGTGAAAATTATACCCCTACATCAGGGTGTGCTTCAGCTGGTGGTGAACCAGAACCTCAGCCAGCGTGGCTTGAATAAATCAGCACCAGGGGCTGGGCAGTTGTGGGGCTTGCAAATCCAAATCTGCTTTCCATATTCTCCAGGGACGTGTAAACAAAAGCACATGACTACCAGCCTCATCTGAAATACCTCATTAAACCAGGGAATGGGTTATTTCAGCCTTTTTAAAACACACACAGAAATGCTGGAATGATGAAAGAAGAGATGGGAGTTTCTTGCAGTTATTTAAACCTTGACACTAAACATATTTCCAGTCAGAAAAGTTCTCTTCTGAACCTGACAGCTTATCTTGTTATAGTTTCAAATGAGGCTCTTTTAAGTCTCTTAAGAAAATCCCTTGAAATAGGAAGAGGCTGTTTGTGGCTTTAGTTTAAAACCACAATATATTAGCAAAAATATACAGTGAAACAAGCCCAGCATTAAACTGGTAAGTGCTGAACACTGGCTGGCAGGAGCAGAGAAAAGGTACCATGGCCAAAGGCTCTGCATGACATTTTTGGTCCACATTACCCTCAGATGTTGGCTGGAGATTTTTAAAGAGTGGCCCACCTAAAATACCACAGATTTTGAAACTCTTCTTCCCTTTGTGGACAATAGTTTCAGTGGCTTTCCTTTATGGACATGTGTTATATTTGCTATTGTGATCCTCTGCTGCAACAAAAAGGAGCACACTCAGATACAGCAGTTCCACTGGTTCTGGATGCAATTTCTGCCAATATTCCCAATTTCCTCGTCTTTGTGGTTTTGACTGAATTCTTTATTGTTCCAAGAACACAGATTTGTGGCTTCGTTTAACAAGCACTGTTCAACCAGAGTTTGTGAAAAAAATTATGTAAGCATTTAACACTTACTTTAATTCTTTCTTAACCTCTTCATAATCAGCCTGTCCTTTCAGTTTTTCTTCCAGTTGCTTTAAAAGAGAGAACATGGATTTAATTATTTGCATTGTTTTTTTTTTTTTCTGCAGGCTTTGAAAATCATCTTCAAATTATTCCATATATACAGCAGCGCACAAGTGAGGGTTAATGACTCATACCTAATTTACATATATTAGAAAACAAACTATAACCAATTAAACGTAAACACAATTATACCTCGCTCATCCTTTGTTTACAGAGTGCCAGGCATGACAGAATTCAGTGGGTCCCAATTTGGCTGTTTGCAATGTCACTGTCATGCGTTCAGGGAAGAGAATTGGGGATGAAGGTATTAGAAAAAAAAAAATGGGGCAGCTGAAATTTTCAGGGAGATTGAGTAAACAAGCAGGATGCTTTGGCACATCCTGTATTCTTAATAGGACAGTTCTTGATAACCTTATCTACATGATAAAAAGACCAGACTGAAGGAGCTGTTGTTGACTGGAATGCCTTAGGCTTGGAAGGCTCCTACAGCACCTCGTGCCCAAAGAAAACAGCTGTACCAGGAGGTTTTACAAGCACTGCTGATTGCAGTCACTGCTGTGCTTACACCAGACAGGGAGCACTGAGGCCACCCCAGCAGCTCTGCCCCACCCAGGGCGGCCTCAGTGGGTGTGAGGATGTCCCCAAAGGCTGAACCAAACCCACAATCCAGAACGCAATGCCACACACTTGGACCTTACCCAGCTCCCAACAAAGTGCTCATCACTACGGGGTAAATGCTTCAGGAGGCCTAAAACATAGTGATACATAATTGATGCCGTTACGTTGCTCGCAGAAGCCACATCCATTTCAATCATTTCTTTGCTTAGTGCAGGCACACCTGACCTAAGCAAAGAACAGAACTCACTGGCTTGCAACTTCCATGGATAAATTCAGGCTAGCTCTGCTTCAGTTCATTTTTGGTGTTAAAATTGGCACAGAATCCCAAAGGTCACGGGGAACAGAAATAACGCAAGGATGTATCACCTCAAAGACAGAGAATCTACTTTGAAAAGGAAAGGAATAGATGACATGAAAAAGAAAAATAGGACTTTGTGTCCAGGAGAGGCTGTCTTCAGGGGAGAAGGGAATTCAAGATCCTACACCCACTCTGGGGCTTGTTGGATGCAAGAGGAGGGCAGGGGAGGGCTGCTGGGAGCTTGGATAATTTTAGCAAAGCTGTTTCAAATGCAGCCCCACGCAGCTGTGCAGCAGCCCAGCTATGGGGGCATGGAGCAGGGCTGGGGCAGGCCAACAAACAGAATTGGGAACCTGTTCCCTGTGCTGTCCTCCCCAGTAAGTCAGTGTGTGGCTATCACCCATCTCAGAGCTGTACAAACCCCAAAATGCTGTAGCACAACACCCAGAGGACAGTGAATCCATGGTTTGAGCCATCTCAGTAATTTAAATGAGGCTTCTTCAGGTGCCAGCAGCAGCATGGTGGGGCTTTGTGGGACCTCCAGGTACTCTGCCACGTTTTAAAGGATCTCCTACCCAGCCCTTAGCAGCTCTCACACTGCTGACATTTCTGCCTTGCCATTAGCACGGATGTTAAGGAGCAGTGACAAAGTGGACACCCACGTTATCAATTCCAGAGCCCTCTCCAGCTCCTGCTCCTGCTGTCTGGCACCACAGTCCAGCATCCTCAGCACTGCTGACGAGAGGAATCTCCCTGCAGGAGCAGCTGGGCCCTGCTCAAGGAGCTGCTCTTAATGGATCACAGGAACTGCTGCTCAGTGTGGAATTTGCACTCTCTAGGACACTGATGAAACGAGTGGCCTCTTAAAAAGGTCTCGTGTCCCAGTCTTTTGTCATCATTGGCTTGTGCAGTCATTCCAGTTGTGTTAAAAAGAAAAATGAAGTGTCTGTTTTAGCTACAACAATTTTTTTTTTCACCTGGAATAAATAGAGGGCAAATTTTAGTAGTTTTTTCTTACCAAATTCCAGTTATTGGCAGGAACTATAGGAAGCATTGACTTTGCTTTAGATAGCAGACACAGTGCTTCAGGTGTTTTGACATAATTAGGAAAATCCTGGTTGATGTGACTGGGAAAATCCTACAAATATTAAAGATGTTGGAAGTTTTGATAATTTACAGCACATGTTGAAATCTCATTATGGGGATGTACTAGGTAGTGCCAGGGCCTGAGGTCTCACATTTTGAGGAGGGTCAGCTGCAACAGGCCATGAGTTCAACCAGCTTTTCAAGCTGCAGCTCAACACCCAGCAAAACAGAGTGACTTCAACAAGGGATCCAGGTGGAATTTTTAGTGCATCAGCTCAGGCTGGAGAGGGATCTTTAAATGAAACCAGTGAGCCAGAGAGCCCTTGGTACTGGGAGGAGATTGAGCATCACAGATGAGAGTTTTCCAAGTGGTCACAGGCAATGGCAGGACCTGCCAAACCCCCAGATATCCTTCTGCTCTCCTTGCTCTTGTCTCTTTGTTCTTCTGTCTCTGTTTGGTGCTCTACAAATCCACTGCAATTCACCCTTTCCTTAACTCTGTGACTTGTAACATTTTGGGTCTAGAGCAAAGGAGCTTTTACAGCAGGAGAAACTGGCAATTTATACCAGTTCTCAGGATAAAAAGGACCAGAAGAAATTTAAAACAAATAATACCCTGAATGAATACATTACTTATGCAAGGGTATGCTACGAAAACAGCCTTTTGTAGAAACAAAAGGTTCTATATCAACCATAGAATATGGTTAATATAGAAACAGGTTCTATATTAACCATAGAAAAGCTAATGACTCCTATTTTGATGCAATCTGTATTAAATGTAATTCTGTGCAGGGAAGTGTTACACCCTGGTAGAGTATTTCTGGAAAATTTAGGTACAAAACACAGGTAGAAAAATAAAGAAAAAAGAGATATTGACAAAATGCAGCTGGTTTGGACTCTCAGGCAGTTGTGTGCTGCTACAGCAGTATGACAACCAGCAATATTTTACTTTGGATTGTATAAAAAACACACACATCCATCATTCCCAAGTACCTAATATAGAGATTGTTGCCATGGAAAATGTGCACCTAAACATCTACTTTACTAAACAATATAAACTAACAACTGAGGATGCAGTGCCTGTGTAGAAACAGAGCATTTAGGCACTTGGCATCTTCCCAGTCAATGACTGTTTTAAAATGTATTAGTATGGTAATTGTCTCCAAGAACCCTGTAAAATGCACAGAACACGGGATAACAAAGGTTCAAGCTGTGAGACAATCTGGAGGAACTAATATCTTGCACTAAATATCAACCTGGTTAATTCAGACAAAATACATTCCTACGACCTCCAAGACACAAAAAATGCAGGAGCCAGAGGGCATAGGAGGAATGGACTGGTGGCTTCTCTGCACCTTAAATTTGCAAATGTCCCGTGTTAAAGAATCATCTTGCATCTGTGGTGTGAATGGACCCATGTTAGAGCTTGCAGAGATTGGGTCCCTTCTCATGTTATTTAGAAAATACAATCACTACTGTATTATTGACTGAAGTGGCATAGGTAAACAGCACAGGCTGTATTGAGGGGCTTAAAACATTTAAATAATCATTAGATTAACACTGTAGTTCTGTTCAGAGTGATCAACTCACATTACTTAATTTTAACTGAGGAACAATTGTTCTAGCACCCAGCCACAAAGGGTTAATACAATTAGAGTGAGAAAACTCTTGTTACTAGAGGACATGTTTTGATTATTAGATCAGATGAAGATAAAGAAGCAATAATTTTGAAAGTATTTCTCTATTGTTTCATTAAGTCATAGAGTATTAAACAATTCCCCCAAGATACAGGTTGAGAACATTGCTTTAATTTGTGAAACTCTGAGTTGTTTTGTTTTTGTTTTTTTTTTTTTTTTTTTGTGGAGGCAACCATTATAATCTCTGTTATTTCAAAAGCAATTCCTCCATAATCAAACAGGAGATCAGCACATCATCACTGAGATTTGGTGCTTTGTACAGCACAGTCTGTGCCTGGCACAGGCTTTCCCAGCACTTTGGGGTGAAAGTAAGTATTTGGAAATATCTTTATAGTTGCAACAAATAAGGTTAAAGAGGGTTGAAATGACTAAAACTTTATCAATAGAGGCACTACATCAGACACTATCAACAGAAAGCTAAATACAGAGCATTAGCCAGGCAAGGCTATGAGAAAATGGAAGGAGATTACTGAAATGGAAATCAAAGACTTGCTCTGTCATTTCTGTGATCCTACTCCCTTTGAAGTTAATGGCTAAACTAATACTGACCTCACCAGGAACATGCTTTATTCCAAGAAAATCTGTCAAGTGCAAGGACTCAAGATATTTTCTATCAGGCTTTATGAAAAAGTAAAATAAAAAATTCCCCCGAACACGGGTGTAGCCAGCAGGATGTGTCCCTCAAAACCAGGGCAGCTCCTTTCTCCCTCAATAAAAGTGGTGCCCACGTGGTGACAGGTGGGCAGAGACTGAGACTGTCAATGGAGTTACATAATGGGTGTCCTCTGCTCCACTGAATTTTCATAAAAATTCTGCAAAGCTGGCTTAAAACACGTAGGGAACACTGACTGCAACACTTCAGCTTTCACTCCTAACAGGTCCCTCTCCATGTGAATTATGCTCCACCACAGCAAAACCAGTAACTGCTAAAAAAATGTCAGAATTAGAGCAATTTGTAAGAGTTTCAATTGAACATTAAATCATTCTGATAGAGCAAAGCTGCCCACGCCACAGTCAGAGCTGAGTGGGAACTATCAGCCTCCTGCTCTCAGAAAACTCTCAGACTATCAAACCTGCAGAACTACCAAGTCTTTAATGGAATAGATAAATTTATCTTGTTTACACTTTGGAGCTCATAGATGGTGGAACAATGAAGGAGACCAGAGTTACAGGAAACTGATTCACACCCCACGTCAGGAAACATTCCTCATGCTCACTCAGAGATCAGAACTGTGTGGGCTCAGCACAGGGAAAGTGAAACTGCCCAAGAGAGAGGTAAAAGGGTCATTCAGAGAATTCTTAGCAGTTCTTTCTGGTTCTAGTGCAATGCTGCTCCTATGCAAATGAGTAGAGGGCCAGACTGCTAATTAAAAATGGGAATTATTGTGCAGCAAATACACAGTTAAAAAAATAATTAAATGGTTATTGAAGCTAAAAGCTTTCTCCATGTCCTGATTTTGCTTGTTTCTGTGCCCTAAATGATACACTTCCCATTTCCAGTGAAGAGAGCTGGAGGGGGTAGCAGGGAAATCGAAAGATAAACCAAGTCCTTGCAAATCTTCAATATGTATAACTAGAATGGGAATTAAAAGTTTGAAAACCTAAGAGGGATTTTCTGTGCCTTTTCAGTTCAACTGTTTCATTACATATCCATGATCACTGTATGCTGGGGTTTGGTGGTGATTTTAATCCTAAAGGTAGCCTTGCTCTGCAAAAACACATTTCAAACCAGTAAGGATTGGGCCATTTAGAGTTTAAAAAAACTATGATCCCTTAGAAAACAATATATCAGGTGGATGGAATGGGATGGGTTTGAGGGTCCCTTCTAACTCAGATCATTCTGTGATTCCATGAATGCCACAGAAACCAGAACTCAGCCACACCCTGAAGAAGCCAATGGCTCAGGACCACAGGAAACTCACACAGCAACCCCCAACATCATCATCTCTGAGACATCCTTTGGGCAGAACTGAGCCTTACTTTGAGTGTGCTGTTCTTGGCTGTCAGCTGCTGCTCCAGCTGGGAGATTTGGCTGCTGGAGTTCTCCCTCAGCTTGGTGAGGCTGCCCTGGAGTCTCTGGACATCTTCTACGAGCTGGGCGATCTCGCGCTCCTTGGCAGCCAGCTCCACTTCCAGGCTGGAGCGTGTCAGCACCTCGATGGCCTGCTCCTGGGGGGGAACGAGGGTCAGACCACAAAAAGGATGGAAAAGCAACAAACACAAATTCAGGGTAGTCTGGCAAGGAGCAAACACGGCATTGGGTGGCACAAGAGACACAATTCCTAAATCTGGGACTCCTGTGATTGACATTGGGAAGATGGAACTTCCTACACCCCAGGACAACTCTCTGGGAAAAAAACAGGGATAACAGAGGGAATAAATTTCCCTATTTCATAAGTGCACTGAAAAGATGCAGCCGTGAAAGTCAAAGGATTCTATTTAGATCTATTTATTATTAATAGCCCAAATGCTTTGACAACTATGAAAATCTGTGCTTACAAATTACTAATCAGATAAAATATTCTGAAGTAATGGAAAAGAATTTCTTAATCAGGAACGGCAGAGCCATGTGCCTGTGGCTCTCTGCATACACACTGCACGTTTCAGGCAAAATTGTCAAAAATTGCCCCAAACTGCTACTTCCAATGAACTTGCTCCTTGCATGAAAATTGTTCGTGTTAACATTATTGCAAGCATCCCTCCATGGGGAAGAAGAGAGATGTGACAGCTCTGAGACAAGGCCATTCTCCCTTTGGTCACCACTTTCAGAAATTCCCTTTCTTAAATCTTCCTTCTTCCAGTTTCCCACAGCTGTAAAATCTGTCCTCAAGTCTGGAACTTCCTCTCTGGACTGACTTCCTGGGAGGATGAGGAATCAGAGGGGACAGAGAGGTCCAGAAGAAGGCAGGTCCATTCAGAAGAGAAAATAGACACTAACTGCACCATCTCTGTCTCCTTCTGTGCTGGGAGATTCCAGCTGTGATGCACAGGGGAGCTCTGAGCCTCCTCCATGGGGAATGTGAGGAAAGCCTTGTCCCGGTGTGGGAGGCACAAGGCAGCCCTAGGAGGGGCACACATTCCATCAAAGAGCCCAGAATGCATCTCACAAAGGTTAATGGCTGCTCCATAAAGAAGCACCAGCGAAGGAGGAGAATCCATTCAGCAATGGAGGTGAAGCTGGTGAGCACTGAACCAAAGATCTGTGGCAAAAGAGCTGAGAATTCACCCCAGCACACCCTGAGAACTGAAGATGACACTGCAGCAGATTGAAATATACTCCACAGCCTCTTTTCTGGGAGTAACAGGCACACCAAAATCCCCTTTTCCATATCTTCTAACCATTCAGCTTGATTCTCAGTGACTACACCCCGCTGCACTCGCAGAAAGCTGCGTGTAGGAACAGCAGTTAACAACGCTCTCCTATTACACTGAATTACACTTTTAACTTGAAAAAACCTCTAATTTGCTTGCATGAAACATCACAAGTTGTATAATCATCTGCTGCTTGTGCCTATTGAGACTAGAACATAGAGTCTGAAATAAGATAGATAATGATCATTTTCATCCTGCAGTAGTTGTCATATTAAATATAAATGAAGTGCAGAAGTACTATTAAATACAAGAAAGACCTAATGTTAAAATAATGATAAGACTAGGACACGAGATAGGAAGAGGCAGGTAATTCAGAGTTACAAGTGATATTCAGGCTTTTTATTTTTTGTTTTGCAGCCTACTTGTCTATCTTTTGACTTCTCTGAGAAAATACTGGGTTGTATTAATAGACAACCAAACAGATCTGGAGGACTTATGGTTTGTTACTTGTTCTCTGCAAATGATTTTTAAAGGCAGCCATGTGTTCCTCTGCTATCAGTGTCAAGCACTTATAAGGCTTGCAAGGGAAAAAAAAAAAGCAATGATTTCTTTTGTTTCTTAAATCTGCTGCTTAGAAGTAGACTAAATTTCACTTAATTGCATATTTACATTTAAATACTCCTATTTCTCCTTTGGCAAACAAAAATCAAAATAATTTGGCTGCTCATCTGTGATACCTGCTCACCCAGGGCCAGCTGGAGCCCTGTAACAGCCCCCTGAGCCTGCAGGTCCCATCAGCAGCCTTGGCTTTCCTCAGAACCACACAGAGGAGGCAACAAGCAGGAGTGCAGGGTATCTCCTCAATTTTCCAAGGATTTATAAGTGTAATTCTCAGTGTAGATGCAGCCAGTGAAAACTGGAGTGGTACCGAATTTATTTCCAGTTTCTCTGACAGCCCAGACTGGGAGTAAGGGGAGGCAGAGTGGGCAGGGAGCTCTGGGTGCCCTGGGGATGGAGCCCCACACCTCAGGGCCTGACAGGCAGGCACGTGCTGCTGGCCACCAAGGCTTCCTTGCTGCCTCCCTTTCTCCTCTGCTGATGCTCTCAGCCATGTGAAATGCTCTCTGAGGGTTGTGCTGTTCACCTGGAGCAGGGAGTGATGGATCACCACAGAGCCAAGTGACCTCTGTCCTTCCCGTGGTCTCCTCCAGCCACCAACCCCCTCAGAAGCTGAAGCCCACCACAATCCCCAAGGAACACCTTCCCCTTGCAGTCAAAACACGATTTCAAACAGCTGTTTTTATAGCTGTGGGCATAAATGGAAGGAGCTGTACTGCAGGAATGTCAGAAACCTGTAAGAGTCAGTAAATATTTTCTCTCACCACATCAGGTGCCTTCTGGATCTGCGTAGCAAGTTGGAGAGATTTGTTAGCTGATGAGAGCTGCTCCCTTAAGGTCTCTGCCTCTCTCTGAGCCACCTCTGCCCTCTGAAGGAAATGAAAAGGGGTGAAAAGAGAAAGTACATTCAGTTTAACAACTGACAATTATTACAAGAACATTCATCAATTCATGCCTGACTGAATATAATTGATTTTCCTAAACACTCAACCTAATAAATGTTAGAAAAAAACAGAGAATGTGATGGATTTTTATTTTAAACAGTACAAGGAAGAAATAATTGAGCGATTATGACAGTAATTTAACGCTAGGAGCAAGGAATCCCCTGCTGATACTAATGCTGCGGCCCACTGAATTTCCCAGACTGAATAAATACAAGTGGAAATGGAGTCTTTTTATTCAATTTCTTTCTATTCTCATAGACCAAGCAGATTTTATTGCAAGGCTCCTCATGGGAATAATTCTCACGGGTAAATGCTGAATTAAAAGATATTCTGACCACTCTCTCAAACACACATACAATGTTGTGGGCTGTCTTTCTGCAGTAATTATTCCCTAAAACATGAATTGTTAGATTCTGTTCTTTCAGCAGGTCTATTTATTCAACAATATTTAACCCTAAAGTGACAATTTTGCACAGCTCTGTTACCAGCTGCTGAGGATTTAGGCAATAGCTGATAAGCCTCTGACTTGGCCACTGGTCAAAATTCCCATCTAAATATTGAGTAATAATAGAAAGGAGAAAGAATAATGAGGGAAAATTGTCTGTATGAGAGTTTGGATAGAGACAGATGGACCAGTAACTTCAGGCAATAAATAGCAGCAAACTCCTTTTCATAACTGTCTGTAAGCTTCTGTTAGAAATGGAACAAAACCTGGTTCTTTTACAATACACACTCCTCCTGGCAACACTGTCTTCTCTCTTTTTTAAAAAATGTATTTTATTGTTATAAAACCACACTTCTTTCCTCCTTGAGTAATCACTGCTTTTTGCCTGGGCTACTCCATCCAAATCATGCTGTGCTTTCAGAAAATAGCCAAAATAATTTTCTATCTCCACCTCCAAGACCTAGCACCAATTCTACCAAACCCATCAGCTGACACCAGTGAAAGTCAAAACTTTTCTTGACCAGCTGATGGATCCCTTCCTTTATGGCATGATAAATTCCCACTGCCATTTTTGAGCCACCCAAATTGCCACAGACTCCTTGCTAATCCTTTGGAAAACCCAGGTCATCTAAAATAGTGAATATAGAATATAGAGCAAATAGAAAACCTGTGGTGGACATAAAATTATAGTGAATATAGAAGCTATAGCAAATATACAACTGACAGTAATATAAAACCTATAATGAATATAAAACCTATAGCAAATATAATAAAATCTATAGAAAACACAAAGCCTACAGCCCTATATATGAATGAGCCCTATAGCCCTGTGTGTGTGGTCTCTGACTTCCTCAGCAGTCAAAGCAGACTCTGCATGTTTAATCAATGAGTAAACTAACAGCAATCAAATACTAAATGCATCATCTGCGCTATTTGCTCACAACATTGTATTAAATGATTTTGCATAGGTTCCACAGCTGTAATTAAAATGTGATTGTAAAAAAGCACAGTGACGTGGCTCCAATAATCAGAGCAGGGGACATAACCTATTGTGTGCTTGGGAAACATGGAAACAGCAGCAAAAAAGGCACAAAAAGAGGGATTTATGTTGTTTACGTGGCTGGGTAATATTAGGATAAATACTGAGCTAACAATACATATTGAGATAAATTATTTTCTGGTACTTTATTAGATGTGCAGCTACACATATTGATCTAATAACTGCAGAACAACTCCAGCAAAGCAGGACAAGTTACTACACTGTGGCACTTGCTCTTCCATCTAGTGCTGTATAAGTAATGGGTTTTGCAGCCTTGAGCAATTCTGCTGATGGCTTCCATTCAGTGCAGCATTGTTTGGAGAATCTATTCAGCTCGCATGCGAGCAAACCACAGAGGATATTGCTAATAGGTGGTACATCTGCATATACAGTGAGCTGTCAGCTGCCCTTTCTGCACAGCCTCCCCAGCCAATTCCCAACACCTGTTGTGATCCTCGGAATAATACCAGACAAGATTTCACACTAGGCATTGTTAAAAATACATCAGCACAAACTCTGGGCAATTCTATTTGGGAAATACTGGTCATTGCCCCTCTTTTTTATTCCCCTCTCAGAGAATGGAAGCTTTTTAGAGCCAGAATTACAGATGTGCTCAGCGTCTGGAAAGCACTTTTGGGTGCTATTGGAATATAAATTATAAATGACACACAAAGCCCTGCTAAAAGAATGGCAGTTTCAAGTTTGAGCACTTACAAGTTTGGAAAAGCCAAGCCTGAGGCTGGTGCTCAACCACCCTGTGTGAGGCTTCAGGAGTGGGATGGCACCACACAGCACCTGCTGTGGCTTTTCCAAGGAGATTTTCCCAATGAGATCCCCTGCTCCATCCAGCTCTGAGAGGAACAGGGCTTGGTGAGTGGATCACCTGCTTTGTCCTCTTGTCCTGTGTGTGACCCCTGCACTTCATTTGCTCCGAGCTAATCCCGCTCTCCTCTGCTGCTGGCATTAATCTCCTCCTCATGGGAGCTGTGGTGCACCAGTGCTTCAGGACATTAAAGACTGCACTGACACCAGCCCTGTTCAGAGCTGTTTGGGTTCCTGGAGCCCCTGGCACATCTCCCTGCACGGCAGCCCTGGCTGGAGGCTCCCAGCCTGGCAGGAGCTGCCCCTGCCCATTCCTGAGCTGAGACCCTGCGCAGTGGCTGCGGTGCTGCTCCCCTGCCAAACCCTCTGGGTTTGCCTCTTCCACTGCCACCCCTCTCTGCTTGTCACTCTGGCCCCTTCCTAATTCCTTTTGGCTGCTGGAAGCACCACTTCTGTCTTCTTTGTGCTGCACGGCACCTTTAGCTCCAGGCAGGCAAAGCCCAGCTCGTACCTCACATGACCTAATGAACATCCACAAACCTCCAGAATGAGCCTTACCCCCACGATTTCCTCCTTCCTCTTTTCCTCCTTTCTCTTCTCCTCCTTTCTCTTCTCCTCGTTGCTTCTTCTCCAAGTGTCCTCACAAAAGGTCCTCCAAGCATCCCTGTCCTGGTGTCTGTCCCCATTCCCTCCCCACCAGGAACCCCTCTCCCCATCCTGCTCCCATACTGATGTCTCCAGTAGTGGCAGGGGCAGCCTGGGGAGTCTCCCCTCCCTGTGCCCCCACAAAAGCTCACATCACACCCAGAAAAAAGCAAAACCTGCCTGGTTAATGCTCATCCAGCAGCAGCAGTGACAGACTGCAGCGTGCCTGAGACAGGCACCGGCAGCAAAGCCAGAACAAATTCAAACCAGATTCTGCTGAGTCTCTGTGAACTCTTTTTTCCAGGCTCTTATAGGCTGGCCAAACTTGAGGCTGTTTTTTAATTATGATTTTTTAAAAATTATTTTTCTACTTGAAGCAACAGAAGATACAACCCTGAGAAAAAAGGGAACAGTCCCTCATCAAACCCCTTCCATTAAATGTGGGCACAGCAGGCTCCTCACCAAAGCACCAAGAAAAACTCGTAACATCTGGGGGGAAATGGATTTTTTTCCCCTAATCTTGTTCTTAAAAATGGTTGAACAACTTTTCCTGAAGTAAGAAAAAAGAGCGCAGCCAGAGATGGCGCCCAGGATGGAAAATGGCTAAACCCAAGGAATCTTACACAACTTGGAGACACTGGAAAAGTTTAAAAAAACCTGTTTGTGTGGAACTGTCCCACTTCAGCTGAGAAATACAGAGAGATTCATAGAATTACAGAAAGGCATGGTTTGGAAGGGACCTTAAAGCCCATCTAGTCCCACTCCTGCCATGGGCAGGGACACTTTCCACTGTCCCAGGGTGCTCCAAGCTCCGTCCAGTCTGGTCTTGGACACTGCCAGGGATCCAGGGGCAGCCACAGCTGCTCTGGGCACCCTGTGCCAGGGCCTTCCCACCCTCACAGGGAAGAATTTCTTCCCAATATCCCACCCATCCCTGCCCTCTGGCACTGGGAAGTCATTCCCTGTGTCCTGTCCCTCCATCCCTTGTCCCCAGTCCCTCTCCAGCTCTCCTGGAGCCCCTTTAGGTACTGGATATGCCACAGCACAGTTGCTTTTCACCAGTCAGTGCTAAAACTCTTGGCTTCTTACTCCCAAATCCTATGCACAGCCTAAAAAAAAATTCCCCTCAATGACCAGTGACAGTCACACTAATGGCCTTGATGAAGCTCATGCAAATCCAGTGTTGCCCAAAATCCTATTTTTCAGCATGGATCAATAATACAATTCCTCCTAATTCTTACACCGCTGCTTTCTAGTACAGAACTACCTCCCTGGTAACAAAACATTTCCAAATAGTTCCATTTTCCTTCATACAGCAGGTAAATATTGTACTGCTCACAGTGGAGCCAGGAGGTCACGATCGTAACGCTGCCGTGTGCTTTCCAATTAAAAATAGAAAAAAAAAAGCCTCACACAATATATCCAGTTTAAATTATTCTCCTTGTTTCCTGACAAGATAATGAATAGCATGAACCGAGTGCTCTTCTACTTACAGTAAAATGTTAATTTGATCAAAGACCAGTGGTGTGAACAGCAAAATGAGATACTTATGTGAAAAAAAATGTATAACCTTTCCCTTGAAGTTTCACCAGCCCAACTCTATTTCCTTATTCCATGCTAAATTCAGTGCTGTATGTGGGAAAATCTTCCTATGGGCGAGGAGTGGGTATTATCACAAGTAATTCTGCTGCAGTTAATGAGCCTGGTTATGGCAGCAATCACCACGCTTGGAGCTGACATTCAGACTTGCAAGCTGCTGCAAAAGCTGTGTTTCTCGGAGTACAACATCAATTAAAACACACTGGCTCAATGTGCTTTAATTCCCTAACTTTTCAGATTAAAAAAATTGCTATAGAACCTTTGGATGGCCAACTTCCACAGAACAGCAGCAAGGTTAGCAGAACATCAGGGTCATGAGAGATTTTTCAGGGCTCTGGAACCCATTTTTTCCAACAGTGGGGAATTATATGGAAGAAAAAAGGAAAAAACTCCACCAGCCAGAAGAGGTTGGGTTGTCTTCATTCCTGTCTTCAGGCTATTGCACTTTCCTCTGTGTGCTGAAAGGCTGCCAGATAAATGTATTCCCAACTGATAGCCAGGCATTTGCAGGAAACTCATGTTTGCATGAAAATAATATTAACCATATTTTGCCTTTATAGAGAACTTCTCCATGCAAGGATCTCAAATGCCCTTTGTAAAGTAAATGTTATTATTCCCATTTTACAGACAGTGAAATCCCAGGATTGAGTGAACGACTCCATCTGCCATGAAGCAGTGTAACTTAACTGGATCCATGGAATGGTTTGGGCTGGGAGAGACCTTAAATCTCATCTCATGCCACCCCCTGCCAGGGCAGGGACGCCTTTCCCTCTCCCCATGTGCTCCAAGCTTCATCCAACTGATGCTTAAGTTTGAGGTTTCATGTTTTCCAGGCTCTGTGCTGCCCAGGGGTGCAGCTCTCAGCCTCACATTCAGGGTCACTCAGCTCTGCACAGAGCAGGGACACAAAACAAATCCTGTTCCTGCTGCACACCAAGGACAACTGTTACAAGTTTTCAGGCCCAAAAGCACAAACAACAATGGACTGAAGAGAGAAAAAAAAGAAAGATAGGACCTCACAACCTGCAGCTGTAACTGGACAATTAAACCCCAATACGCAAATGGACCCAAACTTATAAAAGTGTCAGACCTGGTGACTGTTTGTCCATTTTGTGACCATTCTAAGCCCACTTTGGGTGTAGCCCTGGCCATGCTCTTGTCCTGCCCAAGGTGTACCCTTAAAGGCCTTTTAATAAATAAATAAATACTTTATTTTCTGGCTCTGTCCTGTCTCTGTTCCAGGTCAGCCCTCCCCAGGCATCACAACCTGGCCTGGAGCACTTGCAGGGATGGGGCAATTCCCCAGGGTGATGGCACACATTGAGAGCAGCCAGGTCACTGCCAAGGGAGTCAGAAAGAAAAGCAAATCATCTGGCAGTGTCTGTGTCAGCCTTGGTGCAATGCAGGAGTCAAGGCAGGATGAATTCCCTTCCTCATGGAAGTGCAAACCCAAGGATGCCTCAGCAGGGGTGTGGTGGTCACAGCAAACCCCCCAGAGCACCAGCACCACCTGCACTGTGCTGCACTCGTGCTGCTGAGTGAAAAGGGGAATTTATTCCATCTGCTGCTCAAAAACATACATATTTTATGGCAATCTCACTTAGCAGGAATATCTTTTCGAACCATTTTCCAAATGTGATTTGTTGGAGACAGGAAGGTGCCATACCCAAGGAAATAAAAAATAATCTTGAGAGCAGCATTTCTGCTAAAACACCCTGGTGAGGTTTTCTTTCTACTTTTATAGCAGACACTGTTTTATGTATTTTAGTGGCAGTTTGGCTCCAAAAAAAAAGCTTAAATTCACTGACTCTTCCTCTACAGACTTTAAAACCCAACACTACATTTCTGTGGAATAAATGATATTGATCCAGTCCAGATTCTTTAATAAAAGCTGCTATATTTTAGAAAGTACAGTTCCCTTGATTTATTGGTATTAGAAGTTTCTATATTTGACTTTCTTTCCCCGGAAAAAATAAGAGGTAGAAATCTGGGAGCACTATCAGCACTCTGAAGATGGAAAGAAAAGCAATGGAAACATCTGGCTTTTCCAAAGGGATAACAGAAGAAAAAATAAATTAATTCTTCTTCTTCTATAGCTCAGACAACATAGTCCACACACACAGAAAAAAAGTCTCACGTTTTCTTTCTCTTACCACTGTCAAAATCTAAGGATATCTGTACTTCAGTTTGCTTTTCAAATCTATATCCTCCCCTTTCAGATTAAAATACAATAACCCAGGATCAAACAACCTTAACCAAAGTTCTCCTCTTTTTGTTTTAAAAGTGAAAAAGCAGCTTTTTCTTTACAGGAAGCTCAAATTACAAAGCTCACTGGATATTATTTTTTTTTAACCAGATTTTCAATGTATAAAGGCAGAAAAGAGATCTGGACACATCAATGACACAAAACCACAAATTTAGACTCAGTATTAAAACCTTTAAATCAGCCCTGCTATAATTTTAAAAAATTAAATATATTTAATATATTTAAATATTAAAATATATTTAAATATTTCTATTTTCACAACCTAGGAATTATTCTTTGCAACAAAAACCTCTGTCCTTCTCAGGCACAACTGGATGATTCCAGGTTCCTGGATGAAGTACAGAAACAGAACAATAACTCATTTGAATAAATTTGTCGTCCCAAAAGATTTGTTTTGGCAGCAGAACTTTGCTGCCATAAACACTTACTGGAAAGGGGTAAACTTGAAAAGGTATAGGAAAGTGCTATCCATAAATATTTGTCTAAAATAAACAGTCACACAACTGTAACTGCTGTGAATGCAGAAATGTACACTGGAGCTTCATTAACTTCCCTGATTGGAAATTAGAATATTCTGGGAATCAAACAATAAAAAATTCAAAGATGCTGTATCCCAAACTATGATAAATCATTTATTTTGACAAGTACGGGTAGTTTAGTTTTAATTATTTATTCTTATACTTCGTAGCATATCAGAAAATATGCAGTGATTTATTGTGCAAAATGAAATCTTAATAAAACCAGTCCCTTCACCAAACTACAGCATTATTAAATCTTCATGGAAATGCAGGGGGAACTCGTGGGTTATGTTATCAACTTTTGTCATTGAGCTGCTGGGTTAATAAAGTGAAAAGGAGCCCTTCCTATTGTACTTGGCTCTATTGTGCCCTCAGCTCCTGCACAGGCCTGAGCCACAGGATGAGGAAGATGAGGAGAGGATGTGTGGGGAGACAAAAGGAGATGCTGCTGAGGGCAGTCTCCCCTCTGATATGTACAGCTGTGTTAATTATCCTGGAGTGGGAACAGCCTTGCCCTCACAGCCATGGGTGTGATAAAGAGTGAGGGAGCTGGGAGGGAGTTAGCTGGAGTCTGCTGGTTGTGCTGGGAAGAGCTGGGGACAGGACGTGGTGCAAGGGCCAGCAAAGGTGAGCTGCTGTACCTGGGACAGACAGGGTCAGGGGGCTGTGCCAGGGACAGGAAGGGGTGAGTCAGAACTGAAGGAGAGACAGAGCCAGAGCTGTGTGGAGCTGCTCCTGGGAAATACAGAGAAAGGGTACGGGAGAGTTTTGAGTAACAAGGTGCTGATGCTTGAAGCCTTTTGATGATTTTAATGAAGCACCGCAAGTGCAGTGTCCATCTGGACTGTGACAAGGATGGACAGGGATTCTGCAGCCATGGCTCTCCTGCTGCCTGGGAGATGATGGGATTGCATCTTTTACCGTGAAACCAGCGGGGGTTTTGGCTTCAGACCTTACATCCCTCCTAAAGCACCATGGTAGGAGCTAACAGCTCCTCTCGAGGCAGCTGCAGCTGGACCAGACATTTTAATGCACTGTTCTTGCCTTTTTTATATAAAAAAAACAACTCTCAGGACTTTCAAGGGGAAGGGTTACACCCGTGTCACCCTCACAGGGGGTGTAACTTGGTGTACTCTGATCTCTGCCAGCCAGAATGGCCCAGCCCTGCCACAAAACCCCACTCAAGATCGTGGATTAATGGCACTGAGCTCCTGGGTGAGCAGCTGAGGAAGAAGAAGCTGTCCCCACCCCTCATCTCCAGCACCCACCTCTGCCCTAGCAAGGGATTAATTTCTCCCACTATTATGCTTTGTGGGAAAATTCAGTTTACACCTTGTGCTAATGACACAATGGAGAGGGAGGGAGCTTTGTGGTCACTACCCCTCCCTCTCTCTGAGCAGAAAATTGCAAAGCTCACTGGCATTTAAAGGCAATTATTCTGATGAGCCAGTAATTTGTTCTGGGGTTGGTATCATGCAAAGTAGCCCAGAAAGCTCCTGCATGGAAAAAAAACTTGAGGATCCAAGTGAGAAAAAACACTGGGAAAAGAGAGGTGATGCAGCTGAAGGAAAGAAAGGTCCCTGCTTCACCCCACAGGACATGGGGGTGGGAGCCACAGCATCAGCTCTGTGCCTGTGGATTTGATCATTTTTATGGACACCTGGAGCAGGGAGCACAGCCACCCCCTGTTCCTGCACAAGTGGAGGGAGAGAGGCACTCCCCACCTCCCAGGAGCCACAGAGGATTCCTCACAACAGCAAGGGGAGTTGTGAAGCACCAGCTCTGGATTTAAAAAGGACAGTAATTGGGAATTTCAAGGAATGTCAGATACATAAAAATTTACATTGCTTTCCTTTTCCTATATTTTTAGTGAAAACATGTAATCTGTGCTCTGAATCCCAGTGGTTGAGGTCAGTGCTAATTCCAGAGCAGAAAACATCACAGCCACATCAGCAAGGCAGTCCCTGAACAAAGCAGGAGTCGTGCTGAGCACTACTCTTTAAAGGTAGCCTTAATAATGGGGAATGAGCACTTACTGAAATGGTAAAAGGAAATGTTAATTTAACTATTAAATACATAATTAGGTTAAGTACTTGTTTCTGCAATTGTAACACTTCAGCCTGATGCAAACTCACTTTCTGGCCTGTGCAATAGATTTAATTTCTTTTTTTTATTTTTTTTTTTCAACTATGAAGAGGTAAAACACAGGAATTGCTGCTGCAAAGATTAGGTATAATTCATCCAAGTGTTTTATAAAGGTAAAGCATCACACAAGGCAAAGGCTCCATGAGCAAATGAGCTGAGCCACTGCAGCAGCTCCTGCTCCTCTCCAGGTGAACCTGCCCTTCCCTTCTCCAGCTCCTCCAAGGCCACAGAGTCCCTTTGTGTCCCTCAGGGGGCCCCAGCACAAGAAACACATAGAACTGTTGGAGTAATTCCAGAGGAGGCCATGGAGCTGCTCCCAAGGCTGGAGCCTCTCTGGAGCCAGGCTGGGAGAGCTGGGGGTGCTCACCTGGAGAGGAGAAGGTTCCAGGGAGAGCTCAGAGCCCCTGCCAGACCTAAAGGGGCTCCAGAGGAGCTGGAGGGGGACTGGGGACAAGGGATGGAGGGACAGGACACCGGGAATGGTTTCCCACTGCCAGAGAGCAGGGCTGGATGGAAGATTGGGCAGGAATTGTTCCCTGTGAGGGTGGGCAGGCCCTGGCACAGGGTGCCCAGAGCAGCTGTGGCTGCCCCTGGATCCCTGGCAGTGCCCAAGGCCAGGCTGGACAGGGCTTGGAGCAGCCTGGGACAGTGGGAGGCGTCCCTGCCCATGGCAGGGGGTGGGACTGGATGGGCTTTAAGGTCCCTTCCAACCCAACCCATTCCATGATTCTGGGATTGCAGTGCTGTGCCTTCTGCCATGTCTTGTTGAGCTGCCTCAAGCTGCCAAACCCACAGAGAACACATATGGCCCTTCATCCCAAATCCAGGCTTTCCTGCCCCTCCTGAGCTCAGTGAAGGATCCCCCAGGTGCCAGAGCTGCTGTTTGGGAGAGGTTGGGACCACAGCAGCCAGAGGGAGGGGAAGAGGAGAGGGAGATGAGGAAAGAGGAGACTGAACCCCCTCCTCTGGCTTTCCTACATCTCAGATGAATGAAATGCTCATTTAATGTACACTCAGATTTTGCAGAATTATAACCAAACTAAGGGTTATGCACATAAGCAGTTATAAATTTTACCTAATTACAAGAAAAGCACCACAATGAAGTAAAAAAAATCCAACCCACATTGCAGGTTTGTACCAGCTAGACAGAAAAATAGCATTTCTGGATAAATAGGTATAATCCATTTTAGGAGGCAATAAACAATTCAGAAATACCTGTTATTTAACTCCAGCCCCCTTTAGACTGAGGGAAAAAACCCAACTACTGGGTAAATCATTGCAAAATGTACTGCCTTTGCAAAAATCACAAAATAATTCTACCAAAACATTTTTAACACCTACATCATTTCTAAAAAGTCTACATATTTTCAAATAATTACTAGCACTTTCATAAATATTTAATGCTGTCTACAAAAGTTCTTTGACAGAACTAAAAACCCACTGTATAAACACCAATTTGCTTTTACTGACTAAATAATCAACTCAACAACTTGCAAATATGATTTTGGCTTCGTTAAGACATTGAGATGCTGGAGTGTGTCCAGAGAAAGGAATGGAGCTGAGGAAGGGTCTAGGGCACCAGGAGGGGCTGGGGGGGCTCAGCCTGGGGAAAAAGAGGTTCAGGGGGAACTTCTCCTTCCCAGCAACTGGAATCACAGAATCACAGCATTTCTAGGTTGGAAGAGACCTTCAAGATCACCAAGTCCAACCCATGCTCTAACACCTCAACTAGACCATGGCACCAAGTGCCACATCCAGTCTTTTCTTAAACACACCCAGGGATGGTGACTCCACCACCTCCCCGGGCAGGCCATTCCAGAACTTTATCACTCTTTCTGTGAAAAACTTTTTCCTGATATCCAACCCATACTTCCCTTGGTGCAGCTTGAGGCTGTGTCCTCTCCTTCTGTCCGTTGTTGCCTGGAGAAAGAGACCAACCCCCAGCTGACCACAGCCACCCTTCAGGAAGTCGTAGAGAGTGATAAGGTCACCTCTGAATCTCCTTTTCTCCAGGCTGAACAACCCCAACTCCCTCAGTCATTCCTCATATGGCTTGTGTTCCAAGGAAGGAGGCTTTAGGTGAGGGATGGGCTCTGCTCCCAGGGAACAAGTGATAGGACACAAGGAAACAGCCTCAGGTTGCTCCAAGGGAGGTTTAGGTTGCATATCAGGGAAAATCTTTCCATTGAAAAGGTTGTCCAGGCCTGGCACAGCTGTCCAGGGCAGGGGTGGAATCCCCATCCCTTCAGGGATTTCAAAGCCCTGTGGATGTGGCCCCTGGGGACACGTGTTAGTGGTGGCCCTGGCAGTGCTGGCTGATGGTTGGACCAGATGATTTTGGAGGGCTTTTCCAGTGGGAATGATTCTGTGATTTGTATTTTTCCAGTTTTCCAAGAACTAATGTAAAGGCCAGCAGCACTTGCTGTAGACTTGACAGCTGCAGCAGGGGAGTGTGGGGGCTGAAAGCTGATC
The DNA here is from genome assembly GCA_016584745.2 of Phylloscopus trochilus trochilus. Lineage (NCBI taxonomy): Eukaryota > Metazoa > Chordata > Aves > Passeriformes > Phylloscopidae > Phylloscopus > Phylloscopus trochilus. The sequence continues at coordinate 6,588,102 of WQNJ02000022.1, forward strand.
TGGCAAAAGGGAAAAAACAAAACAAAACAGCAGCTGGAGCAGGGGGTACATTTTTAACAGGATCAGTGACCTGGTCTGGCTCACACAACCACTGCTGACAGCAGGACCCAGGGAGGGGAAGGAGCTGCCACTACTCCTCCTGGAATGGAGCTGCTCTTAGGTAAACTTCAGCTGGATTATAAATCCATAGCCTGGGAGAGCTGAGATTGCAATCTCTGGTCGTATGGGCAGAGGGATTAATGGAGCTGACTGATAAGCAAATGCCTGGCTGAGGTTTCCCTCTGTGAAACCACCACCCAGTGGCTTGTGGAGTTTCCATTGTCATGGAATCCTGCCTGGCCACAGCCATCTCCTCACTCAGAAGGATTCTCTGCGTGGCTGTTGGGTTTGGGTTTGTTACAACTCAGGATTTCTGCCACTTGTGTCAGGAGTGTGTGCACTGTGAGGGATGGCCAGAGAGACATTTCACAGCCCAAATTAACACCAGCAGGAACAAATGGCAATTTCTTTCTGGTCCTGCACAGAAAGAACAGTCTGATCCAACCCTTAATAAAAATTAATATGCCAATAAAACATAACAGAAAAGGAAGGGGAAAAAAATGTCTGGAGAAGTCCCCAAAAGCTGCAGCCCTGCCCCAGCCAGATGGCAGAGGCCCTTTAATTTGGGCAAACCCTTCACCTCCATGTCTGAGTAGGGGCCAACATAATGGATTTAGAAACATAAAGCCAAGAATAACTACAGTGGGAAAAGCAAGTTTAAATTATTAGAAGGTAAATATATGGTAAGCACTGCTCTACTGTGCACACAATCCTTACAGAGCATCCCTAAAGAGCTGTATTTTGCTTGAAATTTGCATATTTTCTTACTCCACACAGTTATGACTGCGAAGTGCATATAAAAGAACTGTCACGAAATCCAAAAGAGAATTAAAAAAAGAATAATCAAAGTCACACTTAGAATTTTATGGGGAACTCATTTAAAATCCTACCTGATTCGCTCTTTCAAGGTCTGTCATGATCATCTCGATTTCATCAGCCCTGGGAGAACAAGAGAGCAGAAGTTTTGTTATCACACAGAGAACGACTGCTGCATGAGGCCAGGCACAGCAACAGGCACACAAACACCACCAATTGTCAATATTTATTTGTAAAAGGACAGAGTAGGACTGAGCAGCTCATCTCCTGACTGGTGAGATCCTCTGGAGTTTTCTGGACCAGTCTGCGAATCTCCAATTCCCTTGGAGATTCTGTTCCCCTCTCTGCAATGCAATAGGCAAACTGACATCTGAGCATGTTCATTGGATCTTTGAAGGTCTTACTCCCCAAAATTCGAGGCACTGTCATCTTTCCAACATGTAAAAGTGCTTCCCAAGAGATAATTATGGAGAAATCAAAGACTGCAGTTCTTCAGTCAACTCCCCCAATATACAAAAGCAACCACCTACTCTTCTGTTTCAGTGTGCCCAGAGGTTTGGTTCTTAATTTGGCTAAATATATATATATCTCTCAAGAGGTCAAAGAGACCAAGAAATTCAATTTTACATTACATGGAAAGGAGGGTTTTTTTGACATGAATTTATCAAACTCTAAATTTAGACTCCTAATGCACTTTGCAAAGCTGAATTGGAAAGTCAAAGGGTTGAAAACTATACAAATAGTCAAGAAAAAAAAGAGATCCTTCAGATCCCTGTGTTAGGGAGCAGCTCCCAGACCTGATCCCTCAAAAATCAGCATTTCTAATACTTCACTCACACAAATGGAAGCAATCCTTAAGCCATCTTTTCTTATCTTCATGCTCAGTCATGGGCAAATATTTCCCACTCAGGCTCTCACCTGGGAAAGGTACCAGGAAAAAGGGCTGACAGCCCTAAAGAATGTTCTGTATCAATATAATAAGACATATTATTCTCCCCAGACATTTTGCCTGTCTTGTATGCCTGGACCATATGGAAGCAATAAACACTGTCCTCATCTCCTCTGAACAGCAGCTTTACCAGCAAGTCCTTTTGCAATCTGCCAACACCATAATGTCTGGTTTTTGTTTTTAATCTGTAGCAGATCATTATGAGTAAAAGCTGTGAAATACTGGAATTCCCTTCCTCTGCCCATGCAGAAAAGTCAGGGTTTGTTTTTTCTGCTGATTCCCACAGAAGATCCATTTCCCTGTGCAGGTGTTTGTTAGGAAAGATGGTTAACTGAAGTACATCAGGGTTCTGGCACAGTCCACACTGCATCATTACAGTGAATATTGACTTATTCCTCAACAGCATTTTAGGCTTTTGGGTGTACACTTAGGGAAATGCAGCAAAAGATCATAATAAGTAAATGTGCGTGTATATAAATTAATGGAAAATTATTTTTAATTACAGCCTTTAATGCTGTTGAGGCAACATGAACTGCCTTCTGAAAAAATCTTTTGGACAATAATGGAAAACAGATTAGCATGTGTTTTCTTGTGCAGGAGAAGCTAATGTGCTCTTACACTGGGCAGAAATCCTGCACACCATGTTTGGAATTAATAATAAATAATGGTCATTACTTACTGAACTGAACAACCACTGCCTGGGCAAAAAAGGATTCAAGGGAGTAGCCACAAGACTGACCCGGGCACATTAACATCAGCCTGCAATAACACTTTCCATCTCTTTAGCCTCTGCAGTTGTGAAACATCTTTTGCTTTAGACTCCAGGCCCAAAAAAGTTATTAACCCACTTATGGAAATGCCAATATTTCATGTGAAAAAGATGTCCCAAAGCCCATGCAAGTGACCCCACTGTCTATCTGTAACAGAGAGAAGAGGGAAGAGAGCAACCCAACACACTAAGAAGATGCTTCCCAGCATTTCACAAATATTTTTAGCCAGGATAGTTTAAGGATCCTCTTTATATAAGCTTTCTGCATTTGGGCTCAATTTATGTGTGAATGCCTCAGGTTATATGGAGCCAGTAAATGAAGCCTGGGTTATGTCACAGCTCCCAGAGCAGAGCTGGGAATGTCCCATCCCAGCACGCCAGCTACAGCTGAAGCCAATTCAGCTTCCTCTCCCTCTCTGGAGGCTGGGGAGAACAAAAAAAATCCCTGCATTTCCACCCAAACAGGGGGTGCCAAGTATCAGCCAAAGGTCTGGAACAACACCTGAAAGGAGTGAAAGACTTGGAAGCAAAAACCCCTGGGATTGGGAGAGGAAGTGTGCCTGACTTTGGGAGCAGAAGGTGAGGTTTCAGCTCAGCCAGGGAAACTCTTTTTTTTTTTTTTTTTTTTTTTTTTTTCTGGCAGAAAGGCAGATGACTCTGATGGAGACAAGATGAGTGGGAAGAGTTGAAGTGTGAGGGAGTCTGGACCCATCCAAGGACCTTCAGCCACCTTGACAGGAGCAAGGTAAGGGGAGACAGAGGTCAGGAAACTGGAGAAGACAGAGGAGCAAGGAAAGGAACAGAGGGATACCTGAGACCAAGGGGAGAGGGGACCAAGAGAAGCAAAGCAGAGGAGTACCCCAAGAGGAAATGTGGATGGGCTGCCAGGGAAACACAAGATGGTGCTGGAAAAACAAGGTAAAAATACTCAACCCTGCATTTAAAATGGAGAGAAATATTAATTCTGGTATTTGTGTCCCATTTTGGCCGGGGTCAGGATTTAAGAGCTCTATTACAGCACTGGGATACACAGCCAATTACAAAAAAAAAAGCAACTGAGGATATAGAATGCCATAAAAATGACATTTGTGCCCTTCAGCGTGCGCAGATAATTCTGACTGAATCCAGTAAAGTGTCAAACTGTAGCCAAAGGCAAAATTGTCCCTTTGTCCTTGTATCCAGACACACCAGCTGACTGATCCTGAACTCCCCTTTCCCTCCTACGTTTTTTTCTCCCAATCTTTCCAGCACACCTAATAAAAGGATGCAACATCTCCAAAGAAAAATTCAAGTAAACACCTCCAGCCTAGCAGTCTGCACACCGATGGAGGGTAATGCTGCAACCATAAACGTTATCTTTAAGTGAAGTAATGAATTAAATTACTCTGTATTCTTTCCTTGCACAAGTGTCAACAGCATCCAGGAGAATCTTCAAAAGGAATTCAGGCTTTTCATTTTAAAAGCTCAACTACCACATCAGTAGCTGGCACTCAGGCAGCCTAAAATCACTTATTTGAGAAAGTCTCTAATAGCTGCATTCACTGTTTGCTCAGCACAAGTATTTATTATAAAATAAATTACAGTTCTCACACCTTTTATGCACTCACAGAAACAACCTGCATTGATTTATTGTTTACAAAGGACTGTGTCAAATTCAGACCTGTCAGGCACGAGGCAGCTCTGCTTGGCTCACTGAATGAGTCCCACACAGGTCATTTTTGATGTATTCACCCTCCACTACATTTGCTCATTTTCAGCCCTTCCTATTTCAATATTCCTCTTTATTTCAATGGAACAACTAGGCAGGCAAAGAACCATCCAGCTCCGGGCTTGTCCTGCAGGTTTGCACTGAAAATCTGATGGGAATCTTGAAGGGAACTTGGAAGGGACCTTGGAAAATCCCCTTGTTCCACCCCTGCCATGGGCAGAGACACCTCCCACTGTCCCAGGCTGCTCCAAGCCCCAATGTCCAACCTGGCCTTGGGCATTTCCAGGGATCCAGGGGCAGCCACAGCTTCTCTGGGCATCCTGTGCCAGGGCCTCCCCACCCTCACAGGGAAAAATTTCTACACCTAATCAACAAATTTGTGGTTACCCAGAATCTACCTGTGACTAAAGTCACCCCATGTGAACTAAACTGACTTTTAGGAACCAGAGATCTGATTATTTCACTTTTTGCTTTCTTTATTCCTGAAGGAAACACACACCTTGGCCCCTCATGAATATCTCAATTTCCCCAAGAAAATCACCCCAAGAGATGAAGGCAAAGAGAAAAGCTCATTCTTCAGATACAGAGAATGAGGGTAACTAATAACAAGAAGATATTTTGCTAAAATACACTGACCAAGGGTGATACCTTCTAAACATTAACACAGATCATGAGAAAAAAAGAGTGGGGAAAAGCTGTTTTCAGGAATAAATGTTACCTACCCAGTGTTTTTGCATTCCACAGATAATATAATCATTTATCTGATCTAGTTTTTTGTAATCTCCGTGGCAGAGGAAAAGAGATCATGTTAGCAAGACAGTTCTTCAGGGTGTATTACAGCTTGTTCTAAATTTCAGCATTTTCAGACTAAGGAATTTAGGAAATCAAATTTTAAGCCCAAGCATTTGGAGCTACAAAATCAGCATTGCCATGTAAAAAGAATCTGAACTGTTGAAACAGCATGACCATGAAATATTCTATTACTACTTCTCTCGGTACTGTGTTTGAAGTGAGAAACAAAATGCATTAAAAGCTATGGATTTTACAAGGTATAAGCTTTTACCAGTCATGAAACAGCCCTCAAAGCTAACATGCCATCTATAAAAAACAACTTAAGGAGCTGGAAAAAGAAACAAAAAACAAACACAACAAACCCAAACCACCTCACTTTTCAATTCAATTGCTTATGGGAAATAAAAAGTGCAGAAAGGCTCGATTTTCATTTTAAGATCAAGAAAATCGATTGGGTTTGAACAGCATAACAAGTCAACAAATCCAAGGGTTGGTAACAGGGAAGAAGCTCAGTTCTTCTTCTAAATAAAATTAAATCAGATTAAAAACTCTGAACACCACAAAGTTACTCCCTTGCAAGCAAGAAGAATCTGGACTTTATGATTAAAATCCAGTTGATCCAAGCCCTTCATTTAGCTACTAGCTTAAAGAGGCAGAAACAATTCCTTTTTTATTAACATGACAAGTGAATGGTTTGCCAAATCTTGTGGCTACAGCCCCCTAAACATTCAAACTTACTCAACCTTGAAGGAAACTGCTGTTGGATTCTTTATACATGGAAGGACTGAAAAATACAGATGACACTTTGGAAATTGCAGTCAGTGGCGTGGCCAAGAAACTTCCCTACCAGGGCAGATTAATACTTTGGTTTGGCAAAAAACAAACAACATTTTTTTTTCCCACACATTTGTTTTCTTTATAAACATGTAAAAGTTTACTAGTCAGAGCAAACGGTATATGGAGCCAGTGGGGCTTGTTAAAATGTTCTAATTACCCAAACATTTACACAGGCAATTTCAAACTAAAAGCAGACATTATCAACTAATGTGCATTTATGTTTAATTAAGGAAAAAAAAAAAGAGAAAAATCCTCCTTGTAACATATATCTGTGATCGGCACAGAGCAGATTTTGGCCAAATTAGGTAAACAGCTCAGCCTCTTCAAATGACAGGCAGTGCAACCCAGAACTTGGCCAGCACAAGGCAAAAAATGTGAGGTTATTTGGGATATTTGGGAAGGGAAGAAAAGAAGAACAGGGGCCAAAACATTTAAAGAAGGGGAAAAAAAAAAAAAAAAGCAGAAGAAAAAAGAGCAAAAGGCAGTGCAGTGAAGTTTTTTCAGGTTTCAATGAAATTTTTATCAGGGAAGGTTCCTGGGTCTAGGAAGCAATTTCGGATCACTAAACAATGCCAGAATTGCCTGCAGCCCAATGATCACGGCATTCACTCAGGGCACAAGAGCATTCCAGCATTTGAATATTCAATTCTATTTTTTCTTCAAGCAAAGCAGAGGGATGACAAACTCCCTGCCCAAATTCAAAGCACTTCTTAAGCTCTGCTGTGGATGCCCTCATCTAATCCCTGCTGCTCAGTGACCTGCCAAGGTGCCCGGGATTTGTTGCCTAATTTCTAGGAAAGAAAAAGCAACAAACACTTTCTTAGAAAGTTTCCAAAGGAAGATAATATAAAAAAGCCACTATTTTTTTTTTTGGCACTTTATGAGTATCACTGTACACACATTTACATGTTTTTTACAATTCGTAATTATTCCAATCCAAAGAACATCCACAGAGGATAAATTCACCTTTACTGCCATTACAAGATGGAATATTGGGCAGAAGAGTTGTACAAAGAACAAAATAAGAAGTGATTTCAGCATAACATGTCAAAGGGGAAGATCTCACACACTTTTTATTGCTAAGTTCTCAAATCTACTTTTCAAATTGCAAGAGCTATAGGTTAATATTTTCTTTCAGAGCAACCCTCTAAGGATCTTCAGATCAGATAATCCTTTTTCCAGTGTCATATAAATCCAGGCCTCTTGTAAAAGAATTTCGCTGTTCAGGGATTCATAAATCCACCAAGTTTAGTAATGAACTGGGTGTTTCCTTTCCTAGGAACTCAATTGAAGAAAAAAAAATCCCCTCTCTGCTAAGCAGTGAAAGACTGGAGGCTTTAAATTGAGAGATCAAAGGCAGGCTGGGTTCAGGTGCTCTGGTGATTACACCCAACACCATCTGCACTAATCTGGCAGTGGGGAAATGTCCACTGGACACTGCCCAGACCCCTCTCTGCAGACACCCTGCACTAAATCAAGTTCCTCCCTTGGCAAAAAGCAGGGAGACCCAAGGCTTTTCCCATCTTTTTGTTGTTGTTGTTGTTTTATTAGAATTCATCCAGGTTTCCTCTCGCTGCCCCTGCACAGAGCCAGGGGAATAAATCTCAGGGAAATAAATCTCAGGGAAAGATTCCTCATCCAGCACACCAGGATCGAGCAGCCACACCTGCTGCAGGTATGATCCTCAAATCAACCAGGGCCTGGGTGCTTGAAAGGTGTCAAGTGATCATCAAATATTGAGAAAGGTTAAAGAAACTGCTTATAAAGCCCAAGATACTGAGCAGTACCCCAACAAAACAAGAATCATCTCAATCACTGGAGAGAAAAGACCCCAGAGAATAAAGCATCTTTCAGTCCATATAAAAAGTGCTTTCCAGGAAAACCTGCACAGCACTTTGTTTTCTGCTCATGTTTTAAGGCAGGATTTCAGGGATAAAACAATCATGTTTGCAATATAAAGTTTTAAAGACAACAGGAATCAGCTTTATTCCAGTGATACATGGGGGAACAGTTCCTAAAGATCATCAGTGTTTTCTTCATCATTTCTGGAGAGAAATTGATTTGACTGACACTAACTGATATGTTCAATAAAAGGCAAAGAGGAAAGAATTATATGTTACAGACAACATCCACTCACAGCACCCCAGAGCTGCAATTCCCACAGTGTCACACACACACACACACACACACACACACACACACACACAGAGCCTTGGCACACTTGGCAAACCAGAGAACACTTAATGTAAGCAGCTGGAAGAAAGAAAAGATATATTGGTTGGATTTAAAAAAAAAACCCAATATATAAACAGATGATCCATCATTTTTATTTGATGGCAATACTATTTTCTTATGTGGCACATATTTGCACATGTTGCACCAGGGCCAGTAGGAATTTTGGCTCCCCAGACTGTTTAACCTTTCTTTTAAAAAACTCTTACTCAGCTCTCATTGTGTTTTTCCCTCCCTAGGAACAGATCTCCTGTGAACTCCATGACCAGCAATCATGCTGCCCATCACAAAAAGGAAAAGAAATGCCATCAATCCCTTTTTCTCCCGATCAGATATTTTTCTTTCACAGTGTTTTTTTGGTTTTTTTTTGCTTCACCCTGCAAAGCCCTGTGAGTTGCATTAAAATCAGAAATTGGGAGTTTGAGTCAGATTTGGATCGTTCTGAGTTTCCTCCCATCTCAGAGCACTGGCCCCAATCCTTTGGGCCACAGAGGAGTTCAAAGAAGGTGTTGAAACTCAAGACAATTTTTGCACCTGAAATTTGCAGAAACAAATCATCTTGTCTAAACATCCATTTCCACCAACTCCTGAGGGAGCTGGCGGGGAATTTGGAACCTCTGGAGCTGTGGGCTCCAGACTGCAGGTTCTGCACTGGGACACAAGCAGAGACCCTGCAATTCCATTCTGCTGTGATCCTTCAGCCTGCCCTGATGGAGAACAGCAAGGAAGAACATTCTGATCTTTATTTTTTTATGGATTTATGTCAGAATCCCACCCACACTGAGGCCCTGAGACTGAGGTGCTGCAGCAGCACAAGGCCAGCGTATCTGCAGGATGGAGTGCTCAGGGTGGGGAACAAAGGCTCCAGGTTGTGCCAAGTGTTTCAGCTTTAGACAAACATTCCCAGCACTGCCTGCCTTCCCTGGGAAGCAGGAGCCATTCCTGATGTGACAGAATTTCCTAACAACCTGAGATCACATGGATGCAGCAAACTCCCAATTTCCTTGTGCCTTCTGGTACAAATTGCAAGAGCTTCCTGCAATTCCCCTCTCCTGACTTCAGCTGACTCAATAGCACACCAGAATTTAAACACAGGCACCCTTCCCTCTCCCCTCATTGCACTCAAAGCATATCAAACCCATGGAATTACTCCTGACTTGGCCTTGAGCAGCCAACACGATGTCAATTTTACATGTTTTATAAAGCAACAGCATGTAGAAAGCAACTCAAATGCAGGTCATATCAAGCATGTGACCCACAGAGCAATCAAAGACTGCCTGAAACTGTCATTCAAGGTTCAATCAGCTTCTTGCAGGAAAAATGAAACATCTGTGGCCCAGAGAATTAAGTTATGTATTGCATAATTCATCTGGTGTCTGCCACAGCAGCCATTTTAATACTCTGGTGATAAACATGTTTGATTATTTTTGTTTTGTTTCCTGTCGCCTCCATGGTATTTCTATTTATCCACCCACATCACAATGCAGAATGGAGATAACAAATATACAAAACAGTGTTAGAGTCAGCTGATAAGATGTGGGATTTCAGCAGCCTTATTAATCACATCAAGGCTGCAGCACTCTTAAACCTTATGTTCCCTGAACTGTCCTCATTTGGGGTCTTTTGGGTACACTCTGAAGTTAGATTTGCTGATGAAATCATTGTTTCCCAATGATCCAAATACTTGGACTGAGCTTTGGAGGTTTTTCTATTAGGAAAGCTGCTCTTCTCATACACAAAGCAAGTTCCTCACTGGTCCCCAGGTTTTCCACCTCCTCAGTTTTTCTGATCCTGACACAAGCATGAATGTGCATCCCACAGCAGACACTGGATCCTCTTCCATTCACTTATTCCACTGGTGGGTTTGTGCTCCACACTGGCAGAAGCTCTAATTCACACTTTGCAAGCCATTCTGGGATGTGATTGTTTTATTAATGGCAATTTAGTTCACTTTACTCCCAAATCTATAAATCCTGACACTTCCCCACCTGCCCTGGCCTTCCCTGATTTCCAGAACACATTCCTGCAGGGCAAGTGGGAACTTGGAGGCTTTGGGTCCATTCCCTGCTCTCTGGGTGTTTATTCCCCTTGCCAGGAGTTGAGCATTTGAGCAGGCTGCTCACAGAACTTCAGCTGGCAGTTCATTTGTTCCCCAATTAAACATCATCTGAGAAAGATTTACTAGACTTGGGTGAGAGCAATTTGCTCCAAAAAGCATCTTTGAACTGGGTGCTGTAAGAAACCAAGGAGCAGCCTCTGAAGTGGTGCAGTCAGGTGGGTTCTGCCCCATTTTTGTGATTGTCTGTGGGATTCCTGCCCTGAGGAAATCCTCCTTGCACAGAGCAGGTCCCTGGCTGCTCTGGTGGGAGCAGTTTCACCTGACAGCCAGAGCTGCTTCCTGAGCTGCTGCTGATGGAGGTGAGTCAGGGATAAAAAACATCCTCCCCAAGGCCCAAACAAAGCCCTGCTTCCCTGTGATTGTTCCCATAAAGTTGTTTAGACAGCACCTACTGGAACAATATCAGCTGTGCCATCTGGGCCTTTTTAGCTGCTCCCCATTGCTGCTTCCTCCTGCAACATCTCCAGGTCCCTCCCTCACCCCCCCTTCAATGTCCCCTCCTCACTTCCCACCCACAAACTGTAAGAAAATACAGATTAAAGACCCTCTCCAGCCATGGAGACAGGGCTGATGAACCTGCAGCCCTCAAATGGGTTCTCTGCCTGCCTTTCCTCCCATTCCCAGCTCCTGCAGGCTCCACCAGAGCTCCCCGTGCTGAGGATCTCTAATGCTGTTAATTACTGCCAAAGTCAATCATCAGCTTCCAAGTTAATTTAGGAGGGGAACTGCTGAGCTGCGAGCGGGCTGGCAGTGAAACAGAGCACAGGCTCGTGGAAGCTCCATCTCCTTCAGAAAGTGGGATGAAGGCTGTGGTCCTGCAGGGCTGTGGATGCTTGAACAGGCTGCTCTGCTCCCAGGGCACAGCAGCAAAACCTGCCAGGTTTTCAGAACTTGCCTTTTTTATTTTTTTTTTTAATTACTTGAAAAAAAAGGTATAACAAAGTATAAAGTAAAAACTTCTTAAAAGAGCGAGTCTTATTAATTCTGCTTCTACAACTCATGTAAGCTCTTTTACAATTTGTTTCTTCAACTAGATAATTAAATACTTTATTTTATATATTTAATAACAATAATTTATTTTTAATATTTGATATATTAAAGTTATCATATTGTTATTAAATATATAAATAAAACAATCTTAATGTTTTACATATAATTGTATATCTTTAAAAATTATAATAAAAAATAATAGTAGTATTCTACTCTACTACTATTACAGTATACTACTACTCTGCTCTACTACTCTTCTACTATACTATTACAGTAGTATTGTGTTCTACTACTACTAGAAGTACTAATAGTTTGATATTTGGAAAATAAAGACCCTGCAATGATTTACCTATTTTTACTTATGGAGTTAAAATAGATAATTTAGCCAAAATTAGAAACTTTAATTGCAGGCATCTTAAGTGTCATTCTCTTCTATTGGAATGGCAATATTTTTGATTGAAGAATCAGCAGGAGGGAATTGTCTGTGCTTTGATTAAAGATCCTCTAAAAATAAAATTAAAAATATTTAAATTTACTTAATAATATCACTGCAGTTACAATATGTAAAATAAGCACAAATATCTTGTCAAGGATATAGGAGGGATTGCTGGCGTTTTTTAAATTTTATTTTTATTTTATTAGAATCACTGTGTCACATTTGAAAAATCCCTTTAGGTTTTGAGCAGTTACAACCCCAAAATGAACAATCTTCCCTCATACTAGACCACTGCCAAAATCACAGATTTCTCTATGTTTGTTTTCTTTAAAGCAAAAACAACCTCAAAAAAATTGGAGACCGTTCAGAATTTTTACTGTATCAACATTCATAGTCCAGATTAATCTTTAGGAGCTTCTTTCCAGAGACACTGAGCATCTCCTCTTCTCCTTAACCACAGAGAGAGCTGAGGAGCTCAGTAATTTGGAAAAATTAGGTATCGATTGATTTCTGCCCTTATTCCCCTTATTTATTCTGTCTTTGTCCATCACTGTAAGAACCTATAAAAGCTTTTCTCTAACTCCCCCCAGTTTATCTTCAGTGCAACAGCTTTAAGTCAGTTTGAAAATGAGAGAGCACAGCCAGAATTCAGTGTACAGGTGTCACTGCACAGGCACAGATCAAAGGGACACCGCTGGCTCCCAGCAGGGCAGTGACAGACCCCCAGCTCCTGCCTTGTGGGAACAGCAATCCCCCAGGGATCTGAACAGGGATCAGGGGAAATACCCCACCACAGAGAAGGAAAATCCAGACCTGTTCCAATCACAGCCCAAAAACTAGAGTTCGCTCAATTACCTGTGCCTGTACTCAGTCTGATCTGACAACTGCTGCTGTGGAGGGTGAGACAATGTCCTGCATGGCCTTTTGAAGGATTTATTGCCAGGAAACACAATGAATGTGTCCACCAGGCCAATAATCTCCAATTTACTATTTCTTACCAAGCACATTAACCAACAGGCACTCAAATACAACAATATCCTGATTTCATTGTCAAGCCACCTGTAGCATCTGGACAGTGGTTTATGGGCAACAAAAAAGGCATTTTTTAGTGATGGAATATGCATTAAAAGGCAACCTTTTGCCTTTCTCAGTGTAAAGGACATGTCTGTTGTGCAAAAGAAAAGCTGAACACTGACTTTGCAGTAACACAGCATTCAAGTGGGTGATGTATTTGGAGAATGCTTTAGATGCTCTTGGCTCAGAAATGAACACAGGTGATGTGCCCATTCTCTGTTAGCTTCTCAAGCAAGTTATTTCCTTCTGGCTATTGAAAATAGCATTACATGGTCTTTGATAAAGGCAACTGATGTCCTTCTATTCAATAAAGGGAATGAAAATTGCAGATAGCACAATAGAGATGTGTTTATTCTATATTTTGAGTAGGTTTTACTTTTCCCAGGAGCTATGCTGAAGATTAACAAGCAGGATGATTGCTGTCTTTATAATAATGTATTCAATTACCAATATGGTTTTCTCTCTTCCCAATTTGTTCCAGCTTTGCTCTGAATGGAGACACCACTCCTGTCAAATGGCAATCATGTCAGCACTTTGCAGCTTCACTTTAGAGCTATCAACAGCATCAATCTTGCTGACCCCAGTGACAAAACAGAGAAAAAAAAAAAAAAAAAAGCCAAAAAAAAACCAGGCAAAAAGAAACAAAGGAGGGAATGTGAGACCACAGAGTAAGGAAAACAAACCAGGGCAAGGAGAACAGGCAGGTGTTGTCCAAACCTGCACAAGCACCAATTCATTATCACTTCATGTGGGCCCCTGAGACACAGAGCAACCTCCTGGGCTTCAGACAAAGGAGTTGCCTCCTTCTCTCTCCTCCCCCTTCAATGTGTGGGACACTCAAAAAGCAGGCTCAGCCCCCAGGAGCTGGTCAAGGAGCTGGATGACAATTTGGCACTGACCACTTGCTGTGCTGGAGCTTCCCTTGAGCCTCCTGTGCCAGCTGAGTGTCAGGCAGGTTTTATTTTTACATCTCTGCTGAATATATAACTCTGCTCAATTCTTTCCAACTTTAGCATCCAGTTGTATTGGATTATGAGGGATGCTCACTAATATGACTGACAGATTGCCTGTCTACACAGAATCCAAACTAGACAGCAAAATTACTTTAAATAGTCCTCCACAGCAAACCCCAACAACACCAGGTACTACTGCAAGCCCTTGGAGGACAACAAAGTAGGATTTTCTAATTTAACCTTTTAAAATGTTATTTGCAGAAACACTTTTCAAATTCTTTATTTCCCTTTCAACAGTTGTTGAGATTTTAAAATGCGGCTGAAATAAAACAGCTTCAGTCTTGACTAATGCTGTACTCCATGGTAAGGAACTATTTGATTATTCTGTTTTGACAGTTAATAGAACAGGTTTAGTATTTCTACAGAAGGGGAGTTTGAACTGGAAATATTAGTTTTGTGTTGCTAATGACAATTCCTCGACAATTCCTCAACAAGTCTAGTAGAGCAGAATCCTCGAGTGGATGAAAAACATCCTTCCTACATGAACAAACAGCTGTAGGAGAGGAGGAAATGAAATGCCAACCAACGTTTTGGATTTGCCTGCTGCAGGGTTAATTCTGTAACCAACAGCTCTCAGAGCCATAAAGCCAGCATTTGCTCAATGAGTAATTTCACCCTGCTTAGACCCCCAGTGCTAAACACTGTCCCTGCTGTTCCTGGACCTGGGGAGGTGTAAAGGTGACCCTGTGACCCTGCTTGGTGTCCCACCTGCATCTCCTCTGCTCCAGCACCCAAACTCCTGAGGTGTGGCAGCCTCTGCCCAACTCAGTGGTGCCCAAGGTCTGAGCCCATGGGCTCAGCTGGGCACTGCAGTGGAGCATGGAGCTGTAACCACACGCAGCCAGGGAGCAGGGCAATTCCCCCTTCCCTTCCCAAAGCACAGTTTGTGCCAGCAGCTCCTGCACTGCGTGTGTAAAACCTTGGAACTTCCCAAAAAGAGCTGGTTTAGTCTTCTGCTGTTTTCCCTGGGCTCAGCTCCTTTTATGGCACTGTGTAGTGAATCATTATTCCAGGGAACCTCACTTTGCTCCTCCAGTGTTCTACAAACAGCAAGGATGGGGCTCTCTGGCTCTGTCTCCTTCCTCATCACCTTTCCTGGTGGTTGCAGCTGCAGCATCTTCCCAAGCCATGGGCTGAAGCTTTCAGCAGGAGTTTATTTGATGTTATGGCAGAAATAAAATGTGTGAGAGGAGATGTCTCTATGGGCAGGATGTACAAATACATTGTAAGGCTCAAGAATTTAATCCAGGGATTTTTTTTATTGAATTTATTCCCAAGAAATGGTCAATAATTAAGTCCCCCATAGGCCATGGCCATGCAGGTTATTTTAGGGTATTGAATACATCTAAACTTACTCAGTCCCACTGCTATGGAGGCAGAAGGTACAAGGGGTCAGGAATTAACTAGAGACAGTGTGAGTTTAAATGATAAATAATAAAAGTTTAGTTCATACAGACACCAGACAATATGTTGACTGAAAAACAGTAACAAAAAGTGTTAAGTTTATCCACTATAAACTGCACAGAAGGATTGGCAAACACTGCCCTGGGTGAGGACAGGCACGTGCCTGGCGGGTCCCACTGCTGCCAGCTGCTTTGATGGCAAAATGGTGACAGAAATCAATCCAACAGGCAGCAAGACAAATAAGTCATCTGTATCACAGCTAAAATATGGTGTTGATCAATAACAGAAAATGAACTCGCACTCCTTTGCCAAGAAAATAGATTATTTAATCAGAGTACAGACAGATAGAGATGTTACATAATCAAAAATAGCTCGTGCTGCTATATTTAGTGGCCACTGTCTTCTAGAGAGGAGGGCAAAAGTACACCCATTATCAGCTACCAGCCCTCTGCTGAAATGGTTTTCTGATGAGTTAAGCTGGTCAGACATGCTTAACACCATGAGATTGTATATTTAAAACTACAACAACTATGACAAAGTACCAAGACAACAAACAGGGAAAAGACAAGGGAGTCACTGCTGTCCTAGGGACAGAAATCCTCAGAGTTAAAAGGATCAAGTCCCAGCCAGAACTTATACACCAGGGGATCTCCAGCAATCACTCCCAACTTCCAGCCTACCTGGAGTTTTCCATCAAAGGATGGAATGGTAGTACAGCACATTTGCAGTTTACAACTGGTCGCCTTTCACAGTTACTGCTGTGATTTCTTAGCAATAACCAGTGCAATTGCAGGAAGTTGCAGAACACACAGAAGATCACTGCTAAGGACCATCAGCACAGAGCTCACTTGATACCACTGCAGCCTGCCTGGCCATGGCACAGCTGAGAGCCTTCCTCCACCCCTGAGATCCACAGGGTCTTCATCAGAAGCTCAAAGCAAAGTCATTCCATGGATATTCCCCCAGATGTGAACAACATCACCATCAACAGGACCATCTTCCCTCCAGCTTCCCCACCCAACAATAAACACTGGGAAAAAGAGTGCCATTAATGCAGAAGTCAAGCACCTCTCATTTTTATGGTTTCAGATATGGAAAAATTCAAGTAAGGCACCAGAAAAACCAGTAGTTAAACAAAGGGCTTCCACCCTTTAACATAAAAGTGGAAGAAAACTCCCTGTTCTGGACTGGAACGTGGATAAAAAGAACATTTAGTAGAACAGCCAGTGATTAAACTTGTTAATCATAATTTCTTCTATTGTTTTAGGGTTCAAACCCAACAAGGAATTACAGAAATTGGGATTTGCATGAGGTTTATAGAGCTGCTTCACATGGGTGTGCAGCCACAGCAGCTCTTGTTTAAAGCAGTCCTGGAAGGTGGTGATTCTGCAGGACCAAAGCTTTGCCATGTATTTTTCCCTGGGATATCCATTTTGCACATCCAAAGCAAGCAAAAACATCATGAAGACAAAAAATTCTTGGTGAGCATTTTAGAGAGATAAGGAAACAAACAGTCTAAACAGGGATCAAAGATGCTGCTTCAGTGTAAGATACATTAAAGACCCCTCCAATGTTCAGGAAAGCTAGAGAGGGAAGAAAGCACTATGCCCATTAATAATAATAATAAAAGATAATTATAGCTGGCTCCCAATGTTAACAATTTAATAGTTACAGGATCTAAGTACTGTAAATGACTAATGCAGGCAGCAAATGTATTTGCAGCAGCGTGCAAAACAAAGCCCTTAAAAGTAGATAGCTCTGGGAAAGGAAGGATAAACTGCTTTATACCATCAGCTCTGAGCACATGATGTGGAGAAGGGCTCTGCATTATCTTCCTTTTGTGACTGGCAACAAGAACATGTTCTTGATTTACACCAAGATGATGAAATCTCAGTCATGACCAATTTGGGAGCACCAGATACCTGCATGATTCCAACAGCAATGTTGTGACTTTACTGTTCTTAAGAGAATGATACACGATGGATGATTTTTTTCTGTTTGCACAAGAATCACAACATACTTCCAGACTTCATCCATATGAAAAGCCAAGGAAAGACTGCTGATGAATTGGTCTAAGTGACCACAGACTGGAATAAGCAACAACACTGCTGTTTATTTACTACCTAAAACTTCCAGGATACATTCTCCTACCAGAAATGGTGTTGAGTAATGCTTTCATTCGATTTGCTCACTATGTTCTCTGTTGATGAATATATCTGATTTCATGTAAATGTGATTAAATAAATCCGACAGTGTTAGGCTGTATTGAGTCTCAGGAGGTTCTAATTCAAGATGTGCAATACTTGCCCCAATAAGCACAACTGAGCTAAACCTTGTGCATTATTACCTCCTCAACCTCGAAAACCCTCTGGCTGCCTCCTTATTATTGTTAACATGGGTGGAACATCAGATTTTGCACAAATTCTGATTTGTATGATTGTTAACATGGGTGTAACATGCAGATTTTGCACACTGATTCCCAGGTACGTGAGGACTGAGGGGGAAGGGATGGGAAAGAAAAGGAGAAATAAAGAAGGTGGGAAAATTCCTTCAAAGCATCTCAACTTCCTTGGAGCTGCCAGCTCCTGGCACACAGAGGGATCAGGTGACAAGGGGTGAGTGTTTGGGCTGACATTGGCAGGTAGCAGAAATCAGAGGGAATGGCTCTGAAGCCAAGGCTGTTGATAATCAGTTGTCTACACCTGATGTTCCAAGTCTGACCTTAAACAAGTCCAAGTGTCAGATCTTCACGTGCCACGCAGAAGTTCAGGTCACCTCTGAGCAAGGAACATCAGCCAAAGAACACAGTGAGCCCACGCCACGGATTTATTCCTTGCAAATTAAAAAAAGGCTTTTTGGAAAGGTATTAGATGAAAAGAAGAGTATTCAGAAGAGGAACTGTGTCTGCAAGTGGCAATGCCACCTTGTTCTGTTAGTCCCCACTAAACTTTTATCTGCCACCTGCAGAATGACTCCTGAGGGTGACAAGGTTGTCCCTTCCAGCACAACTATCCTACAAAACTGGCTTTCCAGCTTCCAGGTTCTAGGGGATGAAGGACATGGGGGCTTTTCCTGACTGTCATTTACTCTCTGTGAAATCAAGTTCAGATGGACCCTCAAAGCCCTCATTTCTACAGCAGATTATCACAGGATGGCTTGGGTTGGAAGGGACCTTAAGGATCATCTCATTCCAACCCCCCTGCCATGGGCAGGGACACCTTCCATGTGCTCAGGGCTCTGTCCAACCCAGCCTTGAACACTTCAGTCACTTTCTGCTCCTGCCAGGTGCACCTTCTGCCAGGAGGCAGGAATCTTACCCCTTTATGAGTCAGTCCCTAGATCTCTCCTAGAGTTTGGCAGAGAGGTGAAGGATCCCACAGCCTACACATTCTGTGGGAACCACACCTGGAATTGTAGCCTGTGGCTGGAGCTCATCCCACCCAGGGAACAACTCCTGCCCTAAGGCAAGGCTAAGTTTGCACTTAACCAAAGGATTAGGGCTCATCCATACCCCAAAAGGGTTTGTTTGCTCTACTGCAGACAAATTCTGATATGAACTGGCAGACAATGCACTGGCTGAATGCTGGAACAAAGAGGCTGTTGGTGTCTCCAGCAAGTTAGAGACAACACTAAACAACTCCACTTGTAAGCAGAACATTATTTTCCCTGGTATCATACACAGAAGCTGCTGTTTAATTAAAACTAAGCTGCTTAAGCCATTAAACTGGCAAATGGCTGTACCAAATGACTTGTCATTGTTAGCATTCCAGAAGCAGGAGTTGTTTGTTGTCACTCAGATGGCAACTTCCAATGCTAATGCACATTTCCCAACTGGCTCCACAGATCTAAACCAGCCCAGGACAGGGAAGTTATTAAAAGTGCTGCTGCCTATTACCAAGGAGTACCTTCTTCAAAGACACCCACATCGTGTACTCTGATGCAATTTAATTATTTCAAACTTCTGCCCTAGAAATATGAGCCATTCCAGACATTCACTTGCATTTTAAAAAGTAGAACGTGTATCAGTTCTGGCTTTGAGCCCCAAGTTAAGGCAAGTCCGGATACAGTCTCCTGATTTAGATCCTGCAGATCTCAGCATCAAAAACTGTAATTAAAAAGCATAACCTCCTACAGCAGCTACTTTATTCTGGTTACATGCAAATAAACAAATGAAAATAATTTTTTAAAAAATCAACATTTTATCATGGGTCAGTAAAAAGAAAAGATCATTCTGGCCATGCAGACAACCTTCAAAGCCATGGATGGTGACCATCCAAGAATCCAAGTGGAGACATCCCAAAGGACTCTGTTTGCTTATCACTTGGATTTGGGTCAAGACAGGGAGCATCACGCAGAGGTGTCTCTGGAATCCATAGCAGGACACTCTACCCCTTCTCCTCTGCAATCTTCCTTCCCTTCCCCCAAATGGGAAGGACTGTAGTGAGGAACAGAAATGGTTAAATTCAATTTCTCAATCTTTTTACTTCCTCTGAGTCATGTTCCTCAACTCTACTCCTTTGCTATAAAAACCTGCTACAGCTCATTAAATAAATATTTCCACTTTGGCTCAGTAAAAGCAGAGGACTCCCACAACAAAGCACCACACAGGTAAAACAATGAAAAAGGGTAGAATGATTAAAACTGCCCATCCCAGTGCCCTCAGATGGGGCAGCCAGTGGTAACACAGCATTAATATTATGGCAGATGCCATATGCATCTTTTTTCCTTCGCTGTGGTCTCCAGGAAAGAAGAACATTTCCATTCACCTAATGGATGTCCAAATGAATGATCAGCAAATGCATTTTATGTGCTTCTATTTATGTACCTTTATTTTTACAGCTCCAGTGCAAGCACCAGAACAGCACTTCCACATTCCTCTCCAAGGGCTGAAAGACTGCCCACATTAATGAAGTCTGGCCTTACCCTGGGTGCTCTTTTCACATATGGCACAACTGAGTCATCCCCCTTGGTTTAGGTTGTGTGCTTGACACAACAAAAATAAGATGTAGAGGTAATTACCACTACAGCAATAAAAACTGGAGTGTCCTTTTCATAAGCCAGTCTCAAACTGAATTCCTATCAAAATACAGTGTTTTTTTTATAGAAAAGAAGTTAATAGATACCTAGAACTACTGAATGAACCAACAGGATCTCTCTGCATTTAGCAACAAGCCTTGAAAACCTTAATCTTGTGAGTCAGTAATAACAGTGGAGGAAGCCAAGCCAATCTTGGGTCTATAATAATAAGACAAGCTGTTTAAAAGACCTCCTCTGAAACAAATGTGTAAACGTCTCACCGAGGCTGAGATGCTGATTTAAGATCAGTCAGTGTAAATGTACTTATTTTGGTATCAGTTAAGAACAACTCGTGTTTCTCATTCACAAAGGTTTAAGGCAAATGGTTTAACAGCACTTGAGCACAAGCTCCTCACTAAGTCTTTCTCAAAATGCCATTAGCACCTCTGCCTGTCCTGTGCCTCAGCTGATTCTCTCTGGCTTTCACCTGTTCTGTCACAATTTAAATACATCAGGCTCCTTCTTCATTATCAAAGTTAAACCCACAAATACAAATTTTCTCTTGACAAAATCCTGCTGAGGTCCCCGATGAGGCCGGTCTGGCTGTGACACTGCTGCCAAAAAGAACCAGCCAGGAAAAACCCAAAGGCTACACAGAGATACAGGGGAGGATTTTGAGAGCAATATTCCTCCAGATAATGCATTAAGAGTGGTGTCATTTAAGAAGTGAAGGACTGATAGAGAAAAGCTGATGATCAGCACTGCAGCACTAACTCTGGAAAAGCAGAATTATTATTGCCAAAACTACAGGAGAGTAAAAAGTCCAGACATTAAACTATTTCAGGTGAAGAGGCAGCTTTACAGCAGATGAAATTCAACACTAACAAACATGTGCTAATGCCCTGAAGAGCATTTGGGCTACTTTTCTCCACTGCTGGGCCCTACACTTCTCGCCAGGTAAATAAGGAGATGGACTAATAGGAACATCCACATTCCAAGATCACATTCCAAACAGAGCAAAATCCCCTCAGACATACTATCACTGCATGAACAGCTAAATGATCCAGTCTGGAAGAGCAGGAACCTATGGCAAATTCATCTCCATGATGCATTACAGAGCTGATTTAATCTTTCTTCCCTCTCTGGCCATCGAGCCTGGGTTGTTATCAGAGCCCAGACAGTGGGAAAGACAGTGTCCTTTTACCCATTACAGAATGACTGCAGCATTGTTGAGCCCAGGAAAAGGGAACAGCCTCAAAAATTCCCATTATTAAGAGGGAAAACATATCCTAGATAATTTTGTGAGTCAAAACCCTGGCTGTGGGGGTGCATCTGGAATCTTCATCCCACGTGTGTTAATCTACAGGGAAATGAAGTGCTACACCCTGGGTAAGGCAGGGGTTAATTCTGACTGCTGTCGAATGCCCCAAGTCTGTGCTCTGTTCATCAGAGCATTAAATCTGAAAGCTCAAGAGAGTAGTGCAGCCGTGCTGCAAGGGCTATGTTATAAAGTTCTGCATTAAAAATTCATATCGTAGGCTTGCCACAGTACTCTGCTCTGGCTGAAAGGAGAGCTGGCGGGGAAATATTAGACACCCCACTGTCTTTCTGGCAATTGGAGACATTCCTCAACAAACAGCACCTCAGGAAGGGAATGAAAGGGCAAACAAACCGTGAAACAAATCAATGAGTTCAATTATCTCTCTCTCTCTCGGAAAGGAAACTTTTCATTTTTAAGGCTGTTTCATGAAATCTTTTAATGACGGCCCTGCACACGAGCGCTGGGCACTCTGGCTGCAGAGCTGGCTGCTTGGCAGGGCTTTCTATTTGTTTTACACAGATTCCCAAACACAGAGGGTGAAACAGAGAGCAGGATCTCTCTGCAGAACAAGAACTCTACTTACCCTTTACATTACCATGACCACGTGGGATGATAAGAGGCTGTAGGAATTGTTCCCACTTTCCCTGAAGTGTCTCCAGCAAATGTAGATTTATTAAGATGGTTAGTTACTCCATGGTTAAGTTATGTGCTCCTCACTACTGGTTAAGGTTGTGTGCATTTCACAGCGATTTATGGCAGCCCAACTGGTGGATGACACAGTTCAGAATGATGGAAATGGCTGGTATATTTTTATGAAAGCCATATGTGTCCCTCAGGTTATCTGTCTGATGTAACCACCGTATTCAGGCAGGTTAATAATCCCCATCCCATAAATGAGGAAATACATAGGAAATGAAACATCAGTAAATACAATTTCTTGAGGAAATCATGCAAAAAAAAAGTTACCTGCTCACAATCCTCCCCTGCAACTCTGCTTAGCACCAACTGTAATAGAAAGATTCCCTTTTCCCAGAGCTGAATTTCAGCTCAAAGGGAGGGAAAGGAAGAAAATAGAAACCATTGGACAAAAGTTGCCATGGCACTTCATCTGTACTTATATATATGTATATATATATGAATATATCTGGTTGTTAGTATAGCTGAAAACCCAAGTGACTTCAGCCCAGCAATCTGGATTTTGAGGGGCTCAGCCCCATGAGGAGGGGCAGGAGGGCAGGAATTCATCCTGAGGGTGCAGTCCCCAGGGAACCCAGGAGATTTATGCCCAGCACAAAACAAATCAACACCAGAGTAGCCTAAAGCCCCTCACTAATAAAAACCTGTATGGGGGAGGGAATAAACCCCCACTCTTCAGCTGAAAGTTCATTAGTTCCATGGAAAGAATGAAGACAGAGAGCTGGTGATCACAAGTAACCAAAGATCAGCTATTAAAAGGCACTGAAAATCTGCTACAAAAGGTTAGTAACCCCAAGGCAGTGCTTCAGTCAAATTTAATTTTTGCTCAGAATTTCTTACAAACAGGCACTTAGAGCTTGCAAGCAAGACTTGATCAGCTGGGATTTATTCTGGGTTTCAAGCAGCTGCATCCAAGCACAACAGGGGAAGCAGAAGCCCTTTCCTCTGTGTACTGCCTTGATTTCTCAGGTGTGATCCCTGCTGTAGTACTGGTTGCCTTCCAGTATTCCAGCCCCTGAGCAATCTCCCTGTGACTCAGTTTCTCAAGGTGTTCAAACTCTGGGAGGTGAGGCACAAAATCACAGCCTCTGCTCTGTTCTGCTCCTGCAGAAACACCAGAGGGGCGTTAAGGGTTAACAATCTCAGGCTTACAGGATTTGTGTATTATGCATTTGTTTATTTAATGCTTTACATGAATGCTAATGAAGTTATTAACAGGCCTGCATGTTGTCTATTGTTTTTCTTGGGTTTAGTGTCTGCACCATCCTGCCTTATCCCTTCTGCTCCATGAGCTGGCCAACACCCAGCTCTTCTAAATCCCTGAATCAGTGTTCTAGCCTGGATTCTCAGTTTCCTGATCAAAGACAGTATTTTTTTAAACTTCTTTGTTGAAACATTATCTTAAAAAAAAAATAAATCTCATCAAGATAAAGAAATTCTATTTCCCCACACCAGATATTTTCTGTGACACAAAACTGCAATCCCACATGGCCTTATTGTCTTTTAATTAGATCAGAGGATATGTAAATGAGACAATATTTCTTAGGTCCCATTAAGTGATGTCTCCAGGAGGATCAGAGGGGGCTGAAGCAGGCAGGACATGCTCCTGTCACATCCACACCCTCACACCTGACCTGCCCCACACTCCAGCTGCCCCTCAGGAAAGCCTTGGATTTACTGGAAATGCCACTGTTTTATGGCCTTATTGCTGCCAAAACTGCTCCAGGTCTGCAGACCAAAACCCCTTCTCTCCTGCAACCAGAGCACAGGGCAGATGCAGGGCTGCAGGTGCTGGGGTGACTCCTGCATGTGCCAATGCAGACACCTCCCTCCCAGCCCTGCTTCTGCCACAGACACGAGGAGAAGGGCTCAAAGGGAACTCAAAGTACTATATGGGAGTGGGCAGGAGAAATAATTGGGAATTTTAAAGCAGGGATGACCTGTACAGCAATGCAGGCACAGGACTTCATTCTGCAGCCTTTACCCTGAGAAATGGCGAAGCACCTGAGTTCTTAAAATCAACAGTATGAACTGCTGACACAAATCAGAAATACTTTTTTTTTATTTCTAAAGCAACCGTGGAAGGGATAACACCACTACTTGTGCAGTGAGGTGGCTGCTGGCTGGGGCATCACAGCAACTTTTTAAGGCAGGGATGGGTTCAGACCCACCTACATTTAGGTATAGATTTAATGAGATGGTGAAAAATCTTGCTAATGAGGAAACAGCACAGGGATACTTCCATAAGGCAAGTTGTGCCAGATGCAGCCCCTGACAGTGATGGCTCACACCGTCCTGTTCTTGGGACAGACAAACAAAAAACCCAAATGAAAGCACTGGGGGAATGTCAAATGTGGGAGCCAGGGGAGCAGGGCTGCCAGCTCTCACAGCAAACACCTGGATTTCCAAAGGGAAAGAAATCAAGGCAGAAGAAAGAGGCTGTTTTCCAGGATACAGAGTTTTAGTGCCTGGGATCTCACTAAGTTTCCTGAACTCCCATTCTCCTTCAGGACGTTCTCATCTCGTTTCAATAAATGAGGGAGCACAGAACTTTCCTGACTCATTTCTCTGCCTGCGTGGGAGTGGGAAAAGCAGCTGGAATCCCTCCCTGGAGCACAAGGAGAATTTCCAGTCCACACCAGTGCAGGAAATCACCCATTAAACACGAGGCCAGGTAGAAACAAGCACTGCAGCACCGCTCAGTGTAAGTCAGCACCTCCTGGGGAGCTCTGCTTTGGGGCTGGGAATGGGCAACCCCACAGGGCAGGGCCCCACTGCAAACAGCTGGACCATTTTATTTTTCTGATGATCCCAGGGTTTCTCCCCTCTCCTCCCCCACCATCCCAGCCCTGCAGGAGCTGGAGCAAAGGCACAGCCACGTGCCCTCCTGCTGTCACAGACAAGGCCTCGCCAGGAAGCGTTTCTGCACCAAAATAACTCTGTTGATTTGCTAGTTTGCATTGAAAATAAATAAATAAATAAATAAATAAATAAATAAATAAAAGAAAAGAAAAAAAAAAGAGAGAGAGACTGTTGTAATTTGCAGACACACATGAAAGAGCTGCGTGGAATCCACGCTCAGCTGACTGGCAGATGCAAGCCCAAGGACCTTGTCCCTGACTGTGCCAGGAGGTTTTCCTCCCCTCTCTCACTCACTCCTCTTCTTCCTCACACGGCCCTCCCAGGCACCTTCAGAGTTCAGCTGCTGCAGGTAACAGGACCTGCTGTGGTGAGATGGCTCAAAAAACTGGAATGTCCTTTGGCTGGCCTCTCAGGGAAAGCCAACCCCTGCTGGAGGTTGGGACTGCAGAAGACACTCATGGTCCATCTGTTCCCCTCCTGCACCAGCCTGGAGAGGTCTGGCTCCACAAGAGCAAGTGGGGACAGACAGGACAGGGATGCAGGGACACTCCTGCCCCTTGTCACTTCACACACATCCACAGCCTCTCCATGCAGCTTCATTCCCATGGAGAAGCCCTGGTTTGCACCCATGGCTGGGATGACCCCCAGCCTGGCTGGCACAGGAGCCAAAGTGCTTTGCATTTATTTAAAGATTTCCATCTAAGGATCTCATGTCAACCCAAGGTTACAGATAACAGGGTGATGACTAGAATATGCTGGAATACCCTAAGGCTATGCTTTTCTACTTTGGGTTGTTAAATAACACCAGCTTTCAGGCTATACTAGAAAAAGGAACTGAACAGTCTCACTGGAGGTTAAAACAGAAACAAAAATAAAAGCCCTGAGAGGACCTAGGGCACTTTGGTGCTGTCAGAAAGTTACATTAACTAATTTGCAAGCACTACAAGTCTAACAAAAGAGGCAACAGAGCCCAGCTACAGCACGAACTCCTACTGACTCCAATGGCTCCATTTATATGAAGCTCTCAGAAAAGCATCCTTAGAAATGAAAAATGAAAATAAATGACCTTTTTGTCAGTTTGTGGTCTCTCATTCGCATGTCTGCATATTTCTAGGCTCCAGCCAAGGCTAGACTGTTGCCTTTGGGCATTATCCACGCTTCTTGTGCCTCAGTTTCCCACTCCAAAAGTAAAGGTTAATGCCAGTGCTTCAAGCAAGCACTCAGGATTTCAGAGAGCCAAGTGTTTCACAGGAACACTGAATTCTCTTCCCATACAACTTTGAAGCTTTTCTGGTGTGGCTGGCTGAACCAAAAATGTGACAAGAAGGGCTGGTTTGCACATGGGCTCTCAAGCACTCTTTCACACCAAAGCTTTAGGTCAAAAATAAGAAGCAGATCTCCAAAGTATTTCCATTCATCTTCACTTGTAGGTTTTTAAGCAAAATATTGATGTTTTAATAGTGACTGGTGAGTTTTGCGTAAGTCACAGTTAAAACTTTGAACCTCAAATGTTAAATGCAGACAGAGCTTTCTGTAAGATTCAAAGCATTCAATTTTTCTTCACTTTTTTCTTTCCTTAAAAAAAAAAAAAACAACCAAAACAAAACAAAACAAAACAGTAGTTCTCTGTAACATCTTCCCTGGTTTTTCATCCTCTTCTTGCCACCAGTCCTGGTGTTTCACTGGTGGCACTAGGACTCGGAAACTGAGGGAAAAACTCTGAACAGAGACATGGTTTATGAAGTTCTCCATCTCCTGTTTTTAGGGAAATCACTTTAAATACAGCAATAATTCCAAAGCTGAGCATTAGAAGCTAATGACTCATCAAAGGAACAGGAAATAGGAAACTTTAAGACCTTAGAGGCACAGCAAATAGAAGCTATTTCATGTCATGTCCAACACCACCACCCTAACTACAGTACTTCAGGTTCAATGGGGGGAAGCAGCATTTGAGACCATTTATCACAATAATTATGTGGTGCTGGAGGGAGCACAACTTTATTTTTTATTCAGCTTGACCCTGAGCACCATCAAAATGGAAGACGATAAACACTTGAGAAGTGATACATTGGCACCAGCCAGCACTTAACCAAGAAAGATTTGTTAAAAAAAAATAAAGTAAATAATAAATTCTCATTATCTGTTGGGAATTATTCCCCTGAAGTCCAAGTTAACTGAGATTTGCCCCAATATAACAGAAAATTCCACATGAATACCTCAATTCCACCATGTAACTCCAGGCAGGAATAACTCCTCAGGAATTCTCCAAAACTACTGATCCTCTGTCCCCAAGCCTTAATCCTACACTCCTTCCCTGCAGAAAAGCACATCTGTAGAACTTTATTCTACACTGATGCCTGAAGGACAGGTCTGTTTGATGATGTGGAAGAAGAGCATTGTTTACCCCAAAGAGCCAAAACCCACAGGCACCTCCTCCTGTTCCCATTGTCCTCCTGTGTAATCCTTAGCTAAAAAAACCCAATAATCAGTCTGATCTATGGAAGGATAACAATTCTCTGCCCGTATACTGGAGGCAAAATGTTTCTCTCCAAGTTATTGAAAGTAGCTGTGTTTGGATAACTGCTTCAGTAAATATGAAAAGCTCCTTCTCCCTTGCATTCCTGTGCTACTTTTAGAGGGACAAAAAGTCTGAATCTTACAGAAAATCCACTGCTAACAAAACTGGTGGTGGCAGAGCTGCTCTGACTGACAACCTTAACCTAAACATTTTCTGGTTTGTGTTGTTTATGAAGGCTTTTTTATTGCAGAATTGGGGGGGGGGGGGGGGGAGTGGGCAGTACCAGAAATCCTCACAAGACTACTTAAAGCTGGCTGGTGAAAATGGAGCATTTCAGTGAAATTCGATATTTTCTTTCATCAAAGGCAGGGAGCCTCAACCCACATGTTAACAGTAATGTAACAAGCCTACTGTATGTGCTGCAACCCAAGGTCCTTTTCCAATTAGAATTCATTTAGGTTGGGGGAGAGCAGGGGTCGGAGCAAAGAGGTGGCTCTGGAATTGATCTAAAACTGGAATCCAACCATTCTGGCTGGGAACTCAGCTGGGAATCCCAAGCACTTGCTTGGATTCTGCAGCAAACCAGAAGGGAAAGAGCACTGCTAGAGAGAACAGTTTGTCCCTGGAAAACTGAGGAAATGTATACAGAATGTTTCCTTTTCTACAAAGAAAGAAAGAAAAAGAAAAGTCTGTTGCACTAGGAGAAAAAAACCAAACCACCCCAATATTCTTTTAATTTTGCTGAACTCAAGTCTGAGTTTGCTTTTCAGTTCCAGGTCTGACAATCTCCAGATCAAACTCATTAGTGTTGGTTAAACCCAGGTTTGCTGATAGGAACGTGTGGGACAGCAAACAAAATCAGTGTCAGGCCTCGAGAGAGGATGTGCCTCTTTAATTGAAAAAGGCAGAGTAATCATTCATTTATTTAACCCAGAGATGATTATAATCTGAAAACCTTGAAATCCTCTTACACAACAACTGTTTTGGCAAGCCCCTCTGTGTTCCAACAAATATTAAACTGTGCTTGCCATTTGTCTAAGGAATCTTGTATTAATAAACATGAAGAAGAACACTTTTACCTCCCACACTCAATGACAGAAGAAAACAAAGACCAGCTGTATTCATCAATGGATCCTTGTTCTGCACATAAAGGCTAATTACATTTTACTTCAAGCCTACACATGGAAAACTTTGCTCCTGCCATCTTGTCAAAGGCAGCTTCTGATATTCCAGCTGACAGACTGCAATGACTGCACATAATAAACTTCTTTTTGTCATTAACACCTTCAGTGCCCGGCCCGGGGCTGTGCTGGGGCTCAGGGAAGGGGCAGGGGCAGCACGCACCCACCTGCTGGGAATTTTGGATGTGGGGATGACAGAATTGGACTGGAAATTTTAATTCCAGCTGCTGATCTCACCAGAAGATCTGGCTGTGCCTCTGTCCCTCCCTTTTGCACGTGGAGTACTTTGAACGGGACGTTGTGAAAAGATAAAACAAACAAGTTGGCAGAACGATTCCCAAGTTTTCAGATCACCACAACCGGTCTCCAGGATAAAATCCAGGCTCTTTAATGCTGATAATGAAGACTTCTCACTCTGTATTTCTTTTGCTTCTTGGGGGTTTTTTTGGCTTGTTTGAAAGATTTTCAGAGTTTCAAGTAGTTGAAAGACAGCTTTATTCTGAGACTGAAAAATCTTAAAAGCACTGTTAGCTTTAAAAAATTGACAATTATCTGGTTTTTTTCCCGAAGGCACTCCAATTCATCTGCATCAAATAAGCGTCTGTAAAACTAACAATTCTGGCCTAAGATAAAAATCACATGTTTTTAAAACATAAAATTAAAATTGGCAATACAAGTAGCTTTTCAGACTTAGATCAAAAGGGGGCTTCTTTTAAGAAAAGAATCAAACTGTCTTTCACCCTTTTTATTGGTGTTTTTTCAGCCTTTCTCCCAGCTTTTACAATTAAAATAGATGACTCAATTTCACTGTCTACATTCAGTTCCCTTTTCATGTTCTTCTAGATTTCCATATTGCAAAATTTGGGCTACAAACGCTACAGACGACTGTTGTTATGCAAGAACTGTTCCTGCCATAAATATCCAAAACAATGATAAAATATTTCTGCTGTTATTAGGACCTACAAGTTTGTTTTCACAGTACATTAGTCTGGGAGATAAAGTACAAGCTTAATGTCTGCTTCAGGATTCAGCTCCATGACCACTATATTCCAGACCCAGTCTCCATAATCATTCTGCTACAGAACACAATAAACTTCTTGTTACTGCAGATACCACTAATTTTATGTAATTCTATATAAATTAGGTAAGAGTCATTCTTAAGAGCATATAAAAAAATAAATATTTCTGTGTGAATCTCCCCGAAAGAGTGAGATTAGAAACGCAAACAAATATTGTAGAGAACAGATTTTGTTCAGTGTAAGAGAAATTACAGCACTTAGGGAAACAGTATTAAAAAATGAAGCACTCTGCAAATAAACACATTAGAAAGGGTGAGGGGTTATTAGGTTCAGTGCCTACAACCACTGATCTCTGCCTGTTCCCTCAGAAGTGACTGCAAGATTAAATAACAGCAACAATATTAGTTATGTGCAGGAAAAAACAAAGTCAATCTGCAGGAATTTAAGGCTCCATCTGAACCAGCTTTTGTTTACATCCCTTAGAGAGGGATGAATCAATGAGGAAACAAAAATAACTTTTGATCCCCTTGCATGGAACTCATCCTCCATGGAGCTCAAAGGAAACTGGACTTGTAGAGCCAGACCAAAATTCACCTGAAAGATTATCCTGAAGGACATAAAAGGTGTTGAAACAACAAGGGCTGATTATTAAAATTACCATGGGCTGAATTTTGTGAGCCCCAGCTGGGTTCCCCACATCCTGAGTGGGGAATCAGATCCTCAACAGGCACAGAACCATGGGGTAAGAAATTTAAAACTGGTGCCAGTTTGCCTGGGTTTTAACCCTGGGCAGTGGGCACAGGGAGGTGACATTGAGTGCCAGCCCTTCCCCTGAGTGTCCCAACCATCTGAAATGGCTGCTTCATTCCCATCCCATTTCCAGACACTGAAATGACTCTTTGTGCTTAATCCCGCTGATCATGAGAATTCCTTCTCATTATTAACTTTCCTTAAATATGAAGGGTTCAAAGGAAACCAGCAGCAGTCTGTCTCTTTTGTTGTTCCCTGCCCTGATGGTTAATAAAACCAGAGGATAATTGGAAACAGTAGCTATTAAGAAGACAAGAATATATATTTTTAAGACTACCTTCATGTTCTACTTGAAAACAAGGAAAATCTGCCCAAAGTGCTGCTCTCTGTAATTAGGGGTGAACCTGGCAGAGCAAGGACTACTACCCCAAAAGCAGAAAGAACCAGGGTGCCTAAGAGTCAAACAGAAATCCTTTACTAAGTGAAGCTTTGTTTTCACCAAATGAGAAGATCACAATGAATACCTTATTCCTGAAACTGCCCTATTTCCAGATAAAATACAAGAGATACACAGGCTAAGAGAGACACAGATGAAGCACCTGAGAATGAAACCAGGAATGCAGCAGCGTGTGTGCCAGGAGACGTGTCTTGTTGGGGGGAAGAAAATATAAAAACTAATAATCTCTCCATAGGAGGCCAAATTACGACCATGTTTTCCAAAAACTTGGATGCCTGAGCCTCCCTCATCTCATCTCTCTCCAACAGACAGATGCAGAACAAAAAAAAAAAAAAATCAGTGATACCCTGAAGGAAGACATAGAAAGAAAACAGGGAAATCTTACTTTGCAGTAGTTTCTTCATCGTATTTTGTTTTCAGATCAAATAGTTCTGTCCTGGTTTTTTCCAAGGCTAAAAGGCATAAACATGAAGCATTACAGTACTGAAACAGCAGTATTCAGTCATAAATAAGGCTGTACATGTCCTGATGAAAAAAAAATAAAGCTGTAGACCTCTTTACCTTTGTCTTCCTACCTAGGCAAACCATTATGGCTTTAAAAAAAACCATAGGGTTTTGACTTTTTTCACAATTTCTTAAAATATTTCTGTTACATTGCAAAAATTTTCACTTTTTGCCCAACCAAGCTAGGCATTATTAGTTTCTTATTAAGCTGGCTAAACTGCTCATTCCTGTGAAATCCTTATTGCAGTAATTCATGGAATAAAATTTCTTCTGTTCTCACAGTAAATAAAGACAAATGTGTCCAGACCTGGAATTTCTAAGTATGCAGAGATGAAAATTAACAGCAAGTCATAGCAACAGGCAAGAAATGGGATTCCCACTGATCAGTACAGATATTTATCACAGTTTGGAAATGTGTGGAAGCAGAACACACATGGAGGGTAAGATGGCCATTCCAGGGATGCTCTGATTCTGTGTGTGCTCCGTGCTCCCTGCATTTGCCAATGGCAGCTGCAACAGCAGCATTTGCTCTGATTCACAAAGCACAGCTGAGCTCTGCTGGACCTCTCTGCAGGGCCAAGAGCTGCTTCACACCCAGTGCTGACACACCCAACCATCCCTGTCCTCTCACCTCCCACCCAATCACCTGGAAAAGGTGACAAAAGCCATGCCAAACCTGTTTGCAAAGCTTGAACTTTGTGTTCGGCTTCCTCCAGCTTCGAGGCTGTCGACATCTGGGTCTCCTGCAATTTTCTGTGAAGGGGAGAGGAGAGGTGAGAGCAGAGCTCCTGATCATGTCAAACAACTCATCTGTGCCTTGCAGATTTGGGGGATGGAGGGAATAAAAGTCTCAACTGGAATGAGACAACTGCCAACACCACCCAGGCTCCGAGGTGCTTCTGTGGGACCCATGAATGCTGTCACCCTGGGAGATGCTGTTCCTACTTTGTGGTCCCACTTATTAAAATTTTAACAGTGTAGCCACCTCATAACATAAGCTGTGAACGTTATAAAGAGTTGACTGCTATATAAATGACAACTTCAGTGGAAGGTTTTCTTGAGCATAATTTGTTTTGGAAATGTCACACACATTGAGAAAATTGTCACCAAGCACCCTCTGTTGTACAAAGTTAGTACAAGAAGAATGATACATTTCCATTTTAGTGTCATAATGAAGGAATTTGTTGCCATAACTGATAGAGTGAATAGATGCAGCAGCTGTTTCATCAGAGCTGTAATGGGTGCCAAATGCAGCAATATTATTAGCTACTCTTTAAGAAAACACACATATTTCAAAACAAATCTCACAGTGATATTTTCTACAGAACACGAGCAAAACTTTAATATGCTCACATTTCTTACGTCCACAGGCAACATTTTCTTGTTTGTGTCAGTTAAACTCATTTTTACATCATCTG
Organism: Phylloscopus trochilus trochilus; assembly: GCA_016584745.2. NCBI lineage: Eukaryota > Metazoa > Chordata > Aves > Passeriformes > Phylloscopidae > Phylloscopus > Phylloscopus trochilus. The sequence goes on from WQNJ02000022.1 coordinate 6,621,082, forward strand.
GCCATGCAGCCACTGCACTCCTTGCTAAGGGCCAGGCTGCAGGAGTTATAAAACTCATCTTCGAAAGGAGCTGCTCCAACATCTCCCAGGAGCCGTGCTTTTTACAACACTGCTTTTAGGATATTCTGCAGATCTCAGAATTGTGAAATGGCTTATGAAACTACCAACATCCTGCCTGCACTCCGTGGGGTGCACAAATTTCGTCTCCAACACTGCTGACCAGGTTAATAACTGTTTATAGTGAGAATCATGTGTCAGTTCCCTTCACACCAAACTATATACTTTGAGACCTCAAAACCTCTCTTACACAATTTTATTTGCATTCCACGACCTGCCATTTTATTTTATTTTTCAGCACATTGTAATTGCAGTAGTTAAAACCACTGCTTACAAGCTGCTTATCAAAAAAGCAACCACAGGTATTGATGAATAATAAAAAAAAAAGCTTTGCATTCACTGGTAGATTCTCCCCACTCAGCCCTGAATTTAAACAACCAACCCTGCAACTAAAAAGCTCACGTGCACTGAAGGTTTTCCACGCTGTGTTGAACATATTATAGCTTCAGTGTTATTGCTCCACGGGAGAAATAAATTCTCAAGGCAGGGAATGCAGCCTGAAAGAACTCTCTCTTTAGCCCCCTGGTTTTCTCCTGCCTGATTTATTTGCCCACCAACCTAAAGATTTAAACGCTCCCTGCTCATTTGCAAAAGATCAGAAATGCATCCAAAATTAAAGAAAAAAAAATAAAAGAATCCAGAGTAAATAATGAAAACCCTTCTTAATTCTGGCATGTAGGAAGATGCAAACCTTCCCAGGATAATTCAGGAAGACATCCCATGTCTCAGCCATTCCCAGGGGGGCAGGGGTGCTGCATCCCTGGCCCAGGCTGTGGGTGCAGTGGCTCAGCTGCCCCAGCCCAGGGCTGCAGAGCCTGTGACACACCAGGAATTGCCCTGGCTAACGCAGACAGATTGGTGTCACAGAGGACAGGACAGCCAGGGAGGAATAAAAGCAGGTTTGCACTCTCCTGAACAGGACACCCCCCTCCCCACACCACGGAGAAGAGACAATCTGTCCTTGTTTCACTTCCACACTCTCCCGATTGTTTTCCTGGGCAAAGTTGAGCATCAAATGATCCCGTGTCAAACGCATAAATCGCCGGAATCACTCAATGGATGAGCTGTCTCCAGCCACCAGCCCTGGCTGGGAAGATTAAACAGAAAAATCCCTCTCTCCTCCCCCCCAGCACCCAGACACAGACAGACTCTCACCTCTCCTTCTCTGCAAAATCATTTTGTAACTTCTGTTCCTTTTCAAGGGCTATGTTCTCCGCTTGGTTCTTCAGGGTCTGTTCATATTCTCGGATTTTCTCCTTAAGTGCTTTTATTGTAACCTCTGCAGGAAAACAATAGGGGAAGAATGAGTTTACACAGCTCCACGTGGTTCCACAACACAAGGCTTGCTTTACCCTGTAGGCTCAGTGTGTTTTAAACTTTAGCTCTTCAACTCTGACACAAAATCAATGGATATGAGTCCCTTTGGAGACCTTTTACTCCCTAAATGTTAAATTGAACTTTAAGTGTTTAGGTTGAGAAGGATCAATGGAGTTTGCTGGAAAGCAGAGTGAAGAAGGTTCCTCTAACACGAATTTTTTTTAAAAAAGAAGAAAAAAAAATCAATTGTAAAATATAATATCACCTTATCGACTAGCCTAAAATTAGCTCAGTGCTGAGGGAAGATTAATAAAGTCCCAGTGTAGGTTTAAGTATGCATTTACACACAGGACACTTAATTCACCTGGCTGTGCTCACGCACTAAGAGGCAGTTCCACCATGGTTCATGCACAGATGCAATCTCACACTAATTGAACACGGATCTGGGATACAGCTCTGTTCTGCTTCCCAGCTGATGAGAAACCCTGCAGTTGGGATCCAACTGCTGCATTAACAGCAGGCACTGGAGCCCTGCATGTCCCAGTTGCTGTCTCTGCCTCATCATCCACACAAGGGTTTACACACAAACACTGACTGTTATAACTTTCTGAGGCACTTGCAGCCTTCCAGGGCATTTGCAGAACTCTTCCCTCAGATAAAGGAGCTCTACAGCATTTCCCCATGCCCAGCAGTGGATGAGAGCAGATGCAGAAACCTGCAGAGCTACAGCTCAGCATCTCCTTACATGCCCTGATCTGTTCCTGTGTGAAAGCCCTGTGATCCCACCCAAAGGGAAGGACTGAATCCTTACAGGGCTCCAAAGAGGAAAAGCAGGACATCCACCAGAGAATGCTTTGTAACAATAATGGAATTTGGAAAAAGCCTTGGACTGCCAGAAGACTCACAGCAGCAACACAGTTCAGAGTACTCACACCAGGATGCAGGGGGGGTTAAAGACATCAGTTTACTAACAGATACCATTAATAGTGCTTGAGGAAAAAATAAAAACTTTTGGATATGAAAAGTTTCATATTCTGCAGAAACATCCTCAGAAGGCAAACCCTAATATGAAAAATAAACCCTATGGACTTGGGGGGAAACCCCTCAATAATATCACACAAACCCACACAAAATCCTTCCAAAACCCTGATGCTGAGAGTTGAGCAGGGAGCTGTGAAGCAGACAGGAGGTAGCTGGTGACACGATCTGCTGTCTGGGCACTACCAAAGGCAGCTTGGGCCACTGTGACCACAAAAAAGGGGGGAAGAGTGGTAAAAATGCTTGCCAGCAAAGCAGCTGCCTCTGCCTGAAGGAGCAGGATTCTGCTGGCTGTGCAGAAATCAGCTGAGGCTCATTACTGAGTAACAGGCCGTGAAAAGGACACGTCACTTCTCTTTTTTCTTCAGCAAAGGGAAATTCTTCCCTGAGATCCGGGAAGTCATACAAATCCTGATCTCTTCCTGAATAAGCAAAGGATGCTCCTTGGCACAGGATGCTGCTCCTGTGGGCAAAGGGTGCTGCACTCCCTTCTGGGGACACCTCTGCTCCAGGTGTTTTCTGATATAAATCTGCAAAAATATTCTGGTATATAGAGAAGCAGAGAGCAAAATAATCTCATGGAAATGCACAGAATTGCACCTTGATTAATTTCAATGTCCGATTTTAAAAGAAAACAGAACTACCAAAATGAACGCAAGAAGTGCACAAATACGGGGGAAAAGATGTAATAAAAGAATAATAAAATCTGATTTTACCTTTAAGCACCTAACAATAGATGTGCTGGACAAGCACAGCTGAATCCTCTACATTGCTTGAAGCACTAAGTGCCTTCTTCAGTGCTCAGGTCAGCTACAGCTTGTCAGGCACTGCCATTTATACCAGTTTTGGAAGAAGTTCTTACAGGCACCGTAGAGCTCATACCAGCCCTCCAAACAAAGAGATTAACTGATCAAAGCACCCTCAGCTAACAACAGCCTTTTCCCTGGATAGCTTATTAATCCCTGTTTGAAACTGAGAGTGAAACCACTGCAGTGGAGTGAAAAACAACACAAAGGCTACAGAGGGGAAATGGAAAGGAAATTCCAGCACACCAGGGAAAATCAAAAATGTCAGTTCTGAGTGGTTGTAGCAAAAAACTCTACAAGTCAAGAGCTTTTCCACTTTGTGGGATGAACCCCCATGTCATGCTTGGATGTACTGAATGCACAGCCTCAGGAAAACTCTGCACAGTGAACTGCAATGATTGTACATTTCCAGCAAAAAATACAGTCTTGCTTAGAGCATTACTGTTCCAACATGACATCTCCTGCAGTCCAGCCCAAGTCCTGACATGCTGATACCTGTCCTCTCCAGGGGTCACACCCTCTATGTTAAAACAAAATACATTTCAAAATACATAACTGTGTAGATGTTCCCTCAGCAAAAAATGAGACTTAACAAAATTGACTTAGTTGCTAATGCAGTTTTCAAACATTACCTGAGTGCAACAGTTCCATAATATACAAAATAAAATCTTCATTTTCCCAAATCCCAGGACAATTTACCTTTCCACCATCCAGAACTGGGCATTAAAGATGGAAATGAAAAGTCCCATGGACGGCCAACTAAATGTATGCTTACACTTAGGTTTTTTTTTTCCTGGTTCAGGAAACTGAATCACAAGAAAACTTAAGCAGTCTTAAAGCCAACAGGCTTTAAATCTCATTGAGATTTTCATGTATTTTCATGTGCTTTAGTCTCATTAAAACTTAAATAATTTAACAGTAATAGCTTGTATTTACATTGCTCTATGGATGGTCTCTAGAGTAAAAATAAAGTGCAAATGCTGAATGCATTCCAGCTGTACATTTAGATAAGGAAAAACAGTACAGAAAAAGTTCCATTTTGTACAGATCCATATGTGGGTACAAAATACTGAATTTTTGTCTGTGCAAGCTGCACATCCTGCAAGTACCAACACCCACGTTCAGCTTGATGTCAGTACCAGCACTGCCTCTCATAAAATGTCACAAATAACGTCAGTCAGGTGTAATTTTCAGTGCTGAAGGCCACAACCAAATATGCAGAATAACAACTCCATCCTCTGACTTGCTGCCACAGCAAATGAAACTTTTAAGAAATCCAAAGAGTCTGCCCAAAGCCCATCTCCACACACAAATGCAGAAGTGGCTCTAATTGACTACTGCATTTTCTCTACTGAATTTCAATGCTACTGTCACCTCTACCTGTAGGAAACAAAACTGAATTCAATCCCTGTCTTCAAATTTCACTGTGTATTAAAGGCTGATAATACAGTTGCAACCTACCCTGATTTTTCACCTCGGCGAATTCTTTGTTGTATTCCTCCAGAGTTTCCCTAAGTTTCTGGTTTTCTGTTTCAATATCGTGCATGCGTTGAACCTTCAGCTGAAGCTGCTGTCCTAAATCCAAGGCTGGAACCGGATCTGGAAAAGAAACCGTAAAATAAAATGTATCAGGAACACTTCTGTGACCCAGGCAGGTCAGAACACAAGTGTCCTTTTTGTTCCATTTTGGAGCAGGCAGCGCCCTTCTTTGAGTTGTTAGACCTGTACATTCCTCACACTGTATATCCTGCAAACTTAAAAAAAAAAACACCCCAGAAATATTGCATTCTATCTATGCATGCTTTAAATACAGAGTCAGGCTGAGAGGGCTGGACAGGGGTGTTCAGCCAGGAGAAGAAAAAGCTCTGGGGAGACCTTAGAGCCCCTTCCAGTGCCCCTCCAAGGGAGCTGGAGAGGGACTTGGGACAAGGACCTGGAGTGACAGGACAAGAGGGAATGGCTTTCCACTGCCAGAGGGCAGGGAGGGACGGGATATTGGGAAAAAATTTTTGGCTGTGAGGGTGGTGAGATCCCAGAACAGATTGCCCTGGTTGGAGCTGCCCCTGGATCCCTGGAAGTGTTCAAGGCCAGGCTGGACAGGGCTTGGAGCAGCCTGGGATACTGGAAGGTGTCCCTGCCCATGGCAGGAGGTGGAACAGGATGAGCTTTAAGGTCCCTTCCAACCCAAACCATTCCGTGATTCCATGAAATTTGGACATGGCTTCTTCATCCTGGCACTAATCCCCAGCACAGTGTTTCTGGGTGCAGACAGTTGTGATACAAAGGCATGTAAGAGTCTTAAGCGTCACATTTTTTATTGCAAAATGAGAATTTTTGGGTGAAAAGCAATCAAACTGCACAGCTCTCTGACAGCTCCTGTCCCTCCCAGGCCTCTGCTTGTGCAGGAGTGAATTTCTGAAGGTAACTGTGCCCTCCTGCACAGCAGAGCTCAAACAGGTTCTGTGACCATGGAGATCTGAGTGGTACTTTTTGTAATTGACAGATCAATAATAATCAGAAACGTTGTGTGGATGTAATCAATCCCATGAACCTTGGGTTTGGATCTCTCTTTTTCTTACACTATTAATCAAATGTCCTCTCAGTATTAATTCTCTGATGTTCATCCCCTTCTGCTAAAGAGGGTTTTCAGCACACACCTGACATGTGCATGTGTGATTTATTCTGGGACTTCTTCCCAGTCAGGATAGGAAAACTCCAGAGTGTGATGGACTTATAAAAGATTATTGAATATATTTCTGCTATGGGCGCCAGCATCTCTTGTGAAACGGCTGCAAAGATTTAGTCTCCTGTTGAGGAATGCTAAACACCAAACTCAGTGGATCAACAACAGTATATATTAGGGAGTTCACTTAATTTTCAACCACCACAGTCATTAATTTTTCAGACCACCCTCAGTTCCAGTCTCTGGAAACACATAATAAGTCTATTGTACCTCTGTTAACACATTAAGCATGAGCCTGTGTGTTTTTCAATATGCCAGCGTTGTTGCATAGTTTATAAAAGAATAGCACTGGGTTATGTTGAGCTCAGAGACATTCTAAGTAGCAGCCTGCTGCATTTTGTTACTCGGGTTCTTCAACAGCTTATGGCATTACCCTGTTCATAATACAAAATCTAGGTTGCTTGTCATCTGTTCTCTGTACATACATAGTTTATGACTACATAGCTTTTTCATTTATGCTTTTTAGGCCAAATACTTTTCGTTATTATTATCTGTATTAAAATATTTATAATAAATCAAACTTAAAATGTTATTGTGGCAGAGGCAGGGGGGTACAGGTAAGGAATTAGAGAGCTGAAGTGGCAGCAGTAGCACGAGCTGAAGGCTCTGCAGCATTTATGGATGGCCCTGTTACGGTGTGGGCTGTCACAACATTCCCCTGCTCCCATGGAGGTCCCTGACCTTCCTCTGCAAGGAGTGTTTTGTCACACTCCTGCAGCTCAGCATCCCCCAAAGAGCCAGCCCGGGACATTCATCTGCTGAGCACAAAGAAAAGCAGGATTGTCTCGCTCTGGCCACATCTTAAAATTGTTACAGGAACCACGAATGCTATAGAGCTCGGGATCTTAAGCTTCAGCTGTGGGTATTTCTATGAAATAAAGTGCCAGGATGAAAGAAACTGAACTTGACAAAATTGTGGGTGCACTTTTCCCCACCCTCATTTTAACACGCCCGTTGTGAAAAGCTGGGACACGCACAAGAGGCATTTTGCTCCTAATACACAAGGCTTTTTATATTGAAATCAGTAAAGAATTAAAAGACAAAAATAACATGGGCATTATAAAGTGAATAATGACTAAACCTTTAGTCAAATTTGCAATCCCTGAGAAGCTTCATGTACAAAATGAAAATGCTTGCAATCTCATAATTATTCATCAGGACATGTATATTTAATTTAGCTCTATTAAAGGTTAATGTTCAAGTAGCAAAACAGTGGCAGAACAAACAAAATGTAAAAAAAAAAAAAAGTCTCTGTGCATTAAACTTCAAACTTCACTAGAGCCTATTTGAAGGACTAATGGCCTGCAGCCACCAAATACTGCTGGAGGACATGTAAAAAACCCCATGGGTGAAGCACCTCTTAGACCTAATTTTTATAAACTGCATTAAAGAAAACTAATCACTGTATAACAATAAAATGACCAAACCAGGGCATTTCGGGCAGAGAGAAAAATAATTTCTCATGGCAAGCTGTGACATGGTCTTTTAGCCTAAAAAACCTAAAAACCTGTTATTTCTTGAGTATTTATAAACACCAATTAACCTGAAACAAGTATAAAGCTCACAATGGTTTTTTCCTACCTGAGTGGAACAGATTAAAAATAAATAAAAATACTCTCCTTTTCCCAACACATGCATGCATGGAAAAGCATACCTTTTTATATTAACTAGGTTTGCAAAGTATGTTTCATGTCATTTAACAGGAGGTCACTGAATTTTTAAACAAGCAATGGACCAAAACTTTCAATTCATTACACAAACAGCAGGCAGAGACGGCTCAAAAAAATCAACTGGCCCTGGCTTATGGAGAGAGGCAGCGAAGGAAATGCCCTTTCTGTGGTCTGTAAGAGAGAAAAATCACCTCGCTGAACACTGAAATATGGAAACCTCATCACGCATTATTCCCCTGCTTTGAGTTTTCTCTTGTGAAATTCCAGAATCCCTGCTAGGCACAGGATAAATAAAAAAAATGAGAAAACTAGTAAAAGGGAGCTGATCGTCCAGAACCTGAAGAAGCGTTTTTGCAAGATCATTACTGCCCAAGAGTAGATTGAGATGTCTATTTTTACACTAAATTTAGTGCATTTTTTTTCCCTCTTGCTTCCTATTCTGCTCGTTTTTCCTAACCCACTTGTTGCATGCCATACCCACAGTGAAACCCCTCAGCATCCTGTGCTTGCAGGCAGCCCGGCACATCTGGATCCGATCCCCGACGAGGTTTCCTCCACGCTCCCACAGCAGAAACAGAACCCGCTGTCCTTCCAGCCCCGCAGAGCCCGCTCCTGCCTCTCCCTGCCCAGGAACTGCAGAGCTCTGGGCACAGCCCCTGCTCACTGCTGGGACACACCTCACTGTCCCCTCGCTGAGGAGCTTCTGTCCCCACAGAGGAGGAGGATGGACACGTCTCAGTGGACACAGACACAGAAACAATTAATGTTACAAATGTGAAGTGATTTTTATAGCAGTTAATACTTCACATCAGACGAGCTGGTGCGACGCAGCCACAGCTCTCAGGCTGCTCTCACACCACACGCATGCCCTGACGATGAATCTTTTCTCCACAGCAGGGCAAGGGAAAGGGAAGAACCTTCTTTTTTTTTTTTTTTTTTTTTTTTGTGCTGTTTAGGTGTGTTAAGTACTGACTTCACAAACAATTTTAAATGAAATGCTAAGATTGATTTTGCCCGAACTACACACGATGTGAGGCAGCCCCTCACCATACTGAGTGCAGATTTGAGTGTTACAATGTAAGAAAGATTTAAAGCTGTAAGAGAGTGTCCGGAGGAGGGACACACAGATGGTGAAGGGTCAGGAGGGGCTGTACAAGGAGCAGCTGAGGGCACTTGGTTTGCTCAGCTGGAGGAGACTGAGGGGAGACTCACTGGAGTCTGCAGCTCTGATCTCCGTGACCAGGGAGAGCAGGAGGAACGGCTGGAGCTGTGTCAGGGGAGGTTTAGGTTGGGTATCAAGGGAAGGTTCTTCCCCCAGAGGGTGCTGGGGCACTGCCCAGGCTCCCCAGGGAATGGGCACAGCCCTGAGGCTGCCAGAGCTCCAGGAGCCTTTGGGTGGAATTATTGGGGCTGTGCTGTGCCCCAGCTGGACTGATGATCCTTGTGAGCCCCTTCCAGCTCAGGATATCCTATGACTCTACAATCCAACCCCCACCCCACCTCGCTGAGCCCAAACGCAGCCTCAATCCCCGAGACACAACAGGGCCATCCATCGATGACTGTCCGAACTTCCCGAGTGAGTTCTGCTGACGAACCCCCGTTCCTCCCTCATCCTGCGGGCTGGAAGAAGGCACAGCTCCCGGTGCCCACACTGCCATCCCGGCAGTGACACCGCAGCGCTGCCCTCCCCGTGGGTACGGCCAAAATGACCGCGGCTGCCCCCGCGCCCCTCGCCCGGTGACATCCCACTGCCGCCCGCCTTCCTTTTCGCCAGGGCACTCTGGGCTAATGTAATCATACGATTACATAATTAACCCAGCTGTCTCATTAAGAAAATCAACTGGAATTCAGGGCATAATTAGTCATACAGCAATTAGCATGCTGATGAGCAACTGATGAAAAGCTGTCTCGATATAGAGTATGCTGGGACCACCCTCGTTATTTAAGGCGAGGGGGGAAAAGCCCACCTCGGCTCATGGAAAAGGAGCTCCTGCGGGACAGGGAATGTTTAAAGTTTACCTTTAACCCTTCGGCCGCGGCTGTCGCTGCCGTGAGGGGTGAGGACCCCCGACAACACCGAGGGGCTGACGGCGGAGTTTGCCAAACGGAGTGGAAAAACCGTGTCATTGTTTAAATGTACAATTTGCAGCGCGCGGGGCCAAATCACCCTCTCTCCCCATATATATTTATATTAAAATATATATATATATATATTTAACCCCAGAGCTGCGGAGCGCTGCTCGGCGGCAGCAGCCCCGAGGAAGAGGCTCCGACGGCCCCGCCGGGAAGGGAGCACCGGGACCCCGGAGTGACGGCCCGGAGCCCCTGAGGGACTGCAGGGAGCCCTCAAGCTGCTGTCCGGAGCCCGGCGGTGCTGTCCGGAGCCCCGGAGTGACCGCCCGGACCCCGCGGGAGCCCCCGGGAGCCTCGGCCGGCCCCGGCGGGGCGAGCGGCAAAGCCCGGCCTGGATCGCAGCGCGGGCGGATCGGGCGGCGGCCGCGGGTGCCGGTGCGGTGCCGGTGCGGTGCCGGTGCGGTGCCGGGGGGCTCCTCGCACGCTGTAAAATCGCCACAAACGGGGTCTTTCCGTGCGGTGAGACTCCCGCAGATAGGGCAGGGGCTGCACGAGAGCCCAGCGCTCCGTTCTGCCCTGCCCGAGGTTCGCTCTCGGGTTATTCGCAAAATACGCTCATAGAAATCACAGAATCGTAGAACGGTCTGGGTTGGAAAGGGACTTTAAACTCGTCTTGTTCCATCCCCTGCCATGAGCAGGGGCAGCTTCCACTGTCCCAGGCTGCTCCAAGCCCTGTCCAGCCTGGCCTTGGACACTGCCAGGGATCCAGGGGCAGCCACAGCTGCTCTGGGCACCCTGTGCCGGGGCCCCCCACCCTTACAGGGAACAATTCCTTCCTCATATCTAAATTAAACCTCTTCTCTTTTCCTTTCAATCTGTTCCTTCGACATCATAACATGGAGCTCCCCAAGAGCCTCTTCCAAAACAAAGGACTTGCCTTTTAATAACCCCCCCTCCTCCCTCTTCATTTACAGGCCTATAACACTGGAGACGATAAGAAAGCAAGTTATGAAACAGTGCCAGAACTACAGGGGCAATTAATAATTTATATCACTGGAAATGTGTTTCCTAAGGTTGGGATCTAAAAATAATTCCAGGAAGGCAACGCGTCTCCTTCGACGCGGCTGAATTTCTGTTGCCCAAAGCCCGCTGTAAGCAAAGCTCGCCAGGAACGCCCACACCAAACCATAAGGGAGGGGAAAATAATAATAATAATAATAATAACCCTCCTAAAACACAACTTTATTAATGCCATTTAACTTTTTTAAAGAGCCAGGAGTTCAGCCCTGCTGCCACAATACTTTGGTCACGAAGTAAAGGAAGTTTTTTTCCCCCCCTTTCTAAATGCGACACTGCTCCTTGCAGGGAGTGCTCCTGCAGGAGAACCATCCCTGGATTACAGAGAAGGAGAAGCTCCACGAGCTTCTGATGCAGTAACTGCTTTCGTGGGAGACTGCATGTCTGAAAATAACCTGAAAATGTGTTTTAGAAAAAAATAATAATTACATTGTAGCTTTTGAATATTCAAACACCTCACAGCATACTTAATTAATTCATTAATTATTCCCCAGAAATTTCAGGGGTAAATTGAAATAGCCTAGAGAGACTGAGACAAAGATTTCATGGAATAAATGATAGCTTTGCTCCCGTTCCCCTATGACTCTGGTAGCCCAGGGACAGAAGAGTTATAGCCGTAATTCCATTTGAAACAAAGCTCATCATCTCTCCAACCCCTCACTTCATAAAAACCATGAAAAGGTTCTTCCTTCAATCAACAATTATACATATTTTCTTACTCCCCCATCCCACAGGACTGGGATCTGTGTCTTCCTTTTATTTTTTTTCCACTTTTTAACAGCATTCTCCTCACCCTCCGGCTGTCAGAGCGTTCTGTGCAGGCTGTACCGGGGAATTCAAAGTGCCCACAAGAGGGTGAGGGACTCTCATTTTCCTTACCAGGAAAAAAAAAAAAAAAAAAAAAAAAAAAAAAAAAAAAAAAAAAAAAAAAAAAAAAAGCCGAATCCCAAATTCTGCCGACCTCTGGAAGCAGCAAAGGCAGACTGATGGGACCCCCCTGCGTGGGGCGGGGGGAGCGGCAGCAGACCGGCGCCTTTCCTCCCCATTAATCACGGCACAAGTTCTCCAAAGCTTGCGGGGTTAAATGAAACAGCACGGGATGGTGTGCAGGCAATGTGACCACAATCATCGTACAGATCCCTCCCAGAGTGCCGTCCTTACAGCTTGTGGGCTATTATTTAAAAACATTCTTTATTTATCTCCCAGCTCTGGAATGGTTACTGGCAGAAAGATGCCCCAGATTGAGATGCTTCACTATCCTAGAATCAAAAATAAAATCACGTAAGTCAGAGTAAATGATCGACTCCTTCAGAGCTGCACTGCAGTTCCCTCTATTTTCAATGGAGTAACCGAAGTAAATCCTCAGAAAAGTTTTTTAATATTAAACGTGGGGTTTGCATAATAGGTAGGGCAGTATTTGATGGCGCTATGTCAGCTGAAAAAGAACCTAATGAGTTACAAGAGAAGCCACTGCAACTGAAAAGGCTCCAATTTGATTGTTAATGTTCTAGTAATGGCCCAGGACACTGGAATTTCTGCTCACACAGTGAGCTCAGCGCAAAGGACAGTTACAGAAAAAACATTTATACTTCAAGTTTCATTTCTCCTACTTTGAGATTATAAAAGAAAAAAGAGCCTTCTACTATGTTTGAAAGCATTTCTGCTATATTCATCCCTTCTTTCTCCTAAAAGCTTCTGAACAGACTTAGCACTAAACCCTCCGAAAGCTGGGGTTTATTCTAATTCCAGCTCGCATTCCTGCAACCGAGAAAGGGAAAGTCCAATATTCCCCTTCCCCAGCACGCTCTGCCTTTTGCTCCAGTCTCAGGCCTTGGGGCTGCTCTGAATCTCTCCCTGCAGCAACATATTCCGAAGGGCTGCGGTGCCACCCTGCAGGTGAACACAGCCCCTTTCCGCAGGGATATCTGCTGGGATATCTCCTTCTACAGCACATTCTTCCTGCTCCTGTTCCCTGCATCCTTCCCCTTATCTGCACCTCACCTCTTCCTTCCGTGCCTCCAGCCTACCAAGTAAAATAGGGCTTGACAACCACACAATAAATTTTTTAAAGTGAATGCTTTAGGGATATTTCTTCCTCTGAATATTTATTCCGGCTTTTACAAAGGAATTTATCCAATTATTAATTCAACGGGAAAAACTAGAGAAAAAAAAAAAAGTATGTGATCAGACAAGCCCAACTTCAAGCCACGTATTCAGGTAACAGTACTATTTTCAGTTATTTTGACATGGGTTTCAAACCAGAAGGATAAAGTGAATGAGCTCTAAAGATGGGAACTGGCCAGGACTTTGTGCTCCATCTGAAAATTGGTGTGTAACACTGACAGTGCTGCCCTACCAGCACGCACCCCCCCAGCACGCATCCCAAAGGGCACGTTGTGCTGTGGCTCACAATTCCAGCTCCACGGGGCAGGAGTGATTCTGAGCTACTTGTACATTCCTCAGCACTGGACTGCCAAGGCTGGAGCAGCATCCCGGGCGGTTCGGGATATTCTGGAAAACGAAAGGAGGCAGCTCTGCCCCTCTGAGAACTCTGCTGAAATCCCCTCTCCGCAGTCAGGACTTTAAACTGCCCCTCTCACTCCCACTCGGGCACCCCCTGCAGATTTGGGGGAGAATCACTGAATTTCTAGAGTCTGCAATTTTTTACGGTACAGGTTTTGCTTCCAGATTTTCCTTGTTCGTGCAACTCCTTTTTACCCGTTCTAAACACGCAGGTGATGCATCAAGGATTTTGGCTTCAGATGGGATCCACTCACCAGCTAAATCACTGCCTGCAGCCACAGGGGTTTATGGCTTTTCACTCTTTCAAGTGTTAACTATGCTCAATTTTCTGCTTAATTTTATCAGATTTTCAAGTGTGTTTAGAAAGACACCCGACTGCTGCCTTTGAGGGGTGTCTGTGCCACTTCTGTGTCTGTGAGCAAGTTCATTTTGCTTCCTTTCCCCCTGAGAGTACTCACTGTAACATTGTTTTCCTTTCCCTCTAAGGTCGAGAAAAAGCACATTATGAATATTCATTTCCCTTGTACAGTCTGGGGCAGCGAAACCATAAACTTGTTCTTTTTATGGGTCTGTCCTTTGTTTTATTCTAACATATTTTATTGGGAAAGGGGTGACAGTTTTGACATGTATTATTAACAAATGAAGAACTGCCTAAAATTTTTTGCACTGCAATGATACCAAACATTTCTCAAAAATGGTCTGTGCTGTTCAGCCTCCATGTACCACAAACTCAGGGTTTACTATGACCTGATCTTGCTCTTTAGACAGTTTTGCCAACCAATGAACCATTATCTCAGCCAAGAGCACTCTAAGTATTAACTTGTTCAAACTCTTCTTAGTATTCTGCTTTGGGATGTGTTAAACACAGCCCCTCGGAGTGAACCTCGTTTCCCTCACCTCTCTTTCCTGTGCCCTGAATTTACATTCACCTAGCTCTCCTTACAGGCAAAAAAGGCTGGGGATACCTAGATTGACATTTTAGCACACCATGAGTCAACCCGGGTCTGTAAAAGTCTTTGTTATACAGACTTTCTTACCAAGGCTGCTATTAACCTTTCTGCTTAACATTACACTTCCCCCAAAAAATCCAAACAAGTCACAGGATGTACATAAACACAACAACTTCATACACATTTATCACCTCCAACATAAGCAGCAGGTAATTTTTTTGGGGGAAAAAGCCCCAAATCAAATCCAAAATCAAACCTGTTTTTCTCTTGTATCACCTTTAACCTCAGGGCATTGATCAAATACACTTTAAATGGAATTTTCTCACAGCCTAAACAGCAGTGCAAGTCTGGAGAGGGCCAGGAGTTGTAAATAATCAAAAGGCAAAGGCTGATAAACGGCTGATTATTTGCAAGCACTGCAAATAATTTTCATTTCTGCCTTTAGAAGTAATTCCCTCACACTTACTTAGTGCTTTACCGATCATTTATTCGAAAAGAACTTTGTGTTTTCTCAGCTAAAGCATTCTTTGGAAAAAGAACGCCCTGTGCAGGGCAGTTGGAATTTGCAAGGCTGAACTGGGGTTGTGTAGACTAAAATACTACATGGAGTGATAGGTGTGTGGAAAACTCCTGTGGAAGGAGCCTGCTCCTCCTGCAAACCCCTTTGTGACACACAGCCCCCACGGCTGGGTGTGCAATTTATGGTGGCAAGGAGCAAGGGAAAGATAAAATTTCCACTTCAGCCATTTTTCACTGTTATTGCTTTTGATTGTTTTGACAGGGCACGTAAAAAAAAAAAAAGAAAAAAAAAAAAAAAGAAAAGAAAAGAAAAAAAAAAAGCAGCTTATTTTTACCATCTCTGTTTTTTGTTACACTTCCCTTGGACAGCAGGTCCTCTGAGCTAAAACCCACATCACACACATGATATAGCACCAAATCTGATCACAGCACAGACCTGGCAAGAATCTCCAATAAAACCACACACACATCCCCTCTTACACCCCCAGAGTCGTTTTGGTTCCTGATGAGAAAATTCCCATTAAGGAGAAATGAAACCCATTTCTGCCTCAGCCCTGGAAGGCAGCACAGCCCCTCCAAACCAAGAGCAAACAGTTTGCATTAACCTTCCCTCACTCTCAAACGTGCTGAAAAAACTCTGTGTTTTTTTCCT
Source organism: Phylloscopus trochilus trochilus (assembly GCA_016584745.2). Taxonomy (NCBI): domain Eukaryota; kingdom Metazoa; phylum Chordata; class Aves; order Passeriformes; family Phylloscopidae; genus Phylloscopus; species Phylloscopus trochilus. The sequence goes on from WQNJ02000022.1 coordinate 6,636,567, forward strand.
ATTCTGTGGACTGAACCCGACTGGGTTTAATTGTGCCACATCCAGAGAGCAGAGTTTGTGTTTAAAGGCAGAATTGTTTCCTCTTTGCCTACACAGGAGCAATACTGAGACAAAATGCTGAGCAAATCCACCGTGGCACTGGGCTGTAACTGCAGCGATCCATTGCAGAAAGAACACTCTCTTGAACCACTTCATCCAGACATTGACACCTGGCATTCACTTGGTCTCCACCTTTTAACTTTTACTTGACAATTATAATGAAGTTTTGTTTAAAACAAAAATAAAGTAGCTCCTTTTTGAAATAAAAAATGTTTAGCATTTTCAATGCTCACTATTTTTCCTTTAAAGATTTAGGAAAAAGAAAAAGAATTTTGAATACACTGTTTCTGCAAGGCAACACTGCTCCTCCAAACACACAACAAGGCTCCAATTTCACTTTAAGTGCTTGCAAGATTAAGACCCTAAAAGCCAAGGGTGTTAATATAATACACTTATTTTATAAAACTGGAGACAAAGGAATCTTGAACAGATGGAAGAAGGCTTCCTCAAAACACAGACCCAACCTCCCTTTACTTCAAAATAAATGTATTCACATTATTTTTAAAGGTAAGTTGTGACAACCTTGTTGATTAGTGCAATTCATGTGGCAGCATTCACTTTCCCCTTGCTCTGAACTGCATACTGAAAATAAGGCAATTAAATGAGAAAATTAATTCCATTAATTAAAAATGTTCAGTCTCAAGCAAGACAGAACGATATGAGCTGTATAAATGTACATAAACCAAAATGTTTTCCTTGACATGTACTTTCCTTTAGGAAGGATAAATTTTGCAGCACAAAGTAATGATAATGCTATTTTACCACCACCATAAAGCTGGAGAGAGATATATAAAAGGTCTGTTTTATCTTTTAAAGAGAAACCCCCTGATGTACATAGGGAAAGTAAAATACCATCCTTCCCACAAATTCCTTACTGGTGAGCCTGAGTGAAAACTCTGGTCAGGTCAGGAAAGAAAATCATTAAACTTTGCTGAATCCATAAAGCACTGTAGCTGGAGTTTCAATACAGATCATTTTATAGTAAAATTAAAATAGAAGCCCTTTTTAATTATATAAAGTGTGCACATTATTACTGAGGAGAGAAATACATGCTTTCCTCAAGAACCATAAAATTGGCTGCTGGGAATTAGACTTCAGCTGCAATTATTATATGGTCCTATAAAGGATATTGAAAGTCTGATAAAATTGCACCCTTGTCATGTAACAGCGATGCTTAATGCTAAATAACCACTCTGCAGCATTCCAGGCATAGCTTCCCCCAAACATCATCGTTCCCTTCTCACACCAAAAAGAAAACACAGCAGCATTGGGGAGCTAAAAGTGTACCTAAATATTTGAAATACCAAATGAACAGGTCAAAAGATATGTAAAGCCACAGGGAGGCAAAGCAAGGCTTTGTGATAAATGGATCCTGATGGCTGTTTATAAAGGAGAGCTCTCCATGGATACCCACCCAACCCTCCATGGACACTGCCCAGCCCTCCATGGATATCCAACGGAGCAGACTGCACAGGATGAGAGGGGAAAAAAAAAAAAAAAAAAGGAGCAACACAACGAAGCAGAGTGACAAAGACCAGTGCCATACATTCCTAATGGCTGCTTTCCTTCTCCTTGCAGTGTGTGTTGTAAGCTGTATTGGTTATGCCTGCACACAGCTACAGGAGACTGGCTGGACTTCTCCTGGAGAACCTGCAATTTTACTTTTACCTCAGACCTCCAGGTAAGATCATGGGCCTAAAACCTGGAGATGTTTCTCATCCCACAGGCTCCACTGCACTCCCAGCTCAGCCAGGCTGAAGTTTTTATGTGTATTAAGAATATCAAAGAAATATTTCTGTGACAGGTGACATAAGGCACGTGCAGGGGATGGAGGGGCAAGAGAAAGGCTGTGGGGTGTGGGAGCAGGGCTGTAAATTTTGCCCCTGTAAGTGAAGGAAAAGAGAAGATTCTTTCTCCTACAAAGAAGTCCTGACAAAGTCCCTCACCATTTCAACAGCATGGGTGGGATATAAATCCTACCTTCTCCTCAAGGCTTAGTCTGATCTGCTGCTCAGATCCCACCTGTGATCTTGCCAGGCTTCAGAAAGAAGCCTCTGCACAGGAGCACACCAAGGATCCCATACAGCTCGTGTTTGACACCACTTCTCAGCTGTGAAAAAAGCCAGACTGTTCCAACTCAAACCTACTCAGCTCCCAAATGATGGCAGGAAGCTGCAGCCAGTGTGAGTGCAGAGATGGAGGGGCTGCAGTGCCTGTCCCCAGTGCTCACTGCTGGACTCCCAGGCTGCAGGTTTCTCGGGAATGTTTCCATGGAGGGGTTTCTGTCCAAGCCAGAGCTGTGGGTGCCCATCCCAGGCCCACGAACTGCCTGTGACAGTCAGGACTCTCTCTGAGTTATCCTCTCCTCCCAGGTGGCCAAAGGGAGCTGATCTGTGTTCAGCAGAACATTATTGAGACTCTGAGCAGGAAATCAGTGAAAGAAAACTCACAGAGCACAGCTGACTAACCTAAAAACATTTCCGAGGCAGTTGTGGCCCAGGAAGAGCGTGGTGAGTCCCTGCATCCCTACAGAGGGACTGGCCACTGGGCACTGCTCAGCTATGAATGGGAAAGCATTAAAAAAATACTTTTTTTTTTAGCTCAGGCTGAGCATCTGAAAACACTGACCTTTCAACCAGTTAATCATTAAATGAAAACATTGAAAAATTAATTTTTATTTGAAGCACGCATGAAACGCGCTCCTTAAATGGTAAAACCAATATAAAAGGTCAGGGTACTAGGAAGCCTTGAAAGTATTTAAAAGTATTAATTACACCTCAAAACCCTTCTTGAGGTATTTTGAATATTATATATATATAATGTTAATGTTTTATAAAACTATAAAATGACACAAAATCATGTGCTAACAGCTCAGTCAGGCCAAGATGTGGCAGTGGAGACTTGGGCTCCTCACTCCCTTTCTGCTGTGGGTACAGCTGCAAAAAGAAAAATCTGTTCAGGCAGTTATTTATTTACCACTGGGGAAAACAACAACAAAAAAAAAATCAACTCCCAAAATGAAAAAAGAAATGAACTGAAACCAAATGCCAAACAAAGAAAGTTCGGATGCCAAACAAAAGGAAAGTTGAAAACACATAAAATAAAGGCCTTTGAATAAAATTTATGATCACACTTACACTGCACAGAACTGAAATTTGGTAGTGATTTACTTTTTCAGTAAGGCTTTTTCTTTTGTTTTTTTTGGAAGGCATGAAAAGTTTTCTCCATCCTTTAAAAGTACAAATATTGCTGTTTCTTGGTGAAGCTTCGAGATGCCTTTTTTTCTGTTAAAATTGTCTGAACCCTCTAACAAACAAAATACTGAGGATCACAGAGTATCATAATAACATAAATTGATTCATACAAACATTAATGTGTAGATGCAATGAGAAGTCCTGAAATGTGCCACAGTTACAGTTCTCTCCATTAGAAATAATACAGGAGTCTGTCAGTTCCAGAATAAAACCATTGCTTGCATTTACCTTATTAAAGGCAGGAAAAATGCCCAGTAGCATTCATACAAACATAAAGCATTAATTTCTCAGAATAAGGGAATAATTTGCTTACCTGGAACATCAATTAATCTCTTATAAACATTCAAGAAGGCTGCCTCTGCTTCTTTGCTTCGTTTACCCAATGCATCAATCTAAAAGGGGAGATGAGAAAAGAAGCTATAAGACTTGTTCCAATACAACTCTCACACTCAGAGCTATAAATATAAATTAATAATTCCATGTAAAACTAGTAAGTACCTAAAATGGGAACTCAGGTCTCCTGTGTACAGGTCCTATAGAAGCAGTCTTAAAAGACTGTTCCTGGTACATTTGTACTCAATATAAAGTCCATTTTTCAGCCCAATAACAAGCATCAATAATTTCATGAACTCTCCTGCCTGTTGTGATTCCTTACTTTAAATCTTTATAAAAAGCCTGGTATTTGCCAGGCAGATTCTCTCCTCAACAACTGTTTCCCTTTACCACTTATTGAGATCTAACACAGCAAACGGAACCTCGGCCACTTCTGATGTCCCACTCTGCCTTTATTGTGGCAAATAGATTTTTCTATCATTTCCAACAAGCCTGTGAGGAGATGAAAAGATGAACTTGTTGAGCACCCTGTCATACTTAACACTAAATAATTGTGAATCTTCTACATGCAAAGAAGTTTTCTAATACAGCTTAGGCACTCCTGAGCTCCTCTGACCAGCTTCTCCTTCTGTTCTGTAACACACACAATACTCATCTAAGAATTTATTTTTATCATTTTATTATTTTTCCCCTACATCTGTATTTTCATCTAAAACTCCATTTTACAAGGAAAGGCAGCTTAACGGCTCTGAGAATAAAATACTTATACCACAGCAACTTTTTTCCTGGTAAACATGTATTTTCCTATTGTACTAGAAACCAGAGGATTTACTATTGCTTCATATTGACAATAAACAACCAAAGTGACTGGGGATCAGATCCAGTGAATTATTGCTCCAAAGCAGAGGGACAGAAAGGGAAACAGGAAAGCCTGACACAGCTCTGTGGCAGCTTACCCAAATCAGGAAACCAAAGGCATGGAGATTATCGTTCCCATATTTTAATAAAAGGCAAGGAAGGATCTGAAGAACTGCGGATACAAAGGCCTGATATCAATTCTTCTGTGTATTTGAAAGGCAGTGAATATTATGGAACCATTTAAAGGTGCGGACGTCACCGCGGCCTAAAAAAAGGAAGGCTCTGTCTGAAAAACGTCCTTGAATTCTTTCTCTACATTATTGATTCGGTAGATAAGGCAGAAACAATGGCCAGAGTTTACTGTATCTGTGTTTCAGGAAAGTATCTGATATTTTATTCTGCAGGAGGGGGATTTGCAGCACTGGGAAGCGTGTGAGCAAGGCAGGGCTTTGCCAGGGCTGGGGCAGCGCCGGGTGCCCGGGAGAGGAAGAGGAGGGGAGATAAAGCAGGAGGGTCAGCCCGGGTGCCACTTGTGTTTGCTTTGGCCTGAAACGCCTCTGTGAAAAGAAGGGGAAGATTTGGGAAGGGAGAGGGGGGCAATCCTACAACGTGGATGATTAAGTAATGTCGGGCTGGTGTGGATCAGCCTCACCAGGATCAGCATCAGGATCAGGATCAGGCTGGTGACTCCTCAGGATCATTACAGGCAGGATTAAGGCCAGAAAAACCAAAGGACAAGGACAATCGTAGAAATGACACAGAAGCACAATGCACAAGGTATAAGCCAGGAAAAGGCTCGGAGGGGAGGAGGGGTCAAGGAGGGAAATAAGGACACGGGCAGCGTCCGCACAGCCTTTGGCAGCAGCAGCAAGGAAGTCTTGGGAGATAGGGCAAGAGGCTGGGAAGAGACAAGTTCTGGCAACACAATACAAGGTGGTATTTAAAGAAATAAACCAAGTTCCTATTTCACTGATATCCCCCCCAGCATCTTGATTAATTTACGGAGATGGGTGGAGGTGTGGCATAACTGACACACGGCCTATCTGCAACCTATCAAAGGCTATTGGAAAAGTGATAAACGAGCATCAGATGTCGAAATGATGGAGGATGTGGAGAGCAGATATAAACTCTCAAGAAGAGCTGGCCATGCTGGTCTTTCAGAGTTTACCAAGAACGACCACAGAAAGGCACTGGAATCTCCCAGAGCATCTGACCTGCCACAGAGTGAGGGATTGATGGTTGTGAATAACCCACTTAATAATCTGAATTTAAGCAATCACAGATGGACTGATGCTCATCAGGGAAGGAGAACAGAAGCAATTCGGAGAGAACATTTTCACACGAGGAGTACTTGAAATGAGCTTGTGGAACGAGGTGCCAAAGGCAGGGAGGCCCCGGGATGTGTAAATCCGTGCTGGGGAGTGTCAGGCACCTCTCGGGGATGGGGTGAGAAGGAAGGGGCAGCACCAGGGACACTCGAGCAGTTGAGCTGTTTCATGGGTGCACAGAGACTCTCTGAAGGCCAAACCACACCATATGTTACACTTCTGGACTTCAATGTTCCCACATACAATTTTCTCTCGCTGCTGCTCGGCAGAGAGCAGCCAAATTTAAATTACTATTATTAAATACAATTAGCATTACAGCACTGATTCTGTACTGTATTTTGAAAAATTCATTTGCCCCTTTTATGAAAAGCAAAGCACTTAAAATGCTTCCATTTCTGGGAAATAACAGGATGGATTTGTTTTCCTATTACAGTTTTTCCACCTTTTAATAAAGAGCATTTGTACTTTTATTCTCTCTAAGTATTATAGAAGGTATGGTTTATGTGCTCCTTACCAGTTATAGAGTGATGGAAATATAAACCAGATTTGAAACAACATCTTGCAAGGAGATCAGAGACTTTCCAAAGGAAGCAGTTTGTAAATCACAGGTATTTTACACCTTTTTTCACCCTCAAATTCAGAACCAGAATTCCAAACAGTCCCACTAGGCAGAAATATGGTTTTATGTTTTAGTTGTTAAAATAAATAAATCAACCTGTCTGGTTTAAAGTTCTACTAAAAATGAGCACTGCAACTATTTTATATTTTAGAATAAAATTTAGAAAAAGCACCATGACAGCTTTAACAGGAATAAAAAAATAATTAAGCATGCCAGCACCCAGGTGCATAAGGAAATAAAGAAATATGGGAGGAAAAAGACATCAAAAATAGGAAAATATAAATGAAATCCAGAGAGGGAGGAAACAGAGCACAGAAATGGCATGAAAACATTTGGAAGTTCACTGAAAATTTTTCAAATCAAAGTAAAATTGGTTCAGGAGCCAACAAGGCTGAGCTGCAATCAGCTCACATTAAACAGTTGAACTACATTATAAAACTCTTGCTGAACATTTTTATTTGACTCTGAAAACTTCAGGGACCCTGAAAGAAGTCAACTTATAATTACACTCGCGTTGTCTTGACACGAGCTTAGCTCCAAATCTTAATTTATCTAAACCAGGCCCCATTATGTCTTCTCTGAGCAGAAAGAAACAACGGTGACCTCTGTATTCCCCACCACCCCCATAAACATATGTTCACTTTTAAGTTTTGGCATCCTATTTGTCTTGATAATACCACTGGCGCTGCAGTGAGATAACAGAACTGAGACACCAGGAATCCTCCCTGCTCAGCACAGCCTTCATCTCACTCATCATCCCCAAAACATCGCTACGTGGAGGAGCCAGACACTGGGCTGAGACCAGTCCTCCCTTTATCCACCTTGTTATTCCAGGTCAGGTGCTCTCCTGAGTTGCTGCTCAGGGTACCAAGGTCACACTGGATGCTGAGTGTCTCCCCTTCCCCTCCAGAACTGTCTCCTTTCACCCTGCCCATGAAGATCTCTGCGGTCTGATCCCTCTCGCCCTTCTTGTCTGACACTGCTGGCTTGCTCCCCAAAAAAACATGGACAGCCTAGCTCAGGAGCACTTGGTCCCAGTTTAATACCCACTGCACCTGGCTGAAATCAAAATATCATCAAGGAAATCCACGGACTTATCTCCATATTTACATAAGCACCACAAATCTGGCACCTAGGCCAGGGAAGGTGCTGAAGGCAGGTTTATCTGAATGTTGCGTCCTTCAGCTATGCCCAGCCAAGTTCAGATGGATAAAGGCAAAGCCTGTGGCTTTAGTTTGGAATGTGTCAGTTTTCCTGCAGTAGGAGATTTCAGCATTAATTCAAGTCTGATGTTTAGTGCCCCATCAGCTCCTGAGCAGGGCTCTGCAGGACTGGGATGCTCTGGGCTGTACGAGCGTGGATCGCCCCATGGGCTGCAGTCAGACTGAAGGATGCACACCTCTGCTCCTGAATTTAAGATGGAACAGGATGCTGGGGCTCTCTGCAAGGAAGCTGGACTGCCAAATGCCAGCACATCCTGCACTGACACTTGAATTCTCTGAACTGAGGGACATCAGCACATTAACACATCTCTGAGCACGAGACTGGCACACGTGCTGCTCATCTTGGATCCACTTGGATCATTCAGCAGAGCTGGAAGATTGGGATGCTGCACCCAGCATCCCAAAGACAGCTCCTCTGTGAGGGGTTCCCAGTGCTGTGTCTGTCTGGCATTCCCAAAGTAAATCCCACTGGTGATTTACCCTCAGTACCACAAACAGAAGTGTTCTCCAATTTAGTTCTCACTCTCGTTAACCACCTTAACATGTCTTTTACTGTTCTGCACACAGTCTGGAACTAATTTATCAAGTAAAAATAAATTATTTAAAAGAGAAGTTATTTTTCTGGTCTGATTTTTAATAAATGGATGCCTTAAGGAGACACCCATCCCTTTTCCCTTACACATCTTCTGTCGTATTGTTTTGCATCACGAAGTTCTTCCATTTGTCTTCAATTACTACAAGTTACCAAAACACCATTAAGAACTGGAAGAACCATATGAAACAAAGGGAAAACCAAAAGAACAGCTCATTAAAGCACCAGTCTTTTAAGCCATGCTGTATTCCTGAATTACTGCCTTGGAATCAAATGGTGGCTATAGCAGGATTATTAATGCATCAGTCTTGCTTTGAAGCCTTTACAATACAGTTGGCTTGATTTCCCTTTCCTAATACCAAGAGATATCTACATTAATAAATAAATTAATAAAAAAATTGTAATTTACAAATGAATAAAAATTTATTCACCATCCATCTTAATTTATTTTGCCACTGACAAAAGAAAAAAGTAAAAAAATTCTTATTTTTAGCTTTGTGGCAATTAAAACAGTTTTAAAGCAAAATTTTGGCCTATTAGCTTTTGCCACACAATGCTGCTAATACCTTAAAGCCAAACCTCTAAAATTACCCCTCGTGGGTCCTACTAGAATACATCTTTCATAGTTCTGTTTCTCCAAAGTAGCTAGTCTTATTTGCAAGGACACAGGGACAGGCATCACCATCCTTATCCTATATTTTTATTATTATTTATTATTTTATCCTGTTATTAACAAAAATAACATTGCAATTTACGAATTAATAAAAAATTTATTCACCATCCCTGTTAATTTATTTTGCCATGGACACAATAAAAAGTAAAGAATTCTTATTTTTAGCTTTGTGGCAATTAAAACTGCTTTGAAGCAAAATGATAAAGAAATTATTTCAGTGCAGTTGCTTAAGGCATATGGTGTGGATTTTAGCTGGACTATAAATTCTTTAACAGAATTAAGGACTTCAGAGTGGATCCAATACCAGTCTGTTCAGCAAAGCTGCTTGGGTTGGGACACAGGTACCAGGAAAGAGCCTGGGAAGGGCACGCCTGCCTCACCAACTTGTTGGTTTAACCTCAAGTTAAGCAGAGAGCTTTAGGAAGGACTCAAACGCCTCAACTTTTCAATTCTGTTCCCCCTACACTGTGAAACAGCTGCAACCTTGAACCCTTAAAACCTCCTCTTCCTTTCATGCCCAGATAAATCCTGATTTTCCCAGACAAACAACGCTGCCATCCCCTGAGGAGTGTTCTCACAGGACAGCTTCTTGCTGCTTTTCCAATCTTTGATCTTCCTTCCCAGTAAAACAGCCCAGCCCAACATGTGCCTGCAGATATTGACAGCAGAGCCACAGCTCTGGATAAATCCTGTTTGCCACCCTGCCTTTGGATCAGTGCTGTCCCTGCTGGACCTCTCCTGGAGCCTTGGATAACCCACCTGGCCCCCTCCTCACCTCTCTCTGCATTTCAGAGCAAGTTTCCCAGCTCCTGCTCTCACCCAGCTCCCAACCCATCCATGGGGCAGGCAGGGAGCAGCCCTGCTCCCTCCTCCTGCCTCTGCCAGAGTGTGATTCAGCTCAGTGGCTCGGTGAAAAACTAAGGAAGGAGAGGAAGAATTTATTTTCCATTGTGCTGGCAAACTGAACTGACTCATCCTGTGCATTTGCTGGGCTCAGCACAAGGGAGGAGGTGGGGACCCAGAGCTGGGGCAAGGACACCCCACAGCACACAACCAGTGACAAGGAATGGAGGGCACAAGGAGGCTCTGGGTGCCAAATGTTACCACAATTCTCTTTTATCGACCAATCTTTACAGTATGAACATGGATTAACTTTGCTCCTGTCTGTATTAGTTGGTGTTGTACACTCTGATGTAATGACATGTTACAGTTTTCCTGGAGGCTTTGGTGCTGCTCATGCTCAAGTAAAACAAATCAAAGGACAGGCTGGTCCTGGAAATAAGGACTTTGCTCATGGAAGGATAAAGGATACTGAACACCAAGCTAATGCCAGCATTCCAGCCCCTCTGACACTTTATTCAAACCCTCACAGTGTTTTCTGGTGTCACAAAGCAGTAACTCCAGCAGGACTGACCCCAGGGATGCCTGGATCCATAGACTGCTGTGGAAACAGGGTTGATTTGCAATGTTTTACTCCAATTAGTAAGTGTGGGTGCTAGTGATTAGTCAAATTGTGTTGTATCTGAATTTTAAGGGGTATAAAAACCTTGTGTGAAACCAGACATGGGGTGCCCCAATTTGGCTGCACAATGATTATTTATTTACCTTTGTAATTCTACACTTTGCATCCCAGCCTCTGTCCTCAAGTCAGCACAAGCCAGTCGGGAATTTCCTTAGTGCCCAGAAGGTAAAACAAAGAGCTGACCACTAAACAAGGGACACATCCTTCCCCCAAAACTGAAGGAACATCTTTCTAGTGAATAGATCAGTGACTCATTTGTTCTGTCAAAGAGAGACATGCCAGAGCTTGCCAGTTCTGATCCTCGAGGTTCTGTGAGAGCACAAGGATGGAGAACAACTCTGGCCATGCCAGCCCAGCCGTGTTGGGTGTGGAAATGGGACAGGGAGGAAGGGGAGAAAGCCAGGACAGAGCAGCCTGGGCTATCCCACATTCCCAGCTTCCCAGCAGCAGGAGCTATGTGCAAGGTGAGTGGGTGCTCTCACCTGCCCATGCACCTCTCCTCCAGTCTCTGAGCAGTGACCTGGAACCCACAGTCACTCTCCTCCCTCATGGATGATCCAAAATTCTGTTTAGGTATTTTAAAAAAATTAGGTCATAGGAATCCGTGCAAGAAGGAGCTCATTAACCATCTTTGTGCAAAATCCAACTGCACATAAATACCAAGATGCACCCTTTTCCTGGTGTTTTGTACTGAGCTCAGCCTCATCTGCTTCTCTTTTCTGACAAAGCAACGCCAGACACCAGATTGTATAGAGCCTCACAGTAAATCTGTAATAAATAGAGGTAATTCTGTAATAAATACAGAGGCAATTCTGTAATAAATACAGAGATAATGCTGCATTTGGAGAAACAGGGACTCGGCAGAAAACCTCACCCAGCCCAGCCCTCCCATCCCCATTCCTTCCAGCACACTTCAAGCTCTTTTTTTTTTTCTCCTGAGGATGAGAAGACACTCCTGACCCTGTGAGCTGCACCAGTGCTGCCTGTCGGAATCCTGAATAAAGTGAATTTCCCACCACTGTTCCCGTTGCCCCCGAGCGCGTGGCAGCGGCACAGCGTGCCTCGGTACAGACAGCCCACCAGCTGCCAACAGGAATTTCAGCACTTTGTCAATTATGTAAAAATAAGAGGATTTGGGCTGATCCTCCCCAAAGTTACCCTGGTAGTCTCTTGGTACAACTTGCCTGCGAGTTGGAGAGGAACCTGCAGGAGCTTCGGGGAAGGCGCACGGCGCCTGTCGCTGCTTCTGGTGGGATGTGTAAGGTTTGGGACCTTGCCTGTTATCCCCACAGCTGAGAGTTGTCCCAGGAAGGAAAAAGGGATAAAATAGGAGAGGCTCTGACTGTATTTGAGAGTCTCTGCAGTTCTATCCCTCCCCTGCAGCTCAGTGTCTCCTCTCAGAGATGCTTTTGGCCCTGCAGCAGCCACCCCATGTGCTCAGCAGGGAGAGCTCATCTGCCTCTGAGATGCTGGAGTGTATTTAAATCACCTTCCTCAGGAAAAATGTTGTTTAAACTGCAATCAAGGCAGCCAAAAATAAATAAATAATCATTTACACACTTCTGTAAACAAAGAAATGAAAGCACTGTGTTGCTGCTGTTACCCCAAGAGCGGGTCATGACCTCTCCCTGCTTTGGGGAACAGAACTGAGATGCAGAGTGGACTTGAAAAGAGAATTAACTACCGAAAAAATTAACTTTTGGTAAATAGAGGGTTTTGATGGGAACTTCCATTGAAAAGCAGAGAGGCTCTGGGCCCAAACACGAGCGCTGGATTTTGATGTATGCTGTTGACTTCCCCAACACAGAGCAATTTGTAATAGCTTTGCCACGCTGTTGTTTTCAAAGCTCCTGCTACATCACAAGCATTTATTTCTGACCACAAAATTACATTTATTCAACAGAAAGCAGCTCAGGGTCTTTAAGAGGTTAACTTCTGGAGTGCTTGGCTGCTCTCCAGCCTCCCTACGAGCATCAGTGCTAACGCAAGGCACACAACAGCACCCAGGCTGGCCGTGATTAATAGAGTGCTGAACACGCTGCTTTCCACATACACACACTTTTCATTCCCTTGCTTCCATAGATCATGGACTTATCCTCAAAATATCTGACTGAAATTGAATTTGGCTTCTCTCTCAACCGTTCATTTCCTATGTTATGCAAGGTTATATCCTTTTCTGCATGAGCAGAACCAAACCAGCTGCAGCTTTTGAGAAGAAAATGTGTTTTCAATTATGAAGTTGGCCTGAATATTGAACCACAGTTCTACTGCTGCTCTAATTGAGCCATCATGGAGCGAACGTACAGGAAAGAAATTGTATTAATTAAGTTTGGAAATTTAACATAAGGAAATTAAAGGGGGTAAAATAGAAAAAATATGAGTATCAGCTCAGGAATAGTCCTTCAAAATGCAGAAGGAACGTTGGTCTGAAGTGGTTTAGGCACACACATTATTAAAGTACTCCTTCAAAGACATGATTAGTAGTTCCAGCACATCAAACTGATTTTCAGCTTCTGTTGTCTGCATATGGAAAATTATTAAATTACTCAACTGACCAAATTAATAGTTTAAAGAGCAATTCAGCTGAGTGGGGAGCCAGAGTGGTCTCATCAGAATGGCAATACCCTTAAAAGTACTTGCTCTGGGAGAAGAATATGAGAAATGGCTTTCATAGACATCAAGTCCAGCATGTTGTTTTGGAGTCTGTGCCTTAGAGGGTTCTCCAAATGAGGGATTACTGCATTACTGTTGGACAGTGCTCTTATGCCACATGAAAAGAATGCTAATGACCTCAGGAAATCCTTTCCCAGCCTTAAAATATCTGTCTGATGACTTCACAAATTCGGATTCCAACATTAGATTTCCATACCACAACTTCAGTCCTGTAAATTAACATGGCCCAAGAACATCCCTTCTTTTTGCTTTTTTTTTTTCCTTTTTTCAGATTTCGTGTACAAATATCCATCCACTGATGGATGGTAAAGCACAGTGACCTATCCAAAACACAGCTTATTCAGATGGCTGCTTGCAGGAGTGCCTTGCTAATTATATATAATAATCATTTCATGATTGCATGGTAAAGCTTTTTAACCTTTCCTGGTTCTGTCCTGTATTTAGCCCAGCACAGGGAGAGCAAACCATTAATAAGTTGCATCCTCGAGTTAATGGCAATGAAAAGGAAAAGCAAGACAGAGATTTAAGATTAAAATGACAGGAATTTTACGCTTCTGAAATTAATGACTTTTAACTGTCTTGCTCACAATAGCCTATTTACACCACCCAGACCTTAAATCTTCCAGGGAAGGCAGAAAAGTTACCCACAGATTTCAAAAGAACAATACCATCAGCTCTGAAGCAGACACAACATTCTGTTAAATTAGAAAACTGCCTTCAAATTTCCATTAAGATCCTAAATAAGGAAAAAGTACTATAATAAAACTATTCTCCAGTGATGAATTAATAGGAGCTTATGCTGAACTAGGAATGCATTTGAAAATTTGTAGTATGCTAAATTCCATTTCATAGTGCTTTTACTTTAACTCTTACCATAAAAAATCCAGTTACTTAACACACTGAGATCTATACAAAAAAAGTTATTTCCAAGTACTAATGGAAACTGAATATTTGATAACTGGAACAGTTTTTATCTCAATGAATGAGATAAATAACCAAGGAATACAGAATGTTCTGCTTTGTCCGGTATTTATAAATTCGTATGATAGAAAGAGAAAATACTGGGGGGAAGTATCAACATTCCACGCTTAAACTGAAGAGAAAAATTGGCTAAAGCAACCTGTGGGTTTGTTTAAAAAAGCCAACTGGCTCCAGGTTTACCAGCAGCTCCCATAAATCGTGCTTGGGAGGGGACAGAAATACCTGAGCTTAACTTCCCCTCTCTCCAAGTCACATCAGGCTCACCCAGGCACTTTCAAGGACAGTTTAAGGCAACCTGAGCTGACACATTTCTGCTGCTCCTGCCCCTGGCTCTGCTCTCCTGGACTCCTCCTTGCACTGAGCTGCTGCTCTGAACCCACTTGGTGGGAAACCAAGCCAGCAAAAAGAGGGAAAAACCCCCCAACTTTGTGCTGAAAGTGGGACCACACCAGAAAAAGTGCTGAGGAAAGGCAGAGGGTGGGGAGCAGGAACACAGCAATATCCATGCAAAGTTGCTTAAATACCTGTGCTTATTAGGGAGCTGCCTCCATCCTCTGATCTGCTGGCCCTCCCCAGAGCCCAGAGCCCTGTGGACAGTTCAGCCCACATGGGTTTGGCAAAAGCCCACTTCCCTTCTGATGTGGAATCTAATTTATTACTCCATGCCAAAAGCACCTAATTCTGTCTGGGAGTTTGAGCAAAGGATGAGGCAGCAGCAGCAGCAGAGTCAGAGGCACAAATGTGGTAGAGACTCTTCAACAGATAAATGGGGAACTTGCATCAGGCAAGAACCTTCTTCCTTTCTCCTCACTTCTGAGTGAGCAGCTGGTGCTGCCCTGAAGTTCCATATTCCCCCCAATTCCTATGGAGGCTGCTCCTACACAGTCCCTACTCCTGCTCCAGGACACTCACTCTCCAGCAGAAGGGGCCCTAAAAAACATAAAAAACATTTACTCCCAACACTTCTCCGCTCACCTCTGTTTTATTTACTCCCTGCTGTTGATCTTTTTCAAAACCCCAAAATCATAGAATTACTGAAGGTTTGGGCTGGATGGGTGTAAAGCCTATCCTCTTCCAGCTCCCTTGCCATGTGCACCTTCCACTAGAGCAGGTTACTCAGAGCCCCATCCAGCCTGGCCTTGAACACTTCCAGGGACAATTCTGGGGCTGAAAACTGATTTCTGTGTAGTAAAATCAGGGAACCTCTTGCCCTATTCCTCCTCCCTGCTCACATCCCATCCCACAGGTACTGTGTGACCAAAAGGTCCCTCTGCCAGCTCCTCCCAGGACATTAAATATCACCTGACAGGTAATAAATTATTGCAAGGCAGTCCCAGGAGCTGCTGAGGTGAGTGTCTGCTCCCAGCAGTGTTGCTCCCTGAGCCTCTCAGGGGAACAGGAATTGAGGCATCTCCTGTGGATTTGAAATGGAGAGAAGCCTATTTGCTTAACAAAACTTGTTTTTGAGATACCCAGAGCAGTCATCTCCTGATGTTTTAGAAAGTCAGCCTTAACAACAACCAGAAACCAGATCTATATCCTGAACAATCAAATATAACTCAACAGAACAGGCTCATATCCTCGGTATTTTGATTTGTCTCCAAAACAAGATACAGTAATTACATCTATAATCAAATACCATAATTCACAGTTTAATGTGGTGCATTTATGTAGTCAATCATGATTAGTTCAGGTTTTTTAGGTTTCTGAAACCCTGTCTCGATTAGGGAGACTGGAATCACCAGCTCAGAGATTCAGCAGCACAATCTTTTAATGTATTTGTGCTTCATTTACGTAACAGGGGATTACAACAACAAATTTTACTCTGGTGAGGTTGAATTTATACCAAAATAAACTTCACTTTTATATCAGTGAGGCCAAACTACAGGAGAGAAGTGTGTGTGAGCCATACCAAGGTAACAGGGAGCTGTCTCCATCAGGGAAGATCTAATGGGAGAATCTCCTTCACCGTAGCCAAATTCAAAATGTATGTTTCTTACTTGATCCTCTGACATTCCCTTCATTAAAGAACAGTGCTGAAAGCACACATGCACTTTTCAGTCAGTGCATTGCAATCTTGAAACTGAAGTGAAAAGGTTCTGAGAGCACTGCAATGCACTGGGAGCAATTTTAAAGTGTAAATTTCCATTGGCAAACGGACTCACGCAAGTCATTCTTTGTTCTCACAAATGTCTGCTGGATGTATCAAGGACAAAGTTATCCTGCTTATTTATTTATTTCTAGCAATACTTGGGAAATCAGGTTGCAAAACAAAAAGTGCCATGCTGCTTTTAAATGAGGGGTGATTGCCTAGTTGGGACAGAGATTTAGCAGGATGTGGAAGTGATCAGGAATGCAAGGCTCCCTCAGGGGAGCTGTGCACTTAAATCCCTACCCTGCAAACACGCTCCTGAACTTCCCTGTGCCCATGGAGCTGCCACAATCTAAAGTCAGTGAACAACTCAGGGGTTGAGGAGGTGGTGGAACACAGTTCTGGAGGGGCAGAGCTCTGCCATGTGTATCAGTGTGAGCTCAAGCCTCCACCCAGCACCCCACGCAGGCACGGAGCTTTACAAGGATAAATGTCATTTCCACCTTCCCTCCCTGACGCTTTCTGAGCGGCAGAACCACGGCTCCCATCTGGCCACAGTGAAAATGGAAAACTCTCTAATTGGCCCAGCTGCCTTTGCCTATAGGAACTCCTCAGAATAACAACAGTTGGCTTTTCAACTCATGAGCACTCTGCTCGTGTGTTCTCGGTGAGTGCTGTGAAGAGAAACCCAAGTGGGAGCCAGCAGCAGGGCTGCAGCCTTCCAACAAACACCTGCCAACGCAGGGCTTGCCATCAGCCCTCTGGAACACAATGTTTTACAGCTGAAAAGCTGGGCAGGGACAACGATTTGCAGCATCCTTGTATTTTATGAGTGCACTACACTGCATTCATGAGGAGCTCAATCTGTAGGGTCAGTGAGGCCCAGTGAGCTGGATGTGCCACCTGGGTCCCTGCCACGGTGACAGGACGCTTAGGGAGGCTCAGGGATGCTCAGGGAGGCTCAGAGCAAAGAGAAGTGACCAGTTTAGATTGTCCAGCACAACTCAGTGCATCACAGAACCACAGAATGACCTGAGTTGGCATGGACTTAAGGATAATCTTGTTCCACCCCACCCCCATGGGCAGGAACACTTTCCTCAACCTCAGGTTGCTCAGAGCTCCATCCAACCTGGTTTTAAACACTCCAGGGATGAGGCAGCCACAGCTTGTCTGGACAACCTGCGCCAGAGCCCCACCATCCTCACAGGAAAGAATTTCTTCCCAATTTCCAATCTAAACCTACTCTCTGTCAGTTTGAAGCCAGTCCCCCTTGCCTTGTCACGCTGTGCTCTTGGAAAAGTTCCCTCTCCAGGCTCCCTTCAGGTCCTGCACATGCAAAATGCAAAGGGCTGAGCCTTGAGGACTCTTGTGCCCACCTGGCCACACACACCCTGCCAGCACACCAGGCTCATGTGAAGCAGCACTGAAAACATCATCAGAAGCAGAAGCAGCTCTTACCTCTCCCTGGAAACTCTTCAGTAACGGAGCTACCTGTTTGCGCAGGTCCTGGAAGACAGAAGCAGAATATCCCATCAGAAAAACTGCAAAGGACAAGTCACCAGCACGCTTTTCCTGATGTTATTTTCAGTTCTCAAGTGTTACTTAAACTCTGATCGCATTTTGTGGGAGCTTTGATTAAAATGGAATTATACCTGGAGTTCACTTTGAGCAGGTCTGAATTTCCAGTTTGACATACACCTGCATCTGCTGCAAATGGTATTAATTATCCAAACTGTGGTGGTGCTGGGTAAGCTCTGAATGCCTTCAGTCTCCTAATTCAGCTGAAACATTAATGAGATTAGCAGCAAATGCCTCTATCTACCTCCACAGCAGCTATACCTCTGAACTTATGCCAAGGAAATTCCCACAAATGGAAGCCAGGCTTAAAGGAAGATGATTCTAGACCATCATTTCAACTAGAAGTGTTGCCATTTTGTAAAATCTCTATTTTATTTATTATTTTCCCGAGAGTGCTCTGGCTTTAGTCATCAGAGAACTGGAGCTCATTGAAGGTGACAAATATTATTTGTTGGTTTCTGTATAACTCAAAATTTCTTCTTCCAAATTACAACACACTCAGTGCTACAAAATTCATTAAAATACTGCCCACAGAATCACTCCAAAGGTTTATAGCATATTTTTACCTAGCAACTGAGATAATTTAGGACAAAAAAGGTATATTTATAATACATAAAATTTTCTATGGCTTCATTTCTAAGCTGGTTTGGGTCTAATTCCCTTACAAATTTCATAATTCTTATTATGTGTGTGTCTGAAGAATAAAATCCAGTAACTTTGCAGAGGACACTGTTAATCATGCACAGCCAAGATGCTTCATTCCTACTCTTGCCACTGACAAGGCACAAGCAGCCACTTCATAGTGCACTTACACCTGGAAACAAATCTGGAAGAGGATTAAACCAATAACCTGGTGCTGCATTTCTTGGGAGGGCAGCACTGATGCTGCTGCAGGGAAAAGGTGGATTTCCCATCCTGGGAGATTTCCAAGGCTCAGCTGAGCAGCACTAGTGCTAAGTGAGTGCTAAAGACCCATTTTTAAGGCCAGGTGAGATTTGGTCAAACTCTGGACAGCCCCTCCAGTGCTGAGTCCTATCCTGCTCTGGGAATTCTGCCCACAACTGGAACAGTCGCCAGCTGCTTCAGTAACCATGAAATCTTCTTGCCTGCACACAGGCCACAGTCCCTGAGCTACCTGAACCTCCTGCAGGGGGTCACAAAGACATATTTGAAGCATTTTCTCTGTATAGAAAAGGCTCTGTTGAGGCCTCAAGCTTTTTGGAAAAGAAGGTGACCTTAAAAAGTTGGGAAATTCACTTTTCCAACACATTTACTTTTACATCTACAGTCATGCAACATATTGGATGTTAAACCAGTCACCAAAACACTCTCAGCCCTGGGTTTAATCTGATTTTCCTGAAGGAAAAGTAGGCTTTTGAGAGAAGTGATTTTTGTCATTTAAATGACAAGTCATGCAGAGAGTTGGAGTATCAGGAGTTCTCCCACTCCCTGAGAAATGGCTTAGGGGGCCCAAGGCAAATGAAGCTATCAAAGACAAATGATCACTCAAATTTCACTTCTGACATGGTTATTGCACTAAAATACAGCTTAATCCCCATCAAGTCAAGGATAATATTGCAGCTTTCTGAGCTCCCTCTTCGGACTGAACCAAACTGTGCTTCTGTTCTTAGGCCAAGCCAAGTCACCCAAATGTTTCCTGATGTATCCTGATGCCTGTTTTGGGACACAAAAAGGCTGGACACTGTCCTTGTGGATCACAAACAACTACAAATTACACTTCTACCAAAGCAAACTGGCAGGTTGAGCAGCTTTTCCCCATACCCTGCCTCCTCAGGGAGACCTGAGGGCTGTGCACCTTTTAGAAAATGTTTTCTTTGTAACCTGATGATGCTGAAGCTGAAGAAAGTAACAATAACCACTGATGGCAAAATAAACGCCCAGATTCAAGGCCAAAATCTGGCAGAGGCGGTTTTAGTGTCCAGTGAAATTACAAACAGAATTCGATTTACAGCCTGGATACTGGCACCCTTTATCAAATCAGGGAAAATTATATCATCCAAGCAAAGCAATATTTCTTGAAATAAAAATCTCAGCTGGTCGAAAATCACTGGGTTTAGGGCTTTTGTCCCTGATACTGCCTCTGAATTTACTGACTTGTTTGGCACCAGCCAGCAAAGTGATGTCAGAAGTGAAGGCAGAAATACAGGAGATGTAATCCCAGATCCAGAGGCAGGAGAATTTCATCCTTGCTCCTGTGTCCATGGCAGACTCTAGCCAAGATCCTGCTATTTAACTGCCTCCTCTGGCACATCCTGACTTCTGAAAGACAGGATCTGCAGCACTTTTTATTTCATGATATAAACTATGTCAGGACTTCACCTTCATATTCATCTTGAATAATGAGGGATGTTGTTTGTAACAGCAGAGAAAGAGAAGCAGGGGTGGAGAGGAATAGAAGGAGCATCCCAAAGACATGAAAACAGAAACAAAAAGGGAGAAAACCTTTCCAGTGCATTCATTTAGCAAATTCAGGATGCTAAAAACTAATCATAAGGTTACCAAGCATGGGAAAACACGTGCTTGATTCAGACAGCAGCTTGTGGTGGGGGTAAAAGTGCTTTTGGAATATTTCCTGATAGAGGAGAAGGCAGCTCAGGGTGATTCAGCTCCATTGGCAAGCAATGGGTTATCCCACTGCAATCCATCCAGGGCAATCCCAGGACACATCAGAGCACACACTTGAACGGGGTAAAATGCTTTGACATCTTGAAATCTTCACAATAACTTGAAATCTGTTGCAGCTGAACAGTTGAGACAGAGCATCCCACTGCCATTCCCTTCCCAGAGCAAACAGACCAGGAAAGGGAACTGCAGGAATGTGATCCAGTGTTTTAAACTCAGTGCAGGTGAGTGGATAAATGGCACACACCACAGCAAAAGGCATAAACACCTTTTTCACACTGGTTTTTCTTTTCTCCCCTCTTTTCCTGGCTTGCCCTTGGAAAGAGTTTATAGGAAAGAGTTTATAGGGTACTTTTGTAATTCCTTCCTCGGCGAAACAACATCAAAACTTGAGACAGCTCACAACCAAAAGGAAATAAAAATAAACAGACAGAAGTCAGGAATACATATGCCTCGAGTCACAGCTCTGCTGGGGAGATTTATTTTTGGCAGTTTGGAAAAAATTCTCATCAGACTTTGTCTCAAAATATTACACTGAACTTCAAACAGAATTTTACCTTCTTTACACTAAATTGAACAGGAAGAAGGACGTTCAGACCCAGGGGAATCTGCAGTGTTGGTTAGCAAGGACACTGGGTGATTTATTATCTGTTTAAAGTGTGGTGGCCTTTACTGCCTGGGCTGTGATCAAAACAGGAAAAGCATCCAGGCTCCAGCCCTCAAAAAGCTACCAAAACACTGTGGCCAAGCAGAACAGCTGAAAAGGGTCCATGCAACTGAACATTAAAACAAATTATGATTTATCAACACAAACACACTGAAATATTTGAGTATAGGAATACAATCCCATTATTAGCCTATTTTGCTGTGCCATCTAAATACATATATTCTTTCTCTCTGGATGATTGATCAAGGTTAGAGCAGTTTTGTGAAAAGGGCTCTATCACAGACAAACTCAGTATCTGATGAAGAGCCCATGAATTAGGATGCTGTATCATTATCTGAATCAAATCCGATGGCTGAGAGCTAATACAGCATTTCCTCTTCACAAGAGTAAAAACAATGAGTTCATATTTTGATCGAGTAGCTAAACAATGAAATCTGAATCCACATAATTTTTAACTCCCTTTCCATTCTCATTAAAAATAGCTCCACAGAAAATAAACCAAGAATAAATCTGTGTTAAAACCCTGGGCAACCAAATGACAACTAAACTACATTATTTATCTGGATCTTAATACCCTGTGTACAGTACAGAGGACATAGCAATGGCCAGGCTACCAACGATGTATTTGTAATTTACTTGAGGTCTGAAGCTACAAAAGCACCTTCTGATCTCCTCACAGGCTGCTCCATCTCATTTACCTCCTAAATGCTTATCTCTAAATGTCACAACAAGAGCCCTCTGACCCCAGTTTGATAAAGTGGCCCAGCCATGCTGAGCTTGTCCCACACACCTTTATCATCTCCACACAAGCACTGCTCTCCTGTGAGACAAACCAACCCCCAAACCTGGCTGAGCATTCCATTTCCCACCAATTGTTCTGTATTTTGTCTGCTGGAGCCACGCAGGGGCTGGGGAATGTCACAGTGTCTGGCACAGGAATCCTAATGAGAAGCAGCCCACTGCTATCAGCGTGGGTGACATCAGCAGTTCAGCTGTCACAACCCATTCTGGAGCAACCTCATCACCCCTGAGATGCTGAGGCTTCCCCCTCTCGTGTCCCCTCCCCTGTTTGCCCACATGGAATAAGGCACTGACAAGTGCCCTGTGCTCCCAGCTGGCAGGGGCTGCACAGCCTGACCACAGATTCTTTCCTGCAAGAACTTAAAAAAAGAAAGAAAAAGAAGAAAAAAAAAACAAAACCTAACAGAGAATAACTTCCAGACAACCCCTGGGGCATACTGGCTGTGCAGGAGGGTTTGTTTGAATTCCATCAACACCCAACACTTCCCACCCCTGGATGTGTCCAAGGCCAGGCTGGATGGAGCTTGGAGCAAGCTGGCCTAGTGGCAGGTGTTCCCTGCCCATGGCAGGGGCTGGAATGAGATGAGATTTAAGGTCCCTTCCAACCCAAACCATTCCATGATTCCATGATAAGAAATAGCACAGCTGAAGGGGAGCTCTCCTGACAAAAACTGTGTGCCAGGTTTCTGCCCCTCTCCCCAGAGGCAGCGTGCTGGGAGGGTGGCTGTCTGTTCCTGGGGATTGGGAGGATCTTTATCCACGTGTCCTCACAGCCAGGGCTCCTCACACTCCATCCACCCCGCTATTATCCCCAGAATGTTGCTGAGCTTCCCATAAATACAGCTGAAAGGGGGAGAGGTGAGAGGCAGCCAAGCATGAAGGATTTGGGAAGAACGCTGGCATCAACTTCTGAGGTGTGTTTGATTATTGTGTACTTCAAGGACACAACTTGTCACCATGAAACACACAAATCAGCAAGTTAACTATAATTAGGAGTAAGCAGTTCTGCTGGTTAATTAGTGAGAGGCAGCAAGCGCAGATGCTTTGCCCTGCTATGGGAAAATGGGTGAAGGGGTTGGGATCACTCAGACACTCACCTACCAGTGCACAAGTTTTAAATATTATTTCTTTGTATTATGAAAAAAATCCAGAATATTCATTTTTTTTTCCCTCCAGAAATCCTGAGCACATGTGATTGGGGGTGTACTGAAGGAAACATTTAAGTCTTTATATTTAATTAGTTCCAGCAAGTTCCACTTTGCTTTAATCTAAAAGAGATGAAACTGAAATCCCAGATAGTTGTTCAAACAGGTATTCTACAGTAGCTTAGATGACTGACTTAATTCCTAAAATATAAGGCAAAGTAAATCATATGAGTAAACAATTTATTGCTCAATTTACACTTTGATTTAATGAGATATAAAACCTCTTATTGCTTAAGGCTGCTGAAGTATTTACTTGAAATCCGATCATTAAAGAATGAATCACGATCGTATCAATCTTCTGTGATATTTTTAGTTATTTCAATACACTAACATGCCAGTGTTTTCTCTGTACAAAAAAAAAACAACAAACCTTTCTAAGTTACATTTATAGATATGTTTCAACGAAGCACAATGATAAATAAAAAATCTTGATTTACAGTAGCAAAACGTACACCACAGTACTTTCAGAAATATTTCAAGCTCACAGATCTTGTGCAAATTCCATTAGCTTTAATTATTTATTAGCAGTAGATTTAGATTACTGTTCTTGACCTATTTTTCAGTGTATGGACCCACCCAGCAAGAAGTGAAAAAATATTCCATTTGTGAAGGGCTGATTTAGTGAGTGCAGGCTTCACTCTGAGTGGAACATTGAGCAAAACCCTGGGCATTGTAATTCAGGGGGAGAGAGGTTCCCAAGCACGGCCTGCAGAATAAACACTGATAGAGTATTTTCTCTTTGAAAAGAGAGGGAATTTTTGCTGTTTGACCACTTCAGACAGTTTTGCCAGACTGCAGCCACATGACATCCCAAAGGAAGGGACGGAGGACTCCACGGAGAAGTTTCAAGAGTTTCTTTGTGGAAATTGCCCAGTTTCTGCCAAACTCCAAAGACTGCGTGGGTCCTACTCAGCCATGGGGAAAGGGGTCAAGAGGGAGAATTTTGGGGCTGGTCCTGTGGCCCCTTGCAGTGGCAAGGTGCAAACTGTGCTCTTCCCAAGCTGGGGAAAATGGAGCATCTGGGAAGGAGCCTCCTCGCCCTGCTGGGACTTTGCTTTCAGTGGAATTTGCCCAAGTCTTAATGGAATCCTCTTATGGTTTCTTCCAAGCTCAAATAAACAAAAAGCTCACAGGTTTACTCTGGGCCTGTGCAGCCACGTCCAAACAGCCTGGGGACCTTCCCAACTGTTTAAAAAGCCACCCTGCCAGAGAGGAACTGTTGCACCCATATATATGTGTGGAAGTGTGTGTATATATACACACATACACTATGCAGAAGAGAAAAGGGATTTTTTTTAACTAACTTTACAAATTAATGTGGTGAACTCAGCTTTTTAGCATCATGTGACAAGCCTGGTGTCATTTATAAACCAGTGAGTTAACAGTGGCTAGGAAAGACATTGAACAGGAACTATGCAGAACTTAAAAAGTAGAGTTGCTAGGAAACAAAAGAATTAGTTCAAACAGAAATGATTCAGGTGGAGCTTTGGAAGGAGGTAATTCTAATGAAATGTAAGCCTGGTCACTAAAATTCCAGTAAGGAAAAAAAGGAAGGGATGACTTGTGTAACAGTTCACCAATACACACGGAAAATCAAGCAACACTTTTAAGAAACATAAATTTAAAAAGCTTCCCAGTGGATAATGACTCCATGGAGATTGACAGACCCTTGTCATGGCAAAAACCACGTCTGCACCATCCCAGGGCAGCAGAACTCCCTACTGATGTAATGAAAACCTATCTGATACATGGAATAAATATTTCAGAACCTCTGAGGTGCACTGTTCTTGCCAGCAGGACAACCACACGGCAGTGGAATCCAGGAATTGCCATTCCTAGCTTAGGCCAGGATGCCTACACAGAGCAAAGATAATTAGAGCTTTGTTGAGTACCTGCAGACGAGCCCATCTGTCAAAAAAAAATGGGAAACAAACTGACTGCTTAGTTGTGCATCCCAATATTGTTTTACATCCCTCAAAACCAGCCTCACCTACATTTGTCAAATTTTGACCAGAAGTGCTCTGCCCCTCCATAAATTCCATGTTGTTCCACAAGTTCTCTGCCCCTGTGACTTGAGTTTTCCAGTGAAAAAGATCCTGAACACTCCTCCCAAATCACCTCCTGCAGGATTTCATCCTCCATCCCCTGTATTTCCCACTCTGGAAGTCTATAGAGAAACTATTCTTAACACTCCCCTGGTTATCCAGATTTACAGCCTGCAGATCAGAGGTTTCTCTTCAGTGTAAAATGGGGAACTTCTGAAAAAAGGTAATTATTATGAGCCCTAAAAAATTAACGTGTCTAATGAGAGGCTAATGACAGAGGCCATGACTCTGCAGAAGAGGCACCTAAGTGCTGTGGTCCAATTAACAACACCAGTTCAAACACAGCCTAATGCTTCACATGGCGGATTTAGAAAGAAGAATATTTAATGTGAAACCATAATTGCAGCTGTAATTTTCTATACTCCCTCCCCACAAGCAGGGCTGGAATCAGAGTGCACCCTGCTTCAGCCTTCTGGGATGATGGGTCAGGAGCTGTCTGGCAGCACTGGGCTCCTGGGACTGGGATTTCTCCTCTGTCTCAAGAAAAAGATGGGCAGAACCATCCAGAAATCAGGAATCCCAATGTACTGCTTCATTTAGGAAAAGGGAGATTACTAAAAAAATTCACATTTTAAAAGCTGTTATTGATTTCCAGAATGCAAGGATCTTGCTTTGAAGTCAAGTTTCCAAGAAGAATAATTCTGTGTTAAATATAATAACCAGGAGCAGGCTTCATCCTGATGGATCCTTGCAGGCCATCTGTGGACTGGGGAGGAGGCTCTGCTGGGACATCAGGTATTGCAAAACTCTTTTCCTTACTTATCTCCTGCACACAGATTACAAGTGTAGCTGTGAGCAGCCCATACATTAATCACACTCTGACATACCTGCATGTAAGAACACAGGTGTATTTACTGATTTCTATCACTACAGTCAGCCTTTTGCTTTGATTTCAATGCAAGAAAATCCAATACAACGCAATCCTCTGCTAATCTTTTTATAAGATTTTCTTCTTAATCTTGATCCTGACCATCCAGTTTTATTCAAAAGCCAGTTGCTCCTACAGGAAACAAGTTGTTTCATGAGGACTTGAGTGAAAAGCCTGCTGTCCTGCAAATACATGTCCTATATTTGCTAAAACTCTCATGACCATCATCTTTGCTGTCTTGATGTTCTTTGTGACTTCTCCCATGCAGGGAGTCACTGGCTGTGGGTTCAGGCCTCGCCCTTTGGATGCATCTGATGTGATAACTTCAGATTCCAACAAAGATGGGAAATTCAAAGGAGGGAAAAAAAAAAATGACAACCTCAAAAACATCAGGATACAGACCCAAAGGTTTTACTACATCTAATTTAGCATACCTGGTAAAAACACTTCGAAATTAATCTAACTGTCATCCTGCTGACCTAAATAAAAAAAAAAAAAAAACAACACAGCACAGAGCTTTTCATGTTGCTTCAGTGAGTGAAGCAATTCGGAGAAAACAAACTTTTGCTGCCTTTACGCTTCCTGGCAGAATTCCTATGGAAACAGGCTCAGGCCCATAATGCACATGGCTTTGGGAGCACACAGTAGATAGAAATGAATCATCCAGATGAAAGAGAGCAAGAGCTCACTACAGACTTATTCAATACATTCACTGTTTGTTAGCTGAACTTCAGAAATAAAAAACCCACATAAAGCGCTTTTGGAGCAGCAGCATCCCCTCACAACTGTAATATATACTCTCAGCTGGGATTAATTCCCAAATTCATGTGTTGAACTGTGAACTGTTCCAGCGTTTGGAGGGGGTGGGGAGAGAAAGGAGATAAAAAGGGCAGGAAAAGGAACCCAGAGGATGGGAGATGAGGAAGGGAGACACGGAGAGCTGGAGCGAGCACTGCTGAAGCACAATCAGCTCAATGGCAGATTAAAATGAGGCACACTTGTATAATAATAAATCAGCAGAATTAATACAGGCTTATCTTCTACCAACTTAGAAGGGGGAGGTGACAAATTGCACTTGAGGACAAACAGTTTGACTGTTGCCAGCATAAGCTGAGTGTCTATAGGAAATGGCTAAATTTAGACAGCCAGCTTTTGATGAGAGCAACGGAAATTAATTCAAGTTTTTTGTCTGTGGTTTGTGTTTTGTTTTTTTGGTTGGTTTTGTTGTTTTGTTGGTTTTTTTTAAGAGCTCTAGAATGTTACTCATCTCTTGAAACTCTTACCAAAAGAAGAGAGACTTAATAATGCACCATCCTCCCTGCCTACTCCCTCCTACTCTTCCCCCTATAAAAGGAAGAATTGCTCCTTTGGGCTACAGCAATTTAGGAACTTAATGCAGTTTAACAAATTCCCTATCTCTTGGCTGGAGCTGTTTGGCTCCAACAGATGAATCAGAGAAGTCCATAAACGTCTGGAGGATTCCTACAGACTTTTTCTTGCATGACTATATATGGCAACTACAGATCAAGTTATCTGCCATCATTTTAACCTAAGCTTCAAACTTTTTACCTTATTCCTGGCTTTGTGGCAAACTTCCCTCAGCTGCAGCTCTGCTAAATTAGACATAAACTGACAACTACTTTTCTCAAGAGCATTTTCCCCCTCATTGCAAGACAGAAAAAACTTGAATGAAGATACACTTCAGTAAAAATTAACTTTTGTCAGTGTCTCGTGCCTCTCAGCAATACATTTCTGTGAGGAGTGACCCAGACTGTAATGCTGTGGAGCTCATGTTCTCATTCACACTATTCTGCTGTCATTGAAGGTGCACCTCACCAAACAGCAGATGTTTTCCATCACTTATTACCTGAAATACCAAGTAACACCAAGTGCCATGAGAAGTCAAGCACAAACTGGCAATAGAGGCAAAATCCACACTTTAAAAAAAAAAAAAAAAGGTCAAAACTGCCCGACTGATGTACAGAGGGACTTAGAAAGGAATTCCAGAAATGCCTGCAACACCCTTTAGCCAAAGAAATACTCAATAAACTTCTTCCTATCGCCATCTTTTATGCATCTGATCATTTTTACAAGATGCTGAAGTGTGTACATCAAAGCCAGCAGCATGTGATACAATACTGAAGGCTTTTAGCTGCATCCAAAACCTTCTCTGTGCATCCAAAGCAAAGGGTACACCAAGTTCAAGCATCTTCTCTAAGCTAAATATCCCTAACACATCTCAAAATGGATGTCCAGGGCCATTGAGGGCTCCAGGCAGGAACTCCTCAAAGCCAGGAGTGAAACAGGGTGAGCAAACTTGAAAGCCTGGAAGCCAACACTGAGTTCTGGATGCAAAAAACACTACAGGGCTCACTTTTAAATGACATTTAAAGCAAATACCCAAAGCCAGCCTCTTCCTGAACAGGAGGATTTGTATTTCTACAAATCATGGCCCTGGTGAAACCTCAGCTGATGCTGAAGTTTCTCTGCTCTGAACAGTGGGGCAGAGCCACAGAGGGCTGAGAGCTGCCAGCACAAAACACAAGCACGGTCATGCCCTGAAACACTCTTAGGAAATGCAGATAAAACACTGAAAGAAAAAGCTTCTGTTCAGAGGAGATTGTATCTTACCCAGCTGCTTATTAACACCATGCAGTTAAAACAAGTTATTTTAAATTCCTGAAGGCACACCATGTCTGGAAATGCAATGTTTGAATAAGCACTCCTAAGACCCAAAGCGTATCGGGTTTTCCCACCTGACTACAACCTTACAGATGCTGACATTTTTGAACCACAGAGCTCCCTCTTAGCCAGGCCAGGACAGGCACTGAGGACCACCATGAGGAAGGGAAAAAAGGTAAAATTGGGCAAGTGACATCATAGAATCTCTGAACTGGTACTGATTAATCAAGCAACTTAACTGATTTTATAACTCTATTTATTGGATCCTGATCATCCACTTATAAAAAGATGTAATTGCTCATTTTTAAAATTGATTTTGGAATGGCCTCAGCAGCATTTTGTGGTCCATCAGACCTGAGGACTGAGATATTCCCCCATGCCACGGACTTACAAATGCCAGTGATCCATCAGAACAGACAAGATTATTTTTGACGCTGCTCCCGAAGTTTGTATAAGAACAAGGAAACATTTTGGTGCCATCATCAGATAGCAGGAGCATAAACAACTGTTAGCACCTCTGGGGAGAGAGCAGGTATCATTCAGCTGCATTCCATGAGTGGTTTTTCCTTAGGGCAGATGTAGGGAAAGCACTGCACAACAAAAAACTCCTGCTGGGTCAAGTTCCAGCTGCACCTCCTGCGAGTGTGACTCCACAGACCAGCTCCCTGCACTGCCATCTGATTTATTTTCCAGCCTTGTCAGACCTAGAACCTGAATTTTTAGGGTGGTTCTTGCTGCTGACCTGCTGGATGAGCCCCCAGGGCTGTGCTCCCACCAGATTCCCAGCTGGAGCAGGGATTCCTCACTCAGCACAACCCTCCTGTTCCCCCAACCCCATGTGCTCAGCACCCTCCTTTTGACCAGGAGTTCATTTTTGGGATAAATAGGCCATTAGTGAGATCCAAACCAACCAAGGTCATTCCCCCCAGAAACAGCTTGTCCACTGTTTCCTCAAGGACTTTGCTCTCTCTCATTTTTCTGCCCCATTTTTTAAGCTGATGCTTGGGAGCATTTCCCATTGAAAACCAGGACACTGAAGTGTGTAATATGTCCCTAAAACATAAATATTTGCCAGATTGTGATACAGAAATACTTAATTATCTTTTCAGTAACTGGGTAAAATGCAAAAACTTCGTTTGCAACAGCATGAAACACTCCTGAAAGTGTAAAAATTATTGCTTATTTTCATGTAAACTGGAGGATTAAAGTATAAATCACACTGTTTACATTAAGTGATCAGAAGAATTCCAGTTGATGCCAGTAGGAAGCTGGAATTATTAACATTTTTTTCTGAACCCGGGTCTGTTAACTAATAGCTTTTTCACCCCTTATCAGCTGCACAAACAACAATGGATTTTAAATCAACTAAATGACCTGTGAACTTCTCCTAAATGGGGGGCACATAATTTAAGGCAGCCGAGAAAGTTTTGCAGGAGTCAGGAGGGCTCCTCAGAGGGGCACATGTGGAGAGA
Organism: Phylloscopus trochilus trochilus; assembly: GCA_016584745.2. Classification (NCBI taxonomy): domain Eukaryota; kingdom Metazoa; phylum Chordata; class Aves; order Passeriformes; family Phylloscopidae; genus Phylloscopus; species Phylloscopus trochilus. The sequence goes on from WQNJ02000022.1 coordinate 6,666,835, forward strand.
GTTAAAGCTTCAAACTGCTATTTTCTCCCCCCTCACTCAAGTGTCAGCTGTGATAAGCCAAAATTAACAACCCTACACTGAACCACTTCAAATGAAGGGGAAAAAAATTTTTCTTCTTGCTATTCTAGGTATTTTAAGTTGCATATGAGCACGGTGGCTAAATATAGGCAGTGACAACAAGAGACAGCATTGTCCCTTTGGGCACATTGAATATTATCTCAGAATTCCCATCTTCCTGGGCTGAGCCTCCAGTGTTGGGCTGGGGCTTTTTTGTTTTTGTTGTTTTTCTTACTTAGCAAAATGTGTATTAACCCCTACTTCGTTTTAGATGGAGCAGTTGAATAAAAAGTGTATTTAAGGGGGGTGAGATAGGAAATTTTGATTCTGCTAAAGCACCAGAAAGCTTTCCAACATTTCCCCAGCTCTGTGTTACTGCACACAGAGCAGATGCCTCTGCTTTCAGAGAGGATTGCCACTCTGTTTTTAAAACTAGGAGGGCATCAATATGAAGCTTTTACAGCTTATAAACCACAAAGCCAAGCTGGTATTTTTGGAGGTAAAATTGTCTGTTCCTCCAGAAGTCATGCGCTTCACTTCCAGGTTTCAATCAGAAGTGTAAGGGACAAAATCAATAACTACCAGTTTCAAAACACTTCCTAGGAGTGCAGCTACATCATCCGGAAACAAGCAGACTCACATGAGCCTTTAATATTGAACAGGACCAGACTTTGAGAGGACACGGCCGCTCCTGACTTCTGCAGTATTTAAACACCACTGAGTGACACGAACCTTTCTGCTTAATGTACCCAATGCACTCAGAACATTGACAACACTTCATTTTTAAGCCAGCTTCTATATAAAGTTTAATTTTTAAAGCCATCTATAAATTATCAATGACATCTGTTCTGAAAAATGTCAATTCCTGTTCCTTAGGCTGGCAGAATCCATCTATTTTGTGTAATGTCCTCTTCATATTCAGGCAATTTTAAAGCTCTATTGACATATGGCTTTCAAGGGAGATAGTGCTCTTGTAGGATTTCATTATTAAGACAAGTCTTGCTCTAATGTAAGGATGACAATAAATACACACAACTATTCTGGACTATCTCCCCATAAATACCCCAGTGCAAGACACCCCTTCCACATCACACCAACCCACAGTGACAAGAGCAAGCAGCTGCAGAAACCATTTTGTATTTCATCTCCTGATCAATAAAGTGTGGGGGCATCACCATCACTAATTCCTGCAACTCAGACTCTGGTTTATTGTGACAATGGACAAGCCAGGGGGCTGTCACCATGGACCCATCCCCTCAGCCAAACCCTGACTTTGGTTTTTCCAGCCCATCTCATTGTACAACACAGGCACAATTTAGCACAGTCAGTCTTTCATTTCTTCAGCTGTTGGGCACTAACACTGTGGTTTGTTAAAATGCAATTTGGGTTGTTTTTATGCCCTTATGATGTTACAAAAGGAGGGATAAAAATAATTTTCCAATGCCCACAGTCATCTTCCAAATCTTGTACAATACACACTGCTTCCACTTTTTAAAGAATACACACATTAAAAAATATCTCATCTTTGTTTTCAAGTCTAATACACTCTTCTTGCTTCTAATACACTCTTTTTGCTGATTTTCATTCCCTCCCCAGTAAATTACTGAGTCCCTGTCCCAGAGGCATCCCCTAAAATCAAAAATAGGTTTCAACAAAGTTTAATCTTGAAGCAACAATTGCACCACGTACTTTGGTTCTATATGAACATATAAACTGTCACCAAATCCTCTCACAATATTTGTCATTCAGCAGCAAAACAGACACTGCCTGCTTGTGACTCTGTAATTGTGGAGCAGTGTCTGCTGGATGCTCAAATCCTGCTTTCTGGTCATGGCAAACATAAATCAAGGGAAAAAAAAAAACCTGCTCTATTAAATCTATTTGCTCTGGGAGAAGGGGGATTTATCATCCTGTAAAACAAGTGGTCAATAAGATTCAGAAGTGCTTAGAACAGATCTTGATGAATCGGGATGCCACAGGTGACGCTGAAATTGTATTTGAAAGGAATCCACCAGCAGAAAGGTGAATGCTCTATTTATTTCAGTCTATAGACAGGCTGGGGATTAAAAGCATCACAAACACAGTAGGATTTTTCCCTCTGCATCCCCTCAGGGAGGATCCTTAACAGGCTGTCCCAAGGGGCAAAAGCAGTAAGAAGAGGACACAGGGCTGCTTTAAGTAAGTCTAAAATGGATATTCTTTAGAGAGCCATCACAGAAGAAACGCCTTCCAGGAGTTTTTCAACACCACACAAACCTTGAGCAAGTGCAAAAACCAAGTTTCAGCAGCAGCAAGAGCAGGTCAGGTCCAGGGGCCCCGCAGGGAAGCAGCAGAGGGGAGACAATTCCCCGGGAATGCCATTAATGACTCGGGAATGGCCGGGCAGAATCCCTGCCTCCATCACATGATGATTCCCAACACAAAAGGCAGCTTGGGTTCTCACCCAGGACAAGAATTTGGTCCCAAAGGACAGAAAGGAAGCTTAAATAGCACAACCACGTAATTAATAAAGAAATGAATATAGGTGTATTGTAATGGCAACTTTGGGAGTTATTAAATTAACCACAGACTAATCCTTTTTTTTTTTTTTTTCCCCTGCTTTTGAACAGGGGAATCCAATTCCGCTGCTTTATATGTTTGAATATATAAATGAATATACATTTATATGCTGTTGTTCCAGCAACTTAAAACATTGTGTGGACTCGACATGCTTCCCTAACACAATGCCCAGCCTCAGTGCAGCAGACAAAACCCTCCCCAAAAGATAAAAACTGGGATCTCCCACGGCACCCAGCCAGCCCCAGGCTGAACTTGGATGGCCAAGCCGCATCTGCTTTCACTTCCCAGTAACAAAACAAAACTCACAGGCACCATTCATTATCTGCGAGGTCCAACACGAAGGCTTTCAAATACACTTTCGGAGCTAATGAAATGCTTGTTTAAAGCCGAAGTGAATGTAAATACTAAAGTGCAAGTGAAGTGATGAACTTGCAGCGGGTTGTGCCTGATGAGAGCTCCTGGCACTCCGGCCTTGGGCTGGAGCATCAATTTCCTGTTCACATCCAGGCTCCTCTGAGGAAACCTTCCCCCCACATTTGATTCGGCTTAAATTCAAGTGTCTGCTTTGCCTTGGACACGGCACTAGACACAGAGAATGTTTTCTGACTGGGTAAGATAATGTTTTGAATTTAGGGGCTAAACGGTGTCGCTTTTGCCATTAGACTTGAGCCGAAATTCAAGGATGCTCAAGGCAGCCAGACCTCTCTTCCTATCACCCGAGGGCCGGGACAGCACAGCAACTCCTCACAGGTGCCACAGCACCTCGTTTGGGTTTCAGCTTTAACTCAGCAACACACACCGGTGAGATCTCCTCATCCTCTGCATTCCATGTGGCTGAGGAGGGAAATGAGATTCATAAGCTGCAGCCTTCATTCAGCTCCAAAGTATTATCTAGTAGCTAAAAAAAGACATCATTTAGCTCCTACTACTGTTCCTTTTGCCAGTTCCTTATAAAGCCAGCCTGTCTTGCATCTTTGATGTCAGGAACTCCGTATTTTAAGTCCTGTAACAATAATACACTGTTTATTTCTGTGCTGCTTTCACACAAAGGTGAAAATTCTTAAAATTTATCAACTTGTACTACAGCGACAAAGAAAAATCCAGAGGACACTCAAGCTGTGTCTGTGCTGGCCTCTGCCAGGCGAGGATGCAGCCTTGTATCAGACAGGATATAAGAGCCCAGACAGATGCAGTCTGAGGGAGAGGTACAACCAGAGAGCATTCAAAGGGAAAATAGGAGAGGCCGCCTCTCCCGAGAGCCAGGAGACATTTTTACACAGCATTCTTCACTGGGAACATCACAGGATAAAAAAATAAATGAGTCCAGTGTTTGCACTTCGATAGATATCCAGTTTCAGGCTGTGACAGAAGCAGCAGCACAACCCAAATTAAAAGCACTGCTAACAGCGCCCGTTGCTCTTTTACTGTGATTGTTAAAAGTCACATTAGTATAAATTTGTGAAGTGTTTTAACACTTTTTCATTTGAGCTTAATTAATTTTCATACGAGTTTCAGCTTAATTAATTTTCATAGAAGTTTGAGCTTACTTAATTTTCATAGAAGTTTGACAATTTTCTCATTTGTTGTTGAAATCACAACACGAGTTTTCCATATGCAAGGCAAATATCAGCTCAAAAAGTCTTTTTTGGACTTGTTTTTGTATTTCACAACCAAAAATACTTCCAGTGTAAACTGTTAACTGAAGCCCTGACAAGTTTTATTATAAATATTCCCAGCTTTAAAGAGAAATTTGAATATATTCACTTAGTGTATGTTCAAGACAGTTTAGGTCTGACAGCTTCAGATTATGCCTCATTTATATGGAGTAGTGATCAAACTCGTTAATATGTGAGAGAACTGAAGAGGCAGAGGATTGTGAGTCAAACAGCATGAGCAAAGTTGTCGAGGAACATGAATAGCTTATGAGGATTTACTTAAGGTGATAGTTTTCATGGTCCCCCGTGCCAAGGTCTGTGCAGGAGATGAATAAGCAGGGAGGAGGTGGGAGCAGCAGTCCTTGGGCGAGCTGCGCTGCCGTAAGCCAAGGAGGAAGCTCTTAATCTGCCCATAATTCACCCCATGTGTTCCCAGCGATAGGACCCTCTCCTCTCAGCCAAGGTGAGCCATTTGACAAGACAGGTAAAGCCCTGCTCACAACTTTCCTCCCCTTGCCAAGTGTTGTCTGCGCTGCGACGCCTCAATAATTTAAGCAGCGTTCGTGCAGGGGAAAATCAAATCTCACTGTGAAGCAGCGTCTCCTTAAGATTCATTTAATCTTCTGATAACACAAGCTGTGCACACACAATCACTGAAGATGATAATCTCCTGTATGTAACACTAAGTCTACTATTATTCCATTTATTAAAAAGTGCTATAATAATGTTTTGTGCATACATGTAGTAAAAAGAGAAGTGGATTAGGAGATGGAGATTCAGGGTGCTTCTTCCTTACAGCGTATGGCTGCCTAATACCTCCACTTTCTTATGTACAGACATGGCTTAGCATGTTTTGCATGAGAGCTCTGCCAACAGCAGCTCTTCCAGCAAGAGCCAGAGGCCCCCACGCCGCTGATTTTTGAGGGAAGGATAACCTCAGATCACAGACATGCTCACTTGTTATCAGTTGTTCTTTTTCCTAAGTAAATAAATCACCAGCAGATGCAACTATTAGAGGAAAAGGGAGTGCTGATTGATTTGGCATAGACCCTTGCATTTCTGACATAAAAATCACTGGTTACTGCTGTCCAAAACATGCTCATCAAATTTAATCCTTAAGAGGTATGGAGTGGTTTTGAACCAAAAGATAGAGGATTGAGAAATTTCTTATCAATATTCTCCAATCACCCAGGTTCTAAGAGCTGTTCAGGTCATGAGGAAGCACTAACTTAGATGTTCCTGTTGATGCACAGCCTTAGGGAGAGACTGTGAATGAGAGAAAATGATTTCTGTTGTATTTCTGTTTGCAATCTCCAATCCCCAAAGTTCCAGGGAGAAGCTGCCCTGCTGCAGGTGTGCTGCACCCACAGAGGGAGCTGAGCCTCTCTGAGAGCACCCCAAAGGCACTGCAGCAGCACCCAGGGGACACCGCTCAGGGACAAGGCACATGCGCCCCCGGCTCTGCCTGGGATTTCCTGTTCAGACCAGGGCACCAGACAGAAATCCTGGGCTGGGAGCCAACCTCCTCCAGTTCTGCTTGGACAACATTTCCAGGCCAAAAGGAGGAAGAGAGAAAGATAGAGGGAGAAAGAGAAAAAGAATGAGAAAGAGAGAAAGAGAGAGAGAGAAAGAAAGAGAGAAAGAAACAGAGAAAGAAAAGAGAGAAAGAGAGAAAGAGAGAGAGAGAGGGAAAGAGAGAAAGAAACAGAGAAAGAAAAGAGAGAAAGAGAGAAAGAAAGAGAGAAAGAGAGAAAGAAAGAGAGAGAGAAAGAGAGAAACAGAGAAAGAAAGAGAGTGAGAAAGAAAAAGAAAGAGAGAGAAAGAGAGAGAAAAAGAAAAAGAGAGAGAGAAAGAAAGAGAGAAAGAAACAGAGAAAGAAAAGAGAGAAAGAAAGAGAGAAAGAGAGAGAAAGAAAAAGAGAGAAAGAGAAAGAGAAAAACAGAGAAAGAGAAAGAGTGAGAAAGAAAAAGAAAGAGAGAGAAAGAGAGAGAAAAAGAAAAAGAGAAAGAGAGAGAGAAAGAAAGAAAGAGAGAAAGAGAGAGAAAAAGAGAAAGACAAAGAGAGAGAGAAAGAGAGAGAGAAAGAGAAAGAGAAAGAGAGAGAGAGAGAGAGAGAGAAAGAAAGAAAGGAAGAAAGAAAGAAAGAAAGAAAGAAAGAAAGAAAGAGAAAGAAAGGAGAAAATAATACTTTTTTTTTTCTTCTAAGAGGGAGAACACCAGGCTTATTTTAGCACTGAAAATATCTGTTTATTTCTTCATGTCATCTCTGTGAACTTTGAGGAACCAGAGTTGTAGTTAAAGACAACACACACCCAAGTGCAAGTTACTTCTGTTCCGTCTGTGTGTGCAGATCTCCTGATCCTCCCTCTGCTTTCTCTCCCACTATTCCCTCAGCTGGAAGTGAACCCTGGCTGCATTAGCACAATATTCCTCGGGGCAAGAGCCAGTAAATAAAGTTTATTAACATCCCTCAGCACTGACTTCAAACCACTGTGGGCTCTCGCTCGCCTGTGGGCTGATCTCACTCCTCCAGCTGCTTATGCAGAAATCTCCACCTGACCACTCTTTTATTCCAGAAAATTAATGGCAATCACATCTTGAATCTTTCAAACAAGTGATACTTAGAAACTACTGACAAAAGGCCACTTCTAAATTACTCTGATGGCAACTTTCTCATTACACAAGCTATGTAAAGCTGGTCCCAGCAAGCTCTTTTAAATTATAACCCACACCACTTACTGGAGACAGGTTTTCTGCTGAATTTTCCTGCTTAAGCTCCATAGAACAAACTGCTAGAGACTGGTTCCAGGTAACTTATTAAACACCACAGTCGATATATGTGAAATGGCTTTCCCAACCATCTTAACCTTTTCTGACCTTTCCTGTCCTTGTCAATGGCCACACTGAGTTCCAGCCCTGGTCTCTGGGTGTTCTCAGTGCTTTATCTCTCTTAGCAGTAGTGCAGGGCCACACAAATTGCTGTAATGTGCCATTTCCTGACATTAAGCCAAAAGGGGAAAAGTAAAGGGCAGGATTTCTGATGCATTTTTTTCACTGTTTTGGATACAAGCCATTAAGCCAGAAAAATTAGGGTAATATTAAATTAACCAACTCAGATTTTTAACGTGGTATTTCATTCCAGCAACCTCACTGCTTTATAAAAAATATGGTTCACTAGTGGTCTACAGTCAAGGTATGCAATAACCATCCTCAGCTCCAAATCTTGCAGGCTATAGAGAAGTCTCAGGACACTAAGATTGAGTAAGTAGCAATCTCTCATGCTTCCAAGAAAAAAAAAAAAAAAGAGGATTTTGAAGCATTACATCATTTTTTAGAGTAAGAGTTCTTTTGAAAATTAGTGCTAAAAATTTAATCCTGTGATCTATGCAATTTGGTTGTGAACAATTAATGTCGCTTATGAATTAGCTGCTGTTTTCAGCTTGAAGCCCATGTATTTTAACTGTGTGTCAGTAACATGATTTATCAGAGAAGGATTTGTGAAAAGCCAAATACTCATTCTGCCAATAGCAGCAGCATTCTGAAGTCCAGCAATGGCCTCACACCCACAAGCTGTGGAGGACAGACCTGGCTGTGATCCCTCCCTTCACTCATACCCCTTCAACTTTCTGTTTTCTTCCTCTTTCTGCTTTTAAATGGAGCTTAAAGTGACTCTTGATCCACATATTACATGTAAACCTTAGCAGAGGACATTTAGAAGTGGTAATTGCTAAGCATTTCCCTCGATAATTAGCTTATAAAAAGGTGTATTTTTAATGTGGATTGCCAAACTCTCCACTAATCATCTCACACCACTTCCCCACAGTAACAATTATTGAAAAACAGTTTAAAAATGCATAAACAAGAGCGTTTAGCACTCATTTACTTCAGACCAAACACCAGTAAAACCTCAAGACACTGCGGGACCGGCCACGTTCAGCAATCCAAAGCAAAGCAACCTCTGGGGCTGGACTGGAGCTGCCTGTTTCACTTCAAATCTTTGTTGCTTTCCTCACTGCTACCACTCTTCCCAGCTTTCCAGGACTTCCACCTCCAGCAGCATCAGGGAAGGAAGCCCAGCCTGCCAGAGCACATGGGGATGGGGCAGGGGGAACAGCCAAGAACTTCTGTGTTTGTCCTGCTCAGTGGTTCACAGCGAGTTTCTGCAGCCCTTCCCCATCTCCAGCACACCTAGAAAAACAGGCTGAGTTTCCTGCAGCTCTGCCTTTGTCCTGGGAAGAGCAGCAGTGCTGCCTCTGCTCGGGCTGAGGCGGGGAAGGTGGAGGGAGCTGAAAGGCAGCTCTATATCCAGTACACACACAGCAATTTGTTACTGTGAAAAACCATCTGTTTCTCGGTATTACAATCCTCAGAGGGGAAATTATAGCTAGCGTTCAACATAAAACATCAATTTAAACCATCAACTATTCATAATTTCAATTCTTTATTGGAAACCAAGGACATAAATGTCAGGGAATAAAGCAATATTTCTTTTATTAACTGTTCCATTCATCTGGCTATTAAATAAAACCAGGACCTTAATAAATAGCATTAGCCTTTGTACTGACAGCCACCCCAACTAGCACCATAATTCTAAATAAAATGCATTATATTTCTAGCTTTAAAGTAAAAATCGGGATTAAAAAACATTTCAAAACATATGCATAGAGTATTTTTGCAGTGTTGCTGCTCCTGTGTAGTTAAATGCTTTAACAAACAATACTTTCCAAACAATCCCCCTATATTTACTGCAAGTTACCAGTCAACCACCTCCCTCCTGATGACATTCTATGACATTAATATTACCAAAGAACAGAAAGGATTCCAGCACTGATGCTGCCTGCCTGTTGCCAAATGGAATTATTCATTTAATCCCCTGCTCCCAGATACGACGCCTGCTACGAAAAATAATAACAATAGTAGTAACATGAAAAGGAGTGGGTGGATGGAGAGTGGGAGAAAGGAAGAATGGCAGAGACAGGGAATGTGTTCTTCATACAGTCTGTCATCACCCATTACTAATGGCACAAAAGTCTGTGTTTATGTTGACAGTTATAAAGTATTTCTGCAGTTTGGTATTTAAGAGTTACACACAAAAATCCTGGAGTCCAACAGCCTGGGATAGGGAGTGCAGAATCTGTTTGTAATTCTGTCGTGTGGGAAATGGAGACAGAGCTGCATTTGCTGTGAGCTCGATGGAGAGCTGCAAAATTTGTGTTATTAGATAAGAATATTGGGGAGTTTCCCTGCACCTTCGAGGAAAAGGAGAAATCTCTGAGAGCTGAGGAGTCCTGAGAAGTCCACAGACACACTATTAATGCTCAGATAATTGTCCATTATTCCTCCTTAAGAATAGCTCCCCTGCTCTTAGCACGACCAGCATGGGGTACTCAAGAACACCATTACAGGGGAAAGGAAGCACAACTGTAATCAAAACAATGATTACTATCACCTTCATTTAAATGCAGAGTGAGGAATGAATACAAAAATATTCACTTGAAAGTGAAAGGTAAGAAATTAACTTTTTCCCCATGGACATCAGAAACCTAACCTCAAAACCAGGAATTACTTGTAAATTTTTTACATCCCTTTAGAGCACACATTAGTTTCTCCTTCTGCATTTAAATGAAGGCGATGGTAATCATTGTTTTGATTACAACTGTGTTTCCTTCCACCCAAAATGGGGTTCTTAAGGACCCCATGCTGGCAATTCTAAGAGCAGGGGAGCTGTTCTTAAGAAGTAGTAATGGACAATTATTGCAAGTGTTAGCAGTGAATCCATGGACTCTATTGGTCCCCTCATCTACTTAATGCAACATCTCCCTACAATTCCTCCCAACCCCACACACCATAAAACCCATCATGCCAACATTAAGAAAAAAACCAGCATGATTAAAATACAGTTGTCATCGTGGTTAAGATAAAAACATCTTTCTGCTTCTTGTAAGGTTTATTTATGAAGATGGAACCAGGAGTGTGAAGTCAGAATTGGAGCATAACAATGAAATTTATACAGAGTTTTCATGACTCCTGATAAATGCCTGAACTCACCTCCCATCCCAACTTCAGCACATCTTCTATTGTCTTCAGTCATTTCCACCAGCCTTAAATCATTTAGCCTCATTCTTATTCTGTGTCCTGGCAAACGGCCACCACCTCCCCTCCTGCTCAGTTTTCACCACCCTGTTCCACTCCTAGCCCTGAAGTCTGTCCCAGTTCACTGTGCCTGGGCACACTAAAAACTTCTTTACACATGGAAAGCTGCCTTCCTTACCTGCCTCCTGGTTTTGGTGGCTCCCCAGCTGACCACAGCAGGACTGAGTTCTAGGGAGGAGGGATTTTCAGCAATATCCTGGTTTGGGGATGATGCTCAGACTCTAACAGCCTTTTTTTTTCTTTTTTTTTACCAACCCCAATCCCAACACAACTGGGCAGCACCGGTTGCAGAACACACTCCCAATCTGCATACCCAAACAGTCACAAACTGGGCTATGGAGGGCAAATAATGGTCAGGCTCATTAGTCAGAGTTAAGCACCAGCCACAGGGTTAGAACAGAGTATTTATAATCCAAGGAATTCCTGTGGTACTGTCCCAGGGAGAACTGACAGCTCCCAGAGCTGGGCTTTTCCTCCAGGTATCTCCTCCAAGCTTTGTGTTACCTGATTACCAAATTTCTTTTGCAGGTGCCTCCTAACAGCATCTTTACTGTAAGCACTGGGCAGCAAATGATACTTCAGGAACTGTCAGCATGTCTGCTCATCCCAGTTTAATAAGATTCTTCATTTCCTTACAGTACCTACTGCTAGCATTCCCCAGAAAGTTATCAATTCTGCCCTCCCACCCCTTGTCTTCATCAATTATGATCAACGAGCTCCTGAATAAATGCATGCACATCCACAGTCCAGCCAGGGCTGCAATACACACAGTCAGGATGGATTTACATCAGTGAATTCTGTAAATCCAATCACAGTGTCAGTAGCAGCACCACAGACTTGACTCTGCACATTTTTAAGGAGTAAAAATCAGGGCAATCAAGTTCTGTCACACCTTGTTACTGCTGCTTTCAGGTTTCCTGGCATGTATTGAGCACAGAGCTGGGCACAGCCCTGGGATCCTGCTCACAGTGGGGATGCCCTGTGAAAAAGGCACAGTGAGATGGACCCAGGGGGAAAGGGGCCAAAAAAGGGGGAGGATTGCTTCAAACGTCAAGGATTTAAAAAATTTACTCCAAAATTTAGATACCTGTGGGAAACCAAAGCCTATAGTCATAGCCAAAAGTAGAGAAAAAATGTGGGAATTTTTACAGTGGGAATTTATTCTGAACTCCAACTGAGGAAGATTAGGGAGAGGGTTTTGTGAGACACACACAACTCAAAACAACAGAGTAACAAATTCACAAAACTGGTAGATTTGAGTGAGAGGACACAAACCTAAGGGGGAGAGAAGTTAAGCAAGAGCTTGGCAGAAACTTAAATAGCAGCAATTAAAAACACAGGTCCAAACCCCAAAGAGAAGGAGTGTGAAAAGGGCCCAGTGGCTAAAGCAAAGCTCTTCCCTGACCTCAAATGAAAGGGATGAAACACTTGGGTGAGACTGCCAAAGGCAAGTATAAACATGCAGCATAAACATTTGGAAACAAAATCAGAAGTGTTCCAACACAGAATGGGAGAAAACCGGCAAGAAATCCAATCAGCAGCAAGAAACGCATTTTATAAATAAAGGAACAGTGGAATGACAAGCAAAGGGACTCCTGGCAGATCATACAGTGGGAAAGGGACATCAAGAGCACAAGGGATGTCTTTTTACATCAGCTTTTACTACAAAGCCTGTCAGTAGATGGATAACATGAGGAGAGAAGAGGGAAGGGTTTCAAACTTTATCTGGAACAGATTACAGTGATGTCAATTAAGGGGTTTAGGTATTTTCAGACTGGCTTGGCTTCATAAACTTTGTCACTGTGTGTGCTGAAAAACTGGCAAATCATTCAAGACATTTGCTGTTACCTTTGAAAGGACCTAAAAAGGCCAAATATACAGCACATTTTTAAAGTGGCAGAAAGAGGAGCAGAGAACAGGGAGGGCTGGACACTTCCTCAGAAATCAAGGAAAACTAACATGCATCACCACCTGCTGATAAGCACCTAGAGGAAACCCCATCAGTAGCTCTAAACTGTCACAAAAACAACTTGTTTCCTTCCTTGAGATGCTAAAGAGCTTGAAGGACTGAGGAAAAACCAAGAAATGCCACAATTTGAATTGAGGGAGGGTTCAGTGAAGTCTTGCTCAGCACACCCTGCAGGAAGGTAAGGACACCTGCTCTGGACCACAAAGCAGCACCCAGTGAGAAGTTATCAGCAGGTGCTGTAGAGTGAGGTTCTTCCAGTGTCTGGCCTGGATCTGCCCCACTGCACTGTCCCCAGCAACCTTGTGACAGATAAAGTTATTTAATCTGCAGAGAACAGGAGCCTGGCGTGTAGAGCAGCAGTGACAGATGAGGGGATTACAATTCCAAACTGAAAAAATCAACATAAACCCCAACAACACAAAACCCCCTAAACCCTAAGATTCAATATAAATGTTTAATGTAAAAGACTGCACTTGAGCAGGAACAACTGGGTACTCAGCAGTTTTGGTTTTTTTTAAAAAAAAGTAGGGATAATGCTGGATCACAAGTTGAACGTGACTCAACAGTGTCCTTCTGTTTCAAAGGAGGCAGATATTGTTCTGAGAAGAGCAAACCCACACAGAAAGCCAATAAGATGTGAAATAATTCTTCTGCTCTAGTGAGTGTCGGACAAAATCTTCCAGCTGAGGCCTTGCTGGCTTTGGGTATTGCATTTCAAAACTGATATCACTCAATTTGAGAACTTCCAGAGCAGTGGATATGATCAGAGAGAGGCCCAGGAAGCTTCATCTGCAGGCAAGGCAAGGCAGGAGGGCAGCTCAGCCTGCTCAGGAATCAGGAGAATGAGACCAGCTCCCCTGGCATGAGCACAAACTGGGGCACTTTGGTGATGCAGGAGAACCTGGATAACAAAGCACAGGATGCTTCAAAATAATCCCTGGTTAAAATTATCAAAAGAATGCTGGTTTGGGACACAGAAAAATGGAGAAAATGGGATTTCAAATATAAGACATTGCTCCAAAAAGGCAGATGGCAATGTGTTCTCCATGTCAGGGACAGAGCACAGAGAAAGGAACTAAGGCTCCAGAATGGGGCTGTTCTGTCATGGTAAATAAAAGCACCAAAAGCAATTGTCTGTGAGCCTCCATCAACATGGGAATTAACAGGAAGCTAAGCAAACATCTGCCAGGTACAGCTGATGGACCATCTAACCTGAGTTCTGTCCAGCTTTTCTCCAGAAAAATCAAGCTGAGCCTCCATTTAACACACGTGGTAATGCAAGGTGCTGATTCCTCTCTGCTCCACCCAAGGCAAAGTGTTCTGCACACCCTGAACACCCTGGGCAGGTCATTCAATAGAAACACCAAACCAAGCAGTCCAAAACTTGCAGAGACTTTTTTTTTTTTTTTTTTTTTTTTTTCCCCTGGACTTTGCTAAAAAGCCTTGCAGAAAAGTCCAACAGAAGGATGAACCTAACTTCCCCTCTCCACAGAAACTGAAATACTTAAACACCTGGAATTCTGGAGCAAGGTTCTCATTTCTCTGCTTGATTCCTACTCACTCCCTATATTGGTGTTTCCAATTTCCACCACTAAAATGGAAGTTAATTCCTCAAGCACAAGATGAAGCTCATTTATTTTCTCCCAAATGCTCCTTTTTAAAAGCATTTCACATTGCTTGGAGGAAGGCTTTATATCCTAAAATTCATCACTGTGAGGGGAGGGTTGCAATTTCTCATGCCTTGCTCAAACAGGATGACTTCTTTTTTTTTAATTGGAAGAAAAAAAAAAGAATTTATTTGTTTTGAAAGCATTAATGTTTTGAATCTGGCAGGGAAAACTCCCTGAACCTATTTGCTCTCAGCTAAGCAACAAATAATTTGGATTTGGACCTGCAGTCACGTACAGGGAAGATGCAGTGGAAGAATATGCACTCTTGGCAGGAATCAAGGCCATTAAGGAGTGGGAAGCTTCATGCTTCTTTGATACTTTCTACATTTAATAAACCTGAAGTAAAGTTGAAACAATCGCTTCAGTCATACAGGAAAAAAATCAAGACTAATGGTGCATTGAATTCTAGGCACACTTTTTAGAATATTCCATTCAGAGCAAAAGGAACATGTTCTAAAACAAAAAGAGAAAGGAAAAAAAAACCACCAGGTCTATTTAAAGGTGTTTTTTGTTGTTGTTTTGTGTTGGTTTGGGTTTTTTTTTTAAGTAGAAGAAGAAAATCACCTCTAATCTTCTACATGGTTTTCCACTCTGGTGTGGATAATGCATTTCCTTGTAGGGTGTGGGGACATCCTAAACAGCAAAATCTCATTTTCCTTTGCTTCCAGCTTAGACCTTTCCAGTCAGTGTTCGTATCTCCCAGGACCAGCATCAGGAATAACAATATTTGCACAAAGGGCTTCTTTGGTCAGTTTTTGTTTTCATTACCTTGATCTGACCTGAAGCTGCATGGCCAGAATTCACCTTGTGTCCTGCTTTGGTAAATCTGGGTGCCAGGCTACAAACCCCTCCTGTAGATAATTCTCATCGTGTGGATGGAAAATTGAATGATTTTAGAGACAAGCAAAGTGAAGCTTTTAGAGAAACAACGTGTTTAGCACTAAAATGCATTTCAACACGATTTTATTGCACAATTGAAAAGGCTGTGAAAAACTAAACAAGAAGCTGACTCATGCACCTGTATAATGACAAGAAGAAGCTCCTGTTTGATTTCTGCATTTTGAGCCAAAGCATACAAAGCCATAAAAACAAAGCAGCTCCTTGCAACAGGCTCATAATGAAGCTGGGACCGTCCTCTCTCACTTTGCAAAGCTGCTTTCACAACGAAGCGTTTGGGATTCTGGCACTGAACTTGCTCCAAACTATAAAATTCTGAGCATGATTTAACATGAAAATCTGAAGACATCATGGCTTTTGGAGGCTTCCTATATGAAGCTGTAATTTCCTCCCAGCTCCTTGTTGGGAAAATAGAGGCTGTGATTCTTTACTCCTGCTCTGGTTCAGCTGCTGGTAGGGAAAGAGGAATGGCCACGTTACTGGGCTGTGTATTAATTCTCTCCACTTCCCCTTCCTCTCTCCCCTGCTGCTGGTTATTGTCATCACTGACTGAGATAATACATGCTGGCATTTTTAGGAACACAAAAATATTTATAAAATCTGCCCTAATTACAGTCTCCCAGAACTACTTGCTTTCTCTCCTTTCTCTCAAGACCTCTTTGCTGACTGGGTTTTCTGCCTTTTCCAGGACCTTGTTCAGCACCTTTGGTGGTACTGCTAATGCTGCTGTGAAGAAAACTAATTTACCTGCTTCTTCCTTCTAAGAAAAAAGCATTCAAGTCGCTTTTAAATGCCAGAATAACAACAGCTGCTTTGTGATCTTAAAATGAGCATGAGAGATACATGTAGCTCGCTGCAATAAAGCAGGAAGGAATAGATACCCCTACAAACTAACCAGCAGGTTAAAAGACAGGAATTTGAAGTTTTCTGCTAACATACTAGCTTTGATCCTGAAGAACAAAAAACAACCTGGTTTACAGAATATTAATAGATGCATCTTCCATGTGTGTAGGGAAGTGCTTTGCTTGCCAGCACAACGCAGCCAGCCTGGAACACGAACATCTGTAACTTTGGACCGTGTCAAATGCAACATGCAAAGAACTTTTTTTAGGCAATGAATTAATGGCCAAGGAGAAGCACTGAAGACTTATTCACTTACAAAATTCAAAGACTCTAGAGAGCAAAAGCTTGGGAAAAAATAACCCCACAATGAACCATGTGTCTTAGGCAACCTGAGCATTGAAGGCACTGAAAATTTAACTCCAAGAGATCAGCACTTCTGCTGTAGGTTTTCCACATAAACCAAACTCTGAGAAATCAGTAACTATTGCTGACATAATGAGACTATCCCCAAAATCAGAAAAAAAAACCCCTTCCTTGAAATCATGTCCATTTTTGTGAAGCTCCTTCAAAGCAATTAAACCCACCCTAATTTGAGACCCACACAGGATGGGCCTGTAAAATGATGTTTTATTTGGTGCTTCAAAGCAGAATATAGATACAATTTCTAAAAGGAGATAAGCTCCTAATGAAAGGATTTGTGAGTGCTTTCTAAACTTTCATTCTCTCCCTAATTAGTATCAAGAATGAGTGAAATGAGAGGTGAGGTCACTGCTCCAGGGAAGCCCCTTCCCAGAAAAGAAAAGCATCCCAGAATACATAATCCAGGCAAAAAACCTCATGTGACAACTCCAGGAACGCCTACAACCCCCTTCTATCTCAGCCAGTCTTTTTGTGAAAAGAGGATCCATTTAACAGAACATACCTACTATTTCTGAGCCACTCCAATTTCAAAAGGAAAAAATAATACATTAATCTCCCCGTGCGTGTGGTAGGAGCTGGGAGGCCACTTAGGAATCTTTCCTGAAGAAAAGTGCTCTATAAATATAAAATATGTAATTGACACCTCAATGACCCTATCATGGGGAGCTATTGAGGGAAAGTCTCTTCTCCAGCTGGATGGAAGCAGTTTCCATCATCCTTTTTGGTACAGAAAGAATAAGTTTTCATCATCAGTGAAAATAATGTACTTTTTAAGGGACATCAGTTCAGAAATCTACTTGACGACCTTTACATTGTGATTATAATAGCCTTTTTGTAATTATATATACATTTTTATTGGAGTATTTAAAAAGCTATTGAAGATGAGATGAACAGCAGTTAAAGGAGAATGAAATCAATATGGTTATCTATGCAGGTAATCAGACAACCTTTTTTAAGGCTTCTTTTTTTAACTTTCAGGGTTTGGGGTTTTGGGTTCGTTTTTTATGTAACAGGAGGTAAAATTTCTTTTCTAAGCTACCTCATGTCGCAAAATTTCCTGAATGGCACAGTTCTGTATCACATAACAGAGAAGTACTTTATAAAACAGAACTGAAGAAGATACCAGAAAAATAATTAATCCCATTAAAAGACCTTAGAAATGAGGCCCCTTGCAAACTGAAAAAGGAAGTGATGTTCAAACACAGGTTTCTTCAGTAATAACAAAATAATATGCAAGTAATTAGGATTTTGCAGTTTATTGCTGCATGTCAGTATGTTAAGTACCTCCACTATAAATGCTCTCAGGATCACCAAAAGGATCTTTGCCTCAATATCACTGCTAGAAAAAATCTGGTTGGCACAAGGTCTGGGATTATACAGAAAGAGGAAAACTCCTACAAATTTCAACTGACAAAGAAACATGATTTTAATAAAAAGGGGATTTGCTTGAGAAATTGTCCTTCTATCAGCAGTAAAAAGTGCTGTAATTTTAAGATGTTGCTCAATCATTTTAAGATTTTAGGAAACTGTTTGAAAGTACTCTCTAATAAAAATATAACCAATAATAGAAGGATGTTGTAGCAACTAAAATGGTATTAAAATTGTGCTTTTGTTAGTTCTGAGTTAAGGAACAATGGCAGGATTAGCAGGAAACTATTACGAAATTAATCTGATTAATGCCTTATAAATAATGAAGCTGTACTTAAAAGGGTCCACAAGCTCCACCATGTCAGAACATGGGTCTAACACATGATGCAAGACTAAAAAGGAGGATATTTTCCCTACTAATTAAACAGCAAAAACTGAATCCTCCCAAAAAATCAAGTAAGAACAAACAGGGAAGGGAAAGAAACAGTATGACTTGTAAAAACATAATAAAATTAACTGCAACCAACTCCACCCTCCTCATAATCAGTCTCAGAGGAAAGAGCAAGACTTTATTCCTGTCGTGTTGCACACTGTCACAATTTCTCCACACACAAACACCTCTTTCCCCTGATTCTTTTGTTAGAAGGATGCAAATCCCTTCTGAGCTGAGCACCAGCCTGGGCAGGAGAAGGACAGTCCCTCCACAAGGGACAAACACTTTGGGGCACTTCCAGCTCTGTTAAGGCCACAGACAAGTGGACAAAAATCCATTTTAGTAATTTTTAGGTCCATTTTATTGACCATGCCAAAACCCAGTTAAATGCTGTTCAAGTCTTTCTTGCTAAAATCAGTCTAAAATCAGTGATTACAGTGATCATTGCAACTCCAGTGAAATGATCTGGGATAAAGCTGACAGACCAGTTTCCAGTCTGAATGCTCCTCCTAGTACTGAATGGATCTTGGTGGTGCTGTTCTGACAGTTTGGCCCTGGCTCTAATAAACCTACTTTGGGGCTGGAAAAAAAAAAAAAAAACAACAAAACAAAAACCCAAATCCAAACCATCCCAACAATCTTAAAAAAACACAAAACCAAACAAAACCAAACAACCCCCCCCAAAAACAAACAAAACCCCCCAACAAACAAACAAACAAAAAACCACACAACCCCCCCCCCCCCCCCCCCCCCCCAAACCAAAAACAGCAAAGCAAGATTTGTTGTGAAAAGTAAAATTATAGAATCACAGATGGTTTGTGTTGGAAGGGGCCTTAAAACCATCTTGTTCCACCCTCTGCCATGGGCCAACCTTCCACTAGGTTGCTCCAAGACCTGTCCCACCTGGCCCTTCCCCTCCTGCTCACCGTGGGGGGAAGCTCCACTAGTGTATTTTGCCTTTTTTTTTTTTTTTTTTTTTTTGTAACTGGTATTCAGGATCCTGAAAAATAAAGCTGATTTGGAACAACACTCATAATAAATGACAGCTACCCAAACTCACTTCCTGAATCAAACAAAATCAGGGAAGAGAAAACAATTTAAAGGTTCCCACCAACAAATCTCTTCACAAGCAAAAGCTCCATTACTGAAATCCCAACTGTGGCTCCTCTCCTTTCACACCCACAGGTAACAACCACCACTCCAGGAGCTGCCACGTGGAGCCACGGCCCTCAAGGAGCCCTGAGATGCTCTTCTCTCCCAACATGAGATGAAGTCAAGCTGTCCTTGCCCACAGCCACAGCACACCTGCAAAGCAGCATGCTGTGCACCAGAGTCGGTGTTAATCCCCAAATCCTGCTGGCTCAGAGTTATCCACGTCCTGCAAACCCCCCAGGCTCCATCTCCTGCTGACTCACGGGCAGGTCTCATCCTTGCATTACTTTTCTGGAGTTCCTCAGCCTCAGTCCTGGTCCCCAGCTGGGCCACCAGGCTGCCCAGACCAGGGGACAGACACAAGTCATGTTGTTGAACCTACAAACCCCACTCTGTTTTAGCAGCTTGAGGAAGAGCTGCTTCACATCCTGAAATCCCACTAACAGCCTCAGATCTAACTGAGCCTCCAGTTACAGAATACTCTGAGCTGAAGGGACCCACGAGGATCATGGAGTCCAACTCTTCAGCAAATGGCCCATACCCATGTTACCAGCACCATGCTCTGAGCAGCTGAGCCAATCTCAGGGCCATTGAAAACATCAAGTTAAAAAGAGGAGGGGAATCCAAGTCCTGCTCTGAATTATCACCGAGCTACTGCCAGGACCTCAAACAGATCTCTGAACTTGCATCTAAGTAATTATTTTTCAATGGGATACAACTGTGTTGGAGTTTAAGAAGGTCTGGAGGAAAAGTACTGAATATGATCATTATTCAAGAGACACTAAAATTCAAGAGAAACTATTCCTGTCCCCACAGAATGGGTCAGATTAAAAGGGACCTCACTGGCTCATCTGGTGCAACAGGATCATCCCAGAGCACATGGCACAGGATTGTGTCCAGACAGTCCTTGGATACCTTCTGTGAGGGAGACTCCACAACCTCTCCACTCAAATGTTATTTATTTACAGCACTCTTTAATATCCAAGACACCACCTTCATCTCAAAAGCACCTCGGTATTCTGTGTATACTTCCTGTTGTTTCTGCAGTTTGCTGTACAGCTCCTGCAAAAATTTCCTTCCAAATAAAAGCCATCCATCCTCAGACATCATTCCAAGGAGTTCACAAAGGAAGCAGTACAGAGAAGCAGCACTCTGGAAGTTATCCCACATTTCCAACCCAGCAGGCAGCTGGTCTGAGGTGCTGCTGCTGTTTGACCAGGTGTGTGACACTCTGGGGTGTTCTCAGGCCACGACTCTGTGGGGAGCAGTGATTCCCCCCTGCAGGAGCTCCAGCACCAGTGTCCCCAGCTTTCAACCCAAATAATCAAATGCCTTCCTTAAAGGCAGCTCCTGGACAAGGCTGCAGTGGGGAAAAATCATCTTCTGATAGGTCATCTCAGATCCACAAAGCTCAATAGGCTATTTTATATATATTATATTTGTATTCTGAAAGTTTGGTAATATTCTTCCTGTTCCTTGTCTTACCAGTGAGAAAGGTGAATCTGGTCAATGAAGAAAACTCTGCAAATTATGAAGAATCTGGTAAATTATATTAATAGCAAAAGGGGAAGATGCTGAGAGTTACAGCTACAGCATTAAAAGGAAAGATGGATGTGGAAATATTATTTGAGAATACTTCCTGAGAATGAAGATTATTTTTAACCATGTACCCCAAAAATACTTTGCTAACAAAGCAAATGTCAATAAATGCACCAGTGGCTGGGGCCAGTTTGGCTCTGAGTTAGCTTTGGTGAGGCTGATCACCCCCAGTACTGTAATCCCATTTAAACACAGATCTTTGGCAGCACAGGTCTAAATCTGCTTGGAAGGAACTGGGGTTTTACAAGAAGAAGAAATTACTCTGCGTCATGGAAGGCAAAAATTGCAAAATGCCACTTACCAGAAAAAAACCATCCTGGTGCCACATTGCTGCCTCTTTGGGCATGGGCCAGATGCAAAAAGGAGGAGGTGTAAAGGGGGTGGGTGTGTATATATGTGTGTGTGTATATATATATAAAGACTATTTCTTTATAGGAGATTGCTGTTGTGCCAATCAAGAAAAGTGCAAATATTTAATTTTAGAAAGTTTTGCAGAGTAAGAATTTTGCATTTCATGCCCATGGAATTCAACTCTGGCTAAGGACAGAGTGAAAATCCATGGTAGTTACAGTAGTTCTGGCAGTTTCATTAATGACAGCTGTAAGTCATAATCAAAGGATGAAATTTATTTGTTGCGGTTGGAATTAAACCAAAGTATTAATCCTAAAGATGTTACCTGGGAACTCAAAAGTAAAGCTACAACTATAAAAACCCATCAGCAAATTTGTTTCTATGAACTCCCAACGTAACCAATCTTCTTGTCAAAACCACTATCTACCACTGAATTAAAATACCCAATGATCTGGCCCTGGAGCAAATGTTTGGAGAAATACGGGGGAACACATTAATTCAGCTCTTCATATCAGATTATTAATAGGTGACAAACCAGGAACTCATTATGTGAAACAAGTTTAGGAAGAGATAATCACATTAGCTGAATACTCAAGGATAAAAGCTGGATCAGATTGGCTGGGCAGGATCTCAGAAGCCCAGAGCATGGAAATACCTCCTGTTAGAGCCCTCATCCCAGTCAAGGTGTTCCAGAGCACATCCAACAACTACAGATCCATCCTCTGGATGGAGAAAGGCCAGAGGTTACTGAGGCTGTGCCTCTGCCACCTGCACTACAACACTGAAAGCTGAGAAATAATTTGAAAATGTGTTTTTCTGTCATGTAGATTAACTCATAATTTCTGGTCTCAGTTGCCTGTAACACCCTGAATTTGGTTTGGAATGTTTAAGAAAACTGATTCATGAGAAGCCAAGAAAAGAAATGAACTATTTAAATATGGAACCAGGTATTTGTTTGGGCCAGATATTGACAGGACAGCAAATGCAGCAGTCTGAAAGGTCCCATAAGCCAAGTGATGGAGAAGAAGAAAAAGCTGGGATTTTTGAAGGTATTTTAATTTGCAGCACTGACTTAATCCCCCAACAAGAACCTTCATTTAAGTGCAGACACAGATTTGATCAATCTAAAGATGATCTTTTCGGGTTTTACCCCCTTTTGATCTGTGTTAAACTGCATTAAAACAAAGCCCAACTCCAGACCTCCTCTATTTCCACAGCACCCCTGCGAAAATCAGACGAGGATTTTCCGGGATGATCCGCGACTCTCCCTACAACGGCAATTTACAGGAGCCAAAATATCAGAATATGAGACAGAAATGACAGAACAAGAAGGAGAAAACCGGTGCAAAAACGCTGATTTTGCTAGGGGAAGTTGGGACTTGCCACCTCACATTAGTGGGAGCCATGAAGTGGCATTAGTGACAAGGGGAATCCAGTAATTGGGGTTGATTTCCTGGCGCTGAGCGAGAGTTAATTATGGCTCTGGAGGGAGCGGGGACACCTCCCGCTGGGGCAGGGACACCACGGAGCAGCCACCTCCAGGAATTATCTGAGAGAGGCAGCAGAACTTTCCTGCTCGGCCCCTTACGGGAAATCCACACGGAAATTCGGAGCTAAAGGGGATAGGAGGGAGGAGAATACTCAGCCTGTCAGGAAATGAAACAGGGTCATCGTTTCACCCACTAAAACAAGTCACTTGTAGCCCAAATTCAACAAGATTCTTATCACTAACCCTTGGTTTTAACCAGTAGTATTTAATTAATTTGGCAGAGCTACACAATGCTTTCCTGAGTGATATCCAGCTCCCCTCTTGGGTTCCTTCTGTAATCATTTCCTTTGATTAACTTGACTGTATTTACTCAAATTAACCCGTGTATTTCATACATGTTGCAACAAATTAGAAGAGAAGAATTAAAAAGCAGGCTGCCAACTTAAAAACTGAGTGAGTGGAACTTCTTGAATTAAAGCAGACAGAGTTATTAGCTGATTATTATATGGAGAATGTTCAGAAGAAAGAACATGCCCTTTCCATTTTCATTTTGTATTACTAGTGATTACATGATATATCTTAAATTATAATTTGAGGTAAAACTATGATTAAAAATAATTTAAATATTGCACAACAAGTTAATTGCTCTGGAATTTCTTCATCTTTGTTCCTGTTCTTTGATTCAAAGATCCTGAGTTCAGGGTATCTGATCCAGGATTCTCACCTGAGGTAGGGGGCCAGGACCCTCACGCACTTCCCTTCGTGGTCTTTACCACAACAGGGGACAAGGGGACACCATTGGGTGCCACTCTCACATATCCCACATTTGCTGCAAAGTATTCCTGTGTGCTCTGAGGCAGAGCTGCGTGGCAGTTCCCCTTTCCCACAAAACCTTTCAGAATTACAACGGAAAAACAGAATAAAGGAAATGACCAACCCTCTCCCAGCCATCAAAACTGGGTGAAGTACAAGGAAGGAGAGGTGGAAACCAGTGCCTGCTTGGCCACTGCCACAAACCAAATGGGTTTAATCACAAATCCTTGTGTTTTCAGGATTAGACTGACTTTCTGAAAAAGTCCAAAAAAGTCTTCACAACTTAAGTTATAATTCAGGAGAAGATGTTCACCTTAAATCCATAATCTCTCTTTGCACTGCAGGTGGAAAAACTTTTACAGTGGAAACCACCTCAGTGGATCAGAGTTAAACCCTCTGTGCAGGGCATGGACAGCTCTTGTTTAATTCCACAGCATCACTTCAGCAAAGGGATCCTGACCCAAATCCTGAGGAAATTCAGATCCTCAACCCAGACCTCTTCTCAGGTAATTTCCTTCTGGGAAATCATTGTCTGGGAGCAACAATTCCCAGTCAAAACTTTATCAGAACATCTTCCCGTGAAAAGCCATTTAGGTCAACTGGAACTTCAAGACAGCTCTTCTGTGAGAACCTTTCCCAAATACCTCTGCTTGGGGAATACTGCACTTCCAGCTTGGAGGCCAATAACAGGCTTACACATGATAAGATGGAGCCAACCCAGAATAAGGCAGTTGGTGAAATTCAAGAGTCCTGTTAGGACCTGCTCGCTCCAGTCGATGAGAAAAGCAAGAACTTCAGGCAACTTTCTGCAGTTGGGGTCAAATTAGGGGAAAGGAGAAGCTGTGAGCTTGGCAGAGTTTTTCAATGCAACCACAGAGAACTGGTCTTCTCAGGTGAAGCAAAGGAATAAAGACAGTGACTATGCCCTTGTGCAAGGGGAGAAACCATAAACTCAGGAACTCTACTGGAAGTATTTCTGTTCCATTTTTATAGGGAGTTTTATCCTGCAGGATCTGGCTCTGGAGAAACACGTTACACAAGCACGTGCAAATAATCCCACATAGGATTACTGATCACTTTGCCAGTCTTTAGCTAAATACCTGACTTTTGAGCACAAACAGATATAAAACTATCTGCAAGCAAGGGGTAAGAGTAAATGAGCCATGCAGGGTGAGACCATCTCTGCAGCAGCACGGCAGCTTGATCTGCTTAAACCAGCATGGAGATTCTACCCAGAGGTTTGTTCTTCCAGTTTTTCCTCTACTGTGCATTTTTACTTTGGTACTTTACATGGATTTAAGAGAACCAGCCAGTGTAAGTACAAGCTGGAGTATATAAACTAACTTCTTGTATAAATAAGCCACCAAAATTACTCAGAACTACTGACCTGACAAAAATAATACTAAAACTTTAACTATCTCCATGGAAAGAAAATACCACCATTAATCTTGCAAACAAAACAAAACAAAACAAAACAAAGCAAAACAAAACAAAACAAAACAAAAGCCTAAGCTGTTAAATCACTGGTAAGAGACAAACCCATAAGTATCATGATGTTACTGATCTGCTTAGTTGGAATCACTAAAGAGTTGAGGAAAGAGATGGTCAAATAAAGAGAGGCCAGGCCAAGAGGAAGTGCTCCACTTCTCTAAGAAAGAGATTTTCTGTGCCCAATTTGGTTCTCAAAACTCTCCTCAGCCTCACTCACCATTCTTAAGAGAGAAGGTGTTATCTAGTCCTGCAAGCCACGGAAAATTGCACATCCCTGTAGATGAAATCTCTGCTTGGAGCTGGCTGGTTTATCCAGCACTCAGTGCTATGGTTTGATGGATGCTGCACAGAGCTCCAGCCTTTGCCAGGGTAGGGGTTAATTACCACTGATGGTCAGCAAATAAAACTTGCATCCTCCAGGCATTTGCAGTCCATATTAATGACAGTGCCTCTTGCAGACAGGTTCTTAGGAAGTCCTGTTTGACCCTTCCTGCTCCTCAGCAATGGGCAGAGAATGAAACCAAAGGCCTCTCAACAGAAGTTGGACTGAGAGCTCCTACCTGGTTCCTACAGTGCCAGAACTAAACATGTGGAACTGTAACCTGCAATAATTCTAACAGGACAGTAAACACAGGCAAGAAACATTCAACATAATACAAAACTTGGGCTAGCATCCCTGGCAGAATTTCCCTGACAGAGAAATGTCCTGGATGTGAACTCTTCCCCACAGAAAGTTCCCTTTTGATCCTGCTGCCAGCTCATCCCCCTGCTCAATAATCAGGAAACTCCAGCTCCTGCTAAACATTTCTCCTTCACAGGGAAGTTTTTTTGGGAATTCCAGCCTTTGACTTGGTTTCCTGTATTGCCAGGTCCAGCCTAAGGACCAGAATAAACACAGAATATTCAGAGTGTTCAGGAGTCCCAGCAGAAGAGTTTGTTTTAAAAGTCCAGACAAGATTTTCATGACACAGATTCAGTGATTTCTTCCTCCAAAAGGTATCAGAGGATATGGGGCAGAAAGCATTTTACTGGCATCACTGAGGATAGATTTGAAACAAATCAAGTGGGCAGGAATTTACCATCAGCCATAAATATAAAAACTTAAAAGAGTAAATTCAAAGTAAACAAAACCAGTGAAATCTGTTCAACAAAATACCAAATTTACACAACTAGGAAGTTTCCTCAAAGTCATTAAGATGCTTTCCACAATGAAAAGGATTTAATATTTCTGGTAAATTCCTGATTTTATAGATTATCAACCCTAAGAACTTAACTTTGAAGAAAGTAACTGATACTGTGTGGAGAAAAACCTGGTTTTAACTGTTCTCACCAACTTACCATGAACCACATCCTAATTAGCTCCTGCATAAGAAACACAATAGGAAGGTGCAGCTGAAATTTTTAAAAGCCTGAAGATTTACTGGTGGCAAGACCACAGATTTCCAACAGTCTGTTCTGTCTGCAAAGTGTTTATCTACAAAGCATTTTAGTGTTTCTCTATAAAGCATTTTACAAATATTAAAGCAATACCTACTGCTCTCTTCTCCTTCAGACAGACTCACCATGTCACACTGGATATAAAATTTGGCATTTACCCCCCCACTTCAGCAGAACATACAACACTCCACAAGAGTTATTGAAGAAAATCAAGATACTCATACTGAAAAATCTAGTTTTGTTATCTGAGTATGTCACAAAATGCAATACTACACTGAACAGAAATACACAAAAGAGAAATAATAGAAAAATATACACTTTAAAAAAAATTAAATGTTTAGACTGTTTGACCTTTCCCAGTCTTCTCTCACAGGAAGAAGTCTGTGTTGTAGTACACCTAATTTAATTTTTTGTTTCTTCCTTTCTGCTCTTAAATACTAAAGAAAAACAAAAAAAGCATCACAGGGCAGATCTACCATTGCTAAACGAGCATGACACACCTGCCCCAGTAAAAACAACTCCCGTTCCTTAGAATTCTGGGAAACTATTTAGGGTATTTTTAGAGTATTGATAAGTGAATAATCTTTGGGTGAAAGAATTCCAATTAAGGAGCAATTGTTTTCCTTTCTGGGAATTAGCTGGTACCAGTCTAGGAACTCCACCCAGGGGCTTTGGGAATTGTTTTTTCTTACTTAGTCATCCATCTTTGGAAAGTCTCCAACCAAAGATCCCAACCTGAAAGACCCTGGTTTTAAAAAGATACATTTCATTATATCTTTCTGCTAAGCACCATTTTTTTTTTTTAATCCACCCACTGCTATTAAGAAAAGCCACTAGAACTCTCAGAAATAGCTCTGTTTCAAAGATTTAAATACCTTTCTCTTATTTTGGCTCAGGAATGTTCAGCTCATAAAGCGACTGCACTGGAGACCAAACACCAAGGTACTTTTTGCTTAATCTTTTATTAAACAAACACCATTCTGCTGCTGGCACCAGTGATTGCAGATCACTGTATAAAATCCTTACAACAAACACAGGATTTGTTCCTAAACAAGAAGGGGGGGAAAGGGGAGCAGCAGCAGAGTAGCTCCAGATGCACCTCCTTGCCATTTGGAACTCGGGTTTCACTGACATTTTCAAGCCAATCTTTTGGTTTTTAAAAGCTCTCAAAACAGGAGAAAACGTGCAAGTTTTACAAATTGACACTTCAATATTGTGTCCAAGGGTCTTAAATTATTGAATTAAAACCCAGGATGGTTCAAGCACAACATATCTACCAGTTATCCCTTCATTATCCTCTGTAGTCAATAAATGCAGCTGTTGAATGTTCTGAACTTTAATTCCAACATTAGATTCTGATTCCTGGCACAAATTTTAAATGATTGAACAATATCAAAGCATGGAACACACTGGGTTTTATGTAATATATAAATTATAACATATCTAACAACAGGCAAATCTTTCCATAAGACTGGGTTATTGGAATACTAATTGCCAATTTTCCTACTCTGAGAGCAAGGAAAAAAATCAGTACACTGGTAAAATTAAATTATTCGTTTCAGTAAAAAAATACTTTATTTCTTAACAGCAGAGATTTGGCAATAAGATTTTATATAACATCATTTACACCTGATTGTGTTTCACTTCCAATTTTTTTAATCCTGCAAGGTACAAAGCAAATACTTATGAAAGGGACATGCAGCCAAAGTTTCAATTATAGCCTTTCCTATGTGGCAGCAGCAAGTCAGGACTTGTGGGCCTCGTTCTCTTCCTTCAGATCACTGCTGAGAGAAGAAAGAAACCTGGAGATGCTGCTGGCACTTAAATATCTGCTTATCCTTAAATGCTGCAGATGATGCTGTGGATGAAGCCAAGCATCAACAGGGGAAAATCCCTGTTCTCACCCTCTTTTACAGAGCTGAAAATAACACAAACCATCAAAGAAACTGGGAAAAGTCAACTTACAAGTGTTCAAATTTTATCTTCTGTTTCTTCATGTTGCTGTCCCCATCCCCACCTTCCAGGGTCATATGTACAGGTATAAAGTAAGGGTGTGTTTTAAAAACTTACACTCTAAAAGGATTGTGTAATTTAAAGAAGTGCAGAAAACAGACAAAAATGTCCCCAAATCCCCCAAAATATCAACTCTCTCTTGTCTTTGTTCTAACGTAGGAGGGTATTTAAAAAAAAGAAAAAGAATATGCCTAAGAACTTTGTGTGTGATCACTCCAGTAATGAGAGGGATTTTTGGAAAAGTTATCCACATATTTCATTCAAGGTTTGTGACTAGACAATCCCTCTTCTAAGGTCACAAAAATGAGTGTGTTATCAGATTGATCAAAATGCTCATACCCACCGAAAGCTGCTGCTGGTTCTGAACAGCTGTCCAACAATGTGCACTCTGCACAGACAAGATATGTTGCCTCTCTCATCTTTTATTAAAAACAAAAATTAAAAGGTATGCAGAAATCTTTTTTTTTCCCTGTTCCATAATTACACTGATTTGGAAAACAGAACAGCAGTATCTAATTTTGGACCAGCAGCAGGTTTTAAGAGTCAATACCCCACAAGACATGCCATCTACCCTTACATATTTTACTCAGTTTTGCTCACTTAAAAAAAAAAATCACTTATCAGTTGCTGTTTTCTAAGACTTATTTATATGTATTCACACATCTAAAAATGTGCCAACACTATTGTTGAGACAGAATTCAGTGGAAAAGCCTGTCCATTGGAGGGATTGTGTAGCCCACTTGCTCCAAGACACTATCACCAGTTTTCATCTTTGAGTAGAGCTACTTTTCATGTGTGTACATACACATAAATATATATATGCAAATATCCACACAGAGAACATCCGAGTGCCTTTTTGCCAGCTCACAGTCGGAGAACTCCAACAGAAATTTGTGGGAACAACATGAATTCACAGAATACTTTCTTTAATAAGTAATCCTGAAGGCTGGCTTTGGGTTTTTTTAGAGCAAGTTATCACTTCTGGGAGATCTGCAAGCAGCTTCCCCCACAGCAGATGGGGTGAGGGTAGCAGCCTGTGGAGATGCAGCTGAGCATCCAACGGCGCGGCGCTCACACCCTGCACTCCTCACAGCCAGTGCTGACCCAGGACAAAGGGCTCTGCCACTAGAGAGCCACTCTTTTAAGTGTAAAGACACTTATTTTTGGCAAACACTGTTAGTGATCAGTGGAGCTTGTCTTTATGTGGCACCATCCATGGGGAAGGAGCCCTCCCGCACTAATCTCACTAATCTCCGGAGCAGGGGGAATTTATTAAAAATGCTATTTAGACAGACAGGCTTCTCTGCAAGTCTGCTACACAGGCTCATCAAACTCATTAAACCCAGCTTTCAATCCCAGGCTTGGGAGTGTAATCCCTTTAAAAAACCTGCTAGACCAGGCTGAGAGAATAAAAATGTGGTAGTTACTGCACTGAAAGGTGCAGTAACCTCGTGGTCAGTGTGGGAGATGGACACCCCACCTCCCTGGGCACCACAGTGACATGCTGCTGCCAGCACTGGGCAGGGAATACTGTCCTTGGAAACTACAAACAAATGTGTGCTCTACCTCAGTAGCAGGAAGGATGCTGACCTGCAGCAGCATGAAACCTTCAGCCTCTCCCAAATCCCTCCCCTTGTCTATATAATAATAATAATTTGTATTACATGAAGGTAAAAGTGCTGTTGCAGCTGGCCCAGCACAAAATTGGTGACTGTCCTTCATGGAGGAACAGGAGATGGCTGGAGTGCCACCTCCTACTGGCAGAGGCAGTGTTTGGATGGGCAAGGTGAGCTCCACACTGCCCTGGCAAAATCCTCCATGGGAGCCCCAAAATGCTGTGTTACCATCAAACCTTTGGATACCCCAGTACCTGACTTTCATCTCCATGCAGGTGTGTAAAGCAGTTGTACAGCTCATTTCCAGGTTTCCCCCTGCCTATAAAAGCTGCTGTTGCCCATGGGGAGCCTGGAAAAACCCAACTCAAGTGCTGAGGCTGTGGGGAGGCAACGAGCAACACCACAGGCATCCTACTGAGAGAGAAAAAAGCAAAAGCTGCACCTTGGAAAGGCTGCAAGATGCAGGAGTTGTAGAGAGAGGTTCTCTGCACAGCACAGCCCAGCAGCAGGCTGCTTTGGGGAATTCTGCTCAGGAAATCAGGACATTGGGGATGTTTTTTATCACCCCAGCCCTGAACAGAGTGCAGGACTGCAAACTGCTGGGCACCTTGTGTCCTCTCAACTGACCAGCAGCTGAAGGACTGCAGGAAAAAAGCTACGGCACTGAACTGCAGCCTCCTGATTCCAGTGTTTTTAGGTAAATACAACAGCATGTAATTTCAAAATGTCACCAGGAGATTGGATGCAAAGCTTCCTAGCACAGTGACTAGACAAAATGTAAAATAAAATGAAATTAGAAGGTTCCCTATGGGGTCAGAGCAGTAAAACTGATTCTGATTAAGTTGCATTACCAGACAGAAGCAGGATCTCAATAATTTACAGCCAGAGACAGGATAAGTGTCCATTAGTATTAGTGTCTATGGATGTACACTTTCTATTTTTCCACATTTTCAAGGCCTCTGAGACCATGTCTGGGCCTCCAGCTTTCCCTCTTCCTGGCTCCAAACCATTGAAGTAAAACCTCTTCCCCCCAGGCAGAAGAGAAGCCTTCCTCATTAGCATCCTCTCCACCCCCAAAGGGTGGGTAGGGAAGAAGGCAGGATTATTTGAAGTCAGTCTGGACACAGTAAATGGTCTCTAATGGTATCTAGAACACAAAATTCAGGATAATTTGAAAAAGTTATGAGGTTGGACATGATCCAAATTCAGATGAGCACAGCACAGCAGGATGTTCTGCAGATGTGTCAGTGATCCTGAAGTTTAGCAGTCCCCAGTTTTTGTTTGTTTTTATTCTTTTCAGCACCAGCAACCTTGGGAAAGGCACACTTGAAGCCAAACCAAGAAGTACTAAAGGAAAGGAAATAAAAAAAAAAAAAATAAGCCAGATCAATCCTTACAGAAACCTGGGCTCATTATATTAATTGTGTCTAAACCTCCATCAATGTGTTCTTGGCCATTTTCCCTTGGAGAACCAATGCAGAGTGGCTGCCCTCACTTTGTGCCTCCTCCACTAATGAGCAGCCTCATGCCACTTCAATGCCTCTTCCCTCCCAGGAATCATTACCTCAAGAGTTAGAACTAATTTGACAAAAATCTGTTCTGCACCATCATCCCCAGGTACTGGAGGTTTAAAGAAACCATTGAAGGCACTTGCTGACAGGTCAGAACAGCTCTCCATAAGTCTCCAACAAAAACAGATGAGTAAGAACATCTGGGTAGAGGTTTGGACTTCTTTTTTCAATAACTGCTTTATGTTCAAGGTACCTGTGCTTTCCCATGAATATTTTTGAAAGCAGTGGTACAAAGTTACTCCTCTTGCCCCCTCAAATTCCAGAGACAGGGATTTTTCAGACTGTGAGTACAATGAAATGATAATAGTAATAATAAAGTCATCCGAAAACAAACCAGCAAGACCGCAGTGATGGTTGTTCTTTACTGTGTCCCCAGTTCTGGGGTGGGCAGGACATCCCAGCAGTGGTTCTCATCCCCTTGGAATGCACTGGGATCATCTCCACGTCTTTTACCCCTCCCTGGTGCTTTCCAGTGAGTGAAGAGGGCGGGTGAGGAGCTGCCAGACACTCCTGCAGCTGATGAGCAGCAGCCACCCAAGAGGTGGTTGCAAGATTTTGTGTATAGAGAGCTTGTAAAGCACTTTGGGAAGCTGCAGGATGAAAAGGACTATATAAATGTAAGATATTATTATTATTAAACCAGTGATCTGACAAGAAGAGACAGCTCTTCAAATCTCTACAACAGCTTGAGCTGAAGAGATCAGGGAGTCCAATTTGAAAAAATAATAATTTGAAACGAATTGGAGGATTAGAAGTGGCAGTTCTTTTGTGGATTCTCCATGGCAGGTAAATTTAGTAGGCTACTTTAATTTTGCATCGTTTTAACTCCTGGCAATGTCCTGTGCATTGAATCTGACAGAGAGACAGAGTGTTTGAAGCTGTCATGGCTACATTTTAGTCTCCCAATTTTACAATCAGTGTTTGAATCTGCTACTACAACTCTGGGTACAGAGATCAGAGGCTTATCAAAGAGGCATCCATTTCAAAGACAAGCAGCAGCTTTGACTTCATTCCTTCAAAGCTTAAAATTCCTGAAAAAGCAGATGAGCATACCACAAAACAGGTCTGAAGGAAATCTCTCTATCGGCTGTAAACCTATTTCAGTATTAATTTTTTTAAGGATCTATTTTGGTCTCAAGTAAAATGAGTGTGTTTAGCAGAGATAATCCTCTCAACAGGTGAGCTTAATATATGCCTTTTCCTGTGACTGACTGAAAGAACATTTTAAACTTATTGCTTTTTCAAGCATTAATTGAAGAACTACTTCAACCAGTTAGCTGATTTTGTTTGAATCTTTTTTTAGACTAATAATGTCTCCCCTTTCCTAACAAAGCAGCACTTCACTTCTTTATTGCTGCCCTTATTTTACCTGCATGGATGAACCAAGGGCACTGTGGGCAGCAACACGTGCACTCTGCAGTGAGGTGCCAGGGTTTAAAGGTGTATCACACATTGGAGTGCTGCTTTCCACACCCAGCTCTTGGTTTTAAGCTGAGTTTCAGCATTCACATGGGTGATAATGTGACTGATCAGCATCACATCAGCATGGAAGTGAACCTGGGTGATTTTCTTCCTTCTGATCTCACACACACGCTGCCTGAGACCACTGCCCACTCACTGGAACCATGTGCTTGGTTGACTTTTACTAGAAAGCAAGAGGGGAATGCTCCAAAGAGATTTGCAAATCTGATCCCAGTTCCTCCAGCTGAGCACTGCCCAGCCCAGGGAGGCCCTGAAAAGCTTGTGCAGGGAGCAGTGGATGGTTTCCCACAGGCAATGGGCAGTTCCCCAAAAGGCAATGGATATACTTTCACAGGCAGCAATGGGAAGAGCTTCCCAAGGAGCAAGGGTTCCCAGATAGCCCAGTATCCAGGCACTGGAGGGCAGGATAAGGTGAGGGCAGGGCAAGGCAGGTGAGTGCAGCCCCAAGCCCACCTCTGGCTTCTCCTTTTCACTGAGTGTTGCTGATGGACCCATCTGTCCTAGGTTACAATGTAAAATTGTGCCCAGGGTCTGTATTCTATCCCCATGAGCCTTGGAGCCCAGGTGGGGCAGTGTTCTCCTTATCTTCTGTTAACGAGCCCAACAATGCCTTCCCGAGGAAGTTATCTCTGTTTAATGGGCCATCAAGGATCCATTGTATGACTGATAGGATGAAATCGTACCATTGTGAGATGCTCTGCCCAGGGGGAGGAGCCAAGCATTCCCACCTGGATATAGTCCAGGGTTTGAGACCTCACGAGCAGCTTCTATCCACTGAACCCTCAGAGGAGACGAGCTACCAGACGTTTCTACAGGAATCACTGCTTTGACAAGAACATCTCATCTGGATTCCTGGAGGAAGACTGGACCCTTCTCATCATCACCGGACCCTTCTCTCTCAGGATCATCTCTGCTCCAGCGGAACCACATCTGCCGCTCCAGGAGGATTTCCGGACTGCTTCAAACACCCTGACCAACAGGGTGTTAGCTTGTATCATTCCATTTATTTCACCTTTTTTCCTCTCTTCTTCTATTAAATTGTATCTCTGACTGGGAGTCTCACTGGTTTTGCTTTCAAACCAGCACACCATCCCAGTTCTTCAGCGCCTCATCAGCAGGAATTAGAGGCAGAGGGGATAATCAGCAACAGGTTAATTTCTCTGATGAAGGCTTGGGAGATGTGGCACTGGGAACTCTGGTGCAGCCAGGCCCAGGCAGCTTGAAAGGAGCCGCCCGCTGCTGCCAGCCAAGGAAGGCATTAAAGCTGCCTTTGAAAGGCATGGCCATAGCAGCAGCCTCAGCACAGCTCCACTGCAGGTGTGGACACGTCCCAAAGTGCACAAAGTGCTGAAGAGTTGGGCTCAAATCGCTTCTGACAAACAGGACTGAGAAG
Organism: Phylloscopus trochilus trochilus; assembly: GCA_016584745.2. Classification (NCBI taxonomy): domain Eukaryota; kingdom Metazoa; phylum Chordata; class Aves; order Passeriformes; family Phylloscopidae; genus Phylloscopus; species Phylloscopus trochilus. The sequence goes on from WQNJ02000022.1 coordinate 6,701,265, forward strand.
CTTTAGCACATTGGGGCGTTTTTGAAAGCACTCCCAGTGCCGCCTTGCACCGAGGGAAAGCTTGGGATTAAAACCAGCCTGGGACCTGCAGAATGTTTGCAGGTGCCTCTCCTCTGAGCAGCTCATCTAGCAGCATTCAGCCCAGCAACAAAAGTGGCTTTTGCAGTATTTTATTAAAAGGTCCTTGGTGCCCACACACACACACACATGCACACACTTGGATACACTGACAGACTTGACATGTTCTTCAAAATACTTTAAATTACTTTATTTACCCAGTAGGAAACAAAACACACAGCAAAGCACAGCAGAAGCTTTTCGTGAGATGTGATGATGCTGTATCTACCTCATGCAACTCCACAAACCAGATTGCTTTCATTCATGAACTGAGCATTGCTTTCTCCATTTCAGAGAACCACAAGAAAACCATTTCGGGGTCGAAGCGTGCCAGGTTTGGGTCCTTTAACAGCTTTAATCTTAATAAGTAATAAAAACAGAATCATGGGATGGGTTGGGTTGGAAGGGACCTGAAAGCTCATCCGGTTCCACAGGGACAGGGACACCTTCCACTATCCCAGGTTGCTCCAACGCATCCAACCTGGCCTTGGACAGGGCTGGGGAAACCCCAACCCCAGTGTCCCTGGGTGACAAGAATGAATAACTGCAGTGATGTCTGCCCAGCTGTCCCAGGGGCAGTCCTGTGCCAGGGCATCCCCAGGACCTGCACAGGGCTCACTCACAACTCCTCACCCTGCTGAACACTGGCCTAGTGCTGCTGCTTCCAAAGAAAAACTTCCCTTTTTAGAAAGTCACTGTGTGTTCAATAGATAAATAGCCACCCCTGTACTTAAAAAGTGCAGAACTATGGCCATAAATAAGCATTAGTGCTTCAAAAATTGTGAAACCACAGCTTTATGGTTTTAAACAGAGACAAGGTGGAATCCTGAATGGTGGCAATGCATTTCAGATGAAAGCTTTCAAGAAGATGAGGAATAGTTACAGGAGCTGGAACCTGAGTAACTACAGTTGCATTAAATTATTCCATCTGCAAGTCCATTAAAAATTGTTAATGGTTTTGTATGGCTTTTATATTTATTGGGTGGGTTTATTCCTATGTGAGTCATACATATTTATTACCACAGGCCAGATAATGGTTATTAATAAAACTTCTTTTATTTGCATACTGTTTTGATGCTGCCCTAAATATTTATAACTGGTCTATAAAATATAAAGAATCCTCAAAAATTCTAAATAGCACCAGTGATGCATCACAACTTTGCTTTTGTACTTTATTACTTTTTTGGTTGTTTTTTCAAAACTGGAAAAAAAAACCCCTCAGCCTGGTAAATCCATTTCTTTTCTCAAGTCAAGAAAGCACTAATTCTTTCAAAGCTTTAAAGCTCTATTTGTGTGGAGGAAGTGAGAGGAGATCCAAAGTTAAAGCAGGCTGGTTTTTTATAATTAAGAAAATACATATATTTCTACACTTAATTATGAACAGTAACAAAAGCTCAGTATTAAAATAGGTCCACTGAATCCCTGGAATTGTGCCTGCCAACTAAAACACCTACTATGAATTTAGTAATGGGTTATGCAAACATAAATTACAAGGCCAGACATTTTAAAAGGAAAAAAAGGTGATTTATTGTCATACTGGAGACACGGCAGGATAGAAGCACAATTTCATTTTTCCATATATTCATCAACACTGCAGATGTGTTAATGCAAAAAGAATTCCAAAATAAAAATGACTCTCAACTGCTCTAATTCTCATCTGTCATTTAATTTACTTTAAAATTGTTACCAGAAAGCATTTTTTTTTTTTGTTTTAAGCAAGCAAAACACACTCAAAATTCCTGGAAGAAAATGGGTTTAAAGAGCATTTTACAGACATTTCTCTCCCTAAAAATCAAGACTTCATCCAAAACTGACCACAACAGAGTGGCCCTGCAGAAACTGGGGGCATTTGGGAGGGTGTTTAATAGAAAAGCTTCAAACTATCATTTGTACCTTGGGCATTTGGTTTGTGAGTATTTTTAGTCCCCATATTAATAGTTTCTGGTTTTCTTTCAAGCAGATCCAACTATTCACTTATCCACTGTCAGGGCAACGACAAGAATCTCTCGTAACTGACAACTCCAGTTAAAAGAGTTATTTGTGACAACATTGTGATTTTAATGAGAACAGCATGTTCCTTTAATTCCACCTGAGTGACTTTGAGGTGGTCCAGCAGATGAGCTGAGGGTTACAGAACCTTTGTTCACAAAGTGAAAAAAGGAAAAATACTAATTGAAGATGTTTAATTACTTCTCCTCTTGGTAAATACACATAGGAAGGAAGAGCAGGGATATTGAGGCCTGTTGTTTTTATAACTCTTGAAAATAAGTCAAACTATTGTTCAGAGTAAATTTAGGAGCTGAACTTCAGACTGGCTTTGCCAGTGATCTCCATATAAATTCCAAGTTTTATACTTAGCTCACCATAAAATAGAATGTAAGAATGGCTGGTAATTGTCGGTGCCACAGTGAGAAAAATCTCAGCTGTTTCAGCTAAAAGAAATGACAATATTTTCCCTTAAAAGCCAGTCAATGATACACCAATAAATCACGTTGTATCTTAATGCACACTACATAAAGTACAAGGGTTCTGCAGGAGGAAGGATGACAAATGCTCTGTCAGGCTGGGATTTTTCCTTGAGTGGTGACCTTGGAAAGGTTCTCCTCTTTCAGCCCTCACCCCCAACCTTCCCCTGCCCTGCTGCCTGCTCTGGCCACTTTCCAACTGGGTCAGCCCTGCAAGGTTCAAGCAAAGGCAAGAACAACCAGGGAAAAACAAACTGTTTGCTTTGCCTTCTTTCAGCCTCAGTGACAGCAGAAACTCACTGCAGCATCAAAGGCTTAACAAGAGAGATTAACTTGTAAATATTTGCTTACAAGTGTGTCCCTTTGTAAACCGCAGTAATACCCCAAATATCCCCTTTTCTCCTTTTCTGCAGTGGAAAATGCTGCACCCCTGGTGTTACTGAAATCCAATACCTGTGACCAGTGCTGGGAGAAGAAAAGTGAATTCTTCAGCTCTCAAGAATACTCAACCAGGAAAATGCTCAAATGAAATAAATCTACATTACTAACAGCACGTGACTTCAGAGGAATTAATTTGTTCAACTACTCTAATGAGTTTGGTTGCATCAGATGTGTCCCCCTCTTGAATATTTTTTTGGAACTCTTGAATAAAGTAATTGACTGTATATTTTCAAATTTACAAATATATTTTTAAGGTAAATGTGTTGTAAAAAAATTGATTTAAGGATATCTTGAAAGCAAATGGAAAGAGAAACAGGAACTCAAAGTGGCCTGGGTCATGTGTTTTCGGAAAAATGCTTTAAATTAAACTTCTCTGCCTAGTAACACACAACACCATCATGACTTCTGCAGGTCAGGGAAACTCTTTTCCTGGGTTTCAGACCTTTACAAGTGCTGTTTGAAAATCATGAACTAGGAAATCCTATATAGCAATAATCTCCAGAATATGGCTTATTTGCTAGAAGGACTTTCTCAAGCTCTATTATCCCCAAACAAATGGCACAGATTCTGCTGCCCACCCTCTGCTGCCACCCTGCCCTGCTGGGAACAGCACAAGTTAAGACAATAAAGACAATTATTAAAAAAAAAATTAATGAAGTTTACTGAGTATGGTAGGAGTGGTCAGTGTGGTTAATGGAGGTGAGTTTTAGGAGAGTCCTAGAAAAATACAACTGTGAATTATAATTGTTTTAGTGTCCTGTGACTTCCAGTAAGAAGGCAGCAAGAGATCATAATATAGAAACAGATGTTAGAAACACTGATGGGTTTCCTGTGAGCAAACAGAATATGCTAAAGTGAAATATGTATTAAATAATCCATCCAGGATAAGGTTAGACCTGATTTAACCCCTCTGTCTCCACAAGACTGGTATTTAGATCACATTTAAAGATATGGAGATTTTATTACTTTTCTGGGAAAGTCACATGATAATAATAATAATAATAATAATAATAATTATTCTCCATTTTGCTTTTGAAATACCAAGCCCATGTAGTACAAATTATCATAAAAATCCTTTGCCTGGCAAACAAAGCTCTTAAGAATAAAACATGGGAAGATAGGACAGGGCACCTAAATATTATCTTAAAGGAGAGGTATTCATCAAAGGGAAAAAAAAAAGAGAAAACTGGGAGGGAAAGGGAAAAAAAGAGGAAAAAGGGAAGAAGAGAGGAAAAAGTGGAGGAAAGTGGGAAAAGGATAAAGGAGGGGGAAAGGAAAAAAAGAAAACAATAAAAGGAGTGGAACAACCCAGCTGTAGATGGCAGCAAATCAATATTCACCCCTCTGTACACAGACACTGAGAACATCAATTATCCTCAGACAGACTGTGTGTTTTCAGTAGATTTTGTTATTATTTCCACTTTGTCACACAGACTAGACCAAAGTTGGCTGTGGAAAGTCATTGGGAATCAACATTACCCACAATTCTGAAGATCCTGCTCTCATTTCAAGAACTAATTCAAGCAGCAGAATTTTTTTTACCCTTAATTTAATTATCTTTTGCTATAGAGACTGGATACTTCAACAGAATATTCCAGAAACAATGGAGACAAAGAATTTAAGAATTTTGCACCTTGAAAAACTGAGCCCTTCCATAAAAACTCTCTTAATTTCCTTTAGTTCCTTACGACTTGCAATTATAATGATTTTTTTTTTAAAGCTTGTGGATCTTAAAGATATGCATCACCTTAACACACAACATGGGGAACAGAACCATTACTTGTGTAACAGAAGATTTTACAGGCATCTTTCTTTCTCTTTGGGGCACTGCAGAACTGTGATGGAGCAGGGTGGGGATGACAGGGGTGGTTTGGGTGACACTGATGGAAAACAGCTTTGATGTAGGCAGGTAAATGTTATTTATTTGAGATTAACCAAGGGCTCAGGTCAGCAGGCTGCCCCCTCCACCCAGTCAGTGCTCAGGTATTATTTTGTTTTCTAGCACTTTCCCATATTCCATTTTCCAGAGCATCTTTGAGAATTTATGTTCCTGTGCTTAGAGGTTCTCCCACACCCCTCCATAACTCTGCCCACTGAACCTTTCATCTGCTTTACAGGATTCAGATGGGAATTTGGGCTTTTAAAGGTAATCTTGACTTTCCCAATCTCACCAGTTGAGTTCATTTACAACCCAGAAACTGCAAAAACAGTGAGGAATCACCCATCATTTACCATTTTATCCATCAGGATAAAAACCAGGGCCCCACAGCAACAGGGCAAGCTCCTGTCTCTAAATCTGGCCTTTATGCAGGCACCTCACATCTGCCTGATTTTCTAAAGCTCATGATCTCCCATGACAAAATTAGTTGCTTAGTTCATTTCCCAAGAGCAGCTGACCCAGGCTGGTCTTTTGTCTTGTGCCCAGTTTAATGACCCCTGGCTCAGGTGAGCCTGGGAATAACCCCACAGCTCAGTATTACCTGGCTTGTGGCCAAATCCTACAGAAAAGCAATGCAGAGTTACTGGTTAAACAGGCTTTAAGGTGGAAGTATTAGAGAAGCTTTCCAATGTTTAAAATAGGAAATAGGTAGGCAAAAAGTGGTTACTGAACTAAGAATCTGGGTAAAAACAAAAGCAAGGTGAGCAACGTTTGGAACTATCTACACTTCGTGCCAAAAATTACTAACCTGTGCACCTGGAATTATTTAGAGACTAAAAAATCCCAACTCTCAAAGATGGTCATACAAACATTCCATTATTCACACCAGAACTGGCATATGAGGACAGGATTAAGTAAAACAAGAATTCCACAGAGGTTAAAATACCCCAGAAATACCACAGTTGGTCACAACAGTTCAGGATTTGTCACTGTAAGAAAGTAATCATCTGATGCAGGCTGTCAATTCAACATGATATATTTTGAGATGTCTTCCAAGTAACAGTCATGTAAAATTGATGTTTCAAGTAATCTCCTGACCAGCCTCAGCCTTCCACAGTAGCTGCTCAGCAGGGAAACAAATTGAGACTGAAAATATTCCAAAACATCTATGAGCAGCAGGTCTGGCACGACCTCCTAAAAGGTGTGAGGAGGTAAAGAGTATTTTTGGTATTTTTGTAGTAACAGGTTAAGAACCCTTTCTGAAAGTTTCTGCACAACCACTACTGAATTTTCTGTTCATGTAAAGTTCCCAAATATGAGGTATTTCTTCCCAGAGTCATCTCCCAGTATGCCAAGCCAGAAATAGTATTTTAACATTTTTAAATACCAAAAGCCCTAGGGTCATTCCTCCAAACATGAAAACATTGTATTGCTTTTGCAGCAATCTGATAATTTGCAAGGAAGGCAGAAATGACCCAAATAGATCTGTCACAATTTTGAAAGTAAAAAGAAACAGAAGTATCCTCAACTTCATTAGCAATTTTTGGAATCCTTTTCTGCTGCACAGGAGATAACTTTCAAGCAGATATTACAGAAAGTCTAGAGGCAGCAATGAATAGGAAAGTCAAGGCAATCCACACTTGTCTCCTGATTATTTATGGTGGGACTGGCAAGGGCAGAGGAAAAGAGATGCTGGCACAGCCTAAACCAGGGCTGCACTGACAGGGATGCAGGCAGGGTGAAACACCAAATGGAAAATACAGTTCTGAAACAGACTGTTACATTTGACAATTCCATCTTTGTGGCTTTGTTTCTCCTTTTAATGCCAAAAAAGTTGTTACTTCATCATGGAAATTTAAATTGAGCTGTACACTGGCTTATTTATCTATCTGAAGAACGTTCTGCATCCAGGCTGGTCTCCTACCACAGAACTCTTTTGTTCTGTAAAAGGGAATGTTGGATTTTTTAGGAAGTTAAATGTATCAGTTTGGAGACGCCAGTGGCTCCCTGTGCATTCCCTGTCCACCTCAAGGACATTTCCCATCCTGGGGAGGTTTCCAGACAAAGCTGCAGTTACTGATCCTGCCTTCTGATTTCCAACTGCCTCCCAAAACTCCTGAAGTTCTGAGAAATGTTCACAGACCTCCCTGCTTTTTGGGAGTGCAAAAAACAACTGAAGGTGAACACACACACTGCCCAAGCAGCAAGTTTTGTGTGAGGAGGAAATCCAGTGCAGTTTTCCAGCAGGGATGGCTGGACACCCACATCTACCACACCAAATCCCTTGGATGGGACAGAACTTCCCCATCTGAGCTCCCTCCATGCCCCTGAGGGCAAAAACTACATCTCAAGTTGGCTACAGCTGCCTATTCCTACAGTTTAGATACTTTATTCTAATTCTTTGATCCCATTTTCATTCTTCCTCTGTCAGAGAAAGTAGAAGTTGCTCTTCAGAAACAAAGCTGCAGAGGAGCAGCAGAGCAGACAAGGCAGACAAAGAAAGAACCTAAAAAAATCCAGGCAAGGTTATAAAGGAATGTGGTTTCATAGGTGTCCCAGGACAAAAAATGAGGATGTAGAACCTAGCAAAGATCCCAATTTCCTCAAACACTGGGGATGTTCAGAGTGTTGTTGTGAATGTAGTCCCTGAATAAACTCACATATAAATAGATATTTAATAAATAATTAAAATAAATAAAAAATAAATCCTCACATGTTCTAGAAGACAATAGAGGGTACAGAAATGTATATTGTAAAATAACATTTAAAACCTTCCCATCAAATGATTTAACTTCTATATCCTCCTTACTGGAAAAGGCTAATTGCATATCATTTCCCACTATATCTCCTAAAGTAATTACAAGAGGATCTATTTGCCTCTGTACATTCCTCTCCCACAGAGTTACCAAGGTGCTCTCACAATGCACTTAAAAAGTGTAGTGTCTTGTGGGGTTTTGTTTGTTGCTCCCCTTCTGCTCCACAGAAATAAAACTGGCTTAAAAAATCCTCCTGAAATCTCTAACATGCCATCAGATGGGAACTGGCAGCTACAGCCACATTCTGAAGAATTTGTCATTTTACTTATAGGAAAAAAGGAGAGTAGCAGGAAACAAGTTAGGTTTTGTAGTATGAACCTAAGCTCGAAGCAAACAATTGATAACGTGGCCCTAGAATTCCATGTTACTTTCTGGATTCTGTACAATTTCCTATGCTCTCCATATTCCCCCACTTCTCTCCTTCTTCCTTCTCTTCCCAAGAGTTTGCCAAGGCAATCAACTCATCCTCTCACAGCTCCTGAACTCACTCTTCAAATTCTTTCACTCCTTCAAAGCTGCAGTCCCCAAATCCTCTCTTCTTCAAAAAGAACTGCTTTCTGCCCCACAAACCCTCCAGATAAACTGCCTCTTGCCCACAAGTCCCTCCTGCTCCCACATTCCCTTTCCCCCTCTCTGGGTCAGCATCCCTCCCTGTGCACCCACAGGGAGCAGAGCAGCATCTGCTGCTGGAGGAGCAGCACGAAAGGTTAGCAGAGCTGCCTGCTGCTTCCCTCCCAGGAAGAGAGAGCCTTGGAAGGAGTTGGTGCTGGCGTATCACTTATCTGGAGCTGCCTTTGAAACGCCACAACATTCCTGGATGAACAGATTGCTGGCAATCAGCAGGGAAAAAAAAAAAAAAAACAACACAACAACCCAAATCCACAAAACAAACAGAGGAGCCAGCCAGCCCTGAGCACTGCTCTGCTTTCAGCAGGGAACCGAGTGAGATTATCTGTGGGTTTGAGGTAACTGCACATGCCTGTGCACAGGCACGCTGCACACGAGGAGTTTAAACACTCCCAGCTTCTCACACATAATATTCACCTTTCCCACTTTCCCCGCTGGTTTTACCCCTGCATGTTTTACCCCACACCTGTGCTCCATGCACATCCTCCCAGGGGAGTTTGGCTCAGCCCTGACCTTGTTGTGTTTCCAGTGAAATCAACAGCGAAACTTAATTTGATTTTTGATGGAAAAATGAGCATCTTTGAAGTTATGCCCTTGATATAGATTTATTTAGGCAGTGAAATGTCACTTTCTAAATTCAAGTGCTCTGAGAGTTTGGATTGGTGACAGGTTTTTTGTTTGGTTTGTTTTTTTTTTGCAATTCTCCAGGTTTTACATTATTATATAATTTAGAGCAAGCCTGTTTGAAGGCCAGTGTTGATGCTTCCTCTAAAAACATCAATCCACATTTTCAGTATTTCCAGAATGCAAAAGCTCCCTGATGAGGAAAACATCAGAGATGAGCAGGTTTAGATAAAGACCTGGCAATACATACAAGAAAATTATGGAAATAAACTATTAATAAGAAATCATCACTTCCACATGCCTAGGACCACCTACTACAGCAAGAGACTGGGATAGCTTTTCTCCTTACCTCTGGAGTGTTTTTCTTGAACTCACGACTTTGCTCAATAAGTTTTTTCCTGGACTGCTCACTTTCATCTTGCCGGTTCGCCAATATTGTTGCTGTGGTATCGAGCTCTCTCTGGTAAGAAAAAGAAACACAAACAAAAAAAAAAAAGAAGAAAAGGAAATACAGTCAGAACTCTGTTTGTCACTGAAATGAAAAAAAAAACCCAAAAACCAACAAACAAAAAACCTTCATACATACATCATGTTATTGGGAATATGGGGATGGAAGGGCTAGGGAGCAGCACAGAACAAGCACCAGGCTTCCAGAGATCTTACCTCCTGAATAACAGCAAATGAAGCTCTACAACCTTTTGAATTCCATCTTGGAACCAAAATATCACCATTTTTCTTAAAACTATTCATGGCTCCACCTCAGCATTAAACACCAGCATTAAACAGGACAATACACACCTCCTAATAAACTCCCAAGTCCAGTGAAGATTACAGACCTTGGACATATTCAAACCAGGTTTATTTTCACCTGCCTGCTTTTTAAAGATCCTGTTTTTCTCTGTTTTGAGTAACCCTGTTATAAAAATTTATTAATTCAAATATTGGTTACCCTTATACTTGAATCTGGACTGGTTATGCTTCAGTCATTCTTAATCTCCTATGACATGCTGTATATAATTCCATACTGTCACTGCAGTGCTCTTTTCCATTTAAGTATTGCCTTATTTGAATACAAAATTATCTTTTTCTATTACTCAAATCTATTCCTCCAAGGTTATTAGCAGGTATCTCCATTTCCTCTCCAAAACATATCTTTTTATAAGCACCTGATGAATGCCAGAGTATCTTCCAACACTTTCTACTGAGCTGAAGCACAGGTCCCACTGTTTTCTAGCTTCTTCCAAGTCTGTTATCCCCATCTCAATTCCTCCACTCAGTGCTGTGCCTCCAAATGTCACCATAATAAATTGAACAAGTCACTTATCAGTGCATAAACCAACAATACTCAATCTGCTGTGTCAGTTTGTGCCTCTTCTGCAGTATTTCCATGTAATATGAAAAAAATAAAGGCAAAACCACCCCATTCAGCTACAGACATCGTTCCCCAAGTCACTGGGAGAATCAAGAATTCATGAAAGAAATGTGGCACTGTTTTATCCTCTTACTAATTCAAAAAGAGAAAAATCTGGCTATGAGAAAAGTTCATGAAAAGTGAGAACAACATGCTAGAGCAAGACTACCTTTACCTCATCCCTCTGCCAAGGTGCCTCAAACCTGCCTGCAAAACTCCCAATATTCTCCACCAGAAATTTGCCATGCTTCTGGAATTTGCTCATAACTCAACCACCTGTAAGGGACCAAAAACACAAACCTGGGACCTCCTGTCAGGTCTAATACCAGACACCAATAGGTGGTCAAGTCACTGACTTGTTACTAGATACAAATATTACTGTCTAAATACTCTGAAAAAGCCTAATTCCTAATTTTAGATACATTTTTGAGTGGGTAAATGTAAATCATGGATGGATGGACATGTGTCTTATGTAACTCCACAGTCTGACCTCTGGATGGAAAATAAAAACCCTTTTGAGTTCCCAACTCAAGAGGACCAATATTTTTTTCCCCACTTTAGGTTTATTAGCTTAAAATTATGATTTTTTAATAAATATATGGACCACAGTTATCCTAATCCTTGGAAACCAGCTCAATATGACAAATGGATTTGTAGCCAAGCAGCGTGCTGGAACCAGTGACCTAAATATTGTCACTGAAAAGCTTGAAAGTCTTTCTATATCTGACTTTGAGTAAAGAAACAGGGCAATATGTCCACCAGATCTTGGTTTGGAATTCTGTAACATATGTGAAATCTATTGCAGAAAAGTGGGAAATACTTAACAGTTGGATAAACCACATTTGAAATTCATCCCAGCTAAGTTTATGCAAGAAAAAAGAGCAACAGAAACCAATGTGGTTAAGCAGAACTATAAAGAGCAATATAACGGCTAAGCAGAAGGTTTTAAAAAATATAAACAATCTGGTACGGCCAGAAACTTGGAAAACTATATTTAAAAAGGAAGCACACATTTAGAGCCAAGCAAAGAAAACACAAATCATGAAGTAAGAGGGAATTTCAGTGGAGCAAAGAACCAAGTGCTTTGGCTTCCGATACCGAGCGCTAGCAAGGAGCCTGAGCAATGGAAAAGCAAGGCTTCTCAAGGCCCGTGCTTCCAAGTTTAGAGACAAGAAAGAAAAAGAACTGATTGAAATAAAAAGAATTTCATATTTTGTGCTACAATGAAGAGTGAGGCAGCAAATGACAAAGGACTTTCTCACCCTGCCTGATTGATACCAGTGTCTTGGTGCACTTACACCTGGTGCCTTCCCATTACTTTCTCAATTCCTTCTGGGACAGGTCTGATAATTCCTCCCCACAAAACATTTCCTTCTGTGACATATCAGGCACAGACGTTGCCAAGGAGAACTGCCAGCACACCACTGCTCTGAGCTGTCTGACTCTGGGGGCTGGAGCCCACGAGCTCCAGATTTTGCACTGATGAGCAACTGAGAGCGTAAGATGCAATCCCAGCTGAGGAGCAGCAGGTATCTAACCCCATGATCTGATACAGAATAAGGTATTAAATTTTCAAGCCATGTCAGAGTTAATAAGACCCAAATCAAAACTATTTGGAAAATGGCTAATCTTTTCTTCCTTGCTTGATCTGAACCGTGCACAATGCAAGTTTCATTTATTTAAACCTAATAATAGATACAGGATTACAACCCACAAGGACTAATGGCAGATTTTTCATACTTTTGTGATTTAATCTCACAAGATGGCCCAATCTTAAAAAAAAAATTAATGTGGCCAATGCATTATTTCTGCAAGCAAGCTCATTTTAAGGAGCAAAGAGTAGTAGCTTTAATATTTCAAACTTGAATACTGTGTAACACTCAGATGTAAACACTTTCCCAAGCCTTGCAATCACTCTCTAAGTAGATAACAAGTAAAAGGAGATGTAATTCTGCACAGAGAGAAGTGTGTTGGAGAGTCAAAAATAGGAGCCCATGTCTCAGTGTCATCCTTCACACCTTTGAAATCAAACGGGTTCCAATGAAAAGCAAACAAAAACCAGGGCTCAAAGGTGTTGCAGCGGTGACCTGGCTGTGCAAAGGATTCAAAGCCTGGAAGCTTCAGTTCCACTGATTCCACACTGGCTAATGAACTTTCTGGCCCAAAACAGCCACCTGCAGAAAGGGAGTCACTGCTCGGAGCACATCTTGAGAGAACAAGCAAGACCATTATCCCTCCCCCTGCCCCAAAGTCCCATCGATTTAGGGCAGGCACAGTTCAGAGATAACTAAAGAACTCTCTCCAGGGTTTCGACTTTGACCCATTTCAACAAATTCACTGGGGGTGGGAGGGAGGCAGTGGGAGGAGAGGAGACAAGAAAGTCTTGTGCTCCTAAGTGTGGGAGTCATTAGAAGCAGTCCCCAGAAAACAAACATTAAAAGCTTTCTTTCAGGCAGTATAGAAATAATAATAAAAAAAAAAATCTAAAACTAGGAAGGTCAATCCACTATCCAATGTAACAACAATCACCTTGGAGTGAATTTATGTTCTCTCAGGTACTTCCAGATTCCCTGTTCATCCTGCCTGTCACCCCATGGTGACATGGCTGCATGGGACCCACCAGTGCAGAGGGAGCCTGCTGAAAACTTCCCATCCTTCCCTTCCTGACTTCTGCTGCACTGAATCAGCTCCCTGCTCAGCTGTGCCCACCAGGAGCTGCACCATTCCAACAGGGAGCTGGGAAAACACAGCTGGAGTCAGGGGGCAGCAGAATCCCCCTCCTTGGCACCAGCCTGCAGTTAGGTTGACCCCAAGTAATTATGAAACTGCAGGCGAGTTTCAAGGTTGTTTTCCTTTACGGCTGACATGTCTTTGCCTACCAGATGCATTCTTTGATAATCACCCAGCAGCAGGGCTGCACCACTGACCAGTTCAGCACAACAAGGCCTTTCCTTTCCATAATAAGAAGATTCAAGTCAGCCCTTCCATGCCTGAGACCTGGGAGCTGCTGGGTGGCTGCTCTTTAAGTTGAGTCCTAAAAATTACTCACTTAGGAAAACAGTTTTGGAAAGAAATTGAACTTTCCTGGCTATTTATGAAGTTTCTGTTCCTTCACCACTTCTAACAGTTACCGGCCACTGCCCTGCCATGGGCATTTCACAACCAAAGAAACCACTTCAGCATCCCAATTCCCCCAAAAAGCTGCTCCAATAACCATACCTAGTCCTTAGTCTCTGCTTTAAACCAGTATTCCCATGGCTCACATGGAAGAAGTGACAAAAACCTGTAATAACCATCTATAAGTATTGTGACATAACTGTCTCCCAGACTTTTTAAATTCTCCCATATTTAAACGTTTAATCCTTGCTGCTTAATTTACCACAAAGCTCCTACAGTGGAGCAAGAAACACATATCACAACTTGAAGACAAACTGATTATTTCCTGGTAGGCTTCCAGACGTGGATGCAAAGCCTAAGCTGTGCCTTTGAAAGCCTTAAGCATGGCTGCAGAGATTAACAGGACAGCTGGAAGATTTTTTTTTTCCATAGAAAAGGTGATCAAAGCATTGGAATGGGCTGCCCAGGGAGGTGGTGGAGTCCCCATCCCTGGAAAGGTTCAAGAAATGTGGCACTCACTTATTTGTCAAGGTAGAGATCAGTCAGAGGTTGGATTTGATGATCTCACAGGTCTTTTCCAACCTTAATGATTCTGTGATTCACCATAAACCTCACTGTACTTATTACAAGGACTGACACAAACCACAATTTCATGTAGATTGGAATTTTCTACCAGTAAATGTAGCATTAACCACTTCCCCCGAAATCCTGTTTCTGTGTACTGCAGGTATTTCCCTTTATCACCAGTTCAATCCCTTCCCCAGTCTACTGATAATCTGCTACTGAATGGAGATTTTGGAAGTTTCATTTCTGTTTTCATCCTCTCACAGGACTGCATTTGTCAGATCTATCAAAACTCTCAATGTAGCTTTTTGCAATTTTTAATTTCCTATCAAAGGCAAATTTCCCGGTGCCAGGATGATGCCAGTGTAGAAGCGTCTTGCACAACTCTGCACACTTGTCTTGGGGAAATTTTACATCTCCCTGACTGCTCCATGAGGCAACCCACCCTTCAAAACCCCCTCGTTTGCACCTGTCCAGAAGCCAACATACTGATTATATATGTATTTCAGGAATATTTCTGAAATTATAAACTGCTTTGCAAGCTTGGTGTGTTCCTCCGGCAAAACAAAGCCATGCTCACCTGATAAGGCTCTAGATTATGACTGGGGGAGAAACCACAGAGCTGACATTGGGAATTTTTGTTAATGTCTGTGTTGACTGTAAAAGGCCAGCCCCAGTTGTAAGCTGAAAGTGCTTAGAAAGGTAAAACATTGTAAGGATTCTGTGAGCAGAGCTTGTGTCAGCCTTGCTGCAAAGCCCCTTTCTAAAACAAGCAAAAGGAAGGACCAGACAAGTTCAACAAGAGCACATCATCTCAAGAACCACGATCCCATCTTACAACTCGACAGTGACTGCTGAACAAATAACAAAGACCAGAATACCTGTAATTTACACTCCCAGAGAAATGAAAAAGAACAATAAAAACCCACAAGCATTGAAACACATTTCTGAGGAAACATTTTGCCACTTGGCAAACAGATGCAAATACCTTTCACACGTAGAATTAGTTAGAGAATTTCAATAAACACATTTTATTTCCTCATACTGAAGTAATTTGACTCCAAATAAGTTTTTAAACAAGCTTTAACTGGAACAAATTTAGGGCTCTACACAATGCTTTTGGGACAGGGAGGCAACGTGTGTGGTGGCCACTGCATAAAACAAAGAGAGCAAGAACAGAGGTGCCAGTGGAGTCATCAATAAAATTACCTTAATTTGCAGGCTACTTAAAAAAAAAAAAAAAAAAACAACCAAAAGGAAAATGTAAAAAGAAAGGGTGTTGTGGCTTTGCCTGCTCACAACAAGAACAGCCAGTGCCACAAATGTAAGCAAAGCTTATCAAACTATCTTCCCCCAAAGAGGGGAAAGGTAGCACTGGCTTTTCAAAAGGAGCTACGATCAGCAGGAAGAAGCCACACAAACACTGATGCCAGCAACAAATGCACTGTGAGGAGAAAAGCTTGGCAGTGCCAGAGCCAAGATGATTATTCCTGTCTTTTCTTCTACACCTTGAATTCAAAACTTTTTTTAAAATGCGAAGAACTGGAGAGTATCCAATGCCAAAGGTCTGTACTGAAAAAGCCTTTTCTCTCAAGAAAATAATGAAACATTGCCTTTTTGCTTCAAAAGGTAGTTTTTCCTCCTCCAGCATTACTTACTCCCTCTTTTCATCCTCCTCAAACCCAGGTGCAGAATGACTGCACAAGTCCCAGGCCCGAGGGTCTCCAGCTCTGCTCACAGTGGCACCAGGTGGGTGATGTGCTCTGCCCTCTCTCCAGACATAAAGCTCAGGCTTCATTCACAGCACCCTCAACCTTCACCCCAAAGCTTCTCTCCTCCTCCTGTTCCTCAGTTCCTACCCTAAACTAATCTCTTTGTTCCTGCCAGGTCCACCCTCACCTCAGCCCTCACCTTGAGCACTGGGCAAGCTAAAAACCACTTTAAGGGTGGATTTTACCAGACCCAGCAGCACTCCCTGCTCTCTGCATCCCCCAGCCTGCTCCTTTCCCAGCTTTCTCCCAAGCTGCTCTCCCACAGAAGCTCCACAGTGTGAAACCACCAGCTTCCATTACCTCACCCAAAGACCCGCAGTTTGGGCTCAATATCCGGCAGAGGATCTGTCAGCAAACCCACTCCACCAGTTACTTAACACTCTGCTTGGTTCTGCATTGCAGCTCATCACACTTTGGAAAGCCATAAATTTCCTAAAAAGTGATTTTTTTTTTTTTTTTTTTTTGCTGGGGAAGAGTGCTCCCTTGGTTTTGCAAGCACAGCACATCCCCAGGCGGCCGGGCTGCAGCTCCTGTCCCGCTGGGGAGCTGCCTACAGCTTCACCCACTTCCCACACCAGCATTTTCACACTCTTCCACTTAAAAGCAAAAGTTCAATACCCACAGCAGAGAAAGCCAAAAAAGTAATGAGTTAATTTAAGTGTTGCTGCAGTGAGGCTTCCCAGAAGGGAGGATTTCAGATGGATATAGCAAGGGGACAGTGGGAAGCGGTGAGGGCTGCTCCAGCTTGGAGCAATCTGCTCACCCACCATCCACTGGCTGTGGTGTAAAATCACAATACAACCCTGTGAGCACCTGCTCAACTGCCCTGTGCTGGCTTTCTACAGATGAAATAAGGTTCATCATGTACTT
The DNA here is from genome assembly GCA_016584745.2 of Phylloscopus trochilus trochilus. Classification (NCBI taxonomy): domain Eukaryota; kingdom Metazoa; phylum Chordata; class Aves; order Passeriformes; family Phylloscopidae; genus Phylloscopus; species Phylloscopus trochilus. Next base: position 6,717,968 of record WQNJ02000022.1, read on the forward strand.
GCTTGTTAATCACTGTGAAAGAAACAAAAAAACCAAAAAACCAAAAAACCAAACAAACAAACAAACAAAAAACAAACAAAAAAAAACCCACAAAAAAACCAAAACCAAAAACGCCGCAGCTTAGTATTTGTGACTACGAGGTGGTGGGGATTCAAACTGCATCTTCTTCTGCCAAATGAAATAAATTATGGGAAACCAAAGGAAACTCACTGCTGCTTGCACAGCCCTTGCCTGGGCAAGACCCAGGGTAAAGTCCATCATGCTTGACCTCCTGTCTCACTGGTTGATCAAAGGCTGACCAAAGCACAAAGCCAGCTGACCATACTGACCATAGCTCTGACCACAGCACAGCAGCCAATTGCCCCGTGGGTAGAGAACATAAAACCACAGCCTGGAGATCACGGCACACTGGGTCCCACCAGGGCCAGGCTGCCCTTCCCATCCCCTCCACTTCTGTCACAGCCAGTAGGAGCAGGAGGAACATCTCCTGTCCCCTCCTCAGCCCTCCACACACACGGGTGACAGGGAATGGAGAAGGACACTGAGGGAAAACCAACAGCTCAACCACATTTCTGATCCCAGCAAACTGGGAGCCAGGGGATGCACAGCATCCATGACCCATAAAACACATTTACTGTGTTTCTGATCCCAGCAAACCAGCCAGGAGATGCACAGGACCCATGTCCACAAACGAAATTTTTGGTAGACGATTTTAAATAGTCTTGGCCCTTAAATTAGAAAAACATATAAAATAAAAGGCAATTAACTGATGAACAAGTACAAACTCCTGAGTGCACCACTCTTGCCGTTTGTCTGAAGCCCAAATGCAGCAGCCTGTGCTCAGGTGGAAGGGGATTACGCTGCCATTTTGTAATAACACACCTTCAGCAAATGTCTTGCTTCCAAGAAAGATCAGATTCATGAGCTACGTTAAATAATTCTTTTGACCACAGATCAAAGTAAAACGTGGTCTTTAAAAAGTGGTTTAAATATCAGAAAGTGCAACTCTTTAACTAAGCTCTGTTACATCATTTACAGTACTGAGTTACTCCTGTTTCCAGCCTAAGCTGTGCTGGTAAATGAAGCATGACCAGGCTTTAAGCAAGACACGTCCTGTAACACAGACCAGGATTTATAACTTGCTGTACAGGTTGCCACCAATAAATCAATAATATATATACACACATAGGTGTGTTTCAGTGTGAGTTCTGGGAACTTGCTGTTTGGAAAAAAAAACCACAACCAAACCCTCAAGCTTTTTTTCTTTTTATTCTAAATGAAAACCAACTCATTGCTCAGCTTTTAGTCAACTTCTCCCAACTCCTAACTATGCTGTCTTCTAAAACAAAAATTCACATTTTTTCTTTGATGAAATGTGTTATTAATTTTAATTTCTTTAACAAGGTTAACCATTACAGACTGAGTCCATCCCAGCCACCACTCAATAATCCTTCTGTCTACAAATGCAATTTCCAATCTCAAAGCTGCTTCAGCTGTTTCCTAACATTGGGATATAAAATATTTACCAATAAAAGTACAAAAACACACTGAAAAAGCAACCTAAAAATACTTTTAAAACCACATTTCAGCAAAGTAATTCCTTCAGGGATGGGAAAAAATTACCATGGACTTGAACTAATCACCTCGTGTTTTGCTCCCTTCTCATGTTTTTGGGCATTGCAGAAATGGGATAATGGATGAATAAACTATCCTACCATGACAAATATGGTTTGGAAAGATGGGGCTAGGCATAACTCGGAATTTTTTGTTGTTATAAGTTTAAAATCCTAAACCACAGGCATGTGCACTACAGAAAACCTATAAAACATATAATGGAAATGCTGTGCAGTGGCCCCCTTCTAGCAGGCCCAATTTCACCTCCCCTTTTATAGTGCTGATCCAGGGACACGTTCAAATTCTGATTTTTCCCTTCACTGGAGGTCTTTGCTCCCTGTGGAGGAGCTGCTCAGCAGCGGGCACGGGACAGGGACACACAGAGGAAGCTGGATGGGGAACTTGTGTTAAGAAATCAGTTGTAACAAAAACAAGATCAGAAGAAAATTACTGGCAAATGAAATTGCTGTTTGATAAACAATTTAAGCAGGAAGAGTATTTGGCAGAGGGTTTCCAGGGAACGGTCCTTGACTCCTGACTAACATGCTTCCTCCCTTGGTCTGAGTTTGTTGACTTTCTGGGCATTGCTGTAAGGTTTAGGCAGTTTCCCATGATGGCAAAAATACAGCCTTTTTTGATAAGCTGCCTGTGAATGCAATTGGTGGATGTTTTCTAAAAAATTATAGATATAAATAGGAAACAAGAAAGCAACAATTTCTTTATTTAGGCTTTTCCTACTACTAAAAAGCCCCATTTAGCCATCTTAGTATCCTTTATGATCTGAGTCCCAAACATTGACTCAGTTTGGCATGACAACACACGATGAGAAATGTATATCTGACATTTAATAGCAAAAGCAAGCCAATAGCAAACGTGAGATATTTTGGACAATTAAAGAGAAGACAGGATTATGAAGCCTTTCAGAAATTTTTTTACAGTTTTTTTTTTTTTATATTTAATCTGGATGATTACAGTCCAGCATAAATAGATACCAACCCCACTTGATGCTGAACTGAAATCAAGAGGCAGAGGCGGTGGAATGCAGAATGCCTTTTCTAGGTGTTTCCCAACAACATATTGCAGTACTTAGTTAAGCTCATTTTCTGTGACATGAAAAGGAAAATAGCAGAATTGACTCATGAAGTAAAATTAGCTGATGTACAGTCACAAGGAGGCTGGATTGGAGTTGACAGCAGCCAGAACTGCATTTAACAAAAACTAACATGCTTCATGCTAATAATGGTGCTGGTTCAGAGCCACAAGGACTATTCTCTGTATTTTTAACATGGACTGACTGTTTTTAAACCAACATTTCCAATAGCATACCCTAAACTGTACATCAGGAAATATTTAAAGACCTTCCAGAAATGATGTATTATGAAAGGCATTTACAAAATAGTTTTTAAAACACTGCAAATCTTGCATTTCCTATCAGAAGATGCCTCCAAGGAGGCACCAAGCCATGGAAAGCCAATATCTACTTGCTCCATGATCACAACTAAGGTAGACAGAACAGCTAAAAAACGTTTTTAACCAGAAAAAAAAAAAAAGTTTGGTGATAATTTACAGAATTCCTCCACTATTCACTGTAACAAATCACCCTTGAATGAAAACAACAGATTTAGCTGCAGTGGCACTGTCAACCTCGCTATGATACACTGGCACTAAAAAGTCCTTAATTTTGGCTATCAAATACAATTTCATTTTCTTGCACTTTAGGGCAGTAAAAACAATTCTGTGAAGACTCTGTGTTTACAATCCCGCAGTAAAGAATGCAGCTGTCTCAATCAGTGCTGATTGTCTGTTAATTAGCTCAGTTTTACAAGCTGATGGAACAGATTACTTCATTCCCTCCCCACGCTCAGAAAGAAACTACAAATACAGTTATCTCCAATACAGTAATTTTTGCTTCCCGACAGTTTGGGGAGGTAGATGATGTGCCAGGGACACAAGTGATCTCGTTACCAAGAAATCATTTCTGTTTGTGTCTTTGCCAGGCACTCTGTCATACAGCGATTTTCAGTCCATATATAAATGCACACACATCTCTCTCTCCTGCATGAAAAGTGAAATAAAGAGCACCGCTTTCTGATAAAATGGAAATACCTTCCCTCTCTTTTGCTGTGGCAGAAACCAAGTAGATGATCTTCAAGATGCCTTCCAAGCCAACTGTTTAATGATTCTAGGATTATCAGAGTCCTTTAGGAACAAAAGTCAGGTCCTCATGAACAACTTCCTGTCTATATTATGTATTTAATCAGAAACACATTTCTGACCCCAAACCAGTACTGAATTTTGTGACCTAGAGCAGCAAACTGCAGGTTTTTAGAAGAGCCTGAAGTTGCTGCTGCCGTTCTCCATCCCCACGTGCTTTTTCAGCAAACCACAAATAAATAGCTGGATCACCTCTGAGCTGCTCTCTCAGATTCACTGCCTCTAGTACCTCATCCTGTATCTAGACACTCTTGAAGAGAAGCCAAATTTTAGCTTTCATATATGCAGACAAGAGGTTGGACACCCTCATCCAAATGCCAGTAAACACTTCTGCTGAGAAAACCGATGGAACACTATAAAGCCCCAGGCCTGACAATATGAAACCGATCCAAAAATGCCTTTTTTGAGATGACACAACATGCTACACAATGTATCAAACAAGAGAGGTTTCACTTTGAAACTGATTTTCTTTCTTGCTCAGTTTAGATCCTTCATGATTAGGAAAAGAGAAAAAGATGTAACTAAAGAACATCTATGTACTTAAAACTCATTTTTCTGGGGGTACATGTAGCTTATTGCAAATGCAGCAAGTGAACAAATATGAAACTCCACAAAACCATGGAATTATCAGACCACCAGAGCTGGGTTTTGGAAGTGTATCTGGGTGAAAAGTACAAAGGACAACCTAAATAAAACAGTAATTTTTTTCTACGCAAAGACATCTGTAGACATCTGCTCTAACAGCAGCATCCCAGAGAGCCTAAAACCTCTCAAGGATTTTCAGATTTCAGGACACAAAAAATGTGAGAGTTTAATTTTTGCATTATGGACAGGCATCCAAAGTAGATGACTGAGAACACCTTGCAGAAAATTCTCTGGATCCACAGAACCAGCACTGGGGGAAGAGAAAGCCTGAAATCCAGCAGCCACCTCAGGTTAGAGATGTAAACCTGGACAATGAAGGAACCAAGACCAACAAGCACCAGCTAATGCCTGAGCATTTTTTCAGCTTTTGTTTTTCATTTAAGTTTAGCTAAATCATATTTCTCAACCCTATATGCACTTCTTTCACAACACTTAGCAAAAAGACATTTAGAATATGATCCTGGCTTCCCAAAGTTCTTCTGCAGACCAGAGTAAAAATGGAGGGGAGGGGTGTGTTAGGTTTTGTTGGGAGGTTGGTTGTTTGTCTATTTTCCAAACAAAGGTTTTATTCTGATACTTCTTTGGTGTGTTTTGCTGCCTGTCCCATGACCTGAGGATACCTGGTTGGCTTCGCCTCCAAACACCAAACAAAACACCTTTGCTGAACATGCAGCATCAAGTGCTGCATTTACATCCCTGACTTTTACTGCCACTCCAACGCTTCCTTGGCTCTCACGTGCCAGGGCACAGACAGTTACAGCCCTGGGAAGTTTCAGCAGAGCTCTTGAACTGCTGCCATCCCCTTGGCTGCCTGGCATTGCGACATCCCAGTTGCATCCCATCTCTTCCCACACGGGGAGGAGGCAGAGGTGTGAGAACGCCGGGGACCAGGGCTTGGGGCTCCAGGGGAATCCAGCCAGGCACCCACAGGAATGTTAGATTCCTGTTAGAAAACAGCAATTTGGGAAGGGATAGCTGGCTGCCGTTTGATGCAAACAAGGCACTGCTGGTGAGCCCTCAGTGCTGTTCTGCACATCCTCTCTGGGTGTATGAGTTACCTGGCTGTAAATCACTCTTTAATCTTTGTGCCCCATGTGCAGCCATCCACCTGCAGCTGCAGACAAAAGTCCCCAAAGCCTTTCCTCCATCTCCCTCAGCACTCAGCAGGACACTGCTTAGGGTTGGACTGGCTCAGGTTTGCTGTGGGATGGACCCTGAAACACTGGGAAATGTTTGGGAAGAAGCAAAGCATGTTACCTCAGTTACTTCTCCAGGGCACCACCATTACAGAAGCTACAAGGCAAAACAACCACCTACACACACTTTCCTATTTTTGTGTAAAGCCTCACTTGATCTGCTGCTCTATCCTCCATGCTTTGTATTTGATACATTTCTAGACAGATAGATTATGCTCTAGCAAACTGTCCATGATAAAAGGGGAGAGGGTGAGGTTGGGAATTATGCTTTCAAGGCAGTTCAGTTTCTTCTCGTGTCTCTGCCCAGACAATAACAGAGACAGCAAAAATCACCAACAGTTAGATAAGAAATAGACTCTTCCTTGCCCATCTATCCACAGGGACTGCAGCAGCCCTGCACTGCCAGTCCTGCTCCCCCATTACCTGAGGTAGAGGATATTTATTGAAATGATGCAAAATGCCTTTCCTTCTTTTGACACTCCTGCAGTGTGCCCTAATCTTGTGCTTTAATCCATTCCTTTGTGGGTAAGGAATAAAGCTACTGCTGCATTTTTATACTGACTACGCACACCAGTCAAAAAAACCAAATATACAAAGTGCCCTAAATAGTCAGCCAAAACAGAATGACAAAATTACACATTACTTCTGTCATTACATGCTCTCCTTTGCTGTTTGTCTAAGGTAAGCAGAATGCCACCTTCATAATGGATTCAGCCCTGGAGTAAGGCTGGACTGCCGAGGCTGGTGAACCTGAGGTAACACTCCATCACTTATTTACTGCATCTCTAAAGCATTTCAGATTCTAAGCTGAATATATATTTCACACAGTACCAAAACTTTTAAATATCCACAGGAAGATTTCATTTTTATAGGCAATAAACATTAAATCTAAAGGACTGGAACATAAAAAGTGTTTTAATACCATATAAATCACCTTTCCCTAGACAGAATAAATCTCTGAAGGTTTTAAGGACTGCAATATAAATTTTTATGGCAAATTATCTACATAGGAATTACTTGCACGAGATGCACTTTCACTTCTCCCTCTCATTTGCATAGTGCTGACAATCTTTTCAATCAAAACGTTCAATCCAATTTGAGAAGTCCAGAACACAATGTGCAGCAATGCTGGGCTAAACGCTGGGTGGTTGGTTCCTCCTGCTCTTCCTCAGGAGTTTTCGAGCTGCTTCTCCCTCTGTCAAATACAGAAGCTGGCTTTGCACAGGTAACAACACCAATATGTAAAAATTAAGGCTTAGATGAGTAGCTACATCCTTGTGCAAAGCACTTGTTGACTTTACTAACACAGGAGCCTTCTGCAAGGCCTGGCAACTAATGTCATGCTGCAAGCAGCACTGCAAGAGTGACACAGTCTGGATGGGGAGAGTCTGAATTAAGGAGGAACAGCCAAAATCATTCTTTGGGATGCTCAGAAGGGGCATTTTCGTGGCAAAGTTGGTACAGCACTGAGAGGTCATGATGGAGGAACGTCATCAATGGGGAGCCCCAGTGCTCTGCAAGGATGAGGACACAGTATGGGTGACAGGCCCTGCTCAGGCAGGACATCAAGCATCACACTGGAGATTCCTCCCATCCAGCGTGCCCACAATGGCAGGATCTCTCCAAGGAGCCCAAACCTAAGGAGATGACACCTTCAGTCAGGTTTCACAGCTCTGACTTCCAGCTAACCAGTTAATAACAACAGAAGGTGAGAGGCTGAGTCTTTTTCCTGGCGAAACAATAAGAGCTCACTCCCAGGAGCTTCTTGGCACAAACACTTCCTCATGACTGAAGCACAAAGGTGCCCAAGATGTGCAATTCCCGAGTCTCCAAGCGCACCCATCCTGAAAGGACAGGCTCCCTAGAGGTGTGGTGTACCACTGTTACCAAAAATACTCGGGTTTATTCACCGTTTCATTACAGCAAAAAAATGTGCTGACAAGGACTCTCACAGAAACAGGCAGAATTAATTCTTGGAAAACCTCCTGTTGCCTTGGAGTCTGGTCTGAAACGTGCTCAGGACTTCACCAAATCCTCCCCTCGGGGGAAATCAGGGTACATACAAAGTTAAAGCACCTGAAGAACAGCAAAGTCACAACGGAAAAAAAAGAAAAAGAAAAAAAAAAAGTAGGAAGCTTGCTAAGAGAGCTAAGAATAGCACTGCTTTATTTCCAATGTATATTTCCCTTAGAAAATATTTTCAGGACTTCTGTCCTACCAATCAAATTAAGATAACAGAGCAGAGGAAGAAACACAAGACGGTTCCCAGACGGTTTCCTATGCTTCAAAGGTATTTATTTAATAAGTACCATGTATGGATAAAATGAGATCATCAGCCCAGTCATAAGACGGTTCTCCAAATTTTTAATGAAGCCCTGCAGTGTGTGATTTACAGAGTGATGGTTGGTGCTGCAGGAAGCAGCAGCTCCCAGTGCCAGAATGCCCTGAGACTCAGAGGGTGTGAGATTTCTGCTCCAGGAGGGGAGGGAAGAGACCACTGAAATTCATGAAAGTCAGGGACTTGCAAAATAAAAAATTACAGGGTCATTTCCAAGACACAGAGTTTTGGCCAATGAAATGAGGCATTTGCTTTCTATCTGATGAAGGAGTGAAGTGACATAAAGCTTTCTTCCATGTGATTTCACAAGCTTTTATTACTTTCCTGAATTATCTTTGAATCTAGAGGATGGAATATTATTTTCTTTTGAAATATCAGGTTGTTGCTAGTCTTCCCACTTGTACAATCCACAAAACCTATTAACATTTTCAGTAATTAATGCTAATACTTGAGAAAAAAAGCCATTGTGTTAAGAAATGCTTTAACAAGATCAAGAAAGAAAACAAGTGCTTCTCAGACTGTACATAATTTATCTTGCTACATAATTATTTTTTTCCACAAAAAACCAAGCAGGGACCACGTATCGCTGTGTTCAGCACTCATCTTCATTATTCTCTTTCCTCTCTTTCCCCACAAGTGCAAATTTTAGAAAAACATTCATTTGCTTCACAAGAGAAAACTAAACACTTACACAGACCAGTTCCTCTCCAAACTTCCCTTTTGGGGGCAGGCAAAAAAAGGGGGAAAAAGAATTTTTGGGCTTTTCTCTGCCCATACTCTTAAACAGTTTGATAGACAGACTTTTCTTTTTTAATACTTTGAATCTAGGCCTAATTTATTTAATTGGGCCCCTGCAAGGATGCATTTCAAATGCTCCAAGATCATAAATATTTCTATTTGAGGCCCATCATAAAGTGATGCAGCCTTGCCAGGGGGATATCAAGGCTGGCTCACCTGGCCCTCCAAACAGTGTAAGGGCACTTGGGTGAGTTCAGCACACAGGAGCAAGAACCAGGACTTCACTTTCAGTCAGGCTGATGAATTTAATCATACTGGAACCAAGACATACTGAACTGGAAAGTCTGACTCAAGTTGTGGCTGCTTTCCCAAACAGATCATGAAAGAATATTCAGCCCTAAACTTAGAGCAGCTCAACTATGTATTTTATAGGATATTTATCTATGAATCAGCAGATCACAGACTTGAAGGCCAGACATTCTTCCCACTCCTGCCTTTAGTCATTTGATCAGGAGAACCAAGAAAGAACACGCTGAAGAAGTTTATACCAGTTCTTCTCAGAGGAAAAAAATTGAAGGGTTAAAAAAAAAATTAAATAAATAAGGAAATCAGCAAGCCTGAAGCTAGCAAATAGAGAAATTCCAACAGAAAGAAGCAGGGATCTGGAATGCCAAGGCAAACCACGCTTGCTGCTTTGGGGTGGGGTGGAGGGCATATCTAAAATCACTACCTTTTAAGTAGGTTGAGCTCACTGTCAACCCCCCTGGCTAAAGTACACAACCAAAAGGCAAGTAAATTCCTTGGAAAATGAATAATTTTCAGAATGAACTGAAAGTTGAACAGAGGTTGGGTACATGGGTCAGAAGGGGCCCTTCAAGCCCACAGAATTCACAAGAATTGCAGAGCACAGGCTGCACCTGACAGATGTGGCTCTGTTCCTCCAGCCCCTCTCCTGACATAAACTCACTACATTCCTCCCCCATAGTGAGGGTTTGCCACCCAGAAAAACCTCCCAGTAGAAGAAAAAAAAAAATAAAATCCACAGACCACTGTACATCCTGCTACAATCTGGCAGCAGAAGGTGGCACAGACTGTTCAGCACTTTGGGAAGTTGTTTCTGTCCACTAAAGTATGATTTTGGTGTTGTCAGTGTCATTTGAACTTAAACATTGCTGAAAATTAATGCAAACCTAAGCCTGCCCACAGGCACCCCCACAGATGGGAAGTGGCTCCTGAGTTTCCCTGCAGAAAGGAAGAACTTTGTGTGTGCACGGGGGATTAGAGGGACCAGGCTCACCTTGCCCTCCATGGCTTTGTGCAAAGGCTGTGCTCAAGGGTCCCCAGCAAACACAACTGCAGTTTGGGTCCCACACTGGGCAGTTTGGGCACAGGAGGACAGGACAGAACTTCAGCACTGGCACCTTCCTCAGTTCCTTACCCGAAAATAATGTGGGTGTTTGTGGAAAACTGCAATCCAAGGCCTCAACCACAAGGCCTTTCTGGATGGTGCTGACAAGACCAGAGCATCTGCTGTCAAGTTTAATGAGTTCCCCCAAAGCTACACACAAACCTCATCTGTAAAACAAATTCTTTTTTTCCTTCTGGGTCAGTTTTGCAGTTGACTTTTCCACAGACTTTGCCCCTAAGGAATGCCTCAGCTGCAAAGCAGGAGGAATGGAGATGCTTGGCATAAACATGAATACGCTGGGAGAGGACTCTGCTGCTCTCAACTTCAAACGTGTTGCCCATGGAAAGGATGAAATTTTTAATTCCAATCCCACCTCTGAAAAAGATAAGTTGGCAGTGCCATCAGCACCCAGATAGGATACCCAGTGACTTCTGGGCAATTCATCTGGCGTGGGTAGGTCTGCTCAACCATGTGATCAAACTCCATTACTCCTCTTCAAATACATGCAGTAACTTTTCCTCAAGCAGAAGTTCTCCCACATGCAGCAGCCAGAAGGTAACATCCTCTGGTTCTAAAGAACCCAAAACGCCTCATCCCCTCCCTGCACACCATGGAACACCCCAGACTTCACGTAACATCACAGACCCAGCAAAAACAACCTTTCAGTCTCCCTGGCACAGGTATGTATTCTGGATGTAACAGGAGGATTAGAAGTTCTCGCTAAGATTCAGGGCGTGCTGTTCAGTACTTTTAAAAGACATATTATCATCTAAAGAAAACTGTATTTCTGTGTGAGCAATGACACACTCTGCCCTTGGACACCTTCCAGCACTGGGCTGGGGCTGAGTGCTCAGCCAGGGCTCTGAGGATGAGCTCCTGGCCGGGCTCAGCCCTAGATGGCACTGCTTATCACTGCTCGGCACGCTCCTGGCTGGCTGTGCCGTGCCAAAGAACGCGCTCACCAGACACAGATCATGCACCAAAGGGTACACACTGACACCTCAGCACCTGCAGGGCTGCTGTGCAGCTCTCCTGGACACAGGGACACAGCAGCAGTCCCAGCGCAGGGACAGCGTGTCACTGACACATCCCAGAGCTGCCAGCAGCCCCCTCTGCGTGCCTGTGACTGGGGACAACCTCTGCTCAGCCTCCCAGCGGGGAGATCTGCTCCTGAAGAGCAGCTTGATACCAGCCTTTAGGATTTTAGGACTTTCTGGGAAGTCCGTGAATAAACTGCCAAATTACTTCTTTAATAATTCACTGCAAAAAATGACCATCACAAAATGTAAGAAAGAACTCTGGTATTACAGATACCCCCAACACTGCTCTGTTCTGTACAGCAGAAGGTGCCGGAGCAATATTATTTTAAATGTATTTTACTCAAATACATGCCAGAATTATCCTATCTAAACCACTGTGAAAAATTGAAACTAGATTTGATCACAGCTATTTTCAGATACCCCATGACTGGCTGGTGCTTTTCAGGTAACACAGTTATAGTCTCCATGCTAATCCCTCCTCCTCCCCCCTGTTCCTTTTTTAAATAGTTGTTCACTTTTCTACAGAAGCAAAGGATTTTGTCATTTCAGGACAGACTCTAGGGTTCTCATTATTTTCTGCAGAAAACTCAGAAGTAGGAACAAACAAATCCTCTCCTGTTGCTGCCCTGAAAGGATCAACTCCAGCTGACAGCACAGGGCTCTGCCCTCCAATTCGAAAATGTCCCCTCATCCCTGGGTGTGCAGCACAAGCAGCACTGAGCACCATTTGAGGAAAAAGGGAATTTGCTGTTCCCCCATCACATGCAAAAATTGAGAAAAGGAACTTACCGTGATGCTTTTTATAACCCGTGATGTTGTTAAACTGTCAGAGATTATTATAATTTCAGATAGATTTGATAATAGTTTTGACACAGAAACACAGGTACTTTTTTGTTTTCAGGAGATTTGAAATGACAAATCAACCCACTGTCAGTTCATGGTCTTGCCTCTCTACTCTGATTTATTTACTTATTTCTGCTGTCAGTGAGCCAAGCACTGGGGAACAATATCTGTAAGGGTGACCCTATGAATAGGAGGGACTGGGACTTGCTGAAAAACAAGTCAGGAGTGCTCAGTGCTCCCTTCACACGTTCATCACCCATCCTGCCCTCTGCACTTCAACATTACCCTTCAGCAAGGGGGTTTTGTTACCAGCAAACAAATCTGGTAAGGAAAAGGAGTTCATTACACTCTGGTTCCATACCAGGTTTAGCACCAAGATGCTGACAAGGAACTCTGTTTTAAGTGCCAAATTTGAGTGACAATTCCCAGTTTCAGTTTGCACAAAGTCCTTTAAAGATTCCCTGTCTCCAGACACGCTAAAGGTGGCCATCAAATAGTTAAAACAGTCCTCAAATATGGCAGGGAAGTATTCCAAAGATTAATAACTGATAGTGCTGTTTAAGAACTGAAGTTTGAGAATTATGGTGAAGTTTTAAGGAGCTGATTTCCGTTCTTCTCCATAAAACCAGAACGTGGATTGAGTTAAAGTCCTTCCAGAGAGCAGGGTGCATTCACAACCAAGTCAATACCCCTCTTCCTCAGAAAAACTAATTAAAAGATGAATTGGCAGTAGGGAGCTCTGGGGAGAGGTTTAATGATCCAACTTAAAATATCTGGTTAAAGGAGATATTCTGTTTACAGAAAGATCCCAGGGTTTCTTGGGTTTTATTTTTTTTAAGAGTCTCACACCTACATTAAAACATAACAATGATCTCCCTTCAAAATTAACACTGGAGTGACTAAGTCAGAATTTAAAGCAGGCACTGTTTTTTAAGCCCTGTTTACAAGAAAGGTCACTAGATTTATCTGGGTTGCCCAAGTGACCCATGGCCTTACAACACCATGTAGCAACCCATGTCCAAATATAAATGGAAAGTATGAAACAACATGGAATATCTCCTACTGCTTGTATCTAAATCAAGAAATACAGTAAAGTCAAGCAACAAAGGACAAGTTTTTCATTTGACTAGAGCACAGACAAAAAAGGCATCTTTAAAACAAAAGAAAAAAATGGCACTAGATACACATCACCTAGCAGGAAATCCTGCCAGATAGCATCTGCTATACAAAACTGGGATTTTTCACTGCAATGACATCATTTGCATAGGTTGTCATAAAAAAAGAAGATCTTTGAAGAAAAATAATGCTATCCTACCTGGCCCAGTGCACTGCACATGGCAGGGCAAAGAAAAAAAAGAAAAGTATTGCTCTGACAACTAAAAAAAAAAAAAAAAAAAAAAGGTTTTTTTATCCCTAATGCTTTATATTTCAGTGTAAGAATGTGCTCAGTTTAACTACAAAGATAAGGAGAAGTTGAGAAACCTGTTTACATTTTTGCCTTTGCACAACCCTGTGCATGAGCAGCCCAGCAATAGTAAGGAAAGTAACTCGTCACAAACAGCTCGAGCCTGCCAGCAACGAAAATTAATGGGAAGGCAAGGATTTTCTTTTGATGTTGGAAAGACTCCAGTAAAAACTGGTTTGTACATGGGAACATGGTGTCAGACTAGAAGAGAATCAGCTTGTCTGACTTGTGGTTTTCTTGACAACATTCATCTTCTCTTGGCCTGATAGAGAGCAATTAGTGCTTGTCAGTTGAATCATGTGTTATTAAGATCATTCAGGCATTTTTTAATTATGATTACCTAAACAGACAGCAAAAGAAATTCTCAAGCAACTCTAACAATCCACTTCCTTTTCAGATGCTTCCAAGTGTTTTCCCCTTTAATGTTTCAAAGTACAGCGCTGGATTTTACCTGCAAAGACCTCAGTACCTTTTCCATTTTAAACACAATAAAAAAAAAAAAAGAAAATGGCACTGTAGCCTAAAATCCGAGGATTATCACTTTACCAGGTGCTCTAAGTAATAATTTTTTTTTGTAGTTAAAAAGTAGATCAGTCTTCTCTAAACCCATTAAGCTGCTCTATACGCCAAGACTTGTTTTAGAACACCTAAAACAATGCCTAATAGGTTTATAAAGATACAGCATTTCTAATACATACTTCTTTCTTTCACCATTGCAGATTTCCAATCAGGATATGAACAGTGTCAGGAATGACATCATTCTTGGGTGGTGTTTCAAACTCCTCCCCAAATAAAATGGTTCCTTATCACTGACTTGGACAGTTTTTCCCACTGTAAAGAAAGCTAAAAGCAAGACAAGACTAGACATAAAGTTTCTAGTTATTTAAATTCCAGATATCAGAGTAATTGGATTTTACAGACTTTGCAAAGATGAGATCAGGACAGCTTCAGTCCTAGGTCTGAGCTTAGAACGCCACTTTTAGAGCAACACTATTGTTTCTTCCCCGTTGGCATTTCTCCCTTCTCTTTATCAGGGGATTTTTTGAGTTCCTAAATTAACATTTCCTTTTTTTTTTTTTTTTTTTTTTTTTTTCCCTGCTTGCTGCAAGCCTTGGCCCCCAGAACTCGCTAGCTCTTCTTGCTGTACCATCTGCTCCTGCACGAGGCCAGCCAAGGGCCTGCACGGCACCATTTGGGAATTGGGAAATGAAGTTCTCAATTCAGTGCAAACCCTGATATCCCTGTGAAGCACTGCTCTGGTGCTCTGGTGAGCTGTGCACTTCCCCTGCACAAGAAGCTCTGTTAAAAGGAACACACATTTCCAAACAAACAGGGTAAATATTTAGCATGCACCTTGATTTTAATAGGCATCAAAATCCTGCTCCTAAAATGAATGATATTCAAGTATCTATTACCAATTCCCAGGAGTACATCTAATGAAGGATCCTTGAGGGTTTTTCTTTTTGGAAAGATTCTTCACATTTGTTTGCAGCAACAGCAGGAAAACAGAACAGGCACAAGATGACTCTGCCTGCATCAACATCATACTTGATACTGTATTTAAGGGGGTAAAGTCTCATACAGGGAATAGCCAATAATTTGGGAAGAAAACAGACGATAATAGACAATTTCCTGGAGTGGAAAACAGATGCAAGTTAATGGCACATATTCTAATAAACACCTAAAAGCTTATTAAAATGGCAACTGGGCAGATGAAGGATGAAGGGACTACTTTGCACATGCAGAAAAAAACCCAAACCAGAATTCTTAGGATTATTTTAATTTAATTTTGGTTCTCTTATGAGCCCTGGTTCCAGTATATTACTTGTCTCATTCTTCCATTGGGGAGAATCTTACAGACTAGTTCTGAGGTACTGTGGAGTAAAAAGGAAATTACTCATTTTTGGCTCAGCTCAGAGCAGACCATTATTTGCAGGTTTATGAACTATTCTGGAAATACAAAGGCTGAAAAAGGTAATGCTGACCAAACCATTAAATCTCCAAGTACTATTGCTGATCCCTGGGAAAGCAGATAGAAGACTAAAGCGACATCCAAGACTGCCATCATCTTGGTTTCTGCTTGCTGGCCAAGATTATTCAAAAAACCCAGCATTCTGCTTCCTAAATTAAAAATCTGAGTGAATCCTTTTGCTGCAACAGCTGATCATTATCCACAGTAACTACCATCATCAACATCAGATTGGATATATTCAAGGCATAGTTAAATAGCTCTGAAAAAAAAACTAGAAATGAGAAGAAACAGGAGTTTTCTACCTTGGATTCAGCATCCCTTAGTAACAGGCTATTCTGAGGAACCTGATGTCCCCATTTCATTACTCAGCCTGTGCCTACCTTTAATAACTTCTCCTACTCATGGGTGATATAGTATTTTTATACAAGGTTTGTCTTTTGCATAGACTTGAAATATTTATATGTTTTTAAAAAAAAAATCATAGGAATAGAAATTTCCTGCAAGATGCTGCTTTATGGTTTAAATAATTTAGGCCTATGATAACTACACCTAGAAACAGTGCACACATGAAAGTTACAGAATTATTTTTTTATTTAGGAAGAAACTACTCTTAGAATGACACCTTCTACCGAAGATGTCAAAAACGCGTCTTCAGGATACTCAAGTCACTTAAATTCTTATTTCTAGAGCCAAGGATAACATTAAATATGAACAGCAAGACAACAATTTAGCTGCTGCAAGGAGTTTCTGGATCAAAATGTCTTGTAATTTTTGGTTAAGATCTTTCTGCTCTCTGCAAGAGGGCTAAATGACAAAGAAACACACTCCCATCGTTTAAATACTGTGCTTGGCAGACAAACACACACACACCACACACACGAGGCTCTTACTCAGTGCTGCCAAACCTATTTTGAGTCAAAACCTCAAGCTCCCTGCAATGCTGTCCAGTAATGCCACCTTTAAGTAAACTGGTTTTTAATAGAGTGGTGGGGTTTGATTATAAGATAAAATTCCTCCCCCTGCCTTTTCCTGTAAATATTCACTCCCTTTGGCTACCAGTAACACACTTGAGCAAACCAATTCTTGCTGGAACAAATTACATTGCTCAGAAATTCTTCATTTGCAAGACACAAAGAGCTGTGCCTGATGTTACCACTCCCAATGGTAAACCCAGCTCACCTTCTGTTAACTAAACCCAGCTGTAACAAATACTTCAGCTCCCTGCTGAAAACTATTTCTGTTCTCCAGAAAAGTGCCTAATATTTGCTGTCATCCCTCCATTAGGCTCTCCCAGTCTTTCTTACAGAAATTACCAAAAGGATGTCATGTATACAACAACTGTGAACCCTACAGTCTATAATTCTACTTTTCCTGTTCATTAGGCACTTTTAGTTAGTTGTTTAGTATGTTATTCATTCTTGTTTCCAGTCCTCCTCCTCCTGCTGCTGCAGATAATCCACTGATGTTGATATAATCCACAAATACCATCAGTCACATCAGTTTGTGCTGCTGCCTTGAATGCTGCAGCAGAACTCTCCAGGATGCCACTTAGATTAGCCCACGACGTTCAGGCGATGGCTCAAGGGCAGCCACCTTGCTGCTCATTTAGGGGGGTCAGACACAAACCCCATGAGCAGGTTTTGCCCACTTCAGCAGCCTCGCTGCCAGGGGATCTGAGCACGCCACAGCTCACAGCTCCCGGAGTACCAACAGAGGCAAACACTCACTTGGGATTATTTTATGTGCACAAATTAATATCCCTGATTTTAGCAAAACCCCTAAGAGCACACCCAAGTCAGAGTATCTGTAATCAAGTGCACTCTAAAAACAATGAAGTTAATTTGATACCATGTGCTGATTTATCTGCAATAAAACAGGACCTTAGAGTACAGCAGAATATTTTCATTTACAAGTGAAACAAGTCACCCCAAAGCCTTGAGCTCGATTTCTATGATTTTCACCAGATTCATTTGGTAGCAATGTGTTCCTAAGGTGGCAACCAACCCCCCCAAAAAAAGTGAGGTAAGCAGAGATAACGGAAAAAGATAAGAGACATTGTTCTCCTCTTAGTTTACACTCACAAGAGCTGCAGCACATGCACAGTTCCCTGCCTTGAAACTCCTCTGCACCACAACAGTGGAGAGAACTGCATTTAAGAAAATGTAATTACAAGACCACAGAGAACAAAAGAACTGACTAGAAGGCAAAATTCTTAACTCTGTCTGTGTTGGCTGTATGAAGCAGAGTTGGGCTCTCGGGTCAGGACAGACATTGGAGAGAACTGAGGGTGAAGGAAAAGCTTCACTGATGTTGCCATAAATGCCACCCTGCATAAACATGCAAAAGCATCTCCTAATCCCATGTTGATTCAAAAATATATTGAAGTTATTCAAAATTTTGAGCTGCCACTTTTTGCATACTTTATTATTTTAAATATTTTAAAATGAGTGTTTTGTAAGAGTCCAAACAGATCCTTCTCAATATTCAGTAGGATTCACTAAATAAAGCACAATCATCCAAGCACTCCCCAAGAATTTTAAAGTACAGTTTCATAGAAAAGGAGAAATTTATACAAGTAAACTTCTGAGAAAGTACTGAAATAGATTTGGGTTTTTTTTTCCCTTCCTTCCTCTTTGTCGAGGGCAGAAAGGAGAATTTGTGCATTGTTCCTGTCTGAACATTTGACACCAAATTTGGAAGAGGTTCAAATTCACCTGTTAACCAGCTACAGCACAAGATGTATGAACACACAGAGAAGCCTTGTCCCAATTTAAAAACTACTGCTTTCAAAATAATTTGCTTACATATATAATTTATTTGCAGTGCCATCAAGAGCAGCTAAGTTGAGGCAGGCACGCAGAGCTCGCTTTGCAGCCTTCTGGTAGGTATAATTTAGCAGTCTGAAAGAAGTCCTCTAACTAATTTTGAAATGTTAAGCACAACCTCTTGAAATCTAAAGAAAACAGTGAAGCAAAGATAATCAACATAAGTATTTCTTTCATAGCTGAGAATCAGCCAACTCTACACCAGCCCCACAAGAAAACTCCACTGTATTTCACAGAAAACCCAGAAATTTGAGCAGTATAGAATAAATGGATGGTCTTACTGCCTAAAATGAATGGCACCAAACATACCCACCAGCTAAAAATACAGTAAGTCATCTGAAAATATATGCCAGGAATCTTCACAGTACCCTGCCCTCCACCCTAATCTGTCCCCTCCTCCCATGTTACTGTAAAAATTTAAGCAGTTTTTAGGGTCTGGGATTCTCACTGGCTTCATTAGGATCCACAGATGTTCCTAAAATGTGTTAAAAAAAGAAATCCAAGTAATTAAATATTTGACTCTGTGTTTTCTTTAATAATAAATGCTTCTGCCGAAACCAGAATTAATTCTAAGGATGACTAAAAGCCCTAAATATTAAGGGCAAGAAGCCTGTCACTTTACTGTATTTATATTAAAGACTGAATCACCAAAGTTAAAATATTACTGAGTTTATGGGAAGAAGCCATTACTTACTGTTACCTAGAAAATGCCAACCAACAAATCCACATCTCCCACTGCCAAAGAAAAACCATCCAATGACTGGGCGCATCATTTTATTCACTACGTTACTATTTGAGAACCTTTTTTCCTGCATTGCAAAACACAGAACTTAACTCACTCATCACTTGATAAAACCATTCTAAATCTGTTCTAAAAGGGTCCTATAATGAAAAATCTAAGCATGCAGCCAGCTGAGCAGTAAGAACAGGCACAAAGGGTTGGAAATTTTATTCCCTGGTATGGGACAATAGTTGGGCAGATATGCAACAGCCAGATCAGCTATGCAATTTATTTTTATGAAGGGGGGAAAAAATAGCAAGGCAGAATAAGACTGCTTATTCTGGGGGGGGGGGGGGGGGGGAGAGATATTTCAGGGATTTGCTTCAGAAATAGCAAAGATCAAGACCAAAGAAATCTAAAGTTTGGCAGGGAGAAGGGGCCAGGTGGCAGAACATGCAATGCAGCAGCCACACAGGCATTGAGGGACCTCAATTTTCTAGCAAAGAGAAGGACAGCAGAAAAATCAACTATGATTTCCAATCTTAGGAAGAACAGAGGGAAAATGTATTCCTGTGCTGTGAACAGGATGAGTTTAAAATTAATGCCCAGTTTCCATGATAATTACAGATTTTCAGAAGAACAGATCACTTTTATGTAAACAAGTGGCAATACAAAAGTCTGAACTGACCTGCACCACCATTACTCATTTGCACTGGAGGAAATGGTGTTTTCCTTACTGGAAGAGGGGAAAAAAGAAAAGAAAAAGACAGCACATCCTGAGGAAAAAAAAAAAAAAGGAAAGGACACCTCTTGTACTAAGTATTATTAGAAAAATAGATAAGCATTAAAGTGAGTCACAGTTGGACCAAATAAGCAAAGAATACCTTTAAAGGCTGCACGGCATCACAATATTATAAACAAGTAATGAGAAAGAAATAGCTGATTTCTGACAAAAAGGCAGTTGTTCTCAGCAGCAGACTTTATTTTTCACTTCCTAAGCATGGTTCAAATCACACAAACTCTCAGATTCTTCAATACTTCTCTCAAAAGCAGTTCGCTGTAAGAATCATTAACCCTAATCCTTTACACTCTTCCTGGCTGATGACAAAACCAGCAAAATGCAAGAATGGGAGAACGGGGCAATACCTGGATGTGATGCAAAGCTGATTAGCCTTTTTCAGCTGGAAATCAGCTAAGCTGGGGGGGTTCCAGCAGCTGGGCACTGCAGCTCCAGGCCATCAGGAGCTGCCATGGGATCCTGGAGGGATCCAGGAGGGATCCAGGAGGCCTCAGAGGCACGGAACGCTGCTGGCTCTGCAGGCATTAGCAGAGCCATGGTGTCCATGTCTGCGCAGGGCAAACACGGCTTTAGACAAGACACAGAAATTTTATGGATCAGGGAAGAGGCGAGCAGAGCCCTCCTTCCCCAAGCTGCCTCTCCGCACTTTTGTAAATGTCTTTTTGTGGTCAAGTCGAGGGTAAAAGCTCCACCATGTGGGAGAAGCTTAGCACTAGCCCAGGTGAAGGTGGTGTTTACTCCCTGGAGCATCCAAGGAGCGTTGTCCCGGCAGGTGCAGCAAAGCAGCGCGGCCACCGGGACACCCACAGCACCTGGGGACCCAGGGAAGGCTCCCAGGCCATCAACACCCCCTGACATTCATTAATTTCCAGCATATTGTCACTGCACTGAGTACCCACACGTCATTAATACCTGTCAATATTACCAAAAGGAGGGAGGCTCAGAGCACTTCCTATGCCTTTGTTTTGTGAAGGAGTAACTTTTTCCAGGGCCATGAATAATACTTGGTGCTGTATGACTGAAAACAGTGAATAATCGCAAAAAAAGGAACTGTTCCATGTTCCAGTGAAGAGACAGCCTGCCAAAGCAAACATATTATGGCTGCAAAGGAAAGTAATGTGTCTGTAATTTTAAACTCTGTCCACTTTAGTAGTTCAACAAGTTTTTATCTCACCCAAACAACAGAAGCAGTAACACACAGCACAGAACCTGCATGAACCGACCTGTACTGTGTGTGTGGTGCTGGGGAGCAGCAGACAACTCAAATAAAATGATACCTGGGAAATTTCATGATAAATCTACCTTCAAAGTCCAATAAAGTTATGCTACACAAGCAGGATATTAATTCTAAGCAATTAGGAAAAAATATTTTAATAGGAATATTACCTAGTGTTTTATTCTCACAAGTAGTCACACAATTCATTGGTAAGCCTCCCTCCCCAAAAGAAAAGAAATATATCCAATAATAATCTTACAAATAATATTAGAAAAACTGACAATGTTTCAGGATTGCATTTATAAACCAGTAAGAAGGGAGAAGCATTAAGTATTCTTCAGCATCAGAGCAACCAATCTTAAAAGTATTTTAAAATAAAATAATTAGGGAAAATATCTTAGTTGCAGAATTTAAACATATTCACTACAAGTTTTTTTAAAAACAAGAGCCTAATCAGCATACAGGGACTGGGGTTTCAGCAGTGACTACAGATTTTGCAGGTGCTTTTCAGTAGCCCCATTTGAACAGCTCCTCTATTTATCCAGTTGATTAAGCATATGTTGGGAACAAGGCAGTGCTGCTGTCAGGGTGTGCAGTTGGGAGATGCTTCCCAATGCTGCCCAGATCCAGAAATTCCCATCTTCCAGCCTCACTATTTCAGCATGCACATGGGATCACCAGGGAAGGGACCAACACAGTGAGGCCCCAACATTGAATGGTCATTCCTAAACAGCCAAAGCTCCAGGAAATGGTGCTTTCGATCTGTGGCTGATTTTGTTTTTATAAACATGGGTAAGATCTGGTATATGGCACCCTGAGGGGACAGTGAGGAGGGAGGTGTCTGTGACCCCTGATCTCCAGGCCTGGGGACCAGTGGCAGGTCCCCTCTTGCTCTGCAGCAGCCACAGCCCCAGAGAAGCCCCTTCCTGCCCCCATCCATACCCCAGCTCCCCATCCATGCCTCCGCTCCTCCCAGGCCAGGGCTGCAAACCAGGGAGCACAACAGGCACAGGGAGCTCCACTGCCCAGCCCAGCATGGGATACAACCCTGCACCTGCTTGGCCTGGCCAGCACAGGGTGGCCACACCACCAACCTCCTCTGTCCTCCACCACAGCCTGGGCTCTCCAGGGCAGGTGGCTGGCCCGGCCCAGCCCCAAGGAGCCGGTCAGTCATGGCCAGGAGCCCGGCAGAGCTGAGCCGTCCTGGAGCTCGCCGAGACTCCGCGGTTACCGGGCAGATCCAGACAGGTTTCCAGGCGTTTGGGGAAGCGCTCTGGAGTTTTCAACACTGACATGACAAGCTGGCCAGGAGCCACTGGCAGCAAAGCTGGCCGGGGAATCGCGTAAGGCACAGAGCTCAGGGTGCCGGGACAGACATCCAGGCACCCACCGGGGACAGCCACCTCTGTGTGCCCACGGCGAGATCCCCTGTGCAACGCTGCCCCAAACCTCCTCCCTGGAGCCTGCTCCAGCCTCTGCTAAGTAGGTTGATTTTCAAGTATTTAATATCCAGTCGGATCTTCAGCACTCTGGGTGGGAAAGTGGGGGGGTGGGAGGGAGGGAGGGATAAAAATCAGGCTCTGTCATCGCTCCCGAGAGCGACTCTTATACCCACACAGCCAGTTGGCACCAGCCAACCGTATCTCTGAATTTATGTTAATTCTGTCACTCATCATTACCAGTCAGTCACTCTGAAACCAGCTCTCTGGGAAACACCCCAGTTAGGCTCTATTCTTCCTGAGGAAGGATGAAGATAAATTTTAAGAACTATTTTTTTCCTTCAATAAGGATGAAACAGAGCTGAAGTTCTTGAGGTTGGTAGAAAAGGACTGTTCCAATAGACACATGACACAAGCACCTGTTTTTTTCAAAGACAAACTATCTTTTCAAAACTAACTGAAACATTTCAAATGTCTATGAGCTAAAGCCACTTTCACCAGACACATCCCTCCCAACCATCTGCTTTTAGAGTCAAATCACCTCAGCTGGCTGCTCCAGGACCATTAATTTGGAGGACTGCACTCTGAGCTAATGGCCCTGCCTCATCCTCATACGATTTAGGTGTCTTTGTTTTCACAGTGCAGAGGATCATTTCATCAAAGCTCTTACACAGCCATGCTCCATTTTAAATTCACATTTCCCTTTAATCTACACATCCCTCCAGCAAGCTCCTTCTCCAGACATGTGTGTCCTCACTGCATTCCCTGCTTCCCACAACATCCCCCCTACCCTTACTGCTTCTATTTGCCCAGAGAACAGTTATGCACCACTTCACTTTTGCTAAATTTATCACCATGGACAGCCATCATCTCTCTGTCCTGCTCCATGCAGCCATGGAATGGGCCAGGCCTCTTGTGCCCAAGGGAACAGAGTTCCACTGCCTTTTCCCAGAGCTGGAGGTGATGGACCCAGCTGGCAGCTCCATCACAAGGGCACTCTTATGAAATTTCTTTCCTGTTTAGTAACACACCAACTTCTCTGTATTAAGAAGATGAATTGTATAAAGAGTATTAACTAAAGCGTTGATGAAATATATGGGGGAAAGCCTGCAAAACAAACTATTTACACATACAAAAAAAAGTGTGAGACTGTTTGGATAAAATGCCTCCATGCACATGGAATAGGAAACATTCAGAGATGCATAAACATATTTTGTGTCTTATCTCAGGAATTATCATCATGCCAGCGTCTGCAGCGGGACTGAAGCAAACTCAGGAGACATACATGTTGAAATCACCATCACTACCTCCTACGGTAGTGAAATACTCATTAAAGATTTGCCATCCAAATACTGACTTGCACTGATCACACTTAACTTGTCAGCTATCTGATGATCCCAGAACAAGACTATATCCATAATCACTGATTTCAGTGGTCTGTAAGCTTTGGACTTAAAACACCAAGCACTGGAGCATGTTTTATTTATATGCTCAGTGGCTATAGAGCAGAATCATGTCATTGTTCAAACTGCTTAATCTGTCTCAGGATTTAAAATTAAAGTTGAAAAGAACCACTAGTGCTTTTAACTGTCCTTAAATTACATTAATTGCATTGTTAAGCACTTTAACAGCCTTATGAAGGCAGCTAAGTAAATCACTGCTCAAAAGTAAGTCTGTACAAGCACCTCCCAAGCTCCACACAAAGGACAGAGCTGTTGATGCCCCAACCTGAAGAATGAGGATCTCCCATACATGAGACATCAAAGCAAAGGCTACTTTTACCCTTTGCCCAGACAATCTCGATGTCAGCATCAACTGCTGGAACATCAATATATTGTGTGCACAGAGAGCACTCAAGTTATGCTGTCATGATTCTATTTACACCCTGTCCTGCCAGCAGGCAGCTGATGTCATACACCTGTATACAACAGAAAAATTCCCAACCTAGAAATTTCTGCTGGCAAGAGATCAACAGGCTGTAATGAGCACTGAAAACAAACTATCCAGCCTTCAGCCTGATCTCTGCCTGAACTATTGCACAGGTCTGAAACTTCACTGCTCCAAGAGCAAAGATGTCACTGCCAGGGTCAGCAACAGACTAAACAAAGTCAGTGCTGGCAACCACAAGCTTTGGATTTTTAGATCTACAGGCTCTCTCTTTGGGATGTGCTTTCTACGTCCCATGTAACTGGAGAATGTACAGGTGTGGTGGTCAAACAACTCGGCAGAATTATTCTTGAGCATTATAAATAAGCACACCTGTACTGACACGCAGAACATGGAACTTGCACAAAATAGCAGCCAAATTCTTACAGCAATGACAGGCACAAGCTGAACCAAATACAGATCAGATTGTTTTAAGAATAGCTATTATATATATATATATCTCACATATATATAATCTCACATATATATATATATATATATATATATATATATATATATATATATCCAGAGATACTTGATATACCGAGAAGAAACAATGGAATGAAATAAAGCAATCCAAAAGTTTTGAGCCATCTGTATATTCCGTGCTGAGTATCAAACCATCTGTATTATATTCTTAGATCAGCTAAAGCAAACCACTGGCACCAGTGCCAAGATTGGCAGCAGAGACGATTTGGACTGCCACCAACGAGAACGAGCTACCATGCCTTTTAGAATAAATTTTGTAGCAAACACCAAAAGGGTTGATCAACACATATTATCACAGCTACAACAAGCCAACTAGTTTAAAAAACAGCCTTTGCCATCCCACAGTGTTTGATTTTATGCCGTATGATAAACTCTACGCCTAAAAAGGAAATTCAGCTTCTCACTGTCCCTGTCCCGCAGGGAAATGGCTCAAACCACTCCAGCAGGTTTTGCACAACAGCACCAAGCACCTGCACAAGGTGTCACCAAGCCCATACCCTACATCAGCGACTGCAGGAGTTCACAGCCATATTTAAGGACACCAAAACCCCACAGGAGTCAGGTGAGAGGCAACTGCGCCCCAAACTGAACCCTCAACAGCTTTTTGTGAGGCATGTCCTTGGAAGGTCTCCTGCTCCAGTGTGGGACAAGGCTTGGCTTCCTTCATTTGAGAGATACCAGCAGCACCAAGCGACCCACACTCATTTACTTCATCTTCTCCAACCCCAGTCTCCACCATTCTACAGCACCCCACTTGTCCCAGGAAATTTCATCGATCCTTTGAAGTCTAGCCAAAATTTCAAAGGCAAAAATGCCAAAATATCCTTAAGGATAAAGTTGCTAATGTAAAGAACATTGGCTAACCCAAATAATTTTATTTTCATATTTTAAAAGAGCCCAAAAATAACTATTCACCACCTTTTCCTCTGCTTGAGATTTTGAGAACAACCCGCCTACCAAAGAGTGTAATTCTCTTAGCGCTAAGAATTTTGCATGGGTGGAACTCTTTAGCTAAAAGTGATGATAAATAACACCTCCTCAATCCTGCAATCTCCAGAAACAGTTTACAAGAATTAATACATTAGGTTGATTTGCAATGTTAAACTAGAACTTCCCAACCCTCTGATGTCCACCTGAAGGATGCCAGGGGGAGACATCAAGATCAAGAGAGCACAACACGAAGTTCAACTGTCTGAGGATTTTCCTTCCTCTCTACCTTTGCTGTTGTGAGAATATCTAACTCTGTGATAAGTTTCTGCATGGAGAATTAGCAGATATAACACATTTGCCACATCCTGAAAGCTCATCCATCACCCCTCCAACAGCCTCACAGGACCCTCGCTCTGCTGGGAAGCACAACACCAGCCCTAAGCTGAAGGTACAACCCTCTAATGACAGATTTTTTTTTTCAGCATTCACACAGCACTTAGGTGTTAAATCAGCAAAATTAAGCAGCATTTTTTCAACCTTGTGTACAGCTTATGTACAAATGCTGCTAATTGAGAAAAAAACAGTGTACACAGGTTCAAAAACTTGCCTGCACGTTCTTCTTACCTCTAGACCTGCCATACAAAGGCCCACACACACTTCCATCAATGAAATGGGTCACAGATGATTTTTTTAAACTTATGCACACACTCAATGCAGAGCACCTTCTGAAGAGTCCAATTAAAGGTATCAAAGAACAGCAGAATAATATCCTTCCCCCAATAAAACATATTTTGCACTTTGAACTACGCATATTGTTTAACTCCATTCGGAATCCTATTATGAGAAACTTATTTTATGAGTCTGCCAAAAAGCCTGGTTACCAGAAGCATAATCACAGTAAGCAATAAAGGCTGACATGGAGGATATTTCTAGGCAATTACAGCAGGTGTTTTAAAGGCATAAAGCTGCAGAGTTATAAATCTATTTAGAGCCACAAACATAGAGAAAGTAAAAGGCAACCAGAAGGTTCAAACTTGCACAGCAGACAAATATTGTTCCTCATCTCCTGCAGAATGTAGAGGCTGCAGGAACAAGTCCACAGTGAATTTCAGCAAGTCAGAAGAAAACAATATAAAACACTGAGGTACAACAATCACTGCAAAATGAATGTAGTGCTTTCAAAGGAGAATGCGGCATACATATATATATATATATATATATACCTCCACATATATATATATAAAAGATACAAAGCTTCAAAAAATCTTATCACTTAAGGACTGCTAGATCACTTTCAAAATGTTGTTTCTGTTCAACTCAGTTAAGCAGGATTGCATGCAGTGTCTTCTGTGGCATGAAGAAGCTTGAAAAGACAGTTCTAATGGGGGGTGTCCACAGAAAGTAAAGTTGTAGATGTGACAAGTACTATTCAGACCTTACAAAAACTTATACATGAGCTGTTATCTACCATACAGAATTGGTGGAGGGAACTCAGGGAGAGCTGACTTGCCAACACAACACGTAACTTTACAGAATGATTGCTGGTTATCAAAGTTACATAAGCCAAGAGACAACACCAGCTATAAATATGACTACCAGCTATTCCACACAACCCCAAGCGTCCTGCCAAGCCCTCCTTCATGTTCTCTCTCACACAGACAAAGGCCTCAAAGCCATGGGACATCTGCCAGGGAAACAAATGAAGTTAAAAAACCAGAAGAACATGAACATGTACTAACCTAAACTTGTGTGTTCTTTCTTCCCAATTCCTCCCCCAACACCTCCCCCTACAAAGACAACGTCTCAGTTTACTGTACTCTCTTCCTTCTCCCAACCAGTCTTAACTCTTGGACCAATGTTTTAAAGTTTCCCTACCTTTGAAAAAATAATGTTCAGTTCTTAAATGTTTTGCCAGATCTGGACCACACCCTGCCCTCTCCCAAAATCTTGGTTGTTTGTCTCCTATTGCACATAATCAATTATAGCCCTTTCAGGTTTGTATTTTGCATGGTGGGAGCTGATCCAGAAAGGAGATTGTGCTTGTGCGAGCTTGTGTGTTTACACAAACACACACACACGTACACACACCTTGACAGAACTGTTTTGTCTCTATAGAACTTCAGGGGATTTTCCTGAAACTGAGTTTTTCACTTGTAAGCAGATAAGTACTTGATAGAAAAAAAAGGAGCTGAAAATTTGACTCTTACCAGGTCATGCAAATCACTTAAAATATGAAAGGAAGGAGCAAAACCCCCATCATTCTATCACCACAAGAACTGGCAATCAATCATAAGCAATAACCACAGAAAAATGCACAGAGACACCCAGCAGACCTCTCCAGTTCCGCTGTACATTTATTTCCCTCTCCCTGTTCTTCTCCCCGGATTCAGTGTCAGACACCAACTCCGATGTTTGACAAAAAAGGGATACGGCAGATTGCCCACCAGCCGCAGCGTGTGCTGCCAAGTGAGAAATACAAGCTTGGAAACAGGCTCGAGATTCCAGCCAGGACAGCAAGGCTCGGAGCATCACACCAGTGACATAACTGAGCGTGGTGGGGAGAGGCTGGAGGGGACGTGGGAAGTTATTGCATGAAATAACTCTGCAGTGCATGCAAAGGAGCTGTTTTCAGTACCCAGCGAGACAACTTCATCATTTAGGATTGCCAAGAAATAACTGCAGCTTTCTTCTTTCTGATTTTTCTTTTTACACTAAGATGAACAGCTAAATCCCCTTGACTACTCAAATGTGAATTTTCCAGCATAACTTTCCTGTAGGTGTTTGGTACCTAAATTTTCTTTATTAGCTACAGTAAAGTGACAATCACTTGACAGAGTAAGGATCACCCTGGGTCTAGTTCACAACTTTGGGCTCCTACAACATTGGAAAAGAAAGTTTACATCTTAGAAAAGACAAGAATCATCTTGTTAATTTGTTTGGTACAACAGTGTGAACAGCACATGTAGACAAATACTCAATTTGTCTTCAGACAGTTTTTAGAAGACAGACATTTTATCAGCGGATCTGTTAACACTTTCCTTCAGAAAATATGTTTCGCCTGCCAGCAAACAAACAACAAAATAATGTGTCATATCTGTAAAACGAGGGAGAGAAATAATCAAGATTAGCTTCAAAGTGTTGCAATAAAACAACAATAATCAAAGGCTGGAACACGGAACTCATGTTTCAGCCCTGTGCTCGCAATCTCACATTTGCTCTTTTTCTCTGCAGCACCTGCAGACACGGCGGCATTTCACGGTGATTCTCTCCAGTTCTGCTATTTAACAATAACCAAAGGAATGTGATGCTCGTGAACCCAGCGTGCCGTGGGTTGGAAGGCACTGTTGGAAACCAAGGCACCTCACACAGGCTGTGCTACACCCAGATGATCCCAAAAGGCAAATCAGCTCCATGTTGGGAAAGGCACCCAGAGATGGTGCTGCTTGTTCCAACCCTTCTCAAGTCACAAAGCACCACTGCAACTGACTTACCCACTACCTTAAAATACAGGAAAAAAACTGGAAAATTGTTATCTTTCTGTTTAACTTGACATAATAACTGCTAAGTAAGTTCTCTATTTGGAATTCAGGGGTACAGAAGAAACTTTAACCAGCAAACACTACATGGAAGCACTTTTGAGTGAGGCTTCCAACATCCTGAAAACATTTTTAGTAAGCTCCATAAAGCACTATTGTAGTTTTAATTAAGGATTAAATTTGGAGACTAAACACCTCTTTATTTGAGAGTAGGGAGGCTTAAATCTTTTTGTATTAATGCTGAGCTATATCATCTGATATTTTTGCTATGACCAACCTATAAAACCTGTCAGCTTCACTCAGTTTACACAGGGCTTTAATTATGTTTAACTAGAATCTGAATGATCTAATTACTTAACATCTTACAGCACAAACTACTGAGGACATCTGGTTGAGCAATTGGCAAAGGAGTCGGGGAAATAAAACCACTGTTGTGTACCCTGCTCAGGACCCCTGCAAACAGCTCTCCCTCCAGACAGCTTCCTTCTTCCATCCCACCTGAAATTTCTGCTGCCTGAAAACAGCTCTGTGAGAAAAAATCACCCACCAGCTCAAAGAAAATAGTTAGGTGAAGAAAAACTCTTAGTGCCTTGAGCAGGATGATGAGACTTTGAAGAAGTTCTTCATTTTGCTTTGTTCATCACTGGGTGAAAATCCAGATCACGCTGTTGGCCTCTCTGGGGCTCCCTCTCCCACCATTCTCCAGGAATTAAGACATGTAGGATCACCCCGAGCACAAGAACACTAAAACTGGTGTCAGCTCACCTACATCAGTGCCAGCAGGAAGCTCTCACACTTGGCAAGCCTTGAAGATTTTAAAGTTTTTAACCTTTAAGGGAGCAGATCTTAGTAAAACCAGGGAAAACTCCACTGGGGGAGCCATGAAGACACACAGAGAGCCCTGTGGTTAAACGGGGAACAAGCAGCAATACGAGCTGAGGATCCTTTTGGCCACGAACCCTTAAATGGTTTCCATAATGTCAGCCTTGGTCAGAGCCTTTCCCTTGGCCTGGGTCCCTGCCAGGGTGATATCACACTTCATACCTGAGGACTGTTCAAAGGAAAGGGTGCCTGAAACACAGGAAGCTGCTGTCGTGACCCATATTGAGCAGACAAGCTCCCACTTTAATCTCTTTGCCTTGAAACTGCAGCGTGCTCACCCAACACATTAACCTGGCGTGGTCAAAGAAGAAATAAAACCTGAAAGTTCTGGTTAAAAACCCAGTTAAAGCTTCCGTTTTCTGTCTTTACTTTTCCTTAACGAACAGATGGAAACCAGCAATAACCATCTGGGTAAAACAGCAATAGCTGTAAAGCACAATAATTCCACAAAAATACACTAACAAGGCCAGTTAAGTGTTTCTCTAATTGTCTCTTGCCCGTGACCTTTTTCAAAGATCTCAGATGAAAAAACAAAACCCAAACAACTTATGAAAGATCCTTTGGCATCTCTGACAGCATCACAATTTGATTCTGTATCCTGGGGAAATTCCAGTTGGGGAACAACATTCTGCCTTTCCCAGATTTCCCCCTGCTCCCCCCGACCTCCCAGGAAGAACATCCAGCTTTCCATGCTCCACGACAAAATTGATTATCCCTGAACGAGCAGTAAAACTAAACCATTCCTGTACGTGCAATGCAGCAAATGTTTTGGAATCCTTCAAGATCAAAGCCACTCTATTAATAAACTTATATTTTTATATTCCTTGCAGCTGAAAAATCCAATTAAAACACTACAGTGACCTTTTACCAGAGAATGACTGTCACAGTGAGGACAGGATCAGAAGACACCCGAAGCAGGGTTCCAGCAAAAATGGGATAGACAGGGAAAGAGACTCCTGCAGTTGTTTTACTTCAGTCACTGGGGTGGTAAAGGGTGGCCTAATTCAATAGGAAGATCTGAGAGGCTTTTATTAGGTCTCCCAAGTAGTATAACTGACAGTTAAACAAACAAAGTGTCAGGCCTTAAGTCAGCATTTAGAAAGTAAATTTATAATGAAGAGCTGACAATCAAGACACCGTACAAAGGGGCTGCTGCCAACCAACAACTTTAAAATAAAAAAAAAAAAGGCAACTAGATATGGAATGAATATTTCTCACCACTGAAATTAACTTCACAACTGGTTGGTAAAATGATTACAGCAAAAAAATAGGGCACAAAACACTATGAAGTGTGACTGCAGTTTGCCAGGACATCCCTGGAAGCAAGGCAAGAGCACTGGATCCCAGCCCAGCAGCAGTGGCTGTGCTTTCCCACACCAGGCATTCCCACTGGCTCACCAGCTCCCATCTCATCCACCTCATGCATAAAACCAAAGTGCACCCAAAAAATGAAAGCTAACACACAGAGCCATCATCTCCTGGTATCAGGACCTTTCACATTGGCAGAAGAAAGCCTCTAACTCCAATTCCTGCCATCACCTTTCACCAGCGAGGATCCTGCCAGGTATCAGGAGTGCAAAGCCAGGACCTGGAGACACAACAACCTTTGGCACACAGGCAGCAGCCAAGCACAAAAAGCACCTTTCCAACCCCAGCACACTGTGCTGGATGGCCAAGCAGAGAGCGCTGCAGTCCCAAAGTAACTTTTTAGCCCTTGCAGTGAAGTTAATTTTTAAGAAGATGGCACGTACAACAGCTCTGGGGCACAGTCACCACTTTCTAAGATCCTGAAATCAATCTGAACTATTAAATTCTTCTTCTAATCCCAGTTAAAGTAGGTTTTCACAGTTCCAATTTTAGACTTCAAGTTCTATTTACAGGACAGAAAATCCCAGATAGTGACACTAATCAAGTTTTACTTAGCTTGGCATATTAAAGAACTAACTATTCTCAGGATATGCCAGAACATCTCAGATGCTAACAGATTTTAATTTATCATCTAAACCAAGCTGATCACAGCACAGTGTGTGTGATCTTTTAATCATTTGTGCTGTATTTAACACATCACGCCAAGAAAAAAATCCCACAGAGTTCTGGTCTCACGAGCTGATGGCCTGGAGCACAGCAAAGGCCTCACAAAGAGAAAAAATGCCTATCACAAGTTGTACAGAATAACTCTGCTTTTACAATAAAACCTTCCAGCTGTGGGACTGACCAAAACTCTGCCTGCACTTAAAAGAAAACGTGAAACCACCTCCTCCTCATGAGCATGGAAACAGCAAACCAAGTTTTGGACATAAAACTGAGAGCATGGCTTAGTAAAACAGTTTAATTTGACACAAATCCTGACCTTAACTAGGAAATTAATCCTCAGTCCTGCAGGGGTGAAGGACTGTCAGTAACACTGATGGCACCCAGAGTCTCACAGGATCAGGAAAGTACAAAAATAAAATTCTCACAAAATACAGAATAAATTCTTACAGAACAATTTTTTCCCTGCTTCCTGTGTGCTTCATCCTGGGAAGCAAGAGCACAGCACCCCCTGAGCTCACCCCTACATGGCCACAAATATCCCCTCACTTTTGGAAGGAATGAAAAGGAAATATTCTGAGTTTCCAGCGGTAATTAGGAATATAAAGTACATCTGCCTAAGAAAACAGACAAATGTGTTGTGAACAGAGGCAGAGAGATGAGCTGAGGACACAATATTAGCAAGCTGCCCTTTTCCAGCATCCCAAGAATTTCGAAAGCAACACCCCATGCCAAAGAAAATGTGCAGAAACCTATAAGCAAAAGAAAACTAGAGCTCCTGAAAGAGGCAGGGCAGAGCTGGAAGAAGGGGAGGGGGGAGAAACCAGCACACTCAACTGTATTTTTTAAATCCATGAAACACTTCCACTCACCTAAAAGACACTATGTGTAAACAACTCAGCAAAGAAGTCTCTCCACAGAAAATCAATTGCAAGACTACTGGCTCCTTGTTTTTAAATGTTTAATATTATCCCATCCCCACAATTAATATTAGAAAAGCAGCTATGCTCATACCAGACATACCAAACCAAAGCTGAGTTCTATCAATATTAACACACACAGATCTGCAACAGAAAAACAGATATGTAGTTCACTGACAAAATTATCATTCTTGTGTTTCAGATTCTAGACAAGGGGTACATTTTATTTATGGATGAAAATGAAGCAAACATCTTTAAGTGACAACATGACACAAATTTACTTTGACATGAACATGCAATAAAACATGGAAACACCCAATAAAAATAAAATAAAAAATAATTACAGACAAGACACAAGTATAAATTTTATTGAGCTACTGTGACAACATTTGTGTGTCACATCAATGAAATAAAAAGAAAACGAATGGAGTTGATTAGAAACATGAGATAAAGGCAAAGATGAGAGACCACTGGACTAGGATGGAGAGATTCATCTTTGCTCTCAACTTAACCCTGGGCTGGGCTAGAAAGGGCAGCTCCTTCAGCCAAGCTCAGCCAGAAACTCTGACTACACACGTGCTAAGGATTCAGCACATGCAGCAATGCTCACTGGGTGTTGTGCTAAACAGGAATAAAGTTTATTCACCTTTGCCAAGCTCAGGGAGCCCCACAGCCCCAGCATGGAGCAGGACACGAGCAGGAGATGGACATTCCTGATGGCACAAGCAGCACAGATAAAGCAAACCTCCAACCCCACTGACAGCCCAAGCAGGCTGCTGATACACTACAAAGCCTGGGTAATTTCGATAAAAGAGAAAAGCTGATGTAAGAAAAGGTTTCAAGCTACCCCATGCTATGTCTTTGGTGAATAATGAATTTCAGCCTTCAAGTACAGGTCCAGCACTTCACAAAAGAACTGCTCTGCACATCTCTCTCTGGCCATCCAGGGGGCTCAAAGGCTCCCAGTTACTGTCCTTAAAACCACCAGAGTGTGGCTTGGGATGGAAGATCCTCCTTGCCCCTGGCTGGCAAAGGCTGGCCAGTCCTGCTGGAACAGGGAGCTGTTTCAAACCTTGGCCTGAAGCTTGAAATGATGCAACCACAAACTGCTGAATTTTTAATTCAGCATTCATATCGCTAGCTGCCTATAATGTAAATTTTAAATGGCCTTCAATATACAGAGAAATCTGAAGGGAAACTTGATAAATTGTACATTACACCAAACAACAGGGAGGTATGTTTAAAAGTAAGAGTGCATCTATGTATGAGTAACTCTAGATTATAACTTTATAACCAAGGGCAAGAAACATTTTTCCAGTGATTTAGTACCAATCATTCTCAATATTCTTTTAGGACAACCAAGAGCTCAGTTCTTTTTTCACATTCATTTCTGTAGAAATTGTTTTCAGCAAGAGCCTGAAAAACACCTACAAATCAGCACGTTCCCTGACTGAGCCATTTAAAATATTGAGAACTAAGGTGCAGAAAATGTAACCACTGAGTCTTTTTTATCCACAAGACAGAATTAAGTAGCAGCAAAACACAACAGTAACTGCTAACTCACAATCTTGTATCTCAAAGAGGGGCTGGGAGCATTATCAGTGTTTCCCAGATGGAGAAGCAAACCAGGGACATGTTGAGAGGCCGGAGCCAGGAATGGGGATGAGGCAGCTCCTGACAGTGGGACAACAGCTCCCAACTCATTGGAGAGTCACTGCCACCTCCTGACTGTGCTCACACTGAATCTGAAGCACTTCAAGGCTCTGGGTGTCAGCACCAGTCCCACTCAGCACCGCTGCCCAAAGCAGAGTGTTCACATACAGACATTTTTGATGGGCTGATACAGACCAGCTTCAGCTCACCCTTGGTAGGAGAAATCTTTCATTTTCTTCAGAATATTGGTTCAGCAACACCATGAAACCACAAACACCTAGCAGAGATACCAGCAAGAGCAGAAGGAGCAAGGCTTAACCCATGAAATTTCCACTGCATCTCATCACCTGCAACATTCCCTTTTGGCTTTGCAGTTTTGTTTCTACAGGAATAAGCCACGGCATTTCCACTCAAAATACACGAGCTTTTGCCATCTAAGATACACCTGGTCTGAGTCTTCATTACAAAAAAAAAAAGAAAAAATTAAAAAAAAATTCAAAAGCTATGAAATTCCCTGCAGTTTTTGCCCCCTCCTTTATTTTTCAGTAAGAACAATGAGAATGCTTCTCCTACTCATAACACCTGAAAATACCATGCGAGTGGATAGAAAGTTACCTGATTGTCACAGGGCAACAGTAAAAACCTGCCAGTGCACTCTGAAATCACACCATCACCTCAGTATCTCATGGACAAACTTTCCCAGGATGTTCCCACAAGGACAGCCTGGAGGCAAACCCCAGGTGATCCCTTCATAAGATGAGTAAGTGCAGGTGAAGTGGATTTGGTGGCAACAGTACAGCCAGGCATTTGTCTAGAGACCCACCACAGTGCCCTGTGCACTGCCCAATATTTATAAAAAGGCTAAAATAAGCTCTCTTCTTTTAACTGTAATGCAAGAAGTTTCATTTCCAAGTCCTAGGTTTATGCTCATTCCTTACCTCCTTCCTTTCTTCACCACTTCCCTCCATCCTCTCCACTCCTTTAAGCAGTGTCATTTCCCCCACACTACTTGTTTTTATTTTTACTTCCCTCTAGCAGTGCTGCCCTCAACTTATCACACGTGGGCCACAGACAGAAGCCAACATTTCTCAGCAAGGAAAGACCTCTGCAATGTGTCAGAGCTGATCCTGCACACACCCTCCCCAAGCCCATAAAAGCAATCCCAGGGTGATGTGATAGAGCAGCAGCACTGGACCATCCCACCTCCACAGCTCGAGGGATGTGATAAAAATGTTTGCAGGAACCAGACCATGGGTTGGTCTCACCTGAATACCCATGTGCAGTGCACACCTGGGCTCACCTACACAAAATCACTGGATTCAGCAAGAGGAATGGTCACATTCCTATGGAATCTGTGCTGCCATTTACCCATATTTTAGCCTAAATGTTCACATCATTCACAGAGAGCTTGTGCTGGCACTCCAGATGCTGCAGTCTCCAGGTTTGCTCATTCACTAAGGTACATTTCCACACAAAAGAGCAGAACCACAGGATCTGCTCAGCTCTGATGTATGAACTCCCCTGAAAAGCCTCCGAGACAGCCATGGCCTACATCCGTACGTGCCTCAAAGTGCTCACAACCAGAGACACAGAGATGGGGGGGAATTCAAAGCATCTAAACACAGCAGCTTAAAATACTTCTCTGCATCTGCTTTTGAGCCTTTCAAAAATGAGTAACCTTCACCTCTGTCTTCCCAGAGCAGATCACTGGTGTCCATGAGCCACAGGAGGAGGATAAGCACCACCCCAGCTGCCCTCCCTGCTCCTGGGGAAAGGCAGCACAGCTCC
This sequence comes from Phylloscopus trochilus trochilus, assembly GCA_016584745.2. NCBI lineage: Eukaryota > Metazoa > Chordata > Aves > Passeriformes > Phylloscopidae > Phylloscopus > Phylloscopus trochilus. Next base: position 6,754,596 of record WQNJ02000022.1, read on the forward strand.
AGCCCCCACAGAAACTTCCTTATTACCCCAACTGCCAACAAAGGAACGGAATTATTGCAAGGCAAGGGGGCAAGTGATTTGCCAGGGAGGCAAAAAGCTGTTAGACATTAGTGTGACAGGCTCCAGCTTCAAACCCCTGCCTGCTGTAACACACGCACAGGAGCTGTCGGGCAGCTCCCAGCTTTAGCACCTTCATACAAAAATTTCCTTTATTCAGGGTAAATGTTTAACTCTGCTAAGTCACAGGAGGGACCAAATAACAGTGCAGTAAGAACTGCAGGGTCTTGCTAGGGACAGAACAGAAGCACAACCAGGGTACAGTGGTGGATCTACTGCAAATTCCTTACTGCCTAGAGCTTTCCTGGAAATCCAGGTACTGTTGGACAGCAGTGGAGACCTTTGTTACATCCAACAACCAACACCTAACTGTGTTTAATCTTTTATAAAAACTTCACATCCAACAATCTGTCTGCATTCCAAGTTCTTCACAATCCAAGCAGTGCAATAGCCTCTATTTTCTTCATTATAACTGCAGAAATCAGTGATTTGCTTTGTTGAACCACAGACAACAAAAGCAAGCTGAGAACATATGTCACAAAATGAGCAGGAATTATCTTATTTTCACTAATTTAAGGACACTGTTTCTGAGGTCCAAGTTTCTCTCATATTTCGTGGTACACTCAACTCCATGTGTGAGCACTCCAGTTCAAGTCTCTTCACCCAACACTCCTTGTCTTCTGCAAACAATCCCATTTCAGCTTTCCCCCTCTCATCCTCACATCTTTCTCCCCACTCTCCCACTCCAGCACAGTGGACCATTGTCACTATATTCCCAATACAGGAAACATTGTATTTTCAAGGCCTTCCCACAAAGGATATGGGAAAGAACCAAGCACATGTGCAGGAAAAACCTGGATACACAAGATGGAATTTACCACCCTGCTTACATAGAAAGACTACAAGCCGGTGCACACTGCCTGCTTGATGCCTTAAAAAATACCAATCATCCACAAACATGTCTGTTCTCTACCAATAAATACACTGCCTTTATTCTTGGCCTCAGTGTGATCAAACTGAAACTCTGGATTATGCATTTTTTTACATCCACTTTTTGCATTACAAATCAGCTTGCAAATAAAGAATAACTGTTCAATGGAATTTTAGACTGCATGTAATTTCTTCTCTAGCAAATGCTTCACCCATTACTTATTTGGTATTGTTAGACACAGCCAACTAGTGTGGGTTGGTTTTTTGTTTGGTTTTTTTTTTTTTTTTTTTCAGAAAACTTCCAATCATTACCGTATCCCAAATCCTCCCTACTGCACTTCTCAATACATCATCCAATTAACCACAAACTTGGCATTAGAGCAGAGTGACCAAAGCACGCACTGACTCTGCCACATTTCTGATGGGCATTATTTCATTGCAGGAATAGAACAAGGAAAAGAGAAGCTCTCAGAGATTTATCCCCAGGGAACAGAACTCAAGGAATCCTATGAAAGACAAATTCTTGTGCCAGAAGTACACCAAGGGCCTTTCTTTTGGTGTCACGTGTGGTGGGTGTCCAGGGACATCACCCTGACCACCACAAGCTGCCAAAGCTTTCCTGCTGCAGGGGAGCAGTGATTGCTCTGGGAGTATCTTGGCAGCAGTGCCCTGGCTTTGCCATCCCTCCCTTCTCTGTACTGCATCTTCCAGCAGGAACACCCAGCTGCTTCCAGCACACCTCCCCAAGCAGGTCAGGGGAGCAGAAATGCGGGTACGGCAGCTGGAAATTATTCTCCACATGCACATGCAGCTACCACTATAAACAGAAAACTACTGGCTGCTTTTAGGACAGAAACAATTCTACAATGACCTGCACAGATATACGAAATTAAACACTCAGACCTGATTACTAATTCCACTTCTGATGAAGCATATCAACTCCTTCACAGATCAGCTTGTGCTCTGGTACCATCAGACCCAACTAAAAGATGCCAACAACTCCACCTGTTTCTAATTCACTTACAAAAGTACTTCAGTATATAAAGCTATTCATTACAACTTAGTTTTTCCAGATTTTGTTACAGATTTTATAAGATCAATGGTTTACCTTAAACAATTAGTCACAGCCTGCACAGAACTAATGCTCCATCCTTACTTCAATCATATATGATGCAATACCAGGATGAGATTTTAAAAAACAAACACATTAGCAAGATTTGCCTTTAGATTTTCACTCCCCAACTTGATGGCAATGAGTTCTGCCGCGCTGCTCAAAAGCAATAAGAAAATGTACTTTTTACCAGAATGTGAGCCTGTCCTAAAAAACTACAATGACATTTTGAGAATTTGTGTTTATTGTCAAAATAACTGCAGATAGTTTAAGTTTTCAAAGGGCATTAACTTCTTCCATTTGTCCTCAGATCCAATTCAGAGCTGTGGCTCAAGCTAGACTTACTCCTGCTGGTCAGAGAGCCCAGCTGCCTCCTCTGATATTGATATATACACACATATTCAGAAATATTAAGCAAGCTGTCAAGGGGAGCTGCGTGCTGTGCCCACGGGAACACGACGCTCCTTTTCCTGCTCTCCAGCAAAACGTTGTTTTTAGAGTGAAGGTGATGGTGACACCAAAAACTACAAACAAACCAGCACCACGGAACAGCAGGTTACCTTCACGCTGCTGAACTGATTCCAATCACACAACTGCTTCCAAAGGGGACGTGCAGCTTTAACTGGAGGGCAGCAGCATTTCTCCAGTGATTCCATCTGCATTTACTGCCACGAGACTCGCTGCTTGCAAGGGTCTGTTTGTTCTGAGCACTGCAACTCCCTCCCCATGGAGCATGGGTCCATCTACCACCACACAGCACACTGAGGCAGCAATGCCATGCCAATTCCACGTTTCTTTAGGAATCAGGCCAGCCTTTACTAGAGCAAAGGGTTAATGTTCAGCTGCGTGCCTCGCAGGTACAGTCTCCAGTGAAGAGCCCCGTTTGATACCTGTAGGAAGCTGCCATTTTTGCATCTCATATTCCATTTGTGAACAGACCTTTTTGTTCTTTAATCCAAGTTCTGAATTATTTAATCCCGTCTCCAACACTTGAAACATCTTTCCCTATAAACAAGGGGTTATTTAGCGAAAGGAAATAAATAATTTAAAAAGTCAGACCCTAAAGTGTTCCTGGCTCTGTTTTTAATTAATATTGATACAATCTGGAGAAACCTGCTGCTTAATATTACAAGGCAGGTCGAAGCTCATCAACAGTTAAATGTCTCCTTCTAACAGAAGGTGGAAGAGGAAGTTGGGAGCAGCCGGGTACGCGGCGCTGGCTGCCAGCGATCCGGGACTGCCCAGTCCCAGCTCCTCACCACTTTCTCATGCACAGAGAGCTTCAAAGCCCTCACACCCAGAGCTACACGAGCTGGAGTTCACAGCGCTCAGGTGGAGTTGTGTTAAGCATAAATCCTCCAGGCTTTCACGCAGGAACAGAGTGTACACGGAAGTATTTTTATTTTCTACAATTCCACGCTCGAAATGCGTCAGTTCGAGTGAAGGATGGGGAAGGAAGGAGGCAGGCATGGACAGTTCTGTGGGACTGAACTTCATCCCCGGGAATGGTTTTAAAAGCACATTGCTTCATCTGCAAGTGGGAGTAAATATTACACTACTTCTTCATGCAGATGGGTGGGTTAAAAAAAAAAAAAAAAAAAAAAAAAAAAGCTAATTTGAAACAAATTAACTATTCTGCATAAGGAGGAAGGTACTCTCTCCCTCCCCGGTCACTCCAGGGCTCAGTGCAGACAGAGTGTATGCAAAGTTAACAAACTCTGTGCTGCTCACAGCCTGCCTGGTGAACCTGCCAACAGGTGAACAGCCTCAATCCGCAGCACAGATAAATAATCACCAGTCCTCAAAAGCAGGTAATGAATATTGTTCAAACAACTCTAAGCTGGCGTTACCAGAATGCTTCAAAGGAGAAGCTACAAGCTGTTCAAGTCAGACTGTCACATTTAGTCTGCAAAAACGAGATTAAGGTTTGTACGGTGATACTCCACAACAGGTTTTACAGTATGCACAGAAATTAAATTATTATAAAAGTGAGCTATTTTTTACTAAAAACAGAATAGAACAATCTATCAAAATGCCATTTGGCTGTGTTCATTACATTTTAGAATTTAATTTACATGATAGATACTTCAGCATAATATGTTTTAATCAATAAGCATTTCTGAAGGCTTTATTTTTATAGGCAATATTTAGACTCGTTCACCGTTAAATGTAAAGCCACGGCAGCGATGTTCGGAGCGTTTATTTTCCCATGCTAAGCAAGTACAGCCACACATACACAGAGGCAAAAGCAAAAGTCCACAATTAGAGATGTCAGACCTTGTTTAACTACATCTTAATTTAATCCATTTTATTTTATACAATTCTACATCTGGATCTCATTTTCTGTATTCCTGTAGGTATTCCGGGTCATTATTAAGAACCCTTTCAAGTTAGCAAAGTTCAGCCAAGTCTACCTTAATCCAAAACCTTTAAAAGAAACAATAAAACGCGAGAGGGGCTGGAAGGCGACAGAGAAGCCTAGAACAAAACGCTACTTTACCCCACCTCCTAATGCACCTGAAAGTCGGAAGGGACCGGCCTCCCAGCACTGATCCCACGCAGCACTTCCCGTTTCGGGGCTGCTGGGCTGGGAGTTTCAGCATCGCTCCCGCACGCCCGGCCCAGGGGAAGGGAGGGCGGCAGGACCCGGGTCCCGCTGCCGGCCCCCCGCCGGCATCCCCTCACCTCCAGCGGGAATGCGGCTCTGCCCAGCATCAGCGCACCATCCCTCCGCCTGCCGCAGCCTCCGGCCGGCTCCAACGCCGCCTCCACGGGGGCCAGGGTGGGCAGCCGCCGGCTTTCGAGCCAATTTATTTAAACGGGAGGCAGCGGCGGGTTTGGAGAGGCAGGGCAGCGCCTTCCTGCGCCAATCAACTGGGAGACACGCGTGTTGCAATCCCATTCACGGCGGGAGCAGCACCGATACAGCGTCTGACAACCCCCCCCGGCCCGCCCCGGCCTTATCTGTAGCCCGGCAACTCAATTAAACCGTGGGGCCGCGATTCCCCCGGGGATGCTCCCCCGGGGCAGGGGGAGGGAGGCCGGTCTGCGAGGACTTTCCCTCGCAGGAAACGGCACTTCTGGGCTCTCCCGAGCCGGCCCGGTAAAGCATCAATATTCCGCTCATCTGTCAGATCCTGGACAGCAGGAGAGGCTGGAGAGCCCGTGAATTATGTAACGTTGCCCTCCCGCCGCCGCGGGGAGATGCGCCGCGATGCGCCCCGCCGGCCGGGACGCCCCCGCTCCCTCCCCGCGCCCGGCGCTACCGCTGCCCTCCCGAGCCCCCCTCTCCGCGCACCGGGCGCTCGCCCCTTCCCACCCCGCGGGACTCTCCGCCGCTCCCTCCCTCCCTCCCACCCTCCCAGCCGGCGGCTGCCCCCGCGTCCCCTCCCCTGGCGGCCCGGCGCGGTGCCCGCGGCGGTCGCAGGGCGGCGGCCGGAGCCCCGCGGCCGGCGGAGCGGAGCGGAGCGGAGCAGAGCGGAGCCAGGGCCGGCACCCCGCGGCGGCGGCGGGGAGCGCCCGCCCGGCACCACAGCGCCCCCAGCCCCCGCCGCTCCGCGCCTGCACCGCCAGCCCGCCCGGCGCCCCCACACAAAGTCCCAGCACTCGGTAAACTTTCCCCGGCTCCCGGCTGGGGGAAAAGCGGCGGGGACGCGGCGGCGGGAAGGGGGCAGGCGGCGGGGAGGGAGAGGGAGGAGGCGGGCGGGGGATGAGCGGCGGCCGCCGGCAGTCCCGCCGCGCCCGCCGCCCCGCACGGCCCCTCCGCCGGGGGGGAGCGCGGAGCGGGGAAAGAGCAGCCCGGGACGGAGCGGGCGAAGCGGCGGCAGCCCCGGCAGCGGCGGCTCCGGCGCCATCTTGGGCTGATCGATGAATTGAACAAAGAGGATCAATTTCCGATGGGGCCGGTGATCGATGGCGGGGGGGGCGGAGGGAGCGGAGCGCCGCGGCCGGGCGGAGCGGGGGGTTCCCTTTAGGCGGCGCGGGCCGGCAGCGGGAGGAGGAGGGGGAGGCCGGGCCCGAGGGAAGGCGGAGAAGGGAGGGAGGGGGGGGGTCCGGCGGCGCGGCCCGGCCGGTGCGGCGAGCGGGGGAGCCTGACCTGCAGCTGCTGTAAATCAAAGCGCTTCCAATATTGAAACATCGATCCCACATTGGCCGCCATCTTGAGACATATTGAGACAGAGTGAGCGGCTGATAGAGAGAGAGGGGCTGGAGTTCAGGAGCCGGGAGGGAGGGAGGGAGGGAGGGAGGGAGGGAGAGAGGGAGGGAGCCGGCGGGAGGGGGGAGGAGGGGCGGGGGGGCAAGGGGGAGGGAGGCGGGCAGGGAGCGCCCAAATCCCGGCCTGGAGCCCGCCCGGAACACGGACTCAGCCCGCGCGCTCGCGGTGGGGGGGGGGGGGGGGGGGGTGGAAGGGGCGCCGCGCGCTCACGGCGCCCGCGGGGACCCGCGCGCGGAGGGGACGCGGGACACGCGGCGGGCGCGCGGGCACAGGCGCGCGGAGCGGGGCCGCGCCGGGCGGGGGGATGCGGGGACACGGCGGTGCGGGGCGGGGGAACGCGGGGACAGCGGTGCGGGGCGGGGGAACGCGGGGACAGCGGTGCGGGGAGGTGCGCGGGGTCACGGCGCCCGGCGGGGGGGGGGGATGCGGGGCGGTGCGGGGGCAGCCGCGCGGCGCGGGAGGGGTGCGGAGCCCCCCGCGGGCTCGGTGCGGGTTCATGGCAGCGCGCATCGCCCGGCAAATGGTGCCCGGAGCGGCGGCGAGAGGCGGAGAGCCCGCTCGGGGAGCCGCCGGGCTAAAATTAGCCAAGTGCGGAGAGTTTAGGGGAAACAACAATGAAAAAGTGCATCGAGGGCAGCGGGTTGCCGGTGTCCGGGGCGGTCCGGGAGCGCCTGGAACGGGATTTCTTCAGCGCGGACAGACGCTCCCTGCCAGGGCCGGTGCCGCCGAGGGGAGACGGATCGCACGGAGGTTGGAAAACCAGATCCCAGCCCCGCGCAGGATATCCATAGAAACGGAGATTAAAAGGATGAAATAACTTATTTTGTTCTAAACAATAATGTTGCTATAAATACGAACATTTTCCTTGTTCCCTTCCCGAAAAGCGCAGAACATTTTAGTAGGCTCATCTCCTAACAAAATAAACCGGTGTACACACGCAGCCCGCGGATACCTTGCCCCCCTCGAAAGCATTCCCTGTTTTTACTGGGAAATGGGTAAACCCACGGTGTGTACCTGTCCCCTCTGGAATCAATAAGCTGCACAGTATTTTCCCAAATACAGCTACTTTTGCTGTTTTGCACTTCATCTGTAAAAGGAAAATATCTCTTCCCCCCCCCCCGCCCCCAAGTGAGCCATTGTAGATTTTTTTCTCAAATTGTATTTGATCACCGAGTGAATTTAGTGCTCGCTCAAGCCCGTGGGCTGACTGCTTGGAAATGGCTCTGCCTGTCTTTGGAGAAGTTACGGCAGAGGCAGCGGCAGAGCAATTGCCACAGATTATTTCCCAATCTGCTGCCGGCCTCCTTTGGAAGAGCACCATCATTTCAGCCTCCATTTCCACTTTTTGCTGAGGCTGCTGCTTACAAAGATACTAATTGCGATGGCGGGTTTTATGTTAATGGGTTCCACGTAATGATCAGCCCGACGACTACAGACCTTCGGATTGTTGGTTGGCTGTGCTGGGAATAAAACTGATGGCATTTGGTTATGAAAATGTCAGACCTCAATGTGGTAATCTAAACTGGGGGCCCAATGAGACCGAAACCCAAGAGCCTCCACACCACTGCCATGGGGCTGGACCCAGGGATGCCCTTGGAGAGGGAAACTCCTTCTCCCCCAGAAGTGCCATGCTTTTGAGGAAGGGTAGCTCCCTGCTGGGATGATGCTGGAGAGGATTGGGGTGCTCAGCTGGGGTCCCCCCTTTTGCAGGGAGAGGGTGTGGGGTGCTCGGAGCGACAGCCGGGGACGGAGCAGGGATGGAGCTGCGCGAGCCTCCGAATTCTGAGTAACGCCGTAACCGGTTTGGTAGCTCTAAAATAGGATTTTAATCCTGGGAAGCATCATTTCACATTCCAGTGATCTAATCAAAATCCTTTCCTCTAATCTCTCCATGGTCCCCCCTTTCTAGATGAAAGAGGCTGGAGTTCCTGTCTTCACCCTTTCTCCGCTGCCTCCCTGTTCTACCAGTCTGTTCTGTGTCCAGGCAACTGCAAAAAGACATTTCAAAGGCTCCTGCCGTGCCATGTAGATGTTTTCTCTTGTTAGTTTGGACTGCAGGTGTGTAAGCCTCAAGGATGAAGTATCGTGGTGCTGTTTTAGGTTCGGGGCACACAGTCATGGCACAATAAATCACACAGGAACGCTCCGCTTTGAACGCGCGCGCACAGAAAAGGGAAAAGAAAAAAGCATCTGACCTGAATCATTTTCTGGAAACACATCTGGTTAAAATCCAAAGTTTTAAATTGAGTAATATTTTAAAATGCATTTGGTAGGTATTAAATTACGGTGTTATATCTGGTAATATTTATGATACTAATGTGTTAAGCGGAGGTTTATATCTGTCAAGAAATATGAATGATTGTCATATGGGGTAACAAATGAATCCTGATATAAATAACATTTTATGATATTTTTAACATTATTGTAGTCTTATTTTTGCAGAAGTTACATTATTGCCAATTTGAAATAAAAGCTCTGTGGCTACAGACCAAAGCTTTTAGCTATGTAATTTCGAATAAGTACACAGCAGTATGGCTGATTTGGGGAATTACTGAGAAATCTTAACTCTGCCAGAAGACAAACGCTGAGCACCTATAATTCCTATTGTCTTCCATGCAGGATCAAGTCCCTCGTTTGCCATTTTGTGTGGCAGCAAGCCCAAGGAAATCTTGCTTGACAGCTCTGTTTTCTCAAAGTGCTGCATTTCTTCAGGCTGGATTCTGCAAAGATCCTGCAGGCTACAGAGCTCCTTGGAGCAAGCAATAATGTGCTTGGTGTTCCTGCTGAAATGTACCTGTGTGCAATGGGAGAGGGAGCTTGGAGAACTGGGTGAACCCTGGCAAGAGGATGGTTAGAATAAAGTTTTCTTGGGTTATTATGTTTTGAGGAATCATTCTCATCTGTTCGTTTGAGGAAGGTTTTTCTAAAGTTAGATTTGATCTGTGTAAATGCTAACTTCTTTCAACGGGCACTAATAGAGCACTGAAAAAGGAAGCACAGTGGATTTGAAGTTTAAATCTCAAATGATGGCAGCAACTAGTAATGCTTGCTGCATCCAAAATATTTGTAAGTATGTTGTGCAGATTTCTTTTTAGGAATTGGGTGAAAATCACATTCAAATGTGTTACCTATTAATGTCATAAGATCTCACTGATACAGCTCTTTAATGAACATATTTGCACTTTGGGCCATCATAGAAAATTCTTCTTGTTATTCTTCATGTTGTCATCTGGAATACTGAAGAAAATGGATCTTTATTCCAAAGGTCCCAAACTGGTTGGGAGCAGTTCCTTAGCACGGCTGCTCCCCTGGGCATCAGTCTGCATTCATGAGGATATTTTGGACAATGAGTCCAGTATTGATCACTGGATTTAGGCTTCTCTTTGCCTTAATGAGCCTGGCTGATTTTTTGGCCAGGACACTGAAAGATGAGATACTGCTTCTCCCAGCGCCTGTAACTTTTGGGTCTCTTCTCCAAGGATTCTTATGGGTTTTTTTCTTCTCATTTTCATGTAAACTGGCTCCCAAATTTCTATCAGTTCCCCCAAAAGAGTTCCTCCAGAGCCTTCTCTGTACCCCTGTCTGCTCCTTGTCCAGCCCCTTCCATCCTCACTTCATGGCTCTCATCATTTTCTTCAGCTGATTCTTTTCCCTGGCTGCCAGTGCCTGCTGGAAAGGAGTTCCTCATTCCAAAATCCCAGCCCTCTCCACTGTGGAGGTGCCCTTCTGTTCACCTTAAACTGGATTTGAGATATCCTTTACTGCTCTGTGCTACTGCACAGCGAGATTCTGCAGGGATGGCAGGGAACAGAGACAGCCAAACAGATAATTTACGTTCCTGGGAGATTTAGTCCAAATTAAGATCAAAACTCATATATGTCTTCCAAATCACAGATTTTTTTCCCCCCAATTATTGTCAATGACTCTAATTCTGCTTGATTTATATCTCTGGTAGTAGCCAGGGGTTTTGCAACACATAAATTGCCTGAGGGTTTGGCCAGTGATGTGGACACTGTGACATGTAGAAGCCAGGAAAGCCCCTGAGCAGGGAAAATGGCAGGGAGAAGTATCCCCTGTGCCTGCACACAATTACCTGGGTGTCCAGCTGTGGTCACCCAACTGGACAGACCCTTGTTTTCTCAACCAACATGGCAATTCCCTCATTCTTTGGGAAACTGGGAAAGTTTTAGTAGAAATCACGTAGATGGCAGCACACAGGATCCAAGCACAAAATCCTGGGATTTCTGTTCTCCTGCAGCACTGCACAGACACAGATACATACTGGCAGATGGAAGAGAAGAAAGCAATTTTCACAGAGGGCAGGGAAAACAGCCACAATTAAAAGCAAAGTAAATTTGCCTGGTGTGGTTACTTGTTGGGTAACTCTGAAGATGTTTATGAGGATCCAGCATAACCCACAACAGATCTTCCTTGAGGATTTGTGGATTAACCCACACCAACACAAACATGGGATGGCACTGCAGTGGTGTCTCTGCCATGGGCACCAGGAGTTACTGAAGACCCCAAAAGAGCTCCCACAACTTTTCTCTCAAATGGCTGCTTTTCTCACCAAATGTTCCTTCCAGATGCGTGGCTGTGTTTTGGCCAACATCTGGAACAGCAGAAAGAATTAGAGGAGGAAAGGATCTATTGGGTTATGCATTCCCTGGAGCTGGAGTGAGTAAATTTGATACTGAATTTCTCTCGGGGAAGGTTCACCCCAGTTTTAATTTGTCAGCACTGTCTTTGCCTTCTCATCCTATATCCCATGCACAGGATGGTACCAGAGCCAGGATTTTGTTGCATGGGAGGCACATTGAGTCCTTTTCTGGCCTCATGTTCCATGCAGCACTCTTCTCTCTGACTTAGGCTGGTCTTGATTTGGGAATTTATCTTTTCTGTCCTCTAAAGGGATCAATAGGCAAGTTAGTAGGTCGTGTTCCCAGGAAAAATTCCCACCTTTTTTCTCACTTGAAAACTTTCATGGTTTTTACCTTTTACTGGTTTCTCTTAGAGGTTTGGCATTTGGGTTTTTTTGTTTGTTTGTTTGTTTTTTGTTGTTGTTTTTTTTTGTTGGTTTTTTGTTTTTGTTTTTGTTTTTGTTTTTGTTTTTGTTTTTGTTTTTTTTGGTGGTATTTAACTCTTGCTATTCCTATCATGAACCCTCACCCACTTCATGCAGCACTTGCTCACTTCAGGTCCTTGCTCTTCCCTCTCCCTCCCTGCTCAGGTCCATTTTGGCTGTGCTTTCACCTCCACTAACTCTGTCCCAGCCAGGTACTTCTCCCAGTTTCTGCTGAATCATCAGCTCCAATATTCCATATATTACTTTAGAATAAGGATCTGAAGCCTGCAGTATTATTTTAAATGCCTTTCTGTGTTCTGAACCTCACTTGGCCTTATTCTGTTTGTTTGTGCCATTCTCCCAGTAGCAGGAGAGCTGGTTTAGTGGCTGTGGCTGGGGACAGGAGCTGTGGTTGGCTGCTGGCACAGGGATCTTCGTGGCATGAAAGGATTCCCTGGATCCTCCCTCAGTTTCTCCAGTCTGTCCAGCACCAGTGGTCACTGGGAGATCAAAATCTCGTGGTACATCGATGGTTGCAGGGCAGGGAAGCAGCAAGGAGGAGAAGGAGGAAAAATACAAATGAAGCTGCTCAGAGCTGCTCCCTCACCTCCAGCTCCCCTTTCCTTCCCTTGCCCAGAAGTGGGTGAGTACTGAGCTGAGCTGCCTTGACAAAGGAAAGAGAAGAAAGGTTTTTCTTTCACTTTCCAAACACAAACACTTCACGTGGGACGGAAGAAAGGAACATCCCTCTGCTCCTTTCCTCCAGCTGGGCTTTCTGGTCCCATTGTCCCCCCGTGGTGGTCACATCCCTCAGTGGGTCCCCCAAGGGTGCCTGTGTTGTGATCTGTGGTGTTTTGGGTGTCTGAGGTGGTTTGTCCTCCAATAATGAGGGCGAGGTTTCATTTTGGGAAGCACATCTTTTCTTAGAAATATGAACACTGTGACTGACTTAGCACAACTGTGATTTTCTGCAAACACAACTGTGTTTGGGGTGGTTGCATGCGAATGCTGGGGAAGGAGAAACAGTAATTCTGAATTAATGCAGAAAGGGAGAAAATAGACACCCTTAGAGGAAGCCCTGAGTTCACTGCAGCTGCCACACACTGGCAAAACTGATGCTGTGTCCCACAGGAAACATTTCAGTGTGGAGAACCTCCTGTTTAAGAGAGCATACCTGTGCCTGTTGTGACACACAAGTGAGCCAAAGTGCTTGGGGTAGCACATCAATCCAGTCTTTCTTTAGTAACATGTATGAAATAAATTGGGGTTTTTCCCCCCGGTGTTGCATCATTTCCTATTTGGTGTCCAGATGGTGACAGATTACCAAACAGGGGGAAAAAAAATCCATGTAATATTTTGTATCTAAACATTACCTTCTTCTTTGGAATAAAGAGATCCAGTTTTATTCTGGCCATGATTCTCCACATTTATGTGCTGGCCCTTGTCTGCATCTGCTTGGCATTATCCTGGATTGGGGCTTTAACCTGCTATGAATCCAAAGAAATTATACAGAATTGATGGGATCACTATGAATTTCCAGGGGTGTGGGCTAGTGCAGACCACATCCTATTAATCTTGTTGTGTTCTTTCTGTAAATAACAAGCTGGATTCGGCCCAACAAGAGTAAAACAAATTGGAAGCATTCATAAAGGGAAGTAAATGGCTTTAAGATGTAAGAATAACGTGCTGGTGGGTTGGATCCAAGAATCCAGGTTTTAAAGGTACCAAAGCTCACACAAAACTTTGGTTTAACATGTCCTTAAGTGGCTGCTGTTTGGGTCTGGCTGCTGAAGCAGGGCCATGGGCATAAGACCTGCTTTCATGAAGGGATTATATAAAAAAGCAAAAACAGCAAGAAGGAGAAAAATATTCAAGGGGAGCCAAGCTGGAGGAAACAAATATAATTTAGTTGTGTGAAGTGTTTATAAAATGCAGTTTATGAACATGTATGGAGGAGTAATTTTTTACTTTTCAGACTGCAACTGTCACACAGAAAAGAAACAATTGCTTATTTGTCCTTTTCAAGGATTTTTAGAGAATACTTTGCCATTTGGCTACATATTTTGACCTGTTTTTTCCTGTTTAATAGCTTGTTATTCAGTTGATTATTTCGGATTAGCTTTTTGTGTGTGCTCTTTACTTGTGATTGACAGGAAAACATTCACGTGGTTTATCTGAAAGTGGAAATTGATTTTAAATTTTGTTCAAAGTTTCAGACTTTTACATGCATGGGCTACCAAATTTGATCTATCCGTCTCACTCCTTGGTTCTCTTGCATCATCAGAATAAATGTGAAATGACACAGAATGTCTGGAATTGCAATAATGCAGTGTAACAGAACTGACTATCAAGCTTCATATATAGATTAGATTAATGCATAAATCTAATTTGATATTTTACATTACTGGGCTAATATTTTACAGATGTAATGCCAAGTTGTTAAGTAAATGAAAATCACGGAGAGTCCAATTCTGAAAGGATTACTCAGGCAAAAATCCCTGCAGTCAGAGGGAGTATTGCCTGAACGAAGTCTGCTAAATTAGAACTAGAGCCATATTCCCCAAACAGACAAGCAGATTTATCTGTGAGATCTGCCTAGGAGTTGAATTCTTGTAACAATGAAAGATATATAGGGAAAACGAGCAAGTAGGTAACCTGAAATATAAGGAGAGACTGATAAGATCTGAGCAAGCACTTGTGCGGTTGGTGATGTCAACAGGAGCTCAAGTTGTTTTAATAAACTTGTTCATAGTTGTCCTATAGTGTGTTTTATATACTGAAGTACATAGATCACGTAAGAGTTTAACAAGAAGAGGATTCATATTAAATTTGCACATAAAATACCTCCATGAAATATGTGAAATGCTTTTCTTTTTTTATATGATTCCAATAAAACATCGATCATAAAACTGCCCCTCCTGCTTCTTCGTATCCAGTTTCAGCTGTTGCTTTGTGTTTAGAGTTGGAACTCATGACACTTGGCAGATGTAATTGTGGGGCACTTCTAATTGGTGAAGAAAGACCCTGGCTCTGCTTGCTCACTCGGGGGGTATAAATCAGGAGGAACCCCACCAGAGCTGGTGAAACGTTGCATCTCTGCAAGAGGCTGTGGGGCCAAGTGATAGAAATGCTTGCAGCTCCTGTGGAACGTGGGGCTGTTTACAGCTGCTCAGGATCTGCCCCACTGGCTCGGATGGAGCAAAGCCAGGGATGATTCCTGCCCTTTACCATGAGTTTTGCTCAGTGTTTTGCACTGTAAATTCTCCTGACTCTTGCTGCCAAGCTCAGCTCCCTCCTTCACAGTTTCGTACTCCGAGTGTGAACTGATACTGGTGGAAATCCAAGGGTAAAAAAGTGGTGAGTATAAAGCACAGATCTGTAGCCTGGATCTGAGAGGAACAGCTTGACCACAGAGGAAGTTATTTGCACAAAAAGTATTCAAACAGATACGCACGGTTTACATGTGTTTAGTAAATCTTGTCTGAAAACTAGAACCAGCTGTATGGTGTGTGGAGGCCCTGATCCCAGTCTCTCCTGAGCACTGCTTTATACATGTGGATGATACATTTCCAGTCACTTTTTCCATCTTTTAATTTGGGGGCTGTTAGGGACTGAAACACGAGGAGAGCGATTTCCATCTCGGTCTGTGGTACTTTTCAGCATCCTCAGGTAGCTGTTCACAGCCCCTGCTCAGGGAAACACTCCCACCACTACCCCTTCCCTCCTTCCCTCCACCTGCAGCCCAGCAGCAGAGGCAGGGCACAAACCCCCGTGGTAGCTGAGGGGCACCAAAGGAGCTTTTCATGCCAGGCTCTCCATTATCCCACGGAATTATCCTATGTGACGGCAGCGAAATCGATTGAGCCACTCGGGTTCACTGCTAAATGAGAGGCAAACCAGGCCTGAAAGCTAAATTTGCATGCCAGATTAAGAAAGTTGTAGATGCAAGCAAGATCTTTTTCCTTTTTTTCCCCCCTTCTTTGTGTGTGTGTGTGTGTGTCTAACTATGCAACAAATTTTGTAGCTGAAATTTACATACTTCTTGATTCATGAAATTATGAGCAGCTGCTATTTTGCTACATTCTTAAATTGAAAAGGCAGCGAAGAAAAGAACAGACACATTAGGCAAACTCCATCTGCCCCTCATGTCTATCACTTCCCTTCACTCTCTCCTTTGCCAAACAGGATACAATGGCATAATCAGATGTCTTGGTTTGCCTGGGAGAGTCCCCAAATTCATATAGCTGTCGTCTAAGACGGGATTTTTGTTTTTCAGACAACTTCTTGACATGGTCTCTTGTTCCCCCCCTGAAATGTGGATACATATTTACACAGGAAACAGCAGAGCACAAAAGAGCTACAGGGAGAGAATAACCTTCAAGATGGTTTACAGGCTTTTGGAGGTTCGTGGAAGACTTCAGACATCATCTTAGGGACCTAAGGGTCACCGAGAATGAAGAAGATTTCCTTTTTTTTTTTTTTTTTTTTTTCCCATCTTTTTATTCAAGTTACAGCATAGAAAGATTTTGGGGCAAGAGGGTAAAAAGGTAAAATACAGGATTCATAAATAGAACAAGTGGGGTTCACTGCTACCTTTTGCCATGGATGTGAATGAATCCAATCTGCAGGTAGCTCCAGGCTTGGAGAGCAGAGCTCTCTTTGGAGATGAGAACTTCTATTCTGGCCCTTACTTCACACTAAATGCCACTTTACAGATCATAAACACTATATTTCATCATGATGTAAATGTTTTAATTTTCCAGTTTTGAATAAAAAGATGGAAGCTCGGAATTTTAGACCTATTTAACACCTGGTTAAACACTTAACAAACTAGTAACAGCCGAGTGCATCCCTGTTAAGTGGAGTTTTTTCCTTTTTGTTGCCCCACTTAAGAAACAGTCATTGTCATTCAGTCTCATTAACATAAATAGGTTCCCTAGGAGATGTCCCATTAAAGTGGCCATCCCTATTAAGCATGTCCCAATTAAGTAGTGTTTATTGTATGGCAGGTTCCAGACCTCAAAGCAGAATAATTTTCAGTTCCTAGAGGGAAAAAAAATAAGTCAAAGAAATTACATATTTAAAAAGGGCTTAAATTGATACAAACTGATAAGAGCCCAAAAATGAAAAATGAGGGCTGACATTTCAGCCTTTTGTTTACCCTGTAATGCTGCTTTTCTGGTTTTGAGTTAAGAATGTAGCCTACACCCTAACTATGAATTTCTTGGCTTTGATTTGATTGTGTCATAACTTAATGTTTTATGACTTACAATCACATTAGTCATAGGAGTCACTCAAGTTTAGAGATGATGGAAAAGACATAGGGGATAGACAAATCCATACTGGGGAATAGTCTTGTGATTGCAGCAGTGGGCTGGGACCCAGCAGAGCCAAGCTCACTGTCCAGGCCTGTGCCAAATGATTCTGCCTCACTGAGAGCACCACTCCAAGACTCTGTTCACAGCATTATTTACATACCTGAACAGACATTTAAATATTATTTTGTGTGCTCCTGTGCATACATAATCTATTTTGCTCTTAATCAAGGTGGATTTAAGTCGGGGGCTTATTCAAGGTGTTAAGAGACAAGCTCTGGAAAATCTTCCTGCGTTGGCTGAGGATGATACAACTCAGTGTCTGCTGCCAAAGGCTACCCCTTATCCCCCAAATTATATTAGTGTCAGCCACTTCAGCATAAAATCCAGGTCTTTAGCACAAACCTGCCTTCAAAGAGCTGAAATTACTTGCCTTGATTTTGTCTCAAAGCAGGGGAGAAGCAGGCAGGTATCTCCTGTCTGTGCCATGTCTGTGGGAGGTGACCTCCAGCGCAGAGACCGGGCAGAGGAGGAGGAGGATTAGTGCCATCTTCAACAACTGAAGTGAGTGCAGCACATTTACACTTTCAGCCAAGGCATTTGCACCTGCAGGAACAAGACATCCCTCGTGTAGCTTTACCCCAAATTAGACAACCTGTCCTTCCTCTGAAGGAGAAGTTTGTACCTGGGTGGAGTTCAATAAATAAATAAAAATATATTCACGTTCCAGGGCCACAAACTGAAATCTCTTCATGACAGAATTTTTCTCAGTACAGGTAAAAATGGAAATGCAACAGATTCAAAGCTTGTCAGAAAATGTAATTTTGATGTGTACAGAGAGATGACTTCTCTGCATCACCTTTTTTTGGTGCTTCAGAGAAACAGTTTGAGTCATGCCAACTTATTTTCTTCATTTAACAGAATCACAGAATCATTTAAGTAGGAAAAGAAATTAGAATCCAGGTGTAAACCCAACAATGCCAAGCTCACCATTAAACCATGTCCCTAAGCTCCATGCCTGGAAGCTTTCATGCTTCCCTGAAAAGCAATGTACACCTGTCAAATACTTCTCCTTGGTCACTTTTTTTTTTTTTTTTTTTTTTTTTTTTTTTTTTTTTTAAGGAATTATCCCTGGAGTACAGTTTCATATCAAAAGATATGATTTGCACAATGGTACACAAGTGGTTCACACATTTAATACACAGCCCACACTCTGAAGAACCTTAGGACTCCTTGCATTAAATAAGAGTCACGGTACTTCAAAATGAGGGTTTGTGAGTAGGTGGTAAATTTTTTTTTCTGGGTAGCAACTGGGTGCTTTGAAAGCATCTTGCAGGAGCCAGGTAAGCTGTGGTTGAGTGATGCAGGTGTCCTACTGTGGTCAAAGCAGAAAGACTTCTATCCTTAAGGCAGTAAAGTAATTACACCTGGTATCCTCATATCTTACTTCCAGTAAATAGATCTAGAACAATGTGGCTTTGTAGTGCCCAGTAATAATATCAGGAGTTGGCAGCAAGGGGGTCTGAGAGTCCTTGCAGAGTTTGCTGAAACCCTACATGACTGTGAGCAAGAGAAATGGTTCACAGTCACAGTGCTCAGGGGTTCATCCCAGAACCAGAATACCTGGCTGGGTGTAAAACTCCCAAGTCTGTGTGACCAGGGTGAGGATCAGCACGGGAAGGTCATTCTCACCACTCAGTGTCTGGTTTGAGGACAGAGCCTGTGTTCACAACTGAACCCATCTGGAGGGAGTGCAAAAAGCAAACCCCAGCTCCAAAGAGCTGCTGCCCTGAAGAGAACTTCAAACCCAGACCTGAGCTTGATGTTCTGGCTCCCCAATTCACCCGCCCTTTGTTAAGCAGCAATACGGTAACAGCACTTGCTTAAGTACCAGGTAGAAGTCGTGTCAGTATTTCTGGTGGGAGACCATTTGTGTGGGGTTTAGAGTTGTCCAGGGCTTCCAAAGCAGGAGCTCACGACAGCAGAGGAAGATTCCAAAGGGCCCTGGAGCAGAAAGGAAAGCCCAGCCATGTACCTGCGTGAGACTCGAGTGTATTCTTTCAGCTCTGACACAAATCAACTGCAGGGCACTTTGACACATCCCAACCTTTCAGAGTGTATTTTTTGAGCTCAGCTCATTATCTGAGCCTCCATTCAGATGCTCTCAGCACAGATGCCTTCCTCATCAGCTCTGCACTAAAACATACAGTAAGTGAAATTCTGCCATATGTTAATACATATGTTTCAGTTTCAATAAGCATTTGATGCAGGGCTGTTTTTATTTTTTTTTCCCAGGCAAGAGAAATTAGAGAGTTTATACTATTACCTTCCCTCTTTATTTAAATGTACTAGTGAGCTTAAATAAACTAATTAAAGTAAGGTTAGGCACGTGCAGCATAACCTGTCACAATGGTGGAAACATGTATCGACTCTTAATGGTTCAGCATTTATCTGGTTGGTCCAAAGCAGCTGGGGATGGCAGAGTCAAACTGTCTGAGACTCTCTGTGATGTTGTAAAATGATGGAGAGGCAGATAGCCTGGAGAAAAGGTGTAACCGGGATTTTCACTTCATCCCCACCTCAAATTTTCCCATCTGGCATATCACAACATAATGATGTGAGTGATGTCATCAAACTGGGAGAGAGGATCTGAATGGGGCAGTTTTCTCCTTTACTGAACTTTGTAAGCTGGCCACAAATTGTAATTAGCAAGTGTCTACAGTTGATCCCTGGCAGAGGCTCAGTCCGTTTTCCATGGGCTGGAATCGGTCTGTTTAGCCACGATGATTCTTTTTGTTTGTTTGTTTGCAAATAAAATCTTGGAAAGATCCTGGGCACATTATGAGATTTACAGATCAGTTGCTCTGCACAAGCACAGTGCTTTTACAGCAGTGCAATACCTCTGAGTAATGCTTTTGATTTAACTAGAGCTACCCTAGATTTGCACCATTGTAGGAGCCAGATTAGGCCCCATAACTCTTGCACACAGACTTGAAAGCATCCAAGCAGTTATGAATGAGAGCAGCATTTGCAAGATAGAACAAAGAAAAACCAGCCAAAAAAAATATCCAACTTACATCAGCTTTGCCTGCTGGATTCTTTGCTTTATAGCTAGAGAAATATCCAGGCAGACCCTCAGCTAGCAGAAGCTGGCACAGCTTTGTTAAAAATCAGTGGAGCTTTGCTGATTTATATCAGCTGAGAATCACTATCTGCCCCGATGACAAAATGAGGCATTGAAACAGAGTGGGAAGGCAATAGGGTTTATCTATGGTTACAGCATTAAAGCAGCATCATAAGATAAACTAATTTTGTGTAAAGCTTTAAAAAAAAAAAAGGGGGGGAAAAAAAAAGAAAAAAGAGAAGGTGTCTGTAGGGATACAGCATGGACTTGGCTTCCTCAGTGTTGGCTTCTGATCACTGTGCCAAGACTGGCATCTTCCCTTCCCTCAACAAATCAGCATTGCTGCTGCAAACTCTTCATTGACTGCCAATGCTGTGCTACCAATAATTCACCACGATTGAGAAACGTCTCTGCTTTCGCTCTGCACAAGAGAGTTTGCTCCTGCATGCCTGGATCTGTTCAGTTACTTACTTTATGAACTTTATTAAAAAGAATCAAAGGATTCTTTTGGGTTTGTTTTTCATAAAATGTCTCAAGCATTTGATAAATAAATAATCTTCTACTTAAAATGGGCATGAATTCTCTAAAGACTCAGCATTACAAGCAGGTATGTGCCAAGCCCAGCTCTCCTCCAGGGGGATGTATATATCTATATACCTGTAATTATAGGCTGATAATTATATAATTCCCTCTATGTATATCATCATTTGTGAATAACTCGGTAAGCTGGCAACACAGAAGGGCGGGACTGTATCATAAGCTAATAAAAAAAAGCAATTATATTTTCTTTCTGATCCAGTTCTCACCTTCCCAGTGAGATTGGGGCATTGTGCAATAAGTGAGAAATGAGGAACCTCGGAACACTTGGAAGCAAGATAAGCATCCAAATGCCTGACTCTGTCATTCAGAGCTCAGCCGAACTGTTTCACTCAGGAAATTATGGGCTGCCATGGGAACAAAGGTCCCTTCCCAGATTACCAAAAGGAGTCTGAAGTGGGTCAGAAATGTTACAAGAATAGGCTTTCAAATGCCATTTATATTATTTCCCAGGTTAATACATGTTTGAGTCTAAGCACTGAGGCTAATGTGAGCAATGTAATTTCAGCTGGATGCAACCCCTCCCCGCTGTACATGCAGTTCACCCCCAAAATGAATCCTGGGAGAAGCTCTCTCCACAGTCCAGCCTGCATCTCTCACTCTTGTTTTATAATAACTTTGCAAACAGCTCAAATAGGGACCATTTGTAACCTGTGTTGATGCAGAATCCTGCAGAAGGTGCTTTTAGAGCTGACATATCAGAAATCACGAATTTTACGTAAGCCTTAAAAATACAATAAATTATGGACAAGTGCTTTTGTTTTCTAGTTTACAGTGTTTGTACAAGCCTCTAATTCCTTTCCAAGATGCCTAGCAGTGTGTCCTCAATTGAACCCTAACATACACCCACTATCTCACCCTCCAAATCCTTGGGATGGCTCATCCTCTGAAAAGCCTGGAAACAGAGCCCAGTGTTGGGGTAGGATTGAGCCTCCAGTACGTAAACCAGAAATGGAACAAATCTGGGCATGTGGGTGATAATTTAGTTGTGCAGAATGGAAGCATCGAAGTGTCTCAATTCTGGTAAAGTTTTGGTAGCACAGTACTGGCAGTCAGTGAAGTTCCTGCTGAAATTGTGTTAATTTGTCAAAGGAGGAAGAGAAGCCAATCCTGGCAGAAGAATTCCATACCATGGGAAAGAGAGAAAGGCAGTGCTGTACTTTTACAGTCCGTCCTTAGAGCGCTAAATGAAAGATAATTTTTTTTGGAGGTTCAAATACTGGAAGCACAGATCACTAAATTCTCTGTACCATTTAGTACAGCTTTCCATCCCTGTGCCAGAGGCAGAACTGCTTTACAAGTGAAATGAAAATGACTGGAGTGGGACAAATGTAGATCCAAGCTCTGTGTTTGGAGCTGTGCTGGTTATCTCACTCCTAAGGTCCTACTCAGCAGAAACCAAATCAGTATCGTCAGAGAGTTTATTTGCACTGGAGTCTCTGTGGCTGTTGCACACTCCTGAGAGGGCTGCAGGATGCTTTTCCTATTGTGTCACTATTACTGCTTTGCCTTGCCACCAGGAAAATCATAAATGAAACGTGGCTCAATCCTAAATCTGCTGCCTCTGGTTCAGCAGAGGGTGGAAGCATATCCTGAATGTAAACACCCAAGGATCAGGGAGGCTCCTCATCCACTCATGGCTGAGCATGTGCTTGTTACTTTGCTCTGTCAGAAAAGCTGGAGATGGGAGGTTTGAATGAGGCTCAAGATAAAGTTTCTGGTTTGGGTGATCTATCCTCTATTCAAGAAGGCATCAGAAGGGAGAATGCACACAGAGAAGCAACAAAGGTGCCCGAGTTTTGGAAGTGATAAGACCCTCTCTCTCACACAGTTATAATCCATAACGAGCTGACAAGGATGGCCCCAGCTGCACCTGCAGACAGGTTCTGTGGATTTCACCCACTCACCTTTGGAAAGGCTTCTCTTGCCAACGAGCTGCCCATGTTCAGTTCATTCCTGTGTTTGTGGGCTCAGGCAGTTGTGGGTGTGAAAGGGAACACTCAGCCACTCCTGAGTGTTGCAAAAGGGAAATGGGTCCGTTTTCCCTGCCTTTGACAAAAATGATTGCCATGCTCTTCTCCACGTCACAGATAATTAATATATCAAAGGACTCTGAAAGCCTGTACTTGGAAAATAAACAGTTCTCACTGAGGAATACGTCCACAGCCCTATAGGAAAAAAAAATTCTTGTTTGGATAATATTAAAGTCTGAAGGACTGAAAGTTGGCTGTTGCATGCAATAGAGTAATTCAGTGACTGAGAGAAGTCTGTGTGATAACATCTACTGAGAGTGGTGTTCTGTCAATTCAGAGCACACCAGGTTAAGTACTGAAGTGAGTTTTATTTGAGAGAGGTGGGGTTTTTTTTCACTCTTTGGGTCAACAAACCTAAGTTGGCTTAAAATAACTTAAAATCTTTCAGAGGAGTATGATAGGCATATGCTTGTTACCCTCCCAGAAGTCAATGTGGTACTCAGTGAACAGGAGTTAAATACTGTGCTGGAACAGGGCTCACGTGTTCTTGCTTCTATAAAACTCTGGTTTATGCTCCCTCCCATGCACAGGGTAGTACAAAATGCCACAGCAGCACTTTCTTAGTGTTCAATGGTCAAGGACACTAAATGTCTTCACAAGCAGGAATGAATATTGGCAAAAAAAGAACTCTGTAAAAAGGTTAGGAATTAATATGACTGCATAACTCATGGGGAAAAAAAAATCACACTCAGTTGATTAAGAAAGTTTGTCAAGAGTGTCCCAAGTTGTATTTATTTCTTTGTTCAAAGTAGATTAGATTAGTAGTATTCATTAGATTTTAAGAGATATTAAGCAACCTAGAGCTCCTGTTGAGTTTATAGCAGTAATAATTCCAAGAAAAATGTATATAGTCACCATAAATGTGGAATATTAATGCGCAATTCTACTCTTGAAAAGGGGATAATACAAATCCTAAAATACCAAAGTTTTGGGAGTTGTCAGTATTTTTAGTAAACAGACAAAAATCTGGCTGCAAAAGTTGACTATTGTAGAGCCAGTGCAGCTCTGGAGAAGTGAGAGAGCATTTGCACATCTCCTGTCTCACGAGCAAAATGATGAGTGTTCTCCTCAGGTACATCTGTAGCTTTTTAGTTTTCAGCTGTCCAAGTTCAGTTAACCAAGTGTGACATCATTCACCCCTTTATTAAATCATGTATTCAATGAAACTCTTTGAGGCCAAATGAGCTATGTTTGCATGGCACTAACAATTCAGCACTTCTAGCAGAAATAAAGGAGTGAGGAGTGAATACTTGGAGAAATAATTGTGTTTTGTGCAAAGCTCTCTCTGCAATTCCCTCCTGCGGTGGCAGGGGAGAACGATAGAAATCTATCTGTTCCCAAGGTGAATTGCTTGAGAATCTCATTTTAATAGGGCGGGGGCATTGCAGGATGGGGAAGGTGAGAAGTTTCTTGCATTTCTGAGGGCTAGCCTGGGCTAATTCCTTTGTGCTTGTCGGGAGGTATCAATTCCTGAAAAGGGAGTTTCCTTTCTCTTTCCTATGACTCGTCAGGACGGTGCCTACACGCTGAACATATCTACATATGGGCTAACTTCCCCGCCTGCTTGGTGCCTACTGGCCCCACTCCCTTATCTAATCAAGGTTCAATCAAAGTTAATTAGGGATCTAGTTTTCTGTTCCTGCATTAGGCGTAAAGCAAAAGAAGCTCCTGGGCATATCTGATCAAGGAGCTGATCTGTGTTATAACTATGTAATAACTGGCACAACTGTGTAATTACAATACAGCCCTATCTCAGGTTACATCATTATCATTATGCTTAACACTAAAACAAAGTGTGGTTATCATGATTGGTGTCAACACATTTGTGATGTGCCACCCAGGAAGAGGAGGATATACACATGTCACCCAAGCTCTACCTGAGACTGGAAAAAAAGTTTGTTCCTGCAGACAGGGCACAAGGAGAAAAAGAAATACACAGAACACTGACTGTTGGGGGTTAAATTTAACCTTCCTTTACCCTTCCTTTCCTTAGCCAAGACTTTCACTTGTCAAGGAGGACTTGACTCTGCAGTCATTGATAATAAAATGTAATCTACCTCTGGGTGTCTGGAGTCTATTTCCACAGGGGAGAGATCTGCAAAGTTCCAAGAGTGGTGTTAACTCAAAGGCTTTGCATTGAGAATGTACATTTTTAGTTCTTTATTTCTGCTTAAGTGATAGTTTAATGAACTAATGTGTATCTATATAAAGGAGAGGCTGTGGAACTTGCAAGAAGTGCAATTCACTTGAAGAAAAGCCAGTATTGAAAATACCATTTTGGCATCTTCTGCTTCTTGCTGAGTTGAGTTATAAAATATTAGAAAAACCATATTGCACTGTTTTAGGCACTAATATTTATGTGCAGTCTTAAATATCAACAGCTTCAGCCATTTTTTGTTAATGATGGGTCTGGATGTGATTTCTTAGCTAAAGACAGGTTCCTTAGCTTACCTCATATCACGGCATCTGTTATCTCTAATTGGAATCATTTTCATAATAACCATGAGCAATATACATTACCATCTAAATATGAAGGCTGACTGCAATACAGACTTGTCTACAGCTTTTTAAGTATCCAGGATCCTGTCCAAAGCCCCTCAGACTCAAGGGAAAGACTCCTTCTGATGTATGTTATCTAAATTAGGAGCAATGTATCAAAAATCTCTCCTAGACTCCTTACAGGAAAACAGAAATCTATTCAGTAATAATAAGTTTCAGTGCAACTCTGTCAAACCCCCCCAAAGGTGGTGTCCCATTGTGTCACTAAATCAGGCCTAACTCAGTCAGGATTTAGATACTTGCACAACTTGAAATGCTGGAGTAGCTCTGCAGATTTTTAGGGAAGTTCAAGGCATTCAGTAGGTTGTCTCTCACTAGTTTACTACTTATTAGTGCTTACTTGTTGAAAATTTTTACTGCTTCATTAGTACTAATAAAAAATTACCTAATTCATACAGAAATACATGCTCAATACTAATTTTTATGGTGGTATGATCTTGTTTTGAATTAATTTCAGAAAAAAACTCGCACTTATGTAAAATCATAAATTCCTAAGGTATCCACAGCCAAAGCTTTCAGCTACTCATTTAGCAGTAGACACTTGTATTGTGTTCCAAATGTGATATGTTATATTCATCATAATCAGCAGGTCTCAATAAGATAAAAATACACTAATTCACCTCAATCTGGAGATCCAAAAGGGACGAGAAATCCTACGGTCAAATTAAAAGGGAAGGAAGGGATTAGAGTCCCCTAACAACTGCATGCACAGAGTTTGTTTAAACTGAAATTTTACATAAAAAGGTGCAAATGCTTTTAAAGAGAACCATCCTGGATTGCATTTTCTTGCTCTCTCCCATATAATTGTAAACAGCTTTGATTTCAAAGGGAAAATCAGACAATTATTTTATAATGAGAGGTGTGGTCTAGTGATTCGAGCATCAGACTGGCAGCCAAAAACCACTGGAGTTTTAATCCTGGCTCTGACACTGACACCATCTACTGCCTTGGGCTAATCACCATGGGTTTGACTGAGATCTGCTCCCTGTGGGTGCAAGAGGCAGGGACAGCTGCAGAATTCCTGATTCAGAGCTCCAGAGGTGAGCAAGAACCTTCCTTGTGCTGCACTCAGCTCCTGCCCAGCATGTCCCTGAACTGGAGGGCACCATCCCTGACCAGAGGAAGACATTAAACCCACACAGTTTCACCTCAGGCAAGCTGAGGTTCAGGAAAGCCATAGCTGCTAAGTGCTGTCAATAAAAGCTTTAAAAGCTCTTTGCATAAGCATATTTGAGTAGGTCTGTGCTTTGAAGAAAGCCTGCTGCTTAGTTCGAGGGATGAGTAAAGCCAGTCTTGCCTTTAGAACACTCCCGACACCTGGGGAGGTTTTTATTTCCTTTAAGCACCTTGTAGTTAAATTTTTAGTCATTGTTTTCCTTCTTCCTGCGTGCACCCATCCCCCAGTGACCACCAGCTTTTCCGTGTCCTTTGCTTCTCACTACAATTCCTCCTGTCTCATTGAGTTGTCTGATTTCTTACCCTTGATTAATACAAACAAGACAAACCCCTTATCCTTGGGGATTTTATTGGAAGCTTGATAGCCTTTTCTTCTCTCTTGTCCATTTTCCGTCGCTTCAGCTTCCTTGAGGTCCACAGACAGACTTCCAATCTCCCCCGCACATTCACCATCATGTTCTTGATCTTTGCTTGCTTGGGGCTTGACTCCTTCTAATATAAATGTTAGGCATCTTGCCATTTCAGATGACAGATCAGCTCTTTGATGTGTCTAATTATGATGGAGAGGGGGCAGAGAAAGCAGGACCTCCTAAAGCCAGGATAAATTTGCTGTCCATATGAACTCTGAGCAGCAATGCGTCCCCTCTGGTACGTGACAGCATGCTGGCCTCAAATCCTGCTCGACCCGAAAGAGTTCCATGAACGCCCTGCACAAGGGAAGATTTTACTCCTGAACCTTTTTGATTTGAAAGAGGAAATCTGGCAGCAGCCAGGATGCCAGAATGATAGGGAGGGGTAGCAGAATGGGGAGTTCTACCTCAACTTTGCATGGCAAAAGCAGAGGTGGCAGTCTGAAAGTAATCTGGTGAGAGAACCTTGTTCCTCCACCTCATCTCACTCTCCCTTTGTTGTCTGCACAGAGCAGCAGCAAACTGACACTCAGTATTTATGTTGGTGCTTTGCAAAAGTCATCAAATTTAACCCCACAACACATTTCTGTACTGAGTTTTCAGTTTGGGTTTTGGGGTGCTGTTCAGAGAGAGCAGCTGTGCTGCTCTGAGGGCCAGAAGCTTCAGAGCACAGCAGGCTTCAGTCACTTCTCTTGCTCTTAAGTAATTGAGACACTCTCACAGCATCCCACCAAGTTCTTTCACTTCAGTTAAGAACCAAACTTGTGGTGAAGCAGGAACAGGACTCACTCTGGAGTTTGTGACAACCAGAGCTGAATTCAGCTCTCAGCTGATGTTCAGGACCTTACTCCCATCCCTCTCTATGTTTGGGGAGAAGCCCTTGCGCGGTAGAAGGGAGAGTAGATTGGACAGGACATTTGAGACTGAAACCTGTCTAAATTACTGCTGAACTGTAAATTCCTCTGGCATACATGTTTGCCCACAGAACCGATGTGCTTCTACCTGTGCTGCAGAGACGTGGCTGCCCTGCTCAGACCAGGGCTCAGTTGAGCTGTGTGCTTTATAAACACATGAAAGGCCATGGTCCTGGCCCTGAGGTACTTGAAGTCGTTAGCAAATCTCACAGACACTTCTTAATATGAATGTATTGTTGATCTGTCTGCCCCAGAGCTTGAAATTCTTTATCTGCCAAACAGGCATAGCAGGAGTTTCAGCATTTCTTCCCCTTATAATACCCAACTAATATGCTTCAAGCCTGACCCACAATGATCATCTCCTGAGAAGAAGGTTTGGTTTAGTCTTCCTCCTATTCAGCATTCAGCCCTTGATCTTTCCACCAAAATGGGAAACAAGTACTAGTGAAATGAACACTGATCAACACTGACAAAACCTTTCACCTCTTTTCTTGCAGTAAGCTGGGGTTGCATTTGTGCTGTTGTCCTTGAGCAAAGTCTTGAGTGGAAAGGTTCCTCCTGCTTCTCTCACCCCTTCACTTTCCAGAACAAATGCAGAAACCTGCTTTAAATGAATCAGCCCTCAGGTGAAGAGAAGTAATGTTCCAGTGTGCAGAGTGACAAGTCTGAAAGGCAGCAGAGAAGGGGATCCCTGTGCAGCAGCGGTGGAGGGAGAGCAGGGAACATCTATCAATATTTACTGAGCAGCATTGTTTTCCATTTGACGTTTCTCAGCCCTTCCTCTTTACACAGCCCTGCCCTGCAATAGCTTTGTCCTTATTCCTGTTCATTGCCAAGCAAGAAACCCAGTTTCTGGCTCTGATCTTTGTTGACAGGGCTGAGGAGGAACGTGGAGGCCTTTCTCTCCATGGGTTTTCTCTGCACACCCCAGAGAAGAGATTAATAGTTTCTGAAACATCTCCAGCCTACAGAAAGGTCACCAGAGTCCTGGGGAAGATGAACAAATGGGGGTTCATCAGAGCTCTGTAGTAACATGGGAAGGACCTCTTCCAGCAAAAATATTGCCAAAAAATCCTTAACAGTGGCCATTTCAGAGGAGCTGGAGGTAGGCAAGAGATGTTCTGGGCTGTCATTTTTCACACAGTGCAATACAGTCCAATCACTTCTACAGGTGTGTTTTTTTAACAGTTCTGTTTGCATCAAGTGCTCGTCACTGTGTGGCCTGTGACCTGTGGGATGTGCTGATTGAGGCTGTAGGAGAATATGTCCCTGTCACCTTATCTTCCACAGACAGTCACCTGTCTTTCGGATTCACTTGCAGCTGTGAGTTGGGACATGATTTTGCTTTAGTTATTTTGTGCCAACTCTTTCACCTTAATATTTATTGTTCTGGCTTTGGACAGGAGAGCTAATTAATGTGTTATATGCTCTTGAGTATCCTCTTAGTGTTTCACACATCTTTTGGGGTCTGATATGCTGAGACCTTTAATCCAACAGAATTTACTTCACAATAAAGTAGAGTAAATCTACCAGGAAAAGCCAGCAGGAGTTCAATTAGAGCAGTGGAAAAATCTTCTCTTTAGGTTTTCCATTCCCTGATTTAGGCTGGGGTAGCTGCATTGCCCCGTGTGTTCTTTCTAAGTAGATTCCATACATTTGATGCTTACACACAGATACATGCAGTCACACAGTGAAGGGCATTATCCTAAGCTGCAAAATCAAATTACCTGTGCTAATATTCATTTAAAGACATAATGTTAAGTAGTCCTGTTGCTGGAAAGAGGGGGGAAAATGTCTGAAATGGACTGATGCAATTTTGTCAGATTATCATAAACTCCCAAACCTAAGCTACAAGAATAGCTGATCCTGACAGATGCTTGCAGTTGGAGTGCCCACATAGGGAGAAGTCTGATTATGTGTCGGGTGGGAGGCAAAAAGACAGAAGAAAGTTGATTTGCTTTATCCTGTCAATCTAATGATTCACTTTGCAGGTCACACTTTATCTACACACAGTGTTTATTTAGACAATGAAACCATCAGTGTCATTGATAGAATCTAACACGCCAACAGAGATATTTTACTTTCTTGCTATTTTTTATTGTTGCTGGAGTACGTAATCCTGCCACAGAAGTCTTTTTATGGAAATAATATTTTGTTATAAGCACTATCATCGTGTATTGTAATTATTATTTTGTTTTACCCTGCCCACACACAAAACTGTTTGCATTATATTCCATTGAAAGATACATTTTAAGTTCTCTCTGGTAGTCATGAATAATGTAAATTGACAAGAACTATTATGGAGGCAGGTAGACAAAGAAACAGAAAGTTAAGTGGTTTCCTTTCTTTTTATGGCAGAGTGACATTTACCTGTAAGTGCATTTGATTTTAACACAATAGGATGAGTCTCTGCTGTGCTGGATTAGGATTGAGGCATGCGGAGGAGTTCAGATAAAGAGTGGGCACTGAGAAATGCCCTCGCCAGACCTCTCCAGGGAGGGTACTTCAGCAGCAATAGCATGTCAGAATGTCTTTTTTTTTTTTTAGTCCTTGCATCCAGCTGACAAAATCTTTCCTTGTTTCTGTATCTGTAATTCCAAGAGATCTCTCAGTGCTTCCCACAGCTGTCTAATACTTTGTGCTTGTCACATCACTTTCCAAAAAAGGGTCAATGTCACTTTCCCGCCCTGACAGACAGAAAAATCAAGGCAAAGAGAAGCTGTAGATGAATGAGGATCACTTGGAGGCCCAGGACCAGCTCTCCTGGTGTGCATACCCAGGGCCCAGATTGGTACTGCCTCTCACATTTCAGCTACAAATTTCATCAGTTCCCCTTTTCCTCAGACTTGCCAGAACTGCATTAGTTGAGTCTAACTCTCCCGCAGTTACACTGAATTTAAATCAGAAATAACTTCAGTGGCTTGGATTCTCACTTTTGCAAATGGGAGTGTTCCCCCTAAAACCAGTAGAGCTCATTTTTAGGTCTGAGAAGGTGTAGCTGCCCTCATATCTATAAACATGCCACTAAGTATAAAACACTTTATTTCTCTAGTGTGACACATTTACCAGCCTCCTTGATCCAGCTTTTCCCTGCAGTGTAACTTTCCATGTCCACAAGGTTACCCCGGGTAAGAGGGACAAAAGCCACTCAACCCTTGTGTCCAGTAAAAACCCAACCAACCAAATAAACAAAAGCAAACAAAAAACCAAGTAGGCATCACACCGTGATGGAGATATTCCCTCCCCTAGGGGAGTCACAGGTCTGCAAGTGGAGAGCTGAGGTCCTTTGGGAGACCTGACATCTCTCTGCTTTTACAGAGGAGCAAAAAGGAGTATTGTGGTTTAATCTGCCCATATTCCTTGAAGGAAAAACTTCAGAGAACCTTATCCAGGCTACTTCCCAGAGCTTTTCTACTTTTGTGATCTCTCCTTTAAGTTTCTGTGCAGGAGCAGGACAGGCTCTGGCTGATGACAAATGTGACCTGTCCCACCGAGTTATTGTTGCTCACTGTGGGGGGATGAGCTTTTGCAGTCCTCTGGTTCCTGGTGACGTAGTGCAGGGTGCACTAACACACCACAGTTGTGTCTTGGGGCTTCAAATGCCTTTATCTATGTCATGAATTGGTTTTTACAGTTTGCTATGAATCACTGATGCCTGCTGGGAACACATACCCGCTTCTGGTTATTTTTATTACAATGTTATAATGGGCACAAGGACACTTAAAAGTGGAACAACTGAGCATCTCTTGGTAGCCAGGCTGTGCAACTCTCCTGGGATGCCTGAGAACACCAAGTTGTGCTGCTGAACTGCCTTACTGTAGTGAAAAGAAATTAATTCCAAAATAGTCAGTGTGCTGTGTAGTAATTCTACTCATGTGAATGATGGAAGAGTAGCTAGGACCCTGTATCAAGTCCTGGAATATGTGCTCAGAGCACTTGATATGCTGCAGGTTTCCTCAATGAGGGTGGATCAGTTATTTGGACATTCTGGTTATATTTCGGCTGTGGCACAACTCTCTCTGTTACATGATTCCATGTCCGGGGAAGGCCGGGCTGGAAAGTTGTGTGGCTGCCTTCTAACCAGAATCCCTTGGTCTGCTGGCTTTCTTACCAGCAGTAAATCAATGGGCAGAGGCATGAGATGAGTGTCAGGATCTCCTTCTGATGAGAAACTGAAACATAGCTTGGAAAACACCTGTACAGCAGGTGAAGAAAAAGGGATTAATGGCATGCTGGGTAATTACACCATGCTGATGCTGTGGGGTAATGCCAGGCTGAGTACATTAAAAGATATAAGGAATCCAATACAATAGAAAAAGGGAACATAGAAACCTCAAGTTTGTTAATAACCACTTGTCAAGGGAGTGAAGGTTTCAGCTTTGAAGGTCACAGTATTTGAAGGACAAATATTTCTGTTCTCAGATAGAGAAACAGGGAGCAAAGAAATCAACCTGAGAACTGCTGGGCACTCAGCTCCTTTGCTGTGAGGATTTAGTGTTGGGTGATTCCTGAAATGTTTGTTATGGGTCGTGAGCACGTTAGAAAAACATCAAAATGCTCAGAGAAAACAGTAAAGGGAATGACTGAAACAAACAATACTCGACATGAAATACCAATATCATCTGGAGTTCTGTTAGCTCTGGAGCTCTCAGAGTGGGCTTCATCACCTCCAGTTTAGAAGGTCAGAGACAAGAACTGATTTACTCACTGCACACAGCCAGCAAATGATAAAATTGGGACTAGAAACCAAATCTTTTTACTCTTTGCACGAAGTGAACAAATAAGTTTGTGGTAGTTTCAAAAGACATGGTTACATGGAAATAACTGAACTCGGTTTTCTAACCCCATTGCACAGGCTTTGGCCAGGTCTTTGGATTCTGCTTTCTGCTTTAATTCTCCTGTGGCACTGCACCCAAAGTGACAGTCACTTGTACAGGAAAATGTTAAGCCCAAACTCTGCCTTTGGGTACAGAAGGAAATTGCAGAGAAGAGAAGCCACCGTGTCCAGCTGATCGGGATAGTGGCCATGTGCCAGACATCATCTGGCATCTTCTGTGGTAATAATTCCTTCCCAATGGCAGCCTGAGCTATTTGCCTGTCATGATTTGTCTTTTTGTGCTTGGGGAATGCTGGCTGACCTTTGTCTTTGATGTTGCTCAGCCCTTTCCTTGCAATAGGGCAGTTCAGGAGGCCATGACCACATCTGCTTTGGCTGGTTCTGTTATCAATTAATTTGTCCTGCCACATCAAAGAACAGAGATAAAGCTGTAGCATTTCCTTACCACAGATTTTTATCTTCACTCCCCAGTTCACCTCACAACACCCGCACCTTCCACCTCCACAGCAAGAGGAGAGGAAGAGACAGACAGAGAAAGAAACTGAAATGATATCCTAATAACCTCCCTCGAGTGCTGATGGCACCTGGGTCTCTGTGTGCTGAGCCTTACACCCACTTCCAATCTGGCCTGGCCACAGCCAGGCAGTTGCTTACTCCCCCAACAAGTTATTTGTTTTTCTCTCTAGACAAATCAGTGATGTTAGAATGACAAATAGCAGTTAGAGCTTTGCACTTAGCTGAGTATAATTTCAGCCCATCAGTACCATCTGTCTCCTTTCTTGGGCTGCAGCTCCATTAAGTGACAGCCTGAGATCCTCAAGGACAAAGAGCCCAACTCACACGGACAGATATTTGAGGGGTCAGAATCTGTGACTCTTTGCCCCTCTGTGGTTCATTCCAGTGGTGACCTGGAGAAAAAAGAAGGTGGCACATAGAACCTAACCCAGATTCAAACTTCCTGAGCTGTGCCATGCTGGACTTTGATTCTCTTTGTCCAGGAATTAATTCTGTGCTGAGATTGATACTAAACACCATCCAAACTTATCTGAAGACTTGCTGGGGTGGTGCTATTTGTTTTGGCTTTGAGACAGCAGTCAGGCTTATTTCTAGGAAATTTTGTGTTCATTTACTAAAAGTCATAGAAGAGATAAGAAAATGCCTCGGCATAGTAGGTATTAGTATTATTAATATTAATACTAAACTTCAGTATTAATAAACTAACCTAATCTGTTTGTGATAATCTTACCTTGTAGTTCTCAAACTACTTCATTTTCCAAGGAGCAATTCCTCTTGTCTCATGGCACTCACCAGGAAAAAAGATGCTTAGTGAAGATTCCAATCTCCATTAAATTTAGGAGAAGATTGCTTCTATCCTGATTAGGTCTTTCCCTGTCTCCAGAAGCATCCTCTTTTCCAGCTATGACCTTTCAAAGTTCCTTGTTTCCATTCCGTATGCAGTTCAAACTCCTCTTCCTCATTTTGTCCATTGTCTATACCGTCTATCAGTAATTTATCTGTCATTTCCTCTGCCTCCTGTTCACCATTTGCCCTGTTGAAACCTGGCCACAGAAAATACAGTGAGGCATTTTAAAGAGTTTTTAGAATTACTGTAAGGTGGCTCTGTCCTAGTAAAGTGAAAAGGCCAAAGTACAGTACTGGGCTGGGAGCAACAGGCCATAAAGAAACACCAGTGAAAAGGATTTGTCTGCATGAATATAAAACAATTTGCTCAAAGTCTTTGGGCCCTCGCCTTTTAAGAGCTCAATTCCTATTTAACTGCACCAAAAATGATCAGATTTGCAAAACAGCTCATTTTGCTGAGCACAGCAGTGTTCTGTGTGTGTGAAAATCTGATCCTTCTGTCACCAGGCATGCTGGGGACTGGGTAGGACCAACACCTTGGGATCTGTATTCCAGCTTTCACCTCGTGTCCTCAGACTTTCCTGATTTAGTTGTTTTCTCTAATGGCTTGTTTGCTTGTTACTTGTTTTCTTGTTTGCTTTTTCTCTTTTCTTTTCTTTTCTTTTCTTTTCTTTTCTTTTCTTTTCTTTTCTTTTCTTTTCTTTTCTTTTCTTTTCTTTTCTTTTCTTTTCTTTTCTTTTCTTTTCTTTTCTTTTCTTTTCTTTTCTTTTCTTTCTTTCTTTTCCTTTTCTCTATTTCTTTTTTTCTCTCTTTCTCTTTCTCTTTCTCTTTCTCTTTCTCTTTCTCTTTCTCTTTCTCTTTCTCTCTTCTCTTGTTTATTATGTTTTCTGAGAACTAATTTGATCACATCCCAAAACATGCAGAAAGATGAGGTTTGGATTTTGCATGTGCAATGAAAAAGCCCAGTCTTCCCCAGTGTGGCTGGGAATGTCCTTCTCTCTCATTGACTAAAGGCCCTGTGTACCTTGCAGGATCAGTTGCATTCAAAAACCTGTCCTTTCAAATTTGTTTAGGTAAAGTGCAGAGTGCAGATGATTCCCAGAATAGCTCTTCTGGCTTCATTTGGAATGACAGCAAAAACAAATCTGGACTTAGCTTTTCATCTCAATGGAAGGGCATACGAGAAGCAGTGAGAATATGTCATTGTTCGTAAAGGACAACGTTACATGAGAGCAAACACAGGAGAGAAGCAGGGAGAAAGAGATTTTTCCTCTGCTAAAAAAGGGCCATTTTGAGGTGTGTGAGGACAGCAGGGGTCAGCGAGTGCTGGAACTGACTCTGAACTTCTGGCTGAACAATCTCTTGGAACTAAAACCAAGAATACCTTTATCTTCAGCAACCTGCCGGGAGATGTTCCACAGCCAGCTTTCTCCACAAGAGCCAGGTTACAGTGTCTGTACATGACAGCAACTGAAGCAAAAGCTTTTGTCTTTTAAAACAGAGTGGCTCATACACAGCAGAGTAGAAGTCAAGCCTGATATTTAATATCAGACACTGTGCAAGAATCCCTTTGTAACACAAGAGCCATAAACCATGAGATTATTTGCCACATAAGAGAGAGATGGTGGGTGCAGGTGTTCACACACCATGGCTAATTAGAACAGGAACACATGAATCACAGGAATTAGAATTCCTCCAGTAAGGATCTGCTCTGCACACTGGTCTGTTTTACCAACCAGACACTACCTGAGCCACTTTTCACCATGAACCCAATCTGTTTGGCAGACACCCTTTCAGCCTCACTGCTTCTCTGTCTTAGGCAGGGAGGAAAGGCTGAGGTCCCCATTTGCCAGAGATGTGCTTGCACTGAACTTCCAAGTCAATTGCCTGCATACAAAGTCAGTGTCAGAACCAGAAATAAAGCCCAGGAGTCCTAATTCTTAGTCCTGACCCACCAGCCACATTCTCCTGAGCTAGCTTTACCTGCATATCAGGGTTTTTGTGGGTAACTACAGAGACAGAGAACAGATTGCCCCCAAATGGGGTCTTCAATCACTAAACTTTTATCACTGAGAGACAGTAGCTTCCCTCCCTACCTCCTTGAAAAGCTTTTAAAATAAACACAGGTACATTAGAACAACAGCCCTTCAAAAGGGTCCCTTCCTCCCCCTTACCTTCCTTGCTCTCCTGTCATTAAGCAGAGCAGAGCCATCCTTACATGTGACATTTGGACACACCGACTTAACCTATTTACTTTAAGCTTTTCTTCCTCCCATTCAGGATCTTTTTCATTCATTTTTCCAGTGTTTCAAAATTTTTTTTGCCAAATCCCTAGATCAGGTGATTCAGAACGAAGCAATGGGAATTGTGCCATTCTGATAACAGCACAACCCTGAAGCTTCCCTACTTTTCCCACAGCCCCCTTCTATTTACTCCTTAACTCACTAATTATGCTGACAAAAGGAAAAATACAGCAGGAGTCACAAAAGAAATATCCCTTTTAAGGGCTGGTTTTATTTCCTTACCACAGATACTACCTTGCTGGTTAAACCATTGAGTAATTGTATTCTGGGTTTAGAGTCACTGGGTCAGATTCTGGTTTGAATTTTGTCAATAAAAACAACCACTCCAGAGCAACCTTTCATAAATATTTTTGCTTTCAAACCAGAGTGCTCTGCTGCTTGAGGATGCCTTCCTAAACCAAATCCTAACCCAGAATTACCACATTAATGTCAGTGGAACTGACAGGTGACAGAGTTCAGACTCGGAACTCCCTCACAAGGGTTTTCTCTCTCTCCCAGCAGTGGAAAGTGCTGAGCAGGTTTAACACAACCCTCCTGACTTACACTCCCTGCCCAGCAGCAGCCTGGGAGCTTTGCTGGGGAGGCTGAAGATGCAGTAGCACAGATGTGTGTCTGAAGTGAGGATGTGCTGTGCTGCTGTGGATCCTGCAATGGCAAGAACTGAACAAAGATCTGCTTACTACCTTCTTACCATGAGCTTGGGCAAGGCATTCTATCTGTCAGATTTTTTTTTTCTCTCTCTCATTCTTATCTGTCTTGCTTAATGGCAAACAAGAATATTTTGGACATTTCCTCAAGTTCTGTATTAGCTCCACCTAAGGAAAATCTAAGTCACCTCTTTTCAGAATACATAAAAAGTGGTACAGAGGGTAAGATTTAGGGGTGAAGGAACAGCTGAGTGATGCCAAGTGATGTTCCCATTACAGAATGGTCACATCAGTTTTTGGGTAACTGAAACTGCAGTTTGTGGGGCTCCTGGGACAGCAACTCACAGTAAAGTTAAGGCTTTTTCTGTGCATATAGTTTGAATTAGGGGAAATGCTCAAAATATATAAACAGGAACTAGTCTTGCAGAGAAGATAAGCTTTGGAGTAAGAGGGTTGTGTCTTGCAATGTGTATTTAGTGTCTACCACAGTGGGGCCTAATCTCATGATGGGCCTCTGGATCCTGGGCCTCTCTTAATGTGTGTACTGCTGTAATACACAGAACTACTTCCTTCCATTGACTGCCTTTTTGTTGCATTGTTTTGTGTAATTGACTCCCTTTTTCATCCAGAGGCCAAAAAGTGATTATTGGAGATTGCCAGCTCCAGACCTGAATTGTTTCATTCAGGAAGTTAATTAAAATCAAACCACCTCTTCAGAAAACCTTTTCGAATACAGTGTGGATGCTCCTTTCATCTCTGTGTTACTCTCTTTTCTTTTTTTTTAAATCAGTACTCCTTAAATCATGGAAATAACTTGGCAAAGGAGCTGAATTACATGAAAAATCAGTTAGGAACGTAGGTAAAGGCACATAATAGGTCTTTAGAGCAGAGGAATGAATTTAATTGAGTGAAAGCTCAGAAAACCCAAAAGTAAACTCAGGGTCATCAGCATGCTTCTTTCACTTATCCCTCAGTTGCACTTCATAGATCCAGGCTTCCTTTTGCTCTGCTGTTATCACACTTTCCTTTTGCTGTGATTTATTAACTGTGGAACTGTCAAATTATGAAACTGAGGTTCTAGAAATACTTATTAATGTTTGAGA
Source organism: Phylloscopus trochilus trochilus (assembly GCA_016584745.2). Classification (NCBI taxonomy): domain Eukaryota; kingdom Metazoa; phylum Chordata; class Aves; order Passeriformes; family Phylloscopidae; genus Phylloscopus; species Phylloscopus trochilus. The sequence continues at coordinate 6,792,355 of WQNJ02000022.1, forward strand.
AATTCATTTCACACTTGAATACTTTTTCTAACACTTACTAATGTCCCTCATTTTGGTCATGTGGGTCTGCAGGGCAAGAAAACAAGGTATCTTATTATATATTTAGCATGTGGAGATGAAGGATGAAAAAAATGTATTTTGAAACCCCCTCAGACATCGCAGCAGCCTCATGCATTTGGTCCTTGTGCTGCTGTATGTGGTGGCTGTGTGTGGATGTGCACAAGCAGGGCAATGTCTGCACATTCAGTGACACCATTCCAGCTCCCTTTCAGTCACTATTAAGAAAGCACTTCTAATCCCCTCTGAGAAGCTCCAACATAAAATTCCTTTCATGCCAGTTTTGTCTTCCTCAATTTGGCGAACGCTGACCTTCCCCCTGTGATTCCAATGGAACTTGTAATTCAAAAGGCATTTCTGTTTATTATTACCCTGTTAGTGTACAAGAATCATCAGGGATGCCAGTACTGCTCAGGCAACAAGGTTACTCACTGAGCTCTCTGTTGCAGCTTTGTACTGCAAACAAAGATACAGAGGCCACAGATAAATTATGATTTCTTTACTCACTATTCAATAAGAATAATGAGCCTAAAACAATCACTGAATAATTACTTGCCTCAGGATCCTTTGCCACACTTATTTCCTACAAAAAGTTTTCTGATGGAAGTTCATTTAAAAAGTAGAAACAAAGACCACCAAAAATGTCAAAGTTTATGAATTTGCTCTTACAGGACTGGAACATTTCTACCTCTTGACACTCAGTTTTGAAATGTGTTATGTTACAACAGTATCAAATTTAACAGTTCTGGACTGGTATAGCCTTACTTAAAAGGAGGTTTTCCTTCAAAATATAATTTTGCACAGAATATTGAGCTCTGTGTTTCCATCAGCATTAATGAAGTCAAGTTTGGTATTTAACCTAATCTGCTCAAAGTAGTCCTATTACCCTTCATACTTAGAGAGACATCATCTGATAGGAAATGGCTGCAATACCTCCAAGCTTTCCTAAAGTACTGACAGTTTCAACCGTTTCTTAAGAAATATTCACTGGGGACTACAGCTCTAAACACACTTCTGTTTTAAAATGTGACCATCTTCCTTAGCCTAAATGGGGGGCTCCTTACCACTAAAGCAGTGGTGTTGTTGGCCACTCAAAGGCCAGCCAGAGAAAGGAGTGATCACCAGATATTTTTCCTTGAGATGCCTCTCCACAGTGCTTTTTTCCCTTTGCTACCTCACTGGTTCCACCTATGATTTCTAAATGACCGTAACATCCTTTCCTCAGGCAAGTATTTCACGCCAGCATTGGGAACATTGTTTTTTCAAAGGAAACTCTGGTAACATTTACAGTCTTTCACATTTGGTAAAATGCTCCTGATGAAAACAGTGTGCAGCAGAAGCACCTTCTTCATTACACAGGTGTCCACTGCATGCTCAAATTATCAGACTTAATGATAAGAGGAAAAAAAAAAACACCCACCTTTTTGGCATAAGAAACATGGAAGACATAATTTATCTTTTTACCTGCAATAAGAGTAGTGAATTCTGATCTTGTTCAATCCAGCACAGCTGTCCAATGGAGTGGGATGGAGTGTTTGCTCTGCTGTCTTTTCTGTTTAAGCTGAGGACAAGAAAAAATGTTAATACAACAAGTGAATCCTTGCTGGGACCTGACTGTGATTGCAGCTCTGTCCCAAGGATCTGCAGGCCCCTCAGTGCCCGTGTTTTGCCCATGTTTTGAAACCTGACAATATGTTAGGGCTTAATTTTGGTATGTAGGAAAATGCTCACATGTGAGACTAACCCCCCTCTAAATTCTGTATGCACAAATGCAACAGCTTTTTCAGATCACCATGAGCTCATTTGAAAGTCTGTCTTTTAGCACCTCTCCTCTTTCTCTTTCTTTGCTACTGCCCTTTAAATTTTGTGTCTGTAGACTTGGAAACTTGTGCCATGTGGAAATGCCCCAGTTACATCAGCTAAAACTACAGCTTCTTCCTTAAGCTGTTCACACTGGTCAATATTCACTTAGCAAATAGTTCTGCTTTTGATAAATGCAACTTAATTTTTGTGTGGAACAACTTTTGAAATACTATCTCCGTAGACATTTTAAAACTTGACAGATCTGTTCTACAAATCATCTATTTGTTTTAATGTTTCTTAGTATTCCTGAATCTAAAAGAATTTCATAGACATGTTCCCCTGATCATTTCACTAATAATGATTTAGCTCATTATTAATGCTTCCCTTTCACAGAACCAGAAATTGAGATGCAGGTGTCTGAGGGAAGTGCTATTGTTTTTAGAAGCGTAATTGGATTCTGATTTCTAGAACTCACCTTGCTGAAGGCTCAGCTCTTCTAAAAAAGCTGTCTACAAGGGTCAGAAAGAAACTATTAAACTGCCTGACACCTATTAATCTACTCCTCTTTTAGGTCCATAGCCGTGAACTGAGCTCATTGAAATAAAATCTCTCATACTTGTGAGATCATGTGTTAGAAAATCAGTCCTGGTGTGCCCAAAGTGTTGGCCCCATATTACATTATTTCCTTATACAAACAGTAACAAAATACTTGCCCCCCCCCCTCCCCCCCCCCCCCCAGTGTATTTTATTTTAGGGAAATGCAACAGGAAAGAACAAAAGTAAAATTTCCATTTGTGGAAGCACAGCATGTGCAACTTCACTGCAACAGGCAGCAAAAGGTCTAAGAGCAAAAAAGGACTACTGAGACCTGCACACAGAGAATATCTCATAAATTAGCTCAGAAAAGCAAAGGTAGAGCACTGCATGCTAGAGAGGGCTTGAAGTACAAAATATTTTTAAAGTCCTTTAGCAATATTAAAATTCTGCTCAGAAACAACTATTGTAATGTGATTTCCCCCTCTCCTTGCTTGTGAATCAATTGTGCAGCTATTCTTTTTGTTAAAAAATTTTCAAAACTCTAAGAAATGGATTTAGTTCCCACCCTGGAAAAATGAAGGAAAGTGCCTAATGCATTGGTGTTGGGGCACAAAGTGCATTTGTTGTGCTGCTGAATGTAACACGATCTGAACCAAGGCAGGAGAATGAACACTTTGCAACCCCTGATGGATTTCAGATTTATTAGACACTGGAATGTTTTTTCCCCCCTTGTCTATAAGAATATGGTGTGTAAGATGATAAAGGGCAGGAATAAAGGGAGCAGACATTGTAGCCTTAAAATTAAAAGAACTGTTTCTAGATTTTGAAAGTGTCAATGTATGAAAAAGCAGCCTAAATAGAAGCTTTGCATTATTTAGTACGCTTTCCTCTTGGAAAGAAAAACATTCTGCAACCACTGACAAAGCTATGGACGTGTGACTAATACTACTTTTATTTTCCTATATGGAGAAAAAACCCCATCACAAAGCCTAAATGGAATATTTATGCTGTAAGATAATACACTCGTACCTGTAAATTATGAGTGCAAGTTGTAATAATTCATCCTTAGTTTCATTACTCATGCACTATGGAGCTTTCAAGATTAGGGATGGATTTGTTATGCCACTACATTCCAGTGTATGTTTTCCCTTTTTAACCCTCTCTCTCTTCTCTGGCACACACATCCTGTACAGTAGGAGTAAATTTCTTTGCACCAACACATACAGACTGTATGAGCTACATAGAACTGGCATCCCTTTCAAAGGACATATTAATGATCCATTTTATGATGTTGACCAGGCTGAAAAAAAATTAGCTCAGGGCAGAGTGATATAATTTCAAATAAGTTTGGAGGAAAGTTTCCTACTCAGAGAAGAGCTCCAAGGTGTAACATTAATAAAACACTGGATAGTTCTCTTGAGCTTCCAGGATGGAAACCACAGTGGTCTGCTTGTAGTAGCAGCAGTTCTGTTCCAGTATCTATGCATTGCTTTGTAAAAGGGAATAGCAAAAGTCTGGAATGAATTGCTTCAAAGATTAGAATTCCCATGAAAATATAAACAACAAAACTATTCACTGAAAGCAAAGTTATGTTTAATATATAAGCAGAGGAATAAACAAGTTCTGTTCTTCTATTTTTGACTCTGTGTTTTAAGTGTCTGAACGTGATGTATGTCTGACAGAGATGACAAGGCCAAAGAGACACTTTGGGCCAGTGTTCCGAGCACTGGCACTCCAGGCTCTGCTGGGGTCTGCTACTGAGTTACTGTGTAATTTTGTCTGAGTCATTTAAATTCTTTATGCTCTGATTTCAGCAGTCTGTAAAATAGGTGTAATCCTCCCCCATTTACCTCAGACAGCAAAAATATCTGTAAAACATCTTAGATGGCATAATATGTTCAGATAAATTTTACTTCAGTAAAAGATTCTCTTTATGAGCTGTATTTGTCCACAGATCTTTTTGTCCTGCAAGTCTCTGCCCCCAGACACACACATACACAGCCACATCACTGTGGCCTGAAAGATGAGAAGATCATGCCTTTACTGTGAAATCAAAACCATCATTCTGCTGCTATGGCTGCAGAAATTGCATTAACTATCAAACATTAAGTCTTTTCAAAGACCAAATCTTGCTTGTCTTAATCAAGTGAGAAGTCCCAGTAAAAATCAGTATGATACTTCAAGCCATTAAGGAAAGCAGGATCTGGCCTCTTGCAGGGCATTGAGGTAAACCAGACACCCTACTGCAGTTTGCATTGGACAGTTCTCAATTAGAATGTCAAGATTTATAGTGCATTTTATCCGGTTTTCATTCTCCACTGTTCAGTTTAACTTTTGACCTATGGTTATTGGCAGAAGAGGGCTTGTCCCAAAGGGCCATTAGTCCCCTCCAAAGAGGCCTTCTAAGAAGTGCCAAAAAAGAAGGTGGGAAACAGGTTTCTTTGTAACAGGACCCCTCCTCTGAAATGCCCACCATTCATGGGACAGGCAGTACACAAGAAAACAGAAGATTCCTCTGGATTTTCTGCACTAAGTAGTTAAGGTCTTGTATTGCTCCTTTTCTCTCCTGTCCTGCCAAAAGATCAGATGGAAACAAGTCCTGTAGAAAGGCTAAAAGGTAATTTTGTCAGAAAATCTGCGTGGAGTCAGAGTCAAAGAAAGTGGAGGTTATAAATATAGGGGAACATACGCTGATATATAAGAGATATAGTAAAGACGTGGCATCCAGGGGTTCTCCAGGGGCTGGAGTTCATAAAGCTCTCAGCCAACGTGGGACACAGCATCCTTACAATATATGATAGAAGAACACAAGTTGCAGATACATCCTTGAATCTGAATTTTTTTAAAAAGGTACGGGGATAAATAGATTTACCCAGGTTGGATAAGCTCTGCTCAATGAATTCCCTTCAAAAAGGGAGATGAGGACTATGCTGAAGGGGAGTCTGCTGGCATGTAACTGGCACAGTTTCTCAAGGCAAAACATTCAGACTGATAAAAATATCAAACAGAATCAATGATCTTGCTGTAGAACTGTGTGGGTGACACAAAAAAAGGGCAGTGCTGTAAAGGTGGAGGGCCAGAGTATTCCAGGGGAAGAAGACTCATATGATCCTGGGCATTGCAGCATTAGGAATGAAATGTAATAGGATTTGAATCAGGCTGTGTGATTGGAGATTAATAACAAGGATTCTGTGTCGTGAGCAAGATGCTTCTTGGATGAAGATGTCCTTACAGCAGGGAGGTTCTCGAAAGGCTTCCCATGGACACAGGGGGACAAAAATAACCCAGCTGGCTTTAGGATAGAGCCAGCATCATTTGCAAAAGGGATTATGTAATGTAGTTGCCTCTAACAACAGAGGACTAGTCTGATGAACCAGAAGGCCCCTTCCAGTCCTATTGTTCCTGCTATTCCCTAAGTTAAATTAACACCAACCTTGCCTGGCAACATTTTCCCTGCGCCTGTGGAGAGGGAGTTCGCCCTGGAGCTCCTGGGACGAGATGTCTCTGTAAATGGGAATTGAAAACCCTGTAAATGGGAAGTAGAAGAGGTGCCAGGTTTGTAATTTAAAAAACCCAATAAAAACAACATAATGGATCCAAATCCTCCTGCTTTGTGGCACAGAAAGGCCTGTAAGGACACGACACCAGCCTTAAATCCCCCTCAGGAGCGGCTCATGGCTGATGACACAGCACCGTCCCCTCACAGGGCACCCACTATCCTCTGACAGCCTGGAGCCTTTGAGGCACAAACACTGAGTTTGGGAAAGTGACTTTTTTCTAGACAGGTGGGTTTGAGTGAGGGTTTCCTACCTCTTTTCCCCAGGCCGGCCTTCTCACAGCCATCCTGGCCTGTTGAGATGTCAGGGCCTCCATACCCCAACAAATCCCCAGCCTGGCAGCAATCTCTCCCACCCACATCAGATAGATAGATAGATAGATAGATAGATAGATAGATATCTGACATATATGTATATATCTACATATTTATATATGATGTGTGTGAGACAAGGGGAAATTCAGCTGTGCAGGGCTGCTGGGAGGCTGTGAAGGGCAGGGCAGGGTCCCTGACTGGCACCACCATTGCTGAGGGAAGGAGGCCTCACAGCATGGCTGAGGCCTGGCCGCTGCCATGAGGACACCACTGCCACCTCAGGGGAATACAGCAGAGTTAAAATGATACCAAAATGGGGTAACACAGCCCAAGGTCTGTGGGGTAGTGGCACTGCTGCTGGGTCTCTCTTCAAGGCACGATTTTAGGTGTAGAGCTGCTCAAGCTGAGTAACAAAATGGAGGGAAAGCTGTTTTGCTGCTTGAGAGCTGGCAGAACCATCGGAGCACACAGTCCAGAGCAAAGGAGGGTAAGTGGAGCAACAGCAATTTAAAACGTGTGGGAATAGAAATTCCCCTTCTCTAACTTCTCAGCCCTGTGGGCCTGAGGAGAGGCACTTGGTCTGGCAGGACTCTGCCCTGCCAAGGGTGAATGTCAGTGCCTCACTTCTAGGAGTGTCCCTTGTGCTGCCTTGTCACTGTCACTCCTGCTCCAGAAGGTGGATCTCCAAGGTAGAGTTGGTGTTTTAGCTTCTGTATATCTTTTCCTGGAAAAGCATGATTAGAGAATCTTTAGGATCAAATAGGGAGCCTTTAGAAATGACCAGCTGGCATCTGGGTTCCAGGGCAGTGCCTGGAATTCATTGGCTGGGACAAGCTTAGGCTGCAGGGCAGGAGGCAGAAGTGGGGTGGGGATGGATGTTCCCCTCCATTTTCTCTCTCCATCTTCTGTCATCTCCAGAACAGCAACAGCAGCTTGGGAAGGGGCTGTTGCAAAGGTACACGTGCCTGCCAGGTGACATGTTCCTGGAGGGGAGCTGCAGGGGAATAAACCGAGAACATTTTCCTCCTGGTAGCAGTGGCCCCAGCCACCAGAAGGTGCCAGCCCCCAGCTTTCTATTGAAAATCCCAGTGTGGTTCAGCAATGCCCCAATTTGCTCACAAGACACAGAGCAGAGCCCACCTACTCATTCCCCTGCACAGCCATCCAGCGATAATGACTTTCAGTCAATGGTGTAGCTTGGAACAGATGCCTGGAGGTGAAAGGATCTGTATTCCATTACTAGCCCCTTCAACTAGCCAGGGTCCCCCAGGTTAAATATTTTTAGCAACAGCTTGTTTACATGTCAAACTTGTCAATGAGCTTCTGGGGCACTGCTGCCACAAAGCTGTGTTGGTGGCAGCCCGTAAGCTTTCTCTATGCACGGAGATAATGCCTTCTAAAGGGCTTGTCAGATATTTTCTTTCTACTGTGTCACAGGAGCAAGACTAATTTCAAAGAAATGCTCTTTATTTCTTCTTAAAACTGCTAAAGAAAATATCCAGCACTGTCTTTTTTCTTGTCATCTGTTCGACAAGTGTCTCGTAAAACAAATTGAGAGGTTTAAATCTCCGAGACAAAAATCAATAAGAGGATAAGTAAAGAATAGGAGGAAGTCAGCAGGCTGAGATTTATTTCATTGGAAATGTTTTTTCAATGGATTTACTAATAAATCTAAAGTGGCTGGTGCAGCTGCCTTTGATATGCAGTATCTCCTTTACTTAGATGGAAGCTGCACATGAAAAGGAGCTTTGAATACTGATTTTTACAAGGGTGTAAATCAGCAAAGCCTCACACGTTACATGTACTACCAGCATCTGCTTCAGGTAGACATTAAGAAAAAGGATTTGGTTTTGTGCCAGAGTTTTTCTCTGTAGCTTTGCCATTTCTTGTTTAATATATCGCAATATTTGTGATCAGGTCCTTGCTGTGCTGGACACTGAATAATTCAATGCAATAAAATCATCTTTGTTCCAAAGAGTTGATAGAGTTTCAAGGGTAGGAAACAGCATTGAAATAACAAATATGGGCTGTGAAATCACAGGGAATGAAGTTTGTGATGATGGAACTGAGCTGTGGTATCTCTTGAAAATCTGCTCTGGTGAGTACTCCCCTTGTGGTGATGGGAAACTGGGAAAAATTTAAATTAAATGAACTAGTCGAAACACACTTACACTAAAGAAAATGAAATAAATTCTTGAAGCAGTCCAGAGAAGGTCAGCCTGGATTGCCTACCAGTCATAACAGGGTTCCAGGAGGAAGGGATGTTCTCCTGGGTGACAATAATAATGGCTAGCACTGAAAATGCCTGCACTTTGATGTGGACAGGAAGTAAAGGAAGAGACTGCACCCCAGTCCTAAATGCCTTCCCTCCCTGCTGCACATTCACCCTTGACTGCAAGCTTTTCCACAAGCCCTGTGGATGAAGAGGAAGCTATAATGAGCTCCTTGTTGAGTATGAGTGGTTTGCTCCAGTTGGTACACATGACAGATGGCTGTGGGTAGGGAGTGAGTTGCTGGGGTCTGTGTATGTGCATATGTGCTAGGAGGGGTTCCAGGATGGTTCCATGGCTCACTGTTCTATTTCAAATTAAACAAATAGTCCTGGATGCTTTTACAATGTCAGATGGGAAATCAGCCAGAAACTAGCTGATATCTTATTGTGCCTTGTTCTTCAATCGATTCTGCATTTTTCAAAGGATTTCTCTGCACCAAACATGTATCAGAACATGGTTAGGCTCCCTTGTTCCAGTTCACAAATTTGATGTTAGGAAGAAATGTTGGAAGTGAGAGTAAATCAACAGAAATGGCCATTTTCATCCCCTTATATGGTTTTTCTCAAGTCAACATGAGAAACATTTCACAGCTAACTGTGAAAACTGGCACCTCATTACCTACTTTATTATTTCTTATGACTTATTAAGGGTTATTATCATCGTTCATTATCCTTTTTGAAAGTGCCTTCCCTGGCTATCCTATCGTGTTATTACTGGGTAGTAGCAGCAAACTCTTACATTTAGGTCACTTTAACAGCTTGTATTTAAAGATTCCCATGGATATTAGTCTGAAGGGTGCTGTGATTTGCACAAGGTTCTGAAAATGGAAGCAGGGAAAATGTGGAATGAAATCTGTGTGTGGTTATATGCTAAATGACTGTGTCATGAAGCCATACGCACCGGGGCGTTGAACTGAAGTTGCATGACCTACCTAAAATCTGTAATTTCCATAATTTTTGAGTGCCCTGCATTGGAATCAAGGCAACCTTGCACCAACACAGTGGTTTTAATGCAGATAAGTTTATGTACATCATAGAGAATCATACACATGTTATTGGGAAAATTCAGACAACCTTCACAGTAGACAATGCTGCCACTGTTTTCCATAACACACCCTCATAGTTGAAATTGGGATAATATATTCCCTATGTCACAGAGCTTTCAGGATGTATTATATGTTTACAGATGGGTTTCACCATGAATTCACCATGTTAAATGTCATAAAGTGATGGCCATATTTCATACAACCCCTAGTTCCACACTACACATGCAAAGAGGGCAGAACAGTTCTGTAAAACAGGAAGGTGTGCTCTCCATCTCCTTGAGGAGAATTGAGAAAACCAATCTTGTGAGTCAGCAGCAAAGCTAGAATCAGAACCAAACTTTCAGTGTCAGCTTTTGCCAAAACCTGCCCAGCAGTGTGTCATGGTGAGGACTGGCCAGACCTCCTCCCAAGCCAGGAGCAGAACCCTTTATGTTTTGGCAGTTTGCACACAGGGGTTTGTTTCTCAGATTCTCCACGATGGCTGCAGAGGGAAAAGGCTGCACACTGTGCTCCACACCTCACCACATCATCTCCACCACACGATGCCCTGTCTGGGTCCACATTCAAAATCCACCATCCATGACCTGATCTCGTTCGATCTCTCACAACATCAAAGTCTGAGGAACTTGAAAGACACACAGTGACATGATTTATCCCCAGGGGAGCACAGTGGCTTTTGAAATTGCCTTCTCCCCTGGATGCCACACACTGTCTCCCTGCCCAGAAGATGGAAATACTGATTTTGTTTCTGATCTGGCTTGTGTAAATATATGTGGGAGAATAGCAAATGTCATTACACAGGGACACAGAGCAAGAAGTTGCAGGGAAGAGGGGATATTAACTCTTCCGTTCTTTTAGATTTTCAGGCTGCAGGATAATCCTACAAAATTAAATAATATGATCAGGATTTCCCCCTTTCCTCTTGACCTGACTTTTAAGCTAGGGCTAAGAATTGCAGCACATTTCTTTTCCCAAAGCAAAACACAATCCTGCATAAAAGTCAGTTTAGTTGAGAGAAAAAAAGTAAAACAAAAATAGATCTTTTCCATAAACAAAGCTGCTTTCCATTTTGCTAACATAAACAGGGAGATGCATTAAGAGATCATGCCACCCAGGCCCTGGAAAAAGAAGCAGGGAAATGTATTTCTGAGTATTTTACTGAAGGTGCAAGGATGGCTGAGCCTAAGGCAAACTGAGCAGGAGGACAAAACCTTATAGACAGGGAAGATTTACAGTTTCAACTGAGACTCAGAAGAACTACACTTCCATAGATTAGGCCAAATGCAGCATCATCTCCTTCCCAAATGATATCCCTACCTTTTACAGGCACCTGTGCACTTGGTATGCTCCATATTCTCACAAAAATAGGGGGGTTTGCAGCAGTCTCTATGGTTGTGCAAACAGAAATTCAGGTCTCCTGGCATGGAACTGGGCAAGTTCTGGCAAAAAAACCCTTTCAGAAATGCAAGTCTCACCTGTGCAGACTGAGAGGCTACCACAGGTGTGCTCTATGTGAATGAAACCCCCTTCCCCAGGGACCGGAAACAAGGGGATGAAACAAAAGAAATAAATGAGTGGTGTCCTAATTATGGGCTGGTTTTTCTCACAACCAAGTTTAAATCGGGCAGCTGGGATGGACCCTATTACGTTAGAGTCCATATCTTTTACTCTTCTCTCTCAGTTGAATCATTCCTTGGTGAGAAATTCATCTATCTCGACTGAAAGATCCACATTCTACTTAAGCCATCAAAATAAACTTTCTGTAATTGTCTGGAGATGCCCACTGTCTAGGTATCTACAGTCTATAGGCATCATTCAAGTGATGCTTTGCAATAAATCACACCCAGGAGATGTTGCAGCCTTCTGATAGGGCTGGGTTGTGATACATTTCATGTGCTGCAGAACACAGCTCTTCCCAAGGTCCTCACAGACCCACCCCCCCCCCTTTTGTTGTTTGCTTGTTCCTAAATCTCTGGTTCTCTTACTCAAAGCAATCTTCTAATATCAGTCTCCCAGCCAGACTGCAGGGCAAATTCTGCTTCAGGCATCCTGCATTTGATTAAAACCAAGGAGTGCAAAGCTCTTCCAGGACTTGGTACCATTTCTGATTCAGATCATTTTAACAGACAATGAATGTACCCAGAGCAAAAATGGCTTCTTCTGCTTTGGCTGATACCAGGAAGGAAGATTTGGTGTTTTCAATATTTGGATTCAGCCTGAACTTATGTCCAGTGACTCAAGTGCTACTTCTTCAAACTGTCTCTTTGGAAAACAGTCTTTAGGATCTCTGTGGAACAGAATTATTTCTGCATTTTCTTGCTTCCTCTTGGGTCATAAATGCAGCAAGAAGGGCCTTCTGCAGAAGACTTTGCCCCTCAGTACAGGAAGTTCAAGTCTATGTGCAAATAAAAAAGATTCTAGCCAATATTCCATATCTAGGTCATTTTGTTCCTTATCCCCCATGTTCCCCACTGCCTCACCCCCCAGGCTGGGAAGAGGATCTTGTTCAGTTTTTGCAGGAAGTATCTTTGGAGCAGTAGTTTCTCTGATTCATTTTTGACAATTTTTAGGTCCATCTATCACTAGTCTCAAAAAATAAGTGCATGGAAAGAACTAGTTTAGATTATTTTATCCTTTCTGCTACTTTTTGCTCCTTTACCCCCCTATTCCTTTATCCTTCCCTGTTCCTCCACAGCTGCCATTAAGAACAAGTCAGTGACTCACAAAGGCACATTTTCACTCATTCACTACATCACAGCCCTCCAGGCTCACCCACTCCAGGGTTCCGTGACGCTTGATCTTTGCCACCAGGAGCATCCAATTCTGTGGCCAGCGCTAAGGCCAAAGGGAACTCTACAAACCAGTTATTCTCTGTTTCCCCCAGGAACAAAACTGTGGCGATGTTACTGCCCTCTAAAGATGTGTGGATCAGCATTAAAGTGCTGACCTGTTCAACACTTCTGGCACCCTTTGAACCGGGGAGCTTTGAAGCCAAGGCTGTAACGAACTCGTGTATAATAAGCTGCTGCCCCATGCCAGGCAAGGCAGAGGTATCAGGGACTGATGGAAGCTTTTGAAGGCACAAAATGCTATTAAAAACTGCGAGGGACTAGAGAAAAAGAGACAGTGAAAAACAAATCTCCCTTCCATGCAGTGATACATCTAACTTTGGCAAGTTAGAACTAGGGTCACTAAAGCAGATTTCAAGCTTAAAAATTTTGGGGTGGCTGGCCTATGGTTTTGGCTTAGAAACACTTCTGCTGGAACTGGGGCTCTACTGGGAGACAGTTCAGTTCAGGGCTTTCCTTACTCTCTGCACCAGTAAGTTGCTGGGGAAGGGAGAACCAGTCTGCATAGCAATAATTATTATCAATTGTATTGTGCTTTTTATCTTCAAAGTGCTTTACAGACACAAACTAATTATTCCTCTGCAACACCCCTGTGAAGAAGATGGTAAGTATCATTATCTCTGTTTTACCAATGGGGAGACTGAGCCAGAGCGTTTAAGCGATTAGCCTGGGGCCACAGGGGCAGTTAGTGTCAGGGCTGGGAATGCAGGAGTGTCTCTGCTCCCAGTCAGCACCAGGCAGCATATCTCTTTAGTAGGAACAAAAGGGAACCTTTCTCCAGACTTGGAACCTAAAAGAAGCTCTTTTTTTTTTTTTTTTTTTTTGGCAAGGGATTATAAACTCTTTCTTTAAAATGTAATCATAATTGGAAAAAAGACTGTGGAGTAAGGGCACTGAAGAGGGTTGAAAGCCAGCGTGTCTGCTTTATAGGTAATCCTAGAATCTGGAAATTTGGGAAAATTCCTGGAAAATTTATGCAGGGGATGTAGAGGTCTATTTTGGGGAGGGAGCGGGGGAAAGTGACATATTTGAAATTTCCCATGGAAGGAAAAGTAAATTATAATAATTTTTAAATATCAAAATGTTTCATTACAGACGTTTTCAAAATGAAACTGAACCTGAAAGTCTGTGCTCTGAAGTTCTCAGTTCAGACATGGCTTGAGGGCATTTAAATTCCTCCATGCCTATGGGCTCTCAGTGAGGTTCTCAGGGCTTCCACAGGAATGTTACAGCTGAGCCCTGCAGTGCCTCTGTTCTACCCCAGTGAAAAAATCAAACTTTTTAAAAACCATCAGTAGCTTGGCATTATTTGCACTGGAACAGAAAAGGAGGAAGAATGGTAAGAGGTCCAGATGTGAAGTACCTTGGCCTATTCTAGAGCCGTGACCCTGAGGGACAATCCATCACATGGGACACTGCCTCCCTCACTCAGGGATAAGTTGAGGATTAGGGACACTGGGAAGGAACAGACACACTCAGTGCTCCCTTTTCCATGAGATTTCCTTTGGTTATGAGCCTTAGGAACTAAAGGGCAATCACAAACCTCAGGCTCTGCCTAAGGAGGAGCTGAGTTTTCAGGGTAGGAGAGTAGGAATGAAAGGCATCCCTTTACACTGAGCTTTACTTTTTGGTTTGGAATCAGGAGCTAATGGACAACACAAGACTTTTTTGTATGTCTCATCTCACAGAACCTAAGAGGGGCTAGAACCTGGAAAAATAACAATACCCATCACTGAGTCAGGGCAGCGCTTTTCACACAGCCCCGGTTCCTTTTCAATCTAAAACACTGAGCTAGATCCTCAAACACTCAGAAGCTGCCATGAGGGCTGGATCTTCTAAAGAGCTCTGTAGCCCACCATCTTGGCATTTCTTTCAATCTAGGTAGTGATTTCCGTGCCTAAATGGGAGCTGAGCCCTTTTGCAAACCTGCTTCTGATCGTGCATGCTGAGCTGCTCTGCAAATCCTGGCTATCATTGCTCTGCATTCTTGTACTTCCTGGTTGCGAGCTGTGCTGGGAGCAAAACTATCAAAGCACCACAAGGAAACCACTCCTGCTATAATCAGGAAGCATAAAAAATCTCAGGAGCCAAACTGTTCAGCCTCTATTAGTATTTGGGCAATGGCTGTACCTCTGGTACTTCTTTATGCTTACATATATCAAGGCTGTGTGATGGCAGGTACTATAAAACCCTCTAAAATAGAGACAATCCCAGCACTGAATAGTTTATAATCAAAATAGAAGATGAGGCAGAAAGTGTGTGCAACAGATGGACAGATCTGGCATAAGGAATCCACGGGGTAAGTGTTCGAGTGAGTGCCTCCAGTTTGCAGAGCAGAAAAGAGCAGTCAAGGATAAGCTTTGCTGCTTACCTTACCTGACCCCTAAACCTTTTGAGATTTACCCACAACAATTAATTATTCCTTTGACTGGCCAAGATGATTCACAGCTGCTCATGCCATCCCAAAGCTCAAGATCTAAGTAAATTTATTGAAATTAGTGGTGGCTTCATTCCAGGAAGCTTGCATTTAGTTTTGATTTAAAGAAGCTCCGCACCCTTCCCACCTCTTGTTTCTTCCCTCTTCCAGCCCTTAGCAAATGTGGAGCTCTACAGCTTCTATCTAATAGTGGTTGAGACTCAGGAATGGGAGTCATGAGATCTGACTCCTATTCCTGTCTCTAATACAGGGTGGTTTTCAGTGAGTCACTTCCCCTCTGTCTTACTCAATATCCTTATTTGTAAATGGGGTTAACAATACTGACCCATCTCACAGAGAAATTGTGAGTTCATTAATATCTACGATCATTCCAGTAGCTGGATCATCTCCTTGGCTTTAGTAGCTCTGTGTCTGCCACTATCCATGTACTTGTGTGGTGCCAAGGAAGTTCAGGTGGTAATAATGGGACTGTCACAGACTGTTAGGGGGTTCTGAATTGACTTCACCTCCTTAATAATTAACATTGCCAGGAGGGCAGACAAGGGAAAGAAGAAGTTAACTCAGTTCTCATTTGCTAGAGGGTTTACCAGCTCCTCACAGAACATACTCACTCTGGTGTTTACCATTGTAATGCTGTCTGCGATTTCCCAGGCACTCTCCTCCTTAGGATCACTCTGGTTTCAAGTACAGGCCCACACCCATATTCCCCCCTGACCTGAGCTGTTGTCTGCTTTTGGTGGATGCTGATGCAGAGTTGCAAATAGGTGAAGCCACTCATCAGGCTCACTCACTGTCAGCTGTCTGGGACAATCTTCCCTTGATGACACTCCTTGCACAAAGACCTTTCACTGCTCCCCTTTGACATTTCAGTCTTTTAGGAGAACCAGAAATTATCAATGCCAGACCTTAGTGAATTGAAAATGGACATTTCAGACTTTTAAATAACACTGTCTTTGAACCCTGATCTCACTTCTTCCTTCAGAGGACAGGAACCTACAGCTTTCAGAGCCCAGTTCTCCCTTCAGCAAAGTCTGTCCCAGTAAAAGCTGACACTGTATCCATCACTACCTTCCTTAAATAAGGTTTTTCAATATTGGGTCAGTGGGCTAAACAGCTTTGAAGTTTGCTTTACTTAACTGTACACACGTCTTCTGAACAGAAACTGTTGGTGGGCTGGGAGGGCTTGAGTGTGGTTCAGTCCAGTGTCTGTCCAACCTCTCCACCTGTAGGAAGGTAGAGAAAAATTCTTTGGGGTTCTCAAAATGACTGAAACCCCTCACTTTTTCCACAAAGGAGCAGGTTTGTGTATTGCACTGCTGGTCAGCCTTTCTGGGTACTTCTCTTTGCCTCTGAGTGCTGCCACCCAGCAGCCTTGGCTGGCTGGTAGCCCCAGCAGCTGCACCCTCAGCTGGAGTGTCTCCTCTTGATGGAGAGGCTGACAGACCTCAAGGACAGGAAGGGGATGCTGCAGAATCATCATCTGCTACAGCCAGGGCTGCCTGCAGGACACACAAGAATGGAGTGAGGGGTTCCCAAAGCAACCACGACAAAACTGTGGAGAGAAAGGAGAATCACAAGGAGGAAAGGCAGGCAGAGGAACTAAAACTGGTGGTTTGAGTCCCTACCCAGCCCAAGAGAAACCACAGTGCTTTTCTTCTGACAGTGACTCCCTGTGTGGAACTGTGGTCCTGAAACACTGGGGATTTGAAGCTGCATGCAGGAAGATACAGAAGGAAACCCTGGCATTGTAGAGTATGTGTGCGGTCCTTGTTGAAAAAATGTATGAGGCAAAAATAAGCAAATGTAACAATTTTTTTTTTCCTTTGACTAGATCTTGCTGGTTTTACCGTCCTACTTTTAGACTTGCCATATACAAAAAATTCACAGAATTGTAGGGTGGTTTGGATTGTCAGGGACCTTTAAAGATCATCCAGTCCAATCCTTCTGCCATGGACAGGGACATCTTGCACTAGATCAGGTTGCTCAAAGCCCATCCAACCTGGCCTTGAACACTTTCATTGATGGAGCATCCACAACTCATCTCTTGTTTCTGAACTCAGGCCCACAGCTGTGGCACCACTTCAGCAGGCAGTGGCAGAGGGCTGTTCAAGGGGCACCACTGGCTGATCCTGTGAGTAGCCAGTGCCATGGGACACACAGAGCCATGCTGCAGAAATGGGCATTTGGCTCTGCTTCTCTCATCTGATTACTTTCCTCCCCCTCCAGTGTGACTGGCACTGCTCAGCTTCTGTGTCCACAACCTGGGCATGTTTCCAGCCCATTATTAGTCACCTTATGTCCATGTTCTTGAGATCAACTGCCCCAGTCTTCCCTTATCTTTTTTCATTTATCATGTGTTATTTGGAAGGCAAACTTTGTGAGAAGGATCATGTCTAGCTTAAATTTGTTCATTGCACAGCACATAAGAAGCATTAATAATAGCAACAGTATAATAAATCACAGCATCACAGTAACACATGAGTTAATGTTCCCTAAAATCCTATGTCAGCTTACTGAATTACAAGCAAACAAATTTGATACATGAACTAAAGGACTCATGTACTTGCCAAGGCTCAAGGCCAGTTCACAGATTCACATCTCTCTCTGACGCTGCTGCTCATTGTACACCTTCCCACAGCAGTGTAGGGTGCTCATTGTTTCTCTATACCTGGTGCTAGAGGTGTTAACAGCTACAAGAAATGCACCCAAAGAGAAGAGCTAGAACTTGGTTTCAAGGAGGCACCGGTTTTAAAGAAGTTTTGTATATTTAATGTTTTAAAGTTTGGCTTTGGGATGTCAGCATTTTGGAATTGTGGAAGGGGGCCTTAATACTTCATCAGTTAATACTTCAGTTAATACTTCAGTTAATAATACTTCATCCACTCAGAAATAGAAGACTCTGCATTCTCAAGGAATTTCAAAGAATTTCTACTGGTATAAATCGCTGTAACTCTGCTGATTTGAAAGAGGAAGGAGACAAGAAGGATGTCCTGGCGGGGGGTAGGTTAATCCCCCTGGGGTTGCCAGACTGATGAACTATTCCCTGTTTTGCTACAGATTTCTTGTGTGACCTTGGGCAAATCACTCTCCCTCTCAATATCACAGTTTCCCATCTGTAAACTGGTGAGAGCAACAACCGCCCTGCCCCAGAGGGGTGTTTGGAGGATAAATATGTTACAGGCTCGGGGCTGCGGAGCACAATAGTGACAAGGTTCCGACAAATCCTGAAGATAGATAGAAGCTGACAATCAGGCAGACTGCTATTAGCAGCTGATTCATTCTCTCTGCTTAATGCATATTTTTAGCAGGCTGTTATTGACTAGACAGGCATACAAGTCTGTCAATTAACAATGTTATAATAAACTAAATCTCTGCACCAGTAGCCTTTGCAGGGTGAACTCAGAGCTCCCCAACCCTGTGGCACAACACCTGCAATACTAATAAAGGGTGAAGATTTTCCTCTAAGTCAGGTGGAGATGCCATGTGCTGTGCCTAGGCACAATGGGCATTTCCACCAGGGGTTCTGAGCAGCTTGTGCAGTACACTGACAATTAAGGAGTCTTAGGTGGCCATGGATTTATTACAATGTGTTCATAAACCCTTGTCAAGGCACCATTTCAATACAATCATGGCCAGACATTCCAGTGATTGGTGCTTGGAGCCCCTCTTGCAAGCTGCAATATGATCAGGGAACACTGCTTAATTGTATTTCTTTTACAAAGTGATGAAATGTAAAGCTCTGTTCCCAGCTCGCTGGCTGGCACAGGAGTCTCAGCAAATATGTGATTCTCACACTGCAGCTGGACTCTAGTGACATGAAAGGTGCTAATGCAATGCAACTGGAACCTTTAATTATCCTGGTGACTAATAGGAAATCTCTCAAAGGGTCCAGGAGAAAGGGCCTTATTCTTCACTGAGACTTCTCTGAACTGTGCTTAGAAACGGGGACAGACAAATGGCAAATCTAAATAGACCTGAGCCCCAGAGCTGCAGTGTCTGGGAGAAGGTTTCTCTTTCCTTTCACAACTAGCTTGTCAGACGTTGTAAGTAGAGAGAGGGAGAATAACACTGGACCATTAGTGAGTTACAAGAATTGGTACCTAAGCTTGTTCCACATCCGGCAGGTAACTGGCTAAACCTGCTGGTGAAACAAAAAGATCTGGATTGACTTTGAATGTGTTTGTGTTCAAGGAAGAGAAAGAGTGACAGACAGACAGCTGTCTCCCACTTGCTAATTGAGTGGTGACTGTCAGATTTAATGTACCTTGGGGATCATTTCTGTTTGATACAGACTTTCAGATCCTATTTCTCAAATTTTCTATATCAAAAATCTTTTTATTGCTAAAGCATCCAAGGTGAAAACCATGCAGGCCACATTGCCTGGATTTTATGGAGAAATGTACAATGCATGTAGGGTTGGGTAGTTTGTCACATTACTCAGTGCTGTTGCTGCCTGGTTTTCAGACTGATGCAGAATCAGCCTTGTGTCACCATCAGCTACATCAATTTTTCTCCACTAATTATGTCAACCATGGATAGAAAGGGAACAAGGGCTAATATGACTTATATGATATTACCTGGCAGCTCAGAGATAGGAGTAGTCTGCAGACATAAGAGGAAAACTGTGTCTGTGTCTTTATTCACCCTTTCTTTCAAGCCCTTGACAAAACTTGGCAATGCTGGATAATATACATCGGTTACAGGGATTTTCAGGACAGAATAAATCACTTTCCTGAAGAAATTAAAAAATCAATGCCATTATTCAAACCATGGAATTTAATCCATCCCCCAGATATTACAGAAGTTAGGGAGCTGTTGAGCTGCTGAAGGAGCCGTAGTGGTGCTGAGGGCGTTAGGGGTCAAGGCAGAGACAGAAATGCAGATCAAGCCTTGCCTCTCACATCGTGCTCTTGTGGCATGGCACAGTTGCACCTACAGGAGGGCTCTGTGTGTGTGTGTGTGCAATGCATTGTGTGAGTGTGTAAGGCTGTGCAAGGGTGTGCCAGGGTGTGTGTGAGTGTGCAGCTGTGTGCACATTCATGTCTGTGCATGGGCTACTTCACCACCAGTTTCACAACTGTGCCGTGCAAGGCATGGCCTTGGATTTCTCAGGTGAAAGTGCTGCTATGCTCCCTTAAACCAAACCAAACCAAACCAAACCAAACCAAACCAAACCAAACCAAACCAAACCAAGAGATTCCCTGTGCATTCAAAATCACCTTTTGCCAGCCAGTTCTAGTCATGAGCCCCCCAAAATGCAGAAGGAGCCCTATCAGTGCCTTTGAAGCCTGTAAACGTATTGTTGCTGCCACCATGCAAGCCCAGGCAGTCCTAAGTCTGTTACTTCTCTCTGTTCCTGCTCTTCTGGTTAAATGCACCTGGGAATAAGTAATTGTTTATGTCATAAAAAATTCATCATAAACAAATGGGATGGGCAAGCCAGCTGAGCAAATGCTGGGGAAATGAGTTAAAAAACTCTGGGATTGGTATAATTGGTAGTGCACTTCTTGGGATCAGGATGAAAGCTGCGTATTTTATATGAAAGTAGAAGAGGCGACAGGCGCTGTGTGTACCTGGAGAGAGAAAAAGCATTCCATGTGTAACTGTGGCTTGGCAAAAGCATGGGCACTGTTGTTAGAAACACATGGAATAGATCACTGGCAGAGCAGAGGAGTGATGTGATAAGGAATTTAAAGGCCAATTTTAAATCTCTTGCAGCAATCTCTGATTTACATCAGTGCAAACAAGGGCAGAGACATGGCCTAAGTCAGAGCTGTAGGCATTGTTCAAATGTCTGGGTTGTTTTGTTTTTGTTTTGTTTCCTATATAGATAAAAGATAAAGAAAGCATATATTCTTTGTTAAATAATGCTCAGTGCTAAGGGACTTTCCAGGTCCTAAAGCTGAGGCGGAACGAGTTTGCTTACATGTGGAATTGCAGCTGATCCAAGAGCACAGAAAATAAACAGTGCATGTTCCTCCATCCCTTGAACCCTGTGAGCTACTTTTGTGGTTATCATTCCCTTTGCTGGTGCCTTATCTCTTGCAATGTTTACAGGATTCACCTTGTCTGCTGCCCAGAGCCTGCTGCCAATCACAGGGGATCTGGGAGCACAGGGAGAGAGAGGTTGGTTAAGTGCAACCCTTGGAGCGGCGGGCGGCACTTTGATAGCGCCAAACACCGCGGTGAGGGGACAACAAATGGAAATGTCAGTGGGACTGTGCAGAACTGGGAGTTAAAGAGCCTGTTGTAATGGTGTGCTGAGCAGGGAGGCCATTAACCACAGGGAGTGTGTGCATGGGAGACCCCTTGGGTATCTGATACTCGGTGTTGCTGCTGGTTTCCAGACAGACTCAACTGCAGCATGATTAGATTTAGACCATTTCTTCTTTGTCGTTCCATTAGCAAGCAATAAAGCATGATGAATGTGGATGAGAAAAACTAGATTTGGGCTCTAAGGCACCCAATCATCTCTGCAAACCTCGACCCGTCCAGGGCAGGTAAGAGACTTCAACCACTGCCTTGCTTTTTCTGTTTTCCTGACTGGGTCAGAGACAGTTGTTATTATGGATGTCCAGTATTTGCACCATGGCAGAGTTCCCCACTGGTGGCAGCTTCCTCCAGACTGTTGGGCAATCTCTGTTACCATTCTGTCACTCCTGTCATGGTCCCAAATGGATAATGCACATACCAAGCTGTAAACATGTTTCTTAGCGATTAAGTGTCCTGGCTAGAAAACAACCCAAAGGCAATATTACATAAATTTAAGTTGCCCAGGAGGTAATCCCATATTCTTATTTGGCTTCCTGTCATTTTATAATTGAAGGGCAAGAAGTTCTTGTCATTGTTGCACGTTACATTTGTGTAACAATGAAGCGGCCGCCAAATGGCTGCAAGTCAAGAAGCACATGGAGCCTAATCCTCGGAACTACAGAGCCAGTCAACCCCAGCAGTATTTGGTAATCCCAAAATAACTCTGAGAAGTTAAAAGTGAGAAATGCCTGTTAAGATAGAAGTATGTTCTACATTGTAAACAAAAGTGGAAAAATGCAAATGTTTGCCTGCAGATCTCTGGGTGCTGTTGGGTGTGCTTCACTTTGTGTTTCTAACAAAGAACGTTCTCCAACCAGCCTGAGCCACTGCAGCATTGCTCTTGTACACCATAGCGTTTAGATTTCTTTTCGGATTGTAACCTCTTCTGTTGTTTGCTTAAACACCTAGCTATTGACACAAGTAATTTAGCTGCAAATCTCCACTTTACTGGGAAAAAATTCCTTCAAAGGCTGCTTAAGTGCTTAAAACCATGGCCTCAATACTCTCCCAAGGTTGCAAAACCCAGAGGAAAATAACCCAAACCCCTTTAATTTAAATTGGAAGTTACATTTTTTCCTCAGTCTCATGATTTTTGGTGAGCTTGATCCATTTAGAATGCTTCAGCTTTGCAGTACCCCATGATGGAGAGACAGCCTCTGCAAGATGGGTCCAAACAGCCTGTTAAAGATCATTTATTAGTTCTCCCTTCCATTGCCCTCCCTTTTGTTGGATGCATTTAATTAACTCCTCATTATTTTTACATGGTCTTTCTGCCTGTATTTTTTTTTTAGAAATACTTGTGGATTTAGGGCACCAATAAAGTATTCTATTTTAAAACTGAAAGATGAAAACCAGTGCAATGAACTTGCCACTTCCTTAAAGTTCTGGTAACTTGGGTGTGATCTGATGGTACAGAATGATTCATGGGATAAAATTATAGACTTATGCAGGTGTGTACAAGAGCCTGGGTGGGGTGTAGTCAAACAGGGAATTTTATATGTCAATAAACATGGGCATGTGGTACAAAGAAACTGTACTGCCTTCAAAAAAACCTTATTTTATTTTATTTTTATTTGATAAGGACAAATTGAATGACCAGAATGGTCAAATATAGACATTGCTTTCTTCTTCTGACAGAGGCCAACAGTGTACCTTTGAGCAGGTGGAACCTGGGTCTGATTCTTAGCAAATGTGCAGCTCATGCCTAGGTTCTCATTCCTGAAGTCTGGCTTTATTGGAATTGGCCAACATGGAAGAACCTAAGCTGAGGTAAACCTTCATCTTAAGAGAGTGTTTTTGGGGCTTTTTTTCCTTGCAGCACCATTGCCAGTCTTGCTCTGGGGAGCCCCATCTTGTCTGGCTGCTGGACCAAGAGAAAGAGCTCTGCCCCTGCGAGTAGGGAGCTGCAATCTCACACCTGATCAGTGCCAGATACAGTGAAGGTCAGAAGGCCAAAGGTTGAGAAATCTGGCTTGCAAAGCAAATAGAAATGTTTCTGTTTGCAGACAGAAATGCTGACTGTACACAGAGCCACAGGAACTTCCAAACCACAAGAATTGCCTCTCACTGCTTCCCTCTTCATCTTCTTTTCCTCCACCACCAACCTTTTCTCTTTCTTGCTGCTGTTGGCCTGAAATTCTTCTTGCCTGAAGCCCCTGCTGTCTGAGACAGCCTACACACGTCTGCCTGAACTCCTCTGCTGCTTTCAGACCTTGTTAGAAGAGAGATTTAAAAAAAAAAAAAGAGACAAGAGCTTGGAAGCTGGTATAAAGTTATACAGCTCTGCTGAAATCAGGGGAGTTAGGCAAATAAGAATTTTTCAAATGTCAGGGACAAATGTTTTGCTTTTTTTTCCTTCATGCAGTTTCTCTTTCCCTCTGTGATTTGTTATCCTTCAGCTCTACAAAGCTTTGTTTAACTCTAGGAAAGGCCATAGGAGTTGGAATTAGATCCAATTTTGTTTGTACAGGAGTGTGTGGCTAAGGCTGGGCCTTTGGAAAGGGTGCATTATACACTCTGGAGGTTTTGGGAGATAATTGTAACTATTGTTTGAGGGTCAGACAGTACCAGACTCATTCTTCTCTTGTAACATCTTACTCCACAGACAAGTGCCATTTGCCAGAGTAAAGGACAGCACAGGAGTATCTTTCCTGAAGAAGGATATCTGTCACCTCTGCTAGGAGAACTCTAAGAGAGAGGTGTTTTATGGGATGAAGATGGTTCTTGTGTATTAACCTTTATCCCCCTACAATCCAACGCTGTCCAGATCATGACTAGAGCTGTATGTTGGGCCTTGGGAGTTCATGGGCTCCTTAGCAAGGAGATGACAGAAAATACTCTACTTTGTACCAGCCAGGTGTAGCTTTTGGGCTCTTGACAAAGTTGGGCTGGGTGGAGGAGTGTGTTCATCTACAGCAGCAGATCAGCATTTCATGATCCCTGGACACATTCTGCCCAGGAGAAGAGATGAGGTGCTGGAAAACACAAGTTTCAGAAGTACAGATCTCTTCACATGTCAAATCCAGTCTATCCATGTGAGTGTAAAGCCCACCCCAGACTGTCCAGAAAACAAAATCAGAATGGAGTATTTCTCTGAGTAAATAGCTAGCAATTCCTGAGGAAATGGGTCCCAGATTTCCCCATGAATTGGGGCCTTACGTTCTGACATAGGAAGCTATTCATGGAGGAAATTCTAATTGAGTCAGGTTGTGTTTTTCCACAAATAGTTTACCCTCTGTCTGGGTCTTTACTGGATTCCTGAAGGGACCTGTGTTGCACCCAGGTGTTGTGGGGGTAGGCAGATTTGGGTGAGCCTTCTTTGCAAGCAGAAATCAAATTCTAAGGGTAGGAAACATGTCTATGGTCCATAAGAGGGAAAGATCATATGGTCACCATCTGGGGCTCAGGGATGGCTCTCTGCACTGAAATAGCAGTTGCTGTGCCTTGCTGTGTTTCCACAACAGCAACCAAATTGGTGACATTGGAGAAAATTAATGCCACCTGTCCACTAATTTCCTGATTATTTGCTATACATGCTCCAGTGTTTTTAAAAAGAGAGACTGCAACATAATGGATCTGGAATCTCATCTCTGACAGGTTTGTGTTGAAGTGAGTGAATTTATCCTGGTGTAATCTAAGTTAAAAGGAAGAAACAGGCCCTGTACTCTGTGTTGAAATTCTCTCATGAATCGTTTCCCAGAAATATCAAAGAATGTTAAAGTCCTTTGGGAGCAGGGACTCTCTCATACTGTGTGTGAACAGTGGCCAACACAATGGGGCTTGCTTTTGGCAGAGACCTCTAGGAGCTGCAGCAGTGCATGTAGTAACACCTAACTACACCTCCAAGACATGGTGCAGGGAAGTACATCGTGTTAACTCAGTTGAGTGCCTGCCTAACCTGTGATTTAGAGGGGCCCCTCCCTCAGCGTTCAAAGGAGGAAACGAAATCTTCCCCAGGGAAGAAGGATTCCGACCTTTCAGGGTCTGTGTGTATCAGCTACGGGGGAGGAGCAGCAGTGAGGACGCTTGGGTTCAGTTCCCCAGTTTGGCTACCTGGCCTTTGGCAAATCACTTAATTACTCTGGTTTACAATTGCCCAATTGTCATAATAATTCTTTTCTTTCCCATAGCAGGGTGGGGATGGACAGAAGGAAAGCAAATTCTTCCTACATTTATGATTACAGAGTGTTTTAAAGTGCTCTGGAGAAAGGGCAAAGGGGCAAGAATACACCTCATCCATCTCTGCTAGCTGGTGCCTAAAAGCATTTACTTACAGGGCAGGCTTGCTCACTGCCTTCAGTGGTAACTCTGTAAGGACACAGTTGCTTAAGGGAACCTTTTCCAAAGCATCCCAATGAATGTCCCAAATCCCTTTGAAAGTGAAGGAATCTCAGACTTTACATTGCAGAAATATACCTGAGC
The DNA here is from genome assembly GCA_016584745.2 of Phylloscopus trochilus trochilus. Taxonomy (NCBI): domain Eukaryota; kingdom Metazoa; phylum Chordata; class Aves; order Passeriformes; family Phylloscopidae; genus Phylloscopus; species Phylloscopus trochilus. The sequence continues at coordinate 6,817,961 of WQNJ02000022.1, forward strand.
CTACACTGCATTTGAAAACATCTGCATCAATTTTTCCCATGTGAAGAGTGTGAAATTTATAAGGCCATCAATTGACACAAGGAACTTAACACTGATAATAGTAAAAGTTAAAAAATGGACATCCCATAACATGTCACTGAGCAGAGAAGTTTTCTCTTAATTTTAAAGATCATATTGAAACCCTCTGCAGACTTGCCTGATTCACTAGCCATGAAACCTTGGTCTCATCCTTTGATCTTTCTTCAGATACTATTTCATGTAAGAATAAGGCAGACTCCCTTGGCATGCCTCCAGCAGGGAGAGACTAAGGGAATTTCAGGGCTTCTCTGGGCTAATTAGCCACTTGCAGGACCCCAGAGAAGTGTAATCCACAGTTTCCTTTCACTACATCCACTCCTCTAAAAGCCTGGGTCTTGGGCTTTACTTCAGTCCTGTGAATTGTGAGGCTGACAGCAATTTCTAATTCCAGATTACAATAAACTTCTAGAAAGGCCTAGTTCTCATGGAAGAGCCGTTGTGTGGAGACAGGTAAACAGTGTCTAAGGAGGTTTGTAGATACCTAAAGTATTGGATGCTATGGAGGTATTAACTTCTTTCTTCTCTTAATTGACTCCACGGGCTGCACATGGGTGTATCAGAAATGGAGGAGAGAAAAGCAGAGAAGCTGTCTGTGGCAAAAGCTGCATTCCATACCCTGAGCCTTCACAACACATTTTTTTTTCCTGCCTGCTTCTAAGTTATTTTGCTTTCTTGCTGTATATCTAACTCCCAAGAATGATCTTGCTGATTCAGCCTGAACCCTTTTCTGTTGAGTCACCTCCTTTAGCTCCCAAATTAAAAGGCCAATAATTGCCTGTAGATGAAGATTTAGACAGTTTCTGCCTTTTAACCTCAGCATGAGCTATATGTGAATTTCCTGCTGTTCTGAGTGAAAAGCCTAATTTAGGAGAGACTGTAGTTAGAGACCAAACTATTGCATGAGCTGTTCTTCCCTCCATGGAGCCAGGGCTCCAGACATCCAGGTCCCCCAGTGCAAGATAAACCCTGCTGAAATGCTGCATTCCACACCAAAGACTTCTCAAGAAAGCTAGGATCTGATGCCAGACCCCAGCTGCAGTTAGGAGCAGGAATGTATCTAACATTAGGCAAAGGACAACCTGGCCTTTTTGCTGTGAGCTCTTTGCATCTCACATCTTCCATCCAGTGCATGCTGAACCCCTCTGCCACTCTAATATACCAGAGCTGCCCTAGAGCTTGGCTGAGCCCAACACAAATCTGTCCTCAGCATCTGCCTCCTGTGGCTGTCCTTCTGGGGAATCTGACAGTGCTTCCCCTTCCCAGGTCTCTGCCTTTCCTTCCCGTGCTCTCAACCCCTGTGCTGTGATCACTTCCTCCTGCTAAAGCCTGATTCCTCTGGCTCCTACTCTTCCCAGACAAGATTTATTTTTCTCAAGGGACACTGACGCAGAACATGAACCTCCTTCTGTAACTCCTTCAATGTCTCTTGCTGCTGCCTTGCATTGGGGCAGGCAATGCTGCCATCTCCAAAGTGAAGTGGGAGGAAGGACATGCTTAGAACATGGAACAAAGAAGAGTTCCAGTCTGAGTTTGTATGTTACTTCTCTCTGCCTGTGTTCACATGTGGCACTTCTCTTTCTGCCCTTGGTGCTATGCAGACAAGGGAGGCAGGGTGGTGTATTAGGGTCATGTCAGGGTGCAGCAGGCACTGTCTGCTCCCAAAGACACAAGGAACTGACAGGGATAACGTGGCTGCAAGGTCAGGGTCCTCACCAGCCGGGGCCCACCCCAAGGGAGGCAGGCAGAGCTGGCCTGGGAGTGGCAGCTAACTTCAACCTGGAGTCCAGAGCATCAGACAATTTGTGGTGATGAGGCAAGTCTGACCTCAAGCCAGGAAGTGAATCCACAGGTCAGGATCAGGCCTAGCAAGGCTAATAATGGTCAGACAGAGCCCAGTTATCAGCAGGCAGGTCCACCATGATGAGCTTGGCCTGAGGTCAAGCTCGGAAATTAGTGGGTAAAGATCAACAAGGTCCCTGGACAGGCACGGGCACCTCTGTGTATGAGCTGGGGACAGGCACTCAGCTTTGCTCATTTGGTGACTAAAGACCCAAGGCTGACTTTCAAGAGAGACTCCTGACTGTGGGCAGAGGGTGGAGGCTGCATGTCAGCCTGGTTAGGGCCATTGAAACGTACTAGTGCTCCCAGATCCCTTATAGATAGGTACTGTATCTGGCTCTGCTACTGACTTCCAGGTGATCTTGAGCAAATCCCCTCCCCTGTGCTTCTCCATCTTACCTGAGTTTAAGCTGGAAGGATGTCCAGGACTGTCTTCTTCTCCAAAGCTTCAAATTAGTAAATAGGAGCAGTGAATGCAGCATTATTTTTCAGTATGCTTGTAATTGCAAGATGTGCACCTATTAGCAGCATGGAAGTCACAGTAGCTCCACCACACAAGAATCTTTTATTGTTCATATGAGTAGCTTCTCATATTTTCCTCTAACAAGCTTCTGAGTATTTCCGGCAGAATTCCTGTGAGATTAAACATCATATAAAATGTATTTGTCTCACGCAAGATATGACTTGCTTTTGAACCATCAGCAATCATCCCAGCAATTGCTAGGATACAACTGCATTTTTTTATTGTTATTACTATTTTTCCATTTTCTGTCCTGGATCTTGTAAGCCACCAGTCCTATCAGTAATTATGCTAACAAGGTCCTGAGGTTGATTTAGAGGCTCTGTTATAATGCCAGCCTCTCAGTTTACATCTCAAGTATCGGCATGTTTATTGAAGATGTCTGTTAAGAGAAGCTACTTTTTCCATGCCTGTATGAGGAGTGAGAGCAGGAGCCAGAGTTGGAGGGGAGGAGTGCAAAATGACAGACAGAAATGAGTAAAAGCAAATATCTGCTGCATCTGCATCCTTCTGGCACCAGGACTGACACTGCCACGGCACACAGAGGTTTGTCTGGAATGTTCGATTTCATGTGGTGTTACCCCAAATACAGACCAAACAGGCTCTTGAAAGCAGAGTTCACTCCTGAGGGCCAGCCCCCTGTTTGGTGAGTTGATAACTTTGCAGGGCTGATGTGTGTGTATTAGTCACTCTTGCTGGTTCATTGCTGATCTGAACGACAGAGGTTAAATAATTGCAAAAGCAGGGCTGATGTCATCAAGGCGCCTGACTGGAGCTGCTGCTTGGAACTGCTGAGAGAGATGGATTTGCTTTGCTTTTTGCCCAGGAAAGGGGTCACACCGGGCAGGGCTTCTCACCCTTCCTCAGCCCTACAGTCCAGTGCACAATGTCCATGTGCCTGAGTCACTCCCACCTTCCCCAGCCATGAGGAGCTGAGCTGGACACAACAGCTTCCCTCTGCAGTCCTCCTCCTCCCTGCTTCTCCCTATTCCTCCCAGTCTACAGGGATCCTGGGGACTTTTAGACATCAGATGCATGAACAAGGCCCTCCTGTGTGTGTACAGTGTTGTACCAGGTGTGCAGGCCCCAGCACACAAGTCAGGATGTGTTTTGTTTTGTGTACATGGAGAGTTTGCTTGTACAGACCTGTTCTACTGACCATGTCATGTGTGCATCACAGATAAGCTGGGCATGTATCATGTAACCTTGGGAATGTAGATGGACCTTTTTTACTTACTGTTTGACACTGAGAATGTGTCTTGGCTCTGTATGAGACATAAAAACTGAAGACAGAGCCTGCCCTAAAGAGTTTGTACTTTAAATGTCAGACAGAGAAAAGACAGGATGCTCTGTGGTAAGAGAAACTTCTGATGTGTTTGTAATTTAAATAGGAAAAAAACCCTAAACTTGCTTCACAGGAAAAGAGTGTATGCCTGTTTGTTTTTAAGAGGAGTTGAGAAAAGAAAAAGTAGCAGTTTTATGACAGTTTGCTGGGGGAGAGGCTTCTTTTAACACCTGCACTGAAGCTCAGAAGAAGGAACTGGGTGTACATGTCTGTGTGGTCTGGAGTGTCTGTGCCTATTGTTCCTCTGTTCTCTGGGTGAAATTCAGAACTGGCTTCTGAGGGCACATCTTGTAGCTGACACCAAGGCTGCCTTTATTGGCACATGTGCCAATCCCTTTACTCCTTGAGCTCTTCCCTGTGGCTCTGTTGCGTATGCCTGCTCTGTGTCTAATCCCTGTCTTGTGTTGTGTTTTATGCTTTTAATGAGAAGGGATAGACAGCAAAGCAAAACTTTCATGCTGTGATCATAGAAGAGAAGCTATTTATTTCTGTGTTTCATGTGATGCCATGAAAACAGTCAGCAGTCTTACAGGAGAGCTCTGCAGCATCCACAGCACCTTTGCTGATGCCAGCTGACATTCTGTAGCACTTGCCCCTTGGACTGCTGTTCTGCGTCCTCAGGCTGTGGAATCAGAAATTAGCAGTGCAAGCGGTACATTTTATCATTTTTTACGTGCACAGGTTGCCAGGTCTAAAACTTCTTCAATTCTGACTAGGACTTGTCAACGTTTTTATTATACATGTACACATTTGTATTTTAGGAAAATGAAGTGCTGGGTGTGGGTATGTGCTAATGCTAAAAAGGAAACACAACCATATGAAGCTTCCTAAAGCCTTATATTAAAATACCAGAAGGGTTCGACTGGGTTATAGAGATATGTGGAAAAGCCTTGGTCCATCTTGCTGCTAAAGACAGACAATCCCCTGGATTTATTTCAAAGTGGTCAAGACAACAGATATAAGCAGAAAAGTTCTGTGGGACACACCACCTTAGTGAGAGATTGTCACAGCTGGAGAGTCCCTTGTGACACTGGGATACAATTTCACCCAGGAAGCTGTTTCAGGGTACTGGAGTTTGTCAGAAGTTTGAATTCCCTTAGTGGTGTCTATCTTGTCAGCTTGAACTTTCAGAAGACAGTAAAGGCCCAAATGCCAGCTTGTTCAAACTGTCTTCCCACTGGATTGGTTTTACTGTGAGAGAGACTCAGTTTCCCTGGCTTGAATTTTCCTCCACAGCCCCAGAGGAAGTGTGAGCACAGCTATGCCTGTTTATGTGGCTCTGTGAGCTCAGGATTCAGCAGTGTCCCAAAATGATGTGTGCATGTAGGACTCCAGACCAACCATACTGCAAAATTTTAATACTAATTACAGCAACATCCTGATTACCTGGGGGGAGTAAAAAATAATGCAGTGATACCTCCAGAACACAGGGGAGGTCCCTGACTCCTCAGAGCTGGCCATTTCCAGCTGCTGTGCCAAAGCACAGCTGGTTTGGTGTGGTTATGGCAGAGAGCACACAATAGTCCAAAGTCCCCATGGGAAGCTCTGGTGACAGGCCCTCACCCAGCTGAGCTGGATCTGCCCAGGAAAAGGTGGAACCAAACCCTCCTTGCCCATCTCCAGCTGCAGCCTGGCAGTCAGACCCACTGTTCCACTTTGCTGGTGACTGAGTACAACAAAAGGAGGTTTTGTGTCTGGGCTTAGCTGGAATCCAGGGCTGCTCTGACCACTGCATGTCTTCTGCATCCCAAGCAGGATGATCACCCACCTTGGAAAGAGCTACGTGATTACGGGAAGAATGCCCTTTTGAAGGAGCAATTTAAAGAAATGCCATTTCCCTTAGCAAATCATCCATTTTTTTGGTCCTTATGTTCACATCTACTACCCTTGAATATACAATTCAGTCCTGTAGACTTCAATTTGTTACTGAAAATAGTGCTTATGACCAGTTTTGATACTTTTTCAATATATTTTTAAAGCAAGTCATAAGACTCTTTACATGAATAACTGGAATTAACCTTCATTTGTGCCTTAATTTGAAGTTCAAACTTAACATAATCAATATTTTGTGGTCTACTGCAATCTGTTCAAGTCCGTTTATTCAAGGAAATTATTTGTTCCCCTTCTGCATTTGAGGTAGAAATGGACATAATTAATTCCACAAACTATAAGAAATTGAAAGAAGCAGGACTCTGAATATAAAGCAATATACCATGTCCAAATTCAACACTTGTGAAGTGCATGCACACCCCACTTAATTTTTAGCATATAATATAGAAAGTATTTCTCAGCAAAGTGTTCCAGCACAGCTTTTGTATAATTTTAGCTCCTTTGTGAAGCCTGTTTCCCCTTTGAGTGAAGGTGATTGTATCAGGTGAAAATGGTCGTATTTGCTGACATCAGACACTGAACGACTGAACAGAGTTCATGTTGTTGTCATGAGGTGTTTTTTGATGAGCTACATTTATAACCACGTAATTTGCTACCAATGTTTTGTTGTAATTTACCCTCTAGAGAATTCATCATGTCATAAACTTCAGTAGGTAGGAGATCAGTTCATTCTAATTTTGAGATTGTATCATAAGAAACATTTAGCGCGTTGTGAAATAAATCCAAGAGGCATTTAATCACCACGAGTCTGTCATGCTCATCTTTGTCATCCTTAACAAACTTAAAAACTGCAACTGGGCAATTCTCAGCTAATGTAAAAAGTAACATCTCATGGCTTTAACTGCAAGCCAGACAGATGATCATCTTGTGGGGACATGCCTCAACATTTCTGTGCACTGGAGGTTGACAAAATGATGGAGCTTCCGTGAGGCTGAAGCTCTTGGCAGCTAAGGAGAAGTGACTGAAATCTTTGATTACACAGCTCTTAAGATCAAATGATTGTTTTATCAAATGCTTATTTATAAAGTAATTTGCTGTGTTTTACAGAATACGAGGATGCTTATTTTGCTTCCAGCTAATTGCCCAGCTAATTTTCCTGTAATTTATAGATGGTGATGTGTCCAAAAACTAACATTAGTCTTACTAGACAACTGTAAATTACAAAGCTCAGACTGACTTTTTCAATACTTCTTACATTTTCAGATATTCTCATACAGTTTCACTGTTGCCTTCAATAACAATGGAACAGATTTGTTTGTTACTGTACAGCTGAGAGGAAAATGATTATCAGAACACCTCATTGTTTCCACAGTTTGAGGGTTTGTGCGTGCAGAGCAATGCTAGTGCAAATCACCTAGAGTTATTCAAACTTACTTTTGCCTGCTGTGTAAACTATTCTATGTTTAAAATTTGCAATTAATTTTTTGAGAAAGCAGAAGTTCTTGCTTATGAGCGAGTGGATGGAATTTGATCTCGTACAAAGTGGGCAGAAGATCTGAAACATTCTGCTCAAATATAGTTCCAGTTAAGTCAGTCAGCAGCATCCCTGTGGGAGTGAATACCCACATTGAGTCTCCAGGTTGTTCTCGGCTCTCAGGCTCACTGTGGCACAATCTCCAGGCAGTAAGAGCAGTGTAGGAGTTTACTCCATTCTCCCTCAGTTCTCCTGTGAAATTATAACTGGGTTTTTGTGCTAAATTCAAATGTAGCCATTTCCCTTTTGGTTTCCACCATACACTTCTGATTTTACCTTCTGTAATGCTTTTAGAAGCCCAGTGCACACCAGCAATGCAATATAGAAAATCTTTTTATTGAGTAACACAGCAGCTGCTGTGCTCTAAGCAAACTCTGTTTATGTACTGCTGGGCTTGGATAAAAATTTCTGAAAAGCTCTGGGAAGATCTTTACCTGGAAGCATCCCCATGTCTGCTCTCCTCTGCTTCAAGACCTTGTGTTATAGCACTGTGACTTAGTCCTGCTTTGTGCAGGAGTTTGCACAAGGGATCTCTGAGGTCTCTCCTAACCCAAGTGCAGTGACTCTTTTCACTCATCTTCTGCAATAAAATCATCAGTACCTGTACATGGTTTAACAAAACTTTCAAACTCCATGGTGGCTTAGAAAAGTTCTAATTCAATGGGAAGCTGAGTCCTCACTTTAGATTCCTCATTGTCACTCATTTAGCTTCTTACTTCCCAAGGGCTGGAGAGAAAATTGAAGCTGGGTTTGCAAAATTCCTACCATGGTCGTGAGTTGGGCCCACAGCATCCCCTTGGGTTATCTGTGGGGAAACTGGAAACCCAGGACCCAGGGGGACCTTCTTTATGGGATTTGGGTTCCTGGATTGGCTTGATTTTGCTCAGACTTCTGATCTTTTGGGAAAACTGGATCTGGGTGAACTCAGCTGTACATTCAGGTGTAGCATTATGTGTCATGCACATCTAATCAGATACATGGGTTTGTGTATTTTTTTTTTCTCTTGCATCTGGTAAAAATCAAAGGATAGTAAAAAGAGTCTGACAGCAGATGTAAGAACCCAAAGCAATTGAAATGGGACAAACTGGGTGTGGGGAGAGATGTAAAATGGGGGCAAATGTGATAATTTTCAGGGCTGTGCAAGAGAGGCAGAGAAACCCCTTGGGGGCAGGGGTAAAGTCATCATCGCATTAAGTGAATAGTCTGTTGTGATTGCTCTCTGATGTGAAATAGAGTGAAAAATGACAGGATTTTTTCCCTTTAATTTATTGGAAATGTGAATGACTCAGTCTTGTTTTAACTTATTTTGTATCTGGTTTATTCAGTGTGTGCTCTGCATAAACAGAGTTTTCTGTTTTCCTGCTCCTGGAGATTTTACTTCCTGCCTCACTTTTTTTCTTTTTATTTTTTTCTTTCTTTCCTTTTTCTGAAAGTAGAGCTTTGGGTGAAACGTAGCCATAACATTTCTGATATCAGAAACATACTAAGTTCATTCCCTTTAGCCAGGCATAATAAAACTCCAGAATTCTTCAGAGTCACTCAAAAGGTTCTGCTCATGGGAACTGTGTCCAGTCTTTTCTTCCCAGCTCCCTCCTGGATGTTCCCTGCAAAGCAAGCCCTGAGCCCAAGAACTCTTCCAAACCTGGCTAACCTCCCGTCCTCTTGCCCACCAAAGGATGTAGCTGCTTGCAAGCGTATGAAAGGCTGGGTTTGTGAATCAGCAGCACGTTGTGAGCCAGACTGCAGCGCTCCTGGGAGCTGGGCAAGGTGGGACTCACGTGGCTCTCACAGATGGAAGGCGACCTCTGGGCCAGCCCTTGCTGTCCTCTCCAATGTAACCTCCGAGCTGAACAAGCTCAACAGCCCTAGGGAGTCTGTGTCCAGCTCTGATTTTTTTGGGGTAGAAATCAGATGACATGCAGCTTAAGGCTGGAGTTTGTGTTTAATTAGGGGATTATCTCAAATCTGAAATGAAGCTGCTTTGAAGCGTGTGAACCAAAGCTAGATAAAGACTCCCACAAACCCCTGCACACTGGAAACTTATAGGGTTCTCCCCGTATTTACTTGCTGTGGCTCAGTTTGAGGTGAAAGTTAGAGCTCAGCTGCCACAGCTGGACTTTTTTTCTGGTGCAAGTTTCTTTCTGTAGGCTGCTCTAATTTGTTTGATCAGCAGATCGTCTGGAATCAGATTGGTCGGAGCTGGAATCGCTCCGCTCCCTTAGCAAACACACGAGGTCTTGAGAGGTGTCTGCCTGCATGTAATGAAATGAGCTGACTGGCACTTTAGCATTCCCCTGTGTAGGAGCGTCTTAGGAGTAAGACACTTAATTATTATTAACATTCTAATTGGCCTGTGCGAGCGCGGATGTGAGTGCGCGGCTGCGCTGGTGACGAGGACGCGTTCCACACTGAAATCAAGCAGAGCCTGCATCTTCTAAAATCTCAGTCTCCAGTAGCAAAACCCTAAACGGACTAAACGTCAGGGGAGAGGGAGGGGAGGAAAAAATTAAAAAAATGGAGAGAGAGGAAAAAAAAAAAAAAAAGAAAAGTAACTATTTTAAGGAAACATTAACGGGAAAAGAACACCCTAGGAAGGTCTGCAGATAAGAACGGTAAGAATTGTTCCCTCCGAGCGGTACAGCTCGTCCCGGCCGCCTCTGTGCCAGCGTGCGGGAGAACGCCAGCCCTTGACGGGAGGCATCGGGGGTTTTTCCATCCAGCCCATCTTTGCGGAGCGCGGTGCCGCCGGGTGCCGCAGCGCCTCGCTGCCGGCTCCTCTCGCCAGCGGCTTGCCACCACCTAGTGCCGTCCCCGGGAAGTGCCCGTGGCCGCTGCCACGGCCCGGCACGGAGACATCGCTCCTTTCTTTAACACGAGCGGCAGCGGGGCCCGGCTGTCCGCACGCACGGACGGTGCTGGCTGCAGGCAGCGATGCTGCACCGGGGTGATGTCCTTGCACGCCTTGGGCAGAGACAGGCACCCTGCAAACCAGCGGCTGTAGTTCTCAGCAAGGTGCTTGCCCCAGTGTGTGACTGCCACTTGCAAGCGGTTCCGCATGTGGAGGGGCTTTTTTGAGGCATCCTTGGCTGTCTGATGGAGAACAAACGCTATTCTTACAAACTCACACTCTGGAAAAAAAAGCCACAAAAGAAACTGGTAACTTAAAATAGCTCCCTCTGTGTACAGGCCATCTCTCTGAAAGACCTAATCTGACCATTCAGCTGTATTTACAGCTCTCTCCTTCTGCTGAGGTACAATAAAAACAGAAGCATTTTCTTCTGCATTTAATTTAACACTAATCCTAAAATCATCCCATCCTTCATACTACAGGAATTATTTATATTACTTTTACTCTTGTTAAGAACAGCATTGCACACAGAGCTGTTTTTACAGAAATGGGTGAGTCTTAACTACTCTCACAATCAAATTTAGGGTGCCAGGATCTGACCTGAGGTCATCTTACTGATGGAGATAGTGCTGCTTTGGCAGCACCAGTTTTCTCTCTACATATTGCAAAAAATACTTGAACTTAGCCTCTAAAAGGTGCTGAGCAGCTGAAGTTCCCACCAAAGCCAGTGACTTTTGGGTTTGACTTTTGGTCCCACGTCAGTCCAGGCTCTGCTCATCATGTTTATTTGACAGGCAATAACCTTTTTATTGAACCCAGCACATTACACTGATGATCCACTCGTCAGCAAATATGATTGCAATAATCACTCGGTATTTATTTAACAGCAAATTGCTGTCTTTTGGGAAAGAGTCCATTTACATAGTTCCAAATTAAAATTAATACATTTTGTAATGGTTATTTAATAAAGGCCAAGGTAGGGGACTTGTCTGCTGGTGAGAGGTGAGGGTGGGAGACCAGGCATCTGCATGTAGTACTTGGTTCTGCCACTGACTTGCTGGATGACCTTGGGCAAATCACTTTGCTGCCACATTCTTTTTATTCCCTTGTAAAACTGATATAATAGTACCCTGGTGCCACGAAGCTTAATTACTGTTTGTAAAGGATTTCAACCTCCCCAGCAAGGAGCTGCATGAATTCCCCTATAGCAGCCTGCTGACCCTGACTGCAGGAAATGCATGCAGCTGTTTATCTGGAGGGATGTCTAGCTAGAAACGCATTTGAGGCCACTGAAGTATCTTTCTTTTAAGATAAAAGACAACCTTCTTCCTCCTACGCTCCCCACCAATGTCAGAACTTCCTATTGCTTTTAAGTGCAAAGTCTCCTTTTCTCTGAATATATGTATTCAGGAGCCTGGCCAACCCCCCTTGCTATCGATTCCGATTGATGAGGCATGTAGGAATTCTTTTCCCATCCCCAGCCTGGGCTTTCCTCATGTGATAGCATCAGACTCTCACTCCTTGTCCTGTTTCTTTCCTCTCCCTCTCCCACTCCTCCTTAGGAATATAAAGCACTTCAGAAATGGGACTAGCTTTGCAATAAGTTACTTTAATTGGATTTTTTTTTTTAGGGGGGTATTGGTATGCACAGGTTATCTTTAAATGATTTACTGATGTACTGCCAAGCACTGCTCATTTAACCTCCTTCCTGCTCTCTTTGTGTATGGATTCCTCTAACGATACTGGCAAACGATCTTTTAGAGAGCGTGCCACACATTTCTGCAGTGAAAATCCCAAATGGAAAGCTACAGACTCTGCCATTGCAGGGATGGCACGTCCCAGTCTCACAGCTTTTGCCACTCAGTCTCCAGAGGCCTGCATGGGCACCCAGCACCTTGCAGGGTGGGCTCTTACCCACCCCCAGCCCCAGGAAGGTGAAAGGGAGCCTTTTTTTACCCTTTCTACTTCTTTTTTATTCTTTTCCTTTTTTCTTTTCTTTTTTTTTTTTTTTCCCTCCCTGTGATCGTTGAGCCACTCCGACGTGAATTTATGTGTGTAATCATCTGTGTTGTAATTGGCAGCCTGGCATATGAGTCACTAACCAAATTAACTGAAGTTTCCTTTGGGGAAAAATGTAATCAGTTACTACACTCAGATACATTGCACCAAATTAACTCTTGCTGTTTGTAGGGGTTTGGGCTGAGCTGCCTGATGGTTTCCTTCCCCAAAACACAGGGGAGGAGGCCAAGAACAGAGAAGGGTCAAAAGCCCCAGGGATGGAGATTTCTTTCTCAAAAGCTCCTGGGAAGTAATTTACAGTAGTTTCTACCCTAAGAGTTCAAAAATCATAAATAATATTTGCCCCATATGACAAGATTGACTTTAAAATCAGTAAGATGGAAAAAATCATGTTTTGCTTGTTTGGGGCACTTAGTGCTTCACCATGTGAGCTTATGTTTGCAACTCGAATTATCAGACCTCTACTTTCAGTGGGAAAGCAACTTGAGATATTCATAAAATCACATGATTCAAGCAGCTGGATCTTAAAAAAAAAATCCACTATTGCCAAACTAAGAGTAACTGGTCAGAGTTAGCAACACAGCACTTGTTTGGTTTTTGTCTGCGCTAAAATCTATTTGGTGCCCAAATCTAAACATCACTGTGGAAATAATCAATAATAATTTTTGATTTGCTGGCTGAATTAAAAAAAATCAGTAAAAACTTAAAGTGGAATGAGATATTTTATATTTATCAGAAATTAAACATCAACGTAAAAATATTTTTTTCTAAGAAAAAGATCAGATGCTTAAATTTAAAGTATCTTCATCTTTCAAGAGTTTCTTCCCCAAGTCTGGTAAAGAGATCCAGTTGAGCTTGATCTGCAACTGTCAGAATAAAAAATATTCTACTAAACAGGTCAGAGGGGCTGACCCAAGAGATCTGGTCTAGTGGGTGACTGAGGTGATGGAAGACTCAAAAAAGTGGTAATTCCTGCTTTGTAATCTCAGGGGCCCAGCAAAACAAACATGTAGGTACCAATCTCTTCAGTTTTAGCCTCTGGAGCTTTGGTATCTGGAGTTTTTGGCTTTCATTTCTTAAGGAGTGTAGATCTTCTCACTGAAGTGTTGGTGGAGGTAAATCCATTAACCAATATGAAGGGGTGTGAAAGGAGGAAATGGTGACTGAGGGACCAGGACAGCTTCCAGGAGCACCCTCCAGCCCCTGTCCTGGGACATCCAACCACAGCCTCCTGGACAATTAAGATTTTCTAGTATCTTCTGAACTTGGCCACTTAGAGAAAAATGATGTGTGGAGCCCTGTGGAAGAGGAAGGAGGAAGGCTGCTTGAAGAACATAACCATGCTGGGCAAAATCTGTAACTCAGGCACAACCCCCCCATACTGCTCAGGGGATGCCCTACAGCTGCTGGAGGTATAAGCAGAAGATTAAAAAATTTTGGCCCTTGCTCCCACTGAAGTCAGTCAGCTGGTGCAGTGCAGCTGAAGTTATGACCTGCTTTTATTTTAACCTTAAACTCTCTTCAAAAACACTCTTTCTGAAAAGGTGTGGGATTTTTCTTTTTTTTTTTTTTCTTTATTTTCTTTCTTCCTCGCTGCCCCTGCAGAAATCTAGCACAGGTGTCTCAGTACCACTGTGATTCTTTAGCATAACTCTGACTTCTGAGTACACTAATATTTCCTTTCTTTTTTCATGTTTTCAATTATTTTCTTCATATATTTATTTTAATAGCTAGAACAATCTATTTTTGCAGTTGGAAGAATGCAAAATTCAATTTATCTCACAGAACACCTAAAATGAATTCAGGCAGAAAGGGGGTGGTGGAAGATTTAAGTCCTGACTGTAAGCTTTTGACTGGAGCCATTTGTCATTTTGCTTCACGGATTGGAGCAATGAAGGTTTTATAGTGTGAGCCCTCAGAGTGACAGAGCTGGATGTGATTTCCCACTCTTGTGTAGGGTTTCCTTTGGTTTCCTTTCCCAGGCCTTCACAAGCAGCCTGTGCAAATCCATCCCTGCCTGAGACTGGTGTGGAGAGGACTTGGGCTGGACACAGTCCTACTCTCATCCTCTGTCCTTGGGGTGGGATCAGCTCTTCCATGCTGAGGATGAGCACGAGGCACAGGGATCACCTGGGGCAGTCCATGGACACCAAATCCTGCACACAGCACATTCCTGGGTCTGTAGGATGGTCACTGATAGGTTAGTGCTGCAGAAATCAGAGGACTTCACTTCCTGGAGGTGTGTTTGGTGCTGGAATTAGGTGAAGCCAAACTGGGCATATGTTCCAATCTTTTAGGGCACTGTCTGGGGTCACTGGGCTGAACAATCCTTTCAAGGGATTCTGTCACTCTCTGCCTCCTGCTAAATGGTGACAGCATTTTCAGCTGGGAGGATCAGTTTGCTGGGGCAAAGAACCAACTGTAACAGAGGCTGTGGAGTCTGGCTTTGGTGGGGATGTGGAGCACAGGGCTGGGCACATCCTCATGGTGCCACCAGAAATCCTCTTTGGCAGCAGTCTTGGAAGGAGCAGGTGTCGAGGGTGGCTCTTTCAGCCAAAGCAGAGCTTCCCTGAAATGCCTTTTCAATGGAAAATGGAGCACAGAGAGCAGTGATGCTCTGATGGTGGGGATGATTTTTTGGCTGCTGTAGGAGTGGGGAGAACTGGGTGTGCAGATTCCTGATCCTTCCAGTCACCTTCCACAAGTCTCTGCTTGTCAACACCCCCTTTCCCAAAGTTATTTATCTTCCTGTCTGTTGCTGAGGGCTCTTGGATCCAACCACACTGCATTAGTTCTCACCTGCCATATAAACCAGCAGTGCTGTAATAAGTGGGTGGGCTTCACTGCTCAGAGTTGTGCTCAGCTGGGGTGGGGATCTGGGCTCTTCCCTGCCAGGGAAGGGGACAGCAAGAGAGCAGGGCTGGGTCAGGCCTAACTCCTGCCACAGGTGCACAGTCAGTGAGAGCTCTGGAGTGGCTGCAGGGACTCTTTTCTGCCTTGGCCCTGCACGGGGCAGCAGTGATGGCAAGGGAGGCACGACATCAGCCAGCTTCACCTCCTGACATCCCACTGATGCACCTCCTTCCCTCCTCTGACAGTGGCCAAGGGCTTGGCTCCAGCACATCACTGCAAAACCAAGCACCACAAACCCACTCCTATTCAGTGCAGGGGATGAAGGCAGAGCCAGGAAATAATAAGGAAATGCCTGGGAAATGCTCTGTTGCTAACACAGCCTCTGTCGTGCTGCAGCCTCCAGCCTGCCCTGCCTGGGTGTTTGTCAGGATGCGTGTGATGCCCTGGGCTGTGAGGGGACAGGGATGTGCCAACTGATCCTGCCCAAAGTGGCTGCAGTTTCCCTTTTCCTCAGCCTCTGCATTATTAGAATTATGCCAGAGCTGCAGAAAGATCTTTGAGAGGCAAATTGTAATCGATGCAAGGCCAAATTTGCACTCGGAGTGGTATAAATAGTGCATAAATATCCTTCTTGCTGTCTGCACTGAGGTGAGTCTTGTCTTCAGAGCTTCCACTGTTTTTATTGCCTTTCCCCCCTCCCTTCACAATACTGAATTGACTGACTTTATCTTGGCACTTGCTGTGTCTTGCCAAAAGAACAAACTCAAAATAGCTTTCCAGGGTGCATTTTGGATTTTTTTTTCTGTGCCACTGAAAGAAGAGATGGTCGTTCCAAAGAATGCAATTTATTTTACCCACTTTCATCCTGAGTTTATACATGGGCCATTAGCTGCCAGCTGAGTGGTAAACACATAAATGGTGGAGGTAATGCCTACATCTTGGATCCACTTGTTCCAAAAGCTTTTCCCTTCTCCCTAGCTGTGGTTATGAGCTAGCAAAACTCACTTAAACCTTTTCCACCGGCAGAATTAACTTCCATTAATGTTATGAGTGCTTCAGGCAAAAGAGCATTAGTCTGTTACACCTCCTCTGAGAGGCCTCCTCTGCGGGGTTGAACAGGTTGAATGACAAAGCAGCCATTTAAAAACCTGTCTGAAGATCTTTCACCAAGAAGGGGAAGTTTTGTAGTGAGGTTGTTTGGGAGTGGAAAGTCTCAGTGCAGTTCCCACATCTTCAGGAGTCTTTTGGCATCAACGTGGAATCTGCAATCTCTGTTTTTTCTGACCTTCATCTTTTTTTTTGTAGCACCTTTTTCCTCTGGAAAAGGCTACTGGTGAGCTGTGCTGGGGGCATGGTGGTGGAAAATGGAGTCCTTAATCTCCTGAACTCTGGTGGGTTTTGGGTATGAAACCTCTCTCTTCTTGTGCCTTCCCTGCCCCAGAGTGAGAGACCTGACCTCAAACACAACAATCAAGTGCAACACAAATATGAAATGTAAATGATTTTCAGCATCTTGTAATCTCTTGTCCATGTAATTTCAAGTAATTTAACTGGTATTGGTGCAGTGACTGCAATCTCATCCTGCAGCTTTGTAGGTTGGGTTTCTGTGCAGGTCTCAGTGAATTTCTGCATAGTTACAAGATCCTCATGAACAGGCCGGGCCCATTTTATTTAGTAATGGAGTAGGTTGTGAACAGGCCTGTTGTTGAAGCATTTATTGTTTTTCAACTTAAGTTATGGTTTCATATAAATAATATATGTAGCTAGTCAATGCTTGGGAAATGCATTCTTTTCCTTGTGAAATATTTATGGACTTCAGTGCCTACTAAGTACCCAGTCAATTTTGAGAATACAGCTCTAGTGAGAAGGCTTGGTTGCCTTTAAAGTCTTGGCCAGGGTGGGACAGACCTGTTAGCTGAGAGATACTGGAAATCTGATTTTTATCTATTGATTTGCCCCCCTCGTTCCCCCTCTCTGTGTGGGGTCTGTCCATCCCCCCTCAGATTTGAAAATGGAATTGATATTGGTGGAGCTTTTGTACTGACAGAAAAGACAATGGAATCCTCTACATCAGTAGGGAACATGTATGCTATGACCTGGTAAAAATCATAATTCATACTGAAATATAAATCTGCTGGGATTTTTACCTGTCAATAAATAATAAAAGTGATTGGAATATTTTCTATAACAAATTATAACCTCCAAAATGCCATCACTATTCACATGTGGTGCTATTTTACCCAGTGTAGAATTCCCATATATGGCTTCTGCATTTCTCACATCTTCTGAGGGAAAATAAGAATTAGCCCAGACATGGATTTACTGGTGAGATAGTCCAGCGTGATTTGGGATCATCTGAGACTCCCTGGAGCTCTCCAGTCTGGGGAGAGGTGTTCCCATGGAAGAACTGCTGTGACTTAAGACAAAGAAACAACTTGCTCAGCCTTTACCTCAGGTAATAATTCAGCCTCCTGGTTCACTGCTGGGAATTGTGACCTTCTTGTCACAGGGCTCTGTCCTGCTCTCAGACTGGATGACAAGACTTTGTAATACATGAGACTTCAAACAAGTGGACACTTGAATTTTATTTTGGGGTTTTTTGAGGTTTTTTTTTTTTTTTCCTCAAGAAATCAGCACGTCAGCACTTGAAACAGGCACTTGGGATGAGCACTTTGAAGTACAGGAGCAGAGATGGCTGAAAATCTGCCACGATGGAATTCAGTCCTAAAACAACCCACCCTGAACCCAACAAATTGCAAATCTGTTTGAACTGATTCAAAGCCATTTAAATAATTTTTTTTGTTTGTGTGTGTTTTGTTTGTTTGGTTGGTTTGGTTTTGGTTTGCTTTTTTTTTTTTTTTTTTAATTGTCCAGCTCTGACTCCTGCAGGCTGGAGCAGCCAGGACTGGCACAGATCAATGACAAGCTGCTTTTGCAACACTTACTGCAGTTTCCTGCTCTGGTAGCCTGTGAATGGATGATTTTCTTTTCTTTCTTTTTTTTTTTTTTTCTTTTGCTTAATAAACAGCCCTCACGTATCTGTCTGGAACTCACACCATTAAAGCCTTAACTCAGCAATCTAAAATGACGTATTTTTTTCCCCTTACCTACATGTCAAATCATAAACATCAGCCTCAGTAATAAATATTTCTATTTTACATGTATATTTTTATGCCTCTATCCCAGCTGGATTTTCAAGGCTAAGGGCTTCAGTGTGAGATCCTTGCTGCATGTTTAACAAACAAATAGTGAAAAATACGGTATGCTGATGTGGAGATTATTATACATAAATCATTGAAAAACGCTCTTTTTGAGAGGAGAGAATCACAAAAAGAGTCATTGACCTGAATAAAAGAAGCTCAGCTGTACTCCAGAGAATTTTCCATTTTCGATACATGTTAGTGCTTGCTAACAATTGTAATTTATTAATCCTGGTCTCTCTTCTTTTCCTCCATACTTGCACATTTGATTTTTACTGTAAGCAAGAATTGTATTTATTTTCTAAGAGTGCAAATTGATCTTGTGGTCACTGATAAACACTAAAAGCTACTTGATAGTCAAGATAATCTCTCCAAAGACCCATAACCAAAGCAGGTAGAAAAGACCTCCTCACTAGATCATTCAATTTTAATATTTCTAAGAGAAAAAGCATTATTTGCATCCTGAAACAGAGCCAAGGATATTCTGGCCTGATTTGCAGGTCATAAGTCTCCTCATGGTCTGTTTGGAAACAGAAGCTCCCTGCCTTGTGCAAATTGATGGAGCTCTGCTGCCCCAAATGAAATACAGCCAGCTCTGCTGATACACTCCAGGATGTAGAGCAGGGAAGGGATTTTATTCATAATCTCTGGAAAACCAGGATGTCTGTTTTGCTATTTAAATGGAAGCTGAACCCTTGGGAATTGTGTTTCTCATGCAGAGAAACCAGAAACAGTTTAGAGAGCACAGGTACCTTATTTTTTTTTCCATATCAAGTGTATCTGTAATGCAGAGCTGCTGTTCAGGAACTATCAGGGCCCTGCTTCCACCCTTGGCATCCCAATTCTCCCATCTCCATTCAGTGTTTGCCAAACATGAATTCATGACCATGCACAGATACCTGCACCAGCAGATGTGATTGTCTTTCTCCTTATGTCTCTGTTTCCCACATTGTTTTGAGTATTTTAGACAGCCAGAATTCTGTAAAGCAAAGGACAGGAATTAAACAGAGTCCAGGGTGAGGTAATCTTACCTCAGTAAATACCCAGTTCTGATTTGCAAGCACCAGATGTCTGTGTGAAATAAAAGTTTTCTCTCCCAACACTTCTTCCAGGTGCCTGTAGAATATGCTTTGAATTCAGCTGCCGTCTCAGCACCGTGTTTTGCTCTATTTAACAAATGTTGACTTATTTTTCAGTAAGAGCTGTTTTCTTCCTTTGCCAACGTACTCAGAATTTGACTGAGGAGGTTTTGTTGAGGTCTTCCTTGGATATGTTGTAAATTTACTGACAGAAGGAACTGAGTATTTAGCTGATCATTAGTTCTTGGGTTTCCCCCTTGTTTGCAGCCACTCTGAAGGTGGGTTGTGATGTGCCTGACAACTCCACTCAAGTTTTAAATCTTACACAGGTTCAGTAAGTGCTGTGCAAATCTTAGGTCTTCTCTAGTCTGGAAATTATTTCTTTTTTTCCTTGTTATGTGGCTAAGATGAGATCCTTGCTTGCTAGAACACCAATCTCTCCCCCCCTCCCCCCCCCAACTACTCCTCTTCAGTGCCTGTAAAAAGTATTGGGGAGAAAAAGATGAAATAAACCAGCATGCAAAGAGAAATAACCAGGAAATATGTGGTATATTTCTGCCATATATTTTAGTAAAGCCTTAATGTGGACACAAGAGTATCTGTCTTTGTAGATAAATTTCTGTATTCTTAGCATTTATTGAATCAGCAATGTCCCCATCCATTATGTAACAGGAGCAGCTGGTCAGCCTTTCATGTGATGTACAGTTTCCTTTCCTCCTCATAGTAATGATAGAAAAATGCCATTATTCTTCAGCACCTTTCAGCTAATGTTCCTTCAGATTGTCATCCTTACTTCTATGTAAATGCAGACCCTAATTTAGGAGAATTAGCTTTGTGTAAAGCATTTTATACTGGTAGGGTTGGGAAAGAGCTTCTTTCCAAAAGGGAACTTGAACACGTTAAAGAAACTTTTGTCAGCATCATCTCTCCTGTGTGCCTGAGCAGTTTTGGAAAGAGGGATCTAATTATTGGCCTCAGACAAAGAAAGTGAGCTAAAACTCTGCATTTTACAATCCTGCTCTCCACCATAGGTACCTCTCTGACCCCCTGAGAAAACCTCCCTCAATATTGGGACATCACAGGATTCTTTAGCACATTTGCAGATTGTGCCTGCCCTTACTTTATGTAGGAAAAAAAATGACACGAATGAAAATTTGATGTTGGTGATTTGAAAACTTTCTTGATGGGCGCTCACTTATTTTCACTCACCTGATGCATCCCAGAGGTTTGCAGTTATTCAGACCACAGCGAGGAGCAGTCAGTAGCTGAAGGCAGTGCAAACCAGTTCTCCAGTGGCTACAGAGCTGCAAACAACAAAAAAGCAATGTACAGAAGGCAGAGCAGCAGCACAGAGACCTTTCCTATGTGGGCTCCTGCCCTGCTTCTCTAAATGATGGTTTAGTGTAAAGGACTCAACATCTTTTCTATTCAACAAACAAACAAACTCAATGGCACCTTTTGGGGAATTGTTGGAGTTTGGTGTCTGATTCACAGCCTGGTGAGGAAGAGAAAATGCTTCTCATTCTTTGTGTATCGGGTTTGTTTTAGGTTTGATGTCAGTGGCAGCCCCAAAGCAGGGCAGATGTTGAATGCCTGGTGTCAGACCAAGGACTCCCTTCTAAAATGCTGAGTAAAGCCGACTAGACAGCAAAACATGTTTTAGTAAAAAATGGGGATGTTTTAGAAATTTGTCTCATCAAAATGAAAATAAGTCTGCTTGTTGAAGAAAGAGCAAGTGAGCAAACAGGTTCAGCTCACAGCATGCCAAAGCCTGGTGCTGAGGAGGTTTCTATAGGATGTAGTACACCAGGGCTCATGTTTATGGTCTGAAACACCTCCTTGAGTTGGATCAATGTGTTGAGCACAATTGCTCCTCTTGGATGAGTTCTGACTTCATAAAAATCCCATTTCTTGGGGCAGAGGGGAGAGGATGACCCTGGTGTTGGGGTATTTACAGTGGCTGTAGGAAGACTGTGTCAAATCCTTGCTCTGCTTTATTTGGAGCCAACTCAACCTTTCCTGTATCACATGGTGTAAATCCACATCACCAGGGAATGTGCTGACCACTGGGATCCTGGCTATGCTGGGATCCTTTCCCAATCACTTTTTGTCCATCAGTCTCAAGCTGAGCAGGAAGACTCTTCCCAGAAATTATGAGTT
The DNA here is from genome assembly GCA_016584745.2 of Phylloscopus trochilus trochilus. Lineage (NCBI taxonomy): Eukaryota > Metazoa > Chordata > Aves > Passeriformes > Phylloscopidae > Phylloscopus > Phylloscopus trochilus. Next base: position 6,839,266 of record WQNJ02000022.1, read on the forward strand.
TTTCACAAAACGTTTCAGTTCTGAGAAATCAGGATTTTCTTTCCCCCTGCCCCCCAAAAGAATGGAAAAACCCAAACCCCACTAGTTGGAAAATGCCTGACTAACACCAGCACTGAGCTCTGATGAGGTCAATTGCCCACTTGCCTCCTTCCAGCATTTGTGTCTTTTTATTTCAAAACAGTTTGAGAGCTGCTCTTCTGGCAGGAAATTGCAAAAAAGCCAAGGCTGCATTTAAATTCAGCTGCAGCTTGCACCGAGGGCAGTTTTGAAATAATCTTTATATAGAAGATGTTGTCTCAACTACCTATTGAACACATTGAACCTCCCCCATGCTAATCTCCCTGCTTTGCACGAAACACAAAATTTATCTCATAAACACCAGAACCAGTAACGAAGAAAGAGGCCTGGAAAAAGAAGCTTTAGTAATAGAAGCAATAAGTCCATCCCAGAGGGACTTTCATGTCACATGATAACTAACTGGGAATGTGTATGCTGAGAAGGGAGGGAAGAACTGATAAGGGGGTCAGAGAGGTCAAAACCACAGATTTTATTGACATTAGAAATGTGACCACTATAAGCAGCATGTCCAGGGAGCAGCTTTCACAGCCAGCAGATTACTGGTTGTATTCCTACCTCTGCTGTTGGTCTTTTGAAGGGTTCTCAGACAAATAACTTCCCCCTTTGTGCTCCTGTTTCCCTCTCTGTAAAGTGCTCTCAGTGATGTTTGTTGCCTTTGTAAAGTACTTTGAGATCCATGGGCAAAAGGGAAGAGTCAGAGTTGTTGTTAGTTCCAAAAGGGAAAAAAGCTGTAAAACTGAGGTCTGAAGTAATCCTTATTTTTCTGTCTTTTTCCTCTTACTAATATTTTATCTTTCGGGAAGAAACCACTGATTGCAAACTAGTGAACATAGAAGTGGCCAGCAGCTTTGACTTCTGAGTGAAACCTTCCTGTGGCTGAGTTGTGTGCAGGTGGATGGAAAGTTATTTCCAGGGGGCAGAGGGTGACAATTTTTGGGTGTTGCACTGGAAAGCTGGGTCAGGGGCAAGCCAGGGATGCTGAGCTCAGAGTCAGGCATTCAGATCCCTCAACAGCCCTGTGCCAAACCTGTCCTGTGGCTGGTCACAGAATTTCTCCTGGCACAGGGGCTGTCCTGGGATACATCTCCTCTCTGTGTACTCCAAATCCCCAGCCCTGGGCAAGTACTCACTCTGATTCCTCCTTCAGCTTATTGCAGCTTGTGCTTGTTCCATGGTCAGAGCACTCAGTGCCCCAGGAGGCAGTGCCCATCCTCAGGAGCTTCTCTGTGCACAGCCAGGGCAGGGACAAACAAGAAATGTGCTTGGTTCATGAGTAAAACCAGAGTGAAACAAAAATAAGGTGCATTAAATAGAAATAATATAAGTATAAAAAGTCCTCCACATTTTTGCCATTTCCTATAAATGAATTACTGCATTTAGGTCACAATAAAAAGAAAATTCATGCCTTGGAGGTCTTGTTACTATTGCAATGGGCCTCACAGCAATCAATAATACAGCCAAAGCAGCTGTATTTGGAGACTTTGTTCTGCCATTTGATTCCTAAACAGATTTTTCATGGCCAAATTAGAGAATGAAACAAATGACTATTCAAGAAGGCTTGCTATTGAATGAGGTTCTATAGTCCAGTGCCACAGCTTATGGTCCATATGGAAGCCCAGCTGAGAAATCCAGCACTGCTTTATCAGCAAAGCTACAAATATTTACTGAGAACAGAAGTCAAATGGGAAGGACTGTCTGATCCAAGCTATGCATGCGTGTAACTGCTCAAAGCATGAAAACAACAGTTTTTTCTCAATTTTTCTTGCTGTATGGGTGGTCCCCAGCGTTATCCATAAATAATCTTTTTTTTCTTTTTCTAAGCTTTGTACAGGATAAAGAGGATAATAACCGTACCAGCTTCACCAGTCCGTGGAGAGAACAGCTGAAGAGAGCATGTGAAATTGCTGTGATGAATAGCAGAAGTGGGGAAGGCTTCTTGCACTGAGAGAGATCTAAGCAGCACATCAGGCCAGGAGGCAAACTGAGAGAAAACTTTTTTGGATGTAACCAGGTAGGTGGCTAGGATTGAATCAGGAGTGGTGTATGGTGTTAAAGAACAGAAAGACAACAGGTTCTCTGTGCGAAAGAAAACTAAAGAAACATGAATGCATCAAAATACATTACTTAAATCTGGTCTAAATTAAGGAAGAAACACTGAAGTGCTGTTCCAAAGAAAGAGCTTGAACTCAATCACAGAAAAGAGATTCCAAAACAGTTACAGAGAACCTTCCTCCTCTTTAGAGATGCTGAAAGAGAAAATAGCATATGCCTTTCTATTAAAAATGTGACTTTCCAAGGAGAAAAGGCTTGAAAGCTGAATATTTCAAAGATATTAACCCCAGTGTGCTCTAGTTAACTCTTGCAGTGATGGGCAGCAATGGTGGTATCAGAACACCTGAAAACAGTGACCTGGAAGACTCTGTCTCAGAGATAAGACCAAGCTGTTCTGTCTGCCTAAGATACTGACCACATTCCTGTTGTAAAGATGGGATATGTGCAAACCACACCTGCAGCATCCCAGCCTCCCACTGCCTTCAGGAACTGCTGAAGATCCAGGTAGCTCAGCCCAAACAGCTAAAAGCTGATTGACCATTTAGCTGCAGATGCCTCTGGACTGTTGGCAGGACTTGCCAAGCTTTAATCTGCCTCTGGCCACAGAACACACTTACCTTGTGAAGGCCTTGGGCTGGTTCCACTCTCTGCTACCAGCAGCGATCCAAATGTTAAAGATCAGCACATTGGATAAATTTTAACAGAATTTCAGGCCAACAGCTCAGCAGTGAAATGTTGCCATGTGCTGAGATTTTTTCCTGATCTGTAGCTGTCAGTGGTGTGAGCTTGTGTCAGCAGCCTCTTCTCCATTTCGCTAATGACAGCTGTAAACCTCCTCTATCAACAAGCTGGCTTAAGCCATGACACGACTGCCTTTGCTGTCTCTGTACACTTAGCAATCTCTTCCTCCTGCTCAGAGTGTTATGGAAGTCACATGGATGTCACATCCATCGTGGTGGGACACTGACTCTACTGCTGGCTTAGTGATAACAGATGTCAGGAAAAAAATGGTAACAGAAAGCCTGAAAGCCTGAAAAAAGCATTTTCCGTCAGAGGCACTAGAAAAGTGCAGGAGAGTCTTTCCTTAAGTTGTTCAGCAGCAATCAGTACAATGTTGTTTAGGTCATTCTCCTAGTGAGTTTTCCTCAGGCAATAAGCATGGGAAGTTACTTTCCCCTTAGAATATTGGTGGGGCTTGTGTAGGTGAGAGTGTGGCCACTCCATTCCTGGACTGAAATTTCAATACATTGAATTCTCTCTTTTAGAAGCCCAAAACTTCTGGGTAAGTACATTACCACAAGAGGTATCTGTATACCATTCACAGAAAGTATTATGCATTTCAGAATACACTTGATTTCTAAGTAGTTCTTGAACTCCCAAGTGCTTAAATCACTTCTGAAAGTAAAATAGTGACTCTTGAGTCAGAAGCTTTTGAAAGTATTATCCTCTGTGTTTTCCAGTTATGTTCCTCTTCAAGCACTTAAGTGATTTTTAAAGGCACTGATCACCCACAGGTTGTGTTGCTGTTCCTGACAGCTGTGAGCAGTCAGCACCTCTGGAGAAATTGAGAAGTTTGCTGCCTCAGTTCATTTGCCTGGATTTTAAAACTGTGGCCTCTGCTTTTATTGACTTTTGAGACAGGTGAAGTTGATAAAGTGAACAATATAAAAAGTGCAGCAGAGCATTAAAAAGCAGGAAAGATGATGAGAAGAGATTGCGGCCAAGATTAAAAGGCAGGATTTCATTGGGATGTTTTCCTTATGCCAAGACTTCCTTTTTATTGCCATTTTTCCTTCATGTAGAGTTGCAATGAAAAAGCTGCATCCTGACTCTCCCACACCATTGTATTTTATCACAGTCAGTGATGCACATCTTTGTAAAAAGCACGTTCAATATTTTTGTGGCTAAATGTCACCTGGCTTGGTGGAAGCAGAAGCCTCAAGTAGAGAGCTTGGAGGAATGAATCATTTTATAACTTGCAGTCTTTGCAGCTCCCCCTCGTCTGGACCTGTTCTCATCCTGAACCCAGCCAGGGCCTGTCCCTGAAGTCACTGGAAACCTGGGCTGGAGGAGTCGTGCCACAGCACACGGCCCTGGGGTCCTGTGGCAGGGTTCTGTGCTGGGTCTGTGCTCCCTGCCTGCAGCTCCTCCTGCCTGGGCTCCTCTGGGTTCTCTGGGGTTTCATATTTGATTCTGAAGGTCTGGACAGTCCTGCTGCTTGGATCTCCTGAGTTAAATAGGGCCAGACCTGGTTAGTTCTTGGATGGAGTGACCTCCAAGGAAAACACAAGTGTTAACCTGCAGGAAGTGTGATGGTGATTCGGGAGGTGGCTCAGTTCCCTCACTCAGGATTGAACTGGTCTCTCCAGGGCCAGAAAGTGCAGAACTGGCAGAGATGACAACTTCCAAAGGTCAGGGCAGGATGGAAAACTAATGTCTGTTTGTTTTCTTTGCAAGGGCATAAGGAAAGTTCCTGCCCTAGAAACAAGGCACCTCTGGCGTGATTAAAGAAGTCAACAAAACTCTGCTTCTTTAAAACTGGGAAATCACTCTTTGGAAAGATCACACCTACGGGATTCTGGGGGGTCAGAAAACATCCTAAGGCTACAGATTCTTTTTGCAACAGGTCTTGTAATTTCTCTCCTCCACTCATGGCACATTCCCTGCCCACAGGATCAGTCTGTGCAGTGCTAAAACTGCAAAAATGGATGGGACAGCTTCTACCTGCCTTCCACACTGCTTATCTAGGAACAGTTCCCCACTACGTGAAAGGAGGAGAATAACTACTGAAAAGTTTTTCATCCCAACCAGAATTAAAGCAATTACTTCCTGTGCATAGCCAATTGTTTCAAGTGTCACTTAGAAGAGGTGTAGGAGCAATCAGGTCCATTGGAGACCTGATGCAATCTGTGGCTTGTCTTAGACTTCCACATAACAGGTTAACTTGGAATGAAATCCTCATTCTTGTATTATCAAAATCAGTTTGCTCTTTCACCATTTTAGGTCAAACTATCTTTTTGCTTAGAACTTTTTCTAAGTGCCCAAGCAGTAGTGGATGGAAGTTCCTGTAACATAAATCTTTCTACCTCTTTGGACTCTTTCCTATGTATGACACCTGGATCAAAACTTCAGCTCTTTAAATGAGAAAAGATGCTGTGGTTCCTCCCACTAAAGCTGGATGTTGATCTCACTAACATCAGATTTACTCCTTTGAAATACCTTTCTCAAATCAGCATGTTGTTGCAATAACATGCCCTAAGGTGAAATCCACCTTTAGGGCAGACTTTTTTCTTCATGAAGGAGAACTTTTTCAGGACTGTTGCTGATATTCCTCACTTGCACAGTCTATTGATCATTAATTTATTGCATCTTTCTGTGGGACAGTGCTGAACGCATGCTGGACTGCTCATTACTGATTTATTGAAGCCTGTAGTGGGAACAGAACAAAAACAGTGCTAAGCCTGTTTGAAACTAAAGTCAAATGAATGTAAAGCAGATGCTCACATGTAAGTGCCTCTTTAAATGTTGTCCCAACAGAAGCATGGATTTCTCATCCTTAAAGATTTTGCATTAAATCATAGGGGTCAAAATTCAGGGATTGTTTCACTGGATCAGTCAGCTCAGGAGAAATGAGCTATTTCTGATCTCCCACTGATGGCACTTCCCCTGCAGACAGGCACTTGGGTGCTCCATCTCATCTGCTGCTTCTCTTGGTTAGTGCTGCAGTTCTTCTTTTTTGCCAGTTGCAGCTGGAATTGCCACTTCCTATTTGAGAGGAGAAGGGGGGGAGCAAGTACAATTTCTAGATTTTTTGTGGGTTTAGGCATCTTCATGACAGCTTTACTGAGCTTGCTCATATTATGCTCTTCCTGGCATTTCCTCCTTTTGAAGTCATTAAAACCAATTTCATATTTATAAATAAAGTGTCCTAATGCATCTAATACACGATGAGGTCTGGCTGCTGCCTGCTTTTCTTTTTTATGTTTACGCCAGGTGCCTCTTGCTTTCAAGGAACCAAGCAATGAATAAATTTAACAGATATTTCTTTTAATTAGCCCCCAAAGAGCTAGCAATGAAACCACTATCAGAAACATTCTAGTGCTTTAGAAAATATAAGACTTCTTCACAAAGCCTCTACACAGAATTACAGAACAGCAATAAAATCATCACTTGCATGCAAAAATGGATTGTTTACACAGAGATCTCTCATGAACTGGCATTTATTATGATTAACTTCTAGTCATGCAAACATTTCCACACATGCATCTGAGCAGAGCCACTGAAATCAGTGGGACAACTCTGCTGCCTGACATTAGGTGCAGGCATTAAAGTTTGTGGGATTAGAGCTCCATTTGTGTGTATCTCTAAAAGCTTTGCCTTGTCTCAGAAGGGGGAAGGAAAATTTATATTCCAGATTGGTGTAATTACTGTAGGACATACAATATTGGCAAACTAGATTCTCTGAATGTCTGCAACATTTCAAAGTAGTTTAAGATAGAGGCTAAAGGCTGACAGTTTCTTATTCTGACTTACATTCTGTCCCCTTTGCTTTTGATTCTGCATTCAGAGCTGCCACAAGGATGTCAGCACTGCAATAAATATGCATTTATGTAGCACCTTTTTTTTTTGAAGTTTTCTAAACACTTTACAGACAGCCCTTTATATTCATAGATCTCAAAGTAATTTAGAAATCTCTGTTAGTATTGTTTTCTTTCTTTTACTGAGGGAGCAATGGGTGTGTTTCCAGGGGAGCAAACTGATCCAGGATCCAGTGCTTTCAAATTAGCTAAATTAGAATTCTCCTATGAAAATTTTCTTCAAAAGGTCTCAAGTGGCTCTGAGGGAAAACATAAAGTTTTTATTTCCATCTTGCAGTGTGCTGGTATAGGCAGGATTACACAGGGCTAATAAACCTCATGTGTGACAAGAGTCAGCCCAGAAAATTCCTATCAACAAGACACACAGTAATTGTGTCTGCCCTATGGCTGAGATATTGGGAAAAAAATCCAAGAATCCTGGCTTCAAAGTTGTTTGTTGTAGGTAGATCATGGTGATGAGGGATGTGGTAATTCTGCACTGACTCTCTCCCACAGGTCAGTTTTACATGTGGCTTTGGGGGAGACTGAATTTACATCTGGAGTCTATTTTTTGTGTCTGGTTTATCTGGGTTGCAGTTGAATTGTCCCCAGGATGTCCAGATGATAGAGCAGACTGCATGCCTCCCAAAATATCCTCAAAACTTGGAGTACTGGGCAGGGGAGAGCAAGGACCTGCACATGGATCTGCAGGACCCAGCCTGCTGTGCTGCAGCAGAGCCTGTCCTTTTGGTGGCTGATGCTCTGCTCTCAGGTGGCACATCCCAGAATCCATAGTCCTTCATTAAGGAATCACAATCCCCAGATAATGGAGTGTACAGGGTCATCCCATTGTATTGATCCCATCCCTGAAACAGCCACTTGAGGTAAAATCCTCCCTTGTCTCCCCCAGCCACATGGAAATTCCTTCATTAGAGACCACTATAAAGCTACAGAAATACTCTCTTCCAGCCACATACTCCCCATAATGTTGTTATGGGAAGTGCCTTAAAAGTGGCAATCAATTCTTCTTTGAAGTCATTAACAACCAAAAACGAGTGCAGGAGTCGGCGTCAGAGGGCTGGAAATAGGAGAAGATTTAAAGTGTATCTCTTACATGTGCTCCAGCAGAGAGGAGGGAAGAGATCCAATTGCTTTCTTACCCTTGGAATTTTCTCTGTTGGTTTTAATAGTCTGATACCCTAATGACAAACTCCACACACACTCTGGGGTATGTTCTCAGCTTAATCCATGGGGATACATGTCTGTAATACTCATTAACGTCAAGGAGCGTTAGGAGGAACATAAATCTTTGCTCTCTAAGATGTGAATCTAGACTCTGATGTTCACCATACAGCATCAGCTGCTGACTGAAGAATAAGAGGAATTCCAGCACCTAGAAAGTCTCCTTGAGAGTTCCTAGACTAAACAATCAATCCAGCCAAAAAAAATCAGGGATGAAATTTCTACTCCACACTTTTGGTTCAAAACACCAGCTGTGATAGAGAGCAAGGCATATCCTACGGGCAGGCTCCGGCTCACACAGGAAGTCCATAAAATCCCTGTGAATCCCCAGCCGGCTAGACAAGCTCTCTAGTTCCACCAGAAACCCTGAAAAATAGATAAGCAGTGCATTTCTCAGTTAATTGTTAGTGCCATACGGCCCAGGAAAACATCACACTATGCACATACATAAAGAGGAATTTTGATGCCAAGGAATTAAAACTACTCTATAACAGACTTCTGATTTGTGATTTCTTTGGCACTGAGCCTAACTCAAAATCACTGTGATTTCCAACTACAAATATTTTTGGAACCACCAGACTTTGTCCCATGTGTATGTTAAATGAAATGAATGTTCAAAATCCACAATAAAACTCCAGAGGGGAGACTCCGATTAGAATATTAACATTAATCTTAGGAAGTCACTAGGAACCATTCAAGCTACAATAATAAATTGCAATAAAGAAGGAATATAAGGGCTTTTTTTGCTGTCTGTTCAGTAAGCAGGTGTTACTGTGAACACTCTAATCTACACAGCACAGAAGTGGCTGCCCTTAAATTTTCCAGTTGCATAAAATAAATAAATGACATTACCATAATATGTACAACAATCCCTCTTATAGGAGCTTAAGTGTAGCTCAGGGACTGGTGCAGATACTGAGATAACGTAATGCAGCTCCCCAGGATAAGACTGGAAAGTTTTCAAAAGCAATCCTTCTCTCAACAGCTCCAGAGGCAGGAGCAGGAGCCTGAGTTCACTCCCTGTTTGTGGTGAGAGCCATCCCTGGGCCACTTGCTGGTGACAGTGTCCCTGGAATTCCCCCTGGGCAGTCACAGATGTAAGGACACCATGCTGTCATGCTACTCCAGCAAGGGGCTGAGCTGTGCTGGTCTGACTTGCTACCTGTACTGAACTTTGTTGTTATTTGGATCCAGGCTGAAGTGCTTGAATTTAAATCTCTGAAATCTACCTCAGCAGCAGTGGTTCAATTGTCAGAATGAATGGTCACTTCCAAAAGCAGCTTCCTTTGACTTGCAACAGTTAATCAGGACTTCTCAGCTCTGTCACCTAGATGATAATGGGTATATATGTTCAGTCTTAAACCTTTCTGTTTAGAATCTTTCACCACCATCTCTAACATGGCAATAAAACTGTGATTCTCAGCCTACAATCTTGGCTTGCAAAATTCAGGGATAAGAATGATCAAGAGGTGAACCAAACCAAACCTTACCTTTAACTTGGATTGGAATTTTTTTAGGTTTAGTGTTCTGAAATTTAAGTGGTGACAGAAAAAGCTTCTCGTTGTATTAGAAAATTGGACTCAAGTGGGACTAGCACATGATTCATTGTATTTTCATGAATAGGTGAGAAATGAGGTGTGCAGGAATTTCCTAATTCAGTGAAGTGCTGCTTTCCAGTTCAGGCACTGGCTCCCAATGGTGAACATATTTCTTTTGTTCAGAAGTCATTTTTCACACCTGGCTATTTTGTTGTGTTCACTGTATTTCTGATGCAACTCATATTCCAGGAAGTCTGGGAGCTCCCAAAGCAAAGTCTGCTCTGCAGGATCTGTAGCTCAGCAGCAACAGCAAGGAGTTGGAAGCTAATCCATGCTGAGCTGAATCACTGAATCTTTTGGGATTCACTCAGAGCTTGTCAGGAAACAAACCTCAATCCTGAAATGCAAAGCATCAAGACTCCTCGAGGAACGTTTTTGATCATGTGTATCAATTCACAAAGAACTGACCAAACTCTGGCTTTAGTGTGTTTGTGTGTCCCTGCAAGGAGTTTTCTGTGTGCAGCCTCACAGAGCAGCAAAATTGTCCTTCCAGGTCTGACGCTGCTCTATTAATAGTCTGTGAAGTACTAGGAGCAAATGAAAGACACTTCAGATGACTCTTGAAAAATGAATCAGTATCTGCTCTGAAATTGGACCCCAAGTATGGAATAGGATGTGTCTGTGAGAGATTATTTTGGGGCCATATGGTTTCTTACTCTGCTCCACCCTCCTTTTCAGGAAACTAACATGTCCCAGCACCCTGTACTCATTGGAGAAGGATATGGGCATCTTCTGGGAGCAGACTTTGTTGGGCTGTTAGGAATTTTGTTCTTTGCTAACTGCTCTGCTAATGCCTCCTGACCTGTCTTTGTGGAAAACACTTGTGCAGGGAGAAGCCCTTATGCACCAGTTCTTGTCTTCATCCTACAAAGAAGTTGCTGGCTTTTCTCTTCACCACTCTGCTTTTATCTCCTGTCTATCCTGTGTGACACATCTCTCCTGCTGGCTGCTGGTGGGACAAGCCTGTGATTTGTTCCAAGCAAACACATGTGCACAGTTTCCACCATTGTGTGGTCTCCTGTTCTGAACTTACCTGTGGGTGTTTACTTTGGTGGCATGACCTGGTATTTTGTAGCTCTGTATCTTTTTTTCTCCTTCCTTGATATTTTGTTCCCCTCAGCCACGATAACTCTTCATCAGAAGCCGCTGCATTTCTGCTTTGATCATATAGAATGCTCTGTATAGCCTCGGGTAACACAGTGCTGCTTAATACAGATGAAATAGCTACAAACCCTCTTAGAAGTGGGGTTTAAAAAGGGATACCAGTGAAATCAGATCCCTCTAGCTGGACAGCAGTCTGATAGCAGAACAAGGGCTGTTGTGGTATTTGGCAGCCAGACAGTCTTTATTGTTATTAGATGAAACAAAGCTTGTGATCTTTAGTCCTTGACCTTCACTGCAGCAGCACACTCTTAATCAGACCTTAATTTAACACCTAACATGGGCACAGAAAGGCCTGGCCATGGGCTGCTGGTTTAATTACATATAGCTGATATCATCCAAACAAATTTAACCTCATTGCTGTGTGCTGGGCACGGGATGGGAATGGCCCTTCAGACACAGCACAAACCAGCTCCCAACAGAAACAAACAGCAAGGGGCTGCTCCAACTTTTTGTGTTCACTTAAAAGAGAAGTAATTACTCCTCTGGATACTTTGCAGGTGACGTTACAACATTTTCAGGGAGAGCTGGACTCAGCAAGATTTACGAAATCTGTTTGCCCTTTATGCTTTCACTCTGGCATTTTAGGTATTTCTAATATTTAAAGATCAAGACTGCTGCTGATGAGATTTCTCCCATGCACATTCATGGGATCTGTTGCTGTGTAGGAGCATCTGTGTAGCTGGGTAAGAAGTAATATTCATGTGTTTCATGATAAGATTTTCACATTTTGCTGCTGCTTTGTGCTCAGTTCTTCACAAACTGACACAATATTTATTTTTGACATTTAAATCTGAACAGTCATATTTTTACATGTTTTGACATAAAATTTGGTCTCTTTCTGAGTTAGTCTGGAAATCTGAAAACATCCAGAGTCTTCTTTCAGAAACAGGATTGTTTTGATTAATCAGATTTCACTCAATTTTTTTTTTCACCAAAACCACCATCAGCAAACCAAATGCACAACAAACATTATAAATAGTCTGGAGCTTTTTGTGAAATCCCAGATTTTCCATGAAATCCCAGTTAATACACAAAGATTGTTGTGAGCATCACAGGTTTGCTTGAAAGAGATTGCCTTCAGTTTGTGAGAAGTGGATGTCTACCTCTGGCAGAGCACCTTAACAAAAATACTAATGAATAGAAATGATGTAAAGTAGTAATGAGCAGCAAGAACTTGGTCTCTGGGATGTAGAAGACAGAGGTTCCACTGTCACTGCTTGTCACTTGACAAGCATTTAGATTTGCTGAGACCCTGCTTGAATCATGTTGCTTTATTCTCCAGATGAACTCTGAAGGCCCTTAATGAGGTTGGGCAAGAAATGAACATTCTGTGTGGTCTGTCCTACCTGTCTGCAAGAGGTCATGTCCCCTGTGGCAGGGCTGGCAGAACAGGACAGGTGCCAGCACATTGGCCACCCATGTCCCTGTGATGCTTGCTTTGCTGCTGGAGGTGGATCTGCCCTGGGACACTGGGCAGGAGCAGGCAGGCACTGGGATATGCACATTGTGCCCATGGAAAGGTGAGTGTGGATTTTCTGGACACTCTCAGTAGGAAGCTTCTTACTTCCACTCTGCACAGACATAAAGGACTTTTCAAGATGTAAGAATCAAGCCCCAAGATTTCAGGTTGAAAGGAATTTAAAATCAAAATAACCCCCAAACCTCCAAGGGAAGCTCTGAATAAAATTTCTTCTGTTGCAGAGGAAAGCAGGACCTTGCCCATGGAAATGCTTTTGAGCTTTAAAGGCCAGATCACTGAACATCTTCTCTGGTGCTTTCAGAGGCTGTTTGAATGTGAGTTCCAGCTGGACTGGTGAGTACATGTTGATCCCCACCATCCCAGCCTTGGAAGGGGACAAGGCCTTTGTGTGTTTAGTTCTCAGTTTGGTTTCTGCATGGTGACTGCTGTGTAGTCATGTCCTGGTTCACTTTGCACAAACTTTCCATTGTAGCCCCCTTACACTGGCTGAGCTTTGACTGAGACAAAAGAAGGACTCGTAGTGTCAGAGCCACGGTGGGGCAAGGTTTAATCTCCAGCTGATGCTGTACTTACCCAAAATCAATATGAACAGCAGGTTGTCACTGGAACTGGAAAGAGAATCTCTGTGACAGGCTTATGCTTTTTATAAAACTATTTCAGTTTATCTTGTGCAGCTCTTTTGTATAGGTAATTCTTTCTGTTGCAGGGTCTGCTGAAATGTTCCCAGGCCTGGCTGGAGGATCAGTGTTGCTTTAAAACCTGAATAAACAGTTATATGCTCTGGTAGCTTCAGATCCAGTAGCCAGAACAAATGACATTTTGCATGAATTCTTCCAAGTGAATTGCTCTGTGACCACTGTAGGCTTTTGAGTTTTTGACTCATGATATAGAACACTGTTAAAGCTTTTCTTGAGGAGCTCTGAAATGCCCTTCTTTCATCACCCTGATTGTTTGCCAGTCAGTGCAGTTAGCTGGGAGTCCAATATGGTTTCACTACTCCTGTGAATTATGTTTTGACTTGGGGTTTGCACTTTTTTTTGTCATTGAATGTTTTTACAGGGCTCCCTGTGACCTCATGCGAGGGCAATCGCTGTGTTGATTTGCAGGAATGTAGATGGGCCTGCAGAAATGTCAGGGTCTCCCATTAAGATGTTTCTTTCACCTCAGCAGGGGGACTGGGTTACTGGAGTGTTGTTACTGCGATGCCCTGCAGTCAGTAACACAGCACGAGAGCACAATTGCCCTGATGTGTTCCAGCAGCATGGTGCTAATGTGCCATTGCTTCTCGGGATTTCAGCACCAAGGCATCACTTCTGTGCATACAATAACACGGGCAAGTGGGCTTCTGCTTTAGGAAAACAACATCAGTCCCTGCAGCCCTGTTGCGCACTGGGGTAGTAGGAAACAATCAGCACTTCTCCCATTGTGCCTGGTTGCAGGAACTTCTCTCAGAGTCCTGCAGCAGGACCTGCTCTCAAAGTCCTGCAGAGCCTTTTTCACCTTTTCACTCCCAGGACTGGGTCCCAGCTCAGTGGAAATCAGCAGCACACTTCCATTGCTCCAGGATACCTCTGGAGGAAGCTGGGCCAGTGCTGCATTTCCCTCTTTCACAATGCCTAAACATTTGCAATTACATTCCCAGAGTGCAGTAAATGTTCTATAAGTGCACTCATAAATGTGCAGTGCAGTGTGGGTGCACTCACAGAACATGTTTTGACTTCAGTTCTCTTCTGTTGGCATTTGTCTGTACCATCCGATGAGTATTTGCTCTACAAAGGCACCTAAAAGAGCAATCATATTTTCCAGAAAGTCTTAGAAGTTCTCTTTATGGGCAGGTATTTGTTATGCTGGGGGACTAAACTCTTGCAAAGAAAGCAAAGTTTCAGCTTTCTTGATAAAGAAAAACAACACACCTTGTTCACATTTTTCCTGATACTTTTATGATTCTTATCATGCATAGTGTTCTTCTTAGGTGTGGAGTTCCCAAAGCTGGATGATTAGAGAATCTTAGCTTGTGTGAAACTCCAAACAGGAATTTTTGAGCTTTCATTATTGTTGAGAAAATCTTGGGAAAAAAATGCCTATGGAAAACAAATACTGGAATGCTAAAAAAAGGAATCCAAAGTCATGAGCCAAACTGATGCAGTATTGTGGGATAGAGACTAATTTAGTCCCAGCTTCTCACTGAAAACTTTTGCTTATTAAGCAAAATAAAAATATTTTTAATTTTATTGCCTTAAGTATACTTAATCCAACATCAAAATGTTTTTGCTTATAAGACTTTTTTCAATGTCACAAATATTAAATCCTATACGAAAACATAAATTTTCATTAGGAGTGATTTGTTACAAAATTAAATATTAGCCTTATTCAGAGGTGCTTGTATATCCATGTGGGTGTGTGGGTGTCAGTTTGTGTCCATGTCTTCTTATTTTGAGTTTATACTGGTATTTTCATGCCTGATTCACGATTTTTGAGTGCTTGAGCTTGGCAGCACTGAACATCTGCCTTAATTGTGGGTACTAAGCTTCTTTGAAATTCTCACCTAGATTTAAAATTTCAGTCATAAAAAAATAATCCCGGACTAGACAAGCCACTTGCCAAATGCTGGGCTATAAATTACAGCCATTTCTTTTTATTACAGAGTTATACAGTAAAAATAAACCCCAAACACCTAAACCCACAAATCTAATTACACCAAATGTGCTCCTCATCCAAAGCTGAGCTCTGAGCTCAGCCTAGCCCCAGTTAGGCCAAATGGTTTAGCTGCAAACTAAACTTCTGTAAAAACAGAAGCTGAAATAGCTACACAACAGTAATGCTGTACTAGGCCTCTAGGGAAATATCTAAATAAGCAGTAAAAGTAATGAAATAGCATTTATAGCCTTTGTGTCATAAATGTATTATTTGTAAATAAAAGCAAAACAGGTTCGCTGTGGTAAACCAGCACAACTCTGCTCCCAGTTCTGTTCCCAGTTCTGCTCCCAGCTCCATTCCCAGATCTGCTCCCAGTTCTGTTCCCAGTTCTGTTCCCAGTTCTGTTCCCAGTTCTGCTCCCAGCTCCATTCCCAGCTCTGCTCCCGGTTCTGCTCCCAGCTCTTCTCCCAGTTCTGTTCCCAGCTCCATTCCCAGCTCTGCTCCCGGTTCTGCTCCCAGCTCTTCTCCCAGTTCTGCTCCCAGCTCCATTCCCAGATCTGTTCCCAGCTCTGCTCCCAGCTCCATTCCCAGATCTGCTCCCAGCTCTATTACCAGCTCTGCAGAGAGGCACCCCCTGGGATCAATCCAAGCTGGGAATGAAGGGATCAGGAGCATCCCTGAGTGCTGCCCATCCCCCAGTGTGGGCAGCAGCCGAGGGGGGATTCTGCCCCTCTCCTGTGCTCTGGTGGGATTCCCAGCTGGAGCTCTGCACCCAGCTCTGGGCTCCCAGCACAGGGAAGGACCTGATGGAGGAGGCCAGCCACAAAAAAGCTCCGAGGGCTGAAAAACTTCACCTATGGAAAGGCTGAGGGGGTTGGGGTTTTTTAGCCTGGAGAAGGCTCCAAGGAGACTTAATTGTGGCCTTTTGGTACATAAAGAGGACTTAGAAGAATATTGGGGTAAAATCCTTTAGCAGGTCCTGTTGTGACCATGTAGCACAAGGAGTGCTTTGTCTTCAGCAATTCTTGAGGGCAGAGAGAAGGGATTTGGCTTTCCTAGCACAGGAGGACGGAGCTGTGCACATTTGCATGCACTTTGCATTTTCCTCATAAATGTCCCTACACTTTGAAAAGTTTAGCCCCAGAAGTTACATGAGAAAAATCAATTGTTATCGAATTTATACTCAGCATGTGAATCCTGTTCCAGGAGGCCTTCTAGAGATGGTCATCTCCATGCATTTGCTTGTTTTGGTTCATAAAACATGAGGCACGAGTTGTGTCTTCTTTCCTGACTATATCTGGCATAGCCACAGGCTCAGTTTGCAAGAGAGAGAAAAAAAAGGTGGAGGCATTAATTGTTCATTACAAAGAGCAAAAAACTGTAACTAATCATGGCACAGCACTGCTGCTAATGCATTCGAAACCTCCCTCCATCCCCCCCAAACCATATGGGGGTTTAAAATGTAAATACAATTTGTAATTGAGAGCAGCATTTTATTACTTGCTTTTAAGAGGCACAGGACGCCTGTAAGCCTCAATATGAAATTTCCGCTGGCTAGAGATAAATTCAGCTCCGTGTTTTGCTTTTATTCCCGCGGCGGCGCCCGCCTGGGAAAGGTAAGGGCCGGTCTGCAAGCGCTCAGGCTCTCACTCAACACCCAGGGAGAAGTGGCTGGGAGCTGTGGTTTGCAGTCACACACTGCCTTCCTCACAAGCAAACATGCTGCAGAATAAATCCTCTGAGATGCTGAGAGCTGCCGAGCTACCACCAGCCTGGGCTGGGGTCAGTGGGAGCTGCAGGCACGCAGCCCTTGCCTGGATTTGCTCCTTTCCAGGACTGTGCTGCCTAAAAGCAGCTTGCACTGCTGGCTGCAGTTATTTGTCTATCAGCCTTGCAATAGCAGCCCAGAAATGAGGTTGTGGGCTTGGGGTCTGTTGTGCTGAGTGCTGCACAACCGGGGAGCAAGGAAGGAACAAGCTCCTGGCACAGGGAGAGGCAGATGTGAGTGCAAGGCAAGTGACAAGAAAAATACACAGAAAAAGGATGTGGGGCATTTTTCTTCTTCTGTGATATGGGAGATGTCACAAGGATATATGATTTATATCCTTTAGGATCCTTCAGGAAACCAAACACTCAGGCTGTATTTGACCTAAATTAGCCGTAGCAGGATTCCGCTTCAAACTTTCAGGGTTTTAGCAGGTTTGGAAATGCAGAGTTCTTATATGGAGATGAAGGGTTTAGAATGGCACCACCAAAGATGTTACTCGTGGGTACCTCTGTCAGCCTGGAAATAATCCCCTCACACTTCCTGTCCTTCTCTTTTCTGTCAGCTCTAGCTCTGGGAAGCAGCATGAAAAGAGATCCTCATAAACAGAACAATAATCCTGCCCTGCAGCTCCTGCAGGACATTGGCAGGAAAAGGAGAAAAGGAATTCACATTTTGGCTGGAGGGACTGATGACCCCCACCTGTGCAGAAGTTCAGGAGTGTACAGAAAATTAAAGCACAGTGAGGGTACAGGGATTTAAACAAAGATGGAGAAAAAAAAGCTGGATTTTGAGGTAAGCCATTACACCAGCTCATATGCTGGTTGCTCACTTGTAAAAATGACAGTTCAGGGCAAAGTGGATAGTTTCATGAGAACTGTAGGGGAAGGTTTGGGAAACCATCCAACCATGGGTATTCCTGGGCAGAAGAATTCACATCTCTGATAGAGTTATTATGGCTTGTTTTTCAAGAAGGTGAATCATATCCAATAGTTCCAGGAAAAGCAGAGAAAACAATCAAAATAAAACTGAAAGTGAAATATGTACTGCTGTGAATGGGCTAGGTTGCAATATTGCAAGTTTTGAGACCTTGTGAGGTGCCTCACACCTCACAGGGTTCAGCTCTCATATATTCTTCCCTGAGAAATCAGGAAAGTATTAATTGTAAGAGTAGAAAGGAAAGCAGCCATGCTAGTGCCTGCCACTTCAGTGAATACAAACTCATTCTGCTACTTCAAGACTTCTCGGCTGAATTAATGTGTAGGACATAATAACAGCCATGCTGAGAGTGAAATATTCCCTCTCTCATTAGAAACCACTTCTGTTCTTGTTGAGCTGTATCCTCCCACCTTCATCTGCTCTGGGTTCTATCCAACATTATTTACAATAATTGTATCCACCTTCGCTGTTGGATTTCTCAAAGGAATTGTGGCTAAGAGGGATAAAAGATGTCTACACACTCAGTGACTTTTTCCTCAAACAAATCAGGAAGTCAAGCATGGTTTACAACGAGGAAGAGCTACTTGAAGAGCTCTGGGGTGTATTTTTTTTAACCACTTAACGTTGCAGGACACCTCGACATCCTGTCTTATACACGAGGAACTAAAATTGTACATTCTGTCAAGTAGATAAGTGAGTTGATTAAAAAATCCCCGAGTATCCAAGAGCTCCTACTGAAACCTCAGGATACATAACACATTCCTTGACCTAAAGACTGGAGTAAGGTAATGTAGGAGTAATGTGCCCAGAGTTTGTCCTTTATTCCATGATCTGTCAGCTTGCTGGCAAGAAGCAGGCAAACTGCCCAGGACAAGCATGGAGTGATGACTGGATTTGCTAAAGGTAGTGAGTGATGACTGGATTTGCTAAAGGTAGTTCTTTGCACCTCCATTAGCCTTGAATATTTGTTTGTTTCCTTATATAAAAAATAAAATTATAAATACCACAAGCAGGATGACATGCAACTGATGCCTCCTTGCACAGAAACTCTTTGCATGTCATGCTGACAAACACCAAAATGCAAATGACCTCTCTCTCATCATTAACCCACATTTATCCACCTGGGTTTCTGAACAAGTACACAGCTACAGTGGCTGAATGAGTGAAGAGATCATAAATAAACACATGGAACAAAAGATAAATACAGGGTTTAAACAGACTGTACATTTACCTGCCTCACTGAAGTGGGCACTCAGCAGGCAAAAGAGTGTCTGGCTTAATGAGGTTAATGAAAATTGGATTTCCTTCTGCCTGGCATATTTAAGAACCTTAGGTTAGGAGTTCACAGCAGACTTGCCTGAGGGACTTTGTTTGCTCCTGTGCTCTCAATAACTGATACATACATGTGATCATTGAGTTCTGAATGGCATCCTCATGTCTAAAAGTGAACACAGAGAATTTCCTGGGTTAGTTTGCATTTTTTCTTTCAATGCAGAATGAGTTCAGTGCCTGTCATTGATGAGGGAGAATTACTCACTCACCATAAGAAAAGTAAAAACTTGAAAAAGGTGGCTATTTGCTAATTCTGTATTCTGAGGAGCTTGTTATATTCCTGCCTCCTTGTGGGATGTTGTGGTGGCCCTGTCTCTGCAGTCATTGCTATTGCCTGCGTTCCAGTTGTTGGTGGAAGTTAGGCTGGGAGCCACAGTTATTCATTGTAAGCATCTCCCAGTTTGGATTCCAAATATTTTTCCTTTCCCAAAGGAGATTTTCCTCAGTGCATTGCTCTGTACTTTTTCAGTGAGGAGATGCGCGATGTCCACCCACAGCTGTGCTGAGCAGTACCATGGAGGTGCCTTTCCCAAATTATTTTGAGGACAGAGTGTGTGCCTAGTGTCCCCCCCTTTGCAAGGACCTGGCTCCAGCTGACCCTGCGGCTGCCTGGGCTCCAGTGGAAGAGAGGAGCCAACATCTCTTCTGCCCTTGTTTCCCTCAGCATAGAGCAGCTTCCATCCCTGCTGAGGGGACAACAGAATTTGTGGAGCAGTGTCACCAGAACCTGCACCCCACTAGGGAAGGATGCACCTCAACCTGTTTGCTGCTCCCCCTTTCAGGAGAGATTTTGGCTTCTAAAAGCCTTGGTCTTGACTTTGACTGAAAGGCACAATGTGGGTCAAGTTTGTTTCTTACAAAAGTTCAACCCTCTGTGCACCCAGATCATTTCAGTTTTGTCTGTTCTCATGTTCTGCGCTTTAGGCTTTGGGATTTAGGGAGTCTCTGTGTGGCCAGGATGTTGGAATCATGGCTCAGATTGCTTTTAAACCAAAAAGCTCAAGTTAAAGCTATCTCCTTCACAGACAAGGGAGGAAGACTAGTTCCTCAAGGAGTAATTCAGCCCACCTGAGAGGCAATTATTCTAACTTATTGTTATTTTTCAAACTTGTGTCCTCTAAAACATGACTTTTGGGGTGTGGAGTCCTGCGTTTGGGATGCTTGTATGGACTAAATGGGAATATGCCAATGTGTCTGAGTGTGGCATTTGCATTTCCTCCTGTTTGAGTGACTGTAGAGTGTATTTTCAAACTACCAGGGGATTTTGTGTTGCATTTCTGAGTACATTGGGGTTGGCTCACATGCATACATAACTAATGTCTGTGTTTTGAAGTGCCAGGAATATAAAATGGGTTAGCAAGAGAACTGAGTCGAGCAGCAGGTCGAGACATGTCACAACAGAGCAATCTATCCAACAGAACGAGGATAGCTTGGGGGGTCCTAAGTTAAAAGAACCTGATTAGTCTCAGCTCAGAGTGAGGATTACCACAGACTGGCAAAGGCAGGAGCAAAGACGCTCAGGCTTGGCTCAGGCTGTCGGATCTGTAGGTTCTACCCACAGCCACCAAAGTACCCAGTAAGTCTCCAGGGAGTCAGTGTGAGGGTTGAAGGTGCTGAAGCATCATTGTGAATGTGTCTGTCTGTGTTCTGAAGACTTTTACAGGAGGTGCTCAGCTCGTCTCAGAGCTGGTCACTGTCAGGGTCCCACCTGAAGGCTCCTTACTGGCAGGGTGTACTGTCACCCACTGTGACAACTGAGCCTCCACTGCCAAGAAAATCCTCCCTCCTGCACATTTCACCTGCAGTTCCTGCACTGCAGTGGAACCACAGCTTCCAGCACTGTGGACAAGCTGATCTCCAAAGCTCCCTTCCACCCCAAAATATTCTGTGACTCTGTGAATGTTGTGAAGGGTCCAGATTCCGTCCTCAGTCTCATGATGGTCAGTCCCAAATAATCCCACTTTTTCTAAGGAGTGACAAGGGGTTTATGCTGCTGTTTGTGAGGTCAGAATATGGCACCCCTCTTATGTGCTGTGCTCCTTTTCATAGTTTTAAGCCAGGTTTACGGGTGTGGGTTGTTTCATTAGCACAAACGGGGGGTTGTTACTATGCCATGTGATGATTCCCCCATAACAGTTTTTTAGAAAAGTGCCAAAGGGTTGAATTAGGAACTCGTGACATTTACAAAAAGTTGCTAAATGCCTTTATGGCTCCTGGATTTACAGCTACTGTGCTGGAGGGATATTATCATGCTCTACACTCAACATCTGCAAAGCAATGCCAAGCTACAATACCCATAATTTCCAAAGTGACTATTTCAGCTGGCATTTTCCACTGCATTTAAATTCTTGAATTGTCCCTTGTTTGGCAGTCCTTTTTCTAGCGCTTTTATGGATGGTGTAGTCTAAAATCTGTGCTGTACCCTGAGACACTGCTGCCTGTGTCCTGTTCCATTCTCTGTGTGTGTCTGCAATGGAGCATCACTGGCTGCAAATCTCAGTGTGACGTGACCCACCCAAATCTGAGACTCATCTGCAATTAAACCACAAACACCTGCCAGTCACTGGGTCAATATTTAGATATTATTTTCTGTAAACAAAATTGGATTTTGCTATGCCAAATTTTTTTTCAGGGGAAGTGGAACCTTACATTGTATGATTTCAGGTGAAGAGTTCCAATTGCTCACCCCAAAATTTTAGGAAGCTCCATGTCATATTGTAAACATTTGTAAAAGTTATACATGTGCATTGGTACAGATTACAAATTAGAAAATGCAAATTACTGAAATTACAAATGCAGCAGATTAATTTAGAAAATAAAATCTCATCCTAACAGAAAATGTGATAATGGACCCCACCAAAAGCTAAATAAAAGACAGATATAGTCAGGTAAAATTTCTGACAGGGAGAACCATTTGTCAAGTCTTGTTCCTTCATTCTTTGAAAGCTTTAAGTAGATGTAATTCCTTGCTGTGGGGATACCTGGCCAGAATGTTGGCAGATGTCTAAACCTCACCTGGTTTCCCAGAGCTCTTTAGCTTTCCTTTAACCTCCCTGCACTCCTGACTTCTGCTTTGCTAAACCCGAGCTTCTCAGCAGGGTTTCTCACCAGGAAGAACAGGCTCTGTCAGCAGAAACTAATTACATTCTCATCAAATCCTATCTTGCAGCAATAATGTTGTGATCTGTCCCACTGCTTCCAAGGCCTCCCAAAGAGTCCATGCAAGATGCCCTGGAATGAGCAGCAACATGAGGTGGGAGTGCAGGACGTGCTGGAGCGTGGAATGTGAGGGTGACTCCACTGACCACCCTGGCTCAGAGTCACTGGGGGCTGAGGAACCCATGGCTTCAGCTGGCTTGGCCAACCATCATCAGCATGAGATAATATTAATAACAAGCACAACAGCAATGCTTAAAAATGGGTTCTAGCTCAGCCAGAAGACATGGGCTTGAAACTGATATGTAAAACTCTATGGCCTAACTTAGAGAGGAGAAGAGGATAGAGATGATTTTTTGATGGATTTGTCTGTAAAACTCTAGTGGAAGGTAGGTGGGTTTCCTGATAATCCATCAATTCAATTATTTTGGTTACTGTTGGGTCTCCTGTTTTGGTTCTGCTGGATGGATTCATCACCAGAACAATCCATTTTCACCTATTGTTGCCCAAGGCTTTCACAAGGCTTTCCCCAAATGAGGCTCATGCCTGTTTTTTCCACTGAGGGTCTGGGCAGGATAAAGCAGCCAGGGAATAAAAATAAAGAATTAATGCAAAAGGCTGGGATTTTGCTGCCTTGTGCTCTAGCCTTGTCTAGGACAGGCTTCCCATAGGCCCCGTAGATGCAATTTTGTGCTTCTGCTCCCTATCTGTGGAACAAGGAAGGAATAACAGCGTGTTTCAATCTTGTGGGTGAGTTGGGAAGATAGATTCAGCCTTGGTTTTGAAATATACATCTACTGTGGTAATTAGAACAATACAATAGCAAATAAAAACAGGAAGAAGAAAAGTACCTAAGCCACAAAAGGATTTGTTTGATGTGCACCAAATGAGATATGGGACCACAGACTACGTGAAGAAGTTAAGAGAAATATTGAACAGCTGCTTCGCTACACAGTCCTACAAAATGAAATGACATCCTGCAGGAAAAACAGTGCAGGCTCCTGTACTGCCCAGGAGGGCAGAGCTAAGGTTACAGGGACTGTAACAGTGTTGTCATTTCCTTACTCCCAGGAGCTGCATTTTCCAACTTGATGGCTTTCCTAATGTAATTGCTCTCTATGTGATGATTTTTTTAGAGCCTGATTCTTACTAGTGTAAATCAGCAGGAACCTCCAGCAAATCCAACCAAGTGATCTCTGTGCAAAAATTTTGGGAGCCACAGCAGAATCAGGCATGCTCAGTCCGTAACCTTCTTCTCCAAATTCTGCAACAAATGCCCCAAGTTGGAATGGCAAGTAGGTATCAGATGAAAACACAAAACAATGACAACAGTGCATTTCTCAGTAGCCACATCATATTATGTCATTGATGTCAGGTTGAGTTATATTAGTCTGCTTTTCATTATGTTGTGTTATGCCTTTTGACATAATGCAACACACTGTAAGTAACATAAAGTGACCTCCAAGTATAAAAGAGTACACAGTTTTTGTCAGATTAGATAGTGGCTATGAATTCTCAGAGAGGGAGGGGTAGCTCAGAGAAGGGGGTTTGCATTCAGTGTCCTGAACAACAAATGCACAGAACTTAATTAACAGTTACAGCAGCCCTAGCTGTTTCCAAAACGGTGTTTGTGTCTCTGCTCGACAGAGAGAGGAGATTCACAGTGGGATTTGCACTGTTTAATTTATTTAAAATTCTGCAGAGGTGTCTGTAATAGCTTCTCTTCTGTACCTGTACTGCAGGAGCTCTGTACACAGTGAACATAAGACTCACTTGCCTGAGATTTGCTTTGTTGCCAGGCTCCAAAATACAGCATTGAGACCACACTTCCTGAGCAACACCGCGTAGCCTGTCCTCTGTATGAAGAATTTAATCAGCTACTGAGAGAACAACTGTACAGAGAAAAGAAAAGGACATCATCATGGCTCTTAAAAGAACAGTAGCTCCTGATAAATTTAAGATGATTAAGGAGAAGTGCATGGTTCAAGGCAAGTTGCTAATTTTCTCTGGAGGGCTTGAAATCCACCTTAGCTTGGTGGTTCTGCCTGGTGGCTCTGCTGGAATTAGCTGATGTTCTCCCTTTAGTGCCTTGGTTTATACTCCTGACCCAGAGTTTGCTCAGCTCCAGGACTTGCACAGAAACTGGAGTCCTTTGGTGTGAAGGATGGAACACAGTTCTCCCAAAGGTCAGGGGATTGTTCCCACCTATTGTCAGGATGTTCCCAAGCCTGATTCACTGCCACGGGTCTTCTTTTGAAGGCATCCACTCAAAGGCAGACCAGGAGACTCTCTGTGGGCAGGAGCAGAGTCATGTTGTGGTGTGAAGTTGGTCTCAAAACTTGCAAAAACCTGCAGGAGCCCCAATGCTTACAGAAGCACTTGCCATACATTTCCTACACAGCATATACAGCATTAGTGGATTTTTTTCTGGCTGCTAAAAAAGGCCACTTCCATTTGGCCCTGCAGCTGGCATCCCATCTCCCCACAAGGATTGTCCCCAAGACCTGTCATCTGCCTTTTTAGATCATGAGTGTTGTACAGATCAGAAACATTCTCATGATCAGTCTCAAAGATGGAAATTGCAAAGGCACCTGAATGTGTTTGATGTGGGCTTCCTGAGCAGTAATAGATGTGGAATCTCACTTTAAAAGGTCTTTTAAGATTAAAATTTAACATTACTAACAGGAATAAAGTGTTACATTTCATGTGAAAACGCTGCACAGGTGAGCACTTAGAACAGCACAGGAAACCAGAATCCGATGTGTCCTGTGCATTTTTCCATTTCTCCATCTATAAATGCAGCATAAATTATTATCTACCTAATTCCCAGGTACACAACATTGCTTTAAGGTGTGTATGGGATTCTGCCCTTGTTCATTAAGCCATTAAATATCAGAGAATGAGCAGTTACCTCTCCTGAGCAGTGTGCAATAAACCTGCTCCTCTTTCCATCCTGCCAAGAGACCTGTGCAATCAGACCCCTGTGACACCGACACCCACAGTGCTCTGCAGGACTGCACAGCTCTACCTTGAAGTATCATTTCCTGGCATTAGAGAGTCCAGAATTAAACATGAAACGTTCTGCTAATCCTTGTTAAGTTGACAAAGAAAGCTGTTACCCTGTACTTGATCAGCTCCTAAAGAAAACTGTTCCCCTTGGTAGGACATCAGGCTGTGCTTGTAGCCAGCCATAGAGACTCAGCACTGGAAAATCTCACTGAGATTTGCAGCCAGGCTGCATCTCAGGAGACTTCCTATTATTATTTTCTTTACTAATAAATCATTATGTTGTCTCCTTCACAGCACAGAGAGTTCAAATAAACCTGTCCCTGTGACAATCTGATTCTCTGAAGGAGTGTCCTGTTCTGTTGAGTCATGTGAGAGTAAAATACAAAGAAGTAGAAAGACAGATCAAAAAGGGGTAGCAGAAAGAGCCCTGGAGGCAGAGTTAAGTTTGGTATTTAATATTTCAGGTAAAATATTCACTTAGCATCAATTATCTTGTTGGGCTCTTTTTTTTAAATTTTTTTTTCCAAATGAAATTGCTTTCTGAATCAGCCAGCTCTCTAATTACCAGATTGAATGATTGAAATTTTTAGGGCAATTAAATTCAAGCCTTTCTTTTTCAGTCCTTATGTTATTCCCCCCTTCTCTCCCTCCCCTCTCCAGTCTGGAGCCTTTCTATAATTTGGAGGCAGTTGCAGAAGCAAGCAGACCTTTAAAGCCAAGATGTATGTCTCCCTTAATTCCTCTGTGGATTTGTTTCACAGACTAAGCAGAGAGGGTTCTGGTCTCTCAGGACACGTGCATTACCAACACACAGCATTGTGTGGGTTTTATCCCAACGTGTCATGTCATTTAAAAACAGCTTGGAAGGATTCATTTAATATAGAAATTCTGTGAAAAGATAAAGATCAATGCAGAAAATACAGGCACTATTGGAAAATGCCTGCAGATCAAGCTACAAGACTAAGGAGCAAATTGATAATAACAATAATGACTGATGGTATACTAGATAAGAGAAAACAAAACTACCAATAAAACAATACAAAAGTCTGTTAACAGAGCTGCTGGGACAAAACCATGAAATGGCTGAGTGAAAGGATAAGGATTCTTCTGAGAAAGGACACAAAATTCACAGGATGGAATCCCCAGTCAGTGGACTCGGTAACAAAGCTGCTGTTCATTTGTCTCTGTTGTTGGGATTAGGGCACTGATCCTGCAGAGCGAGTAACCACATTCTCACATGAAGGTTTGTGAGCCATTCTGGGGATTTCTGTGAGACTATTCCTCCCTAAAAGTTAAGTGGATGCATAACAGCTTTGACGAATCAGGATCTAACCCAGTGAACATGATACATCTTTATCACAACGAACCTTGGAAACTGTGTAGGATTTCCCTCAGAAACCTCACTGAGTTTTTCAGGTTTCCAGACCCAGCCTAGGACACAAACCTGGGGCTGCTCTCCAGCAGACACTTGCAGGCAGAGGCACTGAGGGATTTGTTTTCATGCTCTGTTACACTGGGGTTTGTATAAGGTCACTAAGTCAGAACGATGAACACCAGGCTAACTTCCAACGTGCATCCACGGCAATTTCACTAAAGCCAGATGAGCTGTATTATGCCTGTTTATTACTTAATTATCCCTGTAGGTGTTTGAGGTGCCCCACAACAGCTAAAGCAGTCCTTGCCCTGAAGAGCATGCAGTCAGGTCTAAGATTAGAGATGACAGCACTGCAAGGGGCTGGACCTGAAGGAAGAACAAGGTCCTTGTTCAACCAGAAACTTAAATACACATATGTCTCAAAGTTCAGTTAATTGATTAAGCACTGCTGTGACTCAAGGTTGGGGTGACTGATGGAGAGAAGAATTTCAGATGCTGCTTCCTGAAAAACCTACCGTTTCTGCTGAACTGAATGTTCTGATGTTCCTGTATAGATACTCTCTGAGAGACACAGATCAGACCTTTAGGAACCATGATTTCATGTCAGTGGAATGATGCAATTTCATACTGGTTAATGTTTTGGCCCATTGCAGTAATTCCAGTGGGATGGAATGCGTATTAATGACCATGAGCATTCCCTAGGAGACAAAGCTCCTGTGGCTCCTACGCTGCCGCCTGTTTCCTCCTGCTCCCACTGCCATATTCATTTCCACACATCTCTTTTTTCATGCTTTGAAGTCCATGACTCTCCACCACTTTGCAGTATCTTGGGATATGGCCCCCGACTTCAGGCATGTTTATAGATTCAGGGAAAAGAGACCTGATCTGAGTCACTTTATTGCTATCTGCAGAGAGGTGCTTTTCCACTCTCCAGGTACAGATGCAGTTTTGCTGGAGCTCTGGATGCCTGCACCAGGCTTTGGGGTTACTGAAGTGGCCAGGATTTATTGCTGGTTTCCCCAGCGTTTTTCTCAAGGAGTGTGTTTCCCTTCCTGCTTTTTCAGGATGCCATGTCCACTTAAAATCTTGCAGTGCGTGCCCTGTGTTCATTATTTAACAGTACATGGGAAAACCCCTTCAGCTCGAGCTTGCTGTGAGTGCTGTACAATTGTATCCCAACTGCCTCCTCTACTTATCTGCTGCATTATTTCTGTGAAAGCAGAAGCTATGCATGGAACAGATGCTTGGA
This sequence comes from Phylloscopus trochilus trochilus, assembly GCA_016584745.2. Classification (NCBI taxonomy): domain Eukaryota; kingdom Metazoa; phylum Chordata; class Aves; order Passeriformes; family Phylloscopidae; genus Phylloscopus; species Phylloscopus trochilus. The sequence goes on from WQNJ02000022.1 coordinate 6,866,919, forward strand.
ATGGTATTGGGATCCAATTACTGCACTTTTTCAACCTTACATCTATTGTCTAAACTTGGAGCAGGCATATTTTTATTCCTTGGTGACACTATATAAAGAGACAATTGGCATTGTGTTTGCTGGCTGACTGGTTGGCAGAGAAGGGGTGGAAGGAGCAGCAGCACCATGGTAGGTTTCATCCTTCCCTATGTCTGTTTATGTCTGTATTTCCTTCTGACTCTAATGATTCAAACAGAGCAGGAACGATCACACAGCATCCCATGAAATCTCACCTTAGTATCACATCCAGAATGCAGATGTACCCCACATAGGGAGCTGGGAACTCCCAAGGACTCCTCTGCATGTACTTAACAAACGAGGAAGGCAGAGAATGCAGATGAACATGCAGAAAGGAAGAGATTGTGCAGCTCTGTCCCACATTCACACTCCTGGCACGGCTGGTGTGAGATAGAATTATGGTCTGCTGTGGTGTGATGGGGACTGAGGGAAAGGGATTGCTCTGGAACTGTGACTGTGTTGCTCTTGTGACTGTGGGGAGAAGTAGGAAGCACTGCAGAATTTTCTCTGCCCTGCTCACTGTTGGGTTTTAGCTCTGGGACTCCACCAGCCACCTCACTTGATGTGATTCCAAAGAGCAAAGAACTCCTGCCTAAGGAACCACGGGCAGATTGGGCAAATCTTTGTCTCCTGCAAATTCAGAGGAATGACTACAGCAATATTAGGAAAAAAAAAAAGAAGCAGGTGATTTTGTCTTTGTTTATTTTACTCCTTTTTGCAGGTCCTTTTCAGGCTGTCTAAAAGCAATGCTGCCCAGTGGTTCCCTGGGGCTATGGAATATTTGATTGTACAGAACACCAGAGAGGGAGTTGTATATGAAAAGCTTTCTCAAAGCTTAGTTCAAACTTGATCCTATTTAAGCAGGTGATGAATGTGATCCACGTGCTGTTCTGAGCAGGGCAAAACCACATTCAACAGCATTTCTAAAATCCATGCACAAAAGAGGTTCCAGTTTCAGCCAGTGCCAGCCCAGTGTCAGTGGTTTCACACTAATCATGTCCCTCACCAGTGTTTCAGAAGGGACCAGTGCCTTGTGCAGATTATGCCTCTTCAGGTGTGGATTTAGAGGTTTCCCTTTAATCAGCCTCAGCAAAGGCTAAGCCAGCCCTTTTGTGGGGTGAGGGACAAGTGCTGGGTCTTAGTTTTTCTTTTTCCCCTCTTGTTTTTTTCTTTTTTCTCCCAAGATTTCACTTATCAGGTTTTTTTTTTTCCCTGCCTGCTTAGTTCAATGACACACCAACACTCATTGATGTTTGAAGATATTCCAGGACATTCTGTGATGAAATGCTTAAGTTAGGAGACGTGAAAATATAGTGAGAGACTCGTCTGTCTCCTCGCTCCCAGCTCAACTGACGATGCTCTGTGGTGGTTCTTTTCATTGTGCCTTTTGTTTTGGGAAAATCTCTTCTGAGGTACCTTACTATACAGGGACACATGAAACAGATTTAAAATGGAAAGAAAAAAAATAGCCTTAATGAAAGAAAGCTGAAGAATATCTTTACATAAGGAAGTGATCATTTTTTATTAATCAGAGGGAAATGTATATGTAATTATGCTAGATGAACTCTGTGGGGAGGTTTTTTTCTCTCTTTATGATGTCTTAAGGGATTTATAAATATTACAGAGGTTTTATAGCATCATAATATTTCAGATGTGCAGTAAAGCTACTTTCAAAGGATTAGTGCAGACAAAGCAGCATAGTAAAAAATAATTACAAGTCAGCCAGTGCTACTAGGCTCTGACATCCAGGGCTGATGACAGTGAGAGAGGCAGGGTTCAGGGAGATAATTTTTCTAACAAGAGCAGACCACACAAGTGCTGTGGAATGGAGTTCTGAGAACTGTCTATGGCTCTCCGTTTATTCCAGGGAATTTCAGACAAGTGGGGTCTGTGATGTCTCCCTGCATGCTCTGTGCTGATGGGAGAAGGAAGGGCAGAGGCACAAGGAAGGAGAGGGAAGCCTTTTTCTTATTCCCCAAACATTCCCGTGTTTGTTCAGTTCGAGTGACACCTCACAGCACGTTTCTGTACGCTGAGGGGAACTGCGTGCCCAAAAATAGCCTGCATTCTGATCAAATGTGCTCTGCAGGCTGGAATGTGCCACCTGGGCTGGGACAGGCGCTGCCCACAGCACAGCCATGCTGACTGACCCCACCAGCTGAAATGGGGCTGCTTCTGGCACTGCTGGTGTGTGTGTGTGTGTGTGTGTGACAGCCCCATGCCTGTCAGTGTGTGTGTGTGTCTGTGTGTCCAGGTGTGTGTCCACGTGTCCGTGTGTCCATGTGTCCACATGTGTGTGTCTGTGTTTGTCCATGTGTCCGTGTGTGTGTGTCCGTCCATGTGTGTGTCTGTGTGTCCATGTGTGTGTCCATGTGTCCGTGTGTCCAGGTGTGTGTCCGTGTGTCCAGGTTTGTGTCCATGTGTCTGTGTCCATGTGTCCATGTGCCCATGTGTCCATGTGTGTGTGCCACATGTGTGTGTCTGTGTGTCCATGTGTGTGTCCCTCTTTGTGTGTGTCCATACGTCCACGTGTGTGTGTCCATGAGTGTGTCCCTGTGTCCATGTGTGTGTCCATGTGTCTGTGTCCATGTGTGTGTCCATGTGTGTATCCGTGTGTGTATCCATGTGTGTATCTGTGTGTGTATCCATGTGTGTGTCCATATGTCCACATCTGTGTGTCCATGAGTGTGTCCATGTGTCCACGTGTGTGTCCATGTGTGTGTCCACATGTGTGCCCATGTGTGTGTCCATGTGTGCATCCATGTGTGTGTCCATGTGTGTATCCATGTGTGTATCCATATGTCCAAATGTGTGTGTCCATGAGTGTGTCCATGTGTCCACGTGTGTGTCCATGTGTGTGTCCATGAGTGTGTCCATGTGTCCATGTGTGTGGGTCCATGTGTGTGTCCATGTGTGTGCCCATGTGTGACAGCCCCATGTGTGCAGACAGGGACTGCTCATTTGTTCACATGAAGGAGAAGATCTGCTGGGTTGGAGAAAGCAGCTGCTGGGTTTGGGCTCATTTCTGTTGGGTTTTGGTTCATCTGTTGGATTTGGGGTCCTGGAGGTGGAGGAGTCTGCGGCTGGAGAGGCCATGGAGGTTATCAGCTGCTCTGGCATGAGTCTGGGGAAGTGACACCTTCCCTCTGCATGTCTGCAGGAGGAGGAGGAGGCTGTGCCTGGGAAGGGCTTTCTCTGGGGTGGAGGAGAAGGCTTCAGTGTCCAGGAGTGTGGAGCAGGGAGGCTGCAGCCCAACAGATTTCTGTATCTAGCAGGGATCAAAGGTGTGTCTGTGTGGGTGTGTGCAGGCTGGGACTACACACAAAATGGAGTGAGGATGAGAAGGGAGAGGTCTGTTTGTGACTGCAGAGCAGGTAATAAAAAGATCTTCTGTTTCTCAGTTCTGATAACGTGGCTTATTTGAATGATCTGAGACTGCTGCCTGTTTGAAATGCAAATTGTGCCCTTAGAGCAGTTTGTGTTGCTTACTCCTCTAGACTGTTCCCTCAAAGGCATGCACTTGGGTTGGCCTTGTGCTGCTCACCTGCCATGGAAAAGACCTAAACCACTCTAAAAACTGGTGGCTTGTCCATAGCTGGTATGTTAGGTGTAGATGCAGTGTAAATTATCTCAGCAGAGCAAACTTGCGAGACAAAAATCAACGAATATCCATCGTGCAGCAATCCCTTGTCCAGGCCTGAGATGTAACTTCTAATTCAGAAGCTGTATTTGATGATAACAAAAATTTGAAGACAGGAAACATCAGCACCAAGATCCCAGAGTGGATGAAAAACAAGGAGAGAGTATGATGGATGAAAAAGTAATGGTAACTGAGAGTTAACATCATACAGTGGATCACAGCAGGGGACAGAGTCTGAGCAAAATGATGGATGATTCTGTCTTTTCTGTAGTTGTAGATGTAGTTGCAGAGGAAGGAAGTACAAAATGTGAAACAGTAAAAACCTGGTGGTATCTTATGTCTACTTTGTCCTGGACTGAGTAAACACTTAAGGGTACAAGACAACAGAATCAGGCTCTTAGCAGTGTCCACTGCTGATTGTCCCTGCAGGGCTCTCTCCCTGCTTATCCACTGAGGTTGTCTCTGGTAGAAAAATTAGAAGAAGACACAAAATGTGGCTGAGTAAGGAAGTGTTTCTGCTTGTGTTTTTGACTTTGCTGTCAAAAACACCACACTGTGTCATTGTTAATTTTTAAGAGTATTTTCTGAGGGGCTTAGAGCATGGAGAACTAAACAAGGAAGTGACCTCCCCAAACCAAACCAAACCAAACCAAACCAAACCAAACCAAACCAAACCAAACCAAACCAAACCAAACCAAACCAAATTGAACCAAACCAAAGCTGTGGCTTGTGGCAGAGTGCTGCCCATCTCTCCTGAGTGCCTGTGGAGAAGTTCCTGCACTGCAGGAAGTGCCAAGCTGGTTACCTCCCATTTACTGAAGGGTACAAGTGTGCCTCTGAGTAGACACTGAGGGACCTTGCTCACCCTGCAGCAACTTGCCTGATTTTCCATATTTTTCTGGGTTGTCTGCAAAACGCATTGAGGGGTGGAAATGATAAAGCTCTGCAATAATCCAGTGTCATGGATCTGCTCTAGCATCACCTCTTTATGTATTTATCAGGCCAAACAATGCCTCATGTTATGAAGTGAGAACAAGGTATTATCATCTCCTTCCTCCTTTGTGTGTAGAGACAGAAACTGATTCCCACCCCCTTTTCTTCTAGGTCACCCTGAAATCAGATTTCCCTCTGATTCACTTGAGCATTCCCATCCCCCCACCACCTTTGCAGCATATAAAAAATCCCTATACTCACATCCAAAGAGGCAAAGGCTGCTCACATTCACTGTCTCTGCCTGCCTGTGTCCTGGCATGCCCTGGTTCTTTTGGGCTCCCTGACACTGCCAGAAAGGAGAAATATAAAGAACCTCAGCAAGGGAAACTTAGCTCAAAGAAAATGCCTGGTACAACAGAGTTTTCTTGGGACCAGATTTTGGTATGGCTCCATTCCTTCATTTAAAGCCTCTAAAACAAACCAAAACCAACCAAACAAAACAACAACAACAACAACAGGACCCTTTAAAATCCAGGCTAATTGAAGGAGTGCTAACACTGGTAAGACAAATGAGTGATATGCGACGAGCCTGTGGTTTCTCCTCTAAAGTGAAGTGTTGTTTTCTTCACAATGGGATGATTAATACACTCAGGCAGGAATATTAATAGGCTTGTTCAGTTGTTGCAACATTCTTCCCACTGCTGTGCTATTGAGGCCTCGGAATCTGAGCCCAGGGGACCCTCAGCTCTTCAGTTTCTCATCTGGCACGTTTTGTATGTCAGTCTCACAGCACATGTTGCAGTGAGAGCTGCTCTATCTTTGCAAAGTGCAGCCTGGCACACTTTGCTTTCAAGAGTGGGGAAATCAAGGCAGGCAGAAGTGACGTGTCAGTCACCCACTTTCTCCTCTGTGGGTCACCTACTAAATCCTTGACATCTTGGAAGCCACATGTTTGCTTAGTTCTGTGATGTTCCTTTTAATATGCCACTCTTTCAGAGAGAGACTCTGGAGTCAGAATCCTGGTTGCGTTCATTAAAAAATTCTGGAGTGTTGGAATTGTCAGACAGCAGCACAGAACTATTCTATTCTCAGAATTTTTTTTTTCTGTAACACAGACCTATTTCTGTTCTCTTAGAGCTGTCTTTTAATTCAAGTTACCCACCAGAAAGACAATGAACTCTGTTCTGTTCCTGCTCCACCTACTTCTCTCTCAGCCTTCCTCCTCACAGCACCTCCCTGCCCACAGCTTGTGCAAAACTGGGGTGCAGTTCTTTCTGTGGTTATGAATTTCCTGGCTTTTGAGGGCAGGTAAGCTGCATTCCCAGTACTGGGAACTTGTAATCCAAGATGCTCTTTGTTGGATGCTACAAGACTTAGCTTGAACCTGCTGATGGAAACCAACCCCAGCTGGCAGATGTTCATGGGCCCCTGTGAAATGTATTGGTGATCTCAGCCCCCTCCTATTTATGAGCAGGTAATAAATAGGATCCATATCCAGACCTCCAGCAGAAAAACTAAAAATTGATTGAGCATCATGGGCACTGATCTCCTCTGTCATCCCTGGAGACAACAAACCAGAGAGTAACAGTGAACAAATATGTTAGGATGAATTTTCCTAGTACTTCTTCTAGGCTGGAAGTAAATTATTTTAAGGTCCCTCCCAACCCAAAACATTCTACAATTCTATGATACCACAGTAATTGTGCCCTGTATAATCAGTTTGCAATCCTCTTTGCCTTTAAGAGGACTTCACTAATGTATAGAAGCTTTTTGGGTGGTTTTTGATTTGCTGGTTTGTTTCTAATAGATATTGAGCTGCAGCTTTTGCATTTGTCTGATCCTTCCTTACAGCTATAGCCCTTGCTTGAAGCCTTGCAGCCCAGAGAACCCAATAAACTGAGGAATAATGGAGGATCTGCCAGTGTTTGGCATTTAGAAGAGCTGGATCCCACCGTCCGTGGTTGTGGTGATAGCTGAAAAAATGCAGATGGTTTGCTAGCACGGGGAATATTTATCAGGCTGAGCATGGATGCTGTGTTTGGCCACAGCAGAACAGACATGAAGAGGTCAAAGCCTGTTTTGTGTTCAGAAGGAGCAGCTGCAGGAGCCCAGCAGAACCAGCCCCACTGCCCCATCCGAGCCCCCAACCCTCTGGTCAGTCCCCCCACAGCTGGCAGGGCTCTGCCCTGGGTAACATCTGCTTCCCCTTCACCTCAGGGGACAAATACTTGTAAATAAGTAGGATTGTTCTGAATATTTCCATTCGATCTGGAAGTGTTGAAAGCCTCCTCCAGGCACCTCACGTTATGTGGAAGATTGCCCATTACTGCTCAAAATAACACTTATTTCATGTGTAGGAGGAGGAGGGAATCTGTTTATTCCAAAATCAATATTTCTACATTCATTAAACATTCCACTTATTAACTTATTTTTTCCATGCCTTTGGTGGCATTCTATCCTTGTTTTTATCCTCACTACAAGTATATTTTTCACTTAATTTCCATTCCTATTTCCAGATTCTAGTTCTTTGAATTAGCTGATAGGAGCTTGACAGGTCTGGAGTGTGGGTATGCGGGAGAGTGTCTAAGATTGCCCTTATCTCCCCCCTTCCATATCCTGGGATCTAAACCAGGGTGGCTGAGTGCAGAAATCTGCCTGGCAAATTAAATTGATCAGACAATGTATGCTTCAAACAGAGTCAAGTGGGAATATTTCCTTGAGCTGCTCTGCTCCTCAGGATATTTGAAATCAGTATTGAATTTGAACTTCCACAGGCTTTTTTTATTTTGATGAAAGGAGACAGTAGAAGTTGCCTTCTGTTTCATGCAGAATAGCCCAAACTAAGTAAGACTAATTTTCCGTGACACGAGAACCAGGTGGGACTATGATAATGAAGTTTAAAAGTGAAAATGATAAAGAAAAAAGTAATCTGTCTGGAAGGGAACTCAAAAGGCAATGCAGCTCATTATCCTGCCCCAAGTAAGGATAACGCTGTGGTTAAAACACTTCTGTAATCCTTTGTAATCACAGATTTTATTCTTTACTGCAGAACAAGAACTGTATTGTCTTAGGCAAGCTGGTTGGGCCCTTATTCAAAGATATTTAATGAAGCCTATTCTGACTGACTTTTCGTGAGCATTAGATTCTTAGATATCATTGTAGCTCTTTCCCCAGTCATGCTCTGTCTCAGCCTCCAGACTCAAGAACAGTGATAAAAGCAATCCTGCCCTTTCATTTAAGATACTATCTTGAATATTAAAATAACATGGTCTGGTAAGGTACTGCACTGCAGTGACATAGGTTAGTGCAGGAATAGAGACTCCAAGAGTAGAAGGTGCTCCTGCTTGGGAAGGGTTAATCGGTTCTGTCAGTGCTGGTGCAGACTGAGCAGATTTTTAAACATTTCTGTGTGAGTAGGAAATGATATAACTTCCCTTTACAGTTCCTGAGCTGAGTCTTCATGCAGGGCCTTGTTTGGAGTCTGGCTGCCAGTCCCAGCATGGGAACTGGGAAGAAGGAGCTCTTGCAGGCATTTACCTCAATTCTGGAATTTCTTGACAACAGCAGGCTGGGAATTCCAGCTCATATCTCCAAAGTAACTCCACTCCACACCAAGAGATATCAGCCCAGAGCTCTGCAGTGCCGGTGTGGAAGTGGTCCCTGTGTGAAATGGTCTGGGATGCTTTGAGGTGGAGGTGACCCTGCCCAAGGAGCAGGCAGCTCCTCAGGGGAACCAGCAGCACACCAGGCAGGATGCTGAGTCACACTTTGGGTCCCTCACCTTTTTGAAGACAGCACAGTGATAAACTGCCCTGGTTTTTCTGAGCTGTCAGGTCCCAGGACACAACGGGGAGTGGCACAAGTCTTCAGTCTGTTAATAAGGCAGCAATTTTTATCCCTTGTACAAATATATATATTCAATCCCATATATATATATATCTAAATCTGTCTATAAGACTGAATTTTAAAACCTTCTAAAAACAAAGCACAATCCTCTTGTATTACTTGACTGTGTAGTTTTTACCTTTTGTTGAAGATGTAATTTGTTTTCATGGGTCCTTAACAGACAAAGGAATATGTATCTGATCTTCTTATTTGTATTACAGTCTCCCAAAAAGGCAAAGAAGAAGATAGAAGGCGGTTCCAATGTTTTCTCTATGTTTGAACAAACCCAGATCCAGGAGTTCAAAGAGGTTGGTCACTACTCTGCTGTTCTCTATAGTCTCCTGTTATTGCTAATGAATAACATAGGTTTTGTTTGTAATCCTTATTCATTTCTCCATCTGCTTTAACAGAACACACAGTTGTTTTCTGAATCATCCCTGTGGTTTTGGCTGGTAGATCATTTTCCTTGTGTGTTTGTTTGTTCTTTCTTTCATTCTTTCTTTCTTCCCTCACTCACTCCCCGTTTCAAGCTCTAGACTTATTTGAAAAGCACCAAAGCCCCCACCTCGAAATAAAGGAAAAGCATCCTCTCATCCACTTCAGCCCCGATTCAGGAAAACACTTGAGCACATGTTTAAAGTTAAGTGGTATTTTAAATAAGAATAGTCTTACATGCTCAAGTATTGTCCTGAATTGAGATGCCAGGCTGAGCCAGGGCTTTGGTTTGTGCTCTGTTCCACAACAGCAACAGAAAATATTCATCTGTGCCCTTCTAAGGCTGCCCACAAACTAGAAATGAAAATGCCAAGAAGCCCTCAGCCGACTTCTTCCACAAAAGCCAATAAAGCAAGACAACATGAGGAGATGAACTAAGCACCTTTCAGCTCCCAAGGAATTTGCTGTTCCATGCACAATAGGTTCTTTGCCCAGTTACCTGTGAAGAGGTAAAATTGATGGGGTGGCCTAAAAGCTGTAGCATATGAAAGACAGATAATCTGTTTAATGAGTCTTTTTCTGTGTGGACAATCTAGAGGGTCCATGAAATCATCACATTCTGCACTGGTTTGTCATTTTAAATTACTGATTTTTTCCCCATTTTTTCTAACTCATCTCTCCAAAGCAATTTCCAGTGTGATAAATGTCTGCTGTTTCTTTTTATGCTTTCACGTGGCTTTCAAGCTTACTTTTCTTGAGGATTCCCACCAGGAAAGCTCAGAGATGGACGAGACTAAACCCCAAGGCAAGGCTTAGGAGTATGACCCAACTAAATTAATTGGAACCACTAATCACTTCCCCACAGTCAATGGGAACGTTTGACTCTCTTCTTCCACTTCTCCATATCCTAGGAACCTCCATTTTATTTTCTCCAAGAATTACTGTTTGAAGATGGACCAACAAAAAGAACTGGACAGAATGTCATTATTTGGTCTTCTCTAAATATGATAATACCATGAACATTTCTAGGGGGGTGGTGGCAGAATAAATGGCAAAAGCATGAGGCAGTGGAGTGGTCGAGTGAAACCCAAAACCATGTTGTGTCTAACAACTGCATATTTGGGACACATATTTCTGAAAAGCTGGTTTGGATTAGAACATTTTTATCTAGAGATTTCAACCAGCTCATCAGCAAATGTTTCAGCATTGCTGTTATGTTATTTAAAATTCATCCATTACAGTGCCTGATGCCCTTCCTGTCTCCTGTGAGCTGCCTAGTTTGCTCTTCACGTTTTCTTTCTCTTCTGCTTCCAAATTGGGAGGAATCACCATTTAAAGCAAGGGCAAAACATCTCTAAAGAGTTGGGCCTAATGTTTTGTAAGGGCATGGTTTGGAAGGTAAATGTAAGATTATGAACATAACGCTGAAAGGAGCCTCATAGGCAAACTGGGCTGTGAGCAGTGGGGCTTTGCAAGAACCTGGAGGAGAAAATATCCGAAGATATGTGGAGATAACCTGTTCGTGGGAAGAAGTGCACCCTGTAGGAGCTTAAAACTCTGCAGGTTACTGCAAACTCAGGGGAACACTGAAGAAAGAGTAATTCCTGGCCATAGCAAAGATACTCTCCCATACTGATGTGCCTGTCAGATAGAGAACCAGCTCCAGAGTCATGCCAGGATCAACTAATATTCCCCATAGCATGACCAGGGGAGTCTCAGGTCATTGAAATCTTTCCAAATCAATGAAACACTGTAAGTGTGATGGCAGCCAAGAGATGGACACACAAAGAGGTAAACAGATAGATGAGCAGTTAGCTGGCTTGGTAAACAATGGTTAGAGCACATGAAGTCTATATTGGCAGAAAATTTTAAAAAAAAAAAGTGTTTTTCTATCAAAAGTTAAATTTTGCCTCACAAGAGTATTTAAGTTCAGCACATCATTGTCAGTCAGAGCACAAAGCTCAGTCTCAAAGATGCAGTGTATTGGAAAAGGGAAAAAACTTTGAATAAATAATCTTATGGAAGCTACATTGCTCTGTACTTTTGAAAGTTCAGCTATCTCTGTGTGATGGATCATTCTAAGGTCCAGGAGGAATCGACTTCAGGTTGATAGCAGAGAGATATCCACAGAAATGAAATGTTTTATAGCAATGTTTTACCGAAACATTTCAGCCTCATTCAAAGAATGAGGTATGGGGAAGGTATAAACAGAGAGCAACCTCTGGCTAAATCTGCCCTGATTAAAGAGTCCCTAACTCAAACTTTTATGGGTTAAGGGCTGAATGGCTGGAGCTGCCAGCATTGGCTTCAGCCCAATTCACGCTGCACTGAGCATTAATTTAGTAAGAAGAAGTTTGGCTGGGTTTAATTAAGCCCCTTGCCAAGATACAGTAATGTGTTGAAAGTGAGGAAAGTGCAATGATGTGGAGGAATCAAAGGAAGTTAAATATTCCTTTTTACAGCATGAATATCATCCTCCCATGGACTGATGTGTGTGACTGGAGCACTGTCCTGTGCAACAGAAATGGCAATACCTGTTCCTTTTCCTTCCTACAGGCTTTTACCATCATGGATCAGAACAGGGATGGCTTTATTGACAAAGCAGACTTGAGAGACACATTTGCTGCACTAGGTAAACTAATAATTCAATACTTAAGAGATATGCTGTCTCAATTTCAAGCACAGAAGAAAGGTTGGTATTAGAATGACAGTGGGGGGAGATACACAGGGGGCAAAAGGAAACCTGTTCAGTTTGACCTTCCTCCCTGTAGTAGCTGGGATTTCACTACAGAGCTCCAGCTGGAAAGTGTCCTGAGCAGGGAGTGGAATGAAGGCCTGATCCCTCCTCCTCTGCAACTATTTCAGAAGAAGCCCGCCCAAGCAGGGGTCCATGCCAGGCATTTCTGATTTGCCTCTGAATCCAGGCTTCCCAGGCTGCACCTTTTTCATCTGGGAGCCATGGAATATCCACTGATTAGCACTGCAGTCATGGACTAGCTGCCCCTCTGCCCACACAAACCCAGGAGGGCTTCATGTGAAGTGCTGCTGTGAGTTTGTGTGGGGTGAAATGTGCATGTCATGAGATTAGGAATTGTCCATTCCATGGCTATCACAATCTTGATAATATCAGGCAGATTAGAGCAAATCTTCCCAAGGAAAGGAAAAAATTCAAGCGCTCCTGATCCCAAACCTGGAGTTGTATTCTTGTTGCAGTATTTGAGGCTTGAACAGTGATGTAGGCATTTGGGCTTTTGCCATCTGGAGCTTATTAAAAAGAGCTTGATAAGAATCTTTAGTGCTCCCTGGGGTGGAATCAGACGCCAGCAGAGTCAGTGCAAGGAGCAGAAGCTCCTGAACTCTTTATTGTGACAATGAGGTTTGCAAACTTTGGCCTGTAGCTACTGTTACCCTGAAATATTTATTTCTTAAGGCCAAGTTCTGCTATCTTTCCTGTTCAGTGAAGCCTTTCAATGCCTATAAAGTACATTCACAGCAAATTACCACTCAATTTGAGGAGGGTTGCCAGGGTCTAAATTCTCATCAATAGGGCTGCACAAGGATGGGGAAGGGATGCCACTACTCAGCCCATCCATCTGCCCTCTACTCAGAGAGGTGTCTCAATATACAGGAGGGCAAAGACTGAGACCTTGCATTCACTTCAGTCACTTTGATCTCTGCTATATTAATATCAGTGGGGCCCATATTTCACCTGAGGTAAAAAAGAAAAGAAAAAAGCCCCAACCCAAAAAGCAGTTTATTTGGAAGTGCCCTTTCTCTCGTCCACTGGCCATGTCTGCTTTATTTATCCTCCTTGCTCCCTCAGTCACCCTTTGATCTCAGAGCCAGCTCTGCCAATTTCTTTTTCACTGGGGTATTCGGGAGTTGTGTTCTACCATGTTATTAGCAAAGTTGCACAGAGCCCTGAGCTCCCCAGTGGGAGGAGATGAATGGGAATCGTTTTTTGAAACACAATTTGTGATTTATTATGAAAAATGATCTCTGCTGCAGGTCGTCTGAATGTCAAGAATGAAGAGCTTGAAGACATGGTGAAGGAGGCGCCAGGTCCTATTAACTTCACTGTCTTCCTCACTATGTTTGGGGAAAAGCTGAAAGGTAAGTACCTCTGGGGGATTGGAGAGGTATCTGTCAAAGATCCTCGGCACTGAAATATCTCAGCACCTTGCAAATTATAATAATGTCTCCACAGAACAATGCTTAGAGGCAAGGAGGGATCTCCAGTTTTGCAGACAGAGGGGAAGAATGAAAGGCTAAGGGACGATGCAGAGGACAGTTCAAAGGTGTGATTTAGCTTACACAAGCTAACATGAAAGTGGTGAGCTGGGATCCAGAAAGTGATGAAACCTCAGCAGCCTGGAGCACGGTGCAGGGGAGTTATTCACCATCCTGGGCTGAACTCATGCTCATGCTCTAGTCACAGCACTCCCAGTGTTAGCTGGTTTTAAGTATTTCTGAAAAACCCAGCCTTTTTGCACTCCTTTGTCACATTAAGTAAACATGGGCTTCCCTCATTTTCTGTATTCATTTTAACTCAGTGGCCCAACCTCAGTGCCACTTAAGGTGAATAGTGAGTTTGCCATTAGGTGAAGATTTCGCTGCATAACCCTTAATGGAATGGATAAATTGAAATAATTAAATTTCAGTGGATTTACAATGATAAGGCAGATGGTTTTTACCCATTGCCACAGAATATATAAGGAACACTATGGGAAATGTGGGTAGCAAATTTGCTGTGTGAGCTGGTGATTTAGTCATGTCTCTTCTCCAGTTAATGGCTGGAAACTGCAAGAGAGGGGGTGTGAGGCCAAGACAGAACTACAGTCATCTTCCTACAGGCATAAGAGAAAGGTGAAAGCCTTCAAAGCAGGACTGGCCTTAGCCAAGCACGTTCCACAAGTTTGTTAAAAACCCTAATGAATAGAAAAATGGAAAAATCAGATCCTATCTTCTCAAAAACATTTATTGTTTTGTTGCTGGACTCTGGCTTTATATTACTGAACACTATTCCAGTGGAAGGATTTCTATGCTTGGAATAGAAAACAGAGAGGTCTGAAGGAAAGAATTCATGTAGTTGGTTCTGGAAGAAAGACACTCTTGCTAAAGAGGGCAGGAAGTCTGGGAAGCATGAGAGGTGATGGAGAAGGCTGACTGAGGAGGGGATTTTACTCCCCAGACATCAACCTGTCTGTGGTACCTCCACCAGGACATTCCAGGTGTCTTCTGGCAGAATAGGGAGTGCCCTCCTCCATATTCCTCCTCCTGGGATATGTGAATGCTTGTTGTGGGATGCTCTGCTGCCCATTCCATTTGTGAGCATGGAAATGAGCTCTTCCTCCTCTCCCCTCTTCCTCCTTTCCCCTCTTCCCCCTTGTCCCATACGGTTGCTGGAACTGGCAAAGCCTCTGGCCCTGCCAATCCTGTGGCCTAAAAGCAAAGCCAGCACAGGAAGGTGAATGGCAAAGCAGAACCCTCTTGTCTGCAGGTTTCCTGTTGGCTACTAGCAAAGGAGGAGAGTTTTTTTAATTTCCATTTGGTGAAGGGAAAATCACAGCTGTGCTTGTCATGCCCTTCTGGTTGGGTTTGTCATGCAAAGGAAGCAGAGCCAAAAGACTGCACATTCCCAATCAAAACTAATTGGGATGAAGAGCCTTTGTAGTGCAATTAGAAAGGGAGAAAGGGCTAGAGGAAGTGGATATGGCAATTTTGCAACACTCTTTATTAGCTAAGTACCACTCAGAGAATTTGGTGAAAGGTGCTTTCTAAGTAAAATTTGTTGTGCTATAATTGATTTCTGTCATAAAGGGGAAGCTGGGATTTTCAGGATGAGCTTTAGCTTTGTATGTTGAGATTATGATGCCAGATGAACAGCTAACAAAACTCGGTTTATGTTAATGCCAACCACATGGAGCTGCTTCTACAGGGAGTCAGAATAATACAATTTGTACAGAAAACAGAGATGCCGCACATCAAAGAAACCACTTTATTTACCAGCTAATCAATAAAGAATGCCTGCTGCATTGCTTCTCTTCAAAGCCAAAGTCCAAGGATATGACAGAGTAGAAAATGTAAAACACAGTAAGGAAAAAAAAATCCCCCCCACAGCGGTGACTACTTAAAATGCAGCCCTCTCCTTGGAGCTGGGGGATGTTTCTCTTCATGGGACAATCAAAACACTCATTAAACACCAATGCTCTTTGTATTGATCACAGATTCATTGCAGTTTGCATACACTGCCTACAGCCTGGCAAAAATAATATACGTGGCCACTGTGTGGCAAGGAGGAGGCCATACAGCCCGAGGTTTGTTCACTATTATATCCTCTAGGATCCTGCTAATCCTTGTGAAATCTTTCAAACAAAGCAAACTGTGAAGGCATCAGGAGAGTCTGCAGAGCAGGGAACCTTGGCTGGGTTCTGTTCTGGTCCTACCTCTGCCAAACTTTGAAACAAACTTTGAATCTGCAACCCTTTGTGTTGTATCCTTTTTTAATCACTCTTTCAGCATACCAAATAGCTTCATTTTGTCCATGGAATCAGTTCATCTGCTTGTAAATTTGGTTTCCTACAGTTACAAAGATTTGTATTATGGATACTACGGTAATATTTTGAAATATTGGGGAATAGTCAGAAACAGAGTACACAGTGTATCCTTTGGTGTGGCTTGAAAATGAGTGTACTCAGAATCTGCAGAATTACAGAATAGTCAGAAGCCCCTGCCAAGATTAAGGCACTGTGAAAATGAGTCCCTGACACAAATGTTTTCCAGTCTAAAGGGATGGGATAGATAATGGAAGGAAGAAAAGGAAGACCATTACTATCATTTTACTGCTGGGAACAGAGGGACAGGAATATTAAAGTCATACCAAAAACCTGTGGCCCAGCTAAGAGCAGAAGCAAAATCTTGTAGCCAAAGTCTAGTTCTTTAAGCCACCCTGTTTCTGTAAGTAACACTTTATGAAGAGACACTTAAAGGGAAGGGCACAATGGGATGCAAGTACAGATCCCCATCTCACATTGATCATCCTGTTTCCATTGCATTCCAATGGCATTTGGATTTTATGATGAGCTCCATTTCCTTTACTGAGGGAAATAACCTCTTCTCTATATGGCCAAGAACAAGTAACATCAAAAAGTGTTTTTACAAGGGACGCACAGTGCAAGATTAAAGGAAGCCAGTGAGGGAAACAGTTTGTTATATTTTCATTTCTGAAAGCCACTAATCCTCTGGGTACTGATATTGGAGACCAGTTCCTGGAAGTTTTCTCTCCTGCAGACATAGAATAGATATGAGTTATTATTTTTAAGCTTCTGAGCATTGAACTATTCACCTCTATTGTTTATCTGACATGACAAATGCTGCCGACTTAGGGAACCTTTGTCTCCAAACCCACAACTGCAGAATTCTCCATTTTGCACTGTTTTCAAGCGAATGTAATTACTTAGCAAGTATTCTGCAGCCAGAGAAATACATCCAGGCTTCTAAATTATATTTCATTAATTTTAGGCACGGACCCAGAAGAAACCATTCTGAATGCTTTTAAGATTTTCGACCCAGAAGGAAAAGGCCGCATAAAGGCAGACTAGTAAGTTTATTTCAAATCCTTTAGAACAATAACAACAATAATAATAATTGCACACTTTGAAAGAACTGCTTAAAAGCTGTATTTTTCACAGTATTTTAAGAGGCAGAGAAACATTTAGCTTTGTAAGCCAGAGTTAAAAGTCTGGACTGTTGCATGGATGTATTTGTATACCAAAAAGAGATGTTATTGTCTTCAGACATTGCAAGAGCCAACGGAAATATAATCACATGTAGGCCATTAGATAGCCTCTTTTTGAAGGTCTGGATATAAATCGACACATGACTCTTTGTAAATTAACTCCATATGTAAAATTAACATGAATGGCTGGTGCCTAACTCTCAGTGCTGGACTAAAATGGGAAAGCTACTCCCCTCTTTAAAAAAGTGATCAATTTAATTAACTCTGAGATGTGGTTTTAGCGCAGGACATTTTCCTTTTTATGTGTTTATCATTTGAGCCTTCTGCTTCTAGAAATAATTTGCTGTAAAATTCCACTAGATACGGTGAGAGCCAAGCCAAATAATACTATTAATAATCTGGCAATTATTGTCAATATGGCTATTTTCAAATAAGGAGGCAGAACCTCATTTGTATTCGTATCCTGTTGCACCAACAAAGCAATGTAAAAGGACTTTAAGAGGTATTTGCACAAATGCAAACCCATCTTGCGCTGCCAGAATGGTGCAAGCAGGACTTTTAGGTGAGTGAAAGAAATGATATCAAATCATGGCAGGGGATGAGAAGGTTGAACCTATTGCTCCAGAGAAATGTTTAATGTACCTAGATTTGTGCATATGTTTAAATTTGTTCATATGCTGAAATTTCACGGAGAATTTGGGGTCTGTACTTCTACTGCAGCAGCCATTTCAGGTAGATTTTATAAAGCATGATATCTATAGGAAATCTATCTGGGAACCATGAGTTACAAAATTGTATTTGCATCAATTATTTCTGCTTATGTTGTGATAGCCTCTGACCAGGACCCTGTGGAGATTTCCATGACATTATCTGCAATTATTGATGAAAGTTAGTTGAAAATGTAAAATTCATGTACAATATTTCTTTCTTTTACCAAGGTGGTTTTCTATGGCAGTACCCCAGTGTGTCTGAGAACTTTTGCAATATGCAAAATAAGAGAGACAGTCCTTTGAGTAAGAACTTCCAAATTAATTAAAACACAAGTGGATGTAGCAATCAATCAGAAGGAACAGAGGGTTAAAAGTTGTCCTGATGGTTTTGAATTTAACATCACCCAAACATCTTGAGAAGAACAGTCAGGGGATCATATCAGAAGTGAGTCAAACAGAATAAATGTAGTCTGTTGCCAAATAGGGCAGATCACACAGTAGTGAAATCACAGCCATGAAATACGAACTTCTGATACTCCAGAACCCATGAAATGTTATATTTCCCACCACTGTCTGTAACAATATCCTGCATACAAAATCTGCAGCTTGCCACCCTGTGTCCAGCTCTACATTCCTTGGATGCTGGAAGCCAGTTGGAGTTTGGGGCAAATTAGGAATGCAGTATCACACTCCAAAATGAAGATGAGAGAGAAATATTTTATTTTTCCTTGATGGAAAAGGTCAACTTTGTCCCCACCCCCACTGCACTGCTAACATTAGACAATTGTTTTAGTTCATCACCACAACAGAGCATAATGTTTACTTATTAGACCCGAGGGTAATGTTGATCATTACAGAACAAACCATTAAATCAATTCCGTGAATGTCTTTGAGGTTTAACTTCTATTCATATGCTTCCAAAATGTAGACATTTGAAGTTTTGAAATAATTTTTCTGTTGGCTCATGCAGCCATTTCAATGCGACAGTTAATGCTAATAAATAATATTTCTCTGTATTAAAAAATCCTGGAGTGTTTCTCTCCAAAACCAGCCATGCTGACCTTTTAATCAGAACTTCTTTTTTATGTTCATGGAGTTAACATCCTTCTGGGGATTTTTATGTCTCTTCCCTCTGCGTGTTTTCACCTCTAGTCTGGAAATGACTCACTTAGTCCATGTGATGGTAGCTGGGATGGAGCCTTCTAACCTTTCCAGAAGCTCCAGGAGTTTATAACTTACTTCCAAATTCAATGACAGACTTTGTTTGTCTGCATCATTATACCACACATAAAACCCTTCCCACAGCACGACGTCAAAAAGAGAAAATGCTCTTGGTCCCATTCTCAGCTGGTGTGAACTGGGGCAGTGTTTGGAAAGGTTGGATGATTCAGTCCCAAATGCTGCTCATGGGGCAGGGTGAGTCAGGCCAACACCAACTGTGCCTAATGCTAAGGCCAATGAAACTTTTCAGATTTGGGCCAGATGAAAATGGACCCAGAGGTATGGAAGAGGTCCCAGGCATGCTGGACTTAGAGGTGTTTGGCTGAGCTAGAGATGATTCTCCCCGTAGCTGCAGAGTTCTGCTCCTTCCCACTCACCTGCTTTCCCCCAGAACAGCACTGTAGAAAGGGCAAACCCAAAGGAAAACCAAAAATGCCCCAGAGATTTCACAGATATTTTTTAAAAAGGCTTTTAAAAGATCAGACTGCAACAAGGTATTTGTAACTGTAGAAGGAATTGATATGAGCCAGGACAAGGGATAACATTTAGACTCTTAAGTCAAGGCAAATGTTTTTTTGGGGAAGGGGGGTGTTTGTTGTTGTTTGTTTTGTTATTTGTTTTTGGCCTAGAAGACTTGGGGTATGGTTTGGGTTTGGAGATATTTTTTGAGAAGAAAATAAGCTTTCTAAAGAAAACAAGATACAAAAAGAAAATAGTGCATAATTTCTGACTTGGGAAATTGTGAGTGTTTGTTTCCCTATAAAATAAATAATGGAAAATGTGCATAGATCCTTTAGTCAGTCCTTCTTCCTTATGAGTGTGCCAGAGCCTACTGGGCTGTGCATCAGAAGATTATAATTAGATATTTGATCTTTTCTTTTCCCCTAAATACTTTAAGCATGTGAATAGAAGACACACAGTGCCCAGATCTCTTTTTAATTCAGGCTTGTTTGCGATGAAGTTTATTTGTGACTTCTGACAAAATTGCTGTAAGTGCTTCCTTCTATTCACCAAGTTCCTTCCTGGATCACACTTCCTATTTACATTTGCTAATGCTGCTTGGCCAGGGCATATATATCCAATAATCAATTTATGCTGAGGGGAATGATCTCTCTACTCTTGCACCCACTGATCATTTGAGAATTCGCCTTCAAAAATGCAGTCAAATACCAAATGGGCAGAGGAACAGAACCAGAAACTTGAGACAAAGAGATGGAGAAAGCTAACTACAGAGAGTGGTTAAGTAACACAGGAAAAGTATATCCAACAGCTTAAGCT
This sequence comes from Phylloscopus trochilus trochilus, assembly GCA_016584745.2. NCBI lineage: Eukaryota > Metazoa > Chordata > Aves > Passeriformes > Phylloscopidae > Phylloscopus > Phylloscopus trochilus. Next base: position 6,886,816 of record WQNJ02000022.1, read on the forward strand.
CTGTTTGTGACTTCAGAGTGTTTCCCAAAGCTTGCACAGGTATTTTCACACTTGTCCTTGTGGGTAAGATCCTTATTCATTGCCCAGAAATCTCTGATTTCAATTTTCCCTTTCTTGGCTTCCAAATGTGCCCTTGATATCAACAAGTTAAGCTGCAGAAGTATATGCCCCTGCTACAAACTGGGATGTGTAGCCTTTCCCTGGAAGAAAATCACATTTGTCAGTGTGACATTGCAGCTCTGCCACCCCAACTGCACTTCTGTCTGGGGGACTTTCCTCATGTGCAGTGTATGGGAGCAGAAAGGGGGGATTTACTCTTTTGCCTGAACATCTGCACCCACAGTAGGTGAATTTTGCTCCCCTGGAAGTGTTCCTGTTCAGGCATGATTTCTATTATAAATTGTTTTAAATATTCCCTTTAAAAAGTAGAAAGGGCTTCTTCCAGAGGAGCTGTCGCTCTCACTCCCCCACAACAATTTCTTCAGAAAAGCAGCCTTTTTCCAAATCTACAAATCAAACCAGACTTCTGCATTTGCCTCAGCTTTTGGTTTTGTGCAACAGACTGCTCACCTGTTATATCACAGCTTTACAGTTTGTTTTACTGCTCCAGAACTGTGTCTGATATGTACAAATACATTTGGTAGTGACAAAAGGAGACAACTCTGCCTCTTCAGCGTGAATGAAAACTGTGAGATTAATATAGGAATTCTCCTACAGGAAGGGGAAATTATTGGTGTTATTGAAGGGATGTTTATGTGAATATAAGTGAGTTTATACCGGTGGATGTCCCAGCACGTGGTGCATGTGCTGCCCTCAGCACATGAGTAACTGGGGGAGGTATAAAGACATTTTATCTACAGGGGTTAGACTAGAAACAGAAATAATTCTATTCACCTCTAAACTTGGGTAAAAAAAAAAATAAATTACATGCTCAACTGCCTTCCCACAATGGGTTTAAAACAGAGGGTGAATCAGCTGAGAGCCTGCCCCCCAAATATTCTCTTTGATGTAATTACAGGGGATGCAGATTGTGTGTGGGATAAGCTCCGTGTTACAGTGCTGTGGCTCCAGATCAAGACAGTGCACCGTGAAATCCAGCAGGGCTCATGCAGCTCCACAGCCTCCTCTGGGAATGGCTGCATGCAAATAAAGGATTCTCGGGTGATGAGTCGGAATAGCGGCTGGAGCTCGCTTTCAAGTCCTCCTTCTCATTTCATGCTCTGTTCCTTTCATCTTCAGATTTTACAGAAAATGTTCTCTCTTTTGGTTTTGTTAAGTGATCCAAACTTTAAGCAGCAAGTGAGGAAACCTACCATTTTAGGTTAAGATAAGCATACAGAATTGCTGTATTTCAGTCACAGTAATAACCTTAAACAATTTTAAACCTCTATAAAATGTCACAAAAGGGAAATAAGTTGGCAGAGCGAGGCATTGACACTGATGGGTGCCCACAGAAAATCTCTTACAATATCATGTAAGGATTAACAGCTCTAATTTATGCGGTCACACAGATTTTCTTTCATGCAACTTCAGGAGGGATCTTGCCATCTGAATTGTCATGTGCCATTATCACCCTTTAATCAGGTTATTTCGTTTTATTTGAACAGCATCAAAGAAATGCTTATGACACAGGCAGACCGGTTCAGTCAAGAAGAGGTAAGGAACTTTATTCAAAACAGGGATCCAGCTCCTGTTCAGCACTAAGTCCTTGCCCCTCTTTAAATGCATGAATTTAGCTGAAATCCAGACTGAGAGGAGGTTGATGCCAGCTCTGGCAATTAGAAACAATTCAAAACATGTCTTCTGAAGAGCTCCATGGCTAAATCAAAGTCAAATAGATTCTTTGGACTCCCATCCAAGTGCAAGTGTGGCCTATCTCGTGCTGTTCTTCCCCATGGGCAGCTGGGCAATTGATTTACGGGAATCCAAGTGGATTTGGGTGGGGATTGTGTTCTGGTTTGCATTTCTGTGAGTTATTTGGTTTGAAATCTGAAATGAGGTACTGACTTGGTGGCTTGTGTTATGCTGAGCATGGATTTTGCTGGTTGGGAGGAACTTAAGGGGACTCCATTTTCTTAAGAGGAGATGGAGTGGAGTTGGTCTGTGGACAGAACAGACTGGACAGTCTGTTCCAGTCAGAACACAGACTGGACTGTACATTTATCAACCAGGGCTTCCCTGGCTTTCAGGGAGAGCTCTTTTCAACAGGGAACTTGTGGGATTCTAGCAGGATTGTATTAACCAATCATGTCCCAACTCCGATTTCAATTTTATGGAGCCTAAGGAAAACTTTTCCAAGGTGGTTAAAGGACCAGGGCACCGGGGAGCTGAGCTGAGCTGAAAATGAAAAGCTGTCCATGCTGCTGTCCCACAGCCTGTGACACTCATCTCTGTTTGCTTGGCAGATCAACCAGATGTTTGCTGCTTTCCCTCCAGACGTCTCTGGGAACCTCGACTACAAGAACCTCTGCTACGTTATCACCCATGGTGAGGAGAAAGACTGAGAGCAAAGAGAGGAGCTTCTCCTGTGGTGATGCACCAAGTTATTTCATGATGCTCTTGTGTACAAGACAAAGGGCTAAGCACCCAGGATGTGAGGCCATGTGGTCATCAGGAGTGAAGCAATAAAATAATTGAAACTAAGGTTATTCATGCTCCTGTTTTTATAAAATATCAAAATACCAATTTTGTGAGAGTTTTTTTCCCCATCTTTTTTTTTTCCCTGTCAGTGCTTTGAAATGGAATTTTCTTGATGAACTGGTGCTTTTGTGATTTATTGACAAACCTAATGCTCACCAGATGGTCCACTGGGCACTGCAGTCTTTCTTTACCTCTTGTCTTTTATAAATAAGCTCCATGTATTAATTGAGAATTCCTCTAGCTTATTGCACCAGGAAGAGTGTCTGGCAAATAGAATTATGTTCCATTCCACAGCCCCTAGCAATGGAAGTGTAAATAAAACAATCTTAAGCTCTTGTGAATATGCAATATGCCCTCTCCATCTCAGTGATGTGGCCAGTTCCTGAAACCACTTGACTCATTTGCTCTGGTGCATAAGAGCAGACATAGTGGAATATTGGCTATTTCTCTCATAGTAAAGTTTACCTAGATGCACTTAGAATCCAGGAATAATTAATTTCCTCCTTCAGAGGCATCTTTATTATGTGGAAGAGGTTGTCCATGACACAACAGCAACACCTGGTCTGTCACCCTTGGCCATCATCCTTGGGTTACAGGTGAGACAAGCACAGAAGGGATGTGCTTGGCCAAAGATCATCAACTCTAGGGACACAGAGAACAATTTGGGAACTGTAGCCTATGAAAGCAGATTACCTCTCACTTTTCTAATCCAAGAGCAGCCTTGTTTTCAAATGGGCTACAGTTTCTTGTATTTAGACTTCTAGGAACGGGGCATATTCTGCCTGTGTGGAATATTGCATGAACACTTCCTGCGTGGGAGGCAGAAGGATGCTGCAGCCAAAGGAAAACAAGCTTCTGCTGTTTTAACAGCTCATGAAAATGCTTTCCTTGTGCATCAGTGCTGCTGGAGCCACAGTCCCACAGACACTGAGAGGAAGCAACAAGCCACTTATTTTCTGTTTCCATCTCCTTAGGCGTTCTAGGGAAAGAACTTGAGGGCAACGTGTGGAATTCTGCCCTCCTCAAGAGGGGCAGATATTCCATGAGAAAACTAACATCTGCATTACTCAGGGATGTGACATTCACCCCCACCTGCATTTTCTGTTGTTTCTGCAAAATCCTGCACTCTGTGCATTTCAATAATAGAGAACAACTGGATTGAGAAGGCTCTTAGCACACAGAAAATTCATAAAATAAACCTCCCCCTTGCCCCTGTGTGCAGAAGCTGTGTGAATGCTCCTGCACCAGCACTGTTTTTCCAATATAACAAGTTGATTCCCAACTGTATCTAGTAGGAATTATCTCTTTTAAAAATAGTCAACACACCTGGGGCAAAATTTGCTCCTTTCCTGCATAAATCTTGCTGAAGATGTGGACAAGGCTTTAGCACTTCTTACTTGCTGTAACAATTGATGCAACACCCAGAGCTGCCCCTCCTGATACAATGAGCAGCCTCATTGGGGTCAGAAATCTTCTTGCAATGCAGGAGTCCACACAGCCTTGTCCTTCCACCTCCTGGCTCACTCACCAGCTGAGCTTTCCTGGACAAGCCCAGCTTCTGTTGCTGTTTCTCACAATGGGTTTTTTCTCCCCAGAATGTTTTTCCTTATAGGTCCATGACCACTGCCCATGGGATGGGGTTGTAGATTGGCAGTGGGAGGTCATGGAGGTTGAGGATTTTCTGTTGGTACTGTCAGAAAGATGATTTATGTATGAGCTTCTGCTTTAGCCTCTTCTGCACACCCAAGCAAGTGACAACTCCTATAAGCAAAGAACTGAGCTGCCCATGGGGGGGGGGCTGCAAAATGGATGTTTCATTTGCAGACCTAATTTGGAAATTTCTTTAGAGGTGGGTCTGTAAAATGCTCTTGTGTGGCACAAACACATGTACAAAGTGTAGTGCTGCCTTGTATAAGCCCCACAAAATCACATTCCCCACCAAATGAGTACTGAGCTGAAGTCACTCAGGCATCAGATGTCAGACAGTGCTTATGGTTTTTACACTGTGTAAAGATTTCAGAATGAGGCTGAAGATGAGATGAAACAGCACACAGGCTTACCTTTGGCCTTCAATCTAGAGAGATTTACTTTTCTTCATGCAAGCTGGTAGGCAAAAACTTGGAAGATAATGCTCTTGAAAGATGAGGTCACACTTTTCCACCAAAGCACAGTTTTTGATGAGTCTTTTTTCATCTGTAACTGTTGCATGACTTCTTCCAGTGCAGTTCTGTCACTTCTCAGGCTGATGGGAGTCTGGTCTGAGCAGTTCCACGTTCTCCCCTTCCCCTGGCTGCACACCCTCCTTGCTTCCAGTCAGCACTAGGGTTCAAACACACACAGCAGGTGCTGACTGAGAAGAAACCTCCTTGTCCCTAATTTCCTTTCTGGACACTGGGAGCTGACATCCCTCTTTATTTTGGATATTGCTGAGGTTTGGATCCTTGTTTGGATATTGCTGAGGTCACTTCACCTTGCCCTGCTGCAGACTCACACCTGCAGATGGGGCAGGAGCACAGAACTCTGGGGAGGATGGAAAGCAGGACCCCCTGAGTGTGGATTAGGTTGAGCCAGGCTTTATCATGAGGAGAGGTTCAGTTTGGAGCATTGCAATTCTGAAGCAAATCGCTTGATTGCCCTTGCTTACCTTGAGCAACCTGGGTTAAGTTTTTTGGAGGAAGCTAAAGCAGAGCTCTGCTTGGAATTCAGTCCAAATTCCCTTTGGTTCCTGGTGGGACCAAACCAGGGTGCAGCTGTGATGCCCTGCAGCACCAAACAGTGAAGCACCACCAGGGTGCTCCCAACCACCAGAGACCCTCTGAAGTGGTTTGTGGCTGTACAAAGCCCCGGGTTCCATCTGACCCTGTGTGCCTTCAGGCTTTTTGCAGTTCTGCTCCTTCCTTGTTGCTGCACTTTTATCTTGGTTCAAAATCCATTTCTTGCCTTTTTTTTTTTTTTTTTCTTGTCTGTTACCCCAGAATTATGGCACTTCAAGGGCAGTGCAGCTGAGGAGCCTGTTGGAGATTGCTTGAGGATATCTTTGGATTGGGCTGTGCCACCAATCTGGCTGCACCTTGGACCCCTGGACCATCATGCAAGAAAATTTGGGGTTGTCATGCTTGCCCTTCTATAAAGGGGAAGGACAAATATTCAGATAAACATGGTGAAAATATTCAAGCCTGTACCAACCCCAATTTCATTTCAATCTCCATTTTCATAGAGGGACATAGGGCTGTGCTCATGGGGTTTGGATGCAGATTCAAATAACCAAAGGGAACAAAGAACTCAGATTAATTCTACAAAACAGACTTTCACCAAGCATTATTAAAATGATCAGATGGGAACTGAACTTGCATGAACCCTAGCAGTTGGTCTTCAGTGTCAGCCCTTTCACAAACAACTGCTATTTGGATGGGAAATAACAAAGAAGCAGGGTAGAATTGATAATGTATTTTATTAACTCTTGAAAGTTTAATCCTATAAACCTCTCTGAAACCTTGTGAAAATGTAGAGCAGCCTTTGAAAGAGACTGCAGAGAAAGGTTCTCATGGTTCCCCCAGTTCCTTGTTCTGCTTAGAGGCAGGATTGTTGTTACAAACATTTGTCTGACCTGTCTAAACTTTGTAGGTAGCCTCAAGTCCAAAGCTAGCCTTAGATTTATGCATTTTTTCCCCCTAACCTAAATCTTTCTGTCTGCAAATTAAGCCAATTTCATCCTTTGCATCCTCTCTGAAATGACGTTAGCACAGTGGAAGCCTGTTTAGTTTTCTTTTTTCAATATTCTTTTTCCAAGTTTTCCTTACGGTAATCTTCTCCACTCCAAATTTTTCTTCCTCTCTTTAGGATTACCTTAAATTTGTGCATATTTTGTTTTTAAACATTGTATGCCAACTTGGACACAAAATTCCAGCAACCAGCAAGATTGGAATAATTATTTCAGAGGTTGGTTGTCTGTGAAAAGCCAAACAAACCAATCCCCCCCCACCCCCGTGATTCAGCAGCACTGAAGGTTATGAATGTTTCTAGGCAATGTGGGTAGAAGTTTATTCCAGACCTCTCTTCCTTAATAACTGCTTGTTTCTGATCCCCCTGTAGCTTCTCCTGTCTATCCCAGAAGATTCCTCAGATCTGATTCCCTCTGCCTCTGTTACCTTGGAAATGTGCCAGCAGGGGTTATCTGAGGACATACCTTGAATTTTCACGAATGTTAACGAGGTGTAGATTGTCTGGAGCCTCCTTCTTCTGTTTGAAAACAATGCCAAAAATGTTTAACATTTTCATCAATGACCTGGGTGATGGGACTGGGTGCAACAAATCCATGCTCTTCCCAGCAGTGTCCATGCACAGGATAAGAGGCAATGGACATGTTGCAATACAGGAAAGCCCCTTTAAGCTTTTGGACTGTGAAGATGATTAAATATCAGAACAGCTTGGGCAGATAGGTTGTGGGGCTCTCAAATATTGCTGGAGATATCCCAAACCCAGCTGGATTTGGCCCTGGGAATCCTGCTGCAGCTGGTGCTGCTCTGAGCAGGAGGTTTGGTCTGGACAATCCCCTGTGGTGCCTTCCCACTGCAAACCGCTGAGGTGATGATGTTGCAGGTGCCAGCACTGTTAGCACAGCCAGGGGACACTGCCCTTGCACTGGGGTGACACCTGATCGATCTGTGCTGCACTTTGAACCTCACATCCTCTCCTAAGCAGCTGCAGCCTGACCAATTACTCATTGAATTTTACCTTCTTATAACATGTAACAACCTGCACTGATCTTTAATTCCTTCTCGTTGGCTCTAATTCCTCTCGTTGGCTTCTCCCCTTCAACTTAAAGCTGCTCTGAATTCTACCCCAGTCCTCCAAATTCCACATAAGCTGCCTTAGCTTTTAGCCCATCCAAAAATTTTATATGTTCTGTTTCACCCTCCATAATGTTAATATTGAACAGTATCTGACCCTGGACAGTCTCATCCTCCTCCTTTTCCTTCTCCCTTGTCATCCTTGAAATGTCTCCTGATTTTATCAGTGATAATTCACTTTGGACATGTTTTTAGCTGTACTCGGGGCACTGGTCTTTAACCTGCCTGCAGGTACAGAGAAAGTTCTGCACCTTTGTGCCTCACCTCATTTCCTCCTCAGTCTCAGGTGGTCACCAGCAGGATGTCCATGAGCCACATCTCTCTGAGCCATCCTATGACAATGCTCATGCCCAAGAGAGGGGATTTCCCTCTGTGAGTGGGCAAAAAAACAACTTCAGCCCAGCTGGGTTACATGCAAGAGTAAATCCACTTGGATTCCTCAAGGGGAGCCCATGGCTTGCACCCAAAAAGTCTCCAAATGCCACGGCCATGGCTGAACCCAGGACACGAGTTCCCAGCTCATGAAGGAACACTCCTGGGATGTGGGTGCTGTGCAGAGCTGTCTGTCCGGCTGCAGCACCCGAGGTCCCTTCCCTGCTGTGGAGCCCTTTTCCAAACTCCAGGCTTTGGGAGCCATAGGAAGGAGCCAGGCTCTGGATCCCTCAGGCACGTGTGAGCACAGTGTTTGAAACAACAGCTTCCTGACATACAAATCTGGGAAGTTTTATCAGAGTTGTGGAACTTGGGGGGTTCTCAAAGTGACTTCACTTTGGCCACTGGGATGTGGTGTATATTCAAGGAGGCTGCTCTCTGCAGGACTTTCTTCAGAGGCTGAAGGGAGAGAGGTCCTTTGACACACATTTTGTGCCACTTAAGCTCCTCTCTCCTCTGATTCAGCCTCTGCAAGCATCTGTCTGACCCCACTGGTTGTAAAGCAGGGGCCAGGAATGCTAACTCAAGTATTTAAGGTCAAGCATGGCAATACCTCCTTGAGTCCTTATCTGGTGAACTGTTGCCATTTGTTACTGTCCCTTTCAGTTTAAATGATTGCTTGATGTGCCTGTTGACCTGAGAAACATAAATTTTTTTTGCAAAATATACGAGCAAGCTCATGTTTGGTCAGCTGCTTTAGCAGGGATACAGAGCTCAGATGCCAGGCCAGGCAGGAATTTTTTTAATATCATGATTAAAAGACAGCAGCTGCCCTTTCCTGGGGTAAGAAGACTTAGGTAAAAGTGAGGGGAGATCCAAACAGCCTTGTCCCTTTAAGGTTTGGAAGCTGCAGGTACCACCACAGCTGTGATGAGCAGAAAGTTCATGACCAGAGAGTAGGGTGGGATGGGGAGAGGCTTCCTTTAAGAGGCCAGAAAGAGATAGATCTCCATGAATTTCCTGGTAAGCCAGTGCCTTTATGATATCAATGTAAAAAGGATGCAGACTGAATAGCAGCCAGAAAGGTGGGGGTTTTTTGTAGAACAGGCATTAGCCAGTTTCAGCAAGGATCTGCCCCTCCCCGACCAGGCTGAGAGTGCAAAGGCTGTGACAGAACTTAATGCTTGGAAAAATAGTACTGGTGTGAACCAAGTGCTGAAGCAGTACAAGTATCTGTATTTCGTCTGGAATGGCAAAAAGCCTTATGGAAACACCAGTGATTTCTTTTTAAATTGGTGTTACAGTTCACCCAGCTTTGTACAAACAGGTAATGCTGAAATCCTGTGTGTCACTGCCCAGGAAAAGGTGGGAAAGGCCAGTTTTGTTCCAAGGTGAAGCACAGATGTGGCTGTGTGGGCTGTCACAGCCTGGCTGCTGGCAGTGACCCCCCAGTGTCCTCTCTGCTGTGGCACCAAATGCCAACAGGTTTTACCTTCCCACACCGAGCTACAGCCACAGCTGAGTGCTCTGGCCAGGGCCCCTCTCCCTGTGGTGAAACTGAACTTTTTCACCTGCATTTACATTATACTGCAGCCTCACGAGTCCATGTGAAATATTTTCAAGTTTGCTAAATTCAAATCCCGATTTGTTGAATACAGTAGTGCCTTGGAGCTGCTGCTGAAGACAACTGGCAAATATTTGATGCAACGTGCTTGAAACCTCCTTCTTAGCTCCAGTATTTCTGTACCTCCAGAGAGAAAACCCTCTGGCACCAGGAGCTGTCCCACGCCTGGTGCTCCTCCAGCCTCACAGGTTAATTAACAGGGGGCTGTTAATGTCAAGGGGCTCCCCTGCCCCAAGGAAGCTGTCAGAGGGGATGAGGAGGGCTGATCCCGTGTCCCCACACAGCCCTGGCTCTGCTGTCCCCACTCCCAAAGAGCCAAGGTGGAGCTGAGGCCTCAGCATGCCAAGGAAAGCCGGTGGTTTTTTCCAAGGGGAATTTTAATTAGGGGGTTGGAGGCCTTGGAACAACCCTGGGATTGTGCCTGGGGGATGGGTTCTTTGGGGAGGAGGGACGGGAAGGTTGTGGGGGTTTTGTTGTTTTGTCTTCCCTTGGCTGTGAGTGACTTTCAGTGCCCTGTTTAGTCAGCTGTGGCTGATTATATAAAGTAACCCCCTGGCTTTTCATATAACATAGAAAGCTTATCACCTTTTCCAGCCACTACAACACTCATTAAAGTCCCTGGAAAAACAACCACCTGCTTTTACTGTTAAAGATCTCCTGTGTTTTGTGCCTGCTGCAGTGGGTGAAGCCCTGGGGTGCTGGGCAGTGTGTCCTTATGGCAGGGCCTTTCCAGGCTGCCTGGCCCTGTACCTGGCTGAAGGAGGAGAAAAAATAATCCTTATTTTCATTCCAGATGGATCCCTCTAGTTATGTTTAAATCTCCAGGTAAAAACAGTGCAAAAACTGGAGCTGAGTTCCTCAAAGCCCTGCTGTTGCTGGTTTTCCATGTTAGGACTGGGAGGAAAATAGGAGGCCTGGGCCAGTTTACCTGCTGTGGGTACTGGTGGCATTTTGTGGAAGGGCTGATGTGAGGAATAGGATTTTGGGTGCTTTTGTTACATTCAGTGAGGGACAGACCAGAGGCCACATCACTCTGAAGTGATGTGTTGGGTCTGAATTATTTCCTGGAAGAGGTCACCCCTCCTCACATGACCACTGTGTTGGTGGCTAAATTCAACTAATAACTTGGGTACATTGAATGTGCCCAATCATTTAAAACTCCTATGGTCTCACTCCTGGCAGTGCTCCTGGCAAGGACCAAGGCATATTTCTTGAGCCTTGGGTTAAAAACAAAGCCCCAGCACTGTGTGGGAGCATGGGGGGCTCTGAGGAAATGCCCCTCAGCCTTCCCTGTCACTCCCACCAGCCTCACTATGGGCAGAAAGGGGCAGGAATGGATTTGGGAACAGCTGATGGAGAAGCAGCTGAGGCACAGCTTCAGCTGCTCTCACCAAGACAAGAGCAGATGTTCCCAATAAAACATTGACTCCTCAGATGTGGGTGCCTGGCTGATAACAAACAGCAGGAGGGCCCTGTGCTATTAGACCACAATGAGGGCTGGGGTGGATTCTCTTGTGTCTCATAAACACTTGAGTTTGGTGGAGCCCTCAAGTGCATGTTCGTCCTTTACCCAGCTGCCTGCACTGTGAAACCCACAGGAACTTCATATCTTTGAAACCTCTCCCACTCTGTCAGGCTTGGCTGAAGTTTGCAAGTGGTTATTAGAGCAGAGGACAGGCAAGTGCATGTTTTACTGTTCTCCATGCCCCCCCCCAGAGTGCTTTTTCATGTGTGTGCATATATCCCGCTGCTCCTGAATCAATTTGTTGCTGAATCCTTGCTTTAGTGTAATTTAACTGCCAGGGTTGGGAACTTGGAGGCTTTCTTTTTCTTCTTAGTTGTTTCCATCTACTGTTTTATGAATATTCCATTGCTCAATAAAGGGAGGTGGAAAATGAAATCCCAAGATCATCTTGTAAGGGATGTTAACGACCATGAATGCAACCAATATAGTTAATAATAGTCCAGGCAGAGATGGAAGACCATTCCCTTCGTTTGAGTAAAGGCCAACAGAGCTTTCTGATTATCCCTGCCAGAGAGGGATCTGGATATTAAAGGATAAGTCATGCTAAGTATTTCCTTCTTAGACTCCTTATTCTTCTATGCCTACTGGTTTTTGTCATCTTTAAAGGTGTTGTTTAGCCTGGTTTGAATTACTTTAAACCAAAAAGTTTTGAAAGACAGCTCTTGAATCCATGGAGATGTTTGCTAAATCCTTTGATTAAAGGGATGGTGTTTTTCATCTTCAAGCAACATTTGGTAACAAAAATAAGAATTATTCTTAATTTGAAGTGTGAAAGGGAAGGACGAGGACTTCAGGTTTCAGAAAGCTGTGCTTGGTGGAAGGGGCACGTGTTTGGTTTTCTCGTGCTTTCCTGAGTAAAGGGTTGGGAGGCTCAGCAGCGACCTACCCTGTCATGGATCCCAGCATGGAGTTCTTAGGGGTGGGGGGGGAAATAATAATAATTGCTTCTTTTCCATAAAGCAAAAACCAGTAGAAACCCCCCATATTTTACCCCTGGAGCAATGGGAAGATAAGGAAGTCTTGAGCAGAGGGAGAAACAAAGCCCTTTGGCTAAAGAGGCTGTTGCCTCCAGGTTTCTCTCAGCTCCACTCTTTCCTTTGTCCCTGTATTCTTCAGTCTCCTCCTCCAGCCTAGCTGCCTCTTAACCTCATTAATACTTTGCTTTGATGGTCTTAAGTTCTTGACAATTTATTCCAGATGTTTGCTACTTTGAGTGAAATAGATTTCCCAAATTTCCTGTTTACTCTTAATGCCTTTTGTCTTTTTCTTCTTTGAAAGTGTGACATTTTTTTTAACCTCTTAGCAATCCAGACATGTTAGTTCACTGTTCCACCCCCTCTTCCTCCTGGCATCTCCTGAAGTTTGTGGTGCTTTCCACAGAATGCACACTCCTTTTTTTGTTGTCTTCTTGTGGGGCAATCTTGATCTTTTTTCACCTTCCTTAATTCTGCACACATGAAAGTCTGACTCAAAAGTTTCTAAGGTGTGTTCGGTGGTGCTTTTTTTTTCCCCTATGGGTGCACACCCAGAGGAGAGCAAGAAAACTATGGAGAGAGAAAATTAAAAAAAATCATACTTTTTGACAGGCTCCAGACCAAATGTCCTTCAAACACGGATCTTGCTTGTTCCTCCATGCTCTTTCCATGAATTACCTGGAGAGCTTTGAGTAGACAGAGTGGGCTGGTACTGCTCCTTGAGCTGCTCAAGGTCTACAAGTTGGGGCTGCTTTTAACAGGGTTGGCCCAATTCCCTGCACCAGGAGAGCAGTTGGAGCAGCACAACTGACCTGGGAATGGCTGTGCTGTTGGAAGTTCCCACTATAGCAATAAAAATGTGTCCATTTTAAAGTGGTTGTATGGCTTTAATTATTCTGTTGTTTTCTTTAAAAATAAAACCAAAAACAAAACAAACCTTTAAGTGAACCAGGTTCTCAAGTACAAAAGCTGTTCCTAGACCAGGCCTTAGGCCTCAGTCTTGCAGACACTTTCACAGGTGCTTAACTTTACCATTATGAGTAATCCTATTGATTTTCAACGGCACTGCTCAGGCAATAAAGAGTGGATTTGTGTGATCTGGGGCTTACCATGGGGCATATCAGAAGTCACTCCTCTGAAATTAATGATTACATGGGTGTAAGAGGAGTGTCCAGCCCAGGATTTAGTTAAAATTAATAAGACTTTTGCTTGTAGGCTTCCTTTTGAAGTATTTAGCTGTCCTGTCTGCTCCTTTGAGTGCTGTATCTTGAAGGCCAGTCATTTTCTTGACTTTTGTTATGATGACCTTCAGAATAAATATTCAGGTAGGACTTGGTGTACTGTGACTTTCTATCTCTTGGCCATCTGTAGCTTTCCATGGAGACTCTCCCAAGTGTCAGTGCCTTTACAATGTCATTTTTTTGTGGTGTCTGACACTGGCTGAGCTCACTCTGCACATTTCCAGCCTCTGGATCTCTCTTTTCCATCCAGTTGCCTGTTTTTGTGAAACTTGTGGCAACGTGACAGCTCTGAAACTCCTGTCTCACTCTCAAATTGGGCTGAAAGCAACCAACTCATTCAAAAGTTATTAGAGATGCATGCTCATGCACACCATGCACATCATATATATGCAGTTTTTTTGAAGGAAGTCAGGCAGAAAAAATAAAAACTTATTTGATTAGGGATAGATGCATTATAATGTTTCATGAGCTTGAAAAAAATTACTTTTCCATATGGCTGGTCTTACAAATATGCTTTACCCCAACTTATCTCTTACCCCTCTTAACAAAAACAGGCATAAGGCTACTATTTATGGAAAACATTAGAGAAAGGGCATTCCCCTGAGGGTGCTGGGGCACTGCCCAGGTTCCCCAGGGAATGGGCACGGCCCCTGGGCTGCCAGAGCTCCAGGAAAGTTTGGACACTGCTCCCAGGGATGCACAGGGTAGGATTGTTAGGATGTGCAGGGCCAGGGGCTGGACTGGATGATCCCTGTGGGTTCCTTCCAGCTCAGCACATTCAGTGAAATAGAATATGAAATAGAGATGGACAAGCCTTTCCAGAAGGCACAGAAGGAAAATTCTCCCTTTCAGTATTTCAACGATATAAATGTAGGCTTGGCACCAGGGCTGAGAGGTCTGTGCCAGTTGCCAACACGGTGAGTGAGTCATTTCTGCTCAGGTGTCTGCTGGAGAAGGAAATCTTTGAGTTCTTAGAGAAATACTTGGGGGGAAATGGCCCTGTTGTGTTAAAGCACCAGGAATCTGACATCCCAGCCAGCTTTGTCCCAGCTGCCTGTGCAGCAAATCACTAAAGAGAGCAGGGGTTTGACTCAATCCAGCCTCTCTTCCCCTCTAAAAGGGCAATTTTAATTTAAGGAGTTTCAAAATAAGAAAAGAAAAACAACAAACCCCCCCAGGTACTGAGATCAGGAAGAGAACATGCAGCCTCCGCTGGAGCACGCAGGGAGGGAATGTTCAGTGTGAGAGGGTTTATTCTGAATGGCTGCAGTGCCTTGTGCTGCACAGCACTGGGTGTTGCAATCCCAGCTCCCAAACTGTATTGCTCATGCTGCAGCTGTGCAGGGAATGCCACAGCTTTGCCTGGCAAGAACCTGAACTGCAAATTTTGCAGAAATTGCGGCGAATTTCCACTGAGCTCAGCAGGAGCAGGTGAGCACAGGCTCACCTGGATTGGGCTCTTTGGCACTGTGGGATGCACTGGGGAGCCAGGGGTGGGGATGCAGGACACCAGGTGAAGATGAAGCATCCCAAATTCTGTCACTGACTCTGCAAACTCTTGAACAATTTGCTTTTGCCCTTGCCCATCTGATTGTCTTTGGAGTAATTGTGGCACTTTGTTAGGATTCCTGGCACTGGGCAAGTGGGTGCTTTGGAGGGGCCTTCAAGACCCCCAGGAACTGCCAGGTAGACAATGATAACTTACATATCCATCATTTTCCTGTCATGTGTGGAATTGCCTTATCCAAATCCAATCTGCATTTAAGTTGACAGGACAAATGTCAAAAAGTCAAGCCCTGAAAATGCTGCCTCTCTCCTGCTGTTCTACAGCGTTTGCTGCCAGTGCCATTGTGCTGCCCCTGTTTTGAGGAGATCTGTGGGGCTTGGGAAGGGGATAAAGGTTACAGCTGGTTTTTCTCTCTCCTGTAGGTTGCAAGACCAGACCTCCTGGGTGCTGGCAGGAATCTTGCACCTTCCTCAGGGAGAAGGATGGGATTTCTAGGTCTTGGACAGCCCCAGGGGCTGCTGCCACTGCCTTACTCCTCTTAAGTATTGTTCTTGGGGCACTGCCACTGCTACTGCCAGCACTTGAGGCTCCAGCTCAGCCCCTGCTGGTGCTGTTGCTGGCTTTTTTTTGCAGCTCTCTGGTCACACAGTTGTTCACTGCAAACCTGGGGCATGGGAGATTGGGAACTACTTGTCTTAATTTCTTTTCTCCTCTTCATTTGCTGTTCACTATCTCAGAGATGAGTATAAAGGGAGACACACTGTGCAGAAATAATGTTTATTTTGGGAATAATCCATGAGGTATTCTTCTAATCATAGCCTTTGGTTAGAGTAGGACTGAACAGTGTGTCTGTGCCAGGTCAAACCAATGAATTTGGGTTTGAAGGCATCAACAACCTGTGAGAAGATCTGGGGAAATTGGAGATTGGGGTAGAAAAATGTCTTTATTGGGTTGTTGGAGGTATGCAATTGTTGTAGGAGTTTTGCTGTTAGCCTAAAAAATAATTAATTCCTTTTCCATCTCCAAGATGCCCCTCAGGTCCTGCCTACAAGGAGTAGGATCAGCCAACATTCTCCATGAAGGACCTTCCTCTGCCCTGTGTCATTTGGCAAAACAACACAGTAGAATCTCCAGTGTTAGTTACAAAACACTCACAATGGGCATTTGCTAACTCACACACTGAATTTGCTAATATGTCTCTTCATAACTTTTATGTCTAGAAGCCCCAGCTGTGATCAGGGCCTTGTTGTGTGAGATGTTATGCAAATACATATTTTGTACAAACAGGATGATGAAATCACATGGAAAACATCATAATCAAAGCAGAAAAAGAGCAACAGGGTATTAGAAATCCAACAACAGGGGAAAGGGAAAAACCACATGGAGTTGCCTCTTCAGGGTCATGTGGTGGGCCACTGGCAAAGGCAGGACCAGCAGTGGGTCTCCTGGGTTCCAGGCTGGTCCTTATCTGCCATGGCATCCTGCCTCTTCCCAGCCAGCCCTGTGCTTTCCCAGGGCTCCTTTAAACTCTCCTGCAGAGCTGCAGCACTGAGGGGGTTCAGCTAATTCAATTTACCCCTCGTTTGTCAATCTGCTCCCCTCCCCAGAGCCCTGTGGCTGCTCTGTGCTGCTGGGAAATGAGCTGGGCTTGTTTGGTTTCCAGAGAGGAGAGAGAGCAGAGCTGGGATGCTGCATTGAACCCTGGAGATGCCATCCCAAGAACAACTTGTGGTCACAAGCCAGGCTACCTGGTTTTTAAATTGTGTCCAACTGCTAGAACCAGGCAACTAAATACCTCTGAAACTTATTAAATTAACCAGTTAGACCAAGGCAATACACAAGGTACACAGGCCAAAGAAAGCATTGTGGGTGTAACCTTTTGAAGGAGAATTTCAGTTGCTGCTGATCAGCCTGTTACAGTAAATGTGGTGTCAGTGTTTCCATATTGGTCTTTTTTTTTTTTCCCTTTTCTTTTTATTCCCCCTTTCTTTTTCCCCCGTGTGAAAAGGTTTGCACCTCATGAAAAGGTTTTCATATGCTGTGAAATGCAATGTGAAACCACTGGATCTTTGTTGCCCAAAGAACCCAATCTTTGTTACCCAAAGAATCTGCTCTGTTTATACAGGAAAGGAGCAGCCCCTAAACCTGGGGTTTGAACCTGATGCCACCCAAATGTTCGGGGAGCTCAGCTCGTGCTTGATTCTCCCTGTGGTGAAAAGTATTCCCTTTGGTTGTTGTTCAGCACTGGAGAGGTGACAAATGCATGGGTCAGGTACACCTATGTGGTTCAGCTTTGCTGTGTTTGTGATTTGTCTTGGTGTGGGGTGGCTGGGATGGGGGCAGGATGCTGCTGCATCCCCACAAAGGGCTCTGTTACTGGGCAGGCTCTGTCTCAGCCCACACAAACGTGCTGCACTTGATTAATCACCTTCATTATGGTCATATTCTCACCCAGCCAGGAGCAGGGCACTGTGCAGAAGCAGCCTCCCTTTGTTTCCCCTGGAGCTGCCAACCTGTTTCCCCAGGCCACACCTCCTTTCTAATTTGAGTGACAAAATTAGGGAAAAACTGGTTTGCGTCTTGCTCTTCCATCCGCCCGGGCATGTCTGGGAATCCCTAAGAATGACTGAATTTAGTGGTTTAAGCCATTTTCTTTTTTCATTTTTCCTTTTATTTTCTTTCTTCTTTTTTTTTTTATTTTTATTACACACCTCCCAGAATAACTCTGAAGTAGCTTCATAATGGAAATGCTGACACGACTCGATCGCCTCAGCCCCGGGAGTGTGTTCCACCTTCTATTGTTTGCCTTGGCCTCTGTAAATTGTGTATTGCCTCAGTTTAATTGATTAATTTAATAAACTTCTGCAGTGCTGTATCAGTTGCCTGGCTTAGCTTTTATCTACCAGGCTGATGAAGAAAGTATAAGTTTCAAAAGCTTTCCTGTAGGAAGTTAATCAAATGAAAGGTATCTCCTACTGTACTTTGCATGTATATCTTGGAAAGATGGCTTGAGTTGACACGTTTTTACAATTAAAGCATTTAGCAAAGCCCTCTAAAAATCTTTGTGTAGCTTAAAAAAGGGAATTATGCACTTAAGGCTGTGCAGTGCTTCAGGAGACATATCTGAATGATACCTAAGGCCAAATGACATTTTGGATGGACTCCTGGGACTGCAGAGCGGGGAGAAGGTCTTATGGAATGGAAGCCTTGCAATCCAGCCATGTGTGAGGCTTGGGTGACCTGCGCTCATTTTCTGGTTCTGGCTGAAGCTCCTCACAACCACCAGCAGATCCTTTAACACCTCTCTGATTTGTTCCCAGTTTTTCCCGTCCTGAAAGTCTCATCAGTTCCAGTTTTGAGATTTGGGGCTCGCACGCTGCAGTGGCGCTTTTCCTTTCCTGAGCTGGAGTAACGAGTCAGAGAGCTTGATGTAGGTGCAGCAAAGCCTCTTCCAGGCCAGTGCAGAGAGCCCTGGAGAGGCCCTGTGTGAGGGAGTGTTTGTCTGTGCTCAGCAGAGCCACGGAGCCCAGCGCACGTGTAACACGAGCCCATCTTTATCTATTTTAATCCCAGCTCCAGCATCCCAAGATTTAGGGGTATTCATCTATCAAGAGTGATTTAGATATACTTGATCATGCCTCAGGGCAGAAGGACAGCCTAGGTTACTTCTTGATATCCCTTCCAGCCCTGTTTTTTTTATGACTTTATTAGATCTGACAACAACAGAATGGTATACTTTGTTCCAAAGGCTCCGTCCATTAATTAGTACTTTGTGGTGCGCAGCTCCTCTTCCCTTGAGGAGCTCTAAGAGGTTGACAAGTGCTAATTAAGTCCTACAAGAACTGGTGTGTTGGGTAATTATTATTTTACAGGTAGAGAAACTGAGGTGCAAATGTAACCCACAGGAAGTTTTGGGACAGAGTCTCACTTCGATGCTTAGCATTTTAGCTGCTTAAAGTTCTGGCTGAGCTGTGCCTCTGGGCTGTTGTCAATGGAGAATAAGGTGGTGTTTCCCTCCTCCTGCCCACAGCTGAGCCAGTCAAGGCTGTAATGGGCTCACCAGCCACGTTTGGGCTGCATCAGCATCAGAGGGGCACTGCTGGTAAAACGAATCTGGCCTGCATGCCAAAAATAAGTTTATTTTTTCTCTATTCCATGCTTCCTGGACTTGCAGAATTACACGGACTTTAAAGGGGAGCTGCCCCAGAGCCTTGAATCAGGCCTCTTGTATGGAGAGGGAGGTAACCTCTTGCAGTCCATGCCATTTGAGTGTAATTTTCAATCAAACATTTGCCAGTGTAATTAGTCTACTTCAGAGTTCTCCGGTGTGCAGTGACGTGGCCAAGTGGCATTTGAGAACACTTGAAGAGGAAATGGGCTAATTAGTTTAGCTCTGGGTCAACAGCACCTCAGGAGCCAGACTGGGTCCCTCTCTGGGTTGCTGCTGTTTGAAGTTCTCTGTTCAGTCAGCAGTACCTGGCTAAAGGAGGGTCCCTGCTGTGGGTGCTGAGGTGTGGCTGGAAGAGTTTCTTTCCTGTAGCATCTCCCATTCCTGTCCTTCCATCTCTGATATTCCATCCCTAAGAGAGACAACATGTGCTGGTTTTTCCATGCTGCTTTTCCTGTGTCTCCTGCATCTCACCAGACCTGATTGCAAGGTTAGGTTTTGTGTGGAATTCCAGGAAAGCTCACTGATTCCAAAAATAATATTTAGTGTCCTTAATCAAATTCTGTCCTAAAGACTCAGTGATTCCACTGACTTCTTTGGGTCTGTGAAGTCTGTGCACAGGGATCTGAATTTGATCAGCTGTGGATTCTGATGAAGCAAATTTCATTCCACCAATCCTCAAACCTCCCACTTGTAAATTATCCAGCGGAATTCCCACTTTAGGTCTGCGCTCACAATTAAAGATCAGTTTTCCAAGAGCCCTTCCTGACTCCACCTGAAACACACATTAAATGTTGGCAAACCAGGAATGCAGACCTGAAGAGTACAAATTCCAGGGTGGTAGCAAATTTGTCCTTGATGTGCTGCAGAGGGGCTGGTTAGACAAGTTAAACTCCAATTAGCAGCTTTCGTGTGATGGAAATTGTTGTCTTGTTGCCTCTGTCCAGCCCTGTCACGCTGCTGCACATCAATTCCTTCCCCTCCTCCAGGGTGTGGTCTCCATTAAGGTGTGCAGGCTGTAATTTGTGGTGCTGCTCAGTTTAGCAGGACCACATTTGCCAGTGCAAGCTGTGCCTGGGTGAGAGGGTGAGGTGCCTGTTGCAGCCAGGAGGGTTTTTCCCATTCACACACGGTCTCTGGTAATCCCACAAGCCGGGGTGTGATGCAGCTTGGCACGGCAGCACTGGGAGGGAATGGGCTGGTTTATCAGGAGGAAGTGGTGAGAGTGCAGAGCTCAGGGCTTCTGGACAACTAACTAACATGATTAAGCAGAAGCTGTTTATTTTTTACATTAAGCTCTATTTATACATCTAAAATTACTGTTCACACAATCACACATTGATTGGTACTTCTGTCTTGTCCACAGGTTCAGCAAGCACCTTTCAGGAAATAGGATTGGTTACAGTCCAGTGCTTCGTGGCCCTCCTTTACCTATCTCTTGCAGTCTTGGTGTTCTGTTTCTCAACCTCTTCGTTCTTGTTTTAGAACAATTTACGTTTTAGTAACCTTGATGAATTCCAGAGGGTTCTGATAAGAATGACTAAAGACTGTTTGGCTGGAGCACACTGCAGCCTAAGCTGTTCAAACACATTGCTACAGTGGGAATGAGCCCCAGAGGTGTTCCTGCCTCATTTGTTCTCCCTGATGAAGAGGTTTTCTTTACTAGGACCACACAAGTAATCTTGTCCCAAACTGTGCTGGGTGTGCAGGTGTTTGTTCCCTGTGCTGTGTGAGGCTCCTGCCAGAGCAATTACACCAGGGCTGGACAGATCACATCCAAGGACTGCACAGATCACATCCAGGTGCTGCACAGATCACATCCAGGTGCTGCACAGATCACATCCAAGTGCAGCACAGATCACATCCAAGTGCTGCACAGATCACATCCAAGGACTGGACAGATCACATCCAAGTGCTGCACAGATCACACCCAAGGACTGCACAGATCACATCCAAGGACTGCACAGATCACATCCAGGTGCTGCACAGATCACATCCAGGTGCTGCACAGATCACATCCAAGGGCTGCACAGATCACATCCAGGTGCTGCACAGATCACATCCAGGTGCTGCACAGATCACATCCAAGGACTGGACAGATCACATCCAGGTGCTGCACAGTCTCTGTGCAGTGCCCATTCTGGGGGAATTCTGCCACAGAGTTGCAAACCTTAAAGAAACCATCCCTGAGGTTTGGAACATCTCTCCCTGTATTGGATGTTTCAGAAATGGGGCTCCTTTTCTTTCAGAAAGGAGAAAGGCATCTCCCAGCTATTTCCAAGGAAGCAATTCCAACCTGTTCTGGCAGCAGGCAGGTGGAGAAGGATGGAGAAGCATTGGGAGCAAGTAACAGCCCGTGTTTTTCCCATGATTTCAAGCCAAAAAGGCTTGTGAATGGACAGTAGCAATGCATCCTCCCCCTTCTCCACTCCTTGTGGGCCAAATTCCTCAACCTGTCCTGCTCTGTTGTGTGTCCAAATCTGGAGCCTATTCCCACCAGGACAGGCTGCATTTTATGGCTGTGCAGGAGGATGGGACCACAGGGAAGGTTCAGTATCCAAGGGCTGCAGCTGAGAGCCCAGCTGAGCAGACTGGGCAGTCCCCAGCTGCTAAGAGAGCAAATCAGTGAGCAGAAATGTCCTTGAGCATTGCCAAAATGGCCAATGGATCCATATCCATGTCCTAGCAGAGCTGGGCATTTCATGTGAAATCAGAGGGGAAGGACTGGCAGGGGACATCAGCAAAGCAATCCAGGGGATGTTAAACACCCCCTCTCACTGCAGCCAACCCCTCTGAGCACGTCCATGTCCATCTGGCAGGTAATTAGCTGGATCTCTGGTGGAAGAATCAATGAAGGGATCCCTCTTGCCACATCTCCTCATAAAGTGACTACTCTAATTTTTGTGACATCCAGCTGGAGGGGCTCTGTATCTGTTGTTACAGACCATTAAACTCCTTCAGATCCATCTATATATTTTAAGTAGTTTCTGACCCCTTGGTGACAGTGGCTGAGGGGGATCTGATTTTTTAAATTTTTTTTTTTAAGGACCATTTTCTTGGATGGAATGAGTCAAAAAGTTTTTGGCTAAGGAGGGTGCATGTTCACAGGCTCCTGTCCCAGCAGGCTGGGCATGGGCATGGGCATAATCTGCCTTCACAGCAGATTATTTATTTCCCAGCTTTTTATTTCCCACAGTACACCAAAATCTGTCAGATTCTCCCTGATCTTACCAGCAAATGTTTTGTCTCCAGCAAGAATTCCTCCAGTCTCTTAATTACAGTGGTCTTGATACTGGTAGGCACAAATTTTCCTGGAAGAGGCAGTAAGGAGTTGAAATGCTGCAGGGAATAAACAGGCAGAGCAGCCTGCTCCAAAAAGCTGCAAGGAAAATGTTTCTTAAAAAGCTCCTTGGATTCTGGAGGGATGGTGATAGTAGTGAAGGGACCAAAAAGGGGAATTGGCTCAGGTTGAATCAAATGCTGTTTGACTCAACACATAATGCTTCCTTTCATTAAAGTGCCTGCAATATTTTCTTGTTAATTGAAATTAATTTATTAATTTCGGTTTGAAAATGTATAAGCACTTTCAGGCTGATGACTTTTATTTTTTCAGCTGAAGTGACAAATCCAACATAAATTTGCAATGCTTTTATTGACCCAAATGTGCCTGTTTTCCTTGGGCTGGGATAAAAGTTTGAGCTGAGAAACTCTGCCTTCTTCTGATCTGGACACCTTCTGCCTAAGGATGCTTTCATTCATGAATGAAGGGATGAATAAGGAGAATCAAAGCAGGGAAGCAGTAGATGCTCTGTGAGGGCTGAGGATTTCACACAAAGAAAGAAAAAATTGACAGAAGTGGGCAGTGCAGATATGTGGAAGAAAGTTTTGTGTCCCTGTGTAAGGTGTGTTACGATTTCTGGGATGCTCCTGCATCCTGAATATCTGTAACTGTGGTGAGCTTCTGTAAGTTACCTGAGCTGGAGATCTGCATAAATAAAAATGGATATTTAGAAAAGTGTGGGGCAGCAGAGGAGTAGGAGACCTGACCACTCCAAACCACCGTTTCCAGGTCATCTCCATCCTCCACCTTCTAATCAGTGGTGGCAATGAGGTCTCAGTTGCTTATTAACAAGCCTTCAACCCCAGAAAACGTGCCCAGCCTATTTTTTTTTTTTTTGCTAAAAAAAGGGTCCTTTTCTTGCCTTTGTAGAACCAGAGATGAAAAGGTGAAGTATTCTTTAGCTGTTGTCAATAACAACAATATTTTCTCCTTGCAAAAGGACAATAGGAAAAGTTTACAACACTAATTGTCAGTGGAAGCAATTTTCTAAAAAGGGGGGGTCTGGGCTCAGCTGTTTAAATGTTTACTTGCTGGTGCTTGATTAAAAGCTAATTAGAGAAGTATGATTTTATGTAGCTTCTAAATCTGTGAAATCTGGTGTCACTCAAGGATTGAACTTGTAATTATATATCATGTGTGGGAAAAGTCCTATTGACAGTCCTCACTGATGTCCAAAGAAACAGCTGGAGTCAGTGTAAACATGGGACTCTGGAAAGGATAACTCACTGGGGGCCTGTAGAATTTTCCTCTAATACATATTAAAATTTTATAGAACAAGTATGGTGTATTAATATATCATATTTGTAAGTTGCTATATAAACAGGTCTATAAATATATATTACCTATTTATTAATTTGATTTCATAAACTAAACTAATGAGCTGAAACTTGAATTCCTGCTTCCTGAACTACTTTTTTCTCTGCTAGAAATCCGGGGGCTTAGGGGTTTCCTCTGAGAGAGGCAGAACATTTTTCTGGAAGGTGTTCAGAACTCAGATGTAGATAAACCCAATAAAAGTCGGGTTATCAAAAGCACCCGTATTGTGTTCAATATTCAATAAGGCTGAGGCTTTTCTGGAAGCTGCTGTTGTGGGGTGCCCAGCTGCAAACCTCCAGAGCTCCAGCTCTGGTGCCATCCTGAGTCCGTGCAGGGAAGCGCCTTTCCCAAGGGCTCTCCAGGCAAGCCCTGCTTTGGAGCCTCTCCCCAAACCAGCACAAAGAAATTGTGCTGTAAAAGCTTTGATAATGACTGAATGTGCATTTCTGCTGCACTTTGAGACTCTTCCCCCGTCTGGAAATCTTCCACCAGGCCCCTAAAGGCACAGGATAAAAAAAGAAGGTAAAAAAGTCCATCCATGGAGGATGGAAAGGGAAGGGCTGTAGTCGCTGTTTCTCATGTTTGCATTTTTCTTAAACTCTTTCCCAGGGATCAGAGTCAGTAAACAAGGTCACTCTATGTAAACTATCTTGTTTTTCACTTTTCCCTCTTCTGAGGAGGGACTTTGCTTGTTGACCCTTGGTGTGGCCAATGGGTCCAGGGATCCCACCTCTTAGGTGGGCACATTGTAAAAAGGTATAAAAATAGGTTCTGAGAATAAACCAGCCCCTTTTCAGAGCATCAGCCTTCTGAACCATGAGTCTGTGTCTCATTGATCGTGTCCCACAGCGACAAAGGGCAGAGGAAACATCGTTATGTAGGGCATCAAAATGCACAGACCTTCTACAAATCCAGAGCAGAGAACAGTTTGCCAGTGACTACCTGCTTTGGGAGAGCGATGGTACAATCACCAAACCCATTTTGAAATCCATTTCTAAATAAAAAAAAGCGTTTTGTGCAGTTGCAGTAATTACTGGTTGCTCTCTTGCAATAGCCTGGAGAAAAGTAACTCATGCGTTTGACAGCAAACATGAATATGCTTGTAAAAGTGAGGGGAATCGTTAGGCTTGTGTGAGCTTGAGCTCTTAGGAACAGCCCAGGAAGCTGAACACGGCAGCAAGTCACGACTTAGGGCCTGGGCTGAAGTCGAGGGGAGTTTGTTGGGATTAAATCCTACAGACAGAGGGAAGGCCTGGCTCATTTGGGCTGGGATATTTCATTCCCAGCTCCTTTCCAGCTCCCCCAGTGCATGTGCACGTTGCAGGGGCACACCTGAGGCCCCTAAAAAGCACTGGGAGGTTTTGAAGGACAATTGTCACACTGTGCAGCTGTGGTTCTTAGAAAAGCTGCACCTTGCTGTGGAAGATGGTGATTTGAGATTGTTGTCCACACCTCTGGTTTGGGTTGGACTCTGAGGGCAACTTCTGTCCCATCCTGGAATTCCTGTAGGAGGAAACATGATTTATTCATGAGGGTGAAAAGAGGGAGGACTGGGACAAATTGTGCAAATACTAAAAATTTTTTAAAAAGCAAACAAAAAGGTGTTTCAGTTTTGCTTCTCACTTTGCATGTGCTTACCCTGATTATTCCATCCAGTGAAAGTGCAGGCATGAATTTTCAGGAGTATTTATTGGAAAGGCTTATAAGGAAATATGGCAAAGCTTGCATGGGGAGTGAATTAATTTTACAAAGCTCTGTGCATTGCTGATTCTCTTTTATACACCTGAGCAAGGGACAGAGACACATCACGTGACCACCCAAAATTTCTACTTTGGCAATTTGAATATTTTAGATTTTGTTTGGACATTGGGAAGTTAGAAATAGCAAACATCAGTTTACAAATTCTTCCTGAACTGTGGAAAAATTCCTCAAATGAAAGGTGGGGGAAAAAAGCCCTCCTGATTTGCTGGAAGTCTGTTGACCCAAGGGGAAGATAACGTGCTGACTTGTTGAAGATGAGGTGTAAGAAGTGTACTGAGAATTATCATTCATGCTATAGAAATTAAACATGATCTCTCCCCATTTTTTATTTGCATCATCAAGTGCAAAACACAGGATTTTACAGCTCAAATATCCCACACTTCCTAATTAATGGTCAATTACAAATTTTCTGTTCACAGGGTGAGCGTTTCACTCCAGTTTCTGGAGGAACCAGCAGGTTTTGCTTGTGTTTACAGAGACAGAAGCTCTGCTGCCTGTTGGATCTACACATGTGGATGGAGAAGGACATTGGGAGTGAGAAATGAACTCTTCTCTCCCTAGCAGGGCTGAGCAAAATCCCTGTGGAGCAGGATTTTCATCTCCTTAGTGCTTGTGCTCTCTAATGTTATTTCTAGCTGCCTCCTGCACTGTGTAGGATTGCTCAGTCCCCTGGCATTACCTCAGTTATGAAAATGACAATTTCCTGATAGATTGTTTATCAAAGAAAATATTATGTCAATAATGTCTAAAAGCTGTAGCAACCCCGCTCCCAGCCCTGAGATGTAAATAGTCTGTTATCTCATGGCACAGCCTTAAATGACGCCACACATCTTGAAATAACATGTTCCAATGTGTCAGAGGAAGAGATTGTTAAAGCCTTTGCCTTATATTACGTGCCTGCTAGCAAATGGGTGGTGAGAGACCCAGAGTTTAATTTTTCTTTTCTCTCTTTTTTTTTTTGATGTCTATTAGGCAGATCATGCAACTATCTAAACACAGTTCTGGAAAACCTGTTTGCTGGCTTACTCACAGCCCCAAATGGCTTTGAGTTGCAAGAGTGTGGTGCCTAACCCTTCAGGGGAAAAGAAAAACAGAGCAAACCCAACCCAGTGCACCTTCTAGAACAACATCTTCCGAATTTGTGAAGACTGGAGGGGAGGAGGGAAGGGAAAAATGGTCTGTGTGTGAAACCACGAATTATATTATGTCTGCCAAACCCCTTTGAGAATTGGACCAACTGTCGGTTCAAATGATTTGTGCTTATCCAAACTTTACTCATCAAAGGTTTTTATGAGTTCACTTTGGCAATGGCTGTGTTTTTCCATGTGGTGAAATCATACACCTGGAAAACATGCAGCCAAAATGGTGTGGAGCCTGAATAACTCTCCTTGTTCTCCAAATGCTCTTGAGTTTTAAGCATCATGGTAGTTAAAGTGTTTGTGGTCCTATAAAATTTGTACAACTTTACAGTAAACCTGACTCTTGCATAACCCCCTTGGCCAGATGATTGGCAGCTTGGTTGTGATCTTGTAACACAAAAGGGAACAAATACTGAGTTTTAGTTTTTACTCCACAAAGGGAAGAAAGCTGGAAATCTTTGCCTTGGTACAAGCTGTGCATGGTGGCATGGAAAGCATCCTGCAGAGAGGCAGCCTAGGAATAACCCTGTTTTATGGTGTGCTTCACTAACAGCACACAGAGCCCTACCCAAAAGCAGTTCTGAATGGACAACAGCCACCAAGATGATTGCACTTCCCAGAAGCGATGGGGAGAGGCTGATGCAAGATACCAGCAAAAAATCCAAGAGAAAGGGAACGACAGCAGCAAGCTGAAGTTGACCTTGAAGTCACCTTGAGCAGTGTGTGTGTGTGTTGTTTCTCACAGCCTGCAGCAAAGCCAGTTGTGTTGCCCTCCTGATTTGCAAGTTGGGCTCTCCTGGGGCTGGTTTTGAGGCCAGCCTGCTTTTCCCGTGGGCAGGAGGGAGCAGCAGAGCTGGGGAGGAGAGCTGAGAAGCGGGAATGGTGGGATTGTTGTGGGTTGGCTGCTGTGCCTCCTGCCTGCACTGGCTCCAGACATGGTTCAGGAGAACACCAGGCTGTAGGACTGGCAGCAGAGGGGGGATTTCTGACCTGTGCCTGAGCAAAGGTTCTAAGATCTTGGTGTCAATTTGTGGCTTTGGCAACCTCAGGGTTAATCCTATTGGCGTTCTGGGCACTGGGCAGGGTCTCTGAGCATGGATGAAGATGTGCAACACTTTCTGTTTAACTGGAAGGCGTCCTTCCCTGGCAGTGTAATGGGCTTTTTTCCAGCTGTAATTAAGCTGGAGTTGTCTAAGAAAAAGGGTGCAGCATAATTCTCGAAGTGGCATAATGAAACAAAAGATACATTAAAGTGGTGTAACAAAACTGGTGAAGTTGCAAAGAATTCAGGCTACAGCGAGCATCAGTTTCTCGCCTGCAATGCCCAGTCACTTGTCTTTCTGTTTACACAACAAAATAGCCCGAAGAGAGTTAATATGTTTAGAAAACGGCACTTGCGTGTTTCTCTAAAGGGAGAGGAAACTCAGCAAATTGATGTGACTCAACAAATTGAGGATACAGAGCTGACCACAGCTCTGATTAAGCCATGTGCAGATTGGTTTGAAGGGCACTGGCCTCTGGCCAGGGAGCTCCTTCTCCCTTGCAGGGAGCACGGGACACTGAGCTGATGCTGTGGCTGAGGGATGGAGATCCCGGGCGTGGAGCCTCCACCACCCCAGCCCTGCAGAGCCCTGCCACAGGGGCCTCGGAAATGGCAGGGATTAAAAATAATGGAGGCAGCCTAAAAGGGAATTTAAAAGAATGTGAATGGCTTAATGCAAAAGCCATGAATAATGGTGCCTAAAACACCCGAGCTGTTAGTTCACTTCCCAGCAGTGAACTGGGCACAAACCTGGGCTGCTCCTGCCTGCTGCAATATAAAGGCCTTTGTTATTGCATTTATATAACAAGACCCCACCTAACATCTAGGCAGCCTTGTGTGTGCTTTACTCACACATCTAATTTAGTTGTTAAATATTGCTCCAAAACTCACACGTACACTGAAAGAACTGCGTATTGTCAAACTGGTTTGAAATCCATAAAGGAGCAGTGCTTAAGAAGGGTTGAAAGATGAAGAATTAAAGAGCATTCCCTTTCATTTAGTGGCCTTGTAGGGAGGAGAAAAGAATGAGCATGGTGGCTCACCGTGGTCTTGTTTCCTCTGTTGACCTGGGGTGGGTGGAGCAGGATGGTGAGGGTGTCCCCCAGCCCTGGAGAGAAGACCCTTGGGGTTTAACTCTGGGACAGAGTTGTTGGGTTCACTGCCCAGGCAGTTTTCTCCATTTCAAATGCATATTGGTGCTTCTTCCCCTTAAGCTTTAACTTCACAGGCCTGAGGAAACCCATCCTTGAGGCTGTGAGGTGTGGGACCCCTCCCCTGGTGTCGTGAGGCTGTGGTGGGTTTGGGAAGCTCTGGGGTCCCAGGGGTGATCCAGGGAAAGGGTAGGAACAGCTGTGAATTACCACGGAATCTCAATTAGGCCAAAACACTCGGGTTGTCAGAAACCCAAGGGATGTTCATGAATATCGGTGCTGGAATGATGATTTTTTTTTATTCTTTTTTCTTGGTGTCTCCTATTGCATTAGGGCAGGAATCCACAAAGAAAACCCCAAAGGCCCAGCCCTGAGGAGCCAGCAGACAAGTTAAACAGTTCACACATGAGCTGCCCTGAAAGCAGAGGGGAGGGGAAGATGCTTTTCATTTTGTGATGAGTTGTTAACTGGGAGCCACTTTGCCATGTGCTTGTGGGAAAGCCCAAGGAGGAGGCTTTGAGGACAGCCCATGGAGTTCCCACTGCTCCCCCTCCTAACCATTCTTCAGCACGGAAAGCTGATCCTGCTGTGAAAGCACCACATGTTGGAAGTCTGCCACATTTTATGGGTAATTCTGAGGGAAAATGTTCAGTCTGTGCCCTCATGTCCCTCTGCACTGCAGAGACAGCCAGTGCTTCCCCACCACATGGGAAGTTAGTAGGGATTGTTCTCCTTATTAATTATTATTTCTTAGGTGTCTGTGATGCTGGAGTGGTGGGAGAACCCGATCCAGCCTTGGGTGATGGGTACAGGGGGTATGGGGAGTTCTTCTGCAGTGAGCAGAGGTTTTCTCCCTGCTCTTGGGGCGTTCAGAATTACAAACTCTGCAGCTGTGTGGCTGTGGCCACCCCTAGGCTGGTTTAGCTCCTGCTGAAGTTGTGCCCTGCTCCTCACCTCCTCATCCTCTCGCTGCCCAGCCAGTTCCCCACAGAGGTTTTCCCAGAGGCTGCAGAAAAATTACTCTGCAGCTTCGGTTCTCAGGTGCCCATTACAGATATGTTAAACACATAAATTAAAAACATCCTCCCTGCTCCTGTCCTCCCCCACGTCTGGAGCACCCATCACATGACCTCCTGCTGGCCAGGGCTGATGATGCAAGGATGGGGATTGCTCCTGCTTGCAGGAATTGCATGGCAGCTCCAGCCACGAATTATCATTTTGTGCCGGTTGGCGCCGACACAGTAATCTCTGTGATAGCCTTGGGAGCAGCTTTGCCATGAGATCTTAGGAGTGATATGTTGCCTCCCTGTGAAAGTGCTGAATTAAACAACTATTTGCAAATTTTCATGAATGTGAGATTCCCTCCCCGCCCCCCCCCCCCCCCCCCCCCCCCGAATAAAACTGGGGAGCTTTCCTGAATCTGTGGAGATGATAGATGTGGAGAAATCCTGTGGTTAAAGAGTCTGCCCCTTTAAAATACCCTGCCCTCTGTTACTTTTTGTTTCTCTGGTAGAGATAATAGTTCTAAAAATTCCAGCATTATGGTTCAATATGTTCTGAGGGGAAGGAATCTGTAAATCTTTTATTATGAACCCAGGAGTTTTGCTCTGCAGCGTTCCAAAGCTGCCCCGTGTTTTACTGCATGGAGGAGGTGAAGTTTATTAAGCCTGTCTTCTTGTTGACTTTATGACTTTGATGTCACCCAAATTATCAAGTTCTTTGTACTAACATGTGATAATTTCTACCTGTATTGATAGACAATTATAAATGCAACTGCACCATATCACATGATGCTAAAATATGTGATTCATCTTTTGTTTCTTGTGAATCTAAAACCTGGATCTCCTGCCTTCCCAGGCAGTCTCTAATTTAGGGACTACAAGCTTAAGGCATCAAAATGTGCTCTGCTCTATCTGTGGTTGTCACAAGGAAGTGGATTCTTCACCCAGTCAGGCCAGTGAGAGGAAGAGCCTCCCTCCAACCTGTAGCTCCCCTGGGGAGGTGTCCCAGCCAAGTCCTCCTGTACCTTTGGCTCTTGTGAGGACAGCGGGTACATTCTTCCAGTTAATGGGTATTGAGAGTAGTGCTGCCTTAAGATCAAAAGAATTACTCTGGATTTGTACCAGGATAGCTAAACATGGAATCATACATAATTCCCAAGCACATTTGTCTTGCAAGAGCCACACCTGATCTGCCTCCCAGCTCTTATTTACATGACATCCTCGCTGTGTTGGGAACATCTGGGGTGGGGCTGCTCTCTGCCAGGGTGGGCAGAGCCTGGACCCCACCTCTCTGTGCCCGTGGATCCTGACTGCTCCCAGCCCTTCCTCAGCCAGCAGGAACATCTCTCTGCTGTGCTCCTGCATTTCTGTGGTGGTAGCACTATCCTCTTTTATCCCTGAACACAATGGGATAAAACCCCACACAAGAAAGACATATCTCGGATGTTTCCAGGATGTGTACATCAGTGATGCATGTGTAGTTTCTAGCACAGAGAGGATTAGAATAAATGCATTCTTAGTAGATACTGTTTTAATCTTCCAAGCTAAACTTAGATCTCGGACACCTGTCTCTGCAGCAGTCTGTCTCTTGAGCTCATGAATTTTGTGCACAGCTGTCAGTGCTGTATGTGGGGTTCTCTCTTTTCAGCTGGCTCTATTCCCAGTTGGCTGAAAAGTAGGAGCCTGTCTTAGAAAGAGAATTTCCACTCCTGCATACTTTGATGGAAACAAGAAGATATAAAACAAGATTTAATGACCTAGGGTTTTTTTTGAACCATTTATTAGCTGTTCTGTACATACTCAGTCTCTGGGGAACTAAGTTACATATTATGATAAGTATAGAGTGCCTGTTCCCTATGGACTTTGTTTCATGATTTATGTGGATAAAATAAAGCATATAAACCACATAAATTACCTTGGATAGCTTACTTTGAAATAGGACTCCGGGAAGTGCCAGGAGGTGGCCAGATGAAATGCTGACCTGAATCAGTGGTGCTAAAGTGGGTCCAGCATCTCCTGGCCCTGTCAAGCCCTTTCTGTAACTCTGAGGTTGAAGGTTACAAAAGGAGGAGAGTGCTTGTTCTTGGGAAAAACATCCACCTGTGTCATCTTCATTCCTTGGAGACTGATGAGATGGGATATGTCACAAATGTAATGGCTTCACCAGGAGCTTAGTGCTCAGAGGTGTCTGCAGAGTTTTGCAGTGTGGTTGACTGGAATTGGACTTCAGTGGTCCTTGTGTGTCCCTTCCAACTGAGGGCGTTGTGTGATTCTGTGACTGCCTCCTTTTTTTTCTCTGAGAAAGAGCCACCTGAGACTTTAAACCCCACCTTGCTCTACTCACCCTCTTCAAATGGGAACCAAGGCAAAGAAAAATGCTGCCCCAAAATGAAGAGTTGCCTGGTGAGATCTGCAATTTGTGTGGGCCTTGCCCTTGTCTGCCTTGGGTACCTTCAGCCCTCCAGGCTGAGCTACACATCTGGTGTAGCTCCAAGACAAATGTCCAATTCAAGCTTCTCAAAAGCAGGAGTAAATCCTGCTCAGAGAGAAATCTTGTTCTCAGATTGTTTGCCGAATTTAAGAAGCCTGGTACTTTATGAGGGAATCATAAGAGCGAGGCCTTGTTCTTGGTGGGCAGCAACGGGGATGCATTTCCAGGGGAAGGCATTTCCAGAGGGAAGCTCCTGTGGAGATCAGGTTTGCAGGGATGGAAATAGCTGGGATTTTTACCAATGAGTTCATCCTATGAGTAGTAACAGGGAAATGGAAACAGGGTCCAAAAGGTTCAGTGCCACTTTCTGCACAACGTGAGCCAGGCTTGGAGGATGTGGCAAAGTTGGAAGGTTTATCTGTGCTGGGCTGCTCTCTGGAAATGGAGACTTAGGTGCTGAGAAGAGATAACTGCTTTTCTCTCTCCTCTTTGCAGGTTTTCTGTGATAACACTGTGGGCACAGCAACCCTTTTGGGGAAGCAGAAAGCAGAGCCTGCCCTGGGTGAGCAGGAGCCGAGCCCCAGCCCCGTATCCTCCCTGGAAAAGAGAGAAGCAGCAACTGGAGGAATTTGGCTGGTGTTAGATGATACACCTACAGCAGCAGATAATGATTTGATCAATCGGCAGCCTTGTCAGATCAGACCCCAGATAGGGTGGCTGCGTGCCAGGAGCTGGATCAGAGAGACTTTGTTTGATGTTATCAGAGCACAATTAGGTTACATGCTTTGCTCCATGGCACAGGCCAAGTGCTGGCAACCAGGAGGTGAATTTTGCTGCCCTCAGAGGGCTGGGCACACCTGGCACCTCTGGTGACCCCCTGCCATGGCTGGGGCTTGCAGAAGGGGTGGCAGGAGGGCACCCTACAGTCCCTGCCTGGGTTTTGGTTCCTGTCAGCCAGCAGATGAGAGAACAAGTAGATTCAGTTTCAGGAGACCTCGGGGCTTAGTAAAAAAGAAAGCTCAAAGGAATTACTCTGTAGAAGAGTAAAATACCAGGTGTAACATGCAGCTAATTATGCCACTGGTTTACAGGATGGATTTTAAATGTTTCTTTCTGAAAAGCCTGAAAGGAAAAAAAAATCAAAGGGAAAAGATTGAAAAACAAGTATGAGAAGATATAAAACAAGATTTATATCTAAATAATTTCCTCTAATTGCTGTTAGAAGACATTAATTTTCCTTTTGATGCTCCACTTTACCTTAGGCTTTGCTGTACCTGCCAGGATGGCAGGGAGTCAAAGAGGATTAGCTCAGCAGCTCTCTGCCTTAGTAGCCTCTGTAAAAGATTTAGCAATGGGAAGAATATACAGGTTTAAAAAAAAAATCCTAATTTAAACAGGCCAATGTCAACCTTCATTTATCCCGTGCAATCACGATGACTTCACCAGCATCCTTTGGGTACAAATGAGGTAAAACCTGGGTTCAGCATGCCAGAGGGGTGTGTGTTGCTTTTTTAAAATACAGAAGTACCAAGTGTACCTGTGGCTGCAGCAGTGTCAGTGTTGGTTTCAAAATAATTTCAAGTGGGAAACATTTTGTCCATACAGCCAGCCAGCCTAAAGACCAGGACCAATTAAGTTCTGCCTAAATCTTGGTCTGGTAAAGACTTAAATAATGTAATTCTCAGGGATGAGCTATCCCTTTGCCAGGAAGGGACTCTGCCTGGGGAGAATCCAGACAGAAGCAATATGATCACATTTAATTTGCCCAGATTTTTATAAGCTTTTGTTCTGGTTTGCACATGTGTGGGCCATCTCTGTCTATCTAGGGTGGCATTTGGGCTGTGATTCCCCTGTTGTCCCTTTTCCTGGCCCCTCCATCTGAAGATTGCACAATTTTCTTGACAGTCTGGGAGTGCAGAGGTTGCAACTCCCCTCAGAGTTTGCTTGCTGAGGCTGAGGCTGAGCCTGGCACCGCTGCCATCTGGGTGGCTCAGATGCTTTTTCCTTCACCTCACGTCTTGTCAGAAATTTTCAGGCTAAGGGGCACTTCTTGATGTCTAACTGCACCTGAAATGCTGGATTGCTCCTGGTGGTTGTGGCAGCCACTTCCCCAGCTTGACTCCAAGGCACTGACACCCGCTGGGCTTGACGGGAGTGGGAAAGTCCACATTCCTCAGGCTGTGCCCAATATCTCCGCCTGGAAGTGTTGTTTATCAAAACTTCTCCTGGATGAACCTTGCGGTAATTCTCCATTAATTTATTTCCTCCAGTTATTACAATGAGTTCTGCTCAGGGGTATCCTGGAAAACCACTTGGAAGCAGCAGTGGGGAGAAATGAAGTGCGGTTGGCTGGAAGGAGCACCCTGTGCCACATCACAAGGCTTGATCTCTTATTTTCCCACTGCTTTAATCTATTCTGTTCTCTGTGTAGGGCTTAAACAAAAGTTACCTAAGAAGATCCTGTCTCTTTGTTTTTGTCCTGCATATCATTTTGCAGGAGGCAGCAGTTCCTGAACGCAGCTCAGAGCTCAGCACTGGTGCAGATGGGCCTTCTGGGTGAACAATAAAACCAGTGCACAAATAATGAGGCTCAAACGCTGCTTTTAAATTGCAGGTTGAAGTTATGAATAAATCCCCTCCTTCAGAGGGAAATATAGAAATATATAGTGTGTATTAACTGTCTAGTTCACTAAGGTCATGGTTTTCATGAGGGTCATTCTCATTTAAGCACTAATAAATACCCAGGCTGTCCAAAGGAGTTTTAAGTGTGTTGAAGACAGACACTGGTTGCTGAGCTCTTCTAAAAATCTGGTCCCACTAAATCAAGAGCAGACAGTCTCTCTTATTCATCTCCTTGTCTGGTGGTGGTTAAACAAATGCTTTTGAGTCTGAGGAACATTAAAATTCTGCAGCTTCCATAAATGACTTTGATTTCAAGATGAACAACGAGATGTTCCAATCAAAACCAAAACCACTGCAGAATGTAGCATTTGAAGGAAGCTGTGCTAATTTCTTCAGAAACAAATGTAGAAGTCAGTAACATGAAACAGCTGACCACGAGCCAGATGCTGCAAAGCGATAACAAGGAGTTCAGGAAGCCCCCAATAGCTTTGGCTTTCCAGAGAACTCAAAGATCCATATGTGCACCTTTAGGGGCAGAACTCCTTCACTGAATGCACCAAAAATAAGAAAAAGCATGCTTTTCTTATTCAAAAATAAGAGCAAACCATGCTTGCAGACACTGGTGAGTGAGCACCTCCTCACTGTGGGGAATAGGGCATTTGTCCCTTTGAATATCAAGTTAGGAATTACGTTACTTTGCACAAAAAGCAGCTACAGGGTACAGTTGATAATAACCAAAATACTTTCATCTGCTTTGATATGTTTCATGAATTCCCCTTGCCATCATATTTAGAATAAGCTCACAAACCCCTACCAAAATTACAAAATATTACTCAAGGAAACATGCATTATTTTCACTTCTGAATTCCTGCTCAAGAAATTGCTTCAGTGCCCCCAAATACGACCATGCCATCTATAAAATCCATTGCACCTTGCCTGTATTCTGACCCCCTGCACACTCTTTAATCACAATTTGACCAAAATTGACACTGAGTAATAGTGCAGACTCTGAACTAAGTAACAGTGGTTGGAACCTTAAGCAATACCAGAGTTACAGTGACTTTCTCATATCAGACATGTTCTTCTAAAGATGTCCTGTTCTGCTGTTAGGCTTTTCATTTTCAAAACAATAGATGAGTGTTTGGGAGTTGAGAGAAAGAAAACCAGTCTCCTACAGGAGATAAGATCTGATACAGAGACCTTGGAAAGAAAATGTGGCTAAATTTATGGTTGCTGGAATGGCTGTTCTGTATCTTATTTATCATTTTTTACATTTATCCCGATGTATATTTATTGTTTCTCAAGCAGTTTTGTGCCACTAAAAACGTTCTTTCCGGTGAATTCAAGAATGATTTAAATATTACAAGAAACGGACAGAATCTCACAGAACCTCCTACCTGAGGGTTTATCTGTTGAGGGCAGATGCTTTAAGTTGGTGCTCTGTGACACTGAGGTTTCTTTGCACTGAAGGGTGATGGCTACAAATCCATCCCTTGAGGGGCTTTGTTCAGAACTGGGGCCTGTACAAAATCATATCCATGAGCCCTTTGGAATTCTCGGGGGGCTGTGCCCTTGTGCCATGCCTGGGATCACACACAAAGCCCTTAGGAAGGCAAGGGGCAGGAATTTGGCATTTTCCAGTGCTGCCTCCATGTCCTGCCCAGCTGGGTGATGCACGACACCCCGTGTGTGACCCCTTGGCTGGGGGAGGGAGGGAGGGAGGGGTGCTGGACTGGGAGCACTGGGAGGAGGACCTCACATTCCAGTAGATAGGAATGTGCTAATAGCACATAGTTTTTTGGGGGGTTTTTTGGTTTTTTTGTTTTGTTTTGTTTGGTTTTGGTTTTGTTTTTGTTTTTTGGGGTTTTTTTGGGGGGTTTTTTGGGTTTTTTTGGGGTTTTTTTTTTGTTTGGTTTGTTTTGGTTTGGTTTGGTTTTTTGTTTTATTGGGTTTTTTGTTTCTTTTTTTGTTTTGGTTTTGGTTTTGGTTTTGGTTTTTTGGGGTTTTTTTTGGTTTTTTTTTTGGTTGGTTTTTTTTGTTTTGTTTTTGGGGTTTTTTTGGGTTTTTTTTTGGGGGGGGGGGGGTTGGGGGGTTTTTTGGGTTGTTTTTTTTTTTTTTTTTTCAGGAGGGGCAGCTACCAGTCTTTCTCAAAGCAAAACTCTCTTCAGGACTCACCTTCCCAGTTTTGAACATTATGACTACTATTTAATCTTCCAAAATAACACTGTGGCTGAAATCCCCACTCTCAGGATGCAGTGCTTCTCAGTCTTTAATCAGCCAGCAGTATGGATCTTTTTTCCATGTTTTTATACCACAAACATGTTGTGCTATCTCCACTCATTTGAGTTCTTCTCTTTCAGAAATTTACCCCAGCTCCCCTCAGCTGGTGACTTTATCCAGAGCCATGAACACTCATGACCTCTCAAAGTCAGTCCCAGGCTCTCTGAGTGACAAAAAAAAAAAAAAATCAAAAAAACCCACCAAAACCAAATTAGGGGGTGATTTGATTTTATTTTTAAAATAGTAGAGGTTTATTTACTTGCCTGGGAGCCTGGGGCATAGCCAGAGAGAGACCCAAAGGTGTTCACAGCCCTGGTTGTGCCAGCTATGCTAGACAGTGCTGCTGCCTTACATTAGAAAAACTTGATGATTAAAAAGAAACAGCTAGATATATCTAATTTAATAAGATACAACCCATGTGGATCATAAAAGGGAGATCATAGCTGATTAAAACTGCATGAATTGTTTTAAGTGCATTCCTCAATTTTTAGACTAGAACAAAGGAGATGACCTGATTTATCCTGGAATATGGAGATAGATAACAGCAACTACCTCGACTAGACTTTTCCTCTGCCAATTCAGGATTGTATATTTAAAAACTAGTCTGGACAAACACTAGCTGTGTGCCAAGCAACAATGTTTCCATCACTTCCCTTGGAAGATTATTCCATACACTAATAGATCTTGTTGTCAGGAGGCTTTTTCTTACAGCCTAAATCATTCACCTCAAAGCATTAAGGAACTCAGGCAAGAGTCTAATGGGTTGGGTGTTTTCCCCTGTGCCCTGCTCCTCTCCAGTGTCTCCAGGCTGTAGGCAAGGTATGTGGAGCTGCTGCTGAGCTGGATTACCAAGGGTTTGGGAAGAATCTGTGTGAAACAAGCTGCTCTGAAAAGCCAGCCTAGAGACTGGCAAAAAATTGGCTTTTGGACAGAAAGTAGAGGATGTCGCAACCAGGAAACAGTTCAGGATGGGGAGGTGTGGCAAGGTTCGCTTTTAGCTGCACTTTTGTTTCCCTTTTGCATTAAAATGGTCTTCACCCATTTTGGGGCTCAAAACAAATGACTGTTGAGGCAAAAGGAGACCAAAGAGAGGAGGTTTTTCAGTAATACCAGAGCAGTGCTTGACTGACCTGTCTGGATGTTTGTCCTTTTCCCCAGTCAGTCCCTGCTGTGGTACAGGACCATCAGCCTTACCTGCTGTGGGTTATCTGTAAATAAATACAACCAGAGCAGAAACAAGTTTAAATAAGCTGCCTTAATGTATTGGTCTGATAACAGATTTATGGGACTGTTTCCACTCCTGTGAATTGGCCCAGCTCCACTGACTGAATTAGGGCTGTGCAGATTTACACCAGCCGAGGATGTGTCTCATTGCGTTTAATATACCAGGAACTCTCGGGCCAAAAATAGCCATGGATACCTTGAAAGGAAATGCCATGTGAAATGCTGACTGAGAACAAGGCTGTTGGGAGGAGGAGGAGGAGGAGGAGGAGGAGGAGGGGAATGTTGGGGTGACTAATACTCTACGGCCATCTGCACAAATTGGCAGCTGCAAAGTAAAGCAGCAAGGTTATTGCAGTATACATGTATATCTATATATATATATAGATATTGAAGCATTAAGTGTAAAGAGTGCCGATATTCTGTGTGGAAGCATTCAGCATTAATCAGTGGGGAACATGAAATGGAACACGTAGGCCATTGTGTGAGGGTTTAGTTCCCT
The DNA here is from genome assembly GCA_016584745.2 of Phylloscopus trochilus trochilus. Classification (NCBI taxonomy): domain Eukaryota; kingdom Metazoa; phylum Chordata; class Aves; order Passeriformes; family Phylloscopidae; genus Phylloscopus; species Phylloscopus trochilus. The sequence continues at coordinate 6,925,524 of WQNJ02000022.1, forward strand.
CATCACGGGGAGCGCAGCGCGCGTCGGAGCGCGCGAAGGGGCAGCACAGGGCAACCAAAGTTACTCAGGGATTTGGGGAATGAATTATAAGGAAAGATTAGCTAGGCTTGGCCTCTATAACTCTGAAACAAGAATTGTTGAGTGGAGCAGCTTGCTGAGGCACGGTGATACTGAATTGGGAGCTCGGGGAAATAATTCCTTATCAGAGCTCTCTGACAGACGTGCTGGAAAAAACGCCAGGCAAGATTTGGAGGGTGAAGCTCTGTCTCTGTGTGCTGAGGCTGACCCTGAATCCATGTGTGGGATTTGAGTGCAGGGATAGATGAGAGAGTAGGGGGAGTCTAGGCACCTGAATTTCATTCCACTTTTGAACTTACAGGATACTTTTGTGGAGAGGGAATTGAAAGAAGGTGAGACTGTGGCCCTGCTGAGCTTTGGTGGTGCTGGCTTTTGCCAAGGCACTCCACATTCCTGGTTTTATACTGGACTCCCTCACTGGCTTTTCAGGATTTAAAAAGAGTGACCTTCAGGCCTGGCATCAGGTGTGTTTTTATTTTCAGCACATTGTAGCTTTCATTGTGGTATTTCCAGCCAGGTTTTCTGGAAAGCTTTTTGGAGAACACATCCTGGTTTAGCCTTTCCATATTGAGGATCTACTTTCAGCCTACACTTATTATCCTTGGGAATCAAACCAGGACAGTTAACCTCTCTATGACATCTTAGATCCTATCCTCATTGTCTGTACAGTGAGAACAGAGATGAGTTTCCAGTGCTGTGCTGATCTGGACATCTGTGACCATCTCCACACATGTGGAATTTGTGGTGTAATGAACATCTGAAAAGGGATTTGAGGTCCTTGTGTTGAAGGCCCATGTCCTGTAAAGCACCACATTGTGGTTATTATATTCCTCCTCACTGATGAGCTGTCAGGGACACAGACTCAGTGCCATTTGGCTGATGAAATGGCAGAACACCAGTGCCAGCACCACTCCATGGAGCAGCTTCCAGGGATCCTGCTGGGCACGGCTCTGGGAAGGTCCTGGCAGCAACACAGGCAGTAGTGCTGCTCCACTGCTCAGCGGCTCATCCCAAGGCTCCAGAAGTGCTCTGCCCATCTGAGGGCTCCAGAGCACTCAGGAAACTCCAGGAGATCCTCACCAATCTGATGGGAGTCCTGTCCCAAGGCCATGTCCCAGTCATGGTCCTGTCCCAGTCAAGGCCTCCATGGTTTGTTTGTTTTCCTGATTTCCGTCTTGGCCATGATGGAAAATGCTGCACTGATGCAAAATTAATCCACATGAATTTTGCCAGTCCCACCTCCCCTGGCTGGCCCTCTCAGGGTGTCTCTTGCTGGTTTTATGTAGGGGGATGCAAACCACCCTTTTTAAGAAGACCCAAGGCTCTGTCTGTTACTCTGGATAAATCCCACCACCTCTGCTCTCCCATCCAGCCCTAGGAAAGGCTCCCACAGAATTGTGTGGATGTTCTGGGGATCTGTACTTGCAGTAATTCCTGCACCACCCCACGGACAGGCAGGAGTAAGTGTTTCAAAATAATGGAAATACAGCAGTGTCTGCACGTGAATCACAACTTAATGTTTTCAAGGCTGGGAGTGAGAGGTGGAAAGGAAGTTGATGTGAAATGGAGCCAGAACACACTGTTGGTGTTTTAGCTGGGGACTCTCTAAAAAATGTGCTCCTTTCTCAGGGCTGAAGGCTCCTGAGGAGCAGGAAGTGTGCTGCTGGCAGAGCCAGGCAGGAATGAGCACAGGAGATGGTTTGGCATGAGCTGCTTTTCCTGGTGTGCTACTGGAAAAGAACTGATGGAGGTGTTGTTCTGTTGTATCCCATGGTAGCCAGTCCCACCTCCCCTGGCTGGCCCTCTCAGGGTGTCTCTTGTGTAGGAAGATGCAAACCACCCTTGTTAAGGTTCATCTATTTATTCATTTATTTTCTTTAGCTCAGAGTGACCATCGCTGAGTTCAGCAAATCTTCTCTGCAACAAAGGGAAACCCAGACAAACTTTGGGTTCTCCCTGTGAAGGGCACCCAGCAAACCCATCCCATGATCTCCTGGGGTCACCACTGCATGGTGAACTTCAGGTGTCTGGTCTTTAGCTGGTGTTGATGGTTTTTTCCTGTTTTGTTTTGGTTTTATTCTTTTTCTTTTTTTTTTCCTTTATCCTCAGGATAGTTCAAATGAGTTAATTACTCCAAGGTAAAGGAGACATCTTTTAATGTGAAGGCTACCCCTGCACATGTGAAATATTTAACACTTGGTATGCTGAGACTTGCTCTTCAAAGCATTTTCTTTAGCTCCAGGGGTAAATAGTGTTTGGCAAGGATGATTTAGCAGGCACCAGAGGGAAGGTGCCACCAAACAAGGAAATCACCCAGACACCCCTCCCGTTTTCAAACTAATTTCAATACACCCCATGCACCTTGTTGTACTGTGCTGCTGAAACCTGGAAGGTGCAAAGGAGGGGCACACATTGTGTCCGTGGCAGGAATCCCATTTCGTCTTGTACATTTTATTAGCATCCTTTAACATGTACCAAACATTCTATTGGCATTGACAGAAAGAAACACACTTGATTAGATTGTAGAGGCGTGATTTGGGATGTGCATATGGTTAAATCCCTCATGTTTTCTTTACAAACTAATTCCTGGCCAATTTGGCTAGGTGAGCCAAAGCCTTAAATGGCTCCCCAGCATTGAAACTTTGTGGAAAATTTTAGTCTCTTTGATGAAAGGCTGTATCCACAACACAGAGATCTTCTGAATCTCGGTATAAGTGCAATGCTGAAGAGTTTGTTTCTTGAAAAAAAAAAAAAAAAAAAAGAAAGAAAGAAAGAAAGAAAGAAAGAAAGAAAGAAAGAGAAAGAAAGAAAGAAAAAAGCTAGAATTAGTGCCATAATAAAGCAGACAATTTAAATGCAAACTAAAAGGAAATTAATTTTAGGGGGATTTTTTTTGATCTGCCGTTCCCAAGAAAAGCTCTTTTTTTAATGGCTCAGAAATTCAAATACTGAAAAACTCAGGGGTCCGGCCAAAAATACTTTTGTTTTTAGGCATTTTGTTTTTCAGGAAAAATAGGACAAAAATTTTCCACACAAACCAACACTTTTCACAACCTTTCATGTTTCCTTGGAAATTTTCCTTCCAATTTGTTTTTGTTGGAGAAGTCGGGCTCCACCCGCCCCCGGGGAAGCCTACCTGACTGGAGTCCTCAAAAGCAGGTTAATGCAAAGTTCCTCCACTTAGCTGAGCTCTGTGGGCAGAGCAGGGTTATCCTTAGCACAAGTCACGGATATTCCTGGGTGTCCTTAACCCTTCCTTCCCCAAGCCTCTGCTGTGGCACCCTCCTGGTTATCCCTGCACAGCTGCCACCTGGTGACTGTGGGCATCCCAAGGGAGCTGTGCAGGGCTTGAGGCTCCTGCTTGGGAGCTCTCTCCTTAGCTCAGGCTTGGAAGGGAACCCCAGGAATTCCCAGGCAGAGTCCCAGAGTGGTGCTTCTCTCAGTCCTGTGCCCCAGGGCCAAGGCTGGCTCAGTCCCTGAGGGGTGACAGGGTCTCAACGCAGGAGTTTTGCATTTCTGGAAGCTGGAGGGGAAAGGAGGAGCCAGGAAGGAATGCAGAGAGGATTGTTTTTCTGCTGGGAAAAGGTGTTCTGCAGGCAAAAAAAAAACCAAACAACACCCCCCCCCCCAAAAAAAAAAAAAACCCAAAAAAACCCCGCCAAAAAAACCAAAAAAAAACCACCCCAAAAAACCCCCAAAAAACAACCCCCCCCACAAAAAACCAAAAAAACAAAACCCCAAAAAAACAAAACCCCAAAAAAAAACCCCAAAAAACACCCCCCCAAAAAACAAACAAACAAAAAAAACCCAAAAAAACCCCCCAAAAAACCCAAAAAAACCCAAAAAAACCAAACAAACAAACAAACAAAAAAACCAACAAAAAAAAAAAAAATAAAAAAACCAACCCAAAAAAAACCCACAAAACCAAAAAAAAAAAAAAATTATGGCAGTCCCCAGAAGCTTTAAATCTGTTGTTTTCCTGGAGGAGTTCTGGCTCTGAGGAGTTTCTGCTGTCACTGGCAGGCTACAGAAAGTCTGGTGCTTGGAGATGTGGAAGGCACCCTGTCCCCATGTGGGTTTGGTGGCTGAAGAAGGGCTCTGGGGGTTCCCAGGTGTGGATTTACCTGGGAACTGGGCAGCAGGAGGGACAGCGTGTCCCTCATCCTCTGCTGATGCACGAGTGGCCGTGGGCCTGCAGGTGCCCCTCTCTCCCTGCCACCACCCTTGTTACCTTGGCCCCAACACCCAGCTTTTTCCATGCCTGGATTCTCTCTGTGCTCCTTTGGCTTTATCCTGTTAGGCTCCAGTTTTCCAAAGTGTACTCGGGGTGCTTGTCAAAAGCACCGAGAATGTGCTATTTTTACAGAAAATCAATGGGGTTTCGCTATTAAGTGCTTTCACCTGAGCCTTTTGAAGATGTCCCCCATCAATAACCAAACAAAAGCAGAGCCCCGTGTGTGGGTGAAGGGTTTGGGAGCTGGAGCCGGGAGGGGAGGAGGACACGGCTGCAGCAGGAGCTGCATTAGCGGGGATTACCCCGGAGCCGCGATTTCCACCGAGAAAAGTTCACACCGCCCTTAAAACGTTTATTCTCACAAAGCGAGGGTGCCGCAGAAGCAAAACACTCAGCCTTTTTAATGTCTTGTATAATTAAGGACCACTTTATTTTCTCTTTTTATTAATGACTTACCTTTAATGTTAGCCCGATGACACAGTTGTGTAATTTAATGTGAAATGTATTATTCAGCTCGCTGCTGCCTTACAGAAAGGTTTTGACAGGCTGGAATGGGTTTGGTTTCAGGACAATAAACCATCTTTTTCATACATGTTGGGAAGAAACTTGAAGGAAGTGAGGTGGTTCTTTCAGGAGTTTGATGGGATTATTTTTTTTAAAAGAAAGTGTAGCTGAAGGAGAAAAATCCAGTAAAGGCCCTATCATAGCAAAGGCCAATTAGTTGTTCAGTCCCCAAATCAGAGGAAGCATTTAGGCATATCCTTAAGTCTCACTGGGGGCTTGCCTCAATGAAGCTTATGCTCTCTTGACTAAACACTGAGTTTAAGCAATTATTTACCCTTTGCATAGTGAAATTTGGAGAAAGAGATAGAACATCTTTTATTAAACCAGTGTTTTGTAAGGCACACCAGCACGGCCTCTGTCTTTGGAAAAAAGCTGAAGATTAGCAGTCGCCTCAAGTTAAACAAATTTAGGAATGTTTCTGTGATTTTTGTTGAACTGGGGGGCAGAAATATTAATAATTAAACAGACTACATGAAGAGGCTTCCTGTGGGAGCAAGTGATTTGATTCAGTGACCCAGTCCTAAATTCCATTTGCTGAAACAAAAAAAAAAAATCGTATAGGGGAAAAAATGAGAGAAAGTTTGTTGCAGTCTTGTGCTTTAGACTTCCTTCCAACTGAGTGAAAATGTGGAATCTTTTTTTCTGGTGCCATTTTCCTAAGAAACAGAGCCAGTGCAGTCAGCCTGTGGTGCTCAGTGACTGTGGATCTGGTGGCTGATTTCTTCCAAACTGGATGGAGGTTTTGGCAGAAATCTGGTTCCTGTGGGATGAGGCGGCTGGGGAAAGGAGAATTCCCAGATCCAGGTCAAGGTCTGCCATGCTCTGAGGCACCAGAGCATTCCTGGGGCACAGAGCAGAGGACACCTGGCCCAGGGTGAAGCCCTGGTGGGGAGGAGCACTCAGGCCATGGCACACACCCTCCATGCAGGGGCTCTGCCCGTTCATTTCACTGCTTTCAGGCTGCCTCAGCTGCTGGCCTTGATCTCTGATTTCTGTACAGGCAAGAAACTTATTTGTACCTATGCAAAAATCAGATTATTTTATCTATCCCTGCCTGCAGATTCCTGAAAAAAAAGTGCTTAGGAGAAGTTTAAATGCAGATTTCTGTCCAAAATCAAGACTTTGGTACTGCACTGTCAATTCCTCCAGCACACCAGCCCTGATGAAGGTAATTTATATTCCCTATAAAGCTGTTCCTAGAGTATCCATCCACCCCTGGAGTGTTCCCTACCTGCATTCCAGCAGCCTCAGCCAAGGGGAGGATGCATTATTCCTCTTGTGGTCAGAATAAAGGAGTGACCAAAGGTGCACAGAGTCACCCCCTGAACACAGACACCCCCAGCAGGAGAGCTAAACCACCAGGGTTTTTCTTCCTTCCTCCCTACAAAAAGGAGATGATTTGGAATCAGACACATACAGGAGGGAAGAGAGGTCTGCACTTAGGGCAGGGCTGTTTGCTGCCTGCCCTGCAGCACTCCCAGGACCCTCCTGGAGTTGGATGCCAGGTACAGGGGGAGGCTGTGGAGAGGAGCTGGTCCCACGTCCCGCCTGCGTTAGGCAGCACTGATATGCTTAAATTATGATCTTGCAATTAAAAACTGTATTAAAATCTTCTGCTGGTTCTGGAGTGGGAAGCTGTAGTAAATCAGATAGCTACATGGAGACTCTTAGACAAGTTACAAATTATTCATAACCAATTATGTAAATTCCTCTGGAGCTGTAATAGTAAAAAACATCCCAGAGCCCTGTACAAAAAGTGGGTTGGTTTGGGTACCCCCAGAGAAGGAGCAGCACTATTATTGTTTAAGTCTACTCTGTAAATGTGTTAATGGATCCACTCTGAAGTATCTGAGGGGAGAAAGAACAGACGCAACCTATTAACTGCCCATGTCCTAGTAATCATCGAATAAATTGACTTTTATTGTATCCAAAAGTAAGAAATCTTCTGGGATAAAAAAAAACCAAACCTTTTGCTACTTGGCTGCTGATAATTGGAATCAACAACTCAAGGAATTAAGGAGGCTAGATCAGCTACATGCTTTTAAAATGATTTGTAGCTGATGCATTGCCAGTTATGCACTCCATGGGCTAATCTCTAATTGTATTTTCGTGTATGGCTCTGGACTGAGTGGGTGATTTATTTGACACACGGTTTGATCTACTCATCACCAGCCCTTTACATACAGGGTTTGCCATTCCAGATTGAGCTCTTTGTCCAACAAGTCCCATCCCCTGCCTTTAACAGTGGCTGGAAACACTTTTCCATCCAAAGGGCTGGGCTGCTGCTGGAAGTGCTGGTGGCAGGGATGGCTCCTGGTGGCCCCGTGGCTCTTCCCACTGTCACCTCCTGGGTGACAGAGACCAGAGGCAGATTGCAAGGCTGCCTCAGAGCCAGGAGTTGTTGTCTTTGTGAGCTGCTTGGGAGCCAAGGGGCAGCACCAGGACCTTCCTGTGCGAGGAACCAGTGTGGGTGAGCTCCAGTTCAGAGGCCGGGGAGCTTGGTGAGCTCAGCTGTGGGAGATACTGAATCACTCACTCTCTCTCTCACTCTCTGAACTTGTTTCCACCCACTCCTTCTCTTGCATAATTAGTCTATAAGCTCTCCAGGGCAGGGACCATCTTTTTATAACCTGTTTTGTGTAACACCTAACACACAATGGGGTGCCAGTCTTACCTCAGGCCTGCAGGCACCGCGCTGCTGTGGATAATTAGTATTTTTTTAGGCACCTCTGCAGTACAAATAACCAGGGTGTTTTGTTGTTGTTATTTATTCTTGGCCAAGGCCTGGTGAAGGCAGCAGATCACAGAGGACTGTGGACAGGCTGAGTTTAGAGAAGAGCAGACACGTGAGCTTGTGGTGGAAGATGGAAGGGCTCTGCAGACCTCTGTTTTAATCCTGGCTCAGCTGCTTCTCTAGTTACTTTTAACTGTCCACTTCATTACTTCTCACCAAAGTTTCCTTGCTATGAAAAGCGTAATTAAGGACCATCTCTTTTGTGAAGGTCTGTTAGAGGTTTGGCTAGAGCAGAAAGGGTAAGAAATTAGACATGGCAAATTCAGTTTAATTGTTCCTTGCCCTTGCACAGAGCAGAGGATGTTCTTACAGCACTTCAGTAACGTGTTCTGCTGTGGGTGGGCAAAAGCTGGGAGAAATCACAGAAGATCAAGTGCCAAAGTGTGTGTGTGTGCTCATCTGACCAGCTGGGTGTGCATCACGTGCGTGAGAAATGCCTCTTTTTTTTTTTTTTCTTTAAATTCACAGAACTGCTCTTTGTTTCCTTAATCTCACCGTGGATGGCTTCCTCTCTGCGTGCCCATGCTGTAATTCCCCCAGTAGACATCTGTCAGGAATACACAAAAACGAGCAGAGCTTTGATGCAACAACAGAATCCTGGAAACTAATCAAGAAAAAAAAAAAAATTGCCCTTGTAAAACTGGGTCTGTAATTATTATGGGAGCCAAGATATTGAGATAATAAGGAGACAGCCCTAAATAACTTGGGGGAATTACAGAAGGTAATAATGTACTGCACCACTGCCAGACAGGGTTAGACAGACAGAGTGGCTTCGGGTTTTGGCCTGGGTTCTGCATTGTGTTAAAGCTGCTCCAGCACTGCCAGACCGAGGGAGGAGTGTGAGGAGAGGGGCTCTGCAGGCTCCTGCCTTGGGCTGAGCCTTCCTGGGCTACACTGGGGGATCTGCAGCTCCTCACCCCCCTCATCCTGCATCCTCCAGCCCTGCCCTGCACCCCAGAGCTGCTGCAGAGAGGCCTGAAACCTGTTCAGTTTGGGGGCAGCAGCTCTTCCTTCCTACGTCAGCTTGGCCTTGACATCTCCTACCCACGAGATGCTCCACTCCCTGCCAGCAAACCTGCCCTGAGCACAGAAATCTCTGCAGCTGCCCCCCTGCAGTGTGATACCAGCCATGCAAAATAGGCAAAGGGTTACCAAAACCAAAAAAAAAAACCCAAAGAAAAAAAAAACACCCAAGCAAAACTGTTGCTGTCTCTGAGGGAGGGAGTGTCAGCTCGGCTTTGCTGGTTATGGTAAACTGTTGTACACAAGCTCCCTATCCTCAAACAGGAATCCCTGTGCCAGAAAGTCCATGTAGTCTTGGAAAACAGATGGTGTGGGAGCGAGCTAATCAGGAGTGGTTGCCCTGCTTGCATTTGTGTGTTGCCAGAAGAGTCAAGCCAAGCTCCCGTTGCTTTTTCACAGCCACCTTCAGCAGGGCAGGAGCAGCCCAAATCCTCCTGCTGAGGAAAAGTGCTGCTGCAGCTCCAGAGAGCTCTGGCATGGGCAGCACAGCACTGTGGTGTAGACATATCCTTTGGGTGTAATAACAATAGAGAGATGAGATATGTCCTTTTCAGAGGGTTTGGAGCAACGGGGTGTTAAGATAATACAGGCAATCAAGCTCAAAATGTATCTGGTGGTGGTTTCTAACCCTGCTGGTATTTCTCCTCGGGGTTCAGTGTATTAGAAGAGATCAGGGGCGTGTTTTAAAGTATGCAGAACCCACAACCAGGAGTAGAGATTTCCAAGGATCTTAACACTCCTTTAGACAAACAGAAATCACCCCATGCTGCAAAGCTGCTCTGCAGTCTGGGGGGCTGATCTCATTTGGAAATTCAGCTTTTAGGTGCCATCGATTTACTAATCATCAAGACAAGATCTCTGCATCTTTTTTTTCAGAGAAGCAACTGCTGTTTAAAGACACAAATCCACATGTATATTATTAAACTTATTGTTTTACGAGGATATTCCAGCTCCAGGATGGGGATGGAGAGCTGTTATCCCTTCAGCCCTCAAAACTGAATCTTAAACAACAGCCTCTTCACTTCTCCACTTAATCTTGGAGATGCACTAAAATATTCTGTGCCTTCCTTAAACAGAAGAAAAAAACCCCATGAGTTTCAGGTGTGTGAGCACTGAAAATCCCAGTGAATTCCACTGAAGAGTCCCCTGTATAGCAGCACTTTCCAGGGACACTTCCTACCTCTCCTTTCATGTCCTCGTACTCAGTACCTGGAGGAGCATAGCATGCTACTGCTAAGTGCTTTTAAATCAGGATTTTAAAACTTCTCCTGTGGTTGCCCCTGTTGATTACAAATCTGGGGATTTTCCCCTACCAAGACCCAGTGTTTTGGCTCCAGCACCCTCATCAGCTGTAATTACTGTGCCCTTTTACATGGAAAATGTGATCAACTTCAGCTCCTCTGAGCTGCTTCATCCATCTGCACCTGTGGCTATGGAGGGAATGGCTCATGCTGGAAATTCTGACTCTATCAGAATGGCAATTATTAATCCTAGGAACTGCATTAAAAATATCTCCCTTTTTATTAGCACTATTAAGAGAAGTCTTATTCTTGATGATCTGCTAATCGCTTGTCATGTTAATTCCAACGTAAAGTATAAAAGCCCTTCTTTAGTTTGAGTGAAAATCATGTGTTTAAAGACACAGGAATATAGCTGATGAATTAATGTGGTTGATTGAGGGTAAATATGGCCAGGGTAGACCTCTTCACTCCCTGCTCTCTTTAAATCCTGTTTAATTCACACAGCAAAATGGCCAGAGGCCTTCTGGATTTCAGTGGGCTGTGCTGAGCACAAATGGCCTTTGCAAATCAAGAGTTGGAGCTGAGCTTGATGGGGTGTTGTGTGGCACTCTGCTGCTATCAGCCACCTCTGCCTGTCCTGCACCCTGCCACAGCTCATAGCAGGGCTGGGATTCTGCTGTGGCTTCAGGCTCAACAAAAATCTCCCCTGATGGGACCAGGAAAAGCAACTCACAAAATTTGCTCGTTCAAATACCTTCTTTGGGTGCTTCAAATCAACCATGGGTAAAAAGACAAAAGTTTGTGTGTCTATGCACAAACAGGAGAGGGAGAACAGGAGCAGTTCCCAGGCCCTGCAGGAGCCCTGTAAGGCTTTGCATGTTTGTCCTGCTCTGCAGCACCAGTTCCAGAACCAGAGCCAGCTTTCTCTGGCCTAAGCCCTGTGCTCAGGTTAAGCCTGGCCAGGGAGCTGGGAGGTGCAGATCGAGCATCACCTGTGACCTTGTTTCCATTTTCACTGCCCTGCCTGTGTCTGCTGGGCTGTCCCAAGTCCCTCTGTGCATCCCAGTGTCCCTGAGCCTCCAAAATCTGCTCGCACAGAGCAGAGGTGGGGCACTCCAGCCCCTTTTGCAACCACTGCTCCTCCCTCTGCTCCTGCCTGGGTGGCTCAGCAACCACAGCTCTCATCATTAGCAGCCACTGGTGGGTCCCAGATTTAGCCCTGTCACCACAAACCCTCTCTTTTGCTCCAGCTTTAGCAAGTGGCAACTCCCTTAATTACACATTTTTCTCTCCTCCACCCCAGCTACTGCACCCGGGGCTGGGGGAAGGGAGAGGAGAGCAAAAAGAAGGAATCAGAGGGGGAAAGTGAAATGAGGAGCACTGTGGTCCATCCTGCTGGCTATAGCATAACTGTTCCCTGCAGCAGGAGTTTAGCAAAGCCCTGGCCAAGTGTATTTTCTGCTGGGGCTGCAGCTTAGGACTGGATTTTGGGGCTTCCCCCACCTCTGTCTTTTTCTTCCCTGCTCAAGGAAGCTTGTAGTGTGCCTCCCCTTCTCTGGCTTGGTTTGGGGGGAACCCAGCTTTGCTCTAAGCCCACCACCATCTCCTCAGGCATCCTCCAGTCCTGGCCAGGGCTTTCCAGGTCCCTTGTTCCTCCCTGCTCCTCTTTCTCTTTCCTTTGCTGCCCTCTATCCCCCAACCTTGCTCTGCTGCCTGGGACACAAACCTTGAATTTGCTGCATAGGCACAAAATCCTGTGAACTGCTGCACCTTTTGCACATGGCTAGGCCAAAAAGAAGTGTAGCAATTTGCTTGAACATGTGCACGGGCAGTATTAATGCAGATCAGTTGCAAGAAATAACGTAATACAGATTTGCCAACGTATGTATTGCATAAATGCTGACAGGTGCTGACAGAAGTGTGTGCGTAAACATTTAATAGCACTGTTAATTCATAGCACAACAGTTGCTGTTGGCATGGCTCGGAATTTATTATATTTTGCTATTTATTCCTCGTCAGCTTGTTGTCCATCATCCTCCCAGATGGCATGTCTGCCGCGATTCCTTCCTCCTCACATTTGCATGATGCTTTTCCTGGGAGGGAAGGCAGGGTGGCTGAGAGCTCAAGTTGTGCTTGCAGGCTCCCAAGCCTCCTTTCTTGTTCAATATAAGCCCACTCAGTGACTGTGAAGAGTTCCCCTAATCTCTTCATATCTTAATTGCTCTCTGTGAATCGGGGGAAATAAATATTTCATTCCCCTTATAGATGTGTTTCCCTGTTCTGTTTTTCTTTTCTAATCTGTTCCGATCGCCGTGGTGAAAACCCAGCCCCACTGAAGGCAAAGGCAAAACCACCACTGATTTCAGTCCAACGAAGATTCACCTTAACTGACTCTGCCTAAAAGTCCAAGATAATCATCAAGGCTCCTTTTACAGTCCCTGTCGAAAGACACTGGCACCTCCAGCATCAATCCACCCTCCCTGTCTCAGACAGGGATCTTGGGAATGGCCCTCCAGAGGTGCCAGTTTCCCTTTCCATTCACCACAGCAGGAAGTTCAAACTCAAACTAATTTTTAGGTGGCTGTTTTTCAGCTGAGAGTGGCAGGGATGAGTCCTTGCACTCCCAGGGTTGGGATGTTCCCTGCTGCAACACTGCAAGTATTTATAGCTGGATGGACACTTGTGTGAGATTTGTCCCTCAGGTATCCCCCTGGGAGCAACACCCAGGTGGCCTTGGGCTGTGCCTGGCTCTGGCTGCAGGCTGGCAGCCCTGTGTTCATCCCTGGCAGTTTTCAGGAGCAGCAGGAGGAGGTGTATGGCTACACTGAGCAGCCTTTAGCTGGGTATTGCCAAGGGAAAATCTGAACCAGCCCGTAGGTTTCACATTTGGCTTTTCTCAGTGGAAAAACTGGACAATATCAAATGACAGGAACAGCTTTCCAAAAACATTTTCTTTCCAGCAGTGAGTGAGAGGAGCTTTTTCACTATTAATCTCCAAAGGTACACAGTAATTGGTCATGTTTCAGGTGTGAGGGGCAGTAAATGGGGTCTCTGTGGGTCTGCTCATGGTGGTCTTGAGAAACATGGGAATAAGGAATGGCCACGTGTGACAGCCTCTAGGACATGTTCCTCGTTGTTTTCCCCCAAATTCAGGATGCTGGTTTGAAGGTGGCACTAACAAGGACACTTTGATGGGGTTCATTCCTTTAATTTCTCCAGGAGCCCATAGGAGCTGCGGTGTGGCCTGGCAGTGGCAGGGAGTGGTGCTGCCAGGCCAGGGTGGCCATAGGTGCTGAATCCCAGCCCTGAAAGCTGCTGGGGTGTCCTGCTGACAAGTGAAAGTGAGAGAAGTTTCTTGGCTTCAACAGTCACCACACAGGAAAAGTCAACATGGAGGAGAAAATAAAGCCCTTGTTCCTCTGAATTGTGAAAATTGTTTCCTCTGTGGGTGTAAATGGATGGGGGATACTCTGATTTATCAGGTAAGGATCTGCTCTAACGTGCAGTAAAAGCTTCAAATTCTGGCTGTAAGTCAGGGGTTAGTCCTTTGGGTAGTCACAGAGGAGGTTTTGCAGGGGGATCAGAAGGTAGAGCCCTTGGGAACCACAGGAAAAATAAACATAACCCAAAAAGCTGTGAGAGATTGTGTGACAGCCTCTGGTGAATGAGAAGTGACTGAACACCAGGTTTTTCTCTTTCACAGCCATAAACCCAGGCTAAGGAGCCTGTCCATTACATCTCTGCTGTGGTATCACTCCCTGTTTTTGACACTGCTCACATGATCTACGGACTGGGGCCTGGTTTTGATTTAGCACTGTTTATTAACTGAGCAGTGCTGACATATTTTAGTGCAACATATAAAATCTAAGGCTTTTTCTTAAGCTGAGGAAATGAGGTTATGTGACATTGATCCAAAATGGAGGGGAGTATTTTAGGTTTCACGTTAACAGACAAGGGAGCAGAGACAGGGGAAATGCAGTTTTTCTCCTGTCCTCCCTGCCAAGTCCTCTGCAAATGGGGCAGAAACACCAGGTTTCAGTAAAGTCTGGTGCAGATTTAAAACCAGCTGCAAATGGCTTTTGATCATTTTGTCATGTGTGTGAAAGATTGTGAGAATCAGTTTAAAACCTAAATTGAGACAATAAGAAATTCAAAATAACGTCTGCTTGAGTTATTCAGCACTGGAAACAGTTGGACACGAATGTCCTGTGGCTGCAGTGAAGGTACAAGATGTTGTCCCCATTAAATGGAAGAGGAAACTGAGGCCAGAAATGGGGGAATGGTGATTCAATGGGTAGGGAAGAGGTTGGCCCTTCAGATTTTAGGACCCCATGGATTCCCACCAGGGCTAGGAATGTTGGATAACTGATGAAGGAAATCTCGAGCTTATTGGCACAAAGCAGTGATCTGCAGACAGGCAATGACAGGCCATTCATAGGCCTGGCAATATGGATTTGCATTAACTGTTTGAGGTGTTTTGTAAGGCCCTTGGCCGCCTGTCAAAGCACTAAAGCTGGTGCATTGTTCCAGCACTGGAGTTGCTGCTCTTGGTGTGAGTCCAGAGCTGCTGTGGTTGTGCAAGGCTCCCAAGTCCTTGCTTTTCTCCTGGTTACCTCTGGAATGGAAGTCCTTTCCTTGGTTTTGATAACAGCTATTGAGTTTGGCTGCACTCACTCAACATCGCCGTGCTTCTGGGAAATGGGGCAGCAATTGTGTAACTTCCATTCATCTCTCCATTCAGAGTTTTAATAATTTCCATTATTGAGCTTTCCCAACATCATAAGAGAGTTGCATTAATGGGGCTTATCTGTGATAACCAGTGCAAACTAGTGCAGGGAAATCCATGAGCAGAGCCAGCCCTCTTTAATTCAGCCTGGTGAGAGAATATTACATCATTACCCTCCACCAGCATCTCTCAGCTCCCTGCTCCTCCCCACACCTCTCCTGACCTCTGTCGTGCTGCTTAGAAACCCACTGGCTGTACCTTGGTCCCTGCTTCAGCTGGAGCTGCCTGTAAGAGGTTCCCACCATCAGCTGCTCTGTGATCTGAGCAAGCTGTTCTCTCATTCCACCAAATTCCCTCGATTCCCAGCAGGAGTGTGGGGTTGCCCATTTTCCTCCTGCAGCCAGCCCAGAGCTCACTGGTGCATCTCTCCCATCACTCTAGTCACCCCAAGAAGAAGGGCTGAAGGAGCTCACACGTTGCCCCATGTAATCTCACTGCTAGCTGACGTTTCTCCTCCTCCTCCACTCATTTATCCCAAATCCCTTCCTTTTCAGATCCCTTCATTTCCTCCTGCTCTCGTTTTTTAAGCCTTCTCTTATGTGACTTAGTGTCTAGAACAGCTTCCCTCTGTACTTCTCTCCCCTTTCAAATCCTTCCTTAAACCACAGCCACTTCAGCAAGTCCTCCTTTTCAGAGCAGTAATCCCCAGTTATGCCAGAGCCCACAAACATTATCTGGTGTCATGTCAAGCCTGTGCACAGCCTCTGAGGGAGGCTGGGCAGGTTTCTGAGAGGGAGCAGAGCTTCTAAATCCCTTTGAAATGGAACACGAAATCGTTCTCTTTGGTGTCAAACCCCCCGTTCTTGCCCCAGGGCAGGGCGTGGGGATGGATTTAGCCACGGGATGCAGCAGCACCATCCAGAGGGTGAGAGGTATGTGTGGAATCATTTGGATGTGTGAGCTGAGGGCATGTCCCCAGTGCTGAGATGGGCTGGTTTAGATGTGTCTCGTGGCGCTGGTTCTTGCTCAGTTGCTCATTTCCAGATGTGAATTTTGAGAGAGGCAGAACTCACAAGTGCTGTCTCCTGTTGGGGATCCCCCCACAGTCAGTCCCTATGTCCCTGTAAGGAACTGGGATTGCTCCCAGTGGGAGCAGCAGCAGCAGGACTGTGGTTGTTTTGC
Source organism: Phylloscopus trochilus trochilus (assembly GCA_016584745.2). Classification (NCBI taxonomy): domain Eukaryota; kingdom Metazoa; phylum Chordata; class Aves; order Passeriformes; family Phylloscopidae; genus Phylloscopus; species Phylloscopus trochilus. The sequence goes on from WQNJ02000022.1 coordinate 6,941,366, forward strand.
CTTTTGGTCACCAGCTGGGTAAGAGGTTTGCTATGAGGGACATCCCCTCTGTTCCCAGCAAGGCTGTTGCTGTGAGGGTCCTGTACAAAAGGTGACACTGAGCATCATGGAAATACTTAGTGCTGTGCTTCTCGAAGGGAAAGATGTTGGAGCTGGGATTTAAGATGAGGGTAGTGTGGTCAGAAAGGGATTTAGGATGAGGACTGGGCCTGGGTGTGACTATGGGGCATCCGTGTTGGTTGTTGTCTAGAGGGCAGAGCAGAGAAATTATTTGGGTGATGGATACATCCTACATCCCCAAAAAGCAGGGTGTTCACAGCGGGCCAAACAGTCCTGCACTGGGCTCATGAAAACTCTGGTAAAACCTCAGGAGTTTTGAGGAGGTTCTTGGGTCTCAAGTCCTAAATGTGTTGTGACCAATTCCATTTGCTCCTCAGACTGTGATTTAATTCCCAGCAGCGTGGTCAGAAGCAGCCTGTGAGTGGATGGGACTCCTGTGGCTGCGCCCAGGTGACTCTGCCTGATCAAAAGTGCTGCCCAGAATAATGTGAGCTGTCAGTCATGGTCAGGCCTTAACAAGTGCTGGATTCAGCTCAGTTAGAATCCCACTCTAAGGAGGAAAACAACCCCTCCCATGTCCAAGTCTATCCAGTGGAGGAAAACACAAGTGTCCCAGGAAGGGGCTGTGGTGCACCAGCTGACAGCAGATCCCACACAGCACCTTTGTGGGGTGCATTCTCCTCCTTTGGAAGGATGCAAGGCAAAAGAAGGAGAAAAGGCTATTCCTTATCGATTGCCAAAACCATAAAATGCAGGGAGAGGGAGAGAGGAAGAAACCAGCTGTAAATATAAAAACCAGCACAAAAATCAAGTGGGTCCAGGCTGGAGCTGGGGATTAAAACCAAGTCTGCAAAACTCCAGTCAGTTCCTGTGACACGAGGCCACCTGCATGTGCTGAATCCCTGCTCCAGGTGCTCCTGTGGGGAGGCAGCCAAGGGTGAGAGTGGCCAAGCTGGGGACAGAAGCAGTGCCTGGTGAGCAGGGCAGGTCCTGGCAGCCCTGAGGGACAGAGGCAGTGCCTGGTGAGCAGGGCAGGTCCTGGCAGCCCTGAGGGACAGAAGCAGTGCCTGGTGAGCAGGGCAGGTCCTGGCAGCCCTGGGGGACAGAAGCAGTGCCTGGTGAGCAGGGCAGGTCCTGGGGGGCTGCAGGGTCACATCCCCTCCTGCTGCCACAAGATCACCTCAGAACTCCCTCAGCCCCTGGAGCTCCCCATGGAATCCCTGCCCTGGGCTGGGGTGGTGCAGGAGGAGGAGGAGGATGAGTGATTGGAGAGGATGAACACTGAGTGGGGACAGGCTTCCCATTCCAGCAGCTCTGGATTTATTTCTGTTCATTCACTGCAAGTCAGAATCCATTCTCTTCATTTTCATTCTTCCATGCTGTGGCACCCTTAAAATCCGTGGTACATTTAACTTTTTATTTCCATTTAATACCTTTTAAAGTGATCTAATGCAGACAGATTGCAGACAGTGAGGGTTACTGTCCTTTGGTGGAAATACCCTGTTTAATAAAGTATTGAGAGACAGAGTGGCCCCTCCATGCATTAAAATAGAAAGATATACTATGTTTAGATGCTGTGGCAGTAAAACTTTATAGACTTATCAATTTTGGACAGTCATATTCTCCTGAAGTTTTCAAATCACCTTGCAAAAGGCAGCCAGCTCTCCTAGTTTGGAAATCAGAACCAGTTGTTTTTGCAGTTTGCAGTATTTAATGTAGATCTATGTAAATTGCTAGGGGAGAGGGAGGAGAAGAGTTTGATCTTAAAATATAATTTGGATTGTTCTCATCTTTTCTTGTAAAGGCTGTTTTGATCATTTGTTGCCACCTCCCAGTTTTCAAACATCTCAGTCTCAAAAAGTTCTGATACTTTTAAAGATAAGGATCAAATTTTATGTATTTTTGTCTCTTAGTTCTCATGCCTTTGACATTCAGGTTTGCAAACTTCCCCTATCAAAGGCTTTAACATCTTTTCTTTCCTTTCCCTTTCTCTTTATTTCCTTTTTTTTTTTTTTTAAATGAAAATTGATATTCTCATTTAATACTGACACTCTAGGAGCCAAGACTTCCAGAAAAATGCCAAATACCACAACATCTTTGGGAATTTGCAACCTTATTATCAGTAATGGGCACCTCTCTCTTCTCTTCAAGCCTCCTGAGATTTTGTTGTTTCATCTAAATCCACCCAAATTCTGTGATCTTTAAAATTGGGAAGAGTGGAAAACTACCTCCTCAAGAGAAGAGTTGATTGCAAAGCATGGATCTAATTTCCAGTTTGAGCCTCTTTAAATATCAAATATTTTCAGGTGTAGGGTTTGGTTGCCTGAAATGTTGTTTTTTCCCCACTTTTTTTTTTGCTTTGCTGGTAGAATGAAGGACTTGATTTAACGTTATATGCCTGGAAAAAATAAAGCATTTAATTTACATTTTACAAGGCAGTTATTGCAGGTTAATTAAATATCAATTGAGTGTTATAGGCCATATTAAGATTTATTAATAACCCAGCAGATAAATCTCCTTGGAATTCAATTAAATGAAAATCACATAAAAATATATGTGCAATTTTATTCATATAACACATAAAACTTGTGAATTATTGTGCAGCATTGTACAGTAAGTTGATTAATGGGAATTAATTGCTGAAATGGAGAAAAATCAATTTAAACTTCCTGTAGCAGCTATAAGAAGCTTGGTATTCTTCTCCCACACCCTTGGAAAGCTGAGTCTGTCCGCACTTAGACTCTGCCATAGGATGAGTCTTGGAATAAATGTGCTTCCTCTCCTCTCACCTGCTTTAGCTCAGCGTTTTGGGCTCAGAGGAAGGAATGGGTCACTCCTGCCAGAGTGTTCTGTGGAGTTAATTCTGCCCCTGGGGCTCCTAGAGGTGAGAAAAGGAGCAGAAAGGTGACACAGGTGGGTCACTGAGAGCACCCCTGGGCTTGTGCCCGGTGTCCCAGGCAGGTCCCTGCTGGCAGGGAGAGGCTCCCAGGAGGATGGGGAGCTTTGGGGATGTTTGGCCCAGCAGCTTTGGGAGCCTTTTGCCCTTTGGGTGCTGTTCCCACTCCGTCCCCGTGTTCCCAAGGCAGTTCCTGCCAGCCAGGCTGTGGGCTCTGGGCAGAGCAGCGTGTGGGGCTTCAACCAGGATCACTGAGGGGCTCGAGGCCCTTTTGGGGGAAGCAAAGCTTCCAGCATCTCAGGTGGGATTCAGGAGCTGGACTTGGAAAATATCTTTGCAGTCCTTGCAGGGCGATGGGGCCTGGCCCGGTGCCGTCTGCTCCCTGCGCATCCTGAGCTGAGCACTGTCAATATGAGATTATCTTCCAATTACAGGACCAGACCGACTGGTTTAACTCCTACCACGAATCTATTTTGCTTTATTACCATGCCCTGACTCTGTGACTGATGTAGCAGACACCAAAAGAGATGGGCTCTGCCCAGAGGGCTTTGTCTCACAGGAACGCGCCGAGGGAAGGCCGAACGCGGAAGAAAATGCAGATGAATGAGTAAACTCAGCCGAGATTTTCTTTTTAATTTGGGGATTCTTTGCTTGGTTTTTGTGTTTGGCTTGGGTTTTAATATTGCTAAATTTGCTTCCTTCAGACATTGCACAAGAACAGAAGAACTCAAACAGGGTTAGGCATGTGGCTCTTTGAAGTGTGCGTGTTGGGGGGTGAGCGCTCGGCGTGCACGCAGGAAGGCTCCTGGAGCATGGAAAACCAAGGGAGAACCTTCTCCCAGCCCACACAGCAACTCCAGCTGAGCCACGGCCCGTCCTGGGGAGGTTTAACCATGTTGAGAATACAAGCAGGTGTCAGTCCTTGCTCATCCTCCCTGCTCCTGCAGCAGAGATTGCCTGCATCTGTCTCCTCTGTGCTTCAGCTCTGCTTCTCCCTGCAATAGTTGTCAGGGATATTAGCATTAAATACTTACTGCCTGGCTTAACTAAGGGGTAAGATAGGATTTAATTTGTATGGCTGAAATCCAATTATATAATGGAGCCCCTGGGGGAAGCAGTTATACCTGCTGAATCTCTTGGATGAGTAATTGTGCACAAAGGCTCCTCTCCAGAAGTAGAAACAGATCTGAAATATTTTTTTTCTTTTCTCTTTTTTTTTGCTGCTGCTGTTACATAATAAAGCTGAGACTCTGAAAAGAAAAGCCAATGACAACCCAATGCAGTAGAAAGAATTAAAGCATTGCCAGGGGAAAACAAGTTATAATCTGATAAAATCAAGGATCTAACAGGAAGTCTGCAGCAGCATTAGCTTGGAGGAGCCAAAAGGCAGGGCAGCCAAAGGAAGCTTACTCATCTTTTTGGAAAATAGCACAGAGGCTTTGCTGTCTAACTTTTTCCCCTCTTTCTACCATGACCAGGGAAAGGGAATCCTCTGGTTCCTTTTGTCAAAGCCTGGGAGGTGAGTAGGTATTAAAAAAAGCTGAGCAGCCAGCTAATTCAGATACTTTTGAAAAACCCAGCACTTAACCTCCTTTGAAAATCCCTTCTGCTTATCCTGCATGTCATCTGCACCCTGATAAGCATCAGAATCATAGGTGATGATGAGCAGGACAGGAACAAAAGCATGATGAGGTTCCCAGCAAGGTTTATGAAAGCAGGCAAGCTTGTAAGGCATTAATCTCTGGGATAGTACTGGGGCTTGACAACTCTCCCATCTGATATCTGCAGCAGCTCCAAATCCCACAGAGGAATTACTGAGGGACTGGGACGGAAGGCATCAGCCTGTTGTGCTTGGGCAAGGCTTCTCAGAGGTCAGAGTGCCAAAACTAATTTTATTTTTAAAAACAAAAAAGCAAACTTTTATCCTTTTCTGATGAGCTCCGAGTGGAAAAAATAATTTCCTCAGTATCTTTGCTTACAGGGCTACGTGCAGATAAAATGGTGACGGCTTCCAGCCAGAGGAGGGAAGGTCAGAATTCCCAGTGCCACAGTGAGGACAGACCCCTCAGCCTCGCTGCCTGGCAGGGATTTCAGTCCTTGCAGAAGGCAGTGAAATCCCGGCGAGGCTCTGCGAGGAGGGACCCGTTCCCAGCCTCGCAGCTCCACCCAGTGGCTCTTTTTTGGCAGGATAAATCCATAATTTCAGAGGCATCAAAACCTGTTGAGGCCAACACTGATGCACTGTGGAGATGCTCTGGGATGTGAGGAACTGAGGGTGTGTTTGTTTGTCACGTTCTTAAAGTTGTCAGCCACCATTTGGATAATGGCAAAAAAAAACCTGCAAAGAGACTTCTAATGAATATAGAAAAATCAAAAATCTTATTACCCCCTTTCTTACCACCTACTATTGTAGGGAACTGGTAATTTACACACTTCACCCTTTTCAAATTCTCTGTGAGCAGATTGCAACAGTTTCGGCCAATTTTATTTGTTCTATGATCTAAGTAATGAATTACCAGAGCAACTGATTTCTGATTTGTAAGCTCATTTTGAAAAAGAATTCTCTTGTGAGTGCGAATTTTGGCAAATTTAACTTGGCAGCTCTCACTGTATTGCTCCACTTTCCTTCCTGGGTAATTACCAGGACTAACAGGAAGCAAATTTTCATCATCTCTATCAAGGATGCCATGCTGAAACTTGCTTTTTCCAGGAGTATCAGGGCCCTTGTAATTAAAATAAGCTTCTATTTGTGCACATACACACTTTTACTCCAGGAACACTCAAGAGATGGGTAACAGATTCACAGAACACAGAAGTGTGATGTTAACAGAGCCAATTTTCGATTTGAGCCAGTATTGTAAAAATATCCCATTCCCCCCAGCTCAAGTGAAAACTGAAATCTCAGTTGTGCATAATGCAGCTTCACCAGCCCCTCTGTGAGTCTTAAAAATAGAGAAGCTGATAAACTGATAGAAACCACAGTTTTGCTGTGAATCTCTTGGAAGTGCCCGCCCCATCTGTGTGAGGAAAATATCATCTGTGCAATGCTGCTCCCAGATCTGTGCAGCTCCAGTGCCATGGAAGGAGCTGAAATGACCTCTTCCTCCTGGAGTTCAAACGTTATTTAGCATAAATGCAGCCCCTAAGGCCTTCACTTGGAGTTGCTTTCTGCCAGCACAGCAGCTGAACATGGGCTTTAATCTGCTTTGCTTTGCCACTGGAGTGCTCTGTGGTAAGAGATTTGGAGTTGCAAACTACGTGAATCCCACCTTGAAGCTTGTGGACATCAGTTCTCCATCCATGCAGCTCGAAGGTAAATCAGCCTATGCCTTGTTAGGACAAAAGATTGGAGGTTTTTCTTTTATAGGGATAATATTTCAAAACAGATATTCAACATTCCACATGCAAAGAATAACAGGAAGCATCTTGCAAAAGGCAGTGGTGGGAAAGGGAATATTTTCTTTTTATTAAACCTTGAATCAGAGCAAGAACCTGCTGGGTTTTACTTGTCCTCCCTGAAACTACCACTGAAGAGCCCTTCAGTGACTGAGCCTGGTACAGCTACCCCACCAAATGTCCGAGACCACGGCTCCCCAGGCTGTGGAACAAAACTGCTTCACTGATTTTACCACAAAGATGTTTTCTGGGCACCATCTCCCAGCTGAGCTTGTTCTCTCTTGTTCCCACATGGTGCAGTGGTGGCACCATGGCAGTGAGGGAGGCCAAGGCCCCGTGTGTGTGTGTGCAGGGAAGGTTTCAAATGCCCGTGGGACACAGAATAGCTGAGATTTTGGCATGGCAAGGGTATGACTTGCAGCCTGAGAGTTTTTCTCCTTCTCTGTTTCTGCACCAGGATTTCTGTGCTTGCAAAGCTGCTGCCAAAGGTCCATGCAGGTTGTGAAGCTCGGCTGGAACCTGCTGCTGTGATAAGCAACCTCCTTACCCCAAAGTGTTGGCCAAGAAGGCCAATGGCTCCTGGCCTGGATCTGGAATGGTGTGGCCAGCAGCAGCAGGGAGGTCATTCTGCCCCTGTACTCAGCACTGGTGAGGCCACACCTGGAGTGCAGTGTCCAGCTCTGGGTGTCTCAGTTCAGGATGGACAGTGAGTGCAGTGTCCAGCTCTGGGTGGTCAGTTCAGGATGGACATTGAGTGCAGTGTCCAGCTCTGGCCCCTCAGTTCAGGATGGACATTGAGTGCAGTGTCCAGCTCTGGGTGGTCAGTTCAGGATGGACATTGAGTGCAGTGTCCAGCTCTGGCCCCTCAGTTCAGGATGGACAGTGAGTGCAGTGTCCAGCTCTGGGTGGTCAGTTCAGGAAGGACATTGAGTGCAGTGTCCAGCTCTGGCCCCTCAGTTCAGGATGGACATTGAGTGCAGTGTCCAGCTCTGGCCCCTCAGCTCAGGATGGACATTGAGTGCAGTGTCCAGCTCTGGCCCCTCAGCTCAGGATGGACATTGAGTGCAGTGTCCAGCTCTGGGTGTCTCAGTTTAGGATGGACATTGAGTGCAGTGTCCAGTTCTGGCCCCTCAGTTCAGGAAGGATGTTGAGATGTTTGATCACGTCCATTGGAGGCAGCGAGGCTGGTGAGGGGCTTGGAGCACAACTGAGGGAGCTGGGGTTGTTCAGCCTGGAGAAAAGGAGACTCAGAGGTGATCTTATCACTCTCTACAGCTTCCTGAAGGGTGGCTGTATCAGCTGGGGGTTGGTCTCTTTCTCCAGGCAACAACGGACAGAAGGAGAGGACAGAGCGTCAAGCTGCATCAAGGGAAGTATGGGTTGGATATTAGGAAAAAGTTTTTACAGAAAGAGTGATAAAGTATTGGAATGGCCTGCCCGGGGAGGTGGTGGAGTCACCATCCCTGGATGTGTTTAAAGAAATACTGGATGTGGCACTGGGTGCCATGGTTTAGTTGAGGTGTTGGAGCATGGGTTGGACTTGATGATCTTGAAGGTCTCTTCCAACCTAGAAATTCTGTGATTCTGTGAAAGTGCTGTTCAGTTCTTCTTTCCATGCAGCTGGGGGGGTCCCAGGCTCCCTGCAGCTGCTTTCAGCCACTGTGCAGTCCTGAGCCTGCTCTCCTGCCACGTGAAGAGGGGCTTGTATCCAAAATGCCTGGAGGCCTTGTCTGTCTCGAAGGAGAAGGTGGTGACTATGGTGTTCAGCAGGGGCACGGTGAGGAAAGGCTGTGGCCTCCAGAAAGGGGACAGGATGACCCTGATGATCCTGTGCAGTTGTATCATCAACCACATCTTCCAGTAGGGGATGTGTGAGCCCAGCCTCACTGAGGGGTCTGCACTGGACAGCAGCTGGTGCCTGACCAGGAAGCCCTTCCTGCTGGGAGTGTCATCATAGCAATAATACACCTGTCCTGCCAGCAGGTCTGGCTGCAGCTGCAGGTTCCTTGCTGCAAGGACATGCATCCATGCCACATTCCCTGGAGAAATAAGAGAGGGAGAGAAACAGGCATTGAGGAGGAGCTCAGTTTCCCTGTTTAGCATAGAATGGATCTGCCAGCTTCAGTGCTGGGGAGCAGGAGGGCACTCATGGTGTGCAGCTGTGCTGCACAGAGACTGAGTAGTTAATCCAGGCCTCCAAGAGCCTTTAAAACTTTGGTCTCCCCTTTGAGCTGGACAATTAATGTGCCTTGTGATCCTGGTTCATGTGAAGCAGAAGGGCAGTGTTCTGTAGTGGGAGCAGGATGAAGAGGAGGCAGTGCTCCAGGGTTTTATCCCTGCCTCTGCTGTGAGCCTTTGAAGGAGTCACTTGATTTATCTGGGCCTGACTCTTCTCTAGAAGCATTTTCAAAATCTGCACTTTTGGAAAGAGACATGTAAGTGTGCTGCACAGAAATCACTGAATGCCTGCATGATCTGAGGGTGAATTACACCCCCCTGAAAGGCACCAAAACAAACCCTTCCTATAGGCTTTGTGAGTAATTCCTTGTGCTTGCTACAACTGGTTATGTAGTGCAGGCTTTTCTGTAAAGAACAAGACAAGTAGTGGTAGTTTATTTTTTTTTATATATATAATGAAGAAGTGTCTTTCCCTAGCAAAAACATTTTAAAAACACAGCTGGAATTTCTCTCTGCCCCCCATACATCCCTGAAACACTTCTCAAAGGGAAAAAAAGAAAACCCTTTCCAGGAAAACAGTCATAAAATAATAAAATAAATAATAAAATACTGCATTAAAAATAATAATTTCAAATAAAATAAATATAAAAATAACAAAAATATAATAAAAATATAATAAAAATATCATAAAAATATCATAAAGATATCATAAAAAAACCAGAAAAAAAAAAACAAAAACGAAAAAAACCCAAAAAACCCCAAAACAAAACAAAACAACAACAACAAAAAAAAACCAAAACCAAAACAAAAAAAAAAAAAAAAAAAAAAAAACCAAAACAAAACAAACAAAAAAAAAAACCACACAAAAAAAACCCCACCCTGCTTTTAAAATCCTTTAACCAGCCTAAGTTTTGTGGTTCCAAACCCATTTGTGCTCATTCACCATACCCATCTCTCTGTCTGGGGAGATTATGGCTAAGCTGACGTGTAAAATCCCCTGTGACTAAAGCTGGTAGCACCCCATGCAGAGAGCTCAGCCCTTCACTCACCCACGTAGGTGAGATTACGCTCGGTGTTTTCAGGCTCCAGGTAGTTCAGAACACCATTCCTGGCTCTGGCAAGCAGATACAGCTCCTGGAGGAAGGCTGCCTTCTCCCCATACACGGTGTTGGCACGGAGGATGCAGGTTCTGAGGGTACCACCATTGCTCAGCTGTAACATCAGGGAGGGACATCAGGGGATGGATCCAGCTTAGGTGGATGCAGAGGTGGAATCTTCCACAGTAGCACTGGGTTTCCCAGATAAACAAACCCAAACCCTGGGAATACTGGCCTAGAGGAGGCAATACTTGCAGAGGTGCTCTGCATGCTTGGCACCTGCTTTGGGCCCCTAAAAACACAAGAAGGTGCCCAGTTTGATTTTTTTTTTTTTGTCTTTTCCCACAGCACCCACATGGTGCTCCTTGAGAGGTGCTGGGTGGAGAGTGCTGGTGGCAGGAGCTCTCCTGCAGTTGTGGTGTCTAAAAGAGGATTTGCAACAACCAAACCCAGGAAGCACAAGCAAGCCAGCCCAACTGGCTGGCCTCAAACTGGGACTGGGGGAGAGATCCTCCAGGCAGTGATTTAGAGCACAGGTCTCATTTTTACATTCTCCTTCATTGTCTAGAAGAACTCATATGTCTGCTGACTGCACTGCCAGTCTAAAACACTGAACAGCTACCTTGGCTCTGGGTACACCAATATTTTTAACTCTTGACTCACTCTGGAAAGCCTGGAAATCACACTTTTTTTCAGTGTGAACAAGGTGTACCCGGTTCCTTCAGCCCTGATTTACCACAGCTCTTTCCAAAGTCACACTCCTGCTGGAGCTGAAGCACAGGCTCCAAGGGAAGCACCCTTTGGGAGTGCAGCATCCTGAGCCTGGCAGCTTCCTGCTGCTGTGGGAATATCAGCCTTTGGGAGGCTTAGGACAATGTGGTTTGTGCATCAAATCCAGGCAGAGGTTGGATACACACTTAGACAGGAGCTGTGGGGTCCTTCCAACCATCTCCCCTGTGCTGTGCTGTAATTCCAGGGGTGCCACCACCGCTGGATTTTTGTACCTTTTTTGTACTTTTTTTTTTGTACCTTTTTCCCGTTGGCTTCCAGCACAATTTTTTCCGCCATGGCTTTCGTCTTCCCGTAGTTCAGCTCCACCTCTCCGCTGTACTGGGTGTCCTCATTCCCTCTGGAGCAGATTGTAGGAGACAGGAGAGTGACCCTGGAGCAGAGCACAGGGCTCGGGGACACCTGTCCCAGCCTGGTTTGCTCTGCATTCCCTGCTCCCCAGGGATCTCTGAGTAGTTAATCCAGGCCTCCAAGGTCCCTTAAACCTCTGGTCTCCCCTTTGAGCTGTGTTGCCATGCTTTCGTGCCTGCTTGTTTTGGTTTTGGGAAATTCTATTCCCAGGCACAGTGTTGAGCACAAGGTCATGTTCAGTAAACAACCGAAGCTCCCACATCTCTTCCCAGAGGAGGGGCTTCGGTGATGGTCTCTGGAAAATGACCAGTGGTTCCCAAGGGTCCCACCTCTGGGGTGGGCAATTGGTAAAATGTACAAAAGGAGTCAGAAAATAAAGGTGTGGGCTCTTGCCTGCAAGAGCACCATGCAGCCTTCACTGATGCACTCCCTGCCTCGTTCCTGAGAGCCGTACCAGTTATAGAGCTGGACAATTCACGTGCCTTGTGCTCCTGGTTCATGTGAAGCAGCAGGGCAGTGTTCTGTAGTGGGAGCAGGATGAAGAGGAGGCCTGGGAGCTGCAGGAATCTGAGATCCTGACTGTGCTTTGGGATGAATTAGGCCTGGAGGAGCACCGGGTGCTCCAGGGTGTTCACAGGCAGGTTTGTGTGGGGCAGTGGTTTCTCAGAGCTGGATTTAGTTTTGTTTAATGGCATGACTGAAATAACATTCCAGCAGGCAAATTAGAAGGCAGCAGAGCTGCATTTTTTAAGCAGCTCACGGAAGCTGAGCAAGGTAGAAAGAGCACAAGAAGATGGAGGGCAGGAAAATGAGAGCAATTCTAGTTCATTTTTTTCATTAGAGGCAGAGAAAGGCCTCTCATGAGCCATAAACTAAAAGGAGAAACTGCTACCTAATTTTCTCACAGAGTTGATTAAAGTTGGGAGGCGTTTGCTGGGGATGTGGTGGAGCTGCTGGAGATCTCCTGGAAGCCTTGCAATCAGCAGAGCTGTGCTGGGGCTGCTCCTTCATCTCCCCTCACAAATTACCCTTGAGGGGAAGGAGAGACACAGGACCCGGAGCTGAGGACAGGCAGGGAACACTGGGTTGTGAGAGTGGATGCCAGCCTGCTCCTCAGGCTGCCAGGTGGAAAGCCTGTGGGATCTCACATGGAGCTGGCCTCACGGGGCCTGGAATGATTCCAAGGAGAAAGCAGGAGCAGCTCAGTTCCCCATGGGGTGTCAGCGTTTTGTCCCAGCGGTTTTAGATCAGCCTGAGGCCACCAGGGGATTTGATTAAACATCTCCAGTGGGCTCTGGAGGAAAGAAACCTGGCTTGCAGTGTTGGGAAGGAGCATCCACTTGCTCCCCTGCTCCCCTGGGCAGCACAGGTCAGCTCTCTCCCCCTCCCTGTGCTGCTGGAGACTTTCTTCCCATTTTTAAATTAATTTACTCTGTGTTTTGCCATCCGAGAGAAAACCACCCTGGCAAACCAGAATCTGCCAGGCATGGGGGACCCCATGGAAGGGCAAAGAGGAATCCTCACCCCCCCCTGTGGCAGATGGGCTGGGATACATCTCCTGGAAGGGTTCAGTGCCCTGTGAGGACTTGACACAGCAATTCTGCAGGAGAGGTGCTTTTGTCAAACAGGTCCTTGGGAAAGCCAGCTCTGACTCAGGCTCCCTCTTTGACCTTGGCAAGTTGTTTTCTCTTTTCTGTGCTCAGATCTCCCTGTGTAAAACGTGGCTGATGCTGTTGCCTGCCTGTTCAGCAGTCTGTTGTGTGTCAGATATCCCAGCTGAGATCAGGCTCTCCTTGTGCTACAGCAACAGAAATAAATTAGGAGCATCAAAAATGCAGACTCCTCACACACCCTGGGCTTCTGTCACAAAACCCTCCTCCCCTCCCCGTGTTTACAGGGCACGAACAAGAGACAAACCAAAAAACTAGCAAGACAAAAGATTGATTGTGCAAGGTTTGTTGCAAGCCCAGGAGAGGCCCAAGACAATTAGTGGAGGGGTTATCTAGAAGTTCTAGATTTAATTGCTTTCTCTCTTTTATTTTTAATCAATTTTTTTTCCTTTGCAAAGCTTTTAAAAAGCAGCAGCTCCACAAAGGGACAAACCTGCCTGCTGTTCCTGGGCTCTGCTGTGTGTGCCTTCCCCCACCCCTCTGAAGCTTGGTAGTAACAAAGAGCTCAGCATAATGCTCTTGCTTTTCAAAACGATCCCAGATAAGTGAACGCTAATCAGACTGGAGCAGCATTGTCAGAAGGTATCTCAGCAGTGCCTGTCTCCCAGGGATTGAGACTGACAGAGGCATTTTCTATTATTGTGGGATGCTGAGGTGTGAGCATTATCCCTGCGCCCATCACCCTGGCCACAGGCTCCTCCTGCTTTGTCTGTGCCAATTCCCCAGCACCTAAAAGGGAGTTAAATAAATTCTATTTTTTTATGATGGAGAAGGGGGGCAGAGGAAAAGGAAAAGGAAAAGGAAAAGGAAAAGGAAAAAGAAAAAGAAAAGGAAAAGGCAGGATCATGGATGGTGAGGGAGAGGGCAGAACAGATGGGGTGGGGATGGGGAGATGAGGAGGAAGGAGAAAGGAGTCACCTGTGCTTTCAGTCTGGAAAACAGAGCCATGTTATGCTGCTCCCAGTCAGCCCTGGGCTCCCTGTTGAGACAGCTGGGGTAAGTTTTGACTGGGGGGGGCTGATGCTTCTCCCATTATTTAATTCTCTTCATTTACAATCAAATCTCAAAGGCTTCCTCTCAGCATAATGGGAGAATCTGGGTGTGTTCTGCAAAATGAGTGAAAGGTTCCAGGTGTGGTTTTGTTTGTATTTGTGGTGGGGAGGGCTGTTCATAGCTCCATGAGCACCAGCCTGGGTGGTTTTTACTTGCCCCTGTTGGTGCCACAATCACAAAGCAAAGGACTGTGATCAGGCATGATCTGGGGCTGATTTTCTCAAGAGATCTGTTCACATCTCTCTCTTAAGTCACAGGACTAAAGCACTGACAAGGATGGGCCTGTATCTACATGAATTCTTAGGAGTTATTTGTATTTGCTAGTGACCAAACTCCATAGCTTTGCAGTGACACAGTCTCCAGTGCTTGTGGTCCCAAGTGGATTGAGTTGCTCTCATGGATTTTTTTCATAAACCAGACATTTATTCTGCAGATTTGAGTGCTTAGATGCTTTTCAAAACAACAGGCTTAAGCCTTGACTTACTTCTGAGCATGAAATTCAAGCTTGTAGGTAATTTTAAGTTATGTCTTTTCTAGCTGGGCTCAAATTTCTGGAGCCAAGTGACTGAAGGCAGCTGTGTGCAGCCTGGCTGCCTGTGGAGACACCACTTGACTTGGAGCCAGCTCCCTTGGCACACAAATTCCCAGGGGCTGAGCAGTTTGTGTGGCCACAACCAGGCTTGAAATCAGCAAGGAGCCTTGCAGTAGTACACATCAGACTGACCTCAAATTTAACCTAAAGCTTCAGCCCCTGGTTTTCAGAAATATCAGCCCTGCTCTGCAGGTGCTGTTGCCCCAGGAATACAAAAGGTATCCTGAGCCCTGAGCAAGGGTGTCAGCTGATTGTCAAAGTCACTTCTGGAGATCAAAGCAAAAAACCCTTCAAAACTGTTATTTTGACCACTGTCTTGGTATTGATCCAAATCCCACTTTTGCCACTGAGGGTATTCTAAAGTCTGCTGCTGCTTCTGAGTCTGTGGGTCAATCTCCTGGGATCCACAATCAGAGGAGAAGGGATGAGCATAATGCCCTGGAGTGATGACATCCAGAAGCCCAGGAGATTGCCCCCATGAGCATGCTGCCAGGAAGAAGGATTTTGAGGGATAGGAGAGTCAAATTTAGTGGTCAGAAGCAGGTAACAAAGGATGTGACTACACCTGAATCCTGCAGGGCAGGCTCACACCCCTGCACCTGTCCCCTAAGCCTTCATGGCCAATTACTTCTTCCTGGGATGATGCTACATGAGATCTGCCCACATTTGCTAACAGGAGCTGGGCACAGGCTTGCCAGCAGTTCCTTGTGGAGCTGGGAGGAGTGGGAGGAGGAGAAGCAGTGTGGGGCAGCAGTGGGGCATCACCTGCCCTTTGGGTTGACTCATTGGGAGGGAGAGCAAAAACTGACCCAACAGCAGGATATCATTTGTCATATCCCAAACTCTGGGCACCTGAAACCTTATCTGAAAGTTATTTTAGGGCTCAGAGGAGCAGGGCTGTAGATCCAGGGGCAGCCTGGCAGTGCAGCTGGGGCACACAGCTGTCACCTTGGGGTGTCACTGGCCAGGCTTAGGCTGGGGAGAGCCACGGTTCCTAAATGAGCAGAGCAGCAAGGAAGGGTTTGTAAGAAAGAGGAACAGACAGGAAGAGGAACACAAATCTCCTTGGTAGCCACAGCTGAAATCTCCCTCTGGCTGCAGTTCCATTGCTGTTTGGACAAACAGAGCAGTGGAGATTTGCTGAGCCTCACCTGAGCAGGGGCTCACAGGAGGTGTTGGGTCCCACGGCAGCGATGGAGCTGGTGTAGAGCAGGTATGGGATGCTCAGGACACAGCAGGCCCTTAACACATTTTCAGTGCCTGTGGGGCAGGATGGGAAGGATAAACATCAACCACCTTGCTTGATTCCTGTTGAGCAAATCAAAAGAGATTCCCAGACTTTTTCTGACTCGGAACTAATCCGTCCTTTTTTTATGGCTGAAAATATGTGAAGCCCCAGGTCAGGGCTGCATTTCCCCAGGAGGGGATGGTTTATAACATGAGTAGCAGTCACACCCATAGCTCTGATGTGGCTGAACTTCCATGGCCATTGGCAACTGACTTAACTTGGACTTTAGAGCTGCTAACAAAGGGAAGCTGAGGGCTTGGCAGAGCAAAACTCCATCACTTTTCACTTTTGGGCGGATTGTTGGTGAACTTCAGCCTTCTGGCAAAGGATCAGTGTTTTAGTTGCTCTATAGAAGCTCTGCAAGGTGCTGCAGGGTGAAATCATTCCATCAGACTTCTGATAGCTGCAGAACTTTAAATAAAACAATGAGGGCAGCTTACGAGTTCACGTGAAACCCAGACAAATCCAAAACAGGGTTTGCTTTAAGAAACGTTGTTCTAGCTGAACTAGTGGGTCAATGTGTGTGATTTAGTGTGGTTATTTTGGAGTATTTTGGAGGGTTCAAATGATTTATGACTCTTGCAGGAGTGGTTTTTGCATCCATTGTGGTTTGGTCCAAGTTGAACCTGTGAGAACCTCAGTGACAAGGACTGAGGGCTTCAGACCTGATAAGGCAGATCTGAAAGGAAGCAGCTCCTGGCTTCCAGAAACCTCCACACTATTTGTAGCTGGTTAAGCAGGCTCTGCCCTGAGCCTGTCTGCAGATCTTGTGTGGGAGGGCTTGTAATTTCTCTTCTCTTTGCTATTAAGGGCATAATCTGAAATTACCATGGAAATCCTGAGTTTAGGATAATTTCAGAGCACATGAATCCATCTGAAATCCCGATGGAAAAGAATCAATGTGCTTCTCTATGAGCCTATCACAATATGTAAAGTTAACTGAGAACCCCTGGTGAGAAACAGCACTGGAAACAGCTGAGTTAAAATCCATTCAGCTCAACAAAAAGCAGATTAAAAAGTCTTTAAGTGACTAGATGGAAAAAATAATGCTTGTAGAAGAGAACTCTTCAATTCAGTCAACAAGGCTGTAACAGGATTCAGCAGCCAGTGGTTGAAACAGAGGAATCAAAGCAGATGTAAATTTTGGCCAGAAATGATAATTAACCATAGCCACACCACCACTCCTCAGCATTGTTATGGCTTGCTGAAAGCCATGATAGATAACCCATTAACTTGTACCCTTAATTCGAGGCAACAAGACTTTTTGAAAAGGAATGGTCCAATTTCACCACAAATCGTTGGGCTTAGGGCAGTAATTGGATGAATTTCTGTGGCCTGAGTTGCACAGGGGAGCCAGCTAGAGGATTATACACTTGATCTCTCCTGACCCTGCTTTTTTTTTGTGAAGCCTACAGCAGGTATCAAATACCATTTTTATTTTTTTTTTAATTGGCCATAGTTTTAGTAAAGAACTTCAGACTCATCTCTCAATTCAGGATTTTGAGGAGCCCTAGTGAGGGCAGCAGCCCCATATTGGGGGGTTCCATGTGGAGCCATCCAAGGGGAGGCAGAAATACAGGACAGGCTCCTGTTAAGCCATCCCAGACCGTGCTTCTCAAAGAGTCACTCGGTGACACTGGAAAATCCTTGCGTGTGTGGTTTTCTGGGAATGTCACCAACATCTGCAAGAGGTTTGGTTTGCTGAGGAGGAGACTGGCCCAGTGTTCAGTGCTCTCTGTAAAATCCTCCCCGTGCTGAGGCACACTCTCACAGCAACAGTGAAGGGGAAGAGCTCACAAAGCCACTAAAAAGCAGCAGGAACCCTCGGGCTCTGAATATTCTCAGAACACAGAGAGCACAATACAGGCTCTTAAAAGCATTGAGTTTTGAAAACAACTACAGCAGTGAAAAGAAGACTGGAATTTAAATGTTACCCTTGAATGTATCAGCAAATAGTCAAAGCCCTAAGCAGTAATTGAGTTGGAGATGTATATATATTAAAAAAAAATAAAACTCCTTCCCTTTGGTTAACGACTATTTTAGTAGCTAACAGCCTGAGGTACCACTGGAATTGCCGCTGTAATAGGGATTTCATTATTTTTATAGCCTGTGCTTATTTCCTAGATTTATGAACAAATTTTCTCTAAGCAGATCTTGCACCAAACACAAAATTGGCTCGTGGTGGTAGGAGGACAGGGCTGTGGAGCTCTGGGTTATACGTGGCCTGTCGATACATGACAGCTGGGAACTCTGACTAATTAAACAGCATCACTCTGCTAATTAAAACAGCATCACTCCCTTCTAGTGGGTGCAGTTCAGCAGGTACAGCCTTGTGCTGGTATACACAGGGGAGAAGCCCTGGGAAAGCTGTGAGCTGTCTAGAACAGGGTTATGTTATATTCCTCTGGGGAATGGTTTTTCTCCAGAAGCCCCTAAAGCTTGTGACCATGTAGTTTGACCCTTCCTTCCCTTATCTTGAACCTATTGGCTCAGGGCCAGTTATCTATCCTGAGCCAAAGACTAGATAAACCCATGCTTCTTCCTTGTCCTCTCTCTTCCCTGGAACCCTTCAAGAATAAAGCCTTGGACTGATCCTGGGGTAAGAGCCTCTTTTAAAATATTCTACCCTGTCCCCTGAGATGTTCCTCCAAAGCCCCTCAAGAAACTGAGCTGGCCATAAAAAGCCCAGGAGGGCAGGCAGGGGAGTATTTCAGGTTTAATGTTAATTGTTGTCCTTGTCACACACAAAACAGTTTCTTACCACTGTAGGTGTGTTCTGAAGCACCTCAGTGCCACCAGGGGAAGTTCTGCCCTGGACCTGAAGAGCTGTGCCAAAGCTGAGCCCAGATTTGATGAGCAGTGGGGAGGAGCAGCGTGGCCAGCCCTGAGCAAGGACAGAGGGGCAAAAGGAGAAACTTTCCCACTGGAAAGATCCCGGGCACCTTCCCCATCTGAGAGCAGGTGGGATATTCAGGGAGAGAGAGGGAGCACCAAACAGGGCTGGATGTGTCTGCTGGAGCTGCCCAGGTGTGTGTCTGAGGGCAGGGCTGTGCTGAGGGCCCTGTTTCAGGCTCACCCCCGACGTTGACAGCTCTCATCTCCCCGAAGGGCAGCGTGTCCCTGTAGTCCAGCAGGGCAGCTGTGTGCAGCACCACGTGCACGCCCCGCATGGCAGCCAGCAGCGCGCCGGGGTCACGGATGTCGCCTCTCATCACTCTCACACCAGTGCTGGCTGCAGGAAAATAACACAGAGGTGCAGGGAAGAGAGGGGGGGGGGGGGGAAAAAAAAAAAAAAGAGTGCAAATCAGCATCCTTGCTGTTATAAATGAAATGAATGATTTTAGGTGATTTGTGTTAAGTGTTGTGGTTAATAATTGTAAATGTGTAGGGGTTATTAAGCGAACTGCAGAAATTGTAAATATGTAGAAGATGTTAAGCAATAACTGTAAGTTGCAGAAACAGAAAAGTTAGAGGGAGAGCCTGGCCTTGGTGCAAGATAATGTAATGTAACTTTGTATCATAAGACATGAAGAAAGGGAGAAAACGGGAGGTGTGATGAAACCATGGTGAGCACAGTGGAAGGTTCCCAGGGAGGTGCTGAGAGGAAGAGGAGAGACTTCATCCACTGACCCCTGTGAGAGGGCAGGAGAGCCCAGACTCCTGGAATTGGAAGACCCAACTGTGACCAAATATGGGAAAACATGGACTGGGGAGGGACCAAGGGGTGTGTGTAACCAAAAAGTTATAAAAATGGGAAACTGTGGGGAAAACTTTGAAAAGCTGTGCATGGAGCACGAGCTGAGACTTGTGCTCTCTGGCTTTCCCAGCGCGCTGCTCGCTTTGGCTTCTCGCTTTAATAAAGTTTATCTAATTAGCAATCAATTATTGAGTCCTTTTATATTTATCATCACCTTCCTGCAAAGCGTGGAATGTCCCCTCTGCAGGGCAAGGCCGAGCGCTCTCTGATAGTGACTGTGCTGTTTGAATCCAGCACACCAGGGCAAAATTCCCTTTTTTTTTTTTTTTTTTTTTTAATTGAACTCCAAGAAGCCTGGTTTGCATCTGGTTTTAATTCAACACGGTGCTCTGCATCCAGAATGGCTGTGCCTGTCACTGCAAATCCCCAGCCTGCACCCAAGGGTGGCCCTGGGAGCAGGACACCCTTGGCCCAGAGCTGCAGCTGCCTTGGACTCCTTCCTGCAGACAAAACATTTTAGGGCTTGCTGGGAATAGCACCTGGTGATTCCAACAGACAGAGCTTTGTTTAAATTGCAAAGACTGCAGATTAAGAAGGAAAATAACGTTACAGGTTTAAAAATTTCATAGGAAATTCCTCCTTTAGAGCCACTCAGAGTTTTCTCCCATTCCCTTTTACCTCCTCCTCCTTCCTCAGAGTAGCTGTTCCATCCATGGCTACTCTTGGCATCTCCTATTCATTTTCTTGCTTTGAGAGAGGGTTGTAACATTTAAGTAGGATTTTTCCCTTTTTCCTTTGCTGTAGTTGGGAATAGGCTGGGGAGAAGCTGGGGTGAGGAGCCTGTGCTCCTCAGGGATTTGCAAAAAGCCAGGCAGGGCTGCTTTGGGAAGGAGACATCTCCTCTGCCCTGGGCTGGCAGCTGCCTGGAGAGCCCCACACATCCCATTCCTACCCAGGGTCAGGGTAGGAATTTCTGGAGGATCACACAAATGAGCAGCTCAGGGAAGGGTCTGAGGCTCCAGCTGTGATGATGGGGAAACCCTCAGAGAAGAGCCAACAGGTCAAGGTGGGAAGAGAATTATTCCTCATGGTCCAAAAGGAGGGACAGAATCCAAACCAGCAGGTGGATCTCTGAGCAGCCTGGGATGGAGGAGGAGACAGGAATTTTACCAAAGGGTCAGGCTGCTTCTTTAATTAGCATAGCCAACAATCAGTGGACTCACTCTGAGGAGTTTTTAATATTAAATTAATTAACATTGGGTATTAACACTAAATTAATTTAGTAGCAAAGCACAGAGTCAATTCAGTGAGAATAGAGGGTGAGAAGAAAGGAGCTGCCCCTGTAGCAGAGGTAAAACCCTTGCCTGGAGGAGCAGAGTGCAGAGGAGGATGCTCGGGCTGAGAGGTGGAGCAGGATGCCAGCAGACTCTTGGGAGGAATTTTTGTGCTACTCTGTGGTTTAGGAAAACCAGGAGCCCAGCAGGCTGAAGTGTTAAATAGTCTTTTTCACACCACCTGTGTTAAGGCAGCTGGTGTGAAGCAGCCATGAGGAATTTTCAAATTGACAAGGGCTGATGAGCCTGAAGAGGCCAGGGGTGTAACTGCAGCTTTAGTGTGTTATCAGCCACTCTGGAGAACTTCTGAAGGCACTGGGAGAGTTCAGCAGAGCAAAGGAAACACTGGTGCCTAGAAGGGAGGTAAAGAAGAGGCAGGAAATGACAGAACATTTTGGTTTCAACCCCAGGAAATTCAGGAGCACACACACAAACCACGCGTGTGTGTGAGCACCTGTGGGGTAATGGGGAGGATGGAAGCAGCTGGCGTGGATTTGTCAAGAGCAAATCAAGCCAGATAAACCTCCTTTGTTCTCATGGCAAGGTAACAGGCTGGAGGGATATTGTGGAACAGGTTGATGTCATCTATCTTGATTTTCAACAGGCTTTGGAAACTCAGCCTCATTCTCACAAGGAGACAGTAAAACATGGGCTGAATAAGCCCCATTAAGGAGAGCACAAAGCTGCTGGAATTACAGTTCCCAGGGAATTGCCAGCTGTGGTAGGTGGCTGCCCCGGGGCTCTCCAGGGCTTATTGCTGTATTTGAGTCCTTTTGATTGTTTTCATCAAGAATCTGGCAGATTTGTTCATTAAATCAGCAGATAACATCAGACTGGGAGGGACCATGCTGGAGGATTTGAGTATGAGCTGAATGGCACTAACAGAGTCTGGAGGGAGGGGGAAAAAAAAAAAAAAAGTGAAATTTGATAGGAACAGAGAAGTTTTGGGGTTTAGCAGGGAAGAGGCAGCTGATCTTTATGAAGGAATTAAACTGGGCCAGGGCAGCTCAGGAGCTGTTGCTTGTTGTCAGCTGAAGAAGGCACAATTGCAGTGACAGATAAAACAGGAGGATAAATTGCAGGATGGGAGAGTCACATCCAAATCAGCTTTTTACAGCAATAGGGAGGCTACAGCCCACAGTTCCATGCCCTTCTTGCAGACAGGAGCAATGCCAGTGCCCTGCAGTGCTGGATGGAGCAGAGGATGAGGAAGGAGTGTGTGAGAGTTGCTTTAGCCTCAAGCAGAAACCAGCATGGAATGGAAGGATGTGGTTTGCAGATGGTGAAGATTGTTGTAAAAAAAAAAAATAAATAAAAAAAATCACAGTAATCCTGTAATACCTCTCCTACCTGTAAGTTTAGATGGGAAATCAAGGGCCCAGACTGTACCCACTGCCTGCTGGGGCAGAAATAAATGGGCTGCCTGGGGTGGCCTGGGGACAGAACAAACATCTGTGGGGGAGGCTGTGGCAGAGCTGGCTCTGCCCTGGGCAGAGGGATGGTGTTGGGATGGCCCCTCAGGCTGCTTCTGCCTCATTTTCTGTGGTTTGCTGGGGTGTCAGGCCACAGACCTCTCCTGGAGCATGGATTTTGGCACCTCCCTAAGGTTTAAACAGCTTTTTCTTCAATTATGGGTGCTTTTAAGGTAATTGGCTTCCTGGAACCTGGAGAAACCAGTCTGCTGAGTTCATCTGCTAGGGAGGGTTTCTGATTGTGATATTTCCCTGGGAGTCCTGACTTGCTGTAGGTGCATCCCCTTTCCGTCCATATCTCCCAACAGGATCTCCCTGAGCATTTTTTGCCTCTCTCAAAGCAGGCTGAAGGTTTGGGCAGCCAGGGACAGGGGACCCAGCCCAACATTAGCTGAGCAGAGCACTCTGAGCTGCCTTGCCTTGTTTTGCATGGGTACTCCTGAATCCAGTAAAACAGGTTGTTTTCCCCCAACAAATCTCACTCTGCTCAACCCTGCATGAAGGCAGCTCTCAGAATATGATCAAATGGATTAATTCAGTATCTCTGAATGTTTACTGAGACTTATCTCCTTCTTTTTTTAAGGCTGCTATAGGTTTCTCCCAATTATTTCCATAATTTATTTCACAACGCCTGCAGTAGGTGCTGAGTTTGATTCTGTTGCTGTCAGGATTTTTAGTTATTTTCCTCAGAACCAGTGGCTGGTTGGAGCAGCTGAGGGGGATGTTGGTTTAGCTCCTTTGTGTCAGAGTGGCTGAGCAGGAGCAGCTGGGCAGCCAAGGTCCCATGTCATGGCTCTGTGTGCATGTGGCTCCTCACAACTGATCTCTGCCTGGGGACCCAGAGCCTCCCTGGGAGACATCTCTTGGCTGATCCATCCCTAGGGGTCTTTCTTCTTTGATTTACTCCTGTGTTTTAAAACTGGTGAGCTGGAAGTTGTTCCTCACCCAGCCTGTTCAATCCCTGTGCCTGCCCCACGCCTGTACCTGTGGCACCTCCAATGTGATCCCAGCTGCCAGGGAAGGGGGGGTTATGGCCACTAAATAGATGCTGATGCCCTTTTCTTACCTGTGCTGAGTTTTTCTACTTCTTCTCTTGCTACTGAGTCAAAAACTCTGACTTCTTTGATGTAGTCTTGTCGAGACAGGAGCTCTACGATCCTCTCCCCCACAAACCCACATCCTCCTGTCACCAGGTAGACCCAGGCTCCATCCATTTCTGAAGATGTCTTTGTGGTTGGGGAGCAGAGAGGAGGAGGCTACCAGGATCTTATCTTGCACTCAGCCAGTGTTTTCTGAGCTAAGTCTAAAGTTTAGCTGTCACAGAATGCTACTGGGTGAACTTTAACTCCAGCCAGTTACACATAAATCAGGATTTCCCTGGCACAGACACCCCAGTGCTGCTACAGGCCCCTTCTTGGCTCTCTAACTCAGCCTTTCCCTGCTCCCATGGTAGCCCAAGGCCAGTGGGGCACCTTTGGCTTGCCTTGGTGTGTGTCCAGTCTCAGGCCAAAATTTGGATGCCAGAAGTTTTCCACCCTGGACAGTCCCTTCCCACAGGCAGGTTTATCAGTTGTTGGAGCTCTGGGCTCAGTGGGATGCTGCAAAGGCCCTGTTCCCATGACCTGGTGATTTGTAGAAATGCTTTACAGCAGCAAATCCTTCCAGTGCTGAGCTGTGTCAGGAATGGACAGCTGGGGTCACCAGTTCTACCAGTCTGAGCAGCTGGCATGGCTCTCCTGGATGGATGTGCCTTGACTTGGGTACATCACACACACCCCTCTCTCTGATATATATATATATACACACACACACATATACTTAGGAGGAGAAAGACCTCTCATAATTTAAAAACTTTATTGATAGAGTGCAGACTCTACCACATTCTTTGGCAAAGTGTTCCAACACTTAACTCTCATCGCTGATGCAAGTTTCATCTGCCAGCCCATGGCTGACAAACCTTTCCTTGCTATGCTATAGAGTGTGTGCTGCTTAATTTCACACTGGAGTCCAAAAATGGGATCAGCTTTGTCCCAGAGTGCTTGATCCTCTTCTAAAAGTGGGATGTGGCAGGGGAAAGACCTCTGCCTCTCCCAAAAAGGCTCAGTGATAACAAAGTCAGGCCTGACCAGCTCCCAGGCTCTCCTTGATGCCAAGCCAATGCCATCCTTCCTTCTGGAACAGTCACATTTTTTCCAGTCCATCTTTGAAGCAGCTTATCACTGGCTTTGGTGAACTGTTCTTGGAAGGTAAATAAGGTAATATAGTCTCCCTGCTTATCTTCCCTTTACACAGTGTAGGAGTTGTTCTTCTGTAGTGTTGCTTGGGAAGTTTAGGGTGAGTTTGTACCTGTTTCAGGTTCACTGCTACCCCCATCCCTGGGCTGGAATGTGGAGACAATTCCAACTCCATTCATGGCCAGAACCATTCCTACCACAGTGCCAGTGCCTGCCTGGCTGGCTAAAGAGCCACTTGGTGCTGAGCAGGAGGTTAATGAAGAGTTAAGGCAGTGAACTCCAGGAGTAGCTGTGTTTTGTTGGTGAATAAATAGTTTTCTTTTAATCAGCTCCTGCTACAAGTTCAATGTGTTCCCCTCTGCCATTGATTTTCCTGGGCTGTGTTAAGCTCAGGAGAAGTCAGTTCCCCTTGCTGTGATTACAATCAGTGGCCATAATGGCCCAGAGACCAACATGGGCCTGATGCTAATTTGGTGCCTGGCAGACCAGCACAGCCACAAATGTCCCAAGAAATTAATTTAGCTTTTTATCCAGTGACTCCCAATCTGTACAGTGGTGATTAACACAACTGCCTGCCCTCAGAGGATTTTTTGCAAGGATAAATACATCGGAGTTGGAGGTGTTAGGACTCAAAAACTGAGATAAATACACCCTGAGAGACCCAGAGAGGTGCTGCATGGGAATGTCTGGCATGAAGTAACCTTGAGCATGTCCTCATCAGTGATGCAAAAAGCCCTGTGAAGCAGAGCCCTGGACTCTGTGGACATTTCTGTGTTTACAAGGCTCAGCCTCCACTGCACTTTCGGTATCTGCATCTCTGCAGTGTAATCTGATCAGGAGGGGGGAAAAACTGGCTGGGATTTACATCTCTTGTTTTCACTGGGATATGAAAAACAAATCCAGAGGCCAGAGCTGTGACATCTGCGACAGGAACAGCCCAGGTCCTCCCTCACAGCTCCCTTTGCTGATGCAGAAGGGTTGCACCACGAGGGGCAGCTGTTTCCAGAGCAGGAAGGTTAAAAGAAAGTCTTGTCTTGGATCCTTGGACCCACATCCTCTTCTGGCAGTCTGAATTGCCACAAGAGTTGATGACTCTGGGGGTCTCCATAAGCCCAGAGGCACACTCAGAGGACACCCCAAGGCTGCTGGAGGAGGCAGATGTCCAGGAGGTACCTGGGGATGTCAGGGAGAGGGTCTGGGCAGCCCTGGCTGTCTTAGCTGAGCCAACTCGACTTCCTTGTACTCTGAGGCAACTTTTGGGGATGTGAGGAACGCTGCAAGTATCAGCAGATTTTAATTTACACTGCTGGACAGAGCACAGTTCTCTCTCTGGCTTGTTTTCCCCTCACAAGCTGCTGCAGCCACCTGTCCTCTGAATGCCCTGGCTGAGCCCAGGCAGAGCTGTGACCCCTGGCTCTGCCCTGGCACTGAATTCCTGCAGGAACTGGAGGGGCTGCTCTGCAGGAGGAATCTGCCACATCTGGGGAGAGCCTCACTCTGCAATGCACAGCAAGGTGCTCTAAGGTGACCTGAGAGGCTGCCTGAGGAGCTAAAACACCTCCCCATGAGGGCAGGATGTGCTCCTGTTTGGGATGTGTCCCTGTGTTTGGGATGAGCTCCTGTGTTTGGGATGTGTCCCTGTGTTTGGGATGAGCTCCTGTGTTTGGGAAGTGCCCCTGTGTTTGGGATGAGCTCCTGTGTTTGGGATGAGCCCCTGTGTTTGGGATGAGCTCCTGTGTTTGGGATGAGCTCCTGTGTTTGGGATGTGTCCCTGTGTTTGGGATGAGCTCCTGTGTTTGGGATGTGCCCCTGTGTTTGGGATGTGTCCCTGTGTTTGGGATGAGCTCCTGTGTTTGGGATGTGCCCCTGTGTTTGGGATGTGTCCCTGTGTTTGGGATGTGCCCCTGTGTTTGGGATGTGTCCCTGTGTTTGGGATGAGCTCCTGTGTTTGGGATGTGCCCCTGTGTTTCGGATGTGTCCCTGTGTTTGGGATGTGTCCCTGTGTTTGGGATGTGCCCCTGTGTTTGGGTCCATGGCTGGGAATGCAGAGGTGACTCTCTGAGTCCTGCAGACTCACAGGGTGTCCATCCAGATCTCTCTATCCAACACCTGCAGAGGAGTCAGTCCCACTGAGGGCAGGGGAGCACAGCTCTGCTTTTGGGCAAGAAAAGCCCTTTTTTTCCCCTCCAGCCCACAGCAGGTGCCCAGAAGCAGGGCCTCCTTGCACATCTTGTTTTTAAGAGCCCTGCAAAGGAGCTTTCCCAGAGAGAAGGCTGAGGTGTCAGGAAGGAAAAGCAGCTGCCCTGATTTCAGGCTGCAGTTTGCTTGCACTTGCTCTGAACTTCGTAAACAGAGGACACCTGACATGATATTCATGTACAGTAAGTTTATTTCTCAGTGCATTACATGAAAGGTCTTTGGTACTTGTGGGTCCTTGAATACTGTTCCCACTCTGCTCCGTAAGAAAATGCTGAATACAAAACATTCCATATACAGTAACAAACCCCATAGCAAATAAAGAGAAATAGATATTTTGAACAATAACATAGCAATATGAAAACAGATAAGTAACCATGCAAGAGGTGGAACAAACAGGTTGTGTTTACAACAAACATTAAAGCCTGCCATAAATGAGTTCATCCTGTCAGATGAGATTTATTCTTGCTCTAAGTTAAGAAATTACACATGATTGCAAGATACTGCCTATGGCTGCCCTAGAAAAGACCAAATGGTTGTAAAGCTGATCCCCAGGACAGAAGCCAGGACCATTGGCACACATACAAAACACACTGATATAAATAAAAAAAAGTTACTGTGTAAAATAACTGGTGAAGAAGTTACCATTTCCTTCTGTGGCTGGGAATGTGCCTTGTGAACAATTATAGCACCTTTCAGTCCCCTGCTTTCACAGGAAACCAAGAAATCACAGAGACTCTGAGTAGTTTAACCCCTACACTCCCAGTGGAATGTCATCTTGAGTCAGACAGAAGCTGTAAACGTGGAGGAGGATGGGTTTCCAATCATTCTATCAGGAGGGAATTCCAGGAGCTGATTGTCTTTAGAAGCTTTTGTCACAGTGCTCAGGGTCCCACATGACAACAGCTCATGGCAGACACTGGAGCAGAGCCCACACAGCACCAGCATGTGCTGCTCCAGGGCTGGATCTGATTTCCAAGGCCTGTTCCTTTGAAAGTTGATGACAAAATGTCTGTGTAGTTTGGTGGGAGCAGGTGAGGGCTCTTCTCCCTAGTTTATTCCTATTTCCCTGGATTGCCATCAATTCCTTACAGTAAGTGCAAATTAGACCCTCTGGAGAGGAGCATTCCCTGCCTCCCAGGAGTTCCAGGCTGCTGGTGAACGTGAGGGTGCATGACTTGCAAAGGGTTTTGGTTGTGCAATGTGCTGCTTCTGGTTAGCTCAGGGCAAGGAAAACATTACTACTACTACTACCAGAGCTGATCCAAATCAAAAACACACTGGAGCTCAAAGAAACATCAAGAATTTTAAAAAAGCCTTAAGGGAAAAAAAAAAAAGGAAAAAAGAACACACTATGGTATTGCACAGTATGTATGTAAGATAAAGCACTAAACATTTCAATTAAAATATATTTCTAAATGAGCACGCATTCAAAATAAATCCCCTAAGTTACATAGACATGGCAAGAAGCATTATATGCCCTGGCTGAAATGAACCTCAGGATCCTGCCTATGATGGAGAATGTGGTTGGAGTGGTTTGCTTGGTCATCAGCATCATTAATGTCAGTGTGTGAGGCTGTGCTCACTTTTAAATGTAGTTAAACTGGGGTGGTACAACAGCATGGCCCAGCCCTCGTGGTAGTGGAGAGGAATGAAACCCCAGCAGAGAAAGAAAGTCCATCTGGTACAACCCTGCTGTCCCCCATTTAAAGATACAGTACCTCATCAGAGAGATGGAGCTGAACAAAGCAAGGAGAAAAATTTACATAGCTCATACTATCAGCAATTAAAGTGGTCTCAACCCTAACCTAAACAGCCTTTTGACAATTGACTTGGCAGGATTAATTGCAAACAACTTCCATTGAATTTTCCATCTTATCAGTAACTTGTTTTAAAATGATAAAATTCCAAATCCTTGTCAGTATGAATGCCTCAGCAATGTGAGTGACTAAAGCATCAGCACTCACCAAGCTCATGCAGTAGCTTTGAATTCAGAAGACAAACTTGGGGAAAGAAATGTTTCTCTTTAGGTTCAGTGCGAAGCCTCTGAAATGTCAGGGAAGTAAAAAAGGCCTCACTGTATTCCTTCTTCCCCAAATTCAACCCTGTAGCTACAGGACCAGGGAAACTGAATTTCCCCATTTCCTTTTTTAAAGATTGCTTTGGTTGGGTTTGGTTCCTGAAACTGCCATGAGGACAGACTGTTCCTGTGGCCTCAACTACAGCTGGCACCAGCCTGCCCAGTGCACAAGTTTAGACTGAACTGAGATTTGTCCTCATTCTTCAGGCCTGATTTTCCAACACCAACTGGCTGATTTATCTCCTGGAAGCCACCAGTGAAGTCTTGGAGCATCCATGTGATCAAGACCAAGATGGTCCCAATTCACCACAGAGGTAACCATGCACTTCTCAATTCCTGCACAGGAATCAGCCTGCACATGAGGAAACACCTTTTTTTTTGGACATTTAATTCTTAGATGGAATGATTATTCCAAGAATGTTCCCATGGCTGCCCCTTGCTTGGCTGGCCACAAACAGAGCTCTTGCCCTACCAGCAGTGGAAGGAGGGACATGGGCTCTTACAGCACCATGGACATCCTTAGGCCTAATGCTGGGTTTAGAGTTAGTGCTGGGTGTGAAACTAAGATGCATTCAGGGAGGATTTATTTCCTTCTCCCAAAAGGACTGGAAATACAGGATGGCTCCTTGAGCTCAGGAACCTGCTGGACTTGAGCTGTGCTCATTTTCTTGTCTCTCTGCACTACACTCCAGCTGTAACTCAGAGTGCAGCCAGGCAAGCCCCCAGACAGACTCCTGCAAAGCTCTGGGCTTGTTTCTTGGGAATGTCCCTTGGAAAACTCAATCATTCAGAAGCACAACCTGAACCAGGTGGGCTGGTGCTGAACAAGCCCCACCACTGGCACTGGCCAAGCAGGCTGAGGATGCAAAAGCAGGGCAGGAACTTGCATCCCTGCTGCCTCCAGCACAGCTGGTTGTTGTTCAGCTGCACAGCAGTAAAAGCAACATTCTGGTGCTTGCTCAGCATCAGCTTGTGCCATTTTACCTGGCTGGGGATGGCTGGATTCCTAAAGAGCAGGGACAAGTGAAGGCATGGTGGATTCAACCATCCCAAAGGAGCCTGTAACCTGCTCAGTTTGTGAAAATGCCAGGCTTTTTAGAGGAAGGACTGGGACTGGATGTCTCTTTTGGTAGCACTGCCATGTTTACAGTGTATATGGACAGTCAATTTAGTGTGTGGCTAATGCTGGGCTGGCAGAGCTCCTCCATTTCCAGTGGGCTTTCATTTTGGGGTGCTGAACACAGGGACTGCAGAATATTTTCTTTGGAAAGCCTCTGACAGAAACCCTGCAGCAGTGCAGCCTAGCTTGCTCACACAGCTGTACCCTCCCTGCACAGGAACCAGAGACACAGGGGCAACAACACAACTCAATTTGCTCACTTTTGTCCTGGGCTGAATTTGAAAACTGTCAGAATGTGGGAATTAACAAGTAAAAAAAACAGTCCAGTCAGTTTTGTTGATTAATCTCCCCCTTCTAACAAAAATCACTGTCTACATGAATGACATCAGCTTGTCCAACCTGGTTAGCAAAGCAGGTGGAGTGATTCATTTGTCACTGAAGGGCAAGTTCAGCTTTTTAAACCTGGAAGCTGGTACTTCTCCTAAAATAACAAGTTATTGCAAAAAGTAAAATCACTCTGTATTTAACTCCCAGTGCAAGATAAGCTCTTGACAAGACTCTAATTCCCTAGGCTGTGGTTTGCTACTACATTGTCTCCAGATCCAAATGGTGAGGATTTACTCACAAGATTAAAACAAAACACTGTGAAAACATTTTTCCTGATTGCTGTAGGATTAAGCAACTATTGCAAAATATCCTTTTCTGTGAATAGTTACTGCCACCACTTAAATTAATTATCTCTGGATGTATGCACAAGCTGAACACAGTATGGGAAAATTCTTGCACAATTCCATCAGATCTCATGCAAACTCTGTGTTTTCACAGAAAGTCTAAACTCTCTGAAGATAGACAGAAAGCCAATGCTGCCATGAACATTTGCATCAAAAGTCCTTGTTTAGCCAACCACAAATAGAAATAATGTCACATGCAATTAGCAAACATGAAAAGCCAGCATTTTGTTTCTAAAGTCCAGAGAGCCACCTGAATTTTCAGAGTAATACTTTTAAATGTACTTTGTATTCTAATTTGTTCTTTGCTTAAAAGAAATCCTTGCAGGCTTTCATGGCCTGGGGAAGTTGCACCTGGCAGTCAGTGTGACACCAGCACAGGAAATAAAAGCAGCCTCCAGCTGCAGCAGTGGACAAGGCTGAGGCTTGGCTTTGGGTCTGGGTGGGATGGGTGGGCTTGGGCAGTTAAGCAGAGCTTAACTGAGTGACTGTCAAGGGCAGTGAGGGAACAAGGGCAGGGTTAAACCCTCGAGGCACAGCCAGGAGGTGTCACATCTATGGGCAGCTTCTGGGACACCTGACAGCTGCTGTTCCAAAGGCAAAACAACAAAATCAAGGGACACCTTCTCAAAAGCCTCTCGGAGCTATGGATAAGTCATTCCCTGCAATCAGGGCTCAGTATTGGCAAGGGAAGGAAACCCAGCCACCAACACTGCAGCCTCCCACCCACTCCACCTGCAGGGTGCAATTCAGCACTGGGTACTGTATCTTTAACTGGAGAACAGGCAGGGAGGACACGGAGATGCTCCTACTTCATCCGGTGGCTTCTCCTTCTGGCTTCCCCATCATCCAGCAGGGAGGAGAGGAGCTGGTGGGCCTGGGGCTGCCGGGGTCCTCCTCGCTTGATCTTGATGCTGCTTCTCAGGGGGGAGCCCGGGAGCACATCCTGTCCAGAGCCTGGCTCAATGGAAGACAAAGAGTCTGTAAGGAGAGAAAGTCATGGGAGAGCACTATTTAAAAGGGGAGGCTGAGGAAGACACTCATGGGCCCTTCTGAGTGGTTCCTCTGGCTGGGAGCACTGTGCTCCCTCCTGTTTGCTCTCCCTGCAGGAAGCAGCTTTGGAGCTACAGCTTTGCTGCCATCACACTGCTCCTGCATTAGACGTCTCCCCTCTGCTCTGCCTGAACTCTCTGGGGTAAGTGCTCCTACTGCAGGGCCTGTTCTCCTTTGTAGTTTCATTTCCAAAGTGCTGCTCTTTTATTAATGATAAATTTACTTGGGCTGCAGCAACTACTCAGCACTGCCCACAGACTCCTGGTGACGTTGTTAAAGATCACAATGACACAGACTTTGACTCAGAAGATTGATAATGACTTTGTTTATTTTTGGGATTTTTTTTCCTTTATGCTATGCTACAGAGAACAACTTAATGGGTGGAAGAAAGACAAACTTCTTCAATCACATTGGTCAAGCCAGAGGGACATCAAGAAGCCCCTCCTAGGGAAAGGAATGAAAACATAGGTTACAGTTAGGAAAACGTGTTTTTTGTTGACAGAAAACTCTCTGGGAAAGAGTTTCAGAAAAACCAAAACATCACAGGCACGAACCAGAGCTACATCCTGGTGTTGGAGGTGAGCTGGTGGTTAAAGGGCAGTGATGCTTTTAGGTTTTAAGTGCCATTTCACTCCTAGTAAAGGACATGTGGAGGCACTGAAAGGATTGAGTGGAAGGATTGACCCACCCTGGGCTGCAGCCAAACCAACAATAATGCTGGGAATGGATGGTGGCTGTCCCTGCTCCCCCAGGTAACAACCTCCTGCTCTTCCCTCAGCTAAACAAATTAAATACACCCTGCTCTGGGCCACTCTTCAGCAACAGATGCTGGTGGCTTGATCTGCCTCATCATTTCCAATGCCCCAATTTCTTCCTCCTCCTGCCTCCAGAGCTGGATGTTTGAGTTTCCCTGCCAGGAGCCCAACGTGCCAGCCTTGGTTTGATCCCACGAGGCAGAGTTTCTCTTTCCAGTGAGCTTTTGGCTGCCAGAGGATTTGGGCTCTGTCTGCTGGCACCAAACCCTGCCAAACAATTTGGGCTTTGCTGTGTCCTGCTGGGCTGCTCTCTGCAGCTCCCAGGCCAGGGCAGCTCCAGCTGCCCTCCCAGTGCAGAAGAGAGGTTTGTTTGCTGGGATGTTTTGCCTTGTTGCTTGGGTGGCTGTGGTTTTGGAAACCAGGCTCAGTGGGAAGCTTCTTGGGAAAATGAGAGCATGGGATTGGCATTTCTGAGTGGGGTTTAAAGCTGGGCTAACCCAGGACCTGTGGTCACATCCTTAACACCTACACTGGGAATATGACCAGACAGTTGGTGCTGGGTGATTTAAACCTCTGTGGTGCCTTTCAGTCCAGGGAGGTCTGTGCTCAAGGAAAATATTTTTTGTTATTTTATGTCTTTTTCTCTTTGTTTGTTGGGGCTTTTTTAACCATATAAAAGATGAACATAATTGCACAAGGAAAATATGCCTTACTTTCCAAGTTCTCTTTCTAAACAGCATTTTTGTAGGGCCTAAAATATGTGTGAAGTGAAAGAATGGAAGCATTTCAAAAGCACAGAGTAGGAATACAATTATCAATACTTATGGGACAAAAACCCCCTGAAGTCATACAATGTAGGTATTTAAATATGACCTAACCACAGTGCACAATTAAAAACCATCCGTTTTTGCTGATGCAGTTACACTGGTATAAAACTGCACATGGGTGTAAATAACTCATCTCCATCCCAAGCAGTAAGAGATCAATACAAATGGTTTGCTGAAATGACTGTTTCAGAATAACAGCAACACATGCCTTGTTGCTGTCATATTTCCAAACAGAATGTGAAAAATACCTAAATCAGGCATTTCTGCTGGGGCAAGGCTGTGTGAACTCCAGACCCAGGGTCTACAGAAGATTCCCAAAGAGGTGACCTTTTGCTTTATACCACTATAAATGAAGGTACAAAGTAAAAGCCAAAGGAGGCCCAGCCCCTGGGTCCTGTAAATAACCTGTTCTTATGGACTCACCCAGGGAAAACCCCTTTCCCTCTTCCCTGGAGATCATCCCAGCTGGCACGGATTGCTGCCTAGGAAATCAAGTGGGCATCTCCCTGGTACCTCCACCAGCTCAAAGCAAAGCAGCATAAAGATATATATTTTCTACCCTTGGAATGAAAATGTGAAGCCAAGCAGCAGTAGTGCTGAGGTAAGGTCAGGGTGAGTGTGGTTGAATCACAGGGCTGTGATTCAGGGTTTCCCAAAAATCTTACACTGTTGCTGCCTGTTGCTTTTGGAAATAGCACTTGAGGCCTCCAAGAGCAGGAGGCCACCGAGCAGAGCAGAGCAGAGCAGGCTCCAGGCCAGCCATGCCCTGGCACTGGAAGGGTCCAGCAGCAATTCCATGCTGGCTCCAGACAGGGCTGGGATCCTAAGGTGCTGCCTGAAGTGCATTATTACTGCCTAGTGAGGCATTGTCAGGACTGCTGGGCGTTTGAGCTATTTAGCATTCCCATAGCTTAAATCAATATCCAAATGCCACATCCCAATAAAAGTGGATGCTGATCTGAGGGCAGGTGTGATGTGGGCTCACAAGCAAGGCCAGGAATGAGGTTCCACATGTCAAGGACAGAAAAGTGCTCTGGGACTTGGTCAATATCAAGGAACAGGTTTGCTGCTCACAGGCTAGGATAGCAGAGCCAAACTGTTTGCCTTTTCACTGTGTTTCTGAGAGGGGAGACACTGGCACAGCAGGGTTTGGCAGCTGTGAGAGAATTGACCCTCGGCTACCCCAAAAGGAGCAGTCCAACAATAACCAACTGCTGTGACAATAACCAACACCACACTGTGGTGAAGGGAAGAGAACACTCTTTAAGGGATGATGCACACACTGTACCAGTGATGGGAGAGCCAACAGCCTCAAGAGATCACAAAAATCTATCTGAATGTAGAACAGATGGGACTTACTTTAAATCTGACTGTGAAAATAGGTTTCATGTAAGTTATGATCACAAAATGTTCAGGGATCACCAATTCTCAGGGAGACATGGCAGCACTGTCTGGGCTTTCTCTGCAAACCATGGTGCTGCACAAGGCAAGGGCCTCAGTGGTGTTCAAGTCACTTGGAAGATGCTGTTAACAGGATTAAATGATCTGGCCTAAAGATTGGGACAAGCAGCTCTGTGGGAAGCTGGTGGATGATCTGTGCCACATGGCTTGAGCTGCTGCTCGTGACTTGGCTGCCTGAACTGTAAAAAAAATCACTGTAAGGGTCATTTCACCTGCTGCTGGAAAGCCAGAGGAAGTAGTGTAGCTGGTGGAATTCAGCAGTTCTAAGCACCCTGAAGTCATGGTACCTAGTTTTGAGCAGACACCAGAGAGCTCAGGAGAGTGGGAGGATGTTTAACCATCAAGCCTGCACACAGCCCCTGGTTTCCCTAGAGAAGAAAACCTTAGCAATGCTTACCATGAATTCCTATCATGTGCTCAAGGATTAATACCCTCTCAGCTAAAATCTTCAGAGCCTCTCGAAGCTGCTGGACACCTTCCCCCTGCAAGAAAGAAAACAAAGCAAACATTGGAATGTGTTGCAGAACAGACTTCTTGTCCATCATGTTGCTTTCACAGCACCAAACTCTGCAGTGAGGATGTTTAAAAATGAAAAGGTGTAAAAGAGGAGATAATCTAAGCAGGAGTGCAGGAGAAATCCCTGTTCAAAGAGCTCCTCATGTACACTCAGGCTGTAGTTTGTTGTCCTTGTCACCTTAGGTGTGGGCTTGAAGGGCCAAAGAGATGCTGGGAAGTATTTCAGGGCCTGAGAGCAGAGATGTGAGAACTCCAGCACTCTGCACATGCAGTTTGATCCCTTCTGGGAGTCTGTCCCTCAGCAGGTGGGAGGGACAATAGGGAAGTAATTCCCAGCCAGCTCCATGTGACAGAACAGCCTCTGGGGACTGAGGGGTTCAAGAACATGGCCAAGGAAACCTCACATACCAGGGTTTCTGGCATCCATTAAATTCAAACCCAAGGCTCCCATCCCCACTTGCTCTGCACATTTAACTGTGAATTCAACCTCTGCCCCCCCTAAATCCACCTGTCAAAGGGAATATGATTGAAGGACAGCAAAGTGACAAAAAGGAAAGTAAAACAGTAGAAACACATCCTTACATCAGTGCCTTTGTCACCTTCCTCACCTTTCTTGCCTGGTTCACCCTAAAACAGAGGAAGGGAAACTTGGTTACATGTGGCTGAGGACACTTCCAGGACCCTTTGGATCCCTCTCACCAAAGGAGCAAACTATAGAAGCATTTCACCAGCAGAAAACCCATGGACTGGCACTTCATGCCAAGGGTCAAAGTGCTCCCCTGAGCTTTAACCTGGCTCCTGTCAGCTTCCCAGGAGGTCACCACCACTTCTAAAACAAATGAACTTGTCCAGGAGTGGCCAAGCTGCAGGAGGAGCCACCTGCCATGGCCTGGGCCCCAGCAAGGCCATAGACATCTCACTGGGCTCTCAGTGAACGTTTTATGCTAAACCACAGACAAATTGCTCCTTTCCCCCAAACATGCACATTTTCATCTTGATTTAGAACGGAAAAATCCTCCATTCTGCTTTCATTAATTAGTCCCATCACTTTCTGCCCCTGAAGATGCTCATTAAGCTTTTCTTGAACAAAGATCTCTCTGTGCTGTGAACATTGCTCTCATGTTTCCCCTCCAGCCAGGAAGCTCATGCACCTTCCAAAGGGCAGATGACACAGAGAGATTAAACCACTCTAAGCTAAAATAAAACAAAACAAACAACCTAAAATAGGGTGGGAAGGCTTGGGCTCCTCTAACTTGTTGGACATCCCTGAGATATTTGCAAAGCAGAGGTGAGCACAGGAGAAAGAACCAGAGAAAAGGCTGTGTGAATTGTATGAAATGATGAGGTGGAACCAAGGAAGAGAGATGAGAACCCTCCCAGAGGTTCTGGGACTTCTCTGGAAGCTGCCAGTCAAAAAAACCCCCAATTTTCTCCACTAGTTCTCTGTCAGCCAACCTTCATCACCACTGATTTGTTCCCACTGGCCATATGTGCCAGTGCAGACATCTCCTCTGTGTATCTGTTCAGGTATTGCCAAAAAATCATTTGGAGACATCTCTTAATCTCACTACAGGGTTTCCAGCTCAGCTTGGCCTACCGAGGTGCAGGAGGGAGTTGAGAGCAGCTGATGGACTTTGAGCTGTTCAACTGTGCCCACCTTTGGGCTCTGGTAGTGCCAGGAACTCCTGGGGCCCAGGGAGAGCTGAGTGTGCCCAGCTCTGGCCAGAGGGATCTGCAGGTAGAGAGCACAGCTCCTCTGCTGGGGGAGGGGATGCCCTCCTGGTCACATCAGCACTGTGCTTTACACCAGGGGATGTTTCATTTGCAGAGGGATTCTTTCAGGTGAGGGTGTCTGTGGAACAAAGCTGCAGTCAGCAGAGCTCAGCTCTGGAGCAGCTCCAGGCCAGCCAGTGGCACCTACAGTGCCAGGCACCAACCCCACCTGAGCCTGGCACCCACCCACGAGTGCAGCACTTACAGGAAGTCCCTTAATGCCCCTCTCTCCAGGCAGACCTGCTTGCCCCTGTTGGAAATAAAGGCAGTGTCATTAGGAGATACTTTGCCACTTGACAAGAACACAGTGTAATTTTTGCTAGTGGAATTAAGACGGCTTAAGGAAAAAACCTTACACTTGGGATAATGTGAAAAAAAAAATTCCTCTCCCTTGACATTATCACTTAGAGACAGCAAAAGGGGGTTATGGTTTTCTGTCAAGTATCAGTTCCAAATCCCATCAGACTCTGGAGGAGCTGGCTTGGATACGGAGCTCCTGAGCTC
The DNA here is from genome assembly GCA_016584745.2 of Phylloscopus trochilus trochilus. Taxonomy (NCBI): domain Eukaryota; kingdom Metazoa; phylum Chordata; class Aves; order Passeriformes; family Phylloscopidae; genus Phylloscopus; species Phylloscopus trochilus. The sequence goes on from WQNJ02000022.1 coordinate 6,978,486, forward strand.
AGTGCCCTCTCTGTAAGACGATTAGCAGGTTTTTTGAACTTTCCAGCAGTCAGTTACATTATACCAGGAAGGAATTTGGCTGGAGATTTGTTCCTTACAAAGACACTGCATTCTTCTCTCTGGTAGAAGTGTTGTGCTGCTGCTGCCCCAGCCAGAACAGAGCCCAGAACTCCCACCGAGCACTGATTTAATCTGTTCTGCTCCACGCACACCCCACAGCTACCGATCAAAACACAGGTACAATATTTTGGTTGGTTTGTTTCTTTCTCCTGCTGTGCTAATTTTCACATTGTTCTCAGTGAGGGGGTTTTGTTCTTTTTAATTTTTTTTTTAACAGAAACAGTTAGAACAGTGTTGGTTTGGGGCAGAATGAAATGCTGGTGAACTGAACATCTTTTCTTCCCCTTTTTTCCTCCACAGTGCTGGTTTCCCACCCTGGAGCAGATGGAGCAGGACAGAATCCCTGACCAGGACAGCACTTATAGGTTATTTAGTGAGAAATTTTGTTTCCCAGCTTGGGAAGAAGAGGCAAAATGTAAAAGCATTTATAGAAATCCATTAATGAAACAGACACATATTTCCCCTGGCTCTTCTCACATAGACACACACAGCAACAAACCCATCCCTTTTTCCCTCCAAAAAACTACATATATGATGGAAAATTTCTGCAGTAGAAAGAGAGAGCTGCTGGCTTTGTGTCCATCAAATTTATATAAAACCAAGAGGCACCTACAGAACATTCCCATGGAGGACTGAATTCCTATGGAATGCATTGCCAGCACCAGGGAAAGGCCCCTATGGACAGGGAGAGCTCTGGGAGAAAGGCTCAGTCTGTCAGGTGCTCCCAGTATCTTCAAATGGAAATGCTTGGATTCTGCACTGGAGGGAGCAAAGCTCATGAAAAAGCACAGGCAAGAGGAAAAATCACAGAGAGGAGCACAACAACACACTGAAAATACATAAACAGGCTGTTCTCCATGTCCAGGAGGAACAGAAAGGATGTTATCAGCTTAAAGGGGATCAAAGGATATTTAGGCTGGATGTTGGCAATATCTTTTATCCCAGGCCTCCCTGGCTGTTCCTCTGCAGACTGCCTGGAGATGCTGGATGCTGCTCCCTCCCTGACAGTGCTTGGGGTGAGCAGGGGCTGAGTGTGAGCAGCACAGGGAGCTGAGCCATCCAGGGGCTGTGCTCTCACTGCTTCAGGTCTCTTCCACATCTGCTCTCTCCCAGATTAAGCAGGAAGAATGGATAATAACATTTTCTCAGATCTCAGTAGATGTTGTAAACCCTCCCCTCTGCTTTTCTTTGCAGCTGCACGGCTCCTCTGCTGGAGCCCTCATTTGTATCCACCAAACCCAAAACTGCAGCATGTCGTTGTCAAAACCAGCATTCAAAGCCACACCCACAAGACAAAAAGCCCACAGAGCATCCTACAGAAATTCTGACATTTTTTCAAGTTTTTTTCAAGCTGTCAGCTTCCCTTTCCACACTAACAGAGGATGGACAGGAAATGTTTGGGTTTTTTTTCTAATTATCAACACTTTTGATGTTTGAAAATCTCATTTGTCCCAAACCTAAAAGCAGATTTACAATTCTAAATCCCTGGCAAGGAGGGAACAAAACCAAATTCTAAGGGATCTGTCTGGAGTGAATGGACACAATGCAACAAGATTTTTTATTTCAAAATAAGTGTAGCAGTAATATGGTTTATTAGTAGTAATATTAGTAATATAGTCAACCACAAACTATAGCAAAATGTCAGATGAATCACTGAGGAAGAGTTTTACCAGTTTCCTGGATGGAAATGTGACACTTTGCCACACACCATGCCCTTCTATTTCTTTTTTTTTTTAACTTCTATTTATTTTTTAGAAAATAATAATTGAAAGGCAATGAGGTGTAGTTGGTAATCTGTGCATCCATCTCACTAGTTAAGGTTTTGCTCTCTATCAGAATCTTGGATTCTAGTCCCAGAACTCCATCAGTCTGCAATCTATTTGCAAAGCCAAGTCATGCCCAAATTGGCTGAGCTGCACAAGGAAAGTGTTACAAAAACTGTCCAATAGTCACTGTCTTTCAGGGAAGTGCAAGTGATTTCTTACATAAGAACAGGACCAAACACCCAAAACTAAAATATAACAGATTTCAAAAGGCAGGTGTGCCCCACCCTCAGATATCTCCTGCTCCTGACCCCTCAGGAGGGGTGAAACAAGCACCTGGGCCTCTCCTTGGACAGAGGAGCAGTTTCTCTGTGGCTGGTTATTCCCACGAGTTTGAGAAGTCAGCACAGTGGAGTTCACTGATCTGCATTTGCCTGCCTTGGCTCTTTCAGGCATCCCTCTTGTCTGCTGGAGTGGAAGGGAGCAGGAGTGCAGATTCCCCCGTTCCTGTCATGGGGGAATCACATCACCTACAGCCCCCACTCACCTCCCTCTGTGGGACAGCAAAAGGGCACTTGGAAGAAAAGGGGACTTGTTTCCCAGAGCTGTGGCAGGAGGCTGTGTCAGTGCAGCCACCACTGCAGACACCCATCATTTCAGAGGGACCAGCCCATGTTCTCCTCCTTGTCCTCCTCCTCTTCTCTGACTGTCTCCATGCTGGGGTCTCAGGGATTCTCCACAGCCCCACGGTGCCCATTTCACAGACCTTAGGGCTGAATAATCCTCTCCCACCTACTCCACTCTCAAGTGATTTTGTGCTCCCAGACTTACCCAGAGATTTCAAATGACCTTTTGGCAATAAAGCTGAACAGAAGCAGCCAAAGGCCCAAATGCCACTTTCAAACCCTTTCCAATGCTTGAATGCTGGACTGGGAACCTGACACATTTATACCCTTGTTAAATATTCCTCTGGTAGTTCCTTAACTTCACCACTTTGGAAATAACATTCCTTTTTGTTCTATGTTTAGTTATCAGCACTGGATAGCCCACTAAGGACTGAGGCACATAAACATTAAGAACATGACTTCAGTATTCCAAATATGTTAGGAACATCATTTGACCTGGGGAATGACTTTGGTTCAAGTAAAAGGTGAGGTGCCACAGAAGGAGGAGTTCAGTTAGACCTCTCAAAACACTCTCCACTAAACAGCTTTGGCTGGTGGAAGAAAGTTGGTCTCCACAGGCCTTTTGTACACCATGTCTTAGCTACCTGAATCTCTTTGGGGAATGCCTGACTTGATGAGGAATTCAACCCTTTCTCCATATAGGAAACTCTCATCTTTGTTCTTGCAGAAACCCCAGAAGTTCTGCATTTAAAGTTGGTGTGGCTTTAGTCCCAGTGCATCTGTGAGACCTGTGCTGTGTATAATTCCTGAGCCCCCAGATGCTGTGGGAATCTCTCTGTGCAGGTAAAATCTTACTCTCTCTCCTCGGTCTCCTTTGGATCCTTTTGGTCCAGGCTGTCCTGGAGATCCTGGCAAGCCCTAGAAGAGATGGAGAACAAGAAGGAATTAATTTCTACTGTGCAACCTTTGTGTAGGTGCAGTGAATACATTTCCCAGTGATCCTCAGCTTCTGAAAACCTCACACACCCATTAAGCAATTGGGCTGGATTCTCTTTTTTCCCTCAAGCAAATACAACAGGAGCTCTGTTTGCAGATATCCTGAGCCCTGTACTTTCTGCAGATCCCTCTGTTTGGGCCTTTTAATGCACTGCAGGCCCCTATGTAACATTTTTTTGGGGTCAGTATGACAGGACAGTTCTTGTTCTCAGTTACCAAGAAGAAATTAATACACAGGTAGAATGTTTAGCTTAAAAATCCCCACTGCTTCCCCCCACTTCTTAATTGCCTCAGTGGGTGGCAGGAGCAAGCACACATACCTGAAAATTAATTGGATTGTGCAGTGGAAATTATTTTGAAGCTATTCACTCACCCTAATAAACAATTTTCAAATTAAGCCCAATCTCTGCTAATAATTTTACTCCCTGGGTTGAACAAATCTATAAAGCAGTCACCAATGGCTAAGAAGGGCACAGTCTCCAGATTTCTACTAATTGAACTGCTATGCAGAAATCGATCCAAATCCTTAACTTATCCACCCAGAGAAGCCACAGTTATTAACCAGACCAAGGGAGAACAATATTGTTTGTTTACATTCAGCCTGTCAGCTCTCCTTCCTCCCCACAGCCATGTGTAAGATGCCTTTTTTTCCACCTCAAGTGACTTGCACGTTGTCTTGGAGGCTGCAGAAGTGGGTCTGGAGCTCCCCTCCAGGCCACTGGGGATTTAAGCCAGCCTGGTTAGGAACAGCCACCCACATCAGCACCCAGAGAAATGGGTTTTCTGGGCCCAGAGAAATGAGCATTGCTGTGAGGAGCTCAGTGCCTGTGAAGTGGCCCAAGGAGGTTGCACAGATGTGATTTAAGGGTGCAAATGAGGAGCCCTCTCCCAGTTTGAGCTGGGAGCCAGCAATGCTCACTAGCAGCACATTGCTCCCTGCCTGCAGCCAGCTCCACCAGCTCATCTGAGCTCCCCACCAAGGACTCAGAGACACAGGCCTGGTTTAGGAGGTTCCCTGGGGCTGCCAAGGTAGGGCACAGACCAGGCTTGGCCCTATGTCAAACATGGAGCATGAACAGAGCCCAAGTGTCCATAAGCATCCTTTGCTCCTGACAGCTCTGACACAGAGTTACATCCCCGTTGTACAGGGATGCTCAAGAACACTGAATTCCACATTGCAAAAATAAAAGATTTACAGGGTGTGCTGCGTGTCAAAAAGCCAGACTCTGCTGCAGAATCTACTTATGAATTGTGAATTACCTTATATTTAATGATGTTAAACTGCATCTGTCATTTGGCTGCCAAATCTCTCACTGTGTTCATATCTGGGGTTTCTCATTGTTCTCCAGAGCATTCCCTAATTGAAAGGATTCTGCTACACTGGCAAACATTCCCTAACCTGTTGTCCATTGCTTCTTCAAAGTGGTTAATAAACACATAGGAAAAACTTTCTGTCTCTATTTTCAATTCCAAATCTCCTCTTATCAGATCTGGGTTACATCCCTCTACAAAGTCACTTAACCTTTTTCTCTGTGCTCTCCAGTCATGTGGGATTCCTTTGAAACATTTGATGCTGCTGCTTTACCTCCACATTAAGCAACATTCTCCCAAAAAACTGAGTCCCTTTGTATCAGCCAAGCACAATATGGAGTAGACTGGTAGCTTCCTATTCATGACTTCACTTTTTTCCATTTAATCAGCTTTTTCCATCCATGTGAGTACTGTGCCCTTCTTCTACCATAAATTCTTTGGAGTGAGTTTTCCCCACTCCATTATTATCTCCCCCATCCACAATGTTTGTATCAATAAATAATCAAACTGATTGGTGACCCTTTTCTTGAATAAAAAGTGCTATGCCTGGAAAAGTAGGCTTAGCACGTTCACTCTGGTGAATTGGTGAATTCTCATAGATGCATTTTTGTTCCTTTTTTTTGTGTTCCACAGGAAGTGCAGCATTTTTCTATCACTGTGTTAGTAAAGCCCATGTCAGATCCTTTGCATCAACTCAGGCCACAGTGAAATGTTTTGACACAGCAGCAGCAGCACGATGTGTTGTTATGATTAAAGGAAACTCTGGAAAGCACAACCTCTTAATCCAGAATGAGAAAAAGGAATTAAATCACAGAATTTCATGGGGAACAAGACAGCTGATCTAAGCTTACTCTCTCTCCTTGTGCAATGAGATGATGTTTCACCCCGACCCCACCCCTGCCCTTCACCCCCAAGCACCAAAGCACCTTACTTGTGATCCAGGGGCTCCAATGGGTCCGGGGGGCCCTTTGGGTCCTGAAGCACCTGGTGGCCCTGGTGGGAATCATAATTGGAGACAATTTTAAGGAGACTTAGAAGGAAGAAGCCTAAATTCCACAGGCATGCACTTCCTTTAGTGTTCTGCTGAGTCTCTCAGTGAGTGAGAACCCCTCATCAAACACTGGATTACTGGACACCCACATCCTGACAGAATACATTCCCATGCCCTAGGGAGATGTTAGAGGTCTGAGAGGAAAAAAAATGGTGAAAATAGGCAGGAAGGATGTCAGTAACATCCACATTTCCATTCCTTAAAATGCAACTTTTGAGAAAACCTAAACTAGATCCATGGAATGGCTACAGGAGAGTGAGACACTGCGGGTGCTGGTGCTGAAACAATCCCAGGTGGCAAGGGAAGCCCCAGGGCTGCTGCACTTGGTCTCTCTGGGGTGTCAGAAAGCTCATGATGAACACGAAGGAGATGGAGTTTGGCCAGAGCCTCTCCTCTTTGAGTGGGGCAAAGCAAAGCTTTCTCTTGCTCTTCACTCACTGCAGTGGCAATAAATTAATTTAAAATCTGTACCACAGGAGAGCTTCTTCCAGGATGAGTTAAGCACCATCTAAACAGGTCAACTTGTCTCACACAGTCACTTAACAGATTCATTCCTTTTGAAAAAATAATTATATCCCAACAGTAGGTGTTAAATTATACCTGCAGATGGGAGACAGGATATTTGCTTAGCCTGAACTTAGCAATACTCCTCTCTGCTTTAGTTGTCACAACCCTTGAGATGAAACAATGTGGACATTATACACAAAGTACAGCTGAATCAGCCTCAATCATTAATGCACCATACAAATGCTTAAGTCAAAGAATAAAGGAATTGAAGGATAAATGAAAGGCCCTCATAATGAAAGGAGAAGCCTTTTCTGCAACTAATGGGAATTCACTCCTAAATATGCATCATACAGGGAAGTGCTGACGTTTGCAGGAATATTATCATTTAAGCTACCCATCAGCACAGAGAGAAAGAAGGCTTGTCACTGAATTTTCATCTCAGATTCTGATTTCAGTTATACTGGTGAAAATCTGGAACAGCTCAAAGTCTTCACAGACATCACAGAGCATCTGGCCAGACCCTGCTCGGTGGAGCCCTGCACTGACAGGACAGGTTTGCAGCAGGGGGTGAACAACTCTGCTCTCAGGAAGGAATCACTGCACAACCCACTTTTAAAGACAGCTTTTAATCAACCCCTTCTTCAAGATGAGTCCTGCCCATGGTAAAACAACCAGCCACCACTAACAGATAAAAAACCCAGTTACTCCTTGCCACCCGTCCCACTACTGCACGGCTTCCCCCTGGTGTGGGACCTCCAAATAAACCCTTATCGATAATAAACCTCCTAATCAACACCCTTAGAAGCTGTGCTGTGTCTTGCCCGCTTGTGTGCTGCCATTAGCTGCTACATGCTGCTAAGAGAATTCTCCCGGAAAGCTCTGGTAAAGTTCCTGTACCTCACCTCCCTTTTTGAACCCAAAGAGACTTGGTGCTAGTTCTTCTGCAGCCGGGCAGGAGGAAAAGCAGAAGAAAGCAACAGCCCTTGAAGCAGGGAGCACCTCCCTCCCCCGGCGGCAGCCACTGCCCACCCATCAGAAAGGCTTTGCCCGCCCTGCCCGGCGTGCCAGCCCCGCAGCCCAGCCCAGCCCAGCCCAGCCCAGCCCAGCCCAGCCCAGCCCAGCCCAGCCCAGCCCCGCAGCCCAGCCCAGCCCAGCCCAGCCCAGCCCAGCCCCGTCAGTCACCTGGCGGCCCCACGGGCCCCGGGGCTCCCCGCGGTCCGGGCAGTCCTGCCATGATGGTGTCGATGACGGTGGAGGCCAGCTGCGGTTCTCCATCTGCGGCACAGAGTCACAGAGTCAGCCCGGCCGGGCTTTCCATGCAGAATCCTCGGGCGCCCGTTGCTGGCCGAGGCCCGGCAGTGCTGCAGGATGCTGGCTTCGGGCTCCTGCAGCACCTGCAGCACCCACCTTTGCTCTCTGTGAGCCCTCACAGCTGCTCATCCCACCCCAGAGAACCCCAGACAAGCCGTCCTTTCTCTGGAAACTTGGGTGTTTTATACACCTGTATAATCCTGCCTTGGAATAACTGACCCCCAAATATTACTGATGCCTTAATGTAGGGATGGCACCACTGTTTGGCTAATAACTATTGTTCTGACAGACATCAGCCTCAGAGGCCAGGAGATTTTAGAGGAGTCTCCAGTTTCTTTGTTATAAGGCAATATATAACACTCTGATTCAATGCAAAGCTGCCACAGAGTTTATTTTGCTTTTCTAACCTATCAACTCTGCTTAATTCTACCACACTCTGTCTGTCCTTCATGCAATAGCCCTCTACCTCATGTACACACATATGCTTCTATTATAACACTCAAACTCTTAGCTTACTCCATAAAATTACATTACTGCACTTTAAATCCCTTCACCATCTTACCTAATACAGTTTCTTGTTTATTTAAAGCATATCCTTACTTGCAATTATAGAAACGTAAGTTTATGATTTCTTTCCTAAATGTCTGTGCACCTTTATCATTACATCAATCCGAGCTTCTCCCAAGGCTGTAAATCAAACCTTTCAGTAGCTGTGGAAGTTTCTCTTGTGGAAGTCTCTCTGGCAGCACAGCCCCCCAGCCCAGCCAGCTCACCTGGGCAGGTGCTGCTGGGAGATGCCCTAGGGTCTAAGGATGCAGGAAAGCCCAGGGATGGGTGTGCTCTGCCCCCTCCACGTGCTCAGGAAACTTTCCTGCCATTTAGGATTCTTTTAGGTGTTCAACTGGGCAGGTTCACTGAGCTCTGGGAAATGGAGGGAAATGGGAGTGGAGCAGGGAAGGGAAAGCCAGCAGCAGGAATTGGAGGAGTTTTGTGTTTTTGCACATCTTTCTCAGTTCTCTTCAGTCAAGAATAAAACCCAGCAGCCTGTAGCTGTCCATATCTTCCCTCAGCCTGGAGCCAATAGGTTTCTATTCAGTTGGCAGCTGAATAGAAAACCCACAACCATAAATAAAAAAACAGCCCTTAGTATTTGTTGCAAAGCCAAAACCATATTCAACAACCCTGCTCCCTCTGGAGCTGTACTGTGGCACACCTGTAATCTGGGGAGGTACCTGTGTGGCAGCACCTTTTATCTGAGCACCCCACAACACTTTGGGACAGTTGTGGAAACCTGGGGCAAAAATTCAATGAACAACCAAGACAACAAGGCCACCAAACAAGTAAGGGAACCCCACATCCTGGTGCTACCGTCTTGACCCTGTACTGTAGGACCAACAATAAATTTCTGTTTAACCTGGATGAAGATGTTGGCTCCTGGTCACCAGGATGGCAAACCCTCTGAAAATCCCACATTTTCCGCAGCTGGAGGCTGCCATGCAGGAATAATGTCCACCTCCTCCTGCCCATGACCTCAAGCTTACTCATGTTTCTTTCCACCCATTCCTGTAACTCATCACAGTAAAATTCAGGGAAACCCTGTTGAGGAAAAGGCTGGGAATGTCTCACTGCAAATGTCAGGTGACACCAGGAGGGTCAGAAGAGTGTTTGCTTACTCTGCAGAGTCCAGCCCAAAGGTCAGAAGGTGAACTCTCCAGAAATTTTAGCAGACACATTGCCAAGCCTTCCCAGCTTCTGGAGTGCTGGCAATGATAGAGAGAACTTCCAAGCCAGTTGTTTGAAAGCAGTTCCCAGGGAAAACTGTGCAATGGCTCTGACTGCCAAGGATGACAGGATACCTCTGCAATGCCTTCCTGGCAGCAGGACAGCACAAGATCCAACCCAGATCCCTCTAAGAACTACATTTTGTGCCTAAAGCCTGAATGCAAACAGGTATTTATTTGACTACTGTTTCTAAACCCATTCATCCTCGCCCTCCTTACAGCCCTGAATCAAAACAACTGAGACTCTTCATGTTCAGGAGGAAAGGTACCCCAGTGAAGTGTGTAATCCAATTAATTTGAGTTTTATTTGACCATGTCAAAATCCATCACAGCTTGGGAGCAAGATGGAGTTGGGAAATGAGCATCAAACAGCAGTGAAGGCATTAACAACTGCAGAGCCTTTTGTTTTTAAATACCTACAAAGTGATAGTTTTTAAAGTGATCAACAAAAATCAACTGCACATCCACTGAGAGGGGCAGAGGATGGACTGCAAACTACCAGGGTTTAAATTCTGCTGGAGGTAAGCCAGAGACAAAGATTGGGGTTACAAAACATTCCAGCCAAATGGCACATTATTACAATGACAGAGTCCCTCCCACAAATCCACCCATCCTGACATTTGACTCAACGTTATTTGTGAAAGGTGATTCCATGATTGTGACACAGAAGAGAGCTCTGATCAACAGCCCTTGGGCTCAGCAGCTCCTGGCTGGCCAGGGCAGCACAGGACTGTGGAACATTCCTTCCTCTGCTGCCTGGCCAGACAGGGCTCACTCAGACCCAGGTTTCCTTCCAGGATCAGCTCTGAATGAAACATACTGTGAGTGAAATGGGACTGAAGTCTGCTAGAACACAACCCTCATATTTTTTCAAGGCATTGCCTCTATATTCTTGTAAAGCAGCAGGAAGAACTTGTATCTCCTTATAAACTCCCTTATAAAGAGGGGCACATTCTGGAGCTGGAGACTGTTAGAGCAGCCACAAAATAGCATCAAATGGTAGCAGGAATCTTCCCTTCTCAGCCACCTCTTGCACTGACCCAGGCTCTGCTGGGCACAAGAACTGGATCCTGTTTCAGTGCTCCTGGATACCCCAAAGCAGCTGACAATGCTTCATTTTAGAAGACCTTGATACTGAATTTGCTCCAGGAGCTTTCCAACCCCTATCCAAGCCAAGAGGAAGAGTGAGACCAGTGTGACCTGGTCAGGTAGGAGCACCTATGTTCTCTGGAAGGGGACAGAGACACCCTGAACCAGCACAGAAATACCCTGAAGGACACGGGGAAAGCTGCCCAGCCAGAGCAGCAAAGGCAGCTCAGGGCACACTTTGAAAGGACTCAGTTTTCTCAATTCTTTTCCTCCTCTCCTTCCCTTTCACTTCCTCTGCTCTGTTCTCCCTCCTCAGGAAGGACCTTGCTGGCAGCAGGCACTGGGATGCTGCTGCACAAATCCCTCGCCCTTATCACCACTGACATGCTGGGCACACAATCAGTTGCTCTGCCTCAGTTTCCCCCTGCTCTCCCCTCCAGCTGCCCAGGGGAGTGGTGGAGTCACCATCCCTGGAAGTGTTAAAAGATGTGTGGCTGTGGCATTGAGGACATGGTTTAGTGGTGTTGGGTTGATGGCTGGACTTGATCTTGGAGGTCTTTTCCAACAGTGATGGTTCTATGAGAACAGGCTCATTTAATTCCATCTGTCCTTTGCAGATCTTCAAGGTGTAAGAAAACAGCCCTCAAGAGTAAGAATTGCATTCCTTTCTCTAACTATTCCCTAGAAATCATCAATGTTAGCACAAGGAATAGGTCTGAGCTGGCTCTAGACCATGTACCTGATCACTCATTTTTAAGTGGCAGGGAAAGTGAGAGATCCCAGTAGCAGCAGCCCCAGCAGTGGGGAGCAGCAGCTCAGTTTCTGGCTAAGGTTTCTGACTAAGGGATAAATTCCCCCATTATAGCCTTGATTTGTTGAGACAGGATGGAAATGAAGTAATCCTGTCTTCATTTTTTTCTGCTACCTGATCTGGAGGGAGAAAAATGGGACCATTTCTTTTACCACAGCACAGGGAAACTCTGAGAAAATATTTGTCTCCCCATTCCTGGCTTCTGCCTGTGGATAAATATTGCCAACAGGAACTCGTTGCAATTAATAAAGGCACAGGCATTAACCACGTTCAGGCAGAACCAAACTCTGTGTAATAACAATAACCTGATACAGTTCTCACATCTCATTCCCATTACCAGGAATATGCTTCCCTCTGCTGTCAGCAGCTGGAATTTTGTGTTTATAGTTTTCAGATGTGCTCCTTTCAAAACAAGTAAATACATTTTAAAAAATCTAAACAGAATTTACAAGGCTAAGTTTTACTGGTGGCAGAGGATCAGCTTTCCACCAGCCTGTGGGAGGCAGAATCAGCCAACACAGAGGCAAAATAGTAAGAAAATAGACTTGATATTGTCATGACCACATAGATAACTTACACCTGCAGCTGGATTTGTATTAAGAAAAAGTGTCATAAAGTTTTGGGCTACTCCTTCTGCAAACCAAGAAATCCACAGGCATGAGGGGAGGAATGCCTGGAGATGCCCAGGGATGTAAATGGAACAGTCACCATCTCCTCACTGTTCTCAAGTCCATGTGGCTCCCCAGTGCTGCAGAGATAATAGAAATAATTATCCACCATTTATCCTCTTCCCATTTGGGCACAATACTGAGCTCACCCTTCTCACACATCAGCTGGGAAGGCTGTGCAATCAAAGCCTTTATTCACTTTTTAATTTATCCACTATTTCACAAGAAAGAGTTTAATTCAAAGAGTGGCTGGAGGGAGGGGGCAGATCCCCAACCATCCTTGGGGATCACTTGGAATAAAAGGCAGAATGGCCCTGAGAGGAGTGAGGCAACTCTAATGCAAAACTTCCTTGTTTTCAGGCTGATGAAGGCAGCATGTTGATGAGTATTTTGTCAACATCTTAGCATTGAACCTCAGTTATTCATCCTGCCCATACACCCTAAGTAACTGAATACAAAATGGAGCTGTCAAAATTCTCCCTAAATTAAAAATACATCTGTTCACTTTTGGGAAAAGGGGTCTGGAGAGCTGAGTGGGGGGAAGGGAAGGGAAGGGAAGGGAAGGGAAGGGAAGGGAAGGGAAGGGAAGGGAAGGGAAGGGAAGGGAAGGGAAGGGAAGGGAAGGGAAGGGAAGGGAAGGGAAGGGAAGGGAAGGGGAAGGGAAAGGCTCGAGATAACTGTCAGACATGGGAAGACTTAGAAATCCCTGGCTGTAACTAAGACAACTGAGCTTTGAATTGTCAGGACAGGACAGGAGCAGCAGAGCTGGGGAGGAGGCACAGCTGAAGTCTGGGGGAGTGGAAATGGGAGACCTGACAGAGCTGGGGCTCCATGAGTTTGCAGACCAAGGGGAGACACTGAGCTGAGCTCTGCTTCCTCATTATTACCTGCCAGCTACACAGGGCTGGACCAGGAGAATCAAGCCCAAATCTGAGCACTCCAATCCAAGTGCAGGATATGCCTTTCCTAGAAAGCCTTTTCTTGCCCTGCACAGCAGAAATCAAATAAATATATTTTTCAAATCAGCATAAGCACAAAGAAATCCTGCCCCTCCTGTTACAGAGAAGGGATAAATCAGTGTCAGTCTGGACTTCCCAGTCCATAATTCTGTGTTTTGTGTGGATGTGGGATAATGTGGATGCATCAGAAACACAGGTGGAGGAAGCATCTGCAGGGGCAGGGAAAGAGACACATTTAACAGATCTCCTTGTTATAACTTCAGAGCTGCAAATCTCTGGCCTTTGCTGATTCCTGAGCAACCCTGACACTCCAACACCACAACAGTGGCACCAAGAGGGCTCCAACCCTGCAGCTTTGGTGCACCAGCACCTAATCTGCCACTCTGGACTCCTCTGGCCATTGTGTCTCAGGTGATACCTCCTGAGCTCTGTCCTTTCACCAGAGACCCTCTTCCCAGCAGCCACTCCTGATGGAAGCTTACAGGACACAAAGTTGCCTCCCCAAAGCTGTGATGAACCTAAAAAAACAGGCACTGAGAACAAAATCCTCCAAAGCCTGCACTGCCAGTTTAGGACAGCAGGGACTTTGTTCCTCATTTTGGAGAGGTGAACCCCCTGTAGCTTCCAAGTTGCTCCATCTTGAACAGGAACTTCCAAGAGACCCACACAATGCAGGCAGATTGTCCAGCTGCCCCCAGGGCCTGGCAGAGGCTGGCAAGGAGGTGGGGGCAGAGCTGAGCTGCCCTGTGCCTGCCCACCCTGCTGATGCCACCGGAGAACACGGGAATTGAGGAAGGAACTTACTTTCTTTCTCAGCTGTGGGCTGGAGTGAGTAGAGAACCCCTTGCTGGAAGGTAAGAGGGAGGCTTGGGGTGGCTGGTGGCCCTGGAGGACCTGGGGGACCCGGGATCCCTGTTTCTCCTGGAAGTCCTCTTGGTCCTTGAGGTCCCAACATCCCTGTGCAGAGGCAGGAGAGGATGTGTTAATGCCTTTGGCAGGAGGGGATGTGCTAATGATGCTATCATGTAAAAAGGCAGCAAGAGGACGAAGGATTTCTGTCCTGAACTGTGCTGTGGGAATCAGAGGGGTGGGGAAAATACAAACAGCTTCCCAGTTTTCCTTTTTTTTTTTGTTTAGCATCTTCCTCTGCAAAGGAGAGAGCTTGACTTGGCTCAGAGGTGCTGCCTTTGAGCAGCCCAGTTGCTGAAAGAGTGAAATTTCCCCTCTCCCTGAGGCTGAGTGAGAAACAACAGCCAGCAAAGTGTGAAATCAAATCCTCCTTCCCTCCAGGTACACCTGTGTCACCTCCCTGCCAGGAAAGCTCAGGAAGCACAAGGGAAGCAGAGTCAGTCCAGGAGCAGACAGATCACATGTCCTGTGGGGCTGGAAGGCTCTCGTTGCAGACTGAGAAACCAAAAAAGGCAGACACATCCTTGGCCAGACTTTGGCCACTGACAGCTTGCCAGAAAGTGCCAAAAAGTGTTCAGGGCTGCTCTCACATTTAAGGCACACTCACAGTTTTAAATCTTACCCGAGCTCAGGCTCACAAAGCACAGCCTTTTAGACACAGAGAGCACAGAGCCTGAGGTCTGGCACCTCTTGTGCAGTATCGCCTTCATCAAAACATTCAGGAACGTTTGGGGAATGAAGAAAGACTCCCAGCTCAGGAATGGAGTGTTCTCTGAAAGAATGGCCCCATAACCTTTTCCCTTAACATACAAAAGCATCATTAGTTTGACATCCTGGCATCTGACAGCTTGACACAAATGGTAGAGAAAAAAGGGAGTTAAAGCAGGCACCCAGTGAGGGGGTTAAACAGGGATTGCTCTGCTCCAAAGGCTGACAGGTCACAGGCTCTTTCTTACAGCTCCTGAGCAGGATGGGGAAACATGATCCTGCTCTGCAGCTTTCTGGGACAGGCTCTCTCCAGCTCCACAGGAAATCCCAGGGTCTGTCATTGCTCGTGCAGGTGGTTGCCTGCCCTGGAAGCTGCTGGCTGATTCCAGCTCCCAGGAAAATTGCTGGAATTGATTTGATACCAGTTGAAGAAGCTCAAAACTTGCGAGTCTGGCCTTCTCTGAGCTGCTGTCACAGACAATTTGCAACATCTCCTGTCACAGCAGCAGTGCCCTTCTCCAGGACTCACCTGGTGGCCCTGCAGGGCCTCTCTCACCAGGTTGTCCCTTCTCTCCTTTTGGCCCCGGTGGTCCTGGCAGCCCTGTGGGTCCAACCGGGCCTGGGGGACCAACCTGTCCTGGAATCCCTGAAAATGTTCAGAAAGGAAATTAGCTGGGGGTTAGGACACTGCTGAGGGCAGAAAGGCTTCAGCAACCTTGAAACCAGAGGAGATGGGCTCAGTGATGCAAAGGGGGAGAAATGCAGCAGTGCACAGACAGGGTGGCACTGCTGGCAGGTAGGCCAGACAAGCCAGACTGGACTTTGCTTCTCCTCTTCTTCCTTCAATCCTGTAAGGAAAAAGCACACCCCATGCACAAGACCCTCCCCAAAAAGTCAGCAGGATGTGCACCTGCAGCTGGGATGTGCTGGGCAGAGCTCCATTGAGCCCACACTGTCCCTCTCCCAAGGCCTGGATGGCTCTGGGCAGGATCTGGATGTCCTTTGCTGGGTTCATCCAGACACACATCAACCCCAGGGCCATCCCAATGCACCAAAATACACAAAATAGATTTGCCAAAGAAAATCAAACCCTGCTTCCCACTTGCTCTATACACATGACCCAGAGGCTCTGTATCAATGATGTTTCCCTGGTTTCTCCTGTGCTCATTCATCTCACAAAGGCTCTGTGCTGTGCACAAGTTTTTTCATCCCAAAGTGACATTAATAATGCCCCCCCACTTCTGCAGGAACTGGATGTCAGTAATGTATGTCACTGAGCAAGGTGCTGAGCAGGGTTCCAGGGTGACTAGAAACACCAGGAGCAGTGACCAGTGGGATGTTTCTTGGCCAGCCCACTCAGGCCCCCAGTAAGGCCACGAAAGGTGCAGAGGCAGCATCAGTGATCTCAAAGTCTACTTCAAAGTCACTACTTCAAAGTGACACTAAACAAAATCTTAACATTGTACTCCCCAGCATATCAAAATAATAACACTTGGCAATTTCATTGGGCTGTTCAGAAGAACACTGCTCATCTTGGGCTCACATGGAGAGCTTTTTAAACACTGTGCAAACAGCACTAAAGCTTTAATGCCCTGGAGATGAGGGCAAGTGGGTCTGTCTGCTCAGATTAAGGGGTTAATGGTTACAGTAAAGGCATTAACTGTCAGAGCCAAGAGAGTCAGAGGTTCCTGGTTTCTGGGCTACCAAAGGGCTCAGAGTATTTGAAAGCAGTGGCAGATGCAAGCTACAAAGCCAGAGGGAGATCAGGATGAGTCCAAAGTTCAGCACACTCAGATTTCAGATTTTAATCCATGTATTACATATGAGCACAACACAGCAGAGCAAGTGAAGGTTTGATCAACTCTTAAGGAGTGTCCTTCTCCTTCCCAGGTATTGGGAGAGGTACTGGACCCCCCCAAAACCAGTGCCTGCAGAATATGCTGCATATGGGGGAGGAGAACATGGATGGGAATGGAGGGAGAGAAGGAGAAAATGAAAAAAGCAGAACATCATCTTCCCAGATGGTGCAAGGGAACAGGGCTGCACAATCACATCAAGGATTTGCAGCTCCCACATTTGGATCCAGTTCCCACTCTAGATGTGGGATAGCTCACCTGGGGTACAAAACCCAGACATCCAAACTCCTCATTTCTCAGAGCACGGCTCTGAGTATTAGTGAGAGTAGAGTATTTTTCCAGGGGGTCTAATACTGGGTCAGCATCAGTGATCTCAAAGTCACCACTTCAAAGTGACACTAAACAAAATCTTAACGTTGTACTCCCCAGCATATCAAAATAATAACACTTGGCAATTTTATTGGGCTGTTTGGAAGAACACTGCTCATCTTGGGCTCACATGGAGAGCCTTTTAAACACTGTGCAAACAGCACTAAAGCTTTAATGCCCTGGAGATGAGGGCAAGTGGAAAAATTCCCTGGAAAAATTCCCCTCCCTCTCTTCTTTTTTTCCATTTTGGAGAGATGTCCAAACCAGTTTTTCTTATAAAAATGAAATCTCTCCCCCTTCAATCCATGATGAAACTGGGTAGACTGAGGAAATGACATTTCTCAATGTCTTTGAGTGGGAGTGTGAGCCTGTACTTTAATTGCATTCAGTCATCAATAAAGATCTGATTTGAGTATTGAACAAGGAATTAAGGCCAGGTTTTAATTTGGATCAATTTGCTTATCCACAGGACACAAACTGCAGCCTTTTCTATGGAGAGAAGGATGTATCTCCCCAGGCAGGTGATCAGGAGCCCTTTTAGGAAAATGAGCATTTTTTTTTACAGCATTGGAAACAGCTTCTACTCCTGAAAAAAAACAACCCAGCATACCCGAAAGTTCACTGCAGCAAATTCCAGCACAGAGGGAAGAACAGCAGAAACTGTTTTGCAAACACGACACACCGTGCTGCTGAATGTGGGGCAGAACATTCCCTCACTTGTGTAAATCACACTCAATCCTCCAGTTCCAACCTTATAACTCAATCCCGTGAAGTCCTGCAGAGCAGGAGCAATCATTTCCTGCAGCATCCTCAATCCCACTGCTGCAGCAGAGCTTTAGAGAAACTGGCACTTCCTTCCCTGGAGGGGGAAGCGCTGGAGGAAAGGCTGGGAGAAGCAGCTCTGGGTCATGTGTCAGGCAAGTGCTCACACTGTGACAAATGGGTTACCAGCTTAGAAGAGACACGTGCAGCAGGGGGAAGAAAGAGGGAAGGATTCAGGGAAAAGGGGGGAGGCCAAATCTTCAGCTGGCATAAATCAGCCCTGCTGCAGTGGCATTGCTTCCAGAGAGCCTGTGGTGAGCGTTTATCCTCCAAACAATATCAAGCAAAAGACCACAGGAAAAATATTTTTTAAAAAGGCAGAGGGTGAGTAATCTACTGCTGGAAACCAAATCAGATATGCAGAGACCTGGATTTTCTTCCTGGCTCTGTCATTAACCTGCAACACACCATCTGCTCCCTTCCTTCCCCAGGGTTTTCCCTGCACAGGAGCTGCTGTGTTTCCATGGAAAGTGATGCCCTGAGCATCCCCAGAGGCTCCTGGTGCCCCTGGCAGGTGAAACCAGTTAGAGAAGAGTTTTCTCCCATCACTCAGGACATGCCCTGCTGGCTCTGGCCACATGTGCTTCCATGATCTGCCTCTCCATCAGACAGTGCTGCCCATCCCTTGTGTGCTGGGGAATTAATGTCTCAGAGGTGATAAAACTGGTGTTTGGCCTCTCCAACCAAAGCAGCCCACGATCAGACAAAACCCAAAGAACAAACCCAGCCTCTCCATCTGTGAGGCTCCAAAGGATTCCTAGCCACAGAACCCTTCTGCTTTTTGGGACCTAAGTACAGGACTGGTCATAACAATGGTTTGTGCTTTGAAAGAGAAACAGAAGGAACTATGAACTTACCCTGTGGTATCAGCTGCTCCTCTGCACCTCTGTGTCCTTTAGGCTCTGTTTAAGAAGGACACAGTAAAAAAAAAAAAAAAGAAAAAAAAAAAAAGAGAAAAATAGAGAGATATGAAAAATTAGGTCTCTTGCTGCCAACTGGCTCAGCCAGAGTATATATATTATCTTAATACTCAGAAAAATGTATTCTGTTGATTAACAAGCTGATCAGAAAGGCCAGTGGTGCAGCTGTCTCAACAGCACTGATTGCTTTTAAATGATTGTCTATTCTCAGCCCTGTCACTCACAGAAGGAATAACCACCCTCATAAACAGTAGCAAGTTTTCCTGGACCTCAGCCTGGAGAGCATCAGCCAACCCAGAGCTACAGGGTCATCCAGAAACACTTCCAGAACTCACAGCACCCTGTCCATACCACCCACCTTTGTGTCAGGTCCCAGCATCCTGTCCTTGGTCCATCCAGCTTGATGGCATGAAAGGTAGGGCTGGGGATTTATTTTGGCTGAGTACCCAGAAGCAGGGCAAAGTAGGGAATGTTTCACAAAAGGCTCAGGGGAAGGGGTGGGAGGGACAGAGCATTAGCTTTCCACAGCCCCATATCACTCAGGATACTCAGGCTTGACTTCCACCTACTCCAATATCCCACATGATGAAAGATCTCCTGAGATCTCTGTAGGAGAACCTGGGGGCAGCTCAGAGCAACAAGTCATGGCACGGTGCTGAAATCATGCAAAAAGGGAAGTCCCTCTCCATCCTAAATTGTGTGGAGTTCCCTTCACCAAAATTCACGCTGAGTTTTTTTGGCTGGCTTTGAATCGTGGACACAGACTGGTGTCGGGAGGGAAGGAGGCCAAATATGGACCCAGGTCCATGAAATATCCCCACAGCTCTTTAGCAAAGCAAGTATTTGAAGCCCACAGAGGCTGGGTAGGGGCTCCAGCAATGAGCAACTGGACTGATTATTTCTCTTTGCTGAAAGACACTGTCCTGGCTCGAAACACTCCAGTGCCTTCCTGATTCCTTTATTACAGCACAGTTATTATTCCACACCAGGTTAAATAAATCAAGGCCAGAAAAACAAAGGGTAGCAGTGAGCAAGGACACGCACAGCCTGGGATCTGGCTGACATGACAGGCTCACACACAGCTCAGACATCACCACCTGCTTCAGGTGACCACCAGTGACCACCTGGGGTGAAGGTGCTGACCCTGGACCATGGGCTGAGCCTGATCAAAGGGAGGAAGAACTGCCAGAAGCCTGGGGGAGAGGCAGCCACTGCTCTGTGCCCAGCAGGACATGAGCACGTGTACGGAGCCTCCAGGAGGAGAGGATTTGGCGTGGAAGGCCCAGAGCTCCCAGCATTTTGCTGGGCTGACTTTGGTGCAGCCAAGTGCAGGTGCAGAGACACTGCCATAGCAAAAATAAATGACATGGAAAAGGCAGAATGAGCATATAATGGACACTGGGGGAAAACTGCTCTAATTCAGTTCCTGGCAGCCGTGGCTGTGGCTCTGAGAATACTTTGCAGAACATATTGTCAGTGAACCTCCCTCCATGTTGTGGCACCATGTCAAATCATAAACAGGAACGACATCTGGACTGCTTTGGTCGCTCCAAGTCTGCTGCAGTCAGGAAGGGCAGCCACAATAAACTGCTCAGGATGAAAAAAAATGAGAAGAAAAAAGAAAAAGAAAACACCAGAAGAAAAAAGCAGAGTAGATCCTAAAGAATAAAGAACTGCTCTGGGAGCAAGCAAAGCAACAGACAGTGCTTTGGAAGCAGAGAGCAGGGATCTTGGAAAAAAGATGCCAAGGTCAAGAATATTCAATGTGTGGGGATCTGTCTGGCCAAGTGGGCTCAGAGGGAGACTTTCTTATAAGTGTATTTTTTTTTCATGCCACAAGAGGGATCATAAAACAGCCCATTGTGTTTATGGCAAATTTAGAAAATATAAAGCAGACTGCAACTGCTGCTGTTATCCATGGGAAAGTTTTTGTCCTAATAAAACCAAGAATGACCCGTGCAGCCCATTCCTCTACCCCCCAGCACTGCTCTCAGACCAGGAAATGCTGCTTTTAGTGCTCAGTAGGTGAGCAGGAACTGTCCCACTGTGATCCTGATGGCCCCTGGAGTTTCCTCAGGAATGTTTAGATGTGTCCAGGCCTCAAAATCCACAACCTTTGGACTTAAAAAAAGCCCACTGAAACACACAGGCAGGCACAGTGGCCCTGCTGGGGTTAACTGAACTCAAACAGACCCAAATTCAGTTCCCAGCACATTTGTGCCAACAGAAATTGTGGCTGCCACAAGCCACCATGGCTGGCAAAATGCAGCTTCAATGGATTTCATCCAAGGACATCCCTGCTCTGCTCTGGCTGAACTCAAGGAAAGGCAGAGACCTCCCAACCCCTCTCCTCTGCAGCTTCCAAGGAGAAAGCAGACCCACACTCCTTTTTAGCTACCCCAATAAGTTTTATCTTTCCTGGTTTTCAGATTCTGTGCTGCCCAGGGGTGCAGCTCTGAGCCTCACATTCAGGGTCACTCAGCTCTTCACAGAGCAGGGACACAAAAGAAATCCTTTTCCTGCTGCAGACCAAGGACAATTTTCAGGCCCAAAAGCACAAACAAGGGTGGGTGAAGGGAGGAACAAGAAGGATGGAACCTCACAACCTGAAGCTGTAACTGGACAATTAAACCCCAATATGCAAACGGATCAAAACTTATAAAAATGTAAGCTCTCGTGACCAGTTTGCCATTTTGTGACCATTTTAAGTCCACCTTGGGTGTAGCCCTGGTCAGGCCCTGTCCTGCCCAAGGTGTACCCTAAAGGCCTTTCAATAAATACCTATTCTCCAGCTCTGCCCAGTTTCTGTTGCAGGTCAGCCTTCCCCAGGCATCACAGAATCAGAGAATCACAGAATTTCTAGGTTGGAAGAGACCTTCAAGATCATCAAGTCCAACCCATGCTCTAACACCTCAACTAAACCATGGCACCAAGTGCCACATCCAGTCTTGTTTTAAACACATCCAGGGATGGTGACTCCACCACTTCCCCGGGCAGGCCATTCCAGAGCTTTATCACCCTTCCTGTGAAAAACTTTTTCCTGATATCCAACCTGTATTTCCCTTGATACAGCTTGAGGCTGTGTCCTCTTGTTCTATCTATCTAAGCTATCAGAAAACCCATCCCAGCGGTGCCTCCACAGAACTTGTTTTTTTAGGTCTAGGATGGTGTTTTGGGTTGTGGTATGAGGTATAGGATAGGTTTTTAGTTATTTAGTGGTGGTTTTTACTATGGTTAGTACGTGGTGTTTGTTTTGGTGGGTTTGGGGTAGAGTGATGTAGTTAATTTGTTAGGTTTTTTTTTATATTTATATTTGGACTACTGTTTATTGTATTAGAGGGGTTTTATTTGTTTGGTTTGTTTGATGGTAGTACACGTTTTACAGTTATGGATAACTTGAGAAATATTATTTATGGTTAGATTTACTTTTTGGTTTTGTCCGTTGCTGCCTGGAGAAAGAGACCAAGGAGAAAGAGACCAACCTCCAACTGACCACAGCCACCCTTCAGGAAGCTGTAGAGAGCGATAAGGTCACCTCTAAGTCTCCTTTTCTCCAGGCTGAACAACCCCAGCTCCCTCAGTCATTCCTCATATGGCTTGTGTGGGTAGGATGGGTGATTTGGTGAAGAGCTTAGGCCAGGCTTACCAACAGCTGGCAGGTTTTTCCTCAGGACGGTGCCGGGGTTCAGCAGGGGGAAGGCGTCGGGCAGCAGCTCCTCGTACCAGGTGGCCGTGGTGCCGGTGATGGGCAGGTTGTTCTCCAGGGATGGGCTCCTCTCTGCCGCCTCCAGCAGCAGGATCTGCACAGGGACAGGTGGGGAACACACACACACACACAAGGTCAGCTTGTTAGAGATACAAAAAGGAGTTGAAACTTTTTATTAGTTGCATCAGTAGGTTGATTGCGCGTTTCGATTTCCACCCACAACCGTGTTTATTTTCCGAGCGGTTCTGGGCTGTTACAAATACTTGCAGTTGTAATGTCGTTGGAGTGACTGTTAGACAGTGTTGCAATGTATGGTTACACATGTTTGTAGGCGCTTTGTGCGGCTGCAGCCCTGAATGTTAAAAGGAAAATACCGGGGTGGGGGGAATTTTCTATTCTCCTCCAGATAACCCAGAGACTGAGACCACCGCCCAGAGCTTTGATTGGTGAATACGACCAACCAATCAAGTCACGGCGGGAAAGAATGATTGGTGGAGAAAGCACCCTGCTAAGGACCAATGAGAGCCCGGAGAATGCACCAATCAGGAAGAGGATCCAAAACGAACCAATCGCTGAGGGGACTGAAACTGTGAAAGGAGACTGACCACGCTCAGTGGGGGCTTTGCTCTCACGAACAGACTGTTCTGATGGGTGGCCCGTGTGCAAGTATTTGTTTGCTCTGACTTGCCATGAGGAGCTGGGACTACCCCAGCCTCTTGTTCCTGTAGCCGTTTTGTAACAATAAACAGTCGGCCTTTTTTTTTACCATCTTTGGATTTACGGCCTCATCATTATTTTTGCAACATTGTATCAAGCTGGCGCTCACAGCAAGGTGCTCACAAGGACAGAACTGTGGGTTCAACCCCCAGAGAAAGTGGGCCCTTCTTCACTTCAGAGTTGGACTGGATGGTCCTTGTGGGCCCCTTCTGACTCAGAATATCTGTGACCTGGATGGTTTCAGGCATGGTCTCAATTCCTGAGGAGCTCCTGAAACTCCTCTTCTTGCCAGAGGGGGCTGGGGATAACTCTGCTGACAAACCATAGGATTTTGGCATAAAAGCTTTATAGGTTTTAGGAAATCAGCATCAATTAGCTGGGAAGCTGCTGTGTTAATTGTGAGTGTGTCCCACAAACACCCTCCTTGGGGAGGACTTCACTGCCTCCAGAGGGACTCAGTTTCATGTGGGACTGTGTCCCTGGTGAGAAACATGAGACCAGGGGCTGAAGCTGCTGTTGGGGACACAGCATTTCCCTGGTCTTCAAAGCCAGAGTCAGAAGATCAGAAATTACTGAGAGCTGGGAGGAGGTGAAGGGCTGTACCTGCAAGCCCTGGGTAGCAAACTGAGGAAAAATATTGGTTGTAAAAGCACAAATACCAACAAAATTAAGGATGATGGAGAAGATGACGCTTTTAAAGAGTTGAAGTGCTTTAACTTTGAAGCAAATAATTTCAAAAGCAGGCTATTTGCTCAAAGAGCTCTGCTTAGAAGCAATAGGATATTATTAAAACTCACAGCTGTTTCTAAGCCTTGCAAACCCACAACCTTCAAGCAAACCCACATCGCAGCAGGCATCCCTGTGTTTGGGCCATTTACAACCTTCTCCCCTTGGCAAAGTGACCCCATGTTCCCCATATGATCCAGGCTGTCCATCAGGCTCTGCTCCCTACCCACTGGTAGCCTCTATGGAACTGGGAGTTGGTCTCTAACATTTCTCTAGGCATGCAACACTGGGGTTTCTTACAGCATCATCTTTTCCTGTTTGTAAAACCACCTAAGCAATACTGATTTGGGGATAAGGGAGATAAAAAAGAATATGGCTCAAACTTTCCACTAAATCCCTCGAAGTTTCAGCCTTTACACGTTGTGTTGTCTTTACATAATGAAGTCACACTGCAATTATAAATGAGAGTGACTTGGCTCCACTTGTTTGTTTTTAACTTGCAATTATTACAAGGTTTATCACTTCTTTATTGCAAGGCCTGGTGAGAGCCAGTACTGCAGCAGTGCCAGAAATGATGAACTTCCTGTAGAATGTACTGGCCTGACGGGGGTGAATCAGAAATTAATTAAACTGGGAGCTGGGTTAAGTGCAAGGGAACTCAACCTCACCCTTGAAAACAAGCAAAATTCTTCCTTTATTGCAAGGATCTCTATTTACAGACCCAGAGTCCTGTTTTCTGAGTACAGCAAAAAGGAGTAAGGTCACAATGCTTTTCTTCACCAAGTTTGACTGATGCCAGGCAGGAAGGAATCAGCTCCATCTGCCTTTTGCACTCTGTGCTCCTACCCAATGATTTATTCATCAGACTTTCCAGGAAACGTGTTATCAGTTCAACAAACACTTAAGCATGTGCCTTACCATAACTATGCTTAACTCCCATTGCCATGGGATTCAAGTGTGAGCTGAAGACCTTTCCTGAATCACTTTGTATTATTTATTATATCATCCTTTTACTTGCAGCAAATGGCTGGATGTTGCCAAAATGTGCTCCGGCAGAGAGGCAGAGTAACCCTGGAGGTGGCAAATTGGAGGGGCTGCAGCCAGGGCAGGGGTGGGATGCTCCTGCTGTGAGGAAGGGGCACACAGGGGCTGTCTTGGACAATGTTCTGCAGAGCTGTGGGAACAGGGATATTAAATCACTGCAGCCACGGTCAGGGCCCAGCAAACCACAGGGGCCTGTGGCCCTCACGGGCGGTGCGAGCACGGCTCTGCCGAAGGTCGCATCTGGAGTGGAACGGCTCCAAATCATTTTTATGGCTGATAATAAAAATGTGTTACCACATAATCAACACAAAACAGTGGCAACGGTATCCTTTTCATTAAAACAACATGTTTTAAATGAGCACTCTGCTGATAAATGCTGTAAAAGCTGTAAAGCCACGCACGGGATAATCCAGCATGCGCTGTTATAAATTGACTATATATACTTTGCAGTCATTAGGCTCAAACCATAGTAACAAGTTTATTTTCACTGGGCACGAAGTGATAGAGGTCAGGAAGTCTCCAGACTTGAAATTGCTGAGAAATTCTAGTTTTTATGATTAGGACTGAAGAAATGCCCAAAAGAAATAAAGCAGAAAGAAGAGAGCTCTCGCGTCCATGAGATGCACAGAGCCAAACTAAAGAAGGAGAAGCACAAGGGATTTAGTCACATTCAAAAATCTCAAACTACACATGGCTCTTTCAACAAGGAGTGTCCTCTCACAGCTCACACAGCACAGAGCACAAACGGGCTCCTTACACATTATTGCAATAGCACTGGAGCCATTCATCCATTTTCTGTCACGTTCTGTTTTTCTTAAGGCTGCCATTGCTGTAGTCAGGGGACTCAAGGAGAATTCCCACTTTCATTAAACAAAAAAAGAAAAAAGAAAGTTTTGAGCCCTCTGAGTAAACTGCTGGAAAATGATACCACAGAGGCTCACAGCCAGAAAGAAAATTAGCAAAATGTGCAGTGTATTAAAGTCTCAGTACTAAAATCTTGGTATTTTCTAGTCAATAGGGTTGAGGTAGAGAGAGGGATAACATCAAGGGAAGAATGAGCAGTTTTCACAGGGAATCCTCATTGCAAGCAGTGCCCACCTGCGTTGCTGCTACAACCTCCAACACAAAAGTTCTGCCTCCATGAAGAATGGAGGCAGAAAATATCCTCATGCCACCAGATAAATGAAATATGTCTTGCAGCCCATGGATGATGTCACTCATCAACCAATTATGGAAGGCAGAGAGGAGGACAATGGTTGCTGCCTGTGGTGCCAGGACAGCAGATCCCTGCAGGACACAAAAGCCCCTTTTCTCCTCACCTTGCAATGTGCAGTCTGTGTTGAAGGACAGCCTCAACTCAGAAAATCACTCAAATTTTTGTCTTTCTGCACGTATGGAAGGAAAAACTCAAATCACCCTAAATGGCCGCGCAGAACTGGAGCCTCTGGCAAGAGAGGTTTCAGCAGCACAAGGGTTTGTCTCTGGCTCCAGATCCCACGGCCCAGACACAGCTGAGCTGGGTCAGGAGCTGGAAAACGGGGCCACCTCTGCTGCCAACAGCACACGGGAGCTGAGCTGGCCGTGGGAGCCACGTGAACGCTCCGAGGATGGAAAAGGATGGAAAATGTAGCTCTTTTCCTCAGCAGGCACCTTCTGGAGGGAAATCAGGGCAAAGAAGAGACAAAACCCCAGGCTGCCCTGCCCAGAGGTTGCTGCCTGCAGCATCACCTGGGGCTCCCACACCCACTGGGCTCCCAGGGCAGGCTCTGGCTCCTGCTCCAATCCCGGGGCTCGAAGCCTGGCTGTGGATCCCGCTCTGCTCCCAG
This sequence comes from Phylloscopus trochilus trochilus, assembly GCA_016584745.2. Classification (NCBI taxonomy): domain Eukaryota; kingdom Metazoa; phylum Chordata; class Aves; order Passeriformes; family Phylloscopidae; genus Phylloscopus; species Phylloscopus trochilus. The sequence goes on from WQNJ02000022.1 coordinate 7,005,082, forward strand.
CCCTCCGTGGGGACACGAGCATTGTGTGCCTGGAGCTCAGTCCCAGCTTACTCAACCCACCAACTCCTTTTCCATTTGCCAGCATAAACTTTCTCAACTTCAGACAAATACCACATTTCTTGCATCAGATCAAAAGCTCGGGCCAGGGACAATGGAAATGGGAGGACGGTTTTCATCTTCTTGAGATGTTCAGTGTCAGAGGACTTTTTTTGGCTTGTAGTGGCTTTCCAGAACCCTATTTTTGTTGTTCCCACTCAACAGAAAAGGATTCACAAAGGCGGCCTCCTCCCATCATCTGCTCACATTCCTGATGTCCTGTAACTAGGTAGGTGTTAGAAACAAGGGAAGAGCAGTCAGGCTTCCAAAGATCTAAAAGTTGATGACAGGGCTCAGAATGCTTTTTGTTTGGATAAAAGTCCAGATGGATATTATTAATTAATAAACAGGGGATATTTGGTCTCTTGAAGCATTGGTGGAATTAACTCCCTTCCATCCCTCTCTAAAGAGGAGGAAAAGAAACTGCATGAATCCAGCTCATCAGCTAAAAATTCCAGTGTAAAGTAAGATTCCCTTGATCTTGTAGGGACACAAGCTGATTAATAATGGTAATTGCATAACTTGTTGGACATATCTTTCTTCATAGCAAATTATTTGGCAATAAAAGAGTTTTTTAATCATTCATCAAGACAGACCTAAACAGGGAGTTTTACAAAATGTGATGGGGAGTGGTCTCTCTCTCACAGCAATGAGGGACCTGTGAACACAAGGCTCCATCACAGACACAAACGCTTGGTTTCAAAAGCCAAAAGGCATCCAGCAAGTGTCCACCAACATCTGAGGAACTAGGTGCCCAGAGAGAACCTGGGTGACTTCAAACTTCCAGCATCTTAGAGGCTTTGGCCAAAGGGACAAGATAATTAGTGCATGGAGGAGTTCTTGTTTCATTGATAAATTATGGGGGGGAGCACTAGCTGATGTCATTGTAGTGACTCAGTGCAGAGCAAAAGGTGAGGTTTATGTCATCAGACAATGCATGGAAGACAGAAACATGGACCAAAGGCTTCTATCAGGTAGCACAGTTCTTGTTCTTTCTACAAAGAGTGCTACAAGATTTCCAGAAAAAAGGATGGAAAACACAACTCCTTCCTCAGCAGGCACCTTCTAGAGGGAAATCAGGGCAGAGAAGAGACAAAAGCCCAGGCTGCCCTCCCAGTTCAGATGAAACACAGACACTGTTCAGCAGCTCCTCAGACCCTCGAGGCTTTGGCTGTGGTCCTGTGAGGCACCAGGGGAGCCCCTGAATGTGCTCCCCAGTGGGATTTAGTCTGCTGCTGAGACCCCCATCCTGCCACAGCTGGCACCCTGAGGAGCCAGATGTGGAAAGATCCAGCAATCCTTCGATGTACAAAAAGCACACAAGGGAGCTCAGAGTGAAATCAGATTCACCGTAGTGCCTTTAAAACACCTGATAAAAATACGTGGGAGCTATCACCTTCCACCCTAAAAATCACATCATTGCTCTGCCCCAGGTATTGCTGAGACCTGCTGGGGATGTAGGAGTGCCAGGGATGTGAATCCAGACCAGCCTGAGGTGAATTTAGTCTTGACCAAGTGCCCCCTGTGCCCAGCAAGGCCTTTGGGATCAGCTCTGCTTCTCCCCAAGTGAGGAGTCCTCAGTTCAGGGATTCACCTCAAACAGGCTCAGATGCCTCGTGTGCTCTTCTCCTCCACAGAGCTCTAAAAGCTGTTGGGAGAGAGCAGCACGAGGGAAAAGATGAGGAGACAGGGCCTCTACTGGCTCACCCTGGTGCAAGATGAAAGAAAAAGGACCCAAAGTTATTTTTATCTTTTTATAGGTGGTACTTTACTTACAAAGCTCCTGTAGAATTTCTGTTTAGAATCAAGTGGAAATTCGAATGTTTGGACACTGAATTACAAAAGGATCTGAGCACATCCCTTGGGCTCCTCACACACCTCCCTTGACAAAACCTACTCTTTGTCCACAAATATATTTCTCTTAAAAAATCAAGATTTGTAGACAATGTTCCCAGATATTAAACACACCAAAAGTATCTCCCAATGCAGACACAGGATTTGCTTGGCAAACTTAAGTTGCGTGCCAGGAAAAGAGAATTTTGCAAAGTTATTTTACGAAAATATTAAATCCATTTGACTAAAAATGCCAAACTTGTAACTAAAAGACTTTGTGGGAGGGAATGGTGGACAAGGAGGCCTTTGCAGCCTTTTTGTTGTTTTGGCAAACGATTTACAGCATTGGCCAAACACATGGAACAGTCTTAGGGGACAGACTGCTCCTTCAATCCAACAGTGATAAGAAATAAAGTCCAAAAATTACTAGACTTGAGAAGGAAGGGATTTTAACCATCATTCTGAAAGACAGCAGGATGCCCAAATGAGAGAAGGGTCAGTAGCCAAACTGCCTCATCACCAGGATTATTGCAGACCAGCAAAAAAAACCCAAGAGATGTATGCAAAGTTAAACAAAATTCAGTTTGCCCACCCAGTTTTGATTCATGGTTCCTCCTTGTACGAACCAGTTGGAAAGTTGCATTTTATTCTTAGGGACATTTGAGTCATTAACTGACCTACAGAAACTCAGTGTTAAATTAGGAATTTTACAGGGGTTGATTCCAGGTTGTTACAGCTACCAGAAACCAGCCAGTTATTATACAGCAACCTGTGAAACAGCCCAAATTCTCCTTAAATTCAATGTACTGCTGGAGCTGGAGAAACAGCTTCTGCACAGAGCCATTAGGAAACCTTAGGGATTAATAAGTAAGACATTTTCCTGTTCAGAAAGGAAAGGAAATACCTGATTTGTGGCTATCACATACAGAACGTGGAAAACCCATGGAGGTCCTTGACATATCAAGCAACTGCACATGTCCATCCTGAAGAGCCAGCAGCAGCCTCACAGCCAAGCAATTCTGGTTCCCCTCCCAATCTCTCAGCCATGGCACAGCACCATGAAACATTTGCTATCTTCCAAATATTCCTCCCCTACAGCAGGGAATTGTTTTATTGTCTATCAGAGAAAGGAAAGACAAACCTCATAAAACATCCCAGACAGCTGCCAGTATTTCACGTAACTGCCTGGGAGAAGAGTGAAATACAGAAACATTTCATACAATGATCACATTAAAACTCCAAGTAATGATGCTTTACCATCCAAAGGCATGGGTGGTGAAGGTGCTGTTGGTAATCTGTCCAAAATCAATGGGCTGATTTCAGAAAAATAGCAATGAATCGATCAAATTCTCTACACCGTACAAAGATTTTCTTTAAAACCTTTCAGAGTCTTCTGTGTGGGGAATCACATTACAGGGACTGTTTTCATGCAAAAACTATGCATGTCATTTATCAATCACACAATGAATCAATCAGACACTGGATATGTAATGCTATCTCCAGGCATTAAAGCTGTAAGTGAAATGCCACGAGCTTCGCAAGAGCGCTGTCAGGAGATAAGGCTGGCTTAGATCAGCTCAGATCAAGCTGTACTCCAAACCAAACCTGGGATTAATATTGTGCTGCCCAGAGCTCTGCGGTGGTGCTCACTTAGAGAAACTGGGTGAGCAAAATGAGCAGAAATTTGTGTGCAGCTGCCTGCAGCCCTGCCTGCAAATCTGCCGGGCCTGCATCCCTGCCAGCCCCACCTGCAGCCCTGCCAGCCCTGCCTGCAGCCCTGCCTGCAAATCTGCCAGCCCTACCTGCAGCCCTGCCTGCAAATCTGCCAGCCCTGCCTGCAGCCTTGCCAGCCCTGCCTGCAGCCCTGCTCCCTTTACAGCCCTGCCAGCCCTGCCTGCAGCCCTGCTCCCTTTACAGCCCTGCCAGCCCTGCCTGCAGCCTTGCCAGCCCTGCAGGCAGCCCTGCTCCCTTTACAGCCCTGCCAGCCCTGCCTGCAGCCCTGCTCCCTTTACAGCCCTGCCTGCAGCCCTGCCAGCCCTTTCTGCCATGGGTAGTGCTGTCACTCCCAAGGTTTGTCTGGGCTCAGTTCAGTGACACAGGAGGGCAGCACCAGGCTCAGGAAATTTAGGAAGGGCTGAATACACTTCCCACTAAGAGGCTGTGCTGGCTTAGGTGAAACTTCTGCTGTGAAATAAAAGCAGGGTTTGCTCTGTTGTCCCACCAAGGAGGGTCCCACTGGGGACAGGGGGTTTTGTGGGGGTGTAAACTAAGATGTCACAAGAGAGAAAAAAGGGTTGGCAGGCTGGGACTAAGGGAGGGGGTAGTTTTCTTCTAGTCCACACCATTTCTTGTCCTGGACCCCAGGATGGTCACTATCCTCCCTGACACAGATGCTGTGCTCTGTAGATTTTGAGCTCAGCACCATCAATCAAGCTTTCAGAGCTCTGGCACTCAGTGGGCCTGGTGTTGAGCACATGAACTCCATCCTGGGGAGACAATGTGGTCACTGGAAACAGGAGATGAGGATGGAACCCGATTCCATCTGCCTTCACCTCCCTCCCTGCAGAAACACCTCCTGCAGGCATAAGGACATCCTAGAGCAGCACTGAGGAAGGTGTGAGGCACGTGAAGAGCTGGTTCTGCTGCAGTTGAGCCAAGGCTCAGCTTCTTTCCTTCCCAAGGGCAATAAAAGCACTAGGTCCCTAATGAGTCATTTTTCATTCCATTTGTTCTGTGTTTATTTTCGCTTTTCACCTTCTGATCCAACTCTCATATTACTAAAATCAGAGGGTTACTTTTATTACCTCATTTGGGCACTGATCTTACAATTTGGATGAACCAGCTCACCCTTGTAATAAGAAAGATGAGACCATTGATAGTTATATCCCCATTCTAGGGGGGGCTGCTATAAAAGCTGAAGAGGAGTGGGGAAAGAAGAAACCTCGGGCTGGTTTTCCCGTTGCCATCCCCTGAGCTCACCTTGGTCATTCTGGGCTGAAATTCAAAAGAGCAAAAGCAGCAAAGTGCCTCAACTTCAGCTCCCTCCAGAAGGAGCAGGACTGTGGCAGGAAAATCCAGCTCTGCTTTTGGGGAAGATGAAATTCCCCATCTGCCTTTGCAGAACAAACATGCAAAAATCCAGAGGGAATCAGCCTCTGGCACTGGCAGAGATATGTGTGCCCATCCCTCCAGTGTTCCTCAAAATAGCTTCAGGTTGTTGTGAAATGAGACATTACAAGAAGACAGAATGGACAGCTGAGAGGCAACTTCACATCCAGATCATCCAGCCAAACAGGGATCTTCCTCCAAAATCCAGAGCAGGAATGCAGACAACGCCAAACAAACATGAGCACCTTTTAAATGATGCTGGCTATTGTTGGATAATAACAACTGAGTTCATTAGATTGCTACAGAGATCAAAATGAACTTAAATTAACCTTGAAAAAAAAGGGGAAATCAGCATATTTCTCCTGTGTACAGCACCAGCAGTCATGTACTGTTGCTTCACTCTGTTTCAATTTTTGCAAAGCATCCACAGCTTTTCAAACAAAGTGGAAGCCAAAAGATTGATAAGGACCTTGCTGGGCTGTGCTGCAGAAGGTCTCCTTGCAGAGACGTGGTCTTTAGTATTTCAAAAACAAAGGCAATAACTCATTTTCCTCTGCAAATTTCCCTTTGATGAGCCTTGCTCCCAGCTCGGGTCTGTGTGGGAGCAGAGGGAAGTCAGAAGGAAAACCATCACAGCAACAACACGAACTGCCTGCCTGCAGCACTAAATCAGAGACACGGCACACTCTGCCTGACTTCCCGAAGGGATCTGGGCAGGTAGAACCTCCTTCCCCCTCCCCAAAGTCCTGCCAGGCCCCAGCTGAGGTTGCCGTCAGTCTTTACATGCTGTTACCCACACAAGTGCTGAGCAACACAAGCCAGCAGAGAGAGGAGTGATGTCAGGACAGTCTCTGGTTGTCCTTTGCCAGTGAGCCAGACAGAGAAAATTCTGGAAAGCGAAGAAAGGTACAGCTGGCCACAGCCTGGGAGGGAAGGGCTGATTCACATCCCTCTGAGGCCAGGCCCGTGTCTTCCTGGATTCAGAACTGCACATGCAAGGGTCACTCACCAGCCCCTCTCTCCTGCCCTGCCAGAGGACCCCCACCTGCCAGCCCCTGCTGCTCAAACAGCCCAGCTCCCTTCTGTCGTCTGCACTACACCAGTTGTTTCCACTCCAACAATCCTGTCCCCTAGAATTTCATTCCCCCCCACCCCTTCATTTTCCTATAGTGAAATATAACTGTGAAGGCTTTGAGGAGGCTCCAGACTTCATTTCAGCACAAACAATTCCCAAATTACCACAATATCATGTACTGGCCTCAAAAACACCACACAACCACCACCACCTCCCTCCACAAAGGTTTCTCCCTAAATTCTTTTATGTCATTGATAAGCATCAGTTAATGAATAATAACAGCAGTAAATGCCTTAAAGAGACCAAAGCATGATAAGTAACAGCCAGGAGTGGGCTGTTAAAGGAGGGACCACAGATCAAAGGGGAATGCTGACTCAGCTGCTTTGTTGCTAGACTGGAACAATTTATCTGAATCCCAGTAGGTAGAAATAAAAACTATTTGTAGAAAAAAAAAAAAAAAGAAAAAACGACCTCCAGAATATGAAGGTCTCCCCTTAATATTTGTCTCCACTTAGCTATGCAGGAGAGACTCCCATCCTTCAGAAAAGGGATTTAAAAAGCAGGACTGGATTGCACTTGAAGAAATACAGCAGAGCAGAGGGAGGGCAGGTGTGACAGGCAAAGAGTGACAAATAAACATGAGGGCAACACATGGCATGGTATTTCTGAGGTCTGAGCATTATTTTGGAGGAGCTGGGCTGAGACAGGTATGCAGCCACATGGGAAGGGCAAGGAAAGGAGCAGGGCTAGAGGCAAACAGTGTCTCATTTTCTGAGGCAGAGCCATTGCCATGGAGAGAGGAGGTACCTGATCTCTCCAGGCCTGCCAACTCAACATGTCTTTCACCAGAAACTCTTGGAGATTTTTGTTGAACAGGAGAATAAAGGCAGCTCCTTACCTTGGCCTCCAGCGTGTTCAGCCTCTCGGTCATGTCGGCGAGCCTGGTGCAGTTCATGCATTCTAGAGAGAACAAAACACAGAACTGTCACACTGCCAGGGGCTGTTTGCTCACCCACGGCTTCAGGCTGAGCCTTTTGATCCAAGGCACATGGAAAAGTGAGTCAAGATCAGTTATGGGGTAAAAGAAATATTCAGATTCACTGCACAGGTCACCATCCACGGCCACGTTACACAAACCTTGTTTGGGGATGTTTGGTGGGGCAGAGTGTGAAATTAAGTTCCCAATATGGAGAAGGCAGAGTAAATAAAAATCAGTTTTAAGACTTTTCATGCTGCCAACCAGCATGACCTGCTGTCATAGGCAGAGACACTTGTCCTGCCACTGGTGCAGGCTGGCATGGCACCTGCTCCCACCTCACAGGACACCAGGATGCACAACCTCCACTCCATTTAATACTCTCTCCTCTACTATTTTCCTGCTAAAATACCAAGGAAAGCAATGAATACACAAAATGCCCATCTCTGTGGAGTCCTGATCCAGCCCTGGATTCCCAGGCTGTGTTACCACTCCCAAACAAATGAGATAAAGCATCCATCTCAGTGACAGCTAGGAAATCCAAGGCAGGTCCAAGGGCTGATGCAGCCCAGAGCTGCAGCATGAAGTGGTTTCCATCTCACTTTGCTGCAGAGGAGCAGCAGACAGTCAGCAGCCACCAAAGGAGTCCTGACAGGAAGCCTCAGCAAGAACAAACATTGCCAGAATGAGCTCTGAGTGCAGGTTAAAGTGATTGCTCCCTCCAAAGGACATTCCTTATCCAAACAGAAGGCCTGCCTGCTTTGCCTCTGGTTTCATCTCAGCAATTTTGAAGTGAGTGAAGGAGGATAAAGTCCTGAACAGAGACTTAATCAACAAGGTGCTTTGCAGCTTTGCAGTGCTTTGCAGTGGAAATGCCCACTCCCAGCTCTCAGAGAAGCTTTCCACACTGGACCCCTCACTTCTCATGACTTCTGAAGCCCAGCAGTTCGCAAAAATGGAAAATGACCTGCAGCATGAAGCATTTCAGAGGATAAACCATCCATATTCAGGTGATGAATCACAGCTCATGTCCCATAGAGGAGAAATACATCTCTGTGTGTGTTTCGTGCTCCTTAAGAGCCAGAGCCTCTTTTCCTTGACTAGCCATGGAAGTATTTAACTCTGGTGTTTCCATAGGGCTGGGAATGTTGACCTGTAGTTCTTGAGCCCTTAACAGACCACTCAGGTGCAGCTGAGGCTGCAGTGATGCAGAGATTCAAATCAAATGGGGAAACCCAAAGCTTCCCTGTGGCGAGGGATGGGTGAACATGGATTTTGGCCTGGGTGAGCAACCCAACACTTGGACTCAGCTGTTCCCCCTCACAAGCTCTGTCCCCTGCTGCACAAGGCCCCCCAAGGGACCTCTGCAGTCTCCAGCCCCAGACACTTGCTGCCTTTATGGAGAACACTGCATGCCCTGGTGGCTCTCAGGCACGCAAGGATTTGAGTGCATGGCTTGGAAGAACAGGAAGCTGGGCTGTTCCACCCTGGTGATTTACAGGCTCTAAAGATTGTTTGAGTGCTAACAGCAACCCACTGCATGCACTTTCCAAAGGAATTCTCACACTGGCCCTCTATGAGAAGCTGTGTAGCTTCCCATAGGAGCCAGACATAGATCTTCCACCTCATAATACACAATGTTTTGCAGGCAAAGCATCTGATGCTTCAGAAACGTTCAGATGGAGGGCTTTCCTCACAGGTCAGTACTGACATGGACTTCCTTTTACCCAACAGCAAATAACATTTGTTTATTTTTATTTTCTGCGATGGATCTTGGGCAATATTTTTTGGCTTGAATTGACCCATGAACATGCAAGTGCCATAAGTGCACTCTCCTATGGGGAAGGAAATGGGTGAGGTTTGTTTGGTCTGGATCTGCTTGTGGTGTGTGAAACAGGGAATTGGTTTCTCTATGTAACTAGTTTCAAGCTTTTGATCTTGCTCATCCCCACAGAAAAATAAGACTGAATAAATCCAGAGCTCCCAGGAGCCAAAAGACACACCAGATGTGTTAGAAAGCAGATAAAATAGAGAGTCCTATTCTCCCTTCTGCTGGCTTGCACATATTAGTAACTCCCACAGGTTTAGAGAGACTGTCCTGAGCTGTCTGAAAACCATCTCTGCATCTCTGAGATCTCTGCATCTCTGGGATGGACTGACCACTTAAGCTCCCTCTGGAGAGCTCAGCTGATAAAAAAGAGTTTGTACCACCCCTGTGCACAGGGGTGAATCAGCCTGCTCCTCAGGGGAAGGACAGGGTTCAGGGACACCACCAGTCCAGCAGCTCTCTCTGCTCCTGTCTCAAAGAGCCCTCTCAGGTGCATTTGCAACAGAAAAGGTTTGATTTGAATGGACAGAGTGACAGAAGAGGAGAGAAAGCAGCAGTGTCACTCCATGTGATATTTGTACTAATATGATCTTTATGTCAGTGATGTTGAAACAGTCAGAAAACACAGCCTGGGTCAGAAAGAGAACTGCTTAAGTTCAAGCTGGATTTGATCTCTGATCCTTTCTGTTGTGAAATGCCTAGAAACTCAGATCTACACCCAAGGTACTTAGAACTGGGCCCAAAAGTCATTTAAATAATCCAGAAAGTGGATATCCTAATGCAAAAGAACTTACTAAGGCAAGAGTCCTGCCAACAAATCCATGTGACATTTATTTATCTGACCAACAGGCAGACAAGGCTCTCAAAGGCAGAGATGAATGCTCAGGGCTGCAGTGTCAGACACTCCATTCAAAGCTCCCTCACAACACACCAGGGACCAGACTGTTCAGGGTCTGGGTCCACAGCTGTCCTTGCACAAAGCCTGAGAATGGTGATGACAAATCAACCTAATAAATATCTTCCCTAACCACGATGCACTGAAGTATTTAGTGTCTAATCTTGATGGCTGGTGGTTCCAAGGCCTGGTACTGTGAAGCTGAATTTTCTGATCAGGGTGAAAGCAATCTGTGTTATTAAAAAGAGCTTGAGAATCTCACATCATTATTTCTCATGGAACAAATATAACACTGGGGCAAATGCACACACTCTCTGACCTGGGACTGCAGAGCAGACGCTTTCCCTATCTGCAGAAATCCATCACTTGTTGCTACACAGAACCACAGTTTATTTCCCTTCTATTCCTAGTTGGCAGATTTGTATTTTTCCAGCTAAACTCTGAGAAAGGAGTTGTGATTTCACTCCATGAATCCCAACCTCAAAACACATGGTAGGATTTGTTTTAGAAATATTCCAGCAGGGAGGATAAATAATTGAGATAATGAACATGAGGCAGTACCAGCATATCCCTGACAGCCAGTCTGTCTCCACAATGTCTCACAATTACTGTCCCAGCACATCTCTCCCTTCCCATTCCCCCTTCCAACTGGAATGCAACTGGAGGGATGGAAAATTCTAATGCAGAGGAGACATGGAAGACTCCACATGCTGGAAAATAACAACCCAGGTACTCTGTACCAGCTGTGATCCTCTTAACCCTGACCCTTGATATGTTCAACCCATCTTTGATTAAAGATGAGCCTCCAGTGCTGCAGCTTTGCCATCAGATCTGTGCCTGAGCTTCCAGTCTGGATACACCCCTGAGAGTGACCTAATGCAGTGAACGATGACTTCAGGTACCTTGTTAACCTGGTACTCCTGCTTTGCATCATTTCATTATTAAATAGTTGCACACTTCAGCCTCTCAAGCCTGAAAACCCCACAAATCTTCAAACTCCCCACTCAAATCCTAACGAGAACAGTGTGATAACAGCCTGATACCAACAGGGCTCTAATGATTTCAGCCCAGCTATCACAGTGGCACTGAGGGCAATAAAAGAAGAACCAGCCCAGCTTTCACCATGGGGCCACAGGTCATTTTTGTGTGAAAAGGCAAAGAAACATCTTGGCACCTCTGCCCCATTTCTCAGCTCTGACAGCCCATGCTCATTTGTACACCCAGAGTCTCTGCAGAATATTAAAAGAGCTTTTGGTTTCCCTACAGCCAGATGCTCAGTAGATATAAATTGCACAGCTCAACTGAAGTCAAGGGATCAAGGCTCTGTCTCTCTTTTCCTTGATGGATTGCTGCAAAATTTGTGTTTCAGAGGGGAGGCAGAGGTGGTTTATAGCATATGAAAGGGGAGAGAATTCTGGAATCACAAAGCCTTTGTTTAAACAAATAAAGTCTTTGCAGCCAGTTTTTTTTCAAGACCATACTTTGCTATTACAAGAAACTTCAACCTTGCAATGCAATGGGGCGTAGCAGGCTCGGGGACATGAGAATCACATCTGCAGCTCATGCTTCAACCTGCTCAGACTCTAAACAACACACTTCCCTACTCACAGGCTCACTTTCCTTTCATCCATTGTTAGTTTAATGTAAAGGACCTGTAAAGGACCCAAGGTCAAAGGATGAAAAAGGACCAAATGTAACATACACACAGAGAACAAATGAAATACCTTGATTTTTGTGGCACAGTTTGCCTGGCAGCTCTTCCCTCTCCATCTAATCTAGTCCACCTTTTCCATTGCATGGCCACACACAAGGAGGACAGGCTGGGTTATCCCCAGGGCAGGGGAGCAAACCAGAGCCAACAGCCCATGTTGGAGCCCTGGGAAGGCAACAGCAGCTCCAGGAAACTCAACACAACAGCTCTGACTGTGCAGCACTGCTTGGAGCAGCTCCTGCACCACCACAGTCACAGCTCGGGTGCACTGCCCTGACCAGTCAGGGACACACAGCTCGAGAAGGTCCACTTGGAAGAACATTTTGTCTGTCAAAGTAAGCAGGAGACCAGCTTTTCTCAGCAGACACCTTGCCCCAGGACAAGTTCAGAGCAGTCTCTGAGAAAATCTGGAAGAACTCAGCTAAATTCACCCAGTCAACCACGCTTCTTTGCAAAGAGAAAAGGATGAACTCAAAACTCCCAAGGGAAATAGGAAGCACCATCAACTCAGTGAGCACCCAGGATGTTTTATTTGATGCTCTTGCAAGAAACCAGCAGACCACTGACCCCTCCATCCCCTTACTGCCACACACATACACACACTTTAGCCTGAAAAAGGACAGTGACACTTTCTGACACTGACACAGGACGAATTTCAAGTCAAATTCCACAGCAGAAATACAAACATGGATCTTCTGTGCCTACCTAGGTGGCCCTCAGCTGGGGGACAGCCAGCCTAGGCTTGCATCTCCACCTCTCCTTAATTTGTCTGATTTGACCCTTCCAGCCTTTTTACATGGTTACTGAGTTTCCTTAAGTAGTTTATGTTCTGGCCCTTTGCAAAAGCTTTCGCCAGTGCTTGTGAAGGATAGCAGGCCCAAGCCATAAATCACAGCCAACCTGGGATCTGTTTTTTCAACACATTTCCTCTAATGAGAGTCAGATGTTGGCTAGATAGGCTTTATTAATTGTGCTTGTTTAGAAGGGGCCGTGTGTGCAGAAGGGGTTTGAGCTGACAGCAGGCAGGGAGGGGATGGACGCCTCTGTAACCCAGTAGCCTCTGGCCTGAGGAGCAAAGGCTCAGGAATCAAAGGTCTGGAGAGCTGCTGGAGGGAAGGGCTCTGACCCTGGCCACAGCTCCAGTCCCAGTACAGCCAGAGCAGGAGCTGTTTGTGCAAGGGGAGACTCTCTGAGTTTTGTTTTGTGTAGGATCATTGAGACTCCACTGCTCTGTTTACTGCCCTGGTATTTATTGCATTGTAAACCACAGAATCACTGAATATCCTGAGCTGGAAGGGATTCAAAGATCATCCAGGTCAACCCCTGGCCCTGCACAGACACCCCAACAATCACACCAAGCATCCCTGGGAGCAGTGTCCAAACTCTCCTGGAGCTCTGGCAACCCAGGGACTGTACCCATTCCCTGGGGAGCCTGAGCAGTGCCCAGCACCCTCTGGGGGAAGAACCTTTCCCTGATGTCCCTGGCACAGCTCCAGCTGTTCCCTCAGATCCTGTCAGGGATCACCAGAGAGGAGAGATCAGTTCCTGCCCCTCCTCTTCTCCTTTTGGCAAAGACAGTGGCAAGGGAAGGGCCCCAGTGGGCAGGGGCTGTCAGAGCCCTGATGCTGGGACAGGAAGGCCAGGTCACCCAACCCAGAGAAGAGCTGTGCACTCAGTGCCTTCTCTTCCCAACATTTCACATGTCCAGTTGCACAAAATCTGTGTTCTGGCTGACCTGCAAACATTGCATGCTCCAGCCTGGCCACAGCCTCACCTTTCACCCTGTGCCCTGCTGGTCTCTCAGGAGTGGGACTCAGTGATCCCTCAGGGTCCCTTCCAGCCCAGACCATTCTGTGATCCAGGTTCCAGACTGGGACTGGCAGAGCCCCACGACATCTCGCTCATCAGCACAATTAAATCGTCCCACACATCAGGGGCCTGGAGCTCAGAGAAACTTAAAGATGGTCTCTTTGACCAAAGAGGGTTTGTTCTTTCCCACAGTTCTCACATCAGGATTTTGCAGGCTGGAACGTTTTATCTTCACCTGGAAATTGTGAGTTATTAGGTTTCCTATCAATATGAAACAGAACACCTCCAGAATAATTTTGCCTTTTTTACCTTCATTCCAGATAATTCACCATCTCTGCTACGAGACCCCAATCACTGCCAAAATTCCCCCATTTGTAATGTCTCTCATATCTCTATTATAACAACCCTTACCCTTAACTTTACTGGCTATCTTTAAAAAGCAGCTCAGATTTCCTTTCTTATGAGAACTGCTATCTGATCCTTTTCCTCTTGTAAAGTGTTCATACTTCATTTTCATGTCTACTTTCTTCTTTTCCTTCTTAAAGAGGAAAAGGCTTTTTTTTACATAAACAAGCAATAAATGTTTTTTCATTATCGTGATATTCAATGATTTTGAAATGTCTGTAAGAAAAAACTCAGCAAAACTAAAGAAAGTTTACCACCAAATGCAAGTTACTCAAGGTTGTTGGAGTAACAACTACTATTCAAGAAGCTACACAAAATTTGGTACAGTGTTTCAAGTGAAAAAAAACCGGGTGCAATTCTTAAAAGTTTTGCAATGTTATCTCTAGAGGTTTTTTCTTAAATGATATTTCATTCCTTCTGAATTAAATGTTTCAGCCTTAAGTTTTGAATAGCATTTTTTTCAAATCTCACTTAAATTGAAAATAAATGAACAAATTAAATAGTCTTAAGTGAAAGTAAATGGTTTTGTTTGGGTCAAAAGAAACAATTCTGGTTGACCCAAACCCATATTTTAGTTATTACACTGTGTCAAAACCTTAAAATTTTCCATGTCAGATTCTCCCAAATCATTTTGCTTTCCTTTTTTTTTTTTTTTTGATTTGGCAAATCAAGCCAAAACCCTTCCATTATTCACCCAGGTCTATTCTTAAACAGCTCACATCACTCACGTTGTTTTATGTAAGATTTCACACATGCACACTCCCACCCCAGTCACTAATTTTATCCACAATTCCTCTCAGCCTGAGGATTTGTGCTCTTCCCCATCCTGCTGGTGAGGCCGGTGCTCCACCAGCATTTGGAATTTGATCAGAATAATTTATTCACAGGCAACCATCAGCTGTGAGATCTGTGTTCCATCCATCTCTGTCTGCCAGAGGAAGGTTTAGCAGGGAATGGCTGGGTTTTGATGTAACATGTTTGGATAGAAATGCATCATCTCTATTTTTACAAGGACCAAGGACATTTCACTAACGCAGCCTGACTGAAGTTACCCTGAAAACAAAGATTTCACCTGTCCAGTGCCATTTTGCTAGAGCCTTGCTGAGTGGAGCTGCTGGTCCTGGAGCTCCAAGTGGTGCTGGTGGCACTGGGGCTACTCAGTGATTTTGATTCTGCTCCAAACAAATCCAGCCCTGGTTCACAGCTGTAGCAGGGCAGGCAGCAAAGCAGACAAAGCAAATAAAAGGACAGAAAATAAAGACACACAGGTGGGATGAAGGATATGTATCTACAAACCTCTCATGGCAAGACAAGGGTGAATCCAAACTAGATTAAAAGTCCCCAAATTAAAAGAGGGATTCCACACACGTTCCAGCCAAGGAAACTAAAGGCATGATGTCCACAGGGCCTGGGGCTCCTACCCAGGGGAAAATACTGCTCCTACAGCTGGTCCAGTCCTCACTGTGCCAAAATCCCATGTCTGATACCACCATCGTTGAGCTAAACTCATTTCTCCCTCAATCCCTGCTCGATGACTTGGAGAGAAACTTCAGGGACCTGACCCCAGTGAAGAACGCACGGAAACTCCACTACACTCAAAACTTCATCTCACATTGAGATGGCTTCACATCCCTTACAAACCAGACTGCTTTTCCCTGCTGGGAGAAGCAATCAGGGGGAAAATGCAGTCAAAATACGGTGCAGTGTAACATGAAATAAGGAAGCAGACAGGACAAAAGGAAACATTTTGAATCAGACTCACCGTGAAGTCTGCAGGGACTCTCACAATATTGGTTCTGCACCTGTGTAACACAGGTCAGGGAATCTCTCACAGTCTTGAGCCAAACAACGTGTGCTGAGCTGGGGTTTGTGTTTCATAAAGACACTCCAGAGCCAGACAACCAAGGTTTCGTTAGTGAACTGCATCCAAAGTTAACCATTGGATAGGAAATGTGCATCTTGTTTCCAGTTGGGATTTCTGACCTCAAATTCTACCCCTGCTTGGAGTTTTATTACTTGGGCCTGCAAAGCTGCAGGGCAGCTCTAGGGTTGGACACCTCCTCTCTGCACAAAGTCCCTGTAAACCACAAACGTGTGACATTCAGGATGCTCAGTCAAGCTCTAGTTGTTCCTCATCTAGAACATTTAGCACTGGCTTCCTTCAGCCAAGACAAAAAATCAGCTGAAAGACCAATAAGGAAAACAACTCTCTAAGCCAGTGAAAAGGATGGTCAGAATACAGAAGAATTTGGCTCCCTGAACATCAAAATACTATGTTTGCACATTCCTTCACCAGCAAATGCACAGTGATGATGATGATGATTGTTATTATTACTATTGCCAGGGGCACATTTGGAAAGATTTGATTTCCCATAACAACATTTCAGCCTCAGGTTTCACTGGACATGGTTTGTCCATTCTCCCCCACTCCTGCCCTCCCTGGGGCCCTGAACAGCCCCCACAGCCCTCATCCAACACCCCTGCCCTGCACAAGGCCAGTGCCCACCACTGAGCCCTTGGGAGCAGAAATGTTTCATGGGTACAGGACATCCCTCAAGGACCCTCACTCTGCCTAATCCTGCTCATTGCCCCTCACTGGCCTTTATCTAAATCCCCCTGAGCTCTGCAGTGGTCCTTACAGATCTGAGCAGCAGAAGATGAATCCTTTCCACATTTCTCTGCAGCTGTGATTTTGTTCTCCAGGACACCCAGGGACATTGGGCTTTCAGGGGACCCAGCAAATCCCTCACATCCTCTGGTCTCCATAATGTGAAGAACAAGGTAACACTTGCATCCCATTACTGGTGAGCACAGAGCTGTGCAAAGGATTTTTTGTTTGGGTTTGTTTTCTATTTGTTGCCTTGTTAACTTCTGAGTGAAGGAAAATTAGTAAAGGAAATATCTTCTTGGGCTTAGCCAGGCACATTTCAGTTTCAGCTTCAGATTTTAACTCTTCTAAAGAAGCTACACCTCCAACTCATTTCAGATTGAAAAATCAAAGGATATTCATAATCAAAATGTTTTCCAGGATTTCTGCATTCTGGTGTTTTAATCCAAAACTCACTGAACACTCCCCAAACATGGGGATCTACTCACTTTCTGATGGGACCAAGCCTTTAATCACCATTTGCCTATTTGCACTTTCTCTGACCTGTGACATGGACCCAACAACGAGCAGCACAGCATGTCCCCCAAGAGACCTCATGCTGGTACCAGTTTGAGGAGCTTCATTTTGAGGTTCTAGATTATTCCATCCCATTTAAAATGCCTTAAATGGCAAGTTTAGACCCATGGATGAAGCCCCAGTACGTGGGAAGGTTTCTCCTGGAACATGGCAAGCACTGGGTAAGGCTGAGTGTCAGCCAATCTTCTCCCCCACGCCTGTCACCCCACGCACTCTGCCTCAGTATTATGTTGCTCTTACAGCTGTGGAGGTTTTGACAATGAATTTTGACCCTCCCTCTGAGCACTGATGAGGAACGGGGAGAAGAGCAGAGAGTTCAAAATGGACAAACCCAGAATGGTGCAATTTGCCTTCAGTACACCAAGAAGGAACTGGATACCTCCAGAGACACCTCCATCTTTCCAGCCCCACGTCATCAATAGTCACCTCTGAGCACCAGGCAACAATACACTGGCAAATAAGCTCCACGCAGGGCTTTAAAATGACACAGCTCGAGCTTTAGAGGCCAATGCACAGTCACTGGTGCCTGCTGCCACGTGATGCTGCTGGCAACAGGGCTGATTTTGGCACTTTAAAACAAGCACAGGGCCAGATTGCAATGGGAAGCAACAACCATAATTCTGCTGCAGTCAGAGAGCTCCTAGGTTTTGTACCCACTGAGAGTTTAGCCCCAACAGCACAACACAGAAACTTGAGGGCACTTAATCAAATCAAAGCTCTTAACTGTTTAAGTTCATCTTTCTCCATGAAATGTGTCTGCAAGACACTCTCAGGCACTTCACCAGAGTTAACTGCCTGAACCCAAACCATCACAGCCCACAAATCCTTTAAACTTTGAGAATTGACTTAATGCTGAACAGCTGCCAGGCGCTCACTCGCCTGCAGCCCTGGGAACAGCTTTCCCTATCGATAAATGGGGATTCCTGTGTGTGCAACACCAAGGAATGGCACTGGAAATGCCTCTGCTTGGAGATTAGGAAATGCCAGCAGGAACGTGCTAAGTGCAGCTGGAGGCCAAGCAAGATGCACATTCCCCCAAACCGTGGCCGGTCCCTTTCCAGAGGGGTGGAAGCACAGTGCTGTAAATTGCTGTGCAAGGTACTGCAGCTCTCCTCAACAGGGAAGCACTGGGCTACCTCCAAGAACCATTGGTAAATGAGGACTTTAATGGTGACAATTTCATCAGTACAAAAGCAATCTGCTGTTTTAGTGCAATTAGTGCTGTGCTAAATCATCAGCCCGGGCCTTGCCTTTCGCAGTGGAAAGAGACACATCTGTGAGGCTCCTCTGCTGCATGTGGTTTGGATTATCCTCTAGCACAATATGCATAAACTAATGCTGTTCTACACTTACACAGCACCTCATCTGGAAATCTGAAAGGGATTTATGAATGGTGGGCATCTGTGACATTTTACAGATGGAAATGGAGGCACAGAGGGATTCACTAATTAGCCCCAGAGTTGCACAATGAGTCAGCTGCAGAGCAGAGCCCCATTATTTGTTCTGTAGTAACATCTAGTGTCCAAACACAGAGGGAGACAAGTCTTTCTCCCCAAAAAGTGTACAAGCACACCCAAAAATACCACCCATGCCTGTCTTGAGACCAGGGCTGTCGAGGAACAGTCAGAGTGAATGCACAGCCTAAAACACAGCTTCCCCTGGCACACAGGTCCCTTCATTCTTGCAATACAAACACAGCAAGCAGAAGGGTTAATATGCCTGAAAGTTTGTCTGCTTTTTCCACATCAGTTGATCTAATAAAAAAGATTGATTCTCCCCACAAATCTGGCCTCACTTGAACAAATCATTTGATTTGACACAAAGGACTATATTCAGATAGTTTAAATTCCACTTCACTCCCTGAAACTAAGTTTCTAATGGGCTGAAGCCCCAGGAACAGCCAATAGCAAAGGCCAGGCAGAGACACCCACCTTGGGAAGGGCTGGAAGTGCCTGATTGCAGCCAGAAGCATCTGCAGATCTCTCTGTACTGCAGTGCTTAGGAGCCCACGAGGAATGCTGCAGTGTGAAAGAAAAAACACACAGAGCTTCCTGTACCTTTGAGAAATACAGCAGCACCTCACACTTCCGAAAGCCTCCCAGTGGTAAACATAACACTGTTATTACCTGCCCACCTTGCCTGGAGTGACAATCCCAAAGTATTGGGATGCAGATCACCAGGGTGTAGAAAAAGCCCATAACCACGTCCAAGCAATGCTGTCTCTGCCTTGCTGCCTGGCCCCACACTTCCAAAGGGTTCAGCCCACATCCTAAAATCAGAGTATCATTTGGAAGCTGAATGACTAAAATCAAATCATGGATGGACACCTTCAAACACTGGGCAACAAGAGGAATCCCAGGCCAGACTGGCAAGAAGGAGGATTCCTTCCACAGCCAAAAAACCCCCACACCCTAAAAATCAAACCAACCTATAAATCATAGAAGGATAGAATGGTTTGTGTTGGAAGGGAACTTAAAGATTATACAGTTCCACTCCCCTGCCATGGGCAGGGGCACCTTCCACTGTCCCAGGGTGCTCTAAGCCCTGTCCAGCCTGGCCTTGGACACTTCCAGGGATCCAGGGGCAGCCACAGCTTCTCTGGGCAACCTGTGCCTCCCCACCCTCACAGGGAACAATTTCTTTCTACCATCTAATCTAAACTTCCCCTCTTGGAGTATAAAACCATTTCCCCTTGTTCTGTCACTATCTACCTGTATAAAAAGTCTCTCTCCTTTGTTTTTATAAGCCCTGTTCAAGCACTTGAAGAGGCTCTAAGGTATTCTCTTCTCCAGGCTGAACAACCCCAGCTCTCTCAGCCTGTATTTGTAGGAGAGGTGTTCAGAGCATCCTCAACATCCATCACAACCATCATGAATACCCAGCCCACACTCTCCAAACCTGCTGTCACATTAGCAGAACAACAGCATCATTGGATTTTGCCTGGATGAAACCTTAAAAAGGGTGTAAAAGTGGAGTAAAGCTCATTTTAAAATGATTTAATATCTTTCCCCCTCCAAGGGCTGTGGTGTGCAAGGGCAGGAATCTTCATGCTCTCTCTGAATACCCAACAGGACAGATGTTGAAAAGGGCACAGCCACCAAGGGAGAAACTGAAGCACCAAATTTCAGGCCAAGGAAACAGATCACCACTTTAAAAAGACAATCCAGAACTAAGAGTGGTCTGTGCAGGACCAATAATAAGGACTGCAGAAAATGTAGATATAATTTCTGCTGACACAATACTTTCCCACGTGTCCTTGGACATGTCATCAGTTCCTCCACATGGCAGCTCCAGCACGAGGGACACTGTGGTAAGAAGTGCATTTGTGTCAGGACATGCCCAGGTTAACAGAGGGGAGTCAGCAACAGCATCCCAAACCACAGCAGAGAGTAGGAAAGGGAATGAGGATAGACACAAGAGCTGAAGGATCCTTCCCTCCCAGAAGGATTTGGGATGGCTTCTCTATCACACTGGTTTTGTGGTCACACATTGGTTTGTGGTCACACATTGGTTTTTCCTGATACAGTAAGAACCAAGAATTTCAAGGAAGCTGTTACACACTCCAAATGTCCTCTGGTCTCCTTAGTGAGCACTGGGAATTGTGTTGGGCATCTTCAGGGTCCCACCCAAGGGATGCAACACTGCAGATTTGGCACAGGTTCTTCCCAGCTTGCCCTCTCTGCCCTGCTTGGCTGCCTCCCACTCCTCCAGCTGTGCCTGGCACCCATGGCCAATTCCAGCCTGAACAACCATTCCATGAGGAATCAGCAGCACATTCTGTGACACCCCTGGGCAGAGCACTCAGAGACGAGCTGCAGCTAAAGCAAGAAGCACAACTCCATAGGGGCTGGGGCACAAGACTGGGGCATGCCCTAATCTGAGGCTTCACAGGAGCTTCTGGGCTGCAGGACATGGATTTTTCTGCAGAGTGTGTGTTCAGCAAGGAGGGCAGAGAGGCAGAGCAGTGAGAGCTCCTCATGCCCTGTCATATCACTGCCTTCACAACCCAGCACTTGGGATAACTCAGCATCTGCTGCTTCAGAGCTGTCACGATTCTCACCTTCCACAAAACCTGTCTGTGGCCATCAGGCACAAAGACTCCCATGTAAATTCCTGCTTCTCACTGATTACCCATCACTGAAGATACATTTTAGAATTTAAAACCTTGGCTGGGCTTTTGCATCTGCACCAGAGAACTCCCAAGTGACTTTTGAACATCAGTTTGGAAACACACAGCTCATGCACCAGCAAGCAACAAATCACCTTTCGTTCACTTTCAACCTTTAGAACTCGCTTGGTTTCCTTGGTTTTGGGGAGGCTGTTCCAACCCACTCAGACAGGAGGAGACCCCAGGCTGCTGGATGCCAATGCCTGAGGAACCTCTCTCCTTGTGGGAGAGCCTGCAACTGCAAGTAAGGCCAGCCACCCTCCCTCTGAGTACTCACCTCATCAAGTAACCCTGTTCCTGGCTCCTCTCAGCATCCCACCCCAAAAGATTGATGAGAAGCATGAGCAGGTTGGGGAAAACAGCAGCATGAGTTTTAATGGCAAGGACAGCACAACAGGTACCCTTGGACAGCCCCAGGAGCCTGGTGTCCTCTCTCAGACAGTGAACCAAGCAAAAAAGGACAGTGAGAGCAGGATGGCCCTTCCCAGGTGCTCATCAGGTACCCCCTGGGCAGTTCCCAGAGAGAAGCAGGCCATTCCCAGCTCCCTTTTCCAGATCCTTGAGGCAAACAGGCAAAGAGCAGGCAGAGGCTCACAGCCCACCCCCTCCCACAAGCTTCTCCCCAGGAGCAAAGGGCATCCCTGGCTGGCACAGCCCCCCCTCCCCCAGGAGTGCAGCCCAGCTGCTCTGGGGCTCTGCTCTCCCCGTGGTGCCCACTTACGGTCCTGGCTGGGGAAGGAGCCGTGCTGGCGGCCAGAGGAACCTGCGGGGGGAGACAAGGAATTATCACCGGGCTCGTGTCAAAGCTCACCCTGCACAGCGCTGGCTCAGCAGAGGAAAAGCTCACTCAGCTGGAGGAGCACAGCCTGGGGAGGAATGGAGGTGCCTCCACTGCCCCTGTGCCAGCAGCAGCCCCCGGCATGCACAGCACACACACCACCCTCCCCAGGGCTGCAACAGCCCTGAAACAGCCCCTGCCTGCTCTGGAGATGATGCTTCCAAGAAATACAACCTCAGGCTGACCTCCCGAAGAGAACAGGCTGCAGTATCCACTCTGGCTCAGGGTGAAAAGGGGCAGGGGTTGGGTCTGGGGTGGTTTTTGGGATAAGGGCAGTGGCTGCTTCCATCACACACCATGGGGGGGAAATGGTCCCAGGTGCAAGGAGGGAGAGCAGCTGCTGTTGTTTTGGTTGAGCCATGGGGAGAAGAATCCAGAACTTTTCCAGCAGCTGGTGCATGTGCTAAAAATGATGTTTGTGACAAGAAGTGACAGAATCAAGGTGGGGGAAGGCCTTCAGCAGTTTGGGCTTATAAAAACTGAGTACACTTCAGAGGGGGTGTCTGTCCCAGTTCTTCCAGAGACAGCTTCTCAGCTGGTTTGGTCACCTTCCCTCTACAGAATTTTTCTGTTTCCAAGTGTAAAGCCAGAGATGACGACTCCAACTGCCTTTATAACCAGTCTGAGGTCTGTGAAGACCTAATTATTTAAGTCTGTGAACTATAAAGCACTTTCCTCTGGAAATATATGAGCAAATCAGTATCTGTGTTTTTTTGAATAAAAGGGCAATAAAAGGAAAAAGAAAAATGCTAAACAAGCTGCGAAAATAATTGTCTTAGTAGGAAACACTTCCCCCAGCAGTGGAGGGTGACAGTCCCACAGAAGTGATGGATATTAGTCATGATCAGCACACATAAAACCATCTTGAAGATACTAACTGCAAACAACTGTTACAAGAGTTTACAAGATTGTGTTTGTTGTGCCAGTGTCTAGAAATATCCCATTAAAACCAACCCAACAAGATCAGATGATTGCTTTGAATGTGGTTTTTGTTAGTTTGGGGTCCTGAATGGTTTTCTGCAAAGGCCTGGGAAGCTGAGCAGCCAACTTGCTCACAGTCCTACTCATCCTCACTGGGAGGAACAGGAGATGCTGGTGCATTTACACCAGTCAGATCTGGACAATGTCTGGAGTCACTTAGGACCCTCACAGAGTCACTAAAGCCCACATACATTTCTTTGGAGGGTGATGCTTTTACTTTCCTCCAGCTCTACTGTGTCACTTAAACTTTAAAGCACACAAGCAGTGATAAGGGGCCAAGGGCAGTCCCACAGTCAGTGTTAAATTCCCCCTAAACCTATTCTTTGAGGAAAATAAATAGACTTGACTGCTGGTGTGACTCCTAGCAGATGTTTTCATAACATTGGGCAAATCTGGGACATGGAGGAACAGCAAACTGCCCAGAATAAACTCCAGCACTACCTTACTCCCTTTCCCTTAAAGAAATCCTGTCTCAGCAGGATCTGACCCCAAGACCCTCACAGGACTGTCAGTGTGGGGAATCTTTTCAGCTAGTTTAATCCAAGATTTGGGATTCAGTGATGCTCATTCAGCAAGGACAGGGTGAATCAGATCCCTGAGGGGATGTTGCTATAAATTCCTGCCATGGTTTTTTCTCAGATGAGCAACCACAGGCTGTGCTGCACTTCTCCTCCCACCAACCTGAGCAGTGGGAGCCAGGCAGCAGCATTTGCCTCTAGGAAGTCCTATAGGGACAAGGAGATGGCCATGCTGCAGCCTTTCCTGCCTCCCCAGTGCCAGGGGGCTCCAAGCTGTGCCAGCTGCAGCTGCAAGCCCATCTCTGGCTGCACAGGAGAGAGTGGGCAGGAGGGTCTGGGACACATCTAAGGTAGGGCAGCCTGGCTGGATCACAGGGCCACTTAAGTGCAAACATAGAAAACATGGCATTTATTGAGTGACCCCTTCCTGTGGCATGGCCAGGACTACTTTCGCAGCAGGGGAGTCCCAGCCTTCCACAGAAACCTCCCTCCAGATATTCCAGCTCCTGATCCTGTCAGATGTGATGGGTACCTAAATATCTTTCCTCTTTTTATAGGTCTGCCTTAAGACTGCAGCAAGCCACAGAAACGCCTTGCTTCACAGAAAACCAGTCCCAGCCACCCTGCTCCCTGCCTTGGCTACAGCAGCCACAGGATTGAAGCTGAGGACTGGGATGCAGCTCCAGCACCTTCTCCAGCTCCCAGGAGAGTCAGCAGGGCAGAGGCATATCCTTCTCTTCATATCTTTGTCCTCCTTTCTTCTCCAGGTCAGGTACCAGCACAGCCAAGCCTCAAAGAGCCTAAAATCTGGTTACCCTTGGCCACAGCAGCTGCCCTCATGCCAGGGAAGGACACATCAGCTGCAAGAGGAGTGCAGAGAAACAGGAATCAAGCTTCACATTTTAACCCCAAGTGTGGCAGAAGCTTCCCCTTTGCTCTGTCAGTGCAGCCTGAGGAGCTGCATTAAGGCAGCACATTGATCCTGAGTGAAGGGGAAGAAAATGAATCTTGTCTTTCAGGTTTGAGGACTTAAAATCAACCAAGCACATCCTGCATGAGAATTCTGGGAATGGGTGGTCACAGAAAATGGCAAGTCTCTGGTGCTGGAAGCCCTGCACTACTACAGAGCATCCACATTACCTGCAAGCCACAACAAAATGCTCAAAACCACATGGTTTTCAGTCTTATCCAAATAATAGAATAATCACTATGCAATAAATTTTCTTTCATCATTCAACCATTACCAGCAACTTCAAACCACCGAGTTCTGCTTCTACTTTGAGATGCAGAGAAAGATTTCAGTTTAGTCCTTTCCAGATGAAATTAGATAAATGTTTAATGCCTTCTGCAAGATCTGCAGAGTCAACAAAAACACTTAAGGGCAAATCCAGAGGGATCCTGTTAACTAACTCAAGATCCATCTAGAGTTAAACAGCATCCACAGTGAGAACAGAAAGTTTTTCCCTTTGCACAACAGTGTCAGGTCAAGATCAATGACATAAAAAAAAAATGTTTACCAAGTCTTTTCTGCAATAGCAACAAGAAAGAAAAAACTAAATCTCAAGAATTGCAGGAGGAAGGCCAGTCAAAGGTAGAAATGTATTCCACAGCCCTGTGCAGAGAATCCATTTCTGGACATCTGCCTAAAACTCTGCATCCGCCTTGTGCTGGCTCAACCCCCACTGCTCTTGGCAGGTGAGATAGAAAATTGGTTATAAAATGAGCTCTATATTTTATAAGTTTCATAAACATTTTTTTGAAAAAAAAGAAAAAAAAAACCTGGAATATGAGGTATTCTCAGAGATTCTGTGCCAGAGAGTAATGTGGTCTAACTTGGAAACAGAGTTACCACCTGTTCATGGCAACTGCTCTTTTAATCTCCATTTCTGTTTTATGAGCTGACCAACACTATTTTATTAGCTGACAATTAGTTTAGGTTGATTTAATTAAGCAAAATTGAGTACAATCCCTCTTTCTTCCAGGGCAAACGTTCTGCAGGATTAGGGGTATGAGCAAGTTGGAACCTGTATCAATAAAGCTAAATTCCAGATCTTTCTGTCAAAAACAATCACATAACTGTCCAGGTAAATACATGTCAGTGGACACAGAGATGTTCCAGGTGTTCTAAGAGAAAAAGAGGTGTTCTAAGAAAAAGAAAAAAAATATTCTAAGAGAAAAAGAGATGTCCTAAGAGAAAAAGGCTGGTTGCCTGGGGGAAACCAGAGGGGATAGTTTGACGCCAGCACTTGTGTTTAAGTTTACCTGGTTTGAGTTGCCACCTTTACTTTTAGAATGAGTGTCTGCACCTCATGGAGGGACACCTCCAGATAAGAAGGAGAAAGATGAAATTTAACCTAATCTGGTTAATTGATTAGTAATTGATTATTTTTTTAACAAGATCAATTCCTTAAACAGAAGGTCATGTGCATCTTGAACAGATGCCTTCAAAACTGATGTTGCACAAGAGGCAAGGGTCAGTGTTTGCTCTTTTCTGCCAGTGTTTGCTCTCTTGTGAGCAAATGCCCTCATGCACCAGCATTTGGGCTGAAGAATGTGTCTGCAAAGCACTGCACAGGACAGCATGGGGTGGATACCTCAGCTTTCATGTCTTTGGGTTTGGATTTGCTTGTTTTGTTGTTGTAACTGTTTGCTTCTTTATTTTTTCCCTTGAATATTTTGTATAACATTTGTAGAGCTGTACCAGGAAGGAATTCCCACCTGGGCACACATCTCTAGTTTAGCACAAACTCAACCTTACACACAGATAGCAGCTTTAGCTGCAAGTCAGGTATCAGGCTGAAAGGATTTAGCCTTCCTCAGACAGGTTGTACAGATGTTTCTGCTTGGCTCAACACTCATTTTAAAGATTCAAAGCAATAATTGACCAATATCAGCAGCCTTTTGAGTACCAGCACTCACCAAGGTAAGCTTGGGCGAAACATTCAAAGATGAACTTCCTCAGGTCTCAATTTCTTGAGTCCCATCTTGCAACAAGGCAGAACCCAGTGGCTAATTCTATGTGCAGAGCTTGCAGTAGAGGTTGTAGCCACAACTCAGCCCTAGAGGACTGATAAAAATGACTGTAACAGTAGTAGAGGCTCGGGTGCAGTTCAGTGCAGACAATTTTGCAGTCAAATGGCTCTTCTATAAGATATATGTTGCCTTTGACACTTACTGAGCCTTGAAAAGTGAGCCACCACCATTAGTTACAACTCCCTGGCAAGAAAAGCACTAATAATTCTGACTAATTGTCATGGAAAGCTACCCTGATTGCAAATTTGACAGTTATAAAAATCCAATTTTGGAATTCCAAACAGGCCAGGAACATAATTAGGCTCTACATTTTAACACCCTCTTGATCAATGGTGGGGTAATGGAGACCCTTCCAAGGGCTTTGTTTTGAAATGAATGGCGCCATATTGATGAAACAGCTTGGACCCAAACCAGAAATTAAATTGAAAGTTTAAACAATGCAGCTGTATTTTATCATCCTGTATTGTCAAGCTTTAACGAAAATAGCTCCTAAACAGAGCCACATGTTTTGCCTGTTGCCCAAAAAACTGAAGGTGAATTTTAAAACCCTTTCCTAAGCTGCAGGATGCCAAGATTTTTCAGCTAGAAGTTATTATTAGGACACAACAGTATTTCATATAAGCCCTGACAATGGTTTTTGTATGGTTTCTGTAAAAGCAACTTCATTTTTTACACCGGAGATGGCTCAGATGAGTGACGCTTCAAAAAAATGGAACCTCTGCTATGTATTTCTTCTTTTCCATGTACATGTGATAAAGGCAAAAATAAAACCACATTTCAGTCATCATAACAACCAATACAGGGAGTGTAAGTTGCATTTCCCCCTCATCCTATGTATCATTAATGAAAATTGTCAGCTGCCTTCTAATCCCTGGACCTGCAGACAGATTTAGTGAGGGTCTATCAGATATTTCAGTGTCAGTGAGAAACTTGCAGGCAGCTCTTACTTTGAGAGTTGTCTCCTGCCTTTGAGGATTAAGATATGATTAAAAAAACACTTGTTAGTGTTTTTAGTGTTCTTGGTTAGTTCCAAGAACCAGATCTTTGATTTTTCTAGCAAACCGGTCACGATACAGGAGACAGAAAATGTATAACGAGACTTAGTCTTTTTAATATCCAAGGATGGATTTGCACAGCTGGAAAATTAGGGGAAAACTCTGGGGTTTGGTTTGTAATCTGTTCAAATAGCCTAGAGGATTTTAGGGGCTGCAACTCATACAAATTAAATGGGATTCTACTGCATTTATTTATTGGAGTATAGTATTGCAGCAAGATGGCAAAACTCAGTTCTACGTTGAGCAAAAATCTGCCAAAAGCCAAAGAGCACATTAAGTTCTACCAGCCTTTCCCATTAAAGTTTAAGTGTTCAATCTCAGTTTTGAATATCCATAATCCCAGAAACAAGACCAAAAAAGCTCTGGGACTGTAACCCTCCAGTGGAATAGGTTTAATGGCTCAACCCTCCCATATGCTCCAAGGATGAGGTATTTAAATTGGATCTCTGAGGAAGCCTGCAGAGGGGTGCACACCACTTTCATCTCGGTCCACCAGGGGAAGGAAGGGAGATGAGACATGAAGAGATAAAAAAGCTGAGAACAAAGAGGTCTGTGCAGTGCCCTCCATCCTCCCTCATGCTGGATAAACACGTCTGTCAGAGCCTGAGGTCAGGCTAAAGCCTCTGACAATGGTGCTCTGCAAGTCTGAGTGCCTTTTATCTCCCTGTGCAACTCAGGCTTCCCAACAGCACCAGGACCAACCCACGGAGAAGGTTTTCATGGAGTGTCACCCATTTCCCTCCTGCTGGAAGAGCTGTGAGCTGGACAGTGGGTGCCAGCACTGACAACCAGCACCACAGGAAGGGCTGTGGGAGCTGCTGTCCTGGCACAACACCAGGGATCCTCAGCAGCAGCTCCTGTGCCCAGCCCAGCAGGACGGGCCACGGGCAGTGCCCTGCTGGAAGGCAGAACTCCCCTGGGAATGGAATTTAGTCCATTTCTCCACAAGGAATGGTGCTAACACAGGGACACAGCAGGTATCCCAAGCTCACTGAGCAGCACTAACACCATGTGGTGACACAGCAATCTCTGGTGTACCTGCCAGGCATGCAAATCAGGCAGGGATGCTCAGCCTCTGGAGATATCCCTCCTTCTCCCTCCTCCACAGGGAGCCCAGGTGACTAGTGAAAAGGAGACAGGCAGACAGATGAACTCCAGTGAGATAATGCCTTTCTTCACATTTTAGATCACTGTCTAATAAACATGGATGTGGTGCATCCTCTCCTTCAGGGATATGAAGTGTGTTACAGAGGCTGAGTGATTCTCACTCATATCAGAGGTCACACGTGCTCCTTGGGCACACCATGAGAAATAAGTGTTTTTATTCATCTTTTCACCCAACATTTTACTGCACTGCATTCTCAAATGCTACCTAAATGTCAGGATGAGGAGACGATTTTTAATGAGGTTACAGCTGCCATTCATCTGCCACTGCTCAAAATCCCATGGGCATTTTTATCTCTCTTAGCAGACTAACAAGGCTATTAAAAAGGCAAGATAAACACCAGCCAAACATTTGGATATTGTAGCCTGGTATGTGAACATGGGCTTCAAAAGAGCACCCAACAGGCAGCCACTGAGGTGGCTCAGGAAGGAAGAGCACCAACCTGTGCAAGTTTTCTCTACAGTCCTGTCATGGCTAATGAACATCCAACAATGCTTGATAAAAACAGTGTCTGCTACTGATCAAGTACTGGTTGCTTTGTATCACACTTGAATCTAATAGGAAGAAATGTCCAAGAAGATGTATTGTCTAAGTTCAATGTTTTATCAAAACCAGATGAGCACACATAGCCCGAGGTGCTGGGCAAAAGCCAAAACACACAAGCAGGAAACTGCAAGAGGGTAAAATGTGACACTTGAATTAAAAGAGAGGTGGTTACCTCTGTGCCAAAAACATTTTTACCATGATGGTACCGTGTATCTGGAACACCCCTGCCTCCCCAAACAGAACACTGTAGTTGCTACAAAGCCTCCCCACATCAGGCTCTGCTGTGTGGAGATCCCAGCTCAGACCACCTCTGGATGATGCACTCCAGTGCCTTTCCTTTTACACGTTCATTTACACAGATATGTGCACACACCCAGAAGAAACCTGCTTCCATCACAGTGATCTCTACAATCTGGAATACGACGGAGCAGCTTTCTGAATGATTTCCTTTATGCTATGGCCTTGGCCTTCAGTGAGGAACCTTGCCCAGTGTTCTCCTCAAAGACACGGTGTTATTTTGGAGAATAAGCAGGACAGAACTGCCAGAGGTTTAGCCCTGACTTTCCAATGACCACCCATATCCCTCCACCTACCCTTTGCTCCACTCTCTGCCTGTTTCAGTCTAAGTCCCTTTGGAGTTGACTGAAGCCAGGTTTGGAGTCACTGGGATGTGGAGTTGTGTGTTTAAGCTGGAATGGATGTGTCTTTTCTGCTGTAAAGCCCCAACATGTAATTTCCCAGCTGCTGAGGAAGCACAGTTCAGTGGTGCTTACCGAACCCACCATTAACTCCCAGGACAGCCAACACCAGCTGGCTTGTGGAATTCTGATACCTGTCATGTGCTCTTAAGCACAGATCCTAAACTCTCTAGGACAAGAACATGAGGGGAACAGAGGGCACTAAACCATCACCAAGCAATGCTTGCACATTTTTTTTATGTGCTAAATCGTTGTTTCCAATTTACTTCCAGCAAGGAAAACATGTATTGAGTAGGTTTGTCACATTCCTGGTAAAGCACAATCCAAATGAAAAAGCTGCAGGGCAACAGGAAATGTCTTAAATGCCCCCAGATTCCTCCCTCCCCGACTGCCATCCCAATGGTATCTCTCCATCACTGTGAAACCTGGCTACATTTGACACCATGAAAATTAGTAGCAGAAGAGGCATTCTAGCCCCTGGACATTTTAAGTTTTCTGTCCAGCCAAGTCCATGGAAAAGGCGTTGCCCCATCCACTGCCACAGATGCAATGGCCACAGTTCCCTCACTAACATCCCCCTCCTCTTCCACTGCTGAAAAGTAACATAACTGTTGGAAAGAACTGCAAAATAGTTTTTAGGGTTCATTAACATATTTCAAAAAGTCACTTTGATTTAAAAACCCACCTTAATAAAGCCATATTTATAGTTTCTTTCCACAGTCTTCATCCATTTATACAGCTGCAGTTCCTCTAGAAGACAGTTCAAAGAAATGCAGCTCCAGGCACCCAGTCAGAGCCTAAAAATCCACTGCTGAGTTGCCCAAGACTTTACTAATAAAATTTGTCTTCGGTGATATAAATTGAAAAGTCAAAGTAGCAACCTGCTCACAATCTACTGCAGAGGGGTTCTCAACCTGCAGCTCAATTCCACGAAAAAAATGTTCCACATGACTTACGATTGCTGGAGGGAGATAAGGAAAGAAACAGAGTAAGGAGGTGTTGAAACTTCTTAGAAATATATTCTGGGGTATTTTCACCTGCTCACAGAAACAGGCACTTCATTTCTGATCTGAGATCAGAGCAACCACTTGATGACTTCTAGGAGAACAGGCCACCTGTTTTCACAGCCTCTACAAAAGCACTTTCTCCTAGTTCAAGCTTCTACAAAAGCCCTGTATTCCCAGTGAAAAGACATTTCAATTCCTTCTTTCTGAGGTCCAAGATACCCCAAGGAGAGGCACCAACTGCAGGAGCACAACACATCAAAAGCTGTTCTCAAGATGCTGCCAGATTAGGCTTAGCTGAAAAAAAAGCACAAATAAAACTCCCAGCAGTGCCTGGGTACAGTTTTCCTGCTCCATCCAGTAAGATACAGGTCAGAATTCCAGACTAAGAACAAGGGATAAATTTGGAATAGCTGAACTCCTCTAAGAACCAAAAGCAACAGGAGTTTTGTGCTGTGCAAGAATTACACAATAACAAAATTAGGATAGTATCAAAAGGTGCACAGAAAACCTAAAAAGGATTTGTTTTCCTACACTGCTGCCCTTGAGCTGTAGCATCTACCAATGCAGTGTTTCTGAAGAGTCTCTAATATTCCCATGCAAAAAAAAAAAAAAAAGGGAATGTTTAGGGCTGCAGAAGCTGCCACCTGGCAGGTGCTGCTGTAGCTGTGAGTTTGTTTCATGCCCACAGAGGGCTCTGCTCTGAGTGCTCCTGCAGCATTGCTGTTAAATGAGAGAGCACTATTTAACTTGCAAAATCAATTAATGCACAAGCAAGTCCAGGGTTATGTTTGCTTTAAAAAAAAAAAATGAGCTTATTGAAGACTCAACAGATAACACATAGGTCAAGAGTCAAGCATGTTATCAGTGAATGGAGACAACCAAATCATTTTGAGCTTGAGATGTAAGATTTTGACTGAGAAAGGCAGGACCTGGACTGCACAGTGACTGCCTGAAAGACCAGCAAGGTTAATGAGAACAGCAGGACATGGATATCTCCAACAGCCAGACTCTACATCCTAAAATGCTTTCATTTCAGTTACTATGAAATTCCAGTGCTTTCCTGATAACATCTAGAAGGAAAATGTTACCACAGCACAATCTCCAAGGAAGCAAATTTCAAAATTGAAATGACCTCTGAAATATTTGCCTCCATCACTTTTGCCAAGAAACCTGGGGAAGTTTCATCTTTCATCTTTGCTGATTCTCAGTTTTTGACAAACAGCAAGCATTAGGCTATTATTAGTAGCAATATCTTAAATTAGTGCCCAAGAATCCATTTACCCTTTGGTATTGAACGAATTTCAAAGGAAAAAATTATTTTAAAACAAATAAACAAGCACAAAAAAACGCTACCACTCAGAAATTCAGCTTAGCTAGCATGCCTGGATTCAATCTATAGCTTCTCAGAAATCACAAGCCAGTGGAAGATTAACTGCAAATCATGGGATGGGAATGCATCTGGAAATCTCGTTGTGGAGGGAAGATGACATGTTTTTAGACTCTGAAGCTTGGTTGATACTTCAGGTAGTGAAATACCTGCCCAGCCACCTCCTGCCCATGTTAGATGAGCTCCACTCACATCAGCCTTGAGCAGGACACCGTGTCCTGGGCTCTCATGGGGTAGGCAGGAGGATCCTTTACCCCAATACCAACACTGTCTATACTTCTCCAAGGAGAAGGCATCCTTCCTGCTACATTCCCTGGACAAAAAAAAATATTACTGACAGGGTTACAGCTCCCTGGGGACACAGACAATTGCTTTCTTATTTCACACCCCCTGGATACATGCATCCAACTCCAGATGTCCTTGGAGCATTTCATTCTATAGCAAGCTACCAATTTCTCTCACTGCTTTTCAATTAACGAGTGATTATGATTAGCACTGGCCAAGACATGGGCGGCTGTGAGCAGGCTGAATTTCAGAAGGAGAGTTCTGCCATAAAGTCACACGTCATAGCAGACCACTGACAAGACCTCTAAAAACAGGAACTCTAAAAACATTCAGGAGGTTTTTGTGAAGACCTTCCCCCACACCAACCAAGACAAACCATGAAACGCTGCTTGGGCCATGCCTGCTCTGCTCACAGGACATGATGTACCCCTCCCCCAGATAACTTGGCCTTGCCTGTGCTAATCCAGCTGTTTCATTTTGTGAACTGGAGTCTGACTGCACAGGCAAGAGAGTTCAGATTTTCTCTGATAATCCCACTCGTCATTACAGAAGCTTGATGTGCGAACGATGAGCCGCTGATATCCCCCGGGAGAGCCCAGCCTCAGCCTCCACCAGCCATTCAGGGGCTGCATCTGCTCATCCTCCAAACATGATTAAGTGCCTCAGCTAGAGGGAACTGCTTTTTCTTTCTTCCCTTTTAATGAATAGCTCAGAGTTCAGAACATGGGGAAGAGAGGAAGTGCCTGAAAATGGTCAACAGTGCATCAAAAGGATCTAGAAACTCCATCTTGAGTGTCTTCAGGCTCCTTGCATCCTACAACCAAATTTATATCCTCTCTCTTGTATCTTAACCAGAAAGGCTAAGGGGGAAAGGTCACACTAATCTCAGAGAACTGAGGATCTCCTGGTCTGGACAAAACCACACTAAAGGCCAGCGAATATTTTGACATATCCAAGTGGAACCATGTCATTTTATACCAGGGAGAATCCACCCCTTTCACCAGCAGCTCAACAAACAAGTCTCCCATTATGGGCATATAATGTTTTATATTAACTGAGTTAATGATGTCATGGCCAGTAACTCCTCCCTTCTGACTTTCAGTTATTTCCCTGTGTTTTTCATAGGACATAAATTGCAAGTTCTTATAACCAGCAGTGGTAACTGTGTGGCATTTCCCCCTGTTTTTTCCCTTTCTCACTTTATTCTCTTCCCATAATCAGTTCAAGTTACATGAAAAAGTTCTACTGATTGTGACTGCATGCAAAATATCTATCAATCAACTCCCTGCAGAGGTTTAGTACTGTAAGCTACTGTAAGCCTGCAGCTCTGTTTGCCTTGGGACACTCTTGCATGTGCAGTTTCTGTCCCACAGCTTTGCCCACAACCTTTTGAGACATTCAGGACTGACAAATTACAGCACAAAGTTCAGAGCAAGGAGAGCTCTGATGAGGCCTCTGATACAAAGAATGTGAAAGATCAAGCAGAAAACCTGCTTTCAAAATTTTTTTTTTAGCTGGTGTTGAAGGATAAATCTCAGTAAAGTTGGGATGAGAGGCAACCAACAGCTCAACTTCTGAAAAAAGTCACCAGTTATGTCACTCTGGCTCAGTTCTCAGTAAAACATCCAGCTCATAGGAGCAAGTTGAATTTTTCTCTCATGGCTTACATTAATTAAGTACTACTTAATGCAATATGATGTTTTCGTCATTGTATTCTAAAAGAAAGTCAAGCAAGACTTGAACTGTTCTCATGGCAAAGTTACTTGGCTGCATTACATCTCCTACAGATGTCATCACACAGATTTCACATGTGGGTCATTCTATCTGCGCCAACAGGGACGGACTTCAGCGGAGTCAGCAGAATTCTGCTGCCCTGTGAGATCAGAACTGGGGCTGCTGCCTCCATCCCTCAGCCATTCTGGAACACTGGAATGCGCCACGGAGGAGGCACTTCCTCAGAGGGGAAGAGGTGAGAGGGAAAAGCGGTGTAAAAGCATGGAGTAGTTCACATTTCTGGAGTTTGGACTCATTTCCCACTTGCTTGAGCTACAGAAGTTGCCTGAGCTACAGGAGTCACTTCAGACAGATTGGGACATGCTGCATTTGGAGAGGTGTTTTCTCCTCATTTTGACCTTACAGAGGTGAAAAGGAGTCAGAGCAATGGTGTGGCCTCTTCCAGCCCCACCAGCATCTGCTGTTTTTCCCTCCTGTGCTCTCCTCCTTTCTCTAGTTAAAGAGTCTACAGCACGTAGCATAATTCCTGTTACAGGAAGGAGAAGTTAATGCTGAATCTGGAGAAGCCAGGGAAGTATCAAGAGATTTCCAACAGCTGACGGCTGCTCTGGAGGAAAATCCAGCTGCTCCTTTCCATGCAGTGACCTGTTAAAGTTGGAACAGCAAATTTCCAAACCAGTCTGTAGCCATGCTTGGAACAATGAAGCATAAATAAATTAAATTCTTATCTCAGAAAAGCTTGTGAGTGTCTCACTCTGTATGCAAGCTTTTCAGGAAATGGGGAAGAGGGTGAAAACCTTCCAAAAATTTTGCACTAGAATAATTTATACTTTTTGCAGTCAGAGAAAGGGAAAAACGGATAACAGAATAGCAACTTTTTTGTGGGATGGAACAAGCAATGCTGTCTGTAGGAGAGCAGGGAAAGTTGTTTGAGATTCTGGCACTTGCTCTTCATTAAAGGTGGCAGGAATTCGACTGCATGCATGTGCAGCTGAGACTGGCACAGGCTTTCTGCTGGATCCCCCCACAGAAAACCCCCCGAAGAGTAATTGGTTCTGCTGATAGCAGCACACAGCCAGCCTGTATGGCCTCAAAACGACACAGTAATGCCACTTCCAGCCCCAAAAACTTGTATTCCCACCAGCCAAGGGATGAGGCCGGCAGGAAACGGACAGGGCAGGGAGGTGACCAGCAGTGCCCTATTAAAAAGGATAAAAAGGATTAAAAGGATCCTATTTAAAAGGATACAATGAGTATAAATGAGTGTTAACATGTGGAACATCTTTCACACAGTTCCACACCTTACATGGACACTGACCAGTGGCAGCAGCTCCAACACTTTACTGCAATGGTTATGGAAAGGGAATGTTCAAGAAGACTCTCAGTGGCATCAGGCAGTTCCACTTGTTGGGCAAAGAGCACAAAATAACAAACACACGAATTAAAACCTTTAAGGGCTACTGAAAATTGCCTATAATGACTGTTGGAAAGTGATCCTCTTGCTGACCAGAGCAAACCCAAGCTCAGCCTGCTGCTGTTTCCTGGGGATTAATTGTACCACGTGAAAACAGTGCAGAGTGTCTAGATAAAGAGCAGTCATGACATGAAACAAATGTCTCCTCAATTCAGTCATTTCCCACAGGGAGCAAAAGTTAACCACAAATCCTAAAGACCAGGCAACTGCGTTTAAAAGTAATGATGCAAACCATTCTTGAAAATTATTTGCCTGTCCTTAGATTTTGACATTAAGACTATTTTTTTCAGTTTGACCTTTATGTCACCTAAGATAGAACAAAATAATCCTCACTGTCATAAAACAATACTGCTGGAGATACTTGTACATGTATTTTATGGTTTTATGAAAATATTTTTCCCAAGAACACTGTTAAATATCTAGTGCTTTCTTAACTAATCAGGGGTTCTCAGCAAAAAGACCAAAATTTGCAATCTGAAATTCTTAGTTCTGGACTAAGTTTTCACATGAAAACTACAAAGGCTTAGGTCAGGGGAAAAAAACAAAGGCAATTAAGTAACTTTTTAACTTAGACTGAATGTCAGCTCTCTCCCCTAAAAACGTCAAAGGCAAATGTTCAAACATCCTCCCTAATGCTAATTTTATTAATACTGTCAGCAATTCTCAGTATCTCAATCTAAGACAGTGAGTCAGGCAGCAAATCAATCCAATTGCCAAATCTCCAGAGGGAAAGAAACAACAGAGGAAGCAGGCCAAAGAGATTGCTGATAATGGATATTTAGTCTTTATGTGGGACAAATACTTTGCTACTTCCTCACACTCCTTTTGCTCTGTTACACTGGGGGCACGCAGTGAGTAGTGGTTCAAATGCCTAAATATAGCCATTTGGATTGCACTGCCTGGAATTTTTGTATGGGAAGAATTCCTGACTTCCCAAGAGCATCCACAGCTGACTCAAGGACACCTCACCAAGGGCTGGGGTCTGTGGCCTTCCAGGGACAAGTGACACTGTGTGGGGAGTAAACACAGCAGCTGTGTCAGGTGTTGCTTGGGCTCTTTTGTCCTGCAGCCCATGGGACACAAGGACACCACAGCTGCAGGTCCCTGTCAGCTCAGAGCCATTCCACACACATCAAAATCCAACAATTTCTGACAGAGTGACACTGGGGATGATTACAGCTGAGCTCATGAGGGCTGCCTGTTGAACAAGCTGCTGAAACAATTTGGTTGTGGAAACTGGGTTGCTCTCGTTTGTAGAAAAGGAAGCAGACAATGGGGTCAATGTCCTGGACAAACACAACATGGGGCCTTTGGAGCCATCCCTAGCAGTTTGAGTTTCAGCAGCGTGGCAGGAGATGATGGCATGTCCTGCCACCCTGTTCCCTCAGCATCACTATCTGCAAAACAGTCCCTGCCTACCTTGCAAGTGTGGGATTTACCTGCCCTAATTTAGGCACTTGAAAGTGAGATATTGAAGCCCAAGGTGGTCACCCTGGCCTCTCTATGCTCAGAGGCAAAGGGTGGGTGATAATCAAACCATCCCTTGGTGACCACCCTCCAGGGCAGTTCATCCAGTCTGAAGGAACCTGTTTCTGCAATGTCTGTGTGGGGAGCTTTCAGCTTTCCACCCAAGTTGCTCACAGCCATGTCAACTTTTCCTTTTTATGTTCTTTGCTGCAAACTTTTATTCCTACCTCCATCATACAGAAGATTTTCAGCTCCTAAAATAAGCAGGCAGCCCAGGTTTCCAGTGCAGCATTAATGAAAAACCAGCACTGAAGAGTTTGAGACCTGCTGGGCACCAAATGGCCAATAAACACAGCTGTATTTCCTTGCCAGCATTATTTTTCCTGCCTGGTTATATTTAAGCTGAGGGACTAAGGAGAAGCTTCTCCACATGCCTGCACGTGGAGGTTTTATTTCCTTTTCATGTGGGAATGGGGGTCATATTTGATTTGCACTGACCCTTCTTCCCACACAATGCCAGATCTCTATCGCCTTGGCTGTGGGCCACACACTGTGGTTGGAAACCTGCTCCCTCAGGTAATTATCTGAGGAACATGGACATGGAAATTGATGGTACAAACTCACAGCTGTCAGCCTGGGCTATGAGTTTGGCGGAGCCAGAAAGGGATTCAAGGAAAACAGTCAGCTGAGGTTGAGGAATTTTTTTTTTCTTCTTCTTCCTTATGGGTTTTTAAGAGGCAGAAGTGAGGAAAAGGTGAAAAGTGGTTCTTCTTGATGGGACAAAGCTTAGATCCCTCAAGATGTCTTAAAATTTCGATCAAATTACTTTGTGCTTTCAGCTGTTCTCCTGCAGGACTGGGCACTCTGTCAAAGGGAAATTGCACTGAGACTGAAGCACACTCTCACTGGCACGAGAGATCGAGTCATCTGCTAAAAGTATTTGGGCTTCTTTGAGAAAGTTAAAATGTTTTACACCACTTATTGTGTTAAAGCACTCCAGCTAAAAGAATCTGGTAAACCCAAACACAAAGTGCAAAATTAATAGGTGGGATATCCGCTGCTTCCCTGCCTCATTTCTCATTTGGGCCTGCACTACATAAAACCCCAGGGCTTTCTCTGCCATACTCGGGTTGTCTTCAATCAGTCCTTAAGATCCTTTTCCCAGTTTCACAGCTTCTTTTGTACTTTTTCCTCTGGGTGTGGGGGGGAATCCACATTCAGGCTCACCCAGCTGGGAGGTTGAGTTTCTGGGCACGACCAAGGTAGCCCACAAAGTTTAAAAATGAGAAGTTTTACAATGTGTTTCTCACAAACATAGCGTCCAAAGGAAAAAGTCTTGCTAATTATTGAATTCTTGACTTCTCAAGGCAATTCTGAAGTTTCTGATTATGTGAGTCACAATATCTTGAGAGCACTTAGAGAGTGCTCTGGTGAGTGACTGGTGAACATGCCCAAGAATTTCTGGAGGCCATCCTGTGATTCTCTGGGCAGAAGGGCAGGATGATGCTTATCTTTAAAAATGGAGAACAGAACCCAGCCATTTTTACATAAATATCCAGAAAAAAAAAAATGAAGCAGTAAATAAACAGACTATTTATAAGCACCTGGAAGACAACCATCAAATCACTTTACAGTCAACGTACATCTGTCCAGAACAAATCATGTCAAACTAATCTAATTTCCCCTGTGATGAAATACCAGGCCCCTTGAGGAAAAAGTCACAACAGTAGTTTACACATATCTTGATTTTGGTATGGGTTTATTCTTATTTTTTAGTGCCTTTCTCCTGCTGAACTCAGAATGCTGAAGTGGTTCTGGAGCAGAACAGGGAGTGCTGGATGCCAGAAGTTGATGTCTCCCCTTCCTCCTTGCTGCAGGCTGGAGAAGCACGGGCAGGAATCTCACCAGCCTGCACATCCCAAAGGAAACCCCATCAATGCAGAGCTTCCTAACAGCTCCCAGCCTCTCTCTGGAATGTGTTTAATTTAAAAGAGAAAAAAGAGAGAAGGAGGTGGGAGCAGGAGGAGAAGAAAGGAAGAAAGATTCCAGGCCTAAGATTTATGGAGAGCCAGGTCAGTAGGAAGGGGGAATTAATAACTAAGGGTTGTGGGGTTTTGTGTGTGGATCATGATAACTGGAAATTCACAAGATATAACTGGCAACAGGGGATGAACACCAAGCAACCAAACCCATCTGTGTGGCTGGAGCCAAAACTGATGCTTGCTGCTACACCAGTGCATATATATTCCTTTTCCCTGATTCTTCTAGCAGAAAGAGATGATTTTGAGGTTGTTTGGGGGCTGGGGTTAGAATTGCTTCTTCCAATATTTTCCAAGGGCAGATCTGGGAAGAAGCAGAGACTACTCCTGGTTCTACATGAATTGTTAATTGTTTAAGTGGTCAAAACTGAAGCAAGAGCTTCCAATAACATAATGATATGCACTAACAGCAATAAAGAAAACCACAAACAATCCATATCACCTTTATTTCCATATTCCCCAATCCTCATCTCAAACAGGTGCAAGAGCCAGGGTGAACCTCCCCCTCCTGTTGGGGCAGCAGTTTGGGCTAAATGAACACAGAGCTGCAATGAAGCTTTCCTGTCCCTTGCAGAGTGATGCCTCCCATGGCTGCAGCTCCCAGCCCTGGCCAGAGCTGCTCCATCTCCTGCAGGGTCAGAGCTCTCCAGGCTGGAGCTCATAGGCTGCAGGCACTCACTTCTGTTCTCTCATCAGCCCACCACAGAGCCAACACCTTCTAAAACAATCTCAAACACCAGAGGATCACAAATCCAGGGGTTTTTAACAGTTTTAAACCCACATTGCAGCCAGGCTAAAGCCTCCACTGCAGCTCAGGGGGGGTGAACTTTCAGACCTCTATAAATTGCTCATGAGGAATGCAAGGGCTTTACAGTCACTGATTGACTATAAATCAATTAGATGATCTAATTTCTGCCACACATGTGGAGTTCTGTGGAGTTACAAATGAAAAGGTGCAGGAATGATTTCTCATTCTTTGAGAGCAGAAGACATGGATAAATCAGCTTTTTCAGAGTTTCTGCTCTGCATGAACAGAGCAGACAAGGCAACAGTTTCATGTTTCATAGCATGAAAACACACTCAATTCAATCATTTCACAGGTGTTACCCACCCTGAAGAACATTCCACCCACCAGGACACACCTGACACCAAGGAGACTTTTTTCCTCTCCTCTTTCTTCCCTCCTTTCTGCAGATAAGCATTTCAGCCCAAGCCAGCCATGGTGAGATGTTCAGACTCTTTAGTCAGGGAAACAGCAGACTCTTCTTAAACTCTGCTATGGAGGAGTCTTGTGTTTGAATGTGTCAAGGACTGTGAATTCCTGCTGAACCTGGGAGCTCTTTACCTCTGCAGTGTTTTTTAATGATGTCCCATTCAAGGTACAACAGCATCCTGAATCTCAGAGTTTAACACTGGAAAACCCACATGAAGAGCATGTCCAGCACAAATATCAGGCATAATAAAGACAGCAGAGATGTGCCTGTGTTTTTTTCTTTAAGAGAGAGAGAAACCAAATTAAAAAGAATTGAAAGAAAGACAGCCTGGTTTTATGGCTTGGGCTGTTGGAAGTCAGAAAGGAATCAGATTAAGACCATATTGCTTAATTTAATATATATGTTTCTTATAAATCTCTCAGCCCTAGTATCTGAACAACCTCTAAATATTATCCTCCAAATTCCCTGTGAAACAGGAATACATAATCCCCATCCTTACACAGAGGAAAACAAAATGCCTTGACCAAGATCACAGAGTTTGTGGCAGAAACTGCTCTCCCACACTGCAGGCAGTGGAGCTGTGTAACTGTATGCCACAAAACTTGCACTGTAACATCACCCCCAGGACATTGCCCTTGACCAAATTTTTCAAAGGTTCACGAAAGGATTGGAGCAAGCTACAGAAAAATCCACTGAGGGCTAAAAAGAGGAGTAAAATCAGCTCACAGCTAAGGGCATGCCTAAGCCATAGCTTGCTGGATTCAGGCCTGCAGAGTGGTCACATGTATTACTACACATTTGCCTTTTTACTCACACTTTTCCACAGCCATCAGCTCCTGCGCACTGTCAGAGACAAGACTGAGGGACAATGGGTATTTGAGCTGATCCAACATGACCAATATGATCCCTGTGCCTTCACTCTCCATCTGCTTTCCTTAGCTTGGAACACAAGGGTAGTTGGTAAGGAATTTCTTTTCTTTATCTCGAACTTTTCAAGAACAGAAATCTTTGACATGGCTCTTGTTTAACCCAACTAGGATTCTCTCTTATGGAAATCAGAGCCTGGAAGTTGACAGCACAAAGAGACAGGGATATGATCTGTCCTTATCTCATCAAAAAAGCAACAGTTGCACCTCACCACCAACCTCTTGGACCATCACAGAAGAGTTGCTAAAATATGCAGCTTTTGAGGAGAGCTGCTCGGGATTTTGCAGCAAGCAAATCCCATTTTAATTCTATCATGACTTTCCTGCTCTTTGGGATAAAGAAGACAGACAGAGGGATTAAGACAAGAGTACCTGGAAAGTGTCTGCTCTAGCAGGACTAAGCCTCTGCTGCTTTTTCTAGCCTATAATGCTGGGGGCTGAGTGCCAAGTGGCACCAAGTCAAATCCTCATTGTAGGCACCTGGTGGAAGTTCCACAAGCAGCTGCTCCAGAGGATGGGCTTGAAGACCATAAGGGATTGGGATTGTGGCCAAGCCTTAGCATCACAGTGCTGCCTTTGATGTGTTTAGACAGTGCTTTCTAGACAGCAGATGATGCTGGAACAGACCTCTCTCTGCCTATGCACAAAGTGACCCAATCCCAGAATTTATACACACATCCTGCAGGGATCCAGTTGAGGGGGAGACACCCAGGGTTTAGCATCCAGCAAAAAAACCTCCCCCCCAAGAAAAAAAAAACCAAAACAACAACAAAAAAAACCCCACAAAAACAAACAAAACAAAACAAAACAAAACAAAAAACCCACCACCAAACAACTTGCTGTAAGACTGAGGGATGAACCTGCTCAGGAAGGAAATGTGGAAACACTGCAGACAGGAGTTCCTGAAGGAAGAACAGTGCCTGGAGAGGCAGAGGCTGCACTCAGTGAACAAGGACAGTTTCTCTTGAGCAAAGGGAGGACAGCTGCAGGGAGAAGGGTCAGACCAAGCCCTGGCTGAGCAGTGTAGGTCAGACACTGCTGCTAGAATCTTTCAGCTGCTACACAGAATCAGGCTCAGGCACAGATGGTCAAAAGTCCCACAAATAAATACACATTTGCTGCAAGAACTCCTAATACAGCAGGGGTACATCACCAACTCCAGAACTGGGATGAACCAAGACATGTTAGTTCACCTAATGTATAAATATGGTTTTTAATATGAGTTTGGACACATGTGGCACTTAAAGGAAGACACCACTAACAAACCTCTGGTAGTTTCTGGGCTACACCACAGCACTGTTGTGGAGCTTTGCTGCTTCCCAGATTGCCTCAGGAACGGAAACTGAAGCAGCAGCAGGGGCATCTCAGCATTGCCAATGAGACACAGCCAAGGACTTTGCTGACTGCAGCTGAAGTCACAATTACTTTGGACACTGGTGGCAACCTCCACTTAGAACATGCCACAGGGGAAGTGAAGCAGAAGGACCTGACACAGGTTGCTCATGCTTGCTGCTCCCACCTCCCAGGTCTGTTTTCCCTGCTCCAGCTCTGCTCTCAGCAGGCAGTAGCAGCATCCAGCTCAGCTGGGTTGCAGTCAATAGTGACACACTGATTGAAGAGCCTCACTGAACAGCACCTCAGGGAGACACTGCAGAGCATGGCAGCAATTCCTCTGTACAAAGCCAGCACTGGAAACGAACGCTCAGCTCTCCCCATGCCAGCACTGTAACTGCACTGTGCAGCAGCAGCACTGCCCAAAGCAGCACATAGACACTGGCAAACAGCTCTGTGACCTGGCTGAAAACAGTCTCTTTATGAATTTGAAAATGATCTGGGCAAATGCAGATGAAGGTGGCTACAGGAAGGTTCCTTGTTCAATTACTAAAATCATGGGTAGTTACAGTGGAGCCAACTTCAAGCCAAGCACAAGCTCTGGCTGCTACAGAGAACAAGGCTTTCAAAGACTTTAACAACAAAAAGTAGCTTTAACAACTTCTGGATGACCCCAGGAGTTATTAGGCTAATCCATACTCTTTCCTAAACTGGTAAGAAAAAGAAATGCAGCCCGGCAAGGAAGGCTTGAGAGTCTGTTTGAGGGAAAACACATTAGAGTCTGCTGCAGGTAGGGGATTACCAGTCTTTCTGGGAGGCCTTGTGGGATTTCCAGATAATTTTTCCTGTAGCAGCAAGAAATGATCCAGTTTCAGTAGGAAAGGCTACAGGGAAGATTGATCCTGCATGTGTTTAGTCTTCAAAGGTTCAGTAATTTCAGCCACTTGGCTAGGCTTCCCTGCTCGTGTTGTTTATCTTCACTGATTGTTTGGAGATGCATTCAAAACAAAAAAATCAGAACCAGATAGGGTGGATCCAGCACAGACATCTCAGAAAGGCTTCCTATCCTCCCTGAGCAAGCTGTAAATTTATTCTTCCTTCAGTATTACATTTGGAAGGAGTCATTTTTGACAGGACTCTGGTTTAGAAGCTGGCTCCTGGGGGCTGCAGGGCTCATCAGATTAGCCAGGGACTCTTTGCCTCCAAGAAACACAGATTTTTTTTTCCTTCTTTTCTTTTTCCCACTCCCTGTTCCTTTATGCTCTCACCCTCTGTTAGTGGTTTCCAGAGAAGCAGCAATCAAATCAAGGATCCCATGTAGTGTCCTTGATAAATTACAGAGCTGGTGAGCAGCTTCAGCAGACGGGGCTTGGAAGATGAAATTTAATCTAACACTGTCTCAAACCATTGAATAAACGAGGCAGCCTGGGAAACAAGCACTGTGGATGGGCTTAGCTCATAAAGAACATTTTTTTGTTCCTTAGTGCCCAGGAGTCAAAACTCTTACGGCTGCTTTGAAAATCCTGGCTGGTCTCTGAAATGTTCTGGACTCGCCCAAAGTACGTGCCAGCCCCCAGAAGTGGTTGCTGACATCATATAAAATTAAAAATATAAACCATGTTCCCAGCAGCATTGAAAGATCATTAGTTAGACATCAGCTCATTTCTTTGAGATATTAATAGCTGTATTTTTTTGGAAAGCTCCAGATTCAGAAATTTGTACAGGAGACACAGTGTTTTGGGCTTTTTTTCATGAAAGCCAGCATGCAATTTTTTCCTGGTTTTGAATTATCATTGCAAGACAGACTAATTTGGAGTTTAGAGGGGTTTTAACATGACAATCAACTGAACAAGGATTGCCATGCCACATTCACTGTTACGATCTATTTGACAGGAACACTCAAATACCCATTAATACTCCAGGCCTGAAGCTCAGTGACTATCTCAGGAGGCCTCTCTTTGCAGGAGGATCCACAGCCCCATCCCTGGATCCACAGCCCCATCCCTGGATCCACAGCTCCATCCCTGGATCCATAGCTCCATCCCTGGATCCACAGCT
This sequence comes from Phylloscopus trochilus trochilus, assembly GCA_016584745.2. Lineage (NCBI taxonomy): Eukaryota > Metazoa > Chordata > Aves > Passeriformes > Phylloscopidae > Phylloscopus > Phylloscopus trochilus. The sequence goes on from WQNJ02000022.1 coordinate 7,049,927, forward strand.
CCATCCCTGGATCCAGAGCCCCATCCCAGTTCTCCAGCTGAGAGCTGGCTCTGTGGGGCACCCACCTCCCACACCTGCAGCCCATTTCCAAGTGGAAAAGCTGCTCCCTGGGCCTCCTACTGTGATGTCCATGTCTGAGCTGAGAGTTTCACTCTTCCTCCTCCATCACAGGTGGCTCTTCCCTGGGTTTAGAGGGAACTCTCCTTCATTCCAACAGTGAGACAAAGATGAAGAAAAAGAAGCATCCCACTGCCTCTCACCAAGGTAGCTCAGCAGTGACCTGGGGTGAGGACAGAGTGAGGACACAAAAGCAAAAAACCCCAAAACTGTAAGAAATAAATAAACCAAACACTGAGAATGATACAAAAAGAAAAAAATTACAAAAGAGCATCTTGCATTTGTTGATCTTTCCTAAGGTTCATTGACTTCAACGTTTCCTGCATGTAGGCTGAAAATAACACAATTTTTGTAATTTATCTTAGTCACTCAGCATAGGGCCCCTGTTCTCAGCTTGTACTTCAAATCTCTTCAGCAATGTATACCACATGAGTCAACTGTGTGGAGTAGCAGGCACTTCCCTGGAGAGCCTGAGTGTGTGTTTTGGGCTAAGAGTCACCAGGATATTTAAATAACTTGGTAAGTATGCACAAACATCAGTAATTCTAGTGTAGCCATAAAAACTGCACAGTATGGAAACATGCAGAAAATGAAAATTGGTACCTCAGACAGCCATAAAAATTGAACTAGCCACGAGTTTGACTTTAGGAGACCAAAGATATCCCTAAAAAACCCCATTAGCTTGTTGGAATAAACTTTGCTACTAACCACAGGGGAATGTTACAGCTCAAATCTTACCCCATGGTTAGTTAGACCAGGTATAACCTTCCCTAAATTATTAAAGAACTGCTCACCAAGTGCTCCTATACCGGTTTCCTATAATTCTCTTTTTCAAATTAATTTTCTCCTCCCTCTCATTTCACATAACATGTCCTGGCTATGCAGTCTGTACTGCCTCTAGATCACCAAGTTCCTTTTGTACAGATAATTTCTCTGCACTGACACTTAAAAATAGCACATTTTAGAGAAACATCAAAACTATTACTTCAGAGTTGCAACTCTAAAATTCAGCTGCTTCTATATTCAACACCAGCTGCTGGAGTACATCCCTTTCTTCACAAGCCAAATTAAAACCCCAACAAGAGCAATTTTAATGCTGGTCAGATGGTTGAAGCCTTGTGAAAAGACTTTCCTCTTGCTGTGTTGCCACAACATCTTTGAAAACAAGACTGCAGAAAGAAAACATCTTTGCAGGCTTTCGTCTCCAAGTGTCATCTCTCAGTAAAGTCTAACCCAAACCTACCCCTCTACAGCTCTGACCCTCTCCCACATCTAAGCTGGAGGTGGCCATGGCCCTTCTATAGAGATTTCAAATTCTGACTCCATCCTGCCTCGTTTTGTTTCTCCAGGCTGGGAACAGGAGGTCACACACTAAAAGAACTTGTGACTGGTGGCCACTTAAAAGCTTTATAAATTCAGGATTACACTCAACACTTGAAAGTGCCAACTCAAAGACCCTTCTCAAAAATTCCTTTGCTAAATGGAACCTTGGGGGAAGTTTGGGATGGGCAGCATTTCGTGTCATGAGAGCATCTGGCTAAGACCAGCATCAAAGCTGACCGTTTTGCCAAAAGCACTGGGAAGACTAAATCACAGCAAAAATAAAGATGAAATCTCAGATTTAATCTTGAGGTGAGAAATGAAACCCCTGCACAGCACCAGTCAGTGATCCATCCTCATGAGGGAGAAGTTGTCTCCACTCCAGCCCGTTTCCCCCTGGTGTGGCTGACAGGAACATTTCCCTTTGCAGGGCTGGGAATGCTGCGTGTGCCAGGCAGGGGCCCAAGCTCTGCTGTGCCTTCAGACCCAAATCCCTCACTGGAAGACCCAAATCCCAGAGAACCAGTGCTGGCCAGTGCAGGAATGCCATCTCAGAGAGGGAGGCAGTGGGAAAGGGCCTTTCACCAATTCCCAAGAAGAGGAAAGTCCTTGAGCAGATTTCACTGCCTCCCTTCAAAGCTCACTTTCTAGTGCTGGCTGCTGTAGGAAGAAGCTCCATAAGGAAAGCTCCACACCACATTTCTCCTGAACACCTTCCTTCCTGCCCAGGGACAGGAACAGGGCTGCCCCAAAAACCCCCAAAGAAGGTTTTCTGCTCAGCTCCCATGTGACCTGGTCTGTCACCAGGGCTTTCTGTGCCACCATTTGTGTAAATGCAGAACGGGAAGAACAAGGCCATCCTTTGCAGTAAAGCACTTAACACAAAATATTAGGCAAAATTTAGGTATTTTTAGCATAATTCAGACCTGCTGACAAAGACTGCACTTTTACCATGATGGATGCATGGTTGGGTGTGTGGTGCAGACATTCTTAAGCAAGCCACTTGCAAAGTCCACAAATCCATCTGCATCCAATTTGATGCTTACACTTATCCAAGGCTATTTATACATCATGGCATTCTTAACCTCAGTGGCTTTGCAGCTCCCCACATCTTTCAATCACATAATTGAAATGATGAAATGGTCCCTGCTGTACTTATTTCACGATACCATTATTGTGACTGCACAGCACAAATACCTGATGCTGGTGGAGATTTGAAAAGTGACCTGTGAACACCAGGCAGCAGCAACGCTCCAACCAAAGTCATCTTTTGTTGCCATTCACACTCTGAATGACAATGCACGAAGCCATGAATGAGGTGCACAGCACACTCACAATTAAAGGCAAAGAGCTCTGCAATAGCTTCTCAGTGCTGACAGCCTGGTGATAATGCAGCTTAGTTATTCATTGCACTGTGAAATGCAAAGCAGAACATCCAACCCGGAGGAGGAAAAGGATAATGTTTGTCTAATTTATCATGTTTCCAACTGACAAATAACTTCAGCCCATAAAAACGAAAAGGAAGTGAAACTTTAATCCTCTCTCCTTTCCTGCTCAGTGGAACGCTTTTAAAGCATGCATTTGCATTCTGGACCACGGATCCCTGATCCTCCTAAAGGCTGCTGTGTATTAGTGGTTTCACACACCGCCCCAGCCCTATTCCAATAGATCCCAACCATTAGGCAAGAAGAAACGGGCATTTGGGAGGGAGGCAGATGCAGGAAATACTCTTGAAAGCAAGGGAGACTGAGATTTTTATCCCACTTCATAATGTAGCAGAGAAAGGAATTAAATACACTGACCACATAATCAAGAGGAGTTTAAAAAACCCCACCTCTTGAGCAAGAGCATTTGTATCACATAACCTTGGGACACAGCCGACACGTCTATGTTTGGTCTGGTCTCCCTGGGTTGCCTGTGATCAATGGACAGAGGAGTGAAATCACCTTCTGGATCTTTATCAGCTCCTGTTCTGAACAGACCCTTGAGGACTCCTTTCCTCTGGCTCTGATTAGAAGGGGAGCCTTGCTAGACAAGGCTGGGCTCTCAGGAATCCTGGGGAGAGGGGCCAGGAGTGCCCCTGCAGAGGCTGAGAGGCTGGGGCAGCCACCCCACAGCTTCCAGCAGGGCAGCAGTGGCACACAAGTGTTGGAGCTGCTGGGGTTTGAGCTCAAACACCTCTCCAGTCTGAGCAGCCCAGGGGGGCAGCAAGGGGAGCTCCAAGGTGGCAATCACTGCCACCAGCAGTGGCAATGGCAGTGCTCACTCAGCACCAACATCCACCTTTTCTAGGGTTCAGCAGAGGAGACTGCTCAGATCTGAGCTCCTTGATCCTTCCACAAGGGCAACACTTGCCTGAAAACACAGATCCCTGCTGTTAACCCACAGACAAGGATCATTCCTGGATCTCCTACAACGTCCTGCACACTTCACACTGGGAATTCAAAGTGTTTCTTTCTTGCTTGCAGTAGGTTTTTAGGCTGTGAATTCCTGTACACTAAAACCACCGTTTCTCTCATTTTTTAGCTACACTAAAAGGAAAGGGAGGAACCTAAACCTATGTGTGAACAGTGGGATTGTCCCCAAACACACACACTGGAACCAACTTCTCTTTCAAAGTTTTGCATGTAGCCTGCCATGATCTGTGGAGGATCTCAAGGATAACTGAATTAGTGTCTTCAAACCATGGCAGAGAAGCTGAACATCAACTGTGTTTTTTCACTTATTTTTCTGTTAAATTATTGTGCCTGCCACTCACTCAACAGCTGCTTCCAACCTTGCCATGTGAAAATGGCTAAATAAAGTCAGACACACAACTGGGAACTGTGTCTAAACAGAGCAGAGATTTTCCACAACCATGTGGGATGAGGGGTCTCTCCCAACTTCATCATCACAGACTAGCAAATGTTGCAGAGGATCTTTTAGGAGGCACAAGGCACAGTCTGAGTCCAACCACTGGCTCTTCTGAGCCGTCTTCTTCTCATCTACCAGCTCAACTCAAAAGGTTGAACCATACAGTGGTTTTGTTGAAGTAACCTCTGCAGAGCCAGAAGTGATGACCTACAAACAAACACCACAAGCTCACAGGCGTAAAAAGCAGCTTAAAATCTCACACAACCTCCAGCAATGCTGGATTCTCCTGGCTGACCCATTCAGTGGCCTCGCCAAGGAGAAAAAACACTGCAAATTGCATGGAAAAAGGGCCACAGACTGTGCTGCAGCCTTCAGCTCTGCCAGACAGTGGTCAGAGGAAATTAAAAGAGCTTAAATGAGTAATCAACCCCCAGGTTGCTCACACCACTGTGGCCAGAACGGAAATTTTCATGAGCCTGCAGAGGGTGGGGAATGAGGATTCACAACGGACTTGAACAACACGGGGGAAGAGATGAAATTCCAGCCTGATCTCAATCGGGGCACGTCTAGTCCAGAAAATGCCACTAGGACTTCCTCCAGAAATGAAAGGCAATGGGGAAGAACTGCTAGGAGTGGAGCATTATTAAATCATTCCTGGCAGCATTTTGGAAAGAATTACTTGAATGTTGGCACTTTTCTACCTCTGCTCATGATTCTGGTAGAGGTTTTTGGAGCCCATGGGCTCTATCTGGAGCTTATTGCTTCTGTCGCCTCACGTTTCCTCGGTCAGCAAGCCAGCTGGAAGGTGGGCACATCCACCCACACTCTTAATCTGAAGTGACTTTACCTTACTGGTGAAATATTTGCCTAATTTCCTGTCTCTGCAAGAGCAAGTCTTGTTAGAGGGATTTGCACAGCTCCTGCTGCCCTCACTCCTTATCGATAGGACAGGCACTTCATGAACACTGGTAGCTGAACTAAGATGTAACCAACTTCCCTCCTGTGTTAATGCTGATCTGACTTCTGAACTCTTCAAGGCTCTTTAAGTATGAAGAAAAAAAAAATATTTTTATTAAAAAGAATATTTAACCTCCATGTCTGAGAAGCCACATATAGCCTTCCTTTTGCAGCATGGCAGTGATGCAGGGCATCCACAGCCAGAGCTATAACTCAGGATGAACTGAAAATACCTGCAGCAAAGCCCTGCAGTGAAGGAGGTCACTCCCAACACCCCCAGCATCCACACCGGATGTGCTGCTTGTCCTACCTGCAGTCCAGGTGCCATGGGACACACATGAGACACATGTGTTAGAGAGAAGAGGGACTTTCTAGACAAAAAAAAATACTGAGGAAAAAGAGTAACACGTCTAGGGTCACTTCACCAGAAGACAGTGACCTTCCTGAAGCTACAGGCCCCATCCCAACTCCTTCCCACGGCTGGAAGCAGCAGGTCAGCAGCCACAACCCCTGTGAGAGCAGAGGGAGGAGAAGCTCCAGGGTGCACAGTGGGAGATGACAGTCATCTCCCTCATGTCCACACCGGGGCTGGGCACGTGTGTGGGTGGGTCCCAGGTCAACCCAATGACATCAACTTCTTCCCCAGCCCCTGCTGGCCCCGTTCCCTGCAGCTGGAGCTGGAGCTGGGGCTGGGGCTGGCCAGCAGCTCCCTCCCAGCACACCCCAGTGCCAGCCCCACGGCCCCACCAGGCATTTGGGACACCTTTGGGACATGTGTGACTGGGACACCAGGAGTGGGCTGGGCTGCCCTTGGGCCCCAGGCACGTCCTGCTGGGGCAGCTCTCAGAGCAAGCTCCCCATCCCCAACCCAAAAGGCAAGGCTGGGAACAAGGCAAGAGGAGTAAAGGGAAAGAAACCACGCATACCTATCACCTATTTAGCAACTGCTGAATAAGCTGTTCTGTACACATTGCCCAACAGAGAGGAATAGAGGCTCTTCTGAGCGTAACTCAATAAATTTGAAGGGAGGGAATGCCAACACACACTTCCAACTCAACCGCTAAATAAGGAAACATACGTGGAAATTACAGATGAACAAATTCTAAACAGACCTAGGGGAGTTTTCTCCTTTTCATCCAAAAAGCAATAAATGTCACAAAACTGAGCAGCAAATCATTCAAAACAATGTAGCTTACCAAGCACGCTGTCAAAGCAAAAAAATCTGAGTCACTTAAACAACTGGATGCTATTTCAGGAGGGTTTTTTTAAGGATCATGAAGTGCAAGTGGCTCAAATTCTCCTTTTGTACTTGCTAACAATGGGCGTGTTTCTTGGCCAGAGCTGATCTGCAGAGGTCTGATTTTTGTTTTTTTATTTCGTTCTGAAATGCCTCTCTGACCTCCAGCCGTGGGGCCAGGACCTCGGGAGGCCATCTGCCCAGCCTCTCATCCCAAAGCAGGATCAGCTCAGCTCTTATCATTCCTGACATGTTTGCCTAAGCGGTTCCTAAAGATTTCCAACACTGGAGGCTCCACAACCACTTCAGGCAATCTTGTGTGTGTTTTATATAAATCAGCAGCTCATCTCAAATTGAATGCTACATTTAATTTTGCTCACTTAGGTCCAAAGAAAACGTTAGAAACATGCATGCTAATGTTGAAAGCTGGGAGAGCACACGGCCACGAGTGCCCACCGCCTACGCCGCTGTCCCAGCAGCATTCCCAGCACATCCCAGGAATGCACAAGCACTTGCACCCACAAGTGCAAACCAACACAGCCAACCCAAGCACCCTGAGAAGTTTGCAGAGCAGGCAGATACACAGGGTTATTGAAAGCACCTTTAGTTAGTGATTAGAAAGCATTCAGAGGTCTAAGCATCCAAAGCCACAATTATACAGCAACTTCCCCTCTGCTGAGGAGGCTACAGCACCACAATTTCGGCGGGTACCAACCTTCCCCAAAGGTTTTCTCTCATTCCACAGAAATGTTCACATTTTCACCACACGGGGAACGTAAATTATAGTCTGCAGTTTGAGCTGGGTTCTTGAAAACATTCCATCTGCTTGCTTTGCACTGGGATTCGTACATCCATAGAACCAGTTCCTTTAACATGTAATTCCTGTATCTGCATGGTTCATCGGTTGGTTTTCCAGGATTTCCAGTTTTTAATCACATCATTGACAAGGCAATGACTTCCTTCACTTCTTGCAGTTTTCTTTTGATCCCTGTGGATCAGCACCTCTCTGTCCCCATCTCCAGACAGCCCTGGGGAGAACTTCCCTGAATTCTGGACCCTCCCACTTCAGGCTGGAGCTGCTAAAACTCTCATTTCTTTAAACAGGGCTACATTAGTAAATGGGCTTAACTATTTTTTCTCCCAATTATTTATTATTATCTGCTGTTCCTATCTAACTCAAACTCTTTCTTTCTCTCAAAATCTAATTAAATTTAATCAATTTCCTTTGAAGCTTATAATTTTTGTTGTTTCATGTATTTGGTCAAAACATACAGAGCATGTAATTAAAAAAAAAAACACAGCAACTGGAATTATGGGAAGCACTTCCAGACCCACCATGTCAGAAGTTCTAAACACCCTGTACAAAGTACTTTTCACCAGCTGGGGGTTTTTCCCCCAAATTCTCAATATAATTGGCAATTTACTTTAATGTTATTCCTTACTGCCTTGATTATTGCTTTGTTTTGCTTTTATTTAGTTTACCTTTTATTGGGATTATATTCAATTACACACACAATATATTTTGAGTAACTCACTGAATGGGTTTACAGGGAAAAATCTTATTTCAGTTTCTCCTCATTGGTTTATTCAGTTGCTTCCACCATAACCCCAGCTCAGGTTCCAATCTGACAGCATATTTTTTCTATTTAATTTAATATACCATTTGAAGTGAACATTTCTTTCTAATTGTAAAAACACGTTCTCATGGTTAGAGTAACAGTTGTGACAAACTAGAAACCTCTTGGCTGACAAATTAATTCTGTAAGTTTCTATTTACATCCTTTCCTAAAGTTTGCTGATTTATAACTTCCAGCCAGGAATGAAATGTGCTTTTAACTAAAAGTGTTGATTAAATCATTGCCTGATATTAATCAAAAGAAAATGCAGTGTGAGGTGCAAGTCATTTAAAGGATGACATAAATCTGCCACTTATTAAAGTTTAGTTCCTCCAGTGAGCCAGTAAGATGAGTTTAAGTTAAACAAGGAAGGTGTGACTTCCAGGAGTCCTCAGTCTCTGTATCCCAGTGAATTTGGGCAGAGCTGCATATGCTCAGCAATCTCTGGAAAGTCAGGCAATGAACCAGAAACAACGAAAACCACTGAATTTCATGCCAAAGGGGGACTCATCCTTTCCTGGAAAGTTTTGCTGCTCTCAATTTGGGACCAAATTATGGATTGCAAATGACTTCTCCTCCACACCCCCTTAAAGAAAAAAAAAAAAAAAAAAAAAAAGTACAATCTTTCTCTCTCTCTGAAAAAAAGCTCAATGAAGCAGGAAAGCACCACCTGCCAAGTCTCAGATGAAAGAGGAACTGCACATCCCAGAGCAACCCAGGCAGACGATCCAGGAGGGAATAAGTGATGGCTGTTCTTCCATGCAAGGCAGTTCCATGGTGTGCTGCACTTCCAGCTGCTCCAGGCGGCTGTGGTGGGGTGCCCCAGGTTGTCACTGCCCAGCTGGCTCCCCATCCATCTGTGCAGCCACGGGGGCAGCCGGCAGGAGCTGGCACGGGGCAGGATGGATCCTGTTCCTCTGCAGACATTGCACACACAGCTGTGATGGTAATTTAGAGCCTCTACAAAGGGCTGTGATGGGAAGGTAACTGTTTTCCCTTCCGTGCCAGATGAAAATCGAAGCTTCCTCTGAAACCTGCTGAGTCAAAGTGGAGTAAGAGAAAGGAAGCGATAGGACAGCCAGACTTGCATAGGGGATTTCCTGGTCCTTGGGCAAGCAGAGGGAACTGGCAGAACAGCCCTCCTGACCAGCTGCCACATGGGCTGCATTTGTTTCAGGCATGTGGGATGTACATTTAAGACACAGGGCAAGGACAGTTTGAAAACTAAGGTGCTAAAAAAAAAAAAGACCACTGTTGTCTGGGGTTTTGCTGTTCTCCTCTGTCTCTTTAAGGAGTTTTCTAAAGTTTCATTTTCGGCCTTCTGTGTTTACCTTTTGCAATGGAGTCAGACACAATTTTAATAAACAACCTTTTGTTATTGTAACCATCTAACCACGTTTGCATTCTTCTCATAAGGAGGAGACTGTTGATGGACTGTTGGATTGCCCAGTGTGGTTAAAGTGGAAGATTTTCTTCCTCCAATCCATGGTCACTGCTGGAATTCAATAAATGTTGAAGTTGTAAATAAACTGCCCTCCTTTCTGCCTTGGACATCTCAGCATGTGGGTGTCATTTCTTTGTGTGCGACAGAGCACCGATCCGATCCAATGTGATAGCAGGAGAAAATCATGGCCTGGAAAAAATCCACCCTGCTCTGTGTCTGGTGAACAACACATACCTGAACTACATCTCCGGGGTTAGGCTTTGAGTATCCTTGTGATTCATAGTACTTGATCTTGGTTTGCCACAAATCACAGTGAGGACACTTAGGAATTGTGACATTTCGATCAAGCAGCTGCCACTCGATGGCTCCTCCAGCACACAGTTGCTCTCTTTCATCATACAACACCTAAGCCAACACTGTTTTGCTCAAAGATACATAACTGACACTTGTTAAGGTCCAAAATTTAGGAGTTTGGGTTTCCTAAGGTTACACAGATTTCCTTCTGCATAGGAATATGACAATCTTGTTATAACAGGCTAAAGGAACTGCTTCATAGGGAAGAGAAGGAGTTAAAATGCGATAGAGGAGGCAAACACTGTCAAAGTATCACACACAAAGAAGTCCTGCCTGAGAAGTTTTTAACATCTGTACTCAGGAAGGCACCCTTAGTTTGGTATGGTTTGCCTCATGAAGGAGGAAGGAGATAAAGCCTTCAGATAAAGCCCAGGAACTGTGCTAAGGCTGCTCAGATGGACTGAGTGGATGGGAGGGAAGAAGCAACAGCTCAGGTTGTCACCTGATCACGACGTGCAAACAGCAGAATCTCCTCTCTCTTCCACAGAAAGAATTTAACATATAAAATACCATGTTAAGAATTCAGTCAGACCCATGTCACAGGTTCCCTGCGATCCCAGTTTCTACAGCAGCCAACAGCTGCTGTGTGTGGAAGTGTACAGGACAAGCACAAAGCAATACTTAACCTGGAAACCCTCCCAGACTCCAGTGGTTTGTGGTTCAGCAGCTTCCCTGGACTGTGCTCAGCAGCTCAGAGCCGCCTGTCCTCCCATCCAAGCACCTGCTCCCAGTTCCCTGCAGAGACAAGAGCATTCTTCTGCACTGGTTACACTTCATTCACTCCTTGACAGCACTTTCAGTCAAAGCAGCTAAATGACTTGTGGAATTTCCTAACGAAAAATAAATGTTTGCAGCCTGAGATGGCAGATGAGGAGCACCAACCTGCTAGGTGCCCAGCCCCATCCTCTGAAGAGGTGGCAACAATGCAGAATTCCCTCCTCAGTCCCTCCTTAGCATTGCAGAGACTCCCTGGAGGACAGCAAATAGCTCTTGCTGGAGAGACAGATGGGAAAACAGAACCCAGAGAGGAAAGGAAACAGCTTAAAAACTTTTCATCTGACGATTTTTTGGGCAGAGATTCAGGATACTAAATTTGGGCTATGGATTAGGGATGTTGCTCCACATCTTTAAAAAAAGGGAAAAAACCAAACCCTGAGGCAGAAGCCAGGAGTCCAATCACTCCAAAATTCCAATGACTCAGACTCTGGTTGGGATGACACTAAGGCACAGCAAGGCAGGGGTGAACATGTGTCAGGAGAGGAGGAACTCCCCAGTGTGACTTGCTGAGCAGCCAACACTATTGAGCACTGTGGTGCTAATCTTCACAGTTCAGAATCATGCTGGCCATAATTACATCCATCAGATGTTTAGGAGCATTCTGAGCTTATCAGCAGATCTGAGGAGCTCTTGAGGAGACCAGAAGGACTCGAGAAAGGAATGTACAGATTTTTCTCCCTTTGAGCAGCAGATTGAAAATGCCCTGGAGAACATCAATGAGGACTCTATAGCATGTCTTGGAAATTAATCACCAAAAAAAGTGGGAAATACTTGAGGAACAGCCAGAACAACTAAAACTGAAAGCCAGGCAGGTTTAAGAGTCAAAATGAAGGCAGGACTCCACCAGGCTAAATGGATGCAGAGCAACAGTGCATATTTATACAGATTACACATATCCACCTTCCTGAAGGTATCTACAGTCAGGCTCATCACAGGAGCAAATGGGAGTTCTGAGGGAAGGGAGGCAATAGCCAAGAGCAAAAGCTACAGCCCTGAGCACTGAACATTCTTACTGCAGCAGCAGAGGCTCTGCAGGGTCTGTTTGGTTGGAGTCCTTTATCTCAGAGGTCTTTTCCAACCTCAACATTTCTACAAGGGAAGCCAGTCAACAACAGAGGCAGAGATCAGCTGCAGGGCCAGGCAGAATGTTGGTGCCTGGGAAACAAACCCAAGGAAATGAGGAATCTGTGCTTACATGGTTTGCTTGGGAACGTGCACAGAGAGCATTGACCAGGAGAAGAATCACCAAGAACTGAAACACAACCAAGACACTTCCAGCTCTGGTGAATTGAAGGGAGAGCCCAGCCCCACAGGGTGAGATGTGGCTCAGTTTCTACTGAGATCTACTGACTGCTCACTTCAAGGTTCTCACAGGCTCTGGATCACACCCCACACAGAGCAAATCACCTAACACCTTCAAGGAAGGATGTATGATACAGAAATCCAGCAGTGCAGGGAGAATCAGGTGTCTCACCCCCACAAAAACTGTTAAAGGATGACACTGAATAGCTACACCAGCCTCTACTCCCACACTGCACCCATCCATGGCACCAGAGTACCCTTCAGTAGCAGTTTCAGTGGCAGGAGTGTCCTTTTGCTTTGGTTTTGTTGTTCTACTACCAGGCAAGAGGGAAGTGGCCCCGTGGTTAGGGACTGCACTCGACTCTATGAACCCCCACTTCACATCCCCTCATTTCTGCAGCTCTCCCTCAGGCACTGAGAAATGCCAAAGGAGCCCTGCTTTGCTCCCATTGGTGATGTCCCTGTATTGCACTGAAGAGTGCAAAGCTCCCCTGTGAGCTCTCCCAGTCCCTGTGCAATCACCTGAGTTCTCCCCAGGGCAGATGATCCAGCCAGGGAAGGCAGGGCAGTGCATGGCCCCTGTGGCTGGCATGGCACCCTGGCTTCGGCCAGTCTTCCAAACCTCCAAAAAGTTTTATAAATGCTAAACCCAGAGGTGATCTCATGGACAGAGGAGATCATCTAACTGGGTTTGAGAACATAGGCATGCTTCTGTATAATCAGGGGATGTATTGTGAAAGCAGCCAGAAGACTCTTAGCTGAAATTACGATGTATGGAACTTATTGAGTCAAGTACCTTTTTACTAATAATTTTCCCCTATCTTAATTCAGGCTGATAATTTGCAATTACAGTTGCAAAGGGCTCCAAGTGAAAAGCCCTTTTATCACATGTTTCTGTTGTTAGCCGACTTTACAAGAGGGAATCAGATCCAGATGAAGGCTCAGAAAAGTCCAAATCAATCAGCCTTTGACAAGAATTGTAGCCCTCCAGCAAATCCAAATAAAGCATCTTGATTTAGGGAGACATGAATGCAATTAACTGAGGAATCCACATTAATTTATTTCCCTTTGTAAATATTGTTTATTTCCTCAACAGGTTACAAAAATGGTGACACACTGAAAACTCAACAACTCTAATCACTGGGCTAACAAGAACTAAGTGATTCCAGGTCCCCCAAAGGGAACTCAGCTACTCACAGATACCCAAGTACTGATTGTCTCTGTCAGAGAACTATTGGCTAACATTTGTTAACCCATAAAAACCACTGTCTGAAAGGGGCACTGAAAGTAAAATCCTTGGCCCTCTAAAGTTTACATTTTTCCTATGTGAAGCATGCTGACTCTTTGATTAGCAGCCAAGAGAATGGACTCAACTCCATTCCAAGTCTTAAAAAATTGTATGAAACAAAACATTAGTGAAGTGATTTTCCCTTGTTTTAATGTGGTTTTCAACATTAGGTTTATTGTTTTGTGGTTTTCTGCATGGAAAGCATATGCTTGCAATATGTTTACAATATTCTGGGGGTTTAAAGCTACAGCATAGTCATTTAAAGAAAAACAAAAGAGAAAACCCTGCAAATCGAGGAATACTCTAATGAATCAACACCTGATGTTTTCACCTGCTAAGCCCCTTTGGAAAAGGCACACTTAAGGGAAAACAGTAGTTTTAGCCAGTGTTTCTGGCTAATGAATCAAATTATCTCAGACACTATTTTAGAAGTGTTCTGGCTGTCCCACAGTTTGCAGTGTTCACCTCTAGAAGGTGCCATCCTTTTTGGTCTCAGTTTATCCAATTAAATATCCAGCTCACTGCTCTTTAAATACACAGGCTGTAGGAGTGCCCTTTAGAGTTGAGATGATCCCAGCAGGAGTGGGAGATTCTCAGCACATCACCAAACCCAGCCTCAGAATCCCACTCCAAAGTGTCAGGGTGGTAACAAAGGGAAAAATATCAAGTGACTGAAGGACTTTGGGGCACAGACAGAATCAATCACTGGCCCACAAGAGGAGGCAGGATGGAGGGGCAGAAGGGAAGAATAAGCCAGTAATTCCTAAAATACTGACTCCAGAGGGGAAGGAAAGAGAATAGCTCCTGAAGGAGCTGATCTCAGCACCACAGTGTGATGGCAATCCCAGGGAGGCTGGGAGGCACACAGGAGGAGCAGGTAACACCTGCCCATCCCTAGGTTGGGTGCTCTGGGCAGGCTGAGACGGCCACAGCCTTTGTCCATGGTGTGCCAAAGGAGGTGGCCGTGCTCAGGGTTATCTGCTAAAGCCAGACATCCACACCCACGGTACCAAACTGCTGCCTGTCTGGGAAATTTGGCTGCAGGCAGCTCGAGATCTGCCAGCAGAGCAGTGTAAGTGGGTCTTAAACACAAAACAGAGGTGGTCACATAAAATGGATGTAGCACTTGATCCACCCAACCCGTGCAAAGCTGTGGAGTGAGAGCCAACCCTCCCTCCAACATGAGCATGTGATTCAGAGCAAGAGGTTTCCTTGACGTCTTAATGTCCTCCATGCTCTGATCTGAGAGAAGCAGAGGAAAACTGCTGACATGAGTCTTTGTGCACAGTCACACACCCTTCCCTCACACCTCCCCCAGATAGCCTGGCTCCAAGGACTAGCGTCAGAAGAGGGAAGAAGCATTTAATTTTATAATTCCTACTTAAATGATTCACGAGCTGCTTTTGCAAATTGCAGGAGAACACCCTATGAATCAGTCAGTGACAGAAATAAATTGCATTAATCCATAGTAGTAATATGCTCAGAGTGCTAGTGTTTCAGTAGGAATGAGCTCATTTGTTAAGCTCCCCACTCTGAGCATGTAGGATGGCTCTGTGCCCTAACATTGTCCCACAAGACAAGGGCCCACTTTCCTGCTGGAAGGGACCCCAGCTTGCACACCAGACCTTTGTCTTCCATTTCAGACATTGCTGAGTGGCATCCTGTCCTTCTACTGCCTGCTCTCATCTTCTGCGTGCCAGCATCAGTCTCTCACCTACTAATTGTGGCCTCCTCACATCACAAACACTGAATTAGTCAGCAGAAATGGGCCAAGTTCCAAACTCCATCTCCAAAAGCAGTGGCCACAGCAACATAGGGAACTCAGCCACCTCAGGATGAAAAGAACCAAGCCAGTGCCTCTAAAGGTGAGGATGAAACTCTTCCAATGGCAATGAAAAAATTCAAGAGCAGGACAAATGACAGTAAACATCAGAGAAATCTGAAATCTGGGGCTCTGTGCACACAGATTGCTTGAAATGCTCCTCTGGCAGCATCACTTTGCTTCATTCCCCTCATCCCAGGAGCTGAGCCCAAAGAGCTCTGCAAGGTAAGAATTGCACACCCGGTCATGCCACAGACACCAGGGAGGCTGGTCCATCATCTTTGTTTCAAACACATCCCATCAATTCCAAGTGATTTAAAAAAAGTAACCTATCCATTCCACCAGAAAATTTGAAATTAGAAAGGAAAAAAAAAACAAACACCCACAGACACATTTACAATGGCAATAAAGGTGCAAGAAATCCTGATGTTGTGCCTTTAGCCTTGCTAGCTCATTTCCATTTAAATAAAATTTCGTCTGAAGTGACTTGGTACCTGATGAAACAACACAGACAACCTGGATACAAGTGCTGCTTCCAACTCCTCTGAAGCATGACTTGACACTGAGCAACCTGCACTTTTATTTCCAGCAGCAGCTTCACTTTAGTGAACTGCTGGAAAATTCGTGATCAGATCCATGAAAAATTACAGTAACTATAATGGACACATTCCCAAATGAAACTATGGTCTCAGGCCAGTTTCACAGTCTCTCCCCTGCCATGACTGTATGTCAGGGATGGGGCAGCCAATCTGTCTTTCTACTACATTTTCTCTATCTGCTGCAGCTGGGTAAGCACAGGATGACCTGAATTTTCCCCCTTCCAGTTTGTTGTGGGATTGTCACAACCTAACCCCATATAAAAAACCCAGAACTGTCCTTTCAGGTATCTAACTTCTGATGGTCTGAGTACTCTGTAGTCACTGCTGCAATAAAATCTGGTTTTAGAGAAGCAGACAACCAAAAGCAGGGAAGAATACATAAACTGAGTGGTCATACAATGCTCTTTTGTGAGGACTAACTTGCAATTTAAAGAAAAGAGCACTGTTTTATGAACTGTTTGGGACAATGCACCATAAACTAGGACTGGTCCCCCTCTTCCCTGGTGTGTCCAGAGCATCAGGTCTGTATCAGAGCAGGGAGCAGTGGGCCAGGTGGGATGTGCAGTCTCTGCATCCTGCACACCACAGCTGGGCTCAAAATCTGCCTCCTAGCAGAGATAAACATCAGTTTGACAGCTGAAATCAACACTTCAAGCAATGATTTGGATCCACTCATATTATTAAAAGGGAGAATTTGAGAATCTTTCCTCTTTCCACAGTGTATGGCTTCAGAACCCACATCCCTCATGTGTTCTGGGTGACAGCTCCCAGCCTGTCACTGAACTGGTTCTCGATGTCCTGGGAAAACATGGGAGTGCTGGGGATATAAAAGATACCACATTCTGCATTACACACACACATCTTGGTGGAGGGAAAACATTTCTCTTGGTAGAACACTTTCCAGAGGGAAAAAAATATTCTATGAAGTCCAAGTCTGAGAGAAATGTTGCGTGATGTTTTTTTGAGAACACAGGCCCTAAACTTGGGGTGAAATCTGACCTTAGGTTCTTCCTTTATGCCTGCATTTTCTTTTGACTGGGTGAACTATTTTCCCCCTTTTGCTGGGCAAGGGTTTTTTAGTCAGATTTTCAAATGTTGCTCAGCTTTTGACATTAAAGTACCAAAGAACCCAGCATTTCTTCAGTAAAGCAGTTCAACATAGAGAGACCAGGTTTACAAACTTAGAACAACTTCTGAAACGTGTTAAAGCTCCATTCCACATAAAAGCTGTGGCTAAAAGTCTGATCATTAGACCACTAGAGGTCCACAGAGCTGTTTCTGCTAGAGCAGCAAAAAAATGCACAATAGTTTTTATTCCTCTGACCTTGAAGGTTTCAAGTGTCTCGTTTTGAGCTTCTCTCCACACATTTGGTTAACTGGATTATTGCAGTTCAAGGCTGAAAAAACCCTTCCTTTTTGAGTGTATCACTGGTATAAACTCAACCATGAACAAGTTTGCTGCTGACACCTACAGCAATAAATCTGAGGAAGATAAAGCAAACTGTAAGTTAATCAGCAAATATTACAAAAGGCAACTGAGCCAGATTTCCTTGGTCATTGGCTGAGCAAAATTTCTTCTCATATGAAGGCAAGTTTAGCACTATTTGTACCAAAATATTCAAGTCTCCAAGATGAAAGGGGATGCTAATATCCATAAAAGCATCTGATCCAAGAAAGCAAAAATAGCAGTCCCAAGAAAAAACGGGATGGAAGCAATCAAGGACCTGTAGCCACTTCACTGAAAAGACTTTTTATTGTTGTTGTTGCTCTGGCTCCCCTAAAAATTCCACTGTTATTTTAACTAAGCCCTACAGTTTAACATGAAAGAGATAAGGAGATAAGCAGGTGAGGAGGGAGAGAAGAGCTATCTCCAAAAAGACAGTTCAAGGCAAAGCCATGCTTCAAAGAGAAACTCTTAAACCACACTGGGCATTTAGATGTTGTTAGACAGACCCTTTACTAAGAAAATCTCAGGACTCACACCCACAGGACCAATGCCATGGGGCTGTCCTGACAGTTTTGTTTTGCAGGGTATTTGCAGGAGAGGATTCTCCTGTTCTCAAAGATCCTCCCCCTTCTGTGTCCTTCCCACCTGGAGCACCCCCACACTGCTCAAGCTGTCCCAGGATGGGATTACACTGTGCCACAAATCAATATCCTGACTCCAGGTGCAGAACAAACAGCAGGAGCAGATAAACTCCTACAGAACAAAGATCTTCTCATCAATCAGATAGCAACAGAGAAAGCAGAAAGAGAAATGAGAACCTGCCTGCAGGAAGAATGTTCCAATGTCTGTTAAATGAACAAGGACATGCACGACAGTACATCCATCATCTGTAATGCTGTTATAGCTAAGGCAAACTAGAGTTAATATGTGAAGCCATGCACAGCTTGTAAAATGGAGCAAGGAAGATTAAATAGGTTTCATTTGTACGGGATTGGGCAAGAGCGAAGGGAGACACAGGCACACACATACACACAGACATCTGCTGCTGCTGCCCTTCTGCCACAGACCCTTCAGGGTAATTCCTTTTTTCTCACTGGAACATTATCACCCACTTACTCTTATCCTGCCGACATAACATCTGCATTTAGAGTAAAAAAATACTGAGAAAATCTCCATTAGCAAGGAGCAGCTTTCACACTCACAAAGCCTCTCTCAGGTAGCAGAAAAGTTAATTCTCTCCCCCTTCACCCTCAGTAAGAAACCAGGTTACTTTCTGCTAGTTGCATTGCTATGAAGCTACTACAGGCAATGCATTAATCTTTTATGTCTCCAGCACCTTTGCAATCAGTGTTATAATTAGAAGGAAGATAGCAGAGTCTGTTTTCTTTCATAAGTTTCCCACAGGTGAGCTTTTACTGCTGCTCTGAAGTTCCAAAGTAATAACTCCTGGTGACATATTCTGCTGGGTTTTAAAAATCAGCAATATTTGCTTGACAAAGTAAAGATCACAGGACTGTCCTGGAGCATGACAAATGAAAAGACAACAACAGAAAGAAAGAAAATATCTGATCCCTTGCAGCCTCCCCACATGTAACTTCTCTCGATGGGAGTGCAAAGCAGTGCTTACTGTAAGGTCTGGGTAAATAGGAATATTTTTCATTGTCCAGCTGAGAAACTCAAATGGCAGCAAACAAAATCAATGGCCAAAACACAATTGTTAAAAACCAAGACCCCTCCCTCTGTTACAAAATAACCATGGCTTATTAAAAGCAGAGACTTCTAATTCGTTGTTTTCAATACAAAGCTTCTGACACCATCCCTTTTAAGAAGGAAAAAATATTCCTCTGCTACCTACAGCTTCAGTAATGTCTGGACAAAGCTATTCCTTTTAAGGTAGAGGTGAACAACAACACCTGAAATGCAGTAATCCTACAATCTAAAAGTTTGGCTTCAAGCATGAAGGATAAATGGCAGGAAACTGGAGGAAGAAGAGTTTTAGCCAAAACTGGATGACTGAAGACCAAAAATACTACCGTAAATAATTCACAAAGGAACACAGCCAGGGTGTAACTATGCAAAAGCTTAGATCTTTTGCAGGATAATAAATTTAATGGAGATGCCTGATAGCATGAGCAGCACAGATCAGTAATTGCATGTGTTTGAGAAGAGCCTGAGCACTGAAACATAAGCATGTGGTTGGAAGGGTGGTCTGAGGAGCACAGCAAAGGTTTCAGTTTCCATTCCCAACTCTAAGACCAATAATTTTGACAGACCAGTAATAAAGCCTCTAAATGTATCTTACTCATAGGCAGATGTTATGTGATAGACAGATGTTCCTCACCTGGCTGCCTGGGATCTGAGCAGGCCCAATATTTGGAGAAGCTCTGAGAGTGATAAAATTCCAGAAATTGTCACCATAATTTCGTTTTATTTATTCAAAATTAAGATGAAAAAGAAAAAAAAAAGGCAAAAAGCATGCTGGTTCAAGGATCTAGGCCTCCTGACAACCCTCAAAACACAAATCATGCACTAAAACTCAGCTGCTCAGGCAGCTGAACTCCCAGCAATTTAATCAAGCAGCCAGACAACAGAAAAACATGCCTGTGCTTCCCAGAGGCTCTCACTCCTCCTACCCAAAGCCTGAAATGCTGGATCTGTCCTGCACCACACCAAGAACAATTAAGATAATGCTGCTCCATATCAAGGTACAGGATAAATCCCCATGTCAAGGGCCTATGCCAGCAAACCATTTTAAAAATGAGATGGTCTTCAGTGTATCCACAACTGATTCACCTGGAAAGCACAAAACTGCACCACTGCAACACCACCCTGCAGGGCTTCATGGTGCTGCAGGGGCACAGGACTCAGCTTTTTTCCAGATGTCACTGCCAAATCCCACGGGCACCTTTCCAGCAGGGCAGCATCCAGCCATGTCAGTGCTGGGATTATCTCTAAAAATGCCAGAATTTAAAGCAGGTGTGCAGACTGTGAGGATGCAGACTCTGTGCATGCCCCCATCGCAATTCTGGCCAAGAATTGACTGAAGGTCTGGATGGGAAATGAGAAAAGAAGGTATTTAGAGGTACCTGGGCTAGTGGAAGGTGTCCCTTCCCATGGCAGGGGGTGGAACAAGATGAGCTTTAAGGTCCTTTCCAACCCAAACCATTGTGGGATTCAATGATTAACCTAAGTCAGGTGAGCCATTTCCTAGCACGCTCAGGTTGTTTAAGCCAACTCAGACTGTCCTCTGTGTCACAATATGCAGAGGGCACAGAATGGCAGCATCCTGCCTAACTGATGTCCTGATACTCATCAGCCTGCAGTGAGCAGAGCACACACCCATCCCTACTCCTAATGCAACCCAAAATAAGCATTTCTACGTGGGATTTGCACTAAAGTACCAGACTATCAAAGCAATTTTGAGTTAAGTATCTGCATGTGAATATCATCTAAATTTGGGAGGGACAAGCAGCTCCTTCTCCCTGCTAGAACAATGCTTTTAATGACCATAAGCTGATTTGCACAAGCAACAAACTGGCAAAGTTATCTCTACCAATCATTAGATTTCAAAGAGTATTTCCTCTGGAATCTCTAAGTGACACGAACAGCCCCATCCCCTCAATAAGTGCACAGGAACAGTCATTTCCAATTAATGCATAAGAGAAAACCAATTTGTGAGCTCTGCCAAGGATCTTAACCTGAGTTAGGTAAACTGCTACACACCTGGTCCAACCACTGTCCTGTCACAGACACAATCCCTAAGGCAAGGCCAGGGGATCCCACCCAGATCTCCACTGCTTTAAGATTTCCTTTGCTTGACCCCATGAGCTTTTGTGGTGGCTTGCAAGTTTCCTCTGCAGTTTTGCTGTAGCAGGAGATGGGTGGGCCCTGCTGTCCCCTGAAACCCCACAGGATATCACTCAAAGCAAATCTTTCCCATCATGTCCCAAGGGATAAAAGGGAAAACATCAGCTCACAGCTCTGAGTAAATAATCCAGATACAGCTCTCAGTACAACAAACAAGCACAGTCCTAAAGTATGCAATTAAAGATTTTAAGAATGAATTACAGTAATTAAAGTGACAAGGCAGGGCATTGATAGGACTCAGGTATTAATGAGTTATGTGCAGAACAAAGGCACAGATTGGACAGAAGGGGAAGACAGAGTTTACTGAGAAAGACCTCAGTGATCTCAGTTTATTGGGCTTGCAGTGGAAAGTACAATTTTGATTTTAAATTGTTTCAAGACCAAGGATAATTTGAAAAGGAGAAGCCCAAGAAAGCTTGGAGGAAGCATCCTCCTGCTTTTTCCTTGTTTTTTTTTGTTTGTTTGTTTGTTTGTGTTTTGTTTGTTTGTTTTGTGTGGGGGGGGTGTCTTTGTTACACTGTATTGGGGGTTTCCAGTATTAAATCTATGGCAGGTCCAATTGTGAGGAGGGATTTTAAGGAAAAAGGGGGAAAAAGAAACTATAGAAGAAAGTTATATTGATCACTCAGCCTGGAAATTCTTGTGTCTGCACAGCCTTGTTTCAAACCCAATTATTATAAAAGCTTTGGGGAACATTATTTTCAAAGTGACATCTCTGTCAAAATTTTCATTACTAAGTTCTATTTCTTAGTTGGGTATCACTTTACACAGAGTGCCCAGAGATCTTGCAATGACAGAAGATTCTTTTTAGATGAAGTACACAAATTTGCTTTAGGATCATGGTAGCTCAGCATTTTATTTACGCTTTTGAACCAGAAATGTTCTCAAACTTTACACACAATGTTCTCAAACTTTACACACATATATAAGATAAATTATTTCTCTTGGGCAAACATACTAGCAGCTTTCGTTGGTGCTGTTAATACAAAAGAGAGGAGAGCAGAAATGAAAGTTCACAGAATAACATGAGGAGAAAAGAAAAGCAGAAAAGAGGGACGGGGGAAAGGGAATAGACAAATATTTACCATATAGATCACGCCATCACTGCCTAAAAACTTTAATGGCAATGCACATTCCTGGGAGCATTAAAAAAATCCCAAAATGCCTCCCTTCTTTCCTGCCTGCAACCCAGGCTGTAATGCCATGCAAGGATTTAGGCACCCAACCAGAGGATGGGAAACACCCCAAGAACAGCCCCATGCTCTGTATAACACAGAGGGACAGTAACCAGCTCTTCTGTCCCAGTCAGACCTCTCTTGCAAACAAGACCACAGAGGGATTTGTGCTTCAAAGTCAGTTCCAAATTGCCAATATTCAGCTGGCTGTGCAAGAGGAGAAAAGGAAATACCACAGTGCAGAATTACCAAGCCAAGGATGCATCCACTGGCACATCCTCCAGCCTGGGGGCAGCTGATTGAGGGGGGCATTCAGGTGATGAGCACCTTCCAGTGTCCCACCTCACCCTGGTTTGATCCCTGCCCACCCTCCCCAGGCAGCCACAGAGCCCAGCAGGAGATCTGGAGCTGCTCACCAGCATCACTCCTGCCTCTCTGGCCCCTGCCAGCAGTTTTGACACATCTCTCACAGCAACAACATCATCAAAGATCTCACAGAGTCAGTGTTTTCTGACACAAATCAGTTCTGTTGGGAAAATCCTGACCAGCTCTAGATGAAAAACAAAGTATAGAAGGTTTGGAAGTATTTCTAGCCTAAGGATAAATCCATGCTGTCCAAAATGAAGCCCAGTTGCTTTGTGCCAGGACAGCCATAGGTCCAGGGCATGTTCATTAGGGGATACAAATGTAGCTGATTGAAATAGGATCACAATTAATTTGCATTTTTTGAGCTGTGCTGTGGTCCAGGGTAGTTTTCCTCAATATGCTGCAGATCCAACAGCACCAGAGCAAAGCACATGAAAGGCTGGGACAGAAAACCCTCAGCTGCAGCAGTGAAGTTGTGGAATAAACATCCAGGAGAGAGGAAGGGAATCAGGAGTATTGGGGTGTAGACCCACAACAGAGCCTTTTATCAAAACCAGTGCTTCTGCAAGGTTTCCTAAAGCTTTCCAGCCACAGTCAGAGTAGGAAAGGTTCTTTATTACCTTAAATATAAAACCATTAGCTGGGCATTCCTCTGAAACTCAACACACACAGGTTTTATGCACAAATAATAACGTGATTTCTGGCTATAATACACCTACATCCAGGAAAAAGGATGGAAATCTTCATGGCCTTGAAGCCTTGCAGAATATGGTTGCATATTTATATCCCAAAGCAAGGAGCATCTCTGGGCCAGTGAATGAAACATCCACATCGAAAAATAAATGGGTCCATTTTAGCCTGCATTTGAAAGTCTTTCTTATGATTCCACAAGGTTGCCCTAAAGTATATCTTAGAATATAGAGTAGGCAGGTTTGCTTTGGATCAGGAAGCTGATCTCTGTCCCAAGGGCACCAATCTGCAGTAGTTGCTATGGTACTGCAAGTATTTTTGTTTGTTAAACAGTAGATTAAATAGTCACATAAAACGATTAGACTGGACGTTGGATCATTCCCTGGGAAGGCTTAAGTTACAAACTGGCTTTCTGGGGAAATTATTTAAGCTTTTCACTTTAAATAAAAAAAAGTTTTTTGAATCTTAGGCTGATGTGTTTAAAAGACTCTACTCCCTACTCGGATTTAAACTTATTTGTGTAGGCAGGTAATATTTTTAGGCACTTTTACACCTATTAAAAATGTTGTTGTAATTGTTGGCTTCATGCAGTGAGTGCTTTAAAAGCTCCTGTTTTATCATCACTATCCTGAATGGTCATGGCTTGGATTACAATTCTTTTGCAAAAGGAATGGGTGCCTTGCCTTGGGTCATAACAGTGATGCAGGAGTTAAAGATGAAGTGTTAGTCTGAATTACCAGACTGAACAACAGATTTCCCTTAAAAGGCCAAGTGCTCTGTCTCCAAAATCAGCTTGTTTGGTTAAAAAGTTACTGGGGGGATATGAGAACTTTTAGTTTTACTTAATTCATTTACCTGCCTTGGCATCTTCACACAGACCCTTCATTAGGTCTGGGCACTCTGATGAAGGACATCCAAAAATAAGCACAAAAAGCCCATGGCTGATGAATGAGCCTTGGACTAATTGCTCAGATGACTTAACAGGCTCAGGAGCAGATGGTGGCTGAGCATAAGGCAGCACAAACATCACATGTGACAATGACACAAATGGAGAAACTGTCCTGCTGGCTTGTGCTACCCAAGAATTCCTGCAGTTTTCAAGAATCTACCCAAGCTGCCAATCTGGATGGCAGAGCAGTGCCAGATTAAAAATAAGGTGTTGTATCTTATCCAGCTGACCAGTGGAAAGCATCCAACTTCTGAAACCACAACAGCTCCTTTCCTGCTGATGGCTTCCACCAGAATGTGACTTTAGAAAACACAGAATATCAAAAACCAATCTCAGTGCAGTAAAAGTGAATCATACACACAGATACCAACACAGATAATTCTACTTGCTGAGCAAAGATGCCTGATTTCAGAGAACTCCACTTTTTTTAACAAAAACTTCTCTACAGAAAGGTCCAGCTAAGCAAAATAACATTAACATTAAACAAGTACAGCTGCAGATATCAGATAAGAGCAGTTCTGAGGATAATATTTGGCATATATTACACTTCTTCATCTGTTTTTCCCGTACCCCCATAAATGATGACAGAACTCTTCTCTGCAAGAGTTCCCACAACCAAAGGCATTGATCACTGGAGCTTCCAAAAGAAAGGCACAAGGATCCAATACTGGCTCCAAAGAAAACAAAATGTGTACCAAACTTGCAAGAAAGAAGTCGTAAAATTCCCATCAAAAATGCCAGCAGAGCTGAAGCAGATCAACTGCAGACAGACCTGGAAAGTTTAGTGATGAGTCCCCTTCTTGAGCAGGAGTGTAACAGAGCAGATGCTGAACAGCTAAAATTACAGCACCAAACACTCTGCCCTTAGGCAGGAGGAGACATGAACAGCCCCTTCCTTTATCACAGCAGCAAATGCAAATAAAAATGCCCACCTAATAGAATCTAAAAGCTTTCAGCCTCGTTTCAGAGACCACAGCCGCCATTCAAACCCCCAAAGCTGCAGCTTTGCCAGTGTCCTCCTGGGGCTGCTGCTTTGGAGTGATCTCAAATCACCATTTTCTGGGGATGAACACCATCCTGCTTAAATCCAATGCTCTCCATCCCAGCCTGCCCTGGAAACTGGGCTGTTCCAGATGACTGCACGGATGTGAAAAACAAACTGGAGAAAGGGAACACCCATGTTCAGAGAGGACAAGACTCACAGGAGCCTGAGAAGAAATGTTCTAAATTAGTTCAAAACAGAGAGTTACACCGCATCTGAGCCTCCCATGGAGACAGGGCCATCATGAAAGCCTTGGCACCACATTTGTTTGCTTCACAGCTGTTTCCTTTGAGGAAGCTAACTTCCTTTTTTTTATCCTTACATCAACTATCAGGTATAAGCGATTGGTTGTAAAATTGTTATTTTACAGATGAAGAAACAGCAAAGATGAAAGTCAACATTTTCTGGTAGGGAAAGAGGACTTGGGAACTGGAGACTCTGGGTGCCTTAAGCTGGGATGTCTGAGCAGCAGCAGCAGGGGGTGGTTGTTTTTTGCTTGTTTAAGGCTCTGCCTACCCCGAACCACCAACAGAAGCCAGTGGAAGCTGCTTGGATTTGGAAACTCCCAAACCAGACAGCCCAGAAATTATTGACTGCCTGTGAAAAGCTGGCCTGAGTACTTTGGTCCCCATCACATGCAGGAGTTGGTTGTGAAGGCACAGAGCACAGCTCGGGGCCCCCGTTTCATAGCTCGCCGTGCTGGGCCAGGGTACTTCCAAAAACACACAAGTCAGTTTTTGTGTGCCTTCGGAGCAACTCCAAGAGTGAGCAGCAGCATTCAGCTCGATTTCAAGCTGGACTCTTTCCCTCCTCTTCCATTTTTCTTCTTGAAAAGAGGAATTCCTCCATTTAGTTTTAATCCTATTTCTGTCTCTTGAAGCTGCCAAAAAAGTCAAGCCCAGTTCACATCAGACAGCAGTTTATTTCCTTGGGGTGAACCAGCAACCCCACAGGAACACACAGCGCCCTGGGCCTCCCCCTGCCTCTGGAAGGCTGGGAGGCCATGCCAGCAGGATGTGGGGAGGCTGGGATGTGTCCCCTGCCCTGAGTGATGGCTGCAGCCTCTCCAGGCCCCTGGATGTCCATCAGGCCCCCATCTCCATCAGAGCTGGCCCGGAGCAGTCCCAGAGCCAGCACAAAGAGCAGCCCAGCAGAGGTTTTATTTACAACCTGCTGACAACAGAGTGGAAATCGATAGAAGCTGCAGGCAGCAAGTGACTCCCTGTCTGTCAGCACCAAATGGCAGCTCCTGCCATTACTCCCTGGACAGGAGCTCTTTAACTCTTTCTGGCTTGGCCTGGGGCTCACAGGGGTGTGACAACCACATGATTTTGTTTATGCCATCTTTATCAAAATGTTCTTCCTCTGCCTTTGGCTGAGTTGCTTCCAATTCCAAGCAGTGAGAGTGGCCCAGGGCCTCCAGAGTTACACATTTACTGTACCCAGGTGTTGCTGGACAGACACTGCTCCTTCAGCCTTCTGCAGTGCAGGGTGTCAGCACAGAGCTTTGTGTTTGAAGAATTTGTCCTCTTTTTATTTCTCAGTCTCTCTGAAGCTGAATTCACAGCAAGCCCTTATCAAGGTCATTAAGATTTTAAGGAAGCTCAGAACCTTTTCAGAACCCACTAGAGCTCTCTGTGAGCCCAAATCCACCCCTGGGATGCACCACTTTGGAGCCAGCATAACTTCCCAAACCAAGTCCTATATTCCAGCTTCCCAACCTAAACCCAAACTGACTTTAAACACAAAATAGGACAAAAAATGTTGAACTGGAATCATTGTAAAAAATAAATGTTTTCTGTAAGCTTTTGCCTTCCACAGCTACCTGCTGTGAGATAAGCAGGTACAGCCACAGTGTCACCATCATCCCAGTGAGCGGACAGAGAATGATAAAGGAAAATGAGATAAACTCCAGATTCCTCAGCTGGAATCCACCTCTGCTCACTGAAAGGGCAAACACTGAAGGGCTCCACAAGTGCCTTCAACCTTTTTGTGGAAGAATCTATGGCAATTACTGTCTCAAGCAGAGGCAAATCCAACAGCTTGATTCCAGTTCACCCAGACATCTGATGGCATAAACAAAATCATGTGGTCCCCAACAAAAACACCAAAAGTGCTGTATGATTGGGCTGGGTCAAACACTATGTGAGAAATGCAAAAAGCCCCTTGTAAAAATACCTCCTCCTGTTCCACCAGAATTTTCCAGATCACAGAAGAGTTGGTCAGATCTGAACAAAGATGTGAGAAGATCTCCTATGAGCCTGGCTTGTCATTCTCAAGATGCCCATCAGAGCAGACAGACAAACTTACTCTTGATTTCTGGATCTTCTGTTAAATCTGTGGCAACCCATGCCACCCATCTGTGGCTCACACTGAACAGAGGGCACACAATCCCAGACTGAGAGCAGCACATCAACCCAGCTGAACCAGGAGAGATTAAAGCTCTGTCTACTACTGGAAAAAGAACATAATACAACCAAACAGTTAAAAACATTTATGGAGCAAACATAAACTTTCCATCAGGCAGCTGGTTCTTGCTTGGGCAAAATATATACGTTGCTAATAGGAATTATATCCTGTTTCCTTTCTACTGCTTAAAACATACAAACAAATTATATTTCAGCCTAGTGACATATTATTCATGGATCTTTTACTTCACTGGAATTTATAGTTCAATTCCAAACCTGTAATTTTAAAATGTTGGCTGTTTTTCTAAGTAATTCACCAGAAGGAGGTCCCAGGTCCCCTTCCTTCTCCTGCTGGCAAGGAAAAAAAAACCCTGCCAACCTCTACATAAATTGCTGTATATCACAAGCCACGCCACTTAAATGCTCAGACAGGGCTTTTCACATCAGAGCTAAAGTGAAAAAAAAATACAAACACACACACATTATTACATTGAGCCTTTCTCCTCTGAGGGTCACTCAGTTGGTGTTAAACTGGTGGCAGCAGAGCTCTGAGACCCAGAGAAATAAATGCAGCATTTAGGAGCAAGGCAAAATATCACTAAAAATGCAGTGTTCAAAAAGAAGGAAAACTGCCATCAATCTCTTGCTGCACAAACCCATTGAGGAGTAGGGCTGGGCTGAGGGAGCATCTTTGAGGGCAGTCAGGGGAGGGCTCACCAAGGCAGGTGTGCTGAGCAGGGACCTGCTCCCCAGCAGCCCAGCTCCCCTGGTCACCCCCGTGTCACAGGCAGGGCCTGGGGCACGGCAGGGATGGAGCAGAGCACTGACACGTGGGACTGAGGGCTCCCTGCCAGCTCACAGGGATTCTGGCTGGGGAAACTGCAGGCTGGCTCCATCTAACCATGCAGGAGGGTCCATAGGAGCAGGCTGGCACCTCAGCTCTGGAACACGTGTTCCAGTCACCTGTAGGTCACATTCCAGAAGGCTAAATGCTAAATTTTGGCCGGGTAAGTCCCCCACATCACACATAGCTCTGGAGGAGACCTGTACCCAAAGTATAAGGATTAGCAGGTCCCCACAGGGACCACAATCTGAGTCGTACCCAGCAAGGGGCAGGGAACTTCCCCTGTTGGGGTTGAAGGCTGTCAGGCAAAGCTGTGCTGCAGGAAAGGCACAGAGCAAGCCACAAACCACATCAGCTACACATACAGGGACCTTCCAGCTGAAGCAAGTGACAGTGGAGAAGAGAGTGACATTTTGGGAGCCCAGAAGGACCCTGGGACCCCACAGCCCTAAGAATGGTCCCTGCAGAGCTCACAGTGCTTCCTGAGCCAGCGCTGTCTCACAGACCAGTTTCTCTCCCTGAGCAGGTCATGGGAGCAGACACATCAAGATGGGAATTGATCTAAGATGGTTTTTTGTCAGATGCTGCACTGAAGTCCAGGGGAGTATTTTGCTCTTACCCCCTTGAAGTCACAGGGGCTGCTTTCTTGCTCTGCATTATGTCAGATTATTTTATAGCAAGAAAGGGTGGAAATAAATACCATCAAACTAGCCTTGCCTTTCCTCCCCCATGTTCCACTCAAGAAAATCCCTCAATCCCCACAAAATAAGCTGAAGCTTATGCCAAACCTAACAGAGCTCATACAGACATTGTTATCTTTTGAAATGACACCTTCAATTTAATTATCTCCAAGATTAAATCATCTCCAAACTATTAAGCAAAATAACTCAGTCATGCCAAAACACTGCATCACACCATGATTTCTCCTTTTTTTTTTTTTTTTTTTTTTTTTTTTCCCTAACCCCCTTTAAGCCCCCTCTCTCACTAGATTCACAGAATGGCAGAAGCACACAGATGTGCACTCGTGCCTGGCCCCTGCAAAAGCCATCCTGCCTGCATGGCTCGCCAAGTTTCCCATCTGCTCTAATCCCAACCCCAGCTCTGCTGGGGCAAATTCAGAGCAGTTCCAGGGCCTTCAGGGGCAGGAAGGAATCCAATTTCACCCACTGGACCATGTGTTGTGCAAGTAAAAGAGTACCTGAAAGTTCACCAGCTTCATCTGAGAAAGTGCATGAGGAAAATGAACCACCTCCAAGGTATTTTAAGCATCTGCAGTGTTGCTTTGCCCACAGTTCCCACAGAGCCATCCCACTCCCTCATTGCCTGCTGCACTTTCCTGTACCAGCTCTGTAGGCTGGTGCTTGCTGTGCTTAATTGGGCATGTTATAAATAAAATGAATGATTTAAGTAATTTGTGTTAAGTGTTATAGTTAATAATTATAAATATGTGGGGGCTATTAAGCAAACTGCAGAAATTGTAAATATGTAGAAGATGTTAAGCAATAACTGTAAGTTGCAGAAACAGAAAAGTTAGAGGGAGAGCCTGGCCTTGGTGCAAGATAATGTAATATAACTTTGTATCATAAGACATGAAGAAAGAGAGAAAACGGGAGGTGTGATGAAACCATGGTGAGCACAGTGGAAGGTTCCCAGGGAGGTGCTGAGAGGAAGAGGAGAGACTTCATCCACCGACCCCTGTGAGAGGGCAGGAGACCCCAGACTCCTGGAAT
This sequence comes from Phylloscopus trochilus trochilus, assembly GCA_016584745.2. Lineage (NCBI taxonomy): Eukaryota > Metazoa > Chordata > Aves > Passeriformes > Phylloscopidae > Phylloscopus > Phylloscopus trochilus. Next base: position 7,080,131 of record WQNJ02000022.1, read on the forward strand.
TGGAAGACCCAACTGTGACCAAATATGGGAAAACATGGACTGGGGAGGGACCAAGAGGTGTGTGTAAACCAAAAAGTGATAAAAATGGGAAACTGTGGGGAAAACTTTGAAAAGCTGTACGTGGAGCATGAACTGAGACTTGTGCTCTCTGGCTTTCCCAGCGCGCTGCTCGCTTCGGCTTCTCTCTTTAATAAAGTTTATCTAATTAGCAATCAATTATTGGGTCTTTTATATTTATCAGGCACGAGATTCTTAACCCATTCCCCCAGTGGTCTGGGAAGTCATGGCACCAGCACATGGCACTGGCCAGACTGGATCACCAGGGCAGCAGCACATTCCTGGTGCTTGGTGAACTGCAGACACTGCCTCAACAGCCAAAATAGAAATATTCCCTTCCCATTCCCACAGGGATGGACACCTGCCTCAGCTGGGAGCCAGCTGAGTGAGCAGCAGCACCACCCCACTGCAAAAGATAAAGATGATTCCTTGGTCTCACTGCACGGCTTCAAGTCAGGGGAAGTACTTGCCAAGAAGGAATGATTATCCCAGCCAAGCCTGTTAGAACTGCAGTGTGCTTTACCATATGAAGGCATGTGGAGCAACACAACAAAGTCTGAAAGAGCAAGGAAATAATTGCAACCTTCTGGCTGCAGGGCCCAGACAGGAGCACACACGGCCTAGGAGTGGCTCCCTCGGCCACTCTAAGCCACTTAACCAGAGTGTGTCTCTAAAGATGATTTTAGAGCAGCTGATGGACCAAGGACCGGATGAGAACCACAAGCCAGTTTTACCTGGACGCCAGGAAAGCCAATTTGCTCAGAAGTCAAGTGTTTGGGGCACCATATCCTCCAGCAGGCCATGCTGGGGGCCAGGGTGCAGGGAAGGGGGGTTTCACCAGACTCTCTGCATTGCTACACAAACTGGGCTTGGTCTAGGAGAAAAAGGACTGGGGCAGAATTTTACAAGATCAAGGCAGCTTCTATCACTCAAACATTTGTCATTTCTGTTCCAGGGAGAGAAGATGCAAACTGGATTGAGGCACAGAGCTGAGAGGCACCAACATCTTCCACAGGGCACTCTTTGTTAACCACAGGAAAGTCACTGGAGGTTTCCTTCAGTGTCCCAAGCTGCACAGCACCTAAGTGTTCTGTTAACTCCTCCTCTGTGTACAGACACACACCATTCCTCCTAAGGAGCTCTTAAATTCATGGTGGTAGAACTGAGTCTAGCCATCTAGACCCTCAACAGCAGCCTGTCTCAGGTACCAACAAGGTAAATGCCAATAGGAAGTGCCAGACAGAACAAGCTTTTGAAAAGGGAAAGCATACATCAGACAGTTAACAGAAAAACTTATTCTTCCTTGGAGTTCATCTCAAGCACTACAATTTTCTAGCTGGGCTGTGCTCTGGGAGGTTTATCTGCTCTGATGCAACCAGAAGAGATCTCAATAGCAGTAAAAAGTTCTGAACCACACAGAAATTTCAGCTGTGCTCATGTCCTGTGACACTGAGATCTGGAGACCATTCATATGCAAACACACAATTTCACAACTGCCTTAATTTTGTGATCTTTTAACTAAAGCAGACAGTGCAGACAGGAAGAGCTTTCAGTTTGAGACTCTTTTCTGTGTTTATAGCACAAAACAGACCTACAGCTGTTATTCACAACATAAATAACTCCACCTTCTCCACTCCTTCCCATCCTCTGGTATTCTTATGCCTTGGCAGGAGAATCAATCACTTGACTGGTGTCCGTGCTGTTTGTTATTTCATATTCTGTCCTATCTCCCCTTGCACAGAAATGCTGCTGAGCTGTGTGGAGAAGAGTAAGAGTTTCCTTTTTCTACAACAGTTTGCCTTTTTAAAAGCTTGAACATTTGGTTCTCTGGAGACCTGGAAATAAGATCCTGGCACAGGAGATCTGTGTGCTAATGGCATGACACCGTATTGGATTCAGCTGAACTACAGGCCTGTGAATGACAGTGCTTGCAAGTGAGAGGCAGCTGATGCAGGGCAGAAAAGAAGGAAAGGAGAAAAACATGATGTCAAGCCTGAGAACTCACCCATCTGAGTTATCAGGCTGCTCCGAGTCAGCAATTTATTTTATTAACATTATTCCCTCCGGTCTTACGTCTCGGTTACCCCAGCAACCCTTCCCCAAACTCCCTGTACTATCCCCGTGCTTAAAAGCAGCACAAATAAAGAAAAAGCTCTGACAGAGCAAGAACTGGGGGCTGCAGTTAACAGGGCCATATTACCTTCCAGTCCTCCAGGCTCAGGACTGAGGCATCAGAAGCCAGACACACACAGACAGAATGGGGTCCACAGAAGGGAAACTGGGACAGTGCGAGACAAAGTGTCTCCTGTGAGACCCTTTGATGAAAGAAAGAAAACAACAGAACAAACTAACAAACAAACCAAAAACAAATAAACAACAACAAATGACTGCATTTTATCATGCAGAAATATTTTACCTTTAAAAACCTTCCCACAAGTTGACAGCAACTGTTGGTCTGACCTAAAACTCAAAGATTCTGCTCACAGGGATCCTGCCTCTGTGCAGAAGCCAATTTGAAATCCTGTGCTGTCCCTCTGGACCAGTCTCTTGCTCCAGTGTCCATCTCCACCACAAAGTGAACATCTGGCACAGGCCAAAGCTGACTCTGGGGTATTGCAGTGGGGAGGGGATGCAGGACTGGGATTCCATCCTTCTGGGTGGGATTTTAATTCATGGCAAAGACAAGCAAAAGGAACAGACTCCTGCAGAAGCTATCAGGCAAGTGGCCACTGCCAATTCCTCCCCAGGTGATCATTCCAAAAGCAAATTACTACCAAACTCCCCAACTTTCAGCAGGTCTTGTGTCCCTGCTTCCCTCATCACCTGTGAGTGTCATCTGCTTCTCAAACCCCACTAACATCACCAAACAGGGGAAAAGACAGTGAGGTGGTTTTCATTTTTTCACCTATGGTTGGCAGAGAGTTTTGATATAGTCAGATAAGCAGCAGCTCTCAATTTGCACACCAAAAAAAAGGAGATAAACAGCTGCCCCTCAACTGGTTCCTTTTCAAGGTGGAACCCCACTGAAACTATCAGGGCCTTACACAAGCAGTCATGGATAGGCTCTTAAATGGGACTACCACTTCTCTTTCCAACTTTCTAAACAAATCAAGGGTGTAAGAGTTATAGCCTGCCATGCCAGCATCCGGAGTTCCTCATGGTCCTTCAGCTCTCCTTGGACTAAGAATAAATTGCTTTTCTTCCTACTGGTTTTCCAGCTCTTTCTACCCATCAGTTGTGCAAAGACCTGTGAGCTGAGCACAACACACTGAAGGTTTTCAGAAAAGTTCAGGATACATTGTATGGTGTCCAGTTCCAAAATGGCATAAATTATATCCTGGAACACATTATGTCCTGCTATGTTAGACAAGAGGAAATGTGGTATACAATGAAATAAAAGACATCCTGGAACCCATTACATACTCAAAAGACAAAAGAAACGACATTATAGGATCGATGTGGCTAATAAATGATGTGTTGGCATCTCTTTTCTACCAAGATGTGGATTAACAACAGATGTATTACACTAATGTCTATTTGTACACTAATCTAAAACAACTGCATAGCTGTTGCAGACAGGAATTTGATAAATGCAGCCCCTACTCCAGCTCCATGAGTGCTGCTGAGCTTTAGGAAAGGTGGGGAGGGAGGTGAGCCACTCCCAGAGTTTTGCTTTTCAGAGTTCAGGGACTTGCTCTCACCTCCTTTTCTTGCTGGGTTGTTCCCTGATGATTTCTTGCCTGCACAGCTGGGATCCTATGGATGCAGGGAAGAAAATGGGCTGCCTTGCACATCCCAGAAGGTTCAGCTCAGTTGCAGGACACTTGGTAAGTAGGGGCTAACTCAGCATGTTGAAGCAGTCTGTGCTTGGATTCTCCAGAGGCTAAAGAGTTCAATCTTGGAGCCATTTCCAAAGTATCACTTTCCTTCTCACAAGCCAACAGCCCTCCTGCATTTACATCAAGCCCTCCAGGGAAGGCAGCTGCAGAAAGCAGGCACAGGAGACACCTTCCTCAGGTAGCTGAGGAACAGGAGAGGAGGTCCTGCTGGATTCACCCTCTGGTTCCTTTCCACGAGGAGCAGCTGCAGAGGAGTTAGAGGTAGGGCCTCCACAGCCCTGTGCAGTCCTAGTTTGAGAGCTATGACAGTTCTCTCACCTTCCTCAGCCTGAGGAGCCAAGCACAGGAGAGCAGCCTTTGCTATTCTGAAAACCGACAGCAAGGTGGAGACAAGGTGGAGACAAGGTGGAGACAATCCTTTACCAAACCTCTTGGCACAGGGAAATTCAGTTTAGTACCAGTTGCAGAGAGGCTTCCCCAGGCATTGCTGCTCTCCTATGGCACACACAGAACAAATTTCCGTCCACAACATCCCAGGTTTGGGGTGTCTCATGCCAGGGAGATGAGGAAGCAATTGCCTCCTGTTCCTTTTCCCATATCCAAAGCTTTGCTAGGGGCTGATGTGATTATTCCCCATCAACAATGCAGAAGAAGGGGCCTTGTACTTGTAGAATTCAAGCAGAGGAGTTTGGAATACCTGACCCAGCAGAAGTTGTGGGTGATAGCACTGGTGGGAGCTGCTGTGAGCCACCAAGGACTGGGCACAGAAGAGCAGCTAGGGCTGGGAGTCAGAAGCCCACCTCAGCCCAGCACCCCAAAACTGCTCTCTGCCCGTTCCTGACTCCAGCTCTGCCTTAACCACTGGAAGAGAACAAGAACAATGGGTCTTGGGGGGAAACAAAAGAAACAGAAGCCTGGGAGGAGGAGGCAAAGAAATGTGAAGCTGGCTAGATGAGAAAGCCTAGGTGAATATATCTGATCCTTCCTCCCCAGCCAGCCGAGGCTTGCTCTGTAAAAAAGATTTTCTCTGAAATAATTTGCATTTGTTTCCAAACTTAGAGCAGATCTGTCACCAGTCACTCAAGGCTCCACTTCAGGAACTAGCTGAGATTATAGAAAAATGTGATAGAGTCTGTCCTCACAATGTTCACAGCCTGGCTTGCTGGTGTGGCCAAGAGCACTGCTTGGAAAATGGAGAGATTGAGAGTCCTGCAATTACATGACACAAAATGCCAGAGTGGGTTGTCAGCCAGAGGAGAACATGGAAATCTGTGAGCAAAGATGCCTCTTTTCAGCACATCCACAGATGCCACACACATTTTTTTTTCTATGTATATTTAGAACTTATATCAAGGGAAATTGTTATTTTGTGTTAAACAACACAACATCTATTCAGAATCAACATCACAGCAGGTTTCACACTACACTCCATCCACTGCTTCACTTCCAACAGGTGTGTTCAGTTCCCAACAGCACTGACCCAATTACAATATGCGAAAAGCTAGTCCCACTGTTAATCAAACTTTAACTTCCTACAAGTTTAAATTCCTATTAAAATTAAAAATTTCTATTAAAATTAAACAAAACCTCTCCCTGCAGAGTTCCTAGTGGTGATACTTAGAGAGATGTTGTTAAGAACTTTAAGAAGCTCTGCTTCATGTTAAGAGCTTATCTATGCACACACACTTGCCAAAGGCCATCTCTGAGTAGAAAGCTGCAGAATAGGTGTGCTCTTCCCAGAGATCATATCTCTTCCCTTTCCCATAAAAATCCCACAAAATCTGAAGCAAAAGGGAATCTCATATCCAGGCCATGGTCTCTGCCTAAGCAGCTCTGGTTCACATTTTCATTTCTTGCATTTCTGCTCCTTTCCCTTCTCTGGATGTATGTCAATGCCCTTAAGGTGCTGAAAAAGCTAAGTTACTCCACATGGAGTAGAAGTGGGAAAATTATCCAACTTCCACATAGTTCAATATTCCAGTACAGTCTGAAGTTTTGCTTCCTGCAACACTTCAACACTTTGGAGAAAGTTAATTTTTCCTGGGACAATAGGATTTCCAAACTTCCATACGACATTTGTTTGAAAGATGGCTCACATTGACCCTGGCAAAGTTACATGGTGATCATTCCACAGGAGAAACACACACAGTGATCCACTGGAGAATTCCCTTTGCTGGCACAAAGTCAGGACATGTCCAAGCCTCCTTACAACTGAGGTAATGTAGTGACCAGGGGCTCAAAACCAGACACACACACCACCCAAGGCAAGATGGCCCATTAGTGACAATTTCTGTGTTAACTAGGGCTTCTGTTTTGTGGGCATTTGAAGTAAAGGCTCCAGGAACAGCAGAAGCTGACATTCACAACACACACTCAGCAGCAGGACCGGAATCCTTCATCCAAAGAAACTGTTCCTCCATTGCAGAGCACTTCCTAAACACCATAGAGCAGAACAGGGTGCCAAGATAACTCTTCCATGAAACACTAATTGTTTCTCCATAACTTTCAGCTCCCACAGACCATCAGCCATCACTCCCTGTGCCCAGGGAGGGGACAGGTGCCAGCTGAGCCTGTAGCTTCCTGTCCTTGGACTGGGACACCTCAGTATTCCAGGAAAGGAAGCCAGCTTCACCTGGGCAAACAAGAGCCTTGGAAAGACAGGATGAAAGGGGAGGTGAGGGAGAGGTAGACATGGAAGAATAGTGAGGGACAGCACATGGAGTAACCTACAGCATCCTGCCCCAGGTTATGCAATTCCTGGCTGTAGCCCTGTCCCTGAGCACCAAACACTTCAGATGAGTTAAGACCCTGGCCTGGGTGCTGCTATGGAGCTGGATCTCTGCTGCTTTCCATCTGTTTGTACTTGAGCTGATCTAGAGTCTCATGAAAGAAAAAAGAACCTCTTAGAAGCAATGAATAGGGAAAACTGGGACAACTGCAAGTGGATATCCTAGAAGCAGAAGTGAGGACAAACTTTGGCTGACAGCACTTAGGGCTGTAATAACACTCTCCTCCTATGTTTAATAACCATTAAAGAAAAAAAAAAGACATCCATGTACAAAAACAATCACTCAATCAAAAGCTGAAAAGGGGCCCTAAGGCCACCTCAGCTTGTGCAAGACATTGGAAGGGTGCAGTGGGGGTTTTAATTTCTTCAGTGCTCTTAAAACAACAAAGTATTCCAGTGGCAGCATCTACTCCGTGGCCTTGCTTCAACATTCACTTTATTTGTGGATCTCTAAAGATGTTATAGCAATTTGTGGTGCCTTCAGAAATACCTCAAGGTTTGTGTCCCCTGCACAGAGCATTAACCCCTCAGAGGACACTGGCACCTGGCAGGATGCACAGTGTTCACCTTCCACACACTGCCCTGCCCTAGCAGCAAAGCAGGGGGCAAATGTAGCAAAAAGGTCATTCCTGGCTGACAGGGGACAAAGAGGCCAGGAGAAACAACAGATACAAATGCATCCGAATGAAAACAGGTCTTGCCGTGATCCTGAAAATCAGGACAGCAAAAAAGACCTGGAGGCCTTTGTACAAACACGTGTTCCAGAACAGATCTGACATCTATATGGCACAGGGACAGTTGACCTGATTGCTGTTCTACCAAAAAAAAAAAAAAACAGATGTTGAGAGTGAACCAAGGCTTAAGGTTTCTCTCCCTAAGTTCATGGATACCAAAGAAAAGTCTTCCACACCAGTGGCCAGTGTGGACACTTCAAGTTCATGAGGCTGCAGAAACATGTGCCCCTTTGGAATTGAAAACATTGCTGCATATGCTGAAAATAGAGTGAAACCGTTCTTCAGTGTATTCCAAAACAGTCCCCATGGCAACAAGAGCAGAACAACTTCTCTAGAATCAATTGCCATCTCTGCTTGCCGAGCATTAATAGTTGTCTCCAGAGACCTGTAGCATAGACAGCTTCCAGGAAACAAACTGATGTGATTATGGGTTAAAACAGGCCATGAGATGCCCAGGTAGGACAAGACACAGATCCTTGCTCTCAAGAGGACACACAGATGGCAGACCAGGTGTCTGGGGACAGCAAGGTGCTTCTCAGGTGAGAAGAGGTATCACATTTGGACCTGGCAGCAAAATCCCCAATAGGCTTCTACACAGAGAAATTCTAGATGGCAGTTTGCTCTAATGGAGATGACTGAGAAAAAGCTTACTAAGAGAACTTGAGACCAAACACCAGTAAAAACGGAAGAATGTTCTTGCCAAATTCCTTCACTTGAGGACTGTGCAATTAGGCCAGGAAAAGCATAACACTAGAATACACTATGGAGAACAGTCCTGCACTGGCCTGCTAACCTAACAGGCCTCCTCCACCTCCAAAGCCTGCATTTCACTCCAGCTACCTGGAGGTATAGATTACACCAGGTGGTAAGCCAACCATTCCCATCTCACGGTGAAATTCAGCCCAGGCCAAGTGTGGGGAGCTGCATCTTGACACAAGTCAGAGCAGTCAGGCCCTGTCGGCAGGGGAGCCCTCCCTGTGCAGCACTGGAGCTCTGCCCAAGTCCCTGGTGGTGGGCAGGACACTGATTTGCATGTGTTGCTCACTGATTTCCATGAGCTGCTCACTGATTTGCACACACTGCTCACTGATTTGCATGAGCTGCTCACTGATTTGCACACACTGCTCACTGATTTCCACACGCTGCTCACTGATTTGCACACACTGCTCACTGATTTCCACACGCTGCTCAGAGATTTCCATGTGTTGCTCACTGATTTGCACACATTGCTCACTGATCTGCATGAGCTGCTTGCTGATTTGCACACACTGCTCACTGATTTGCACACATTGCTCACTGATCTGCACACACTGCTCACTGATCTGCACGTGTTGCTCACTGATTTGCATGTGTTGCTCACTGATTTGCACACACTGCTCACTGATTTACACACATTGCTCACTGATTTGCATGTGTTGCTCACTGATTTGCACACACTGCTCACTGATTTGCACACACTGCTCACTGGTTTGCACGTGCTGCTCACTGATTTGCACACACTGCTCACTGATTTACACACATTGCTCACTGATTTGCGTGTGTTGCTCACTGGTTTGCACGTGCTGCTCACTGATTTGCATGAGCTTCCCAGCACCTGCGACAGCCACCCCTCCTCTGAGCTGCAGGGCTCGAGCCCCCAGGTGTGACACTGCTTTCCACCATTTCCCCAAGGGCTGCAGCAGTGACTCCAGACAGAAATCCAGCTCACACCACAGAGATGAGCCTGCTGTAAATGGGCTCCAACCTCCCCTGAAATGTAAGGCCCACACAGCCTCACTGGGATGTTGCCGAGACTCCAGATTCTGAGTATTTGGAAAATCAGGCACCTGGGCACTACTTTCCCCTACCACCCCATAAAACACAGCTACCCAAAATAGCAAGCCAAATTTTGGAAATGTTGCTGTACATCACCCCTTGTGTGACCTTGCCTGAGTCATGACTGGACCCAAGAGTCTTCTTCTCCAGCTCTGGACTCTGAGTAGATGGCTACACTGCTTCCCTTGAGACCCAGTGAGGCAGAAATAGGAAATGAAATGGAGAACAGGGAGGAAATTCCATCTCCCAACACAAAAAAATTAAGAGGCAGTCACAGAATTCTCCTGGTAAGAGGTAAAGAAATACGTATGCAAGAGTGAAGGCTAAAGACACAGAAATATCTTGTTAAATTTTTACAGTTTAACCACTGAACAAGCTACTTTCTCTCCATAATTTATACCTGAATTGTGTGTCTAGACATGACATCATTTTAAGGTATGCCTTGTGTTCTGTGGTAAGTTTACAATAACCAGAACTTATAATTGCTGTGGTTCAGGTCAGCAAAGGCGGAAAAAATATTCAAAGCCCCTTCTAAGCAGCTGTTCTTGGTAATCGCTTTAGTCTGTTGTTTTCTGTCAAGGAGACAAGGCCTAGCAAATGCTAAAAGCCAACACTGAACCAACTCCCCTTCCTACAAGTGACGAATACCACAGATAATCTTCCATCCTCAGTCAGCTTTACTTGGTGTGGTTCATATTAAAAGAGTGAGGGACAGCCAGATCAGCAAGGGCAATAAAAACATCTACTGTGCCTCTGGAGATTGATGGCTACATGCACCCAGAGCCTGCTGTATGCCCATTATCCAAATATCCTGTGGGGCTCAGGTGGGATCACCACAAATCCCAGCGTATTCTCACTGTGGAGGCAGAAATCCCAAGGCTATGAAATCTGGAACCCCAGTGTGGTTAACATGCACCAGCCACTCTTACTGGAGGAATGAACCCTGCTGTGATAAGGGCTGCTGGCCAAGTGACTTTAATCACATGAGGAGTTGCAATCACTGCCCTGGAGAACATGGCCTGAAGCATCCTATTGCATCAATGAAGTGGAATTTAGTCACTGGAGTGAGGGAGAGGGATGTGGAGTTTGAACACTAAATGATGTTTGGGGGGTTGGGGTTGGCCTGTTTGCACAAGCAGGCTGGATACCCCAGGAGCTGGAGCTGGGAGCAGAGCACTCAGGAAGATGCTTCAGGGCACATCAAAACTGTCTTTATGGCAGCAAACCCAGAGAAGCCCCCAGGCTGTCAGATCCAAAGCAACTCCAAGATCCCAAAGAGAAACAAACCTGGATCTGCAGGTGCATGGGATGGAACTCAGCCCACAACATGCATCTCAGGAGGCACAGGTATGTCACACACAGGTAAATTGTTTTCTAGGATAGTCCCTATTGGAAGGGACCTACAACAATCACCTAGTCTGAGTGCCAACTGGCTTTTTTGACGTTGCTGAGAAGGAAACACACATGAAGGTTACACACATTGTGCTCAATGGGCAGACAAACAGCAGCCAAAATAAGGTCAAAGGCAACAGGCAGACACCCAAAGTAGTAGTTACTGACATTGAAGTAAGCAAACTCCCAAGTCAAAAAGGTAACATCATAACTATTGCTGACATTTAGAAGGCATGAAAGACTCTCCAAAATCCAGCTTTCTGCAACAGCCTGGAAAGACTCAAAAGACAGAGGATGTGATAACCACTGTCCCTTTTTGTCTGTGTCCCACAAGTGATCCAATCCAGACCACACAAGTGCTCACAGTTGCAAGAACGTGAGGTTGTAGAATCAACATATTGATGTGTTTTGAAATAAAATCACCTTCCCTTTCTATACAGGTTCCACAGAGTTTTGTTATATAAACATCAGTGGTCCAACTCTCCTCTGTCATCTGTAGTAGAAAAATCTTGATGATCACTTCTTAGCTCCTCCAGCACCCTCTCAGAAACTGGGAACCATTTCAGCTAACAGCAAATGGGAGAGAGCCCCTACTACTGCACCAGCAGAGGCTGATTATTGCACCCAAACTGAAGTTAGCTTCTATTCAGCTTGGTTAATGCAGACCCAGAGCTAGCTCAACCCTGCCTGCTCCAATCCACATGGATGGGACATCAAGCTGCACAGGGATCTGTGCCAGAACAAGGGATTTAACACACATTTCAAATCAGCTGCACACCTGGACCCCCAGCAAACCTGGCACGCTGTTATGGTGCAGGGTTTGTGCAGAGCTACAGGACGATTCCCAGGACGATTCCCACTCAGTGTGACACTGTTCAGGGCCATGGGGAGAGCTGGGGGGCAAAGGAAAACCATGACAGATGCTGGCAAGGACTGCCCCGAGATGGCTGCTGCCCAGCAGCAGTGGTGAAAAGGAGAAGAAGTGCCCACTGCTTTTCAGTGCCAAAGCAAAAAGCAGCCCTGAGAACACCATTTCTCAATGGATCCCCTGGGAGGAAGCAAATTCCTGCCCAAATGGTGCAGCTGACCCACTACATCCTCTGTCCCAGCCTGGTGTACATTAGGGCCTACAGCTGGCTCATAATGAAAGTCTGAAGTCATCAGGGCTGTTCTGGCATCAGTTCTTGTTAAAGATGTTGAACATCAGCCCAGGTTTGGTCAAAAGGTTACACGGGTTTTCAGACTATTCCAGCTTGCAGTGACCAAGGGTTGATTTAGGGTTTGCTGTCACAGCATATTCACATTTACTGTTCTACAAGCTGCCATAAAAAGCCAGGTGAAGATCAGAGTTTCTGGTGATTTAAAATATAAATAAGGTACAAACCAACATGGATAGGAAAGAGGATACCCAGCTACTCTGTGATCATCACAATTTCGAGGAGAAAGGACTGATAAATAATCAGCTTTTGATATACTTTAGGAAACCCATCCTCTCTTACCCCTGACCACTTCAAACGTGTTTGAAGCATCGAATTTACTTTTGCTGCTTCTTCTGCATCAATCAGCAAAGACCAAAGCTTAACAGCTGAACCTGTAGCAGAACACAGATTCCAGGGTAAACAGTTATATTCCAGTGTGTACAACATTCACATGTGTTCAGGTATAGGAAACCAGTGCTGAGTGTCAAAGGACAGCCACTGCAGAAAAAAAAAATGCCCACTAGGTAATAATGGAGCCATGTCAATGCTCATTCACATTCCCCAGGAAGGGTGTGAGGGATCTGGTTACACTGGTCTGTAAGGAGTTTACAGTTTTATGGTTGGTGTCCCAACTACTACCACTGCTGGTAGATGTTCTACTTCCCTAAAACATGGGCAGGGCAAGAATGACCCCTTTGTACAGACACATCACACTGCAGATGAGGGAGTTCATTGCAAGGAGAAGGGACTGTTTTCCTGGGTAGCCAATAAAGAGCTGCTTTGCTGCCTTGCTGTGAGTGCTAATATTAAGACAAAAGCAAGAATCTTCAAGTTTAGGTTAAACATAAACCAATACTCATCCTCTGCATCCCACCCAGACAGACCAGATGCAATAGAAATAACTGCTTATTTACGTTCCCACAAGGACCAGTGAGTGCTCAGCACAAGGACAATGCTCAAGGCATCTCTGGCAGATCACACTGCGAGATGTGTTTAGCAGATCACACAACTGGAGAATGCTTGAAAACACTGTTTGCTTAATCACTTGAGGCTAAGTTAGAAAAGATCAAACAGGCCAAGTTTAGGAGTAGCTCGTTCCCCTCCTTGAATGGGCTGTAACTTTTTACAGTGCAGAGCCCTGCAGTAAGGCAGCAGAGCCATCCCTACACAAGTACTCTGAGCCATATGGGTTTAACAAGTCTCCACACCAGTAAAGAGAAAACCAGAACCTTTGTTACTTAGCACAGGCCTCTGCCACTAAGGCTAAAACACTGGCTGACAACAGCAACAGTTTTGTATCTCCATCCAAATTGGCCGCTGAAGAACTAATTAACCAAGATAGTTCACAGTTTCTGTCGGTGTCTCATGGGTACTGCAGCACTTTCTACAGCTCATGCTGCAGGAAACTCTCTTTCCAGGAGAGCAAGACCTGACACCTTCACCAGAAAGCTCTAGTGCTTGATCTGGGGAGACACATTTGACAGTCGCTGGCAGCAGGACATAGTCTAATTAAAGCCCATCTGCCATGGGTGTCCCTCAAGGTTTTTAGAATGAAGGACCACCTAGCAATGAACACAGGCCCTGCACTTCCCACAGTGGATACACGCCAAACCTTCTTTAGCATTACTGCTACAGAAGTCATTATGTACACACAAATGAAACATCAAACTGAATCCTGACTTGGTCTGGCTTCTTCTCTTTTAGGCTTGAGTGTATTTCATTTAAAGAAAAAGAAGAAAAAAATGCAGGAGTTTTTTCATCTCTTACAGATCTAGCCCTTACAGATTTCTTTAATGCTTCTGACTTTATTAGAATTGCTGCCCAAATTCATTTCAGCCACTGCCTGGGATAACCCTGCACCCCTCTCTGTTACTTTAATGCCCTTCTCTTGGATCTCCCTGCAGTGGAGGCATCAGCCACACCTGGCACTGCATGGCTAAAGGAGCAGCAATAAAAGTCCTGAGCATTATTAGCCTTTGAGTCCTCGTTTGATGGGATTAGCAACCAGAAAACCACAAATGCTACAAGAATTCTCCTGTCAAGAGCGAACACATGTGAGATGTGGCTGCATCTGTAGCATGACCCTGCTGTTGCCTCTCTTTTATGCTGCACCCATTGCTGTGCATCTTGAAACATCTGTGCCTTCCCAGTGACTGATTACCCAGAGACACGCAACAGAGCTCGGTATCTGCGCGAGGCCGGGGACTGAACCCTGAGTTTATTACAGAAGAGAGCTGGAGGGAGCTGCTTGCCAGAGATCCAAACTCTAGCCAACAAGTCCCTCCAGGCTCACTTGGAAAGGTCTTGTAACCTCAGTGCTGTATGCCTGCTGGGCTCAAAATGAAATGCAAACTTGCATGTTACTTGTGGATTTGGATGCGCTATCCAAGGAGAGACAAATCAGGAGCCCAAGCAAGAAGCATATGTTACGAGTCCAGAATAAAGTTTATCAGTCCTTAATGAACTTCATGATAGGGGATTTTCACAGAGCCATTCCTCAGTGTCTTTCTTGCTTTGGTGGTTGAGGGACCTAGTACAACTTGGTTAAATGGTGATGTTTCACTCGCTTACACATGTTGATGAAGTCCTTTATTAAATGTTTTTCAAAATCTGATGGCACATAAAAGCAAAGCTCATTTCTCCAGTAAGTTTTTTCCCAGCCTTCATTTACATAGGAATGGTAAAGTTGCTAAAGAACCATCCAACAAGATTTCTTGACACTGCAGTGACAATCAGGGTATCTCACAGTGCTACACTCGTAGGAAACATTTAATCAGTTCCTGGACTTTCTGTAATCACATGCATGTCATCATCAGAATGAGTCTATACCCACTTCTTGTCCAGCTTCTGAAAACCATGAATTAGCCTAAATGACCATCAATCCTGGTATATTTAGTACAGCTTGTTTGTGCTGATGCTATTTTCAGCTGTGTGTAACACACACCTACTGACTCCTCCAAAGTTAAGCAGTCTAATTATTTCACTGTACAACATATTCACACACCATCTACCATGAAAGGCACATTCCTTTCTGAGCCAAACACTTTCCTTCACAGATGCAACACATCCCTTTACAGTATTTAAGGTCCTGGGGCTCAGATGTGCAGCACAATTAGGCCTGGCTTTCACATGAGTTTAGCAGTTCAAAGTTTGATGTTCCAATAAATGCTGAAACTTGACCTCTCTGAGAACCACCAACACAAACACATGCAGGTACCACAGTCCTTGAAAGTTCTACTTGTTGTGTGTCAGGCAGTGCCATGGATTATTTTGTAGTAAATGTTACACCTGGTCAGAGTAAATGTAGCATCAAACTTCAACACAGCATTTCTTCTCCTGACTTTAGAGCAACACTTCATTCTGACATCTTCCACAAACTCCCTTCCCACCCCTGGGATCTCACTACCTTCAGAATCTCTTATTTAAATCTGTGCATTTAATTATTCCTGCCTCTGTGGCTGTCCTTAATCGAATCTCACTACATGGATTCTTGCCCAACTCTACAATTCAATCAAGATTTAACAGCATTTTAATCCTAGTCTACCACATATTCCCAGTACTGCTCAGCCTCCAATGCATACAGAGGGAGGGCTCTCCATTCCTTACACCAACTTGGACTCACAAGCCATGCTGTGCTAAGCTCAGTCCCTGGTACAACTCCATTTGCCACCTCTGCCCAAACAGGCACAGTCTGAACCCTCACTAAGGACAGCACTGAGTTTCTTTTGAGTGAACTGTGAGATTTGCAGTTACACATTTCTGTACCTTCCCAAATGGAGCTGTAGTAATTCTGCTGCCTTTATCCTCCTAACAGGCTCACATGGAGAGGACAACATTGAAATGCATGGAACATGCTTTTGCCTAGCACTTCATGTTAAATTGAAATTAAACTTTACCAGAAATTATTATTTGGAGGAACACTTTTGGTTCCCTGTTTAAAAACAAGGGATGGAGTAAGAATAAAGTCTAGGATTCAGCCACAAGGGAATTCAATGCTTACCTCTTGCTTTCACCTTGCAGTCTATAAAACATGAAACCAACCTCAAATTTCTCTGGAAAATCCACCTTTGTTCCTACTCTTGGGCTTGCAATCCCAATTCTACCTGCTTTCCAATTCCTTGCAATCCCAATTCCACAAGGCAAGGCATCCCAGGGTAGTTGTAATGGGGATTTAGGTACCCAGTAAATCTCTTCTTCCTGGAGAAAGCTTTGTGTGGATGAGGCTCACATCCTGCCCTTGCATAAACTCTCCTTGTGCTGATGTTTTTGAGCAGCCCACAACTGGAATTAGTTGCTATAGAAAACACAACTGTTACTGTGCCAATCACATTAACTTGTTTAGTGAAAAACCCACGTAAAAAAAAGGGGGGAAAGGCAAGAGTCCCTAAAGTATAAATAGGAATGTGTCCATCTGCTTCACCCCCAAATCTTGGCTCCAGTTCAGCTTGCTACCAATTGCACCACCCAATGTACTCTGTGGCCTCCTTCAACCTCTCACCTTCATCTCACACCCCCTCAGACACATCTTGCCACTCACACAACACAAAAAACTTGCACTGTCAACAGCTTGGCTTAAACTTACTAAAAAACTCTTTGCAAGAGTACCTTGGCCTGTCCATCTGCTCCCTATGGAAAGCTGGTGATGAAGTCTCCCATCTTTAGGATCTTCCTTTATTCTCATATCTTTAAATCTCAGGAGTACAAGATATTTCTCCGTCAGGCACACGAATTGACAACTCATTATTAGATCAGTTCTGCACAGGTCTCTTAGAACTTGTGTGGTGTGTAGTTTGTTCTTGTCTCTCCCCCAGTATTTGACAAGAGAGAAATAAGAGATGGCAGCAGGATTCTGAACACAGAGACACACCTAGGGGTCAAAGTCCTGAAAACCTGGAACTTTGTCCTTCATCTTTCCCTCATCCTCACCAACATTCCCATCTGCACAAGTCTCCACTGCCTGGAGAGTCAGATATCAAAGATAACTAAAAGTAAATAAATTACTGCACTAAAAAGAAATGGCACTCTGCAAATTAGGCCACTCAAGTATTCTCCTGCAAGAAATTGAGTAAGTTCTTCCTCAAGGAACCATCCCATTCAGCACTGTTTGACAGCAACATTAAATCCACACATTTCATAACTAAGCCCTTGAAAAGCAATGGGGAGGGAGCTTTAATTTCGTAAGTGCTCAAAAATTAAACACAAACCAGCTGGTTAAGTGGGTAATAGCCTTGCAAAGTGAGTGAAAGAAAGAGACTCCTCACTGCCACCCCTTCCAACAGCAGGCATTTCATATCAAAGGCCTAAGCCTCATTTCCTATTCCTGATTAAAAAACGCAAATCAGGACAGCAGCAAGGAAACCTGGAAACAGCACCAGCAGGTGGGTTTAGTTCTTTTTCCATTATTATCTGTAATTCACTTGAAAGGCATCAAACTGACTAGTGGACACCAGCTAGAAACTGTTACTCTCATTTAGCTCTTCCCTATGCAAATGGGAGTGTACACTCCAAAAAGCACTAACTGGTATAAACACAGCTCCACCCCTTCTCCACCACCTCTAAGGGAATGTCTGTGGGAAAGAGAGATAGGGTGGAGTTTTTTGGGAGAATGTTTTTCCTGACTTTGGTACTAACTACATTTGCAGGGTTCACAGCATAACATGTCACATGTCCCTTTTTCCAGAGGACACTGCTGTCAGCAACTCCCAAAGTCTCTAACAATGCAAGACTCACGTAGGGGAAAAAAATCAACTCCCTTCTAACAGCCTCAAGCAAATAAAATTTCATCATTGTGAGGATGAATGGGAAACAAGTGATCATTTGGGGGGAAAACAGGAGCTCTGAAGGAACAGCTACATGAGAAAGTAGCATTTAAAAACTCAGGACTGAAGGAGGCAGTAAGCATTATGAAAGAAAATGCCAAGAGGTTGGATGGGCCCTTCAGAGCCCACACCTCCCAAGTTCTATTCTAAGTAATTGAGGAGCTCCCTCAGGTGCAAAACCTTCAATATCTAACTAATCAACCCCTAGAGATGCCTCTGAGCTTTTGCAAGTCTAAAACAAGCACAGAATGGTTTGGGTAGGAAGGGATCTTAAAGTTCATCTCGTTCCACCCCTGCCATGGACAGGGACACCCTCCACCAGCCCAGGTTGCTCCAAGCCCTGTCCAGCCCTACCCAAGGGAAGATTATGTTCAGTCCTGATTAGAAATAAAGCAAATTCTTAGGAAAGTCATTCACTATAAACAGGTGGGTCCTTCACTTGTGAATTAACACATACACAGCAGAAAGCATCCAATGTGTTTGGGAAAGCCAGTAACTTATGAAAATACAAAAGATTCTCTACATACCACAGTAATTTGATGGGAGCTAAAAAATTTGGGACAGTGTAATGGTACAGAATACAGCTTTCCCACTTACGTTAAGATAACATCTGCAGATATTTAGCACTTCAGATATTTTGACATTAGGTGCTCAATAAAATTCTCCCTGTTCAGATTAGAAATGTCCAAAAAAAATGAAACTACTCAGATGCTGGAATGCAGTGTCAAAATATTTGGAAATCTAACAGTAACAGGGATATCTTCTTTTTTTCTTTTTTTTTTCTTTTTTTTTTTTTTTAACTATGTATTGAAAAGGAAGATGAGCATTTAGAAATTGTTCAAGTAGTCACAGAGTGCTGATGCCAGAAAGTGCTCTCAGCAGGCTGTGGATACTTCCAACAGTGACCACACACTCCAGGAACTCCTCAGAAAATTTGATCAATTTAATCAGGGGTGACACACGTTATGCCTGAAGCCAGAGGTTGCTGACTGGTCAGCACTGTGATGGGAGCAGACAGCAAGTGGGTGACACATCACAGGGTGCTTTGGGCAACTTCTGGTGGATCTTATATTGAAGAGGCCACCAGAAGCACGAGCAGGAGGTGGAACACTGGAGCAACAGGAGGCGTATGCTATGGAAGAAAATTCTGGGCTTGGTACTGCCCAACACCTGTGCCCTTCATCACCAACACCAGTACTCAGGAAGCACTTCCACATATCAGCAATTCCATCACGGGTGATTCACATGCTCTTGATTTTTTTTTTTTTTTCATAAAATATTTTTGAAGGTAGCTTTACAGAGATAGTGACCACATTCTACTGCCTGCTTACTAACTGGAAAACTGTTTGTAAATTCACGTTGCTCTTCATAATCTATAACATGTGTTCACATGATTCACTTACTGTATCTAACAAACTTTGGAATAAGAAAATATTTTCAGAAAAGAAATTTGCTGTGTGGAATCAAATGTTGTACTTGGTTTGAAAGGTCTCAAATGAGAACTAAGCCACATGTCCCTAAAGGAATTATGGAACCAGTCTCTAATGGAGAACTACATCCCTGTTAGAGCCAAACTTGAAGGGAAGAAACCTTTACCATGTTTGCAGCACAGAACTGCCCAGCCAGTCAGAGGGCACTAAAAAAACCACCCTGGGGAGAATTTCTCTGCTTACATGGAAGCTTTTGTTTTATGACAGGAGTTGAACCCAGCCACAGTGGGCAAACATCACTGAACCAGGATTCAGCAGGAACAGGCACTGCAAGGGCTCTGACTCCCTTACACTTTCTCAGTTTCTAAGGGAAGACGAAAAAGCTCGGTGGCAACAAAAAGCTCTGCTGAGGAGGGAACTGAGGGACTGGAGAAAAGGAGAACACACAAGCTCAACTCCTGGAGAGAACTGCTGTGATACTGCAGGAAATGTGACTTCATAATCTCTGTGCTGCATTTTCACATCATGGACAGTTCTGTGTTTTAATGGTTCATGGGGAAGAAGAGCAAGGCTTGGAGAAGTGAGGTCCCGTTAACACCACTTTGAATTCCCTTCCCTTCAGAGCACTTCAATGGGCTTTCAAACTTTCAGGTCTCTTGTTTTGATGTCCTTTCTCACAAGCCTCATCAAATTTTGTCTCGTAATTGCATTGGCTTATTTAAGATTTTCCTGGCAGTGTTGTTCTGCATCTCTCCTCCTGGGACCAAGAAATTCTGTAAACCAGCAGTAAAAATGGAAAGGGTTTTTGCACTCTATCATACCAAGAGGAAAGTCCTCATTTTCTTATGCTGCTTTGGAAACTGTAAACACACGGGAATCTAAGAGGTTTGAAAAATATCAGGATGACAAGAAAGATGCAAACAGTAGTTATTAGAAGTAGATCATGACATTCCAAGGACTGAAATGAGGAGGGGGAGATGGTAAAAAAAAAAAAAAAAAAGGAAGTTTTCCAATTAAGACATTACTTGTATAAGGCTGCTCAAATTTCTTATCTTACTTACATTCTTAGGAAAGAAAAAAAAAAAAAAGTAAGCTTGGAATCACAATAGCATCACTTTAGAGGTGCTGAGGTTACTCTGGGAGCTGTTTCTTGCCCAAACAGCTAAGCTATCTACCATCAATCTGCTTCTGGGGTAAATAGGATACTGGCTACTGTCCCAAACCCAAGCAATACAAACAAACAAGGAAGAAAGCTTTGCTATATTTGTAAAGTAAAATAAGACATTGCCTGGCTGAATAGCTCCAGGGCAGTGCTGAGCCCCTGAACTTGCTGGGGACACTCTTCCTCTCCCAAGAGGTTGCACTTGCCTTTGAACTTTCAGCCATATAGGAAAAAAAAAAAAAAAAAAAAAAAAAGCTGAGTTGAAATGTCAGCATCATCCTGGATTCAAATCAATCAGCTTGATGCATGATTGCAACGGCTAAACCACTTCACCCCTGCACTGCCCTCATCCATATGTTCTTTATATCAGCAGGCAGCAGACTGGGTGGCTCAGTGCATTCATTTCCTGTCCTAGGCTTGGGCTCCACTTTAAACAAAACAAAAACCTCCTGAAACTGGAAAATAAAAGTTAGTATCTAGTGACAGTTATATTCACCAGACTTGTTTGCATCAAGTCTTTTTCTCCATCTAAAGAAGTTGCAAGAAACCCTTTGGGAAGACCTGGTACAACTGGTGGTTTTTGACTATCAGCTCAATGAGCAGGTCACAGTTCTACAAAACCAGTAAATGAACTGGAGATCTTTCGAAGACTGGCATATCTTGGACTGAGTAGAAAGCAAGGAAAGGAAAGGGAGAAAGCCCCAGGCAGTGCCAGCTGGAAAAAGGAAACGGGTTACTTTACCTCAGTAAATTAATGGCCTACTGAGAGCAAAACCTCCATCCACCTCTAGAGCTGGGCTTCCTTCAGATAATGCTGCTCTTTATCAGCTTCAATGCAGGAGTTAGATTCCCAAGATAATTTAAATCTCAAAATGTGCAGCTTTCAGTGTAGGTGCCTGTCAGCTGAACTTACCAACTGAGGATGGAGACACTTCAGTGATTGAATTAATTGCATTTAACAGCTTGCTCTAGCAGAGGGGAGATTTCCCATTGAAGGTGTGTTGCAGCTAGCCAGTCTCATCAGGAGTCTGTCATAGTTTGGAGCTAGACACCCAAGAAGTGTGTGATGGGAGAACTGCTGCTTTTGCAAAAAACAAAGCTGACCTGCCATTTGGGAAATCACAAGAAGTTATGGTATCAGAAATAGCTGCAGCCTCTGAATGGCTTCAAATTCTTTGACTTCTTTCCTTGGTTCACCCTTTCCCTGTCCTGCCTTCCCTCATAAAATGCTAAAAGAAATAAATTTTGAAAGGGCAAGGAAGGCTTGATGTAAGGACAGCTAGTAAAAATAAGCTATCCTCCAGATATGCTACAGAGGTTCCCCCAAAGACATTGTTCCAGAGCACCACAAAAAAGGAGCAAATATTGACTCTGCTCCCTGGGGGTTAAAGAAGGAATCCTGATTGATATCATCAGGATGCAAAGACCACCATCAGCCATGCCCATGCACACACAACTCTCAGAACTCTTCTGTGTGCTTAATCAATCTGCTGGCTCAATCCATCCTGCTGAGGGAAACACAACCTGACTGTTCCAACACCCACTGGGGAAGGAAGTGTTTCCCTCCAGTCTCTGGAACCAGGAGATGCTGCAGTGGAAGCTCAGAGCCACTGCAGCTGCCATTCCTTTGGCAGCAGGGGCTGTCAGAGAACAGGAGGATTTGCAACACAGCAAGAAAGCAAGTTAAAAACAGTGCAGGTCCAGGCTGCCTCCAGTCATGCCTACCTAACATCAGCTTCTAAAGCACCAGCTGCACACACAAGTGAAATTAAATATTGAGGAGAAATCTAACTGTCAAAGAAAGATGAAAGCATTTTGAGGCTCTGCCCTTCTAATTCACTGTGGCTTCATCAACTGCACTGTTTTTGCTTTGCTTCAGTTTAGTTTTGTTCCCTTTTGTCTGCTGTTTCCAGGAAGAACTCACGCAGATAAGCATCCCACCCTCTCAGAGGAACCAAGCTTGCAGTAGGGGAGAGCACAGAAAGGAAAGAGTACAAAAAGACTTATCTTAGGTTGCCAAAAACCCTAAAACAGCCTCATTTTAGCCTTTTTTACTTTCATTTCCAAGTGACACTAACATTAAGAATTAACATAAGGAATAAGTAAATATTTCCATTTTAAAATTAACAGCTTGAAGGGCCATGCAGACTGCTAGCACCAGTATTTACACTAAAAGCTAAGTGGCACTACCCTGCTGCACTAGAAAGGAGTCTTTTTTTTATTTTCCTCTTTCATTCAAGGATATGGGACTGTCAGTAGCACCAGATGTTTTAAGGAGAAGAAAAAAAAAAGGTAAAAAGAATCTCACACATGAAAGTAAGGGCTTACTACTGGCTTTCTTCTCACACCCCACAGACCATATCCAAGCCCAAAAGAACAGTTCCACCTTGAAAAGTAACTGTATAAAATTGTCACCTCGTTCCACAGACCTGCTCCTGCGAGATCGCTGCCGGCTTTCTCACACAAGCTTATGTTGGCTTTTTATTTCCACTGAACTCTGCTGAGACAGATCTGGCACTGCAGGATGGAGCTGGAATCTCTCCTTTGCACCAGCAGCACCACTAAGCTGCAATAACTCACACCTGTCCAAACCTACAGGCACGAACAGGCTGCACACAGGGGCTGCTCAGGTCACCAGGCACATCCTCAGCAACCCTGGGAGTGACAGCTCTGCCACCATCCTCAGCTCCCCTGGGAGTGACAGCTCTGCCACCATCATCAGCTCCCCTGGGTGTGACAGCTCTGCCACCACCCTCAGCTCCCCTTTCCCTGTAGGGACAGGTAAAAATCTCAAGCTGCACACACAGCAGCTTCTCTCTCAGGCTCGCTTCTTGTAGCAATTATGTTAAAATGTAAAGCTCTCTCCTGCAGACTGCAATTTTGGGTAGCTTTGCCACTTTGTAAGACCTTTTTTTTCTGGAGCTTCTGGGAAGCTATTGTTTCCTTAGCAGCCTGGAGCCAGCTGCTGTCTGCAGCCATCACTCTTTGGGACTGTAACGAGACAACTTCCTAGTCAGAGATTTGCCTGAATTGTGTGATTGGAATTAAGATATCACAGCACAAAGAAAACGAGTACAAGCAGCAGACTCAGAGATGTTGGCCACCCCTAATGACCCTTCAGCAGCCAGAGATAGGCTGTGTTGACCTGATGCAAATGAACAGAAAACTCCAGGCTTGGTCTGTCTCATTCATAAGCTGTGAACTCTCAAGTCAGGTTCAGCAGATGCCTTACTGCCTAAACCTGAAACTTGGTGTAGAAGCAGGACTTGTTTCAATCCCCCAGAAGGGACGGTTAAAGTACAAAATGTTAGGAAGGAAAATGTGAAACATGCCCTGTTGTGATAAAAAAAAAGGAAAGTACTTTTTCCTTCTGCTCTGGGAAGTGTCCTCTGTTTTCCTCTGTGTGGAGAGAGTTGTGTTTTCACAGGCACTGTGCAATATGAATGTTGCACCAATAAGTCAAGGACCAGGCAGAAAGGGGAACCAGAGGTATTGATTCCAAGCTCTCTGGGAGCACACATTATTTATGTCCAGACCTTAAAGGCATAACATGTTCAGAAGGAGCCATCCAGGCACCAGCTTTTATTGGACACAGCAACTGATGGTGATAACAGGGACCGGGAGAAGATAACACATGAAAAGGAGAAAGCACATTTTCTGAACACAACAGGGATGCCAAGCATGAGCACATCTCTAAACAGGTCATCCCTGATTCCCTTTTCTTTATTTCTCTCCCCCTTCAGGTCTGTTTGCAGGCATTCAGAATGATCTGTTTTCCAGGACCACCTTCCAGAGCTTGTGTGTGACAATCAGATAAGAACAGGGGGTGAAGGGAAGAGGTGATTTGTTCCTGTGTTTAAGAGGTGTAGGGCATGTTAAGAAACACCCCAGCTCAAGGCAGACAGTCCATCCTTGCTGCTCCAGAAGGACAGAGGCATTGCTGGATAACTCACCTTCCTCACAGTTGCTCCCTGTGAAGCCAGGACAGCACCTCCACTCCAGCGTGGTCACAGTTCTGTAGGACATTTTGTACGTGGGCCTGATGAGAGTCCTGTAACTAACACAAACAAGGAGTCAGCAGAATGCAGTGACCTGCTCGAGGACAGTGCTGCTGCTAATGCACAGCTCATCTTGCCACCTGGATATATCCCAGAGCACCCAGCCAACCCCAGCTACAGATAAAGGGGTCAACAAAATATCAGTAAGGGTTTATTAGACCATGGATCTGGTTCAACAGGTTTTCTTTTCCTCTTTAAACCCTCACACTCTATTGGCTCTTTCCTACACCCCTCCTCCCACAGGTACCATCAGCAGCCTTGTGGAGATCTCACCACTACAAAGTCCTGCATGTAGCAGGGGTGATGACTTGTTTCCCACACTCTCCCTTCCTGTGGACTTCTGTGACATTGAAGAGAGGCTGGCAATAGCCCTTCCTCACTCAGCAGTAAGTTTCCCACCTCCCAGGTGCCTTCCCTTTTCCCAACACTCAGACCTGGGATGTACCAACACATCAACATGACAGCTACATCAGTAGCTACATCAGTGACCTTCAGAGCTCTTTTCCCAGCTGTCTGACATGTGCCTCAATTCACCCCACATCTGAAATAGGGTCACACCCTTGTGGACCCTTGCAGGACAGGTTTGTGAGCTCTGTGAGCAGCACAGCATCCCCGGGGTCCCAATTACAGCACAAGCACTGCCATACCCCTCTGGGAGCTGGAGGGTGACCTGCAGACACAGCAGGGCTGTGCAAGGCACCACTCATTCTGAAGTCAACACACAAAACAATCAGTTGCATAAGTGACAACTTTTCCTTTAAAACAGCAGCTCATCAAAGCTGGCAACTCAGAGTTTTCCCAGTATACAGCCAAACAAGTCACTGCTGCTATTCATGAAGCTAAAAGCAAACACAGAAGTTGTACTCCACAAACTCCCCTCGAAATTCCTACCCTTATTTAACAGCCAAAAGAATTTGGCACACACAGGGAGAGTCTGAAGCTTTGGGATTACAGTGTTGCAGGCTGCAGCTTATGCTTGTCTCTCCAAGCCAGGCAGACACAAGCCCTGAGCACCCTGTCCCTGGGGAAGAGGCTCCTCCTGCTGAGAGCCAGCAGGACACAGAGCACTGCCCCAGGCTCAGCTGGGCACAGGGGAAAAACAGAGCTGGAGGCTGCATGAATCTCACCCAAAACTGCTCCAAGGGGAAGCAGGTGTACACCCAGGGTAGCAGTGCAGTGACTGGTAGCTACCCCAAAGAGCAGTAACAAAGGCTTGCCAGGAGATGCTGCCCAGGGGTACCTTGGAAAGAAGGGAGCAGCTCAGTCGTGGTGAGCAGAGTCCTTGGGAAGATGATTTCTCAGGAAACTGTTTGCTGATGATTTGTGCCAGCTGCCAAACACAGAAACTAAGTTCTCCTATGGCCACTGGAGGGGGGCGCTGCATGAGATTCCTCCTGAGCATGGGGCTGCCTGCTCTGGGAATACCCTCACCCAGAAACAGGAGAGCAGCACTGCCTCCTGAGAACATGATGTCCTCACCCCTGGAGCTGCCAAAAAGCACATCAGCCACTGCTAATACCCACAGCTGTGATCCAGGCACCTGTCTGGTATGGGGTGGGCAGAGCCAGCTCATCCCACCTATTTCTTTGCATCCAGTTCAGGAGCCCACAGTCATGTGTGAGTTTGAGGACTTGGAGCACGCTGATGTAAGTAGACCTTCAGTGCTTTTTCACAGAGACCTAAGGCACAAAGGCTTTAAGTGTCTTGCTGAGGGTCTCTCAGAATAGCTCTGGCAAGGCCCAGGGATTGAACCCAGGTCTCCCAACTCCCAGTGCTGGCCCTGGACTCCGGACACGTTTGCACACGTAAGCCCCGAACCATCAGTCAGAAGTTCATGACTTTGTCACTAACACCACAGCTGGATTTGACCTTCAGATGAAAGTCTCCAGCCTTGTTACCAGTGGCCAGAGCCAGCGTGTCTCCAACCACACCGTGATTTTAAAACCATGTTTCTGCCAACACCAAGATGTTAAAACTCTTTCAAACTTCATTATGAAGTGTGGAGAGTGGCTTGAGCCAGACTGGAATCTTGGCAGCAGTTCTGTGTCAGGGAAGTAGCTCTGGTTTAATCCTCAAATGAGGGAGGACTTCTCAGGGCATGACAAGCATGGAGCTCAGCTGTCACAGTCTACCACCCACCCTGAACTCCCTGGAAGAATCCTGACAGAAGAGTGCAGCTCTGTTCAGCATTGTGCACTCAGGCATCTGAAGCGGGCCCAGCTTGCAAGGCCAGTTTGTTCTGAAGTTGCTCCATTCTTCATGGCATCATTTTCCCTCGATTTTGTGACATGGCACCAAGGTTTGCTGTGACCTGTGGCATCACATTGTGCAGATTTCTGACTGCTCTTCCAGGAGGGGAGCAAAGAAAGCACCTTTAGCAGAGCATCACCACCATCTGACACTTGTAGCGTTGCAACTGAAGGAGACGAAAAAAAAAATATATGGAAAAGGAGAGGGAAAGAAAATACTTGCTAAAGATCAGAAGCCCCTGAATGACAATGTGTGGAAAACACAAGAGGCAAAAAAAATGGTTGGTAGCAAAATAGGGAAGTCTTTCCCTTGGATGTCACTCAAGCCTCAAACACTAGCACAGAAATCTGCCAAAGCAGAGGGGAAGAGGTTTGGAGGAGCCACAACCTTCACTGCTCTGCTCCTCAGGGAGCCAAAGGATGTGCTCAGCACACACACAGCTCCCTCCAGCAGAACTCCAAGCACTTTATGGAGAAGCAAACTACCAGGATCTGCCACTCCACTGCAAGCGTCAGGAGTCATTTCCAGGGATTTTGCTGAGGCTTCACAACAATATCCCAGGGAAGAGCCCAGACAGTTCAACCAGCAGCCACTGCTGTTCCTTGATCAGAGCCAACACATGGCTGTCCTTGGAGCTGCCTGATCCCTGTAGGATGAGCTACACGAGCTTGCCCACATACAATTATCATTTGGGAAATAGCATCTCTTGCTTGTGGCTGCCAGAAGTGACTGCCAAGGAAGTGGTAATTTGGGGAAGGAGCATGAGCTGACTGATGAACTGACTTAGCTTTCATGTTTTCCAGGTTCTGTGCTGCCCAGGGGGGGTGCAGCTCTGAGCTTCACATTCAGTGTCACTCAGCTCTTCACAGAGCAGGGACACAAAACAAATCCTGTTCCTGCTGCAAAGGACAACTCTGAGGCCCAAAAGCACAAATAAGGGTGGCTGAAGGGAGGAACAAGAAGGATGGGACCTCACAACCGGAAGCTCTAATTGGACAATTATTTTAAAACCATTATTATTGGACAAAATGCAAATGGGACCAAAACTGATCAAAGTGTGAGACCTCGTGACCATTTGTCCATTTTGTGACCATTTTAAGTCCACCTTGGGTGTAGCCCTGGTCAGGCCCTGTCTTGCCCAAGGTATATCCTAAAGGCCTTTCAATAAATATCTACTTTATTCTCCAGCTCTGCCCAGTTTCTGTTGCAGGTCAGCCTTCCCAAGGCATCAGGGGTACAAAGGCATAAGTACTGGAGAGGTCAGGACACACCAAGGGGTGGCAGACAACAAGTCTCACCCCTCAGCACACAAGGACGTGTCCCCCCTTGCTTTCAAGGAAGTGTCACTGAACACAACAGGCTGACAGGACACAAGAAAGGGGAAGTGTCACATTCCTGGATGAAAGCCTCAAAAATCAGGTCAAAAGAGACAGGTGTGATCTCTGCCATGACCCAAGCAGGACAGCCTGTCACACACAGGAAATACCTTCACCCCTTCTGGATTTCCCCTGCCCTTTGACACTCAAAAACAAAGCTGTTTGTGCACAAAGCCCACATGAGAGGGAAGGCGTGAAGCTCCTTTCCACATCACAAGAGAAGGTTTTGTTACTCTGATTCATTCAGCTGTCACAGTTTGTGCCCAAGGAGACCTCAGTGACCCTCAAAGGCTTCTATTCATTTTTGTTCCAGCCCCAGGTTGAAAGTTTCACCATCGCTTACTGATGGGTTTCAGGATCACAAGATGAAGGAACTTGCCTTTTTGACTGGCAAAGAAAGAATCCAGAAACCAAGGATATAGGAATAATATCTATATTATGTGCTCCAAGCTGTGTTTTGCCTGCTTCTCTCATGGCACTGAAGTCAGGTATCAACCCAGTGGGTCCAACCACACACACAGAACTGCCAGATTGTCTCCCAGGGACCCTCATCTTCATTACAACAAGTGCATCACAAGGCATTCAGAACAAAGCTTGTGGTAGTTATTTTAATTCTTGGTACCAGTGCCCTGATTTACAGACATGCCAAAACCCTGCAACTCCCCACAGAAAATCAGAGTGTTTTGAAATCAGATTTCCAATCCATCTCAATAAATAACCACATCTCAAAGCACTTGGAAAGAAGGGAGTTTAAGGGCTCAGAGAACCTATCAAATATGCATTTGGTTCCCAACAGCACCACACCCACACAGACCATCATAACCATCCTCTTAAAGCCTACCAGACACTGAATACACCAGCCAGCTCCTCTGTGGGACACAGACAGGACAACTTCACCTCAAACCAGTGCCACAGCTGCTGCAGGGACAAGAGGCACCTTTGCCATCATATCTGCACTCTCAGGCACGGCAGAGACCATCACTGTGAATCAGACCTGTGCTCTTGTTTCCTGCAGCCCCAGCTCTTCCAGCTTCCCCACCACAAACACAGTAGTTCCCCAGGGAACAACGTAAGCAGAGGAGTTTCAAATGTGCTCCTGCAGACACCAGATTAAAAAAAAACAAAACAACCAGCCTGAAGCTGCAGGAGTGTTGGAGCTCATTGTGTCTTTTGCCTTTGCCAGTGGGGAGGAGAAGGCTCTGTTTAGCTCTGAACACATCTGGTTCAAACAACTTAGCAAAAGACTAAACCCAGGAAACAAACTTCTCTACCTGCCATGCCCTGCTGTCCACAGCTATAATTGACAGTCCCTCAGTCCCAAGAAAAAAGGCCAAGGACACACGGACAGATGTTTCTATGCCACCTCAGAGTAATCATCAGCTCCTGTCTTTATTAACAATCAGATGTCAGTGCTATTGCAGAACAGCACTGCAGCAGGGAGGAGGAGTGCTCAGAGAATGTCTGGGCAAGATCAAAAGGCCTCAATCAGCAGCCTGAGCACAACCCTGAAACAGGTGACCCTCCACCTGTGCCCAGCCAGCACCACACAGCCATTGTTCAGAGCTGAGAATGCCCCTTTGTGCTGCAGCTCTAACCCTGCACACCCAGAGCTCTGTCTGTCTGTCCTGTTTGTAGGAGCACTGTTCATCCTGCATTTATATCCCATGTGTGCTTCCGAGAGCAGATGCCTTTTTCCAAGCACATTTCTCCCCAAGATGTGGAGTTGTAAGGGAATTAAACACATAAAAGAATTTATGTGTAACAGGACTTCAAATAGCAATCCTAATGCACTGGAATAAGCTCTGGGATTTATTATTCAATTGACTGGAAAGCAAGAAAGAGAGGATTTCCCTGTGGCATTACCAGTTCTGAAACTGAAGGGAAACATCATCTACAGGCCAATCTCCTGGGTGACAGATCCCCAACTTCTCCTACTGACCCTGTAGCAACAAAGTTTTCAAAAGCACAGAAGACCAAATTGGATGAGCCTGCAGAATTCCTTCTTTGTTATTCTACCAACTAGCTTGTAAAATCCCTCCGGGAGCAGTAATGTGTTCAATTTAAATGAAAAGAAAAAAAAAAAAAAAAAAAAAAAAACACCCCAGCATTCAAAAACACCAAACAAGAATGATCCATGCAAGATGTGTAGCCTGCTTACATTAAATACAGAGCATTTGTGATAAGCCAAACAAGCTACAATACTAAAATAAAAAAGCCAGGCAGTGACAGGCAGCTGGAAAGGGCATCACAGCCCAGATTTGCTGTGTTGCAAGAACACTCTTCCTTCCATCTCTCCCACCTCTGAGTGAAGTTTAAAGCCAACAGATGAATAACTTAATGTTTGGAGTTTCAATGACTCTTATCAAAGTAAGAGACAAGGTAAACCCATCCCTGCACAAGCCAGCTGTGGGTTTTTCCTGGAAAATCTTCAAAGTCTCTGAAGGCAGAAAATGCTGCAGAGACAGGAGACTCAAAAGCTAAAGTGAGACAGCTCTGTGACCATGGAGTACAGCAAAGCAGAGCAGGATAAAAGCTCATGCAGCCTTTCTGGGAGCATTCATTTTCAAGGATGGGACAAGTAGGAGAAGAGCTGGAATATCCCACCACAAACGAAGAACATTTCCAGAGATGAGATGGGGATTTTCACAGCAACAACTGAAGCAGAAAGTGTTTGTCTTCTGAAGGCTGTAACAGCCCATGATCTGCCAAGGCCACTCACCCCATCCATTTACCTCCCAAGACACTACTGACCACAATAGTCATACACAAATATTCTAATCAAAAGTAGGCTGATTTTGGCCAACTAGAGTGCAGCAAGAGGTGCCCTATTGTGTCATAAAACAGTGAGACAAAAGCAGCACTGTTCTCATCTTACAGCTGAGGTAGCATTGCTGGTCTGAAGGCACAGGAGGTCACAAAAGCTCCAGCAACTGAATGTAGGTCTCAAATCCTTGCCTGGCTTTCAAGACCACCCCTCTCAGTGAGCCTTGAGGAGTGCAGTGTCCCAAGCAGGGCAGGACTGGTCATCACCCTGCAGCAAAAGGGTTGCTGACGAGCAGGGTTCCAATTTGGCTTTACTGGGAGCTGGGTACGACCATCCAGGCAGTAGAGAACCAGAGACTGGGTTGCCATTGAAAGCCCAAGGTAGGGATTTAGCCAGCCAGACAAATGGCACCTGAGTTTGAAGCAGCCCAGGAGGCACAGCCTGTGACACACAGGAGCACAAATGGAGAGAGTTCAACAGCAGATCTGCTGGGGGAAGTCCCCCAGCCAAGACTGCTCCAGAGCAACTCAGCACCCAAGCTAAATAAAGAGCCTGGCGTGGAGGGCAAGGACAGAGCAGCTCATCCCAGCCAAGATGATGACACCCCTGCTAAAGCAGCTCCAATTGAATAGACAGCGAGGACATCTCACAGCCAGGGCTACAAGGCTGGGGATCTCACAGATCCTCCTCTGGCAAGGGCTGAGCTGCAGTGTGTGCAGGAAAGGGAAAGAAACCCTACAGGAATGAATGGGAAACAGGAAAGGGATTAAATCCTTGTCTGGCCCCACCGATGTCTGCTCGTCAGCGGAGTCTCTGCAGCAGAGAGCCCCTCTCAGCTGTCACCACCAGTCTGAGAGATGCCTTTCTCCTTGGCTGACATCCCTTTTGCTAGTGAGCAGCCTGATAACGGGTGCTGGCAGAATGAAAACTCTCCCAGATATGGCTGACTCCCTGTAAACAAGGAGATGAAAACAGTTTGTTTCAAATCACAGCTGGGAGAAACACAATAAAGCCAAAACAGTGCCAGTGGCTTACTGATATTTTGCATTGCTTACAGTCACACAGAACACTCTGTGCTCTTCAGTTCAATCTCAGGCACCACAAATCTCCCTAGAGAATAACAGGAGAAGGCCAAAAGACACTTCAAATTTATTTTTTTAGCAAAAGAAAGGCAGATATATTTATATTACCTCAACAACCTCATGGATATAGAGAGCAAGAACACTACCAGACCTGGAACAAGCCTGACCTTGCCTGAAGCTAGACTTCCAGATATCCCAAAAAGAGAAGCTGGTACAGACAAGGTAAGGAGGAAACAGATGCAAGTAGGGCATCCAAGCTGAATTTTGTGCTCTGCTTGTCTTCTGCAGGGATTTTCAGAGACTTCCCAAAGGAAATTGTACAGCTTGGTGGCTGATAAACAGTTGCAAGCCCCTTTGAAGCCAGTTTCTTAACAGGAAAGGCACCACACTGCCTTGTGACTTTGGGAATTGTTTTTCTTGTTTCTATCCTTTATACACAAGGAGTTTTCATCTGAAAACAGGAGATGGGGTTTACCTGAATTAGGAGAGAGATTGGTGTTTCCTAAAAAGACAACACTCATTTTGGTAAAAGAGGAGGGAAAAGTTTTTTGTTTGTTTGTTTGTTTGTGTGTTTTTTGGTTTTTTTTTGTTTTTGTTTTGTTTTTGTTTTTAAAAAGTAGTTTTAGAACTTCAGCTTGACTCCAAGTAAAAAGAAAGCCACTTCAGGCATCCCTATGGGCTGGCAACAAATGCTGCCAGGCTGCTGTGTGCTCAGAAAACAACAACTCAACCACACAACCTGGCTCAGGGTACCAAGCATTGTCCACAGCAGTCACAAGCCACAAGATCCTTCCCTTTCAGCAGCTGCTTTTCATTCTCTTATCAAAGTCAGGCTCATTGCAGAAAACAAAGATGTCTTGGCTGGGGATAAGTTATCCAACAGCCCATTCAGCTCTCAGGATCTCAGAGGATCTACCTTTGTTGTTGCTCTTTCTTGGGGCTCTCCCTTTCAGACAGTGGCAGTAGGGGGAATTATCAAGGACCTGTTTTACCTCTGATGATAAGCAGATGAGTTCCAGCATTTTGTCAGCAGCTTTCTGAGAGGTCCTTGGGAAAGAGGTGCAGGGTCTTTCTCTACTTTATGCAAGAATGCCATACAATGTGTGGCTAGAGGACAGACATTATGGAAGGGCTCCATCCTCTTGACCTGCACTTCCTCCCAGCTCAAAGGGAACAGAGCACTGATGTCCTCCCATCTCTTCTGGAAGGTTTCTCATAGTGATCATCTTCCAAAAATGCAGGTCCTGTTAGGCTGAGCTTTCACCAGCTGAGATCTTGAATATTTAATAACCCCAGCTTCTTCCCATGTTACTTTCACACAGAAAGAAAAATTGAGATGTCTGCTGCTGTTCTGCATTGTCTCCAAACAATTGGACTCATCAGACAAACAAACCAAACTACATTTGAAACTGAAAATGTTCCATGAACAATGTCACAACAGCACACACTTCTCCTAAAGTCTCTGGGTTAATGTAAGACTCAATGGCATCAATCAACTGCAGGGGCCCACAAAAAGAATTTTTACTAATAACATGATCAAATGTTTGGTTCTTATGAAATTCCAGTTGTGTTAACAATGAAAAATAAGTAAGATTTTTGGCAAGTTTAGGAGACAAGGTGAAAGCTCACAAGTTTCTAATGACAATTATGTGCCTAAAAAGCCTGGGAAATTAAAAAGCTTCAACAGAAGTTTGGCCATGACAGTTTAAAATATGAAGTGTTTCAACCACAGCCTTGCATAAAGACCAAAGAGACACTAAAGCAGATATATTACAAGTGAAAAAAACTGAGACTGACCACTGGCCAAGTGGAAACTGGAGAACCAACAATGGGAACAGCCCCATGCAAGATGTGAATTCTAAATGATGTGTCACACCAACAGGGAGGTGGATCTCAGCCTGCAGTCACCTTCTGGCCAGGTTATCAACTACAGGAGGACCTCATCCACTGCCCTGGAGGTGAATTGGTAACAATAACAATAAAATGACTGAGCTCTGTGAGCTAAGTTATGGCTTTTCTACTTGGGAAATTGTTTTAGAAGCTAGGTGCAAATTTAGAGCACAATGGCTTTTTTGCCCCAATTCCCAGATGGGTGGATAACACTATTCTGCACTGAGAATGCCTTTCAGAGAAGGCAAAGCACAACAATGCAAAGACATTTTACTGAAAGGTGGTAGCTGGGGACAGCTATTTCACACTTTTTTTTTTCCTTCTTACATGTAGGTTCCAAGACTATAAATGATGGAAAGGCAAAGCAGGCTCAGGGCAAGGTTTTGACACATAGCTGTTTCTTGGCTTTGTTTCTTGCCTGAGGAGAGGACATTCTGTTTTGACGTGTCTTTAAAGGGTACTGAAATCCAGGAAGTCTAAAGAAATTCCACCCTGAAAGA
Organism: Phylloscopus trochilus trochilus; assembly: GCA_016584745.2. NCBI lineage: Eukaryota > Metazoa > Chordata > Aves > Passeriformes > Phylloscopidae > Phylloscopus > Phylloscopus trochilus. The sequence continues at coordinate 7,114,286 of WQNJ02000022.1, forward strand.
TACAGGGCATATTACCTTTGTCCCTCTTTGCCTATAAGGGATTTGATCACAGTGTATGTGATCAGCATCACCAGTACAGCCCTTACTACAGGGCTTGATACCAGCAAGTCACACAGAACCATTGATCCAGCACCCTGCTGCCCTGTACAGTCACACTGAGCTCTCATGCCTGACCAGCAGCAGCCTCCTGTGTGGAGAAGCACAAACTGGCACTACAGCCTGAGCTAAACTGCTTCACATAACTTGTCCTAATACTGATGTCTTTAAATTGAACTATCTATCTGTCCCCAGACTGAATTCTCTTCCCTTTTGTAAATGTAACTGATGTTGTCACATAACTTACACAGTAGAAGTTGCTTAATGAAAAAAAGAACTTTATGGTTCAAGCATCTTGTGTAAGATTGTATCACCCAAATAAATAGGCATTAGGTGGGTGGAGAATGTTTATTAGACAGGTGGGTTCATGTAAACTTTCCTGTATAAAATACGTAATATTTTACCCCTCAGTGTGTTTGATTTGTGGGAACCACCACCTTGCACAGAATAAACAATGTCTCCTTTCTAAATTAGACCCTGTCTGTGTTTAGAGAGCTCCTAAGGTTGGAAACAATACTCCAGTTACCTTCACCTGGGATTACCCTGCAGTGTTTGTCTTCTGAAGTGGATATTCCATAGATATTCCCTGGATATTCCATAGATATTCCCTGGATATTCCATAGATATTCCATAGATATTCCCTGGATAGTCCATGGATAGCCCATGGATATTCCATAGAGAGTCCATGGATAGCCCATGGATATTCCATAGAGAGTCCATGGATAGTCCATGGATATTCCACAGAGAGTCCTTGGATAGTCCATGGATAGTCCATGGATATTCCACAGAGAGTCCCTGGATAGTCCATGGATAGTCCATGGATATTCCATAGATATTCCATAGAAAGTCCCTGGATAGTCCATGGACATTGACTATATCTGACCCCAAAGCAGGACATCCCAGCTGACCCTCTGATCTCAGCCCTCTCTGCAGCACTCACCAGCCACCCAGCCAAAGGGAAAGGGCAGGAAGATTTGGGCAACATGAGACATGAAGATTTTTACCTCACTAAGTTGGCACAAGGTCCTGGCCACCGGCAGCTCTGATAAACTCTCTGGATCACCGTTTCTGACCCGTTCTGCACCTGGCAGGAGACTGTCCTTGTGACCGTGTAGTGGCACCAGTGCCTGCAGAGAGAAAGGACACATGTTAGTCAGCCCCAGTGAGACAGCCAGTGGACCAACACAGCCCAGACTGCAGGAAAAACAGACCAAGAATCTGGGGGTGGGGTGGTTGTTTCTGCCAGCCACAGTCAGGCTGACTTGCAGTCTTCACTTCTCACCCCACCCTCTCCTTCCACCAGCTGCAGAAAGATTCCCAGCTCCTGCCAACCTGAGCCACAGTTCCAGTAATGTATCTTGCTTGGTTGTCAAGAGGCCAGAGTTTTACAGTGCATGATTTAGTTCTGTGACTTATCAGAAACAATAGAACTTGAGAAAAAAAAAAAAAAAAGAATAAAAAAAAGAAAGAAAGAAAGAAGTGTGCTTGTTATGGTATCATTCTCCAGTAGAGTTGAAAAATTCTGCTTTTTGGTGTGGTGGAGTTCTCTGTCAGCAGGGCTCGAACAAGCTGGGTGTTGAACAAGCCCTGTTGTTGTTGTCCTGCTGACGTTACTGCCTAAAAATGAGCAAGGGAAAATGCAGGGGAAGGAGGGACACTGTCTCAAGAGGGACAGACCCCTCACTGCAAGGGGTGTCAGACAGAAGGAACTGCAGTGTCAGCACAGGGAATTCAGACCTAGAGACCCTTCAGGGACCTTCTCTGGAAAAAAAAAAAAAAAAAAAGTTTTAGGTTCTAGTGACATCCTTGAGGGGGTACAAAAAAGGACACTTTCATTTTCCCCGGCTGCAAGCATTGCTCATCTTTGTTACATACTGGTTCACGTTTCTGTGAATATTTTGGTGTGGAATGTTTTGTGATGCTTCTGTACATCAGTGTAGTTAACAGGTTTGCGAATCACTTTCCTACTGACTGGGGATCAGAACTGGGGTCACTGTGGGACATGGAGATGCCAGCTTGTGCTCCAAAACACACCCAGTGCTTGTGTAAGCACTCCCTGCTGAACCATAGCCAGAGTCCTGGCTCCTCATCTATCTTAAGGCAAGAGCCCTCAATAGAGCTGGTCTCTTCAAGCACCACAGTGACTCCCCAACCTTGCACATCAAAAATCAAAGTGGAAATGCACCCACACATCCTCTCCTCCTTCCCTAAGCCACCTCCTCTATGTCAGTTTGATCTCCCCAGAACATGCCATTTACAGCATTTGTTGCTTTTTTCCCCCTTTTGGCATTCCCCTCCCATCTCCACAGGAATCCCTGCTCTCTGGATAGCTCCCATTTTCATGAATAGGAGGCACACATGCCAGGACCACATGGGGCCAGCGGGCCGCTTGCTGACCCTTGGGCTACAGCCGGCCGGGAAGGCTGGGACACCCAGGGAGGGCTGGCCCTGTGCCCAGTGCCACCAGCCCAGCAGCAGTGACAAGGCTCAGCCGTGCAGCTTTCCCTGAGACACTGCTCCTGATGACCAGAAACACCCCCTGTGGCTCCTGGTCAGGGAGCGTGGCCTGTGGGCACAGCTGAGCGGAGCCCAGGTGGGCAGGGAGGGCTCACAGAACCACTGAGCTCAGATTTGTCAGGGATCTGTGCTGTAGAAATAGGGATGGGGCACTCAAGAGTACCCAAAGGTCTCCACTGACATCTGCAGTGTCAAAACAATGGGCAAAGATAAAGTTAATGAAGCTTCAGATCACACGATAGCATCAGATCCTTTAATGGGCTCAGCACAACTTCCACACCAAGTTTAGGGAGCAGAACCAGAAGAAACAACAGGAGCTAAAGGCTGAAATTGTGATGATTCAAAGTAAAATTTTCTTTTACGTTTCACTTGCACACTTGGTGCAATCAGCCATTTGCTCTCTCCAAGCCTTAGGAGTGGGGCTTGTCTAGACAGGGGTAGTATCTCCTTGTGCCATGGGAACAGCCAGTTGAGCATGGCAGGAAAAGCAGCCAGGAGAAAGGGTGAGAATGAGAGGGGTTGGGAAAAATCACAGCCCTGCATTATTTACCTTGATCATGTTTTTAGCCCAGTGCTTCCAGCCATAGGGAGGACAGCAGTTAGTTGTGCATGAGCCTCAGAGCAAAAGCATTTCGTGTCAGGTAAAACAACCTGCACAGGCAGGTTGATTTGTGGGAACCTCCACCTTGGTTGGAGAATGGCAGAAGGATGTGTCCTGAATTCATGGACAACAAAACTTCTCATTAAGATGTGGAGGGAAGGAATTGCCCCCACAGCAGGGGAGGAAGGAAGCAGCAGTATCCACACCAGCAGCATGTAAAAGAGCATGAAGGGACATAAATACTAGAAGCAAATTCAGAACAGTTGCTGAACATATTAAATCAGAGTATAATTATCAAGGACTTGAGTGCCTCCCCTCACACTGACATCATTTGTCTTGTCAATGAAATCCAAATAAATATTTAATTACACATGTTATGTTTTAACTGCTATGTGTGTCTCTCTGGCCTTCTCCCAGAGTCAGCTGGGAAGAAGGGCTGTTTACAGGGTACATGGATTACCCTACACTGATCATTTCACACTAATATTGATTTTGCTGGGCTTAGGAGACAGCTCATCCCACTTTCCTGGGTACACACACGGTACTTTTGTGTCAGGTGGGAAAAAAATGTGATGATTCCAAGTTCTGCACTTTGAAAAAACCTTCACATCTGATGCTGAAATTAGACAGCTTCATATTCTTGAAGGAAAATGAGGTGAATGAAGGCAAACACCACCACACAGCCTAGAAGAGAAAGGCAGGTGACAGGGGCAGACTCTGGAACTGCCCAGAGGGAATTTGGCAGCCAGTCTGTTCTTGTTAATGGCAGCTCAAATTTGCATCTCCTAAGGAGAGAATGGAAACTAATCATTACCCTCTTTAGACTTCCCTTGCACAGACACGAATTTAATGTCATCTTGCTCCTTCAAGGATTATTTTCAACCAGTTTGGGAGTCTGGCACTTCATATGTGGCTCTGGAGGTGGCACTGTGCAGGCTGCCTACATCAAAAAACTTCAAGAAAGGTTGATTATTCTCAGATACACACAAGGCTGAATCTGCCAGGGCTTCTTTTCAGTGGGTGCTGCTGCAAAGCATAGATTTTCTTTCCAAACAAGCCCCAAACTGCTGTTACCTGAGTAGGTCTCACATTTGTAACAGCTTATTCTAAGGACCAAGTAGAGCAGGTACACAGACAGCGCCTTGTGCAGCAGCTGAAGATAAAAGCTGCTCCCATTCTACAGCACATCGGGGTGGAAAAAAACCCAACACCTTCCCGGGTTCATTTCTTCACATGACCTGCTCAGGGACCTGTTATAAAATCACTGCAGGAAGTGAGAAGCTTCCCCGAGGCTCTCCATGCATTGCTCTCCTTGCCTGGCTCAACAGGACTGACAGCTCATGGCAGAGTAACAGAGCCTTCACTCAATCCACGGACAACCTTTCACCTTCCTGAGCAGGAGCACAGAGAGCACTGACAGTGATACAGGACCGTGCTTATCACCTCATCTCTAAAGCAGAAACACCAGTGTGGGCATTAAAAAAAAAAAAAAAAAAGAAAAGGCAGACCCCAAAGATACTCAGCTAATCAAATGTGAACACAGATTTCCTCAACTTCTCTCTTTACCAACAGAAGACAGAGTTCAGTTACAAAGGTACCCACAGCCAGGAGTGTTATGTACATCACACTCTTGGCTTCCCAGAAATATCATAATTTTCCTCCAAATACAACTTTTAGGGTGTTTTTACTGTGGCACACAAGTAGGTGAGACAGAAACAGGAAGGCAGCTGGTCAAGGATGCATTAGGACATACAGCTTGGAACTCTCTGCAGATAAAATAGCACAGTGATTACAAAAAAAAGAAGACAGACAGACAAAACCATCCCAAGACTTCTCTTTGCAAGCCAAAAGTCAGCAAGAACAGCCTCCAGAATGCAAGCAGGCTTCAGACAACGTGACGAAAGGCCCCATCATGGCTTACAGAGATTATAAATGACCCTTTATATTATATACAGATGCTAGGAAGGAAGGTTTAGGACTTTTACTGGCATGCATCCAGGATGGCAGAGAATATATTGCTGCTTATTCAAAAAGAATATTCCAACCAAGCAAACAAAATGATCCAAGCAGCAGCTCCTTTAGGATCTCATGCATGCTCATCATCAGCACATTTAGCTGATGTTCTGCAGCATCCCATGGAACTGGTCCTTTCTCAGAGAGAGGAGTTTCACTTGGTCCATTTCCTCCAGCTGTTTCCAAAGAAACACCCCCTCCTCTCACACCCTATTTAATTCTTGGAAGACTTTCACAGACAACAGAGGATCTGTAGATCATGGCCAGCAAGCTGCTGATTTAGACAGTTTCTTTCTGGGGCTATAGACCGAGATCTCACGTCTTGATCACAGCTGACAACGTGTTTTTCCAGAGGGAATAGGGGTGTTGATGCCAGCAGATATCTACTCATATTCACAGGGTAGATTCAGGATGTTACTGTGGACCCTTCAGGCTAAATGGAACAACAAAATCAAGAGTTTGCTTCCATTTGGAGATACCCTGCAAACTCCTACTTGGAGCAGATGCTGAGAGGTGCCTGCTCTCTGCTGACTCAGCAAAAGCAGTGGTGGCTTTGGGCACCTGGACACTGGAGGATTCAAGAAATCCTCACCTTCCAGAGCACATGGGGAACAGCCTGAGAGGGTCTCACAGGGCATCCAGGCTTACACAGAAAGCCAGAGGTGCAGTTGGCTTCCACAGGCAGACACCAGAGACAAAGCCATACCTGCACCCCACTGACTTTCTGAACCTCCTGCACCCTCAGCAGAAGTATATTTGGACTCACAGTTTACCGCTGGAGATTCTGGATGTTTTTACATCCAACAGTGAGAGAGAAAAGGGACTGCAGAGGGTGGAGAAGTGTAAGGTAACATATAACCCAGCTAAAATACTGTAGGTTCCAGAAGAGCCACACACTCACATATCAAAGCTTAATTGCTGGATAGCACAAGTTCCCAGCCATTTCATGGACGGGAAGACACTGACAGGAAACTTCATATTCCCTCCCTTCTCACCACTGGGATTTGCACAGTACTGTTCTCTAAGCCCATGGGGTGCATAAGAGATGTCTCCAGCCAGCCAGCCAGCCAGCCAGCCCGCCCCCATGGATGCTTAGAAATACTCACACCACAACACACAGAGCCATCCCCAAAAGCAGTATTTGCTTCTTTCCCAGTCCAAACTGCTCACTTTTTCCAAGCTTCTCTGTGTCCTGGGGGTCCCTGGAGGAGGTTCCAGGTGATTGACAAGAGAAAAGCCACCTGACAATTAGCTGGTTCCATTTCACTGGAGAAGGGATCACCAAGTGAGCAGTGTCAGAAGCACCAGGCTGAACTGATCAGGACTGGCCGGTGAATCGGGGGTGTGCAGCTCACAAATGAAAGTGGCTGCGTTCCTGCCTCATCACCTCTTTCAGAGGGGTGGCAGTTCAGCACCACACACAAATGCAGTGCCCTGCTACGGACAGACCTACAGCAGGCACCATCTCCCACACAGACCTGAGGGCTGCTGCTGTCACTGGACTGATGGACACGGCTTCAGCTCCCAAAATCTGTGACCTCCGAGCACACCACACAGCCACCCACTTAAAACTGCTTCCAGCAGAAACAATCCTCGCAGCTGGGCTCTGCACAAAGCCATTTGCCTTGTTGTAGAGCTGAGTAAAATGGAGATGTGCTGTGGGTTTGGGAGAGAGTTAACTGGACAAGCCAGAAGGAGGAGAATTCCTCATGGGAGTGGGAGAACACTTAATATGCAGGATGGTTTCACCAGCACCTGTTCCATGTGTTTGGGCACAAACTGACCCTCCCCACTCTCAGTAAATACCACAGAAGTCTCTCAGCAAGGTTGGCATTTCTGATGCTTGTGATTTGCCCTAAAGCTTCGTCCTGTGTAAACAACTGCACTGAATTATCTTTTTGTTTCCATAAGGATAACACACTGTGTGTTATACTTAGCAGAGATCAACATTTAGGGCACAGAAAACAGTAGGAGTGTTTTGATAGCTAGGTAGATTTCCCCAAGTTTCCTCATAACATTTTTCACTGGAGCTATCAATTTCCCTGCAATCTTAGAGAGGAATTTCAATAAAATCAGAAGGTCACTGACTTTCACTGGGAAAAAGTTGCTGTTCTGTCTCAATGAAAGCAAACTGTGCCCTTTTCTCTGTGTAAATAGCGCAGCATCCCATTTACTCTGCCAGAACAGCAATCCATACACTGTGTGCTGGAGCCCAGCATTAGGAGGGGTTGGTTATTTATACATTCCCTTGAGGCTAGGAGCAGAAGTTGCCCCCTACATGCCAAGTAATCCAGATTCAAAGGCTGCCAGGCTCTCTGGGGTATCTCTTCCTGAACCATCCAGCTCTATAAAACTATATTATTCCTTTCTTATTCACAAATACACACCTCCCTGAATGTGCTTTGACTCTTATCAGGATCAAGTTTACCAGCTAATTCAGCTGGCTGTGACCAGATTATTCTTTACTGCTGTGACCTGGCTAAAGAGGAAACAATCCCATCACATGTTACTGGAAAGCTCAGATAAAAGCCAAGTTGGGCTTAAGTTTCCCCTGTTCTTGGCTGCATTCATGCTCTCCCCAGGTAACTAGGTTTTAGGATCAAGGCTGTCATCCAGCTCATTGTCCAGCAAAGAGCCAGCTACAAAATTCAATTGTAACCAGCAGTCTCCACAATATTGGAATGCTCAGCGTTGACGGATGGGTTCAGGGTTGCCTGTAGAGAGATTGGTAAGGAATCCATGGAAGACCACCTGGCAGGGGCAAGAGGCTGGCTGTACACAAGCTTATGATGGCAGGGTTCAGTTCAAAGCAGATTCTGCTCCTCCATTGCAAAGTTTTAAGAGGCCTGCAAGTCAGGAGCCACGACAAGGCACAGTAATCTGGTTGTCAATATCGATGTTTTCCGCATGCCTTACTCCCACTGAGCACTTCATAGTCACTAACAGAGGTTACCCTGACTCCTGCAAAAAAAGGGAGAAAAATCTCTGCAACAGCCCGTTCATTTTGGGAAAGGAATAAAACTGGAAGGCTGCTGGTGTTTCTGAAGCCAGACAGCAGCAGCCATTTGAAGCAGCAGAGAGCCAGAGGCACGAACAAGAATAAGACAAGTTCCAGGTCTCCCACTCCGCTGCGTTGGTCAGACAAAGATTGGAAGGAACTCCAATCTCTCTGCACACACCATCACTCCACCCTCACAATAAGAATCTGAACAAAGTGGCCATAAAAATAAGTTCTGGCTAGCAGAGTAAGATGGGACAATTTATCTAGGAACCTCCCAATAGCATAACCCTTCCCCAGGGGGCCAATATGTTCTGTGCTTAGTGCACTTCAAATATTCACTTGCCAACAACAGCCTTAAGTTTTCCCACACAAAGTGGATTATCAGAGCCTGCTGGAGCGAGTTTAGTCCTAGAGGAATCTTTACCTTAGGAGGAAAATATAGTTCAGTCTGCACAACAGCTTCAGTCTTCAACAAGTTCTGCAGCTAAGCACATTTAACTGTGCTTTCCTTGCTTTGTTTTATGCAGGGATGAGCCTCCAAAAAGCACTGCCTCGAGGGCTGAGCTTTCTTCAATCCATAGGAATCGGCACAAGATTTTACCTTATCCTCCTGCAGCCACTGAAGTTACAGGGGCTAAGGGAAAACCTCTCCCTATTGGAATTATTAAACACCTAGAAGCAGCATAGCTAAATACTATGGAACATGCGTGCAACTCTTCTTCAGAGACAAGGAGGGGATCCAGCTCTCCAGAGCCACATTCAGCTCCTTCAGCCATGAGAACATTCCTCTTCTCTTCTAACTTTCAAACTCATTCACTAGGCACCTGCCAGCTGCTGCAGCTACTGCAGAGGTGGCTCTGAAGATAAGAACACTCACCTATGACACACCCTTGATCCACTTGGGGAGCATCACCACTGATATTAATAAAGGACAGAACAGAGGCAGATGAAGATTTAAGCCTTGATCAGGCAGGCAGTATCAAAACCAAATTGATCACATTCAAAACATGCCCCTCTATGCCTGCACACCTGTTGGTGTGTGCACAAGGGCAGAGGGGCTGGGAAGACACAAGGAATATCCCTCCAGCATAAAGTCCCTCTGATTTATACCCAGTACCCATCTCGTCTCAGTTTGCCAGTGACATGTTCCAACTGAATCAAACCATAAATATGATTGTCTTGAGCCATAATTACCTTCAGCATGGAAATGAAAGAAGTTAGCCCATGATTGAGCGCTCAGAAATAAAAGGGGGCTTCACCCCTTTGAAGTTCTTTGCTTTTACAGACATTCTTTTACACACTGAAATGTTTTGCTGCTCCCTCCCATGAGCTTATCACAATCAATGAGAAGACAGTAGTTTCCAGTGTTCACAGAGGGAGGAAAGAGGAAATGTACAAAAATATCCATGGAATCTGTCTTTGTTAAATTAGACTGACTTGATGGAATTTGGCATTTGATATCCATGCAGCGTGGAAATCATGCACAATTACAACCAAGTATGTCATTTTTGCAACATTAAAAGCTGCTTGAATTAGAGCCCTCCAAAAGAAGAACCTGAGTCTAAACATATTTGCACAGCTGGATAACGTGCCTGTAGATAGGTCTAACACCTCCATACTGTGAATGCATCCATAGAACTGGTTTGTTCATTCCTAAAAAGCCTGACCTTGAAAAGAAGGGTGAGATCTTAGGAAGAAAAAAAAAAAACAAACCAACCCTTAAGATCTTGATGGAAAGTAGAGAGCTGGGAATTGGCACACCAACTGTTTGTCTGAAACAGATCCCTGTGGTCAAAGTCTGTGTTTGGTACTTGTCGGTGTCCTCCTCTGAGGGTCTGATCTAGAACTGGTCAAGCTGAGGACAGTGACCCTGACCCTCATTAATAGCACCAGACTAACTTTGATCAAAGTCAGCCCATCTGAGTTTACAAAAATTCATTCAGAATTAAACTCCAAATTTGATTTAGCAAGAGGTAGAGTGCCAATTTTAAGTAGAAGAACAGGGCACTGACACACACCTGTTCGTCCTCCAAACCTCTGCAGAAAGGCAAACATTAAGAAAAGCAGTGTAAGGAGTCACTGACCCTGTCAGAGCATTTACTACTGCTCCTGTTGTGGCTACAGCTGCTCCTCCACCATCCACAAAGGCAGTGCCCATGGGTGTCTTTAACTCCCCTTGTAATAAAACACTTTGCACAATTCAGTCGTCCAAAAGGGACAAATCAGGCTCCTGCTGGTTTCAGCATCTCCTTAAATCCCAGCCTTTGCCCTACAGAGCCTGTATCTGCATCACCAGCCAATCTGCAGGGATTGGACAGGGCCTGCTCCCAAATTTGTTTTGGTTTTTTTGCTTATAGAGCTCTGTACAGACAACAGAGCATCTTTGTGCCTCCCATTCAGTCCTGTGCTGCCAAACTCACAGCACTTACCAGCAGCAATGAATGCCACATGCATGACAGGAACACAGGCACTTGGCTTAAATGAAGCAGTGTTTTTCATTAACATTAAACTGGCACCAAAAACCACAAACTACAGCAAGAACAAAAGGCAATGTCAAAAGGACAGTGTTGAGTGTATCAAAAAAAAAAAATTAGGATGGCACAATCAAGCTTCCTACTATTGCATGATATTAATCTGCTCATGTAACATGCATGTTTGGGGTTTTTCCTGGAGCTGAACAGTTGGGATATTGTTGCCACTGGAGACAGATACATCCTTTTGATAGCCAGAAAGAAAAAAATATGTATTGAAAGAGATACTGCAGACAGCACATTGCTTTCTCTGTAGGGCAATACAGATGTGTTTTCCTTATGTTTTTCAACTGTCAGAGCAATGAGCTCCAAAAGGTATCAAAAACCAGATTAAAGTACCAGCTTCAGATTCACAGGTCTTAGGATGCAACTGGAAATACTTGCACAAATAGCTGTGTCAGGTAAACTGAACCCACAACTCTTCTAGCAACACTTCTTCCACCTGCCCACTTCTCTTTTCCTCTGGCACATTACAGTTTTTACAGTCTAGGTCTTCAATTTGGTCAACAGCTTGTAAAGGAATCTGTGGGCTCTGGTGTACAAGGAGCTACACAGGAGACATTTCTAAGTAGTGACCTACCATGTGGTGCCCATCACCATTGGGAACAGGATTTCATGAGCCAAAGGCATGAAATCCTTCTCTTCCAGGGCAAAGCTGCAGCAGGTGTGCAGGCTCAGCTGTACTGCACATCACTCCTGGTTCAGGCCAAAGAGCCAAACATGACAACAACTCCACTGAAACTACCAAGGGAACAGCCTTTCCTCAAGTGCAAGAAAACCCTATGGTTTTCTAATGTTTCCTGTGCTGGAGGAGGTGATTAGAAACAATAGGCCAGCCTAGACAAATCCATCTTCTTACTCTCCTTCAAGATCAACAATTTCTCTTCTTCCTTTTAGGTTTCTCAGATTGGCCACTTGTGTTCAGTGAGGGCAGCTGAAGCTCAGTACCCATGAGCTAGCATTTGCACCAGACCTGAGACAAGACTCCTGCTGGTGCTCCAGGAAGATTTTTTGAGGACAGCTGTACCCCACCAACATGTCAGCACCTCAAGAGCAAAGCATTTTTCTCCTGTAACTGCTCTACCAATGTGCCAGGTCACCTGAACACCAGGCTGTGTTGTGTGCACTGGATAAATCAGGCTGCTACCCCCAGCCCAGCTCAGAGATCCCCAGGATGAGCCACATAAGACCCAGTCCAGTGAAAACAAAGCCTTGGAAAACCTTTCTGCCTGGGTATTCAAAGTGTTAATCAGCCTGAAAAACAAACCCCAAAGCCTGTGTGTTAATTTGCTATTTAAATTGAAAACTTTTTATTCCATGTCTGCCATGTCTGGCACAAGGCTGTCCTGGGCGTTACTACAATAAAAAATAATTTGGAAAATAATCCTATTGTTCCAGTCACACCCATGGGAGTTTCATGTGTAGGGAAGTAGGAACATCAGAACTGAGATCTGTTCTGTCACCAGAGAGCTGAGTTTGCCCTTTACAGCAGCCGGTTTTGATCCAAGGGCATATTGAGACCAAGATCAGGAGCTGAGCTAAGGCAGGAGGATGTATCAATAGCTCTGACAACTTGCATGGGCTAAAAACTCCTAAAAAACACCATTAGTGTAGCAAACTAGCAATGGTCTTTACAAACACATGTCCACATCCATGGGAGGTTAGTTTATCACATCTTTCCCTTCCTTGCCTCCCTCTCGAGCCAGTCCTTGCCAGTGACCATGCATTGCTCTAAAATACCTCCTGGTTGCCAATGACCAGCCCTTCCTTCCAAAGAGCCCCCTCTGCACAACGTAGAGGCCTCATTGAAACATCCCTGCAACCATGGCATGGCTTGGATGAGGCTGTTCCAGGCACAACCATCTGCTGTACCAGCAGCCTCCTTTTCCCCCTTCCTCCAGACTCCCACTCCTACACTCCCCTGACTGCACCCGTACAATGCCATAAAAAATAACTCCACAGCGTTTGCTGTAGCTCAGCTCTTTGCACACAGTAGTCCCAAACCCCTGCTAGTGAGCACCCAGTGTTGTATCACCAAGTTTTAAACTCACTCTTCAGCAGATGGTGTGTTTTAATCACACAGAACCCACTGCACTTTGATATCTATCTATCTATCTATCTACAGACAGACTGTAAAGGGACAGCAAGAAACTAAGTGCTCTACCTATTTTCAATGTAAAAAATAAAAGGTTTGTTCTGCTTCTAACAGAACTTCCTAAGCTTCCACTGGTTCTGGAAGCAGTCACTTCCTCATTTCTAGCCAAGAACAATTATTTGTGTTCTCCTTTTAAACCCCACTTCAACCAATTTTGTTCATTAGGAATAAAAAGAGCTTAAAAAAAAGAAAGCCTTTCTCTTGTGAATGGGAACACTATCACCTTTCTCTATTATTAAAAAATTCTTGAGCAATCTCTGAAACTGCTTTAGTGCCTCAGTGCTTTGGAAGCCTCTGTTTGGAAGGGAGGAGAGCTACATTTCGGTATCCAGGTGGAAAATGGGTTTGATTTGGCCAAGTAATAACAGCTGAAGAAAAACCCCTCCATAGCCTGTGCATGCACAGTAGATTCCTTAGGAATGATAACACTGCCTTGAAACATTCCCGAGTACACACGTGGGAAACCGGATGGGGAGAGAGCAGCACAGAGCAAGAGAGGGGACAGCAGGAGGTCTGAAGGGGAGATACAGGCATTTGGTCAGAAAAATTCCTGCCCTGTTCTGTGCAGAACTGTACAGCAAATTCCACTAGATGGGGATTTGCAGGGTTTTTTCTTTGGTGGTGGTTTAAGTTAAAAGATGCCTGCCAATGCAAAACGACAGGGCAACCTAACTGCCCCACCATGGCAAAGTGCAAAACTCCACAACATAAAGCATTTTAACCACAAACGGGTGAGAGTGCAAACTGATGCCCACAAGTGAACCAAACTCCTAAAACAAATGCTTCACAGTGTCCCTCATCTTGCTGCTGGGAATAGGAGTTACTGCTGAGAGAGTCTCAGTCTGTGTGTGCAAAGGAGTGGCTGACTCTGAATACATTGAACACACAGTACTGACAAAAGCTTGGGGCAAATTCAAGGCAAAGTCATTAAAGAGAGATTTCTTTTCCTCTTCTTCTTCTATTTACACACATTTCTTGCATCAGAGAATGAAGAGGGACACAAATAGCATGCAAGATAAAAGTCTGATTAGAACAAGCAGTTATGACCTGAATTTTATCAATGGGTGACAGTTACCCTGTATGTCTGGTACCTTTTTCGTAGTTTGGGAAGAATATCTTACTGCTGCTTTACCGGCTGAGGGCAAACCAGCAAACCTGTGAGAGACACACAGCAACAATCTGTGTTTATTATTGCACTAAGTATGTACACAAGCAGCCTTCACACACAACAGCTCAAGCTTGTTTGTGGTTTTTCCTCCCTCATATAAATGTACATGAGAGTTTTCCTATACACCTTTCACTCCAGCTTGGAGAATTTTTTTCCATGCATTGCCTCAGCAAAGGATAGTACCAGATTGAGCCACCCTGGAAGCAAAGCCAGCAGCTGCCATTGCCACAGTACTCGCTTGAGCCATTTCTAAGGAGGGATATATGAACACTGCAGTGCTGAACATTACATTAAATGGCTGTGACAGACTCACACCACAGCAGAAAATAAAAAGATTTGAGTTTCACTTGAAACCACTCTCACTCACAAATCAAAAACGTTGGTAGAACCTCAGAGCACAGAGTGGGAGAACAACTCTGGAACTGGTTCCCCGTGCTGGAGGGGGGAATGGCCATGGGAATGGCCTGTTCACCTGTCCAGCAACATTTGAGCCACAAGCCTATGGGGAGTGTGTGATTCCAGTCAAATACTTGTATAGGGTTTGGTGTTGGTCTTTGTGGTGGTGTTTTTTGGCTGGTTAGTTAAAAAATCCAACCAAACAACAACCAAAAAAAAAAAAAAAAAAAAAAAAAAAAAAACAAAAAAAAAAAAAAAAAACAACACCCAAACCACCCCCACATATCAGAGTTCATGGAGGTGCCCTGCAAAGACAACCTTGCTTCCTTCCACAGGGATACTGAGATCCAATCCATCACCCAGACAGAGGCAGCACAAGATGACTCCCAGCCTCAGCCAGGACACCAGCTGAAATGTCTGACACAAATCAACCCAGTTTCTAGCTGCATTCAATTCAGGAGACAAGCTGGGATGATTCCTGTAATTTCCACATTCCCACTTTTCTCCTCCTTCTTCCTAGCCACTGTAGAGATACACAGCTTCACCCTAACCTTTCTAAAAGTTACGCAGCAACTTCTCCAAATGGTACCTGGGAGCTGAAAGTTTACCTTCAGCAAAATTCCACAGTCATTTGCAGAAGCTACTTTGAAAACGTTCTAGTTCAGACGCCAAGAACCACTTGGCAAGGCCTGACAGACATAATTAGAGAGCTTGATTGTTTCAAAGGACATTACCCAAGAAAATTAGTATGTTGCTGAGGTTCTTGAAATAAATTTACAATGGGTTTGGTTGCAGAGGTCTTGCAAGGGTTTTAGCAGACTTTTAATTACAGTATCAGGCCTCAAGTATTTTTCTAGTGCTTGGCAATATGAGATCCTATTATTTCTGCTTGCAATGCACGCTCATTCAAAGCTTATCCACAGGCCGACAGCCTAAGAATTCCTACCACTCTGTAATCCAAAATTTTTGTATCATTTGTGATATACATTAGTGACTTCCAGTAACAGCTGCCCCAGAGACAGCATTTTACTGTGTGATAGTTTAAACCCTTTGGCTCAGTGCTGTATCCTGAAATACACTGCAGGGAGGCTACAGATTTTGCTGCAGGTTCTGCTGATTTACAGCAGCATTAAGCCAAGCACTGCAACATCCTACAGAGCCAATTTGCCTTTTTGCTCTCTGCTGTATTTCAGATAGGAACAGGGGAGGTTTGCAGCATCACAGCCCAGAGCTGCTTTTGCTCCAAGGCTGGGGCTCTTGGGTCACACCCATTGCCACAGGCGTTAGTGCCCTGAGCACAAAGCAGCAGTGCTGCTTCTAAAGGTATGTCCACATCCAGGCTCCCAAAATCCACCCTGGGGACAGGAAAGCCCCTCAGCCTGTGCCATCACCCCTCTGCTACTGGTCAGTCCAGTTTGCCCTGCTCAGCACCTTCCTCTCCCACCCCTCAACATCCCCTTCAAATGAATCAATCTCTGCAGAGCTCAGGCAAAGGCTTGCTCCCAAAGACCAATTTCAGTCATTCAGACTCGGAGAGGTGCAGTAAACAGGGAGCACAATGACCTCTATTCTGTAAGAGTGGAAGTTTATACAAGAGCCAAGTATTATCATTCACAGATTTATTATAAACTTCGGCATAAATTCATATACAATACATGGGATTTTGTAGCTTTCCCTCTAAGATATAACCACACCCTCGTGAAATACTCCCCAGAGCCTTCCTTTACATGAAGGGAAGTATTACTATTCCCATTTTATTTAGGGGAGAGAAAGAGAGAGAACTTGCAAGCCTCAGTTCCCAGACTCTGTGCTGCTCTATAGGATATATATTGAGCATTTAAGGAAACAATCTTTGTCTTGGGAAAGAGGGTGGAAAACAAAGCCTTATGAATCAGCCAGCTAATAATTAAAAGCAACTAAATCCAGATCACTTTAAGCTGCACATGAGAATCTGAACTTCTCAGATGCTGAATTCCTCTGCCGACCAGAAAAGCCAGGGTCACTTGCCCAGCTGGTCACTATTGTTCTGTCCAATAAAGTTCTGGCAGGAATGCATGTTTAACAAAATACAGAGATTAGGCATAGCAAAGAATGCAGCTCCCCCCTCAGTGTTTAGGTTAGCAGGGTTTGCCATGTTGAAATACTGAAGCTTAAGCATATCAGATTTTCTCTGTCCTGTACTGCTGGTGCCAGTGACAGACACAAGCTGACAGCTCAGTTCTCAGGGGCGCTGCCATTTTAACTCTAAGTTTATTAAAAGCTGCATTAAAAAGTTCACCTCAAATCTACACTGACCAGTAATTAAATCAGTGTTTTCTTGGAGATGTAGAATTGAGAAATTGAGAAAAGCTCCCTGTACTTCCCCACATGCCAGAAACTTTAGAAGGGCAATTTAAACAAAGCCAGAGACTCAAGGGACCAGATTTTGAGAACCTTGCAACAAGGTAGCTCATCTTTAGGTGTTCTAGGATAGCCTAAATTTCTAAAAGGAAACTTAGCACCCAGTGACTAAATACAGCATCAGAATGGCAATGACCCTCCTAACATCTGCCACAGCCTGGTTCTGTCTAGCTCTCTGTTGAGAGCTCTTCAGCTCAATTTACAGGAAGGGACAACACAAAACTAGAGCAAGACATAAACGTCACAAGAACAAGTCATACAGGTGATCTGACAGAGACCATCAGAGATCTTGCAGGAACACAGCTTTTACTGAGCCAGTGCTATGCACAAAGCAGCTCTGATACCTCAACTGGGCCAAGAATTTCTCAGCTCAAAGAAGAATTATATTAAATGGACAGATATTTGATACTCCTAAGTAAATTTGCAATGGATATAGTCCTTGGAGAACTGCGTACAAGGAGCTTATAAATAGCCTGGATTTACCTCAAAGTTAGTGGGTTATATTCAAGATACCAAGGATTTCTGAGTTCCCCTGCAGGGGTACAGTAGCTCATGCTGGGTGAAGTTGTGGTTCATAGGTAGGAAGCATCTAAGATCCTGTTACCATGGCAATCTCTCCTCTCTTTCTCCCTCCAGAAAAAGAAGCTTTGAGTTTTTGAAACCACTCTCACTCACAAATCAAAAAGGTTGGTAGAACCTCAGAGCACAGTGACAGAACAACTCTGGAACTGGTTCCCCTTGCTGGAGGTATGTCTATGGGAATGGCCTGTTCACCTATCCAGCTGTTACTGGCAACATTTGAGCCACAAGCCCATGGGAAGTGTGTGATTCCAGTCAAATACTTGTATGGGGCTGTTGAAAATTTGAAATATAATTTTCTGTCAGAGGCACACAGTAAACCTGGAACAGGTACAGCTGACATACAGACTAGCTAATCTAAGTGTTTCTTCTAGGAGAACCTTTTTGACTTCTCCTAGTACAGCAACAGAAACCTTATTTTAGCTGGCATTGCTTTCACTGCCACTGAAAACGCAAACAACTCAACATCTGAACAAGATACAGTGATGAGACAAGCAGCCAGACAGCCCACATTGAGTAGGGTTGCAGAAACCAGACAGGTTCTGGGGAAGCACAAGACAGAATCAGGCAAGAAGAAAGCCAGGAAGCCATGCAACCTAAGGCAGGAACAAGAGAAGTGGCATCAGATGAAAAAAAGTCTTTTTTATTTAGGGAAAACACAGGCAGAACCTCCCTGGGGTTGAAGTGTTAAATTCATGTGGAGAGAGAGCTGTCACCCACTGCTGCCTCAAATGAGGATTTGCACAAGCTCCCTGTGCTCTGCTGTGTTTACGGCAATAATGAGAGCCTGGAGGAAGGGGTTAGGAACATCTGAGTTTAATAAGGGCTGAGCAGCACACAGCAAAAAAAAGAAATGTCTGCCCTTCCGTTCAGGGCTACCACACCCCAGCAAGCACAGCCACCCCGGGCCAACGGGAGCCCAGCACGGAGACGTTATGTCATCCAGCCAGCAGCCCATCTGCCCCCAGCCCTTCCCCAGCAGCAGCAGCAGCTCAAACCAAGCTGAGAGCTCCCAGCACCACACTCCTGAACGACCACGCAAAGTCCTGTAGGGGAAAAAAAGCAGACGTTGATTGACCCCAGGAACGAAATGATCCAAGGGCAAGAAGGGAAGTTTTTGTGTAGTGCCTTCACTGAGCAGCTCCATCTCACAAGGTCATCCCGACAGGGCAAGAGGAGTATTTAGCTCATTTAGCACCTATGCAGCTGCCTTTTCTTAGTCCTAAACAGCTCTAATATCCAACATGCACAGGGTGAGGGGCATCCTGTTCCCATTTCTCACACAGAAGACCAAGAACCTTTAATACTCATGTCCTGCAACCAAATTTGCTGTGCTGTCCTCCTCACAGCCCACCCGCAAAACTGTCCTTGCATGAAGCAGGCATCTTTCATTAAACACCTTGTCCTATGCTACCTTTATAAGGCACACTCTTTCCATGTCCTTGGTCTTTTTATTCCATTTTAAAAGGGGAAATCAGCAATCAGGAGTCTTGTCCATCTGCAGAGACAAACACACCTCCTCTCTAGAGTGCACATACACACACAGAAGAGGCAGAGGGACATTCAGAAGAAACAGAACTGAACCTGTTCTTAACTCTACAGACTCAGTATAACTTGGTTACACAACCACATCCAGGGAATACTCCCCTGCCTCATGATTTCACTGCACTGGCATTTCTGAGATGCTCTGAGCAAACACATGCCTGTATCCAGCACAAATGCTGCAAAGAATATCATTTCCACCCAGTTCCTAGGGGCAGAAAAAGTGGAATTGATTAAAAAGACATCTGACTACATAACCTGATGTCAATATTGGACATGAATTGGTCCCTTCTATGCAGTGGTACCTCACTTTTAGCTTTAATGTTTTGACAGATGGTTTGTTTGCTCAGCACAAAGGCAGGTGGTTGGATAAGAACAGTCTTACTCAGCTCTGGGAGGATGGACAGGAGACACAAAGCAAACCACAGAGGTAAAGGGAAGAGTCCTAAACAGAGAATCTCACAGATCCCATCTCTTCTCAGTTTCAAAATTAACTATTATGATTCTGAGTGGCAGATTCTCTTTTCCAGATAAACTACATTGATATGGAAGAGGAGACTGACCTGTTTCAAACATGAAACATTGTGAAGCTGCCTTCAGCTTTTGTCTCAGAGGCATCCACTATGTGGGCCTCTAGAAAGCCATTTCTAGACAGAGAGAAGAGGCTTTTTTCTTTGCCAGAAATATGAGACTGCCCATCTTTAGAATGAGAATGCCCATCTTTAGCAGAAAAGGCATCTGAAATCTGAAATAGCTTCCTATTTGTTGGTCCTCCCCAAAAGATTCAGCTGTTTTCAAACAGCAAGGCCTAAACATCACAGGCAATACTTCCACCCAAGCATACTCTTCACTCACTTACCTGTTCAATTCCAAGAGGGGTAAAACACTACTTGTCAAAACCAGCCAGAGCACCTAAATCATGTAATAAATTATACATCAACAAACAACCATTCCTCCAAAAAAAAAGAGGAGGCAAGGAACAAAACTAAAAAGGAACAATATCACAGTTCCTACTCTTGCTGGTTTCTGCAGCATTAAGGACTCTTATTCACGTCAGTGCTACGCTGTGCATATTTACACTAAGCAAGAGATTTACTATTATTCAGCTATATAAAAAGCTGAAAAATGTAGGATAGTGACCACATAGTAGCGCTGGCCTTTTTTCCAATTTGCAGCTATTATCCTCAACGGAATCTTTGTGATATCTAAGTTGGCACAGGCTGGCTGTATGCTCAAAGATTCAAAATAAACATTATGCCTCAGTGGAAGTAAATTTAAGCACTGTCTAGATCTGCCTAATTAAAACTGAGTCGAGAGCTTTGTGCATATTTCAGAAATGCAGTTGGATGAATTTTTGTATTATCCTACAGGAAAGGCATCTATGCTTTATAAATCAGTAACATTTACAGACATGCTGGAGGTCTGATGCAGGAAAGAGTCCATTACCCTGACCCAGAAGACTAATGCTTTCAGTTCTTAACCCTTATCTGAAAGCCATTCTTCATTTTTCCCCCTTTATCAAGACACAGCCCAACAAAACAAAGATGTGAGTAAATATTTTATGATCCCAGTGTCACAGAACCACTCCCCAAGCAAAGCTGTGACATTTCTAACCTGACCTGTTTCCACCAGCACTTTAGCACCCTAAGAAGCTCAACTTTGAGAAAACTAAAAAATAAGGATTATTGAAAGAAACATTTGTTAATTTATCCACAAGGAGCACAAGTTCACTGCACCCATTGTTTTGCCTTTCTGCTCCCTTTGTTTTTCCCCCTCGAGCTGGTAAATGAAACCTACCTAAAAGGAAATTCTTCACACGAGCAGCTAGAAAGGCAGGACAGTAGATTTCCTACAGGAATACAATTTACTGCAGTAGCTACAATCACATCTAGTATTTCAAAGCCATTCCAGTGTCACCAGACCCTTAGACTTCCATTGGCTCCACTGCTAATTGCATTGCAAAGTTACAGCCCTGAATCCCACGAGTCAGATGAAGATCATATGGCTGAAGAGTCCAGGGAACAAACACCAGATAGTTCCAGGGTCTGGTGATGAGCTCAAGACCTTCTGACCTCTTGGTTACCTGGGTCGGGCACTTCAAAGTGGAATTAGAGCAGAGGACTCAGCGTGACACAAATCCCAGTTTGTCTGCTTGACATCCTCACAGTCCATAGCAAACCAGGGACCTCAGGCAATGAGCAGACAATTAGGTGATGGAGAAAATGACTCAGAGAGCAAGATCCTGTCACTAAAAGGAGAGAGAACCACATTTGGCCAGTATGTATAGTTTTATATTCCACACCCACTTAAGAGTCACGAGAGGTTCAGAATTTGAGGCTGAAATAAGGTTCAAGTCATCTTTCTCTAGTGAGGAGAGAATTAATAAAAATCCATCAGGAAAACTCCAGATACACATTCTGAAAGCATTCTGACAGACTGTATAAATAGGGATATTTATTCATAGACGGCCTTTTAATATCAAGAACAGGCTTCTATCACATAAAGAGACCCACAGTTACTTAAATGAATTAAAACCTCACTGAAGAGCCTGGAGATTGCTACATTACAGCTCAGTTGTGCTGAGGAGGGTCATTTCCAGCCCAGCACAGATGGAGCTATAGGGCCAGGCACAACACAGGCAGTTATTCTGCACAGGACACATCTACCTACAAGAGGTCCACACAGACATCTTGGTCTTGAGAACCAGACATTCAAGTGACTTCTTAGGAAACTGGTAGCCTCAAGGAATAATTGACAACATATTTCAGGCACCAACACTTGGGGTTTCTCAGGAAAGCAAGACAAGCTGCAGTACTGGAAAGCTGATGTCTGTTTAAATATCATTCCCACATCAAAGCAGCTCACAGAGCACATTTAACTATCCCATGGAATCCATGGCAAAGTGATTTGACCCTTAAATGGAGTAAACCATTGGTAGAGGAGCAACTGGAACCCAGGCCCTGCTCTCCTGGGCTGTGCTCTGAGTCACAGCAGGAAATGGCTAAAGGCCACCTGGCCTTCCATGCCAAAGCCTCTGCCAACCAAATATTGCACTTAGAGCTATCAGATATTACTTTCCTCACCATATCCATCCTCAAGAAATATCACTGCTGTAGGAAGCACTGGGAATTGCTGTGACCAAATGTGCAATTACCAGTAGAATGTGGATAAGAATACCTATTTGTACATTCCTGTTATTTGTAACATCGTGGTTCTAATGTTCATTAATAGGAAGAAGTTTTTAGGCTGAAGAGTGTTTTGAAGATCTAAGTGCCACAGGTGGACTTGCATCCACCCCAGGGGGTTTTTGTGATGGTACTGTAATGTTCCCAGTAAAAAAATTATCATCCTGCATTGCTTTTGGGTTCATGTTTTGGGATTTTCTTTCACCCACCTCCACTTCCCATCCAAAGAGGTTTCCCGTCTAAGCCCTGCATCTATTTTCAGCAGTCTCTGACTCCCACAATTAAGTTCACAAGGACTCCGTGCATGACTAATTAGAAAATACAGGAAAACAGAATGAGGACTTGGGAGAACACCAACCCCAAAGACAACTAACACAGAGGCAGACGTTCCTTGACAACTGAGCTACTTCCAGCATGGGAACAAGCTTCCCTTAACTCAGTTAGCAAAGCTTCTCAAAGCTTGGAGGACGATTTCTCCTTGGCAGGCAGCCCCTCCATTCTTGTGCTTCCAGTAAGGCCCACTTCCCATTCATCGCCTTAACACAGCAGCAAGTTCAAAATGCATGCACTGAATGGGAATTGCAAGCTAAATTGTGAGGCTGTTGCAGTCCATACAATGCCAACAGCTGCCTGGATTTCAGTCACTAGCACTTGCACATCAGAAGTTCAGTTCAAGCACATGCAAAGATAGACTGCAAGTGTCTTTTGTCTAATAACTAAGACCTGTCAATTGAAGCCAACCAGAAGCTAGAATATTCATTAAAAATAAAAAATAAATAATTAAAAAAAAAACAAACACAACACATACAAAGAATACATCATTCCTCCAGAACAAGTACTCCATGGCTTCACTTTGAAGAATGTGAATAACCGTATTTTTTTACTCCAAATTTCCCTTCACCAGCACCGCAAGCTTTTTACAGTGCTCAGGGCCTTATTTTTCTGGCAGGAAACATGGTCAGCAGTCCTCAGAGCCTCAGGAGCCTGTCCCTGAGCCAGCCTGCATCCTAGATACCAAGGGCTGTATCAGCACAAAGGACTCCACAAACTTCTCCCCTCAGAGAAATACAGCTCTTACAACGAGTTAATTTTTAGAAAATTGATAGCAGATTCCCAAACAGCTCAATCACTTGTTGATCAAGGACAGGAAAAGACAGCTGCAGAAACATGGTGTGTCCTGTATCAAGGAGACCTGTCAACTGTACAGCATCATATCAGTATGTGCTGCAATGTGCCAACACCTGGAGCTGCAGCATGAACTTCCAAGGCTCTGTCCCTGCTTATTTTTGACTCAGAATAGTGCCAGAAGTCACTGGACAAAGCACATACTGGGAAGGTTAAAGAAGAGAAAGTGAGAACGGCCATACAGTGCCATTAATAGCAATCACCTTCCCACCATCCTGTCTTCTCCACACCCTCTGCAGGGCAGAGGCCAGAAAGCTTTGCTGTGATGGAGCTGCTGTTGCTTCACATAATTCAGGGGCTACCAAGATCCCCTGTTTCAATCGCAAAAGGGACACTGAACAATATAAAACCAGGTCTATACCAGTCCGATTCAGTCCTTGAAAAAAGGTTTTGCACCCATATAGATCAATGGCAGGCTCACATTGTAAAAAGCCTCACTCCTATCACAGACCATATTAAATCCAGAAAAGTCCAGCTATCCCAACCTGAAGCTGCACCCGGCAGGAGACTTCCCTCAAAAGTCCAACACTGTGGCTGGGGAAAGTTTTCCCACACAGATTTTCCCATCAGAAAGTGAAGCCGTTAGACATTTGCCAACAACAAAACTTCACCACTCAGGGGGAAATTAAAACATACAAAGATTGCTTCAACGTGTGATATTTGCCTGAGCACTTGAATTTTTTCTTACACAACATCCACCAATGATTTTTTTCTCCCTTCAATTTTTTACTTCCCCCCTGCACTAAACTAGAATGGAAGATTCTCCCAGGGCAAGGTTCCATCGGACATAAAAAAAATAAATTTAAAAAATCTACCAGCTTTCCCCAACATCATTGTTTAAATCAGGTTTATGTGGTTTTACACAACACTTTATAGACTTGGAGAGAGATACGTTCCCCTGACAAAGCATCAGCTATCCAAACCGCTGAGGCATGGGAAAACTGTGCAAGAGTGAGAACTGGGAAAGGTCTTTGGTGAGCAGAGTCCCCATTCATGTAAGCGTGGTAGCTCTGAACAAAGATCTGCAGGCTAATAGATATGTAAGACAAATGACATGTGGTTCTCATTGCAGCTCATGCTTTGGGAAGGGGGTACCTTGGAAGAGATCCAGCTGGGATAGGTTTATCCCATTACTCTCCTATAATTTTCTGCCTTTGACAAAGGCAGAAAAACCTTTGACAGTTGCTGTAGTTTAACATCACACCCCCTGCAGCCCCAGGCCCGTCTGACAGCGCTGCGGACAAAGTCACCTCCCCCCGGAGGAAAATCCGCACCATCTGCGAGCCCCAAGCAAGGCACAGGGCTGGTGGCCGGCCCAGCACCTCCGACACGGAAATCCACGGCGTCCGTGCCTTTTCCCAGTCCCCAGCCCAAAAAAGCCGGGCCAACAGAAACCCTCCTCCACAGCAACACAACTCACGCAGACTAGGTATTAGCAAGGGAGGAGGGAAAGAGGTAGAGACAGGATGGACGAGCCCTGAATATTAAATCTCAAGTCCCCATTTAAGGGAATGGCGCGGGGGGCGGGGGGGAGGGAGTGAAATTCAAGAACAACTGGAATCAGGTTAAGCCACTCTCTTGCTTTATACAGTGCAGCTCATTCATCTGAACAGCTGTTTCACCTCTAGAGAAATACCCAGAGAAAACAGAGGGGAGGGGGAGAAGCCTAAATTGTTTGCTCTACTGAAGCAGTAAGATACAGTAAATCAAACCTGATTTATATTGAGTTTAAAAGAAATTGGGGTGGGGTGGGGGGAGAAGAGAAGAGTGGGATGTTTGGTTTTAAACAGCTACTTGGAAGTCGCAGCTCTTGAAGAGAGATCTGTAATTAAGGGCTTTCCTTTGTTGAGCTGAACAAGTTTCTCCTCGCAGCCGAGGGCTATAACAGTTCCCTCTGCCGGCATCCCCGGTGTCCCGGCTCAGGAGGTTTTCCTGCCCCGCTGCGCAGGGACGCGCAGCCCCGGCAAAGCCCCTTCCCCTCCCCGACGAGCTGGGCGCGGCAGGGGGAGACTTTGCGGGTGTCATTTACCCAAGCTCGGCTCCTCCAGTCCCCCCCACCCCCAGGCGCTCCCTGCCCCAGGAGGCGGACACTGCTGCGGGCAGGTAGGGAGCGTCCCGCACCCCGCTGAGGATGCGGGCAGCCCAGCCCGGCTCGCCAAGGGGCAGCAGCAGCGCGGCACGTCCCTGCACCCTCCGAGAGACCGCTGCCCGCGTCTTTGCCGTGTCCCCGGAGCCACCGGTGGGGCACAGCCTCCTCGCCCGGAGGCGGACCCGGTCTCTTACTCACCGGCGACTGGCGAAGCCGCTGCCCGGCGAGCCGGAGCTCTGCTCTGGGTAGTTGTGCTGCAGGGTTGATGCTGGGAATTGATAGAGGAAGCCGGTGCCCAGCGCGCATCCATGCAGGCAGCAGCACCAGGACAAGAAAAGAGCGAGCTGCATTTTTGCAAGAACGGGGTTTTCCTACCACCTCCCCCTTTCCCTCTCACAGTGAGCGCACGGCAGGCGCGGGGCCACACCGCGCTCCCCCGGCCGGGGTCACCGCGGGATCCCACGGCACCGAGCAGCCCCGGGAGCGGGGAGCACGGGGTGCCGGCCACACGGGGATGGCTTCTCCCGTTTGCCAAAGGGAAGCCCCGACCCTCGGCAAGCCGAGCCCCGGCGGCGGCGGCTGCTGCCCGCGCAGGGGGTCCGGGGCCAGCGCGGCTCGATGCTCCCAGGGCGCACACTCAGCCCCGGATGCCTTTTCAAATTTGGCGAGGTTGGCCCGACTCCGTCAAAGGGGGCGTGGGGCTTCGGCGTTAACCCTTGGCAGGCCTGGCGGCAGAGCCCGCTGCCGAGGGGTTCCGTCGGGACAGGCGCTCGGCCCGGGGCGGAGGAGCCGCGCTCCAGCAGGACACGGAACGCGCGGGCTGCGCCTCGGGCCGGGCACTGCCGGCAGCACCCCGCGGGCAGGGAGCGCCCGGGGACCCCCGGACCCCACCCAAAAACCAAGGCATCACCGACACACAGCAGAAATCCATGCGTCTCCCCAGTTAACAGAGGGCCAGGTCGAAGGGAACGCACTGCTCAGCAGTGCAGCCCAAATACCCCAAAGCCCAATACCCCAAATACCGTGCCTGCTGCCACGGTCACAGATAACTTCTGCTGCAGAAGTTACACAGATAAAATAGGAAATAGGTAATTTTAAGACACTTCATTCACAAGGTAAGCAGCGAGAAAGTGATCTCTGCTTTCACTATGTGCATCCTGCTCATTCTGGCATCATGCAGATGGGGACACAGGTTAGTGGCGAACAGGACAGTGTGAGGTTGACTCTTGGACTCAAAGATCTTAGAGATCTTTTCCAACCTTCATGATTCTGAGATTCACAGACAAGCACTCCCTTTGCCACCACTTCCCACAGATCCCCTTGGTTTATCACCCAGGATAGCCCTGAGCTTGAAGAATTGCACAGTCAACCCTAGGCAGGAGGAACATTTTTGCAGTTGTAGAAGGATGTGGGTGTTTCACAATGGTAACACCCCAAGAAGTAAGGCAGCAGCAAGGCTCCCTCTCTGTACAGCAGCTGAGCCTGTGTTTAAAACCCCTGTACATCCCCCATTTGGCAACAGTGTCACAACCCCATTTGCTGGCTCAGTGTCCCCTTCCCAGCTCCAGAGGAACCTGAGCTGTTGGCAGCTCACTGACTGGCCAAGCAAGTTCTCTGCACCAAACACCTCAAGGAGGGATTTAATTCTTAAGATGACACAACTGTCTTTCTAAATTTTTTACCCTCAGATCCTGCAAGTTCTCAACACGCCCTCTGCACCTTCACTGTTTGTGCAGTCAGCCAAAGACAGCCCTGATGTACCACTGAAAGCAGGTCTCCTGCTGGGGTGTTCTCGGGGCCCAGGGCCTCCCCATTGGGCTCTGCAAAGGCAGAGACCCTCTTCCCTCGAGGGCAATACAATCCCTGCAAGATGCTGCAGCTGAAGAATGTTCCCTACCAGACATGGAAAATCCAGTATCTGGCATTTACCCCCAGCCACAGGTGAGCAGCTGCCCCTTCCCCCACGGTGCCCACCTCCGGAGCCTGCACACTGAGATAAATAGCCCCTGGCTGGAGCCTGTAACCAGACAAGTTTAGACTACAAATGAGGCACCAGGTTTTTAAACAGCCGCTGTCATTAATCACTGAAGCAAATCACACAAGGAGGCAGAGATGCAGTTTGCACTGCAGCTCAGCACAGCCTCCCCGGGCTGCCCCAGAGCTGGGGCAGGCACTAGACCAACACTCTCTGAGCGCAAAGGAACCTAAAAGTTCTGTTCCAGCAACATTGGACAGCCAAGCCCACTCAGAAACAGACACTATTTATTTACAAAAAGCCCTCAGTGCCTGAAGCTGGGACCTAACAGGGCCCTCTGTCCCCAGCCCTGGCTCAGG
This sequence comes from Phylloscopus trochilus trochilus, assembly GCA_016584745.2. NCBI lineage: Eukaryota > Metazoa > Chordata > Aves > Passeriformes > Phylloscopidae > Phylloscopus > Phylloscopus trochilus. The sequence goes on from WQNJ02000022.1 coordinate 7,142,078, forward strand.
GCAGCCTGAGCACTCTTCCCTTTATACTTCCCTCATCTCCAGCAAGGGGAACATTTTGCCTTCCCTTTTCTTGCCCCCAAGAAAGCACTCAGCTCCCAGAAATTCACCCTAGCATGTTCACCCTTTGAGACAGGCTGCTCAGAGTCAGTCCTCAGGAAACCTCTGCTCAGCCTGACAGGGCAACAACAGAAGAGACTCACTCTCTGCGTTCCCTCTAAGCTGGACTACAAACCATTCCAAATTCAGCCTGCATGTTCCTGACTCCTTTTTTCTAGAAAAGGAGTCAGGAACAGCAAAACTCTGAGCAGTTCTCTAAGACCCCCCATCCCCTGAATCTGGGTGCTCATCCTCAGCTCCCTGTGCACCAAGTGGGTGCAGCTGGACCTCCACCCCAGCAGTTTGTTGCAGCACCAGACTGAGTGTTGAGGGCAGGGTTCAGCCTTTTGACCCAATCACACTTCCATTGTGGGGAGACAAAGGAGATGCTGCTGAAGGCAGTCTCGATATGTACAGCTGTGTTAATTATCCTAGAGTGGCAGCAGCCTTGCCCTCACAGCCATGGACATGATAAAGAGTGAGTTAACTGGTAAGGAGTTAGCTGGAGTCTGCTGGCTGTGCTGTGAAGAGCTGGGGACAGGAGGTTGTGCAAGGGCCAGCAAAGGTGAGCTGCTGTATGAGGACAGACAGGGTGAGGGGGCTGTGCCAGGGACAGGAAGGGGTGAGCCAGAACTGAAGAAGAGACAGAGCCAGAGCTGTGTGGAGCTGCTCTTGGGAGATACAGAGAAAAGGTACAGGAGACTCTTGAATACCAAGATGCTGATACTTGAAGCCTTCTGATGATTCTAATGAAGGACCTTGAGTGCAGTGTCCATGTCGACTGCCACATATTGACTGCAACATTCCCTCTCCTGACAGGCTCAGATAGATCATTTATCAATATTTAACAACACTGAACAGCACCAGTGGCTTTCTGACCCATTCTCCTGGCTTGGGTTAGACACTCCAGAAACTCTTTGTGATCTTCAAGTCTTAACTTTCCAAAAACATTTTATTTTTGGCTGCATGGAAAATTTGCTGCTTCAGACTTCACTGATTTTGCAAGACCCTAGGAGATATTAAACACAGGTGATTAGACAAGACATGATTCTGGCAAATTATTAGAGACATCTGTAGGAAGCGAATGGTCTTCCTATTTCATGAACTGAGAGTATGGAGACCAGAGGTCAAATGACTGTGCTCAAGACTGCAAAGAGCTAGAGGCAGAGCCAGAAACAGAGCTCAGATCTCCAGTCTCCCATTACTTCTGCTGTGTCCCTAATGCACACTTGCTTCTATTCTGTATGGCTGATTTAAAATGAAAATGAAGAATTGACTTCCAAGCTGTTTCTGGAGAGAGAGAAGAAAGGGTGATATTGTCTACTGTAAGGGGAGAATTAAAGATGACATTTCATTTTAGTCCTTTGGATATGCGTAACATAATCAAACACAATAGCAGTAATAAATGAATATTTTTTCTCCCCACGGTGCTTACGAGTGCAACATATTCTAACAATTTCTCAAAACTATGTTGATAAATTGGAAACACAGTGATGGAGGTAACAAAGACAGCCAACAAAAATATAATCCCTTCAATTTATCAGAGGGACTGGCTTTGAGAAGAGAACCCTTGAAATCTGAACGGTCTTATTCTTATAAACCAGACGTAATGTATTTAAAATAGAAAGCTACACTTTGTGTGCCTGTTAATTAAAGATTTGCCCAGGCAAGCAGGGCTAAATAAATTATTTGGATGCATTTCACCAATTCGGTTCAAGATGGAAGGGATAGATGCACACTGGAAAGCCATGATGCAGAGCCATGATGGGGGAAATAAATAAAGAGGTCATGGGCAGGTTCTCATTTATGAACACTGTGAACTCTGCTGTCATAAAGAAGAAATCCTTGGAGGGCTGTCCTCCTGCACTCTGCTCACCTGCTATGCAAATGCCAGCCTTACACTGTCATGTCAGAAGGATAATCCATAAATCATGTGGGCACACAGAGTGTGTTTCAGCTTCCCAGTCCATTGGGCAAACCTGAGACTTAAGACATCAGAAACTGTTCTGAGAAAACATCTATAATTTCTTTATCCCTGCATGCAAGCCAACCAATAAATGAAGTGGTGGAAAATACGGGCAATAAAAGGAATAATCAAAGTTTAGTCTGATTTTTGTTCAGTTGAAAGGGAAAACTGGAATGATACAGCATAAGAGGGATCTGTGGCACAAAAAGGTAGAAAAGCACTGTTGTATCTGTAAGCAGACTGCAGCTCTACAACTGAAATGCCATCTCAACACTTCAGCACCACTTAGAGTATTACGAAAGTCAGTAATTAGCTGAAAATGAAGAGTCACAATGTTGTTAGAATCATGGCAAACAAATTTTGAAAGGTCAATCTCTAGGATTTTTCAAGTGCACTTTTCATGTGCATACTAAGAAGAGACCAAAGGAAAAGCAGCTTTGTTCTGGTTGATAAAACCTTGAGGAGCTTTAGAATTATGAAGTGTCCTTTTGAAACTCGAATGAAGTCATTGATAAGATCATCTAAACCCAAAAATAATTTAGATAAACTCCTTCTAGCTTCCCAAAACACCTAGATCATTGTGATATACAAAGCATTCAAGAAACCTTGGAAAATTGAAAGAGATGGATAAGAGGTTAGTAACAGTAAGAGTTCAAGACCTCTATTATAAATTAAATTATAAGATTACTAAGGTTATTGTAACACATCTATTACTGGGGAGTCAAACCAAACCTGAGCCAGACTGAAAATTTTATGGGACTGTGGAGGTTTTTCTTTTAAGCTAGTAGAGAGCTATTGTGTGGACATTTCTGACATTTGACTGGGAATAAATCAATCACAATTCAAAACAGGATAGAATTAAAAAAGGCTGACTTACACAAGCAGTTTAGCATACAGCAAACATGATAGACAGCATTATTGTGTGAAGCACAAGAAATGAGTCAGAAGTCATGAATGGCAAAATTCATTGACCATAGATGAGAACTTTGCCTGAGTGAAGCACTTGTGTGGGTATTATAAAGTAATACAAGGGATAAAATAACTCAGATTGAAGCATAATTCAGCAGATGGAAAATGTGATGACTCAACTGGTCAGCAAGACAATGCCTATGTCCGGTGGAATTATACATACTCTGAACATTACTGTGTCCTGGGAAAAGTTATTTATGTCACCTTTGATGTTGGGCACTGATCTGCACAGGCACAGGGAGTTTGTGGACACACCCTTGATCCACCAGAATTATCAAGAATGCAGCAGGGCAGGGGTGCACACAGGTGAGATAAAGACAAGGCAGAAACAGTACCAAGGCTACTGCACTCAGACCTGCCAGAGTAGAAACACATCTAGAAGTAGCCAGGAAGGACTGTAAGAGTTACCTAATCCTTCTTCCTTCTCCCAGTTAGAAGGCAAGATCTGTTATACACAGATCATTGTTGGCATAAATTTTTCTGCCTTGTTCTGAAAGACCTCAAGATAGAAAGTCTCCATGGTCATCTGAAAACAAATGTCAATGTTTGTGCTCTGTTCTAGTAGCTTTTCTTAGCATTCAACCTCATTCTGGTTTACTGCAATTTACTCTTAATGGCTTACTTATTTCATTATTTATGGATGTAGAAAACTATTCCTCCTCTCATTGAAGAGACTTTTAATTCCTCAACAGACAATAAAAGGAATAATCAAAGTTTAGTCTGATTTAATAAATACTTTAATAAGTGTTTTAATAATGTTCCTTGTCTTCTAGAAGCAAAACAACAGCAGTTTCTTCAGGTCATGTTAGATAGCTCTACTTGATTTTTCCAACTGGTCTACATCTATTTTATGATATGCATGACTTATATTTCTGTGGATACCACTACCCTGCTGAGGATTTGCCTTTTTGACATCTGTATATCATTGTTAATCCATGTTCAGTTAGGGATTCTCTACCTTTTCCACAGGGCTGCTAGCCTCACATTCCCTCATCCTGCACATGCTAGTTAAAATTACTCCTGCCAAAGCATAGTGCCCTGCAGTTGTCCTTAATGAGTTTCATCTAATTTTATTCAGATTATATCACCAATTTGTCAAGATCACTTGAAATTTTAATCCTGCCTTCCAGTGCTCTTGCATTCAGTTCCAGCTTTGCCTCATCTACAGATTTAATAAGTATGCTCTCTCTTCCATGGCTGAGCTCACTAAAGAAAACATTGGGAGGTCTGTCTCCATGTCTGTATCCCCAAACCATGATCCTGTTCATTAACTGTTCATTAAACATCATTCCATCACTGAGGGCTGCCTGCTTGCTTGATGCTGTACAGGACATAAACACTGATATTATAAATTCTCCAGACCACAGAGAATCTTAAACTTCTACAACAAAACAAAGTACTTTGTTACAAGCAGTGGGAGCAGCTACCAGAGACTAGGCTGCAATTTTTATTGGAGTCACTGACTATAGGATATTCTGATTCGGTGGTTTCCCAATGCTTAGCTAATCTGAAAACCTGTCCTGAGTCATGGACTCTCTGAATCTCAGGGAAGGAAAGACTTTCATGATCAAAGAATGTCTCAGTTTTGTACTCTGGCCCCTAAATCCTCCTACTTCTCTTAATTTCCCCATGGACACAGGTTGCTTGCCTTGAGGATCCCAGTATGAGCGGGAGTCTGAATTCCCCTTCTCTACTGTGCAAGTCACATAAGAGAGAGTGGGCTCACTCCCTTCCTTACAAATATGCAAGTAAATGCACACAAAACACATACCTAAGGAGTTATGGAAATAAGCACCCTTGTCACAGCTCCTGCACAGCCGAGGCACTGCCACCTGTCCTGTGGAACCAAGGAGAACAACTGCTGGGGATGCAAGTGGGAAGACTGGTGTTCCCTTTGGCCCACCCAGCAAATCTCAATGTTCTAGCCATATTCTTACAGCTTTTATTGATTTTTTTAATCTCCTTTTTTTTTTGATTTCTCCATGGGCCATGACAACAAGGACTAACCACAATAGTCTGCTTTTCTTAGCTGGTTTTCACAGGGCCCCTAGACCTTGGCTTTGGTCATTTGTGGGCTGCAAGCTGAAACTCGCTGCTCTTGGTCCCATTGTATATGGACCACCACATCCACAGCAGGATCCTGCCCAGCTAAGAGCTGAAATTGCCTCCAGTATTTTCACCTTAGGTGTCTGCAGTTCAGGTGGATTAACAGCAGCCATGTTCTTTCTCCCTCTTCTCTCCCCTGCCTGGTTGCACAAGCTGCTTACCTGTCAGCCCCTATCTTCACACTGCAAAATTTGTCAGTCAGTGCCTCCCTGCACCATCCTTGCCCATGTTGGACCTACCACACAGGCTGCAGAACCTTCCTTTTCCTCCTTGCTGCAGGTGTTTCCTAGAGCCTGCTCCAGCGTGGCTTCCACTGCCTGTGTGCTACTGGCCAACAGTCACAGTGCCACTGTCATCTCCTATTTTCCTTACAGTTCTATCTTCACCCTACCCTGCACATCCAGATTCACAAGACCCCACTGATAACTGATATTACATATTTATTGGAGCATTCACATGAACCTCTCTCTTCTCTGTCTTCATTCTTTTCCCAAGATCTTATTTTCCAATTTAACTCTTCTTGTTTTCATAGACTTTGTCTCTTTCAATGTGATTAATCTCCTTCATTATTTTAAAATCATTTAAAATCACTGCAAGATCTCTTTTTAAACAAGATAATACCAAAGCCTTTCAGTCTTACTTTATAACTCAGAGCTGAAAGGCACAGTATTACTGTCGTTTTCCTTGCCTTATCCCTTAATCATATCCTCCTTAGGTAGAGTGAGCAGGGCACTCTCAACAAGAAATCACCAGTCCCTAACCCTAACCCTAACCAGAACTGTAAGGAAAATAGGAGATGACAGTGGCACTGTGACTGTTGGCCAGTAGCACACAGGCAGTGGAAGCCACGCTGGAGCAAGCTTTAGGAAACACCTGCAGCAAGGAGGAAAAGGAAGGTTCTGCAGCCTGTGTGGTAGGTCCAACATGGGCAAGGATGGTGCAGGGAGGCACTGACTGACAAATTTTGCAGTGTGAAGATAGGGGCTGACAGGTAAGCAGCTTGTGCAACCAGGCAGGGGAGAGAAGAGGGAGAAAGAACATGGTTTAGATAATAACAATAACACCTTTTTGATATATATTCTGTTCTTACTGTAATGCAGCCCAACATGCTGTTCAGTTGTTGGGGTCTATTTTTTTTTTTTCTACAGCTGTGTGTTAGGCTGGGACCTCTGGGGATTATTTAAAGAGAATATTTTCCAGATTTATCAATTTACCTTTACGAACATTTTGGTCTCCTCATTCCAAGGGGAGCAATCATCCAAGCAAACGCCAGCACTGTTCAGTGGCACTGTCCTGCTCATTAGCTGGCTCTTCAGCCAATCTCCTCTCTTGAACCTGACAGATTCCTCCATGGAAGCAATAAAAAGGCAGCTAAGGTGCTAAATACGAAAGATTGCAGGCATTAAAGGATAAAGTCACTGCAAAGCAATAGGTTCCAAGTATTTCTTGGCTGAGCACATGTACACTAATGCTAGCTTAGGTGTTCACAGTATACTCCATTGTCAGCAATGGATTCCACACCTAATGGGCTTGCTTTCCAAAATCCATCCCTCTTCGAGGGCCTCGCTTCCATTTTTAAATGACCCAAGCTGGAGCTACTAAATTGTACTTTACAGATATCCAGCTCCACTCACACAACACAAATCTCTTTTACCGCAAGAAATGTTCTTCATCTCTCTGTTTTCTCTTCTGCCTAAGGGAGATCAATCTCTCTACAAATGCAAAACCAATCCCCAAATAATCCTCTGGGATTACACTGGCTCACAGCCCCTCATGCCACAGGGTCTCAGGCAGGAAGGATACATGGGCTGTCAGTCTACACCCAGAAAGAATGTGGTTGAACTCCCTGACCTACCAGAGCCATCAGGAAATCTCTCTCAGTGCCTCCCTTTGTACCACAGGGTTCAGTGCTCTGTTATGTATCATGGCTATTGTAAGGATAATAGGAATGGAATAAAAATGACATGGTATAAATAGTAACAACAATGAAAGAAGAGAAATAAAAATAGAAGAAGCAAGATGAGATGTAATCCAAGGAGAGATATAAATTGTTCTTTGGCAGAAAGAAAATTATAAAGTCTGCAAGATACTACGAAATGTTTAAATTGATTGTTGCCCAAAAAATGAAATAAAAGCTTTTGACCAGACTAAGGAGATTTTTGGTATGTGATGGAGTGGTAGGACAAGACTATCAGCCTTGCTGTGTGCCTGAAAAGAAGTGTCTCCCAACATTTTTTGGCTCAATTCAGAGTACTTAACTCCCAGATTGTTGTGAGAAACCCAGTGCAGTGCCCCAATATAGGGTGATGCCCTGTTTTGCATTGAAAACAGGTGTTCAGCTGGCTGCATTCTAGTGGAGAACAGATTTGTCCCAGATTTTCTGGACATGATCTCTAGGTAATACTTGCCCTTGTTTTCAGATGTTCTGGTAAAATCAGATAGTAATTGTTCATGTCCTGAGCCTTCCCTGAATGGACTGACAATAGATTTACAGAGCTGAGCTGTAGGCTGGGCAGAGGGGGATCCTGGCCAGTGTACACAGGAGCTCAGTGGACTTTGGTGTTGCAGTTCTGGAGCATTTCTGGGAACAACCACAGTTTGTTGGGACTTGGACACTGCAGCTGTGGCTGCGACCTACAGAGTCCTGCCTGGGGATCAGGAGAACAACATCCCTCATAACCAAACTATTCATTTCCTTAGTTTTGAAGCTGTGTTAGGTGAAGAATTGCATTAACAAAAACCCTCTACTATGTTTATTCCTTTTAAATGGCTTTGAGATACAATTTCTTTGAAAGGTCCTACACAATCAATCTCCATTGTTCTGTATATACTTGCAGAAGATAACAGCTTCATTAAAATATGGTGTGCTATTAACTGTAGTAAATATATAGCCTTAAACCTTAAAATGTAATGTAATTAAATAAGAAATATGAACCTAAGGAGGTTAAGTGCAATCAACCACTGACATACACATTTGATTTGAATTAAAAAACACACACAGAGGGAAATAAAGGGCCTCCGTACATACTTGGATAACAGGAAATCCCCTGGACATAAAAATAGTGAATTTAAGAATGGAGAATATAAAGGTCTAGTTCAAATTAAAGGTTTTATGACTGAGGACTCCATTAAATCTTTGAACACTTACAGTAAAGAGTTTGGAACGCTTCCAGTCCAATTCTTTATGTTCTCACAAGTGACAGATTATACTTCTGAACTTCTATGGCAAAAGAAAGAAAGAGTGATTGTATTAATCCATCTAAATCTGCAGCTTGCTAATTAAGATGAAAACTATAACAATCTGTGCTTAGGTGAAGCACAGTATTTTTATAACCCAGCTCAAGACAGCATCACTAGCCAAGCCAAGAGTAGAAGATTTAAGTTCTCGAATTATTGAAGAACAATAAAACAATGAACTACTTAATACTAAATGATCAACAATCTGTATTAAATATGAACTCTTTTATACTGCCCAGTCTACTTTGCTCTTTATATTTCCAAGACATTCCTCGTGGTGTTTAAAATACAGAGAACAACACAGTGCTTCAAACCCCACCTGCAGCAGTGGAAGGAGGTTCAGTCGCAGCAGGTCTGCAGTGGCAGCCCCCTTTCAGAGGGCCAGTCTCACACATGGGGTTTTGCAGCCCAGAGATATTAAGGAAGGAATTTCAAATGAGGAGTTTGCAAGTGAGCCAAGCATTGCAAACTAATGCACTACTTTTACTAGGTTTTAAAGGGAATTGAAGCAAAATTATCAAGAATAAATCTTTTAAAGTTTAGGGTCTAGAGTTAAGAATTCATCACTGCATCCAGGTACCTAAGCAAAGGGGCAAGGATTTTATTGCAGACTTCTCAAAACATACTAATTACTGGTAAAAATCTGTTGTCACTAGGGGCATATTGCCAAGAGGTAATTGAGCCTTAAATGAAAATGAATGTGAGACATGTGAAAAGACAGCTGATTTGACCCAGGATGTTAGCAGAAACATAATGCCTGGAAGGATCGTGGGGTTAAGGAACTCCTGTGTTTGGCCATAAACTGCAAAGTAACACATAAGTCAAACCAGCAAATGAAATTGAAAGAAAACAAAATCTTCCTGTCAGTAGGCTGTCCTCTCCTACAGGGTACATGGCAGTCCCTCTAAAGACACTATGCACTGCTTTGCTTTCTATGAAGTCATTGAGGGTCTGGCCTTGAGTGAATAACCAGATCAGACAACGTTAATAAATGCCTTCTCTTCCCAGACCAACACGGGTGGCAAACACCACAGCTGCCACTAAGAAACAAAGCTGACTTTGAAATTCTGTATTCAAAACAAAAAGCATACGGCTCTAATAGAAAAGGATCCAAGAGCCCTTGTGAATCACAAGTAACAATTATCCTGTGACTGTCCTCTTTCAATACTTCCAGGTCTGCCACCTCTGACAGCATTTTTACCAAACATTCAGGAAGATTTTTTCACCCAGCCCAACAAGGCTGCCACACTCCTTCTAAGAGGAAAGGTTGCCCAGCACATCCCAGCACAATATTCCTCATTTCTCACCACCAGGCTGTGTTTCTCTTTGCCTTCCCTTACAAACAGGTATTGGGAACACCAGATTTAGGAGGTCTGCCTAATAGTATGTATATATGCATTTTTTAATTCCATGTACAATTCCACAGCAGCCAAAAAGTTCCATCCTTGTCTCACTTGGCCATGTTCCCACTGGTCCTCATGACCTCCCTTCTGCTAGCACCAGGATTTTGTGCAGTTTTGTAGTAAAGGGGTTCATGGAGCTGATTATTTTATTTTCTTATCCCAGAGGCATCAGGCAAGTTTTCAGTTTAATCTGTTCCATCTAAACAGGTAATTGGGAGGAAGCTGGATGAAGAACTGGGGATGTGAAGGGAGGCAAATACCATTCTTTGAGTGGTGATACAAGTTAATGTCATATGTAAAAGAGCATATATCCACAGTGTATTAGAGTTCAGGCTCTGTCAACAGGCAGTGAAGATTCTCCTAAACAGACGCTTCCAATTGTAATTCGGAATACCTAAACCAGAAGCCTAAAATTAAACAACATGACTATGACAAACCCATAGTATCTCAGTACTGTAATTCCCACAAAGAGTTTATGTTCTATTTACAAATGCAAATGATCTGGGCTTAAGCAGAAATACTTTTGCTTAATGTTTTTTTCCTATGGAAAAACTGAAACCTTCCCCTTTGAGGGGCAGTGAAGACCCTCTGAAGGGCTCTCCTGCTAACACAATAAACATCTGTGGGTTCTTTTTCTAGGGGTCCCTCTCTGATGAATTAGCAGTCCCAGTAGACTGTGGCAAACAATCCCACACACCACATTTTAGGAAATGGTACTTCTTGGAACTGATTGGTTTGGTCTGCCTTAACGCAGGCAAGTTAACACCACATTATCAAATGGACTGAGGTCACCAACCTCCACCAGATGATCTGCTTGATCCTTTTCAGGAAAAAAAAAAAAAAAAGAAAAAAAAAAAAGAGAGAGAGAAAGAAAATGAAAAAGCTTGAAAAAGCTTGGATTCCTTACAGAAATCTGAGTGCTCCAAGCTGGAAGCAGTAGGCTTGGTCACTCACAGCCCACCCACCTACAGATCAAGATGGACTGGAACAACCTCCACCATAAGCCAGAAAAGTGAAGGGGGTTGGGAGGTGGGAGGAAGAGTTTCATATTTCATCTACCACTTTTAATAGAAAACAGAATGTGGTGGGAGGTTGAAAGGAAAATGGCAAATCCCAGGAGATCCTAAGTGTTGGCCTTGTAAACCAAAGCTGTCAATCACACCGTGTGCCCTCCGACTCTACCACTTGAAAGGAAGGAAAGAAAGGAGGAACAGACTGGCACATTCAGCCACTAGGTGTTACTGTTGCTCCACGGACCTTAGAATAAGGAAAACATCTATCTGAAGCATCATCTGCAGCTGTACCTGACGATTTAAACCACAGAAAAGAAACCTCCTGGATTCACATACTGTAACTCAAAAATGAGAACACTTTGGTGTCTTTTCTTGGGGTGGCCCAGAAGCAGACTGATGTTCCTTGGGTTTGTTTTTACATCTCTGCTTTGTTTCTCCATCTGTAAAATGGAAACAAAGATCCTCCTCTCCCCTGGGAAGGACTTTGAGGCCACAGATCAATAAGAGTTGAAGTACTTGACAATCTGTTGGCATGAGCAAAGCAATAAGTTTTTGCATGAGCTTTTCCTGTTGATTCCAGAATAGGTTTTCTGAGAGAGACTGAACTGAGTGTTACCCTTTGACAAAGAGCAGGACTGCACTGCACCCCGTCAAGGCACCTTAATATCCTGTTTCCCTTTGGTCTCTTGCCATAGCTCCACCCAAAGATTTTTCCAGAGAGCAGCCACACTTCATCCAAACCATCATTTACTTAATCAACTACACTTGGAGCCCCAGAGCCCTGAGCTTCTTAACCAACAAGCTTTGAGATTACAATATGGATTTTCTCCTTAATTTTTAATAATGGGCTACAATGCTCAAAAATAGGTGTTCCTTCTTCTCAATTCCTGTATTCCATGCCTTGGCCTCAGGTGAACCAGTATAAATAAATGGACGATGTAATGCAGGTCCCTGTCTGCGCCCACTGAAGAGCTGTTTCTGCACACACACAATAAATGTCATGCAAAGCACAGCAACCAGGCAGAACCTTCCCTTCATGGTGAGCTGTGCCATGTGGTTGTACTTCTAACCCAGGCAGCATTTTCACACACAACTGGAGTGCTCCAGGGCGTGTTTCCTGAAGTTTGGAAACATTGCTACAGTGCATTAAACAAAGCACCAATACTGAGCCACAAAAGCTTATGAAAAAAATTTTTTAGTTGTTTTCATAGGAAAATTTTTATGTGCCACATTAAACGAAATACAGTGCAAACTTAAAATACTGAAAGACTGAATGGTTTGCAAGTGCTCAAGTATTATCTGAAAGCTGACTGGCATTACATTTTATTACTGCTTCCAGTAAAACCAGTGGGTCTCTATCTTGGAGGCAAATATCCTCTGATTTGCAGTACAGGCAAAAAGCATCACTTGCCCTCACACAACAATCACTGCATCTCTCACTAGAGTGAAGAAAAGCTTTCTTGAAAAATTATTGATACCTTGGAGTGGCTTTTGGCTTTTGAAGGATGAAGGAGGACTTTTACAAGGAAAATCACCTAAAAAATGATAATTTTTGCTTGCTACCAAAACAGGATGGTGGAAAACGTGCCATCTAATAAATGCAAGACATAAAGACCATTTCCAGCATTGTCTGCAAGTAGTTCATCTACTGCTGGGGTTTTCTCTCTGCTGCAGTCTAACAAAGAGTTTTAAATCAGTGAAGGAAAATGATTCACACACATGTGCTCTCAGCCAACAAAACACCAGGAACTAACATAGTTTTTCCCATATGCCTTAGGCAGATGCTGATAACATCAAATGTACTTGACTTAGATGCCTTTGAAAACAGTCACCCTAAGTGGCTTGAAAGCTTAACTCCCACTTTCTAAAGTGACTTCAAACCCTAAATCACATGGATAAATCCAAAAATTGCACCCTTAGTCAGCTGTGCTCTCCTTACTCTTCAGTGGCTAATATAAACACACAAAGATCCTATCTGACACTCCATCTAAAAATTAATCCTAATTACTTTCTGGGCAGCTGCACAAACAGCCAGTTTTACCCAGTTTCAGTTACCTCTTATGCTTTATTTCCCCTTCTTCGGTGCTGGTGTCCACAATAGTACCCTTTATAATACATTTCTCTCCATGTGCTAGTGTCAGCTAATACCATATGTCAGCTAAAGCTGTCCTGGTTCTTCTCTCTGGGCCAGCCTTTCTGTCTTTCCTTTGGAAGTTGTGGGTCTGAAATGTGGGAAACAACAAAGCTGCGGAAAGAATTAAGTATGAGTTGTCCCAGCTCATTGTGAACTTGGTCCTGAATCACACACGAATCTTCACGAAGTACATACCCAGTCTGCTACAGCAGAATCAATTTCATGGGTAGTTGCAGCTACTGCTTTTTCATTGTCTTAGTCCCAAAAACCCGAAAAGAAAGGTTTTTCTGATGTTTAAACTGGGTGAACATCGGGATGCCACTGCCACACTGCCACACTGTAAACTATCCCTACACAAGGAGTGAAACAACAAAGGAGTCTCCGCTGTGATAGAGAAGACTGTACCCCCTCAGTGAGAGCAGTGCATTTCTGGTTCACATTTATTAGCAGTAGTGGTAATAAACATTTACATTGTGGTAGCGCCTAGAGGCCCTATTTGAAAGCTAGTCTAGAAGTGCTATTGTACCTGGGCACTAAACAGCTCTGAAGCAGCACATCTGTCTGCCAGATGTTTTATTTTCTTAGAAGCTGCCATTGCAAAAAGCCTCTTGCCTCCCCTAACAAGCCTTAATAAGAATCTTCAAGAGCTTGGCTTCATCATCCTTCCAGGAACATCTGCAGTTAAAATCGCAATGAAACAAGGAAGGAGAGCACTGCTCAAGCTAGTGAGGGACACCAGAGAGGTGCAGAATGGTCTGAAGACCACATTGACAGAGGGCTCTGGAAGAGGACACTGACCTCTGCCTGTTTCGTCCCTCCAGGGCTGCCTACCAGGGCACAGGGACCAGTGCAGAGCAGCATTGCATGGATGTGACCAGCAATGGTGTGCAGCAGCGGCCTTGGTGGTCTTTGTTCCATCTTTCATTGACTTTTGGACCCTGAAGTGTTGCACAGGAGTCATGGGCTTTATCTTCTCATGGTTCAAAGACTGATATTTATGGGTGGAAAAATGGTCTGAGAGAGGCTTTCCACTTTCTTCCACTTCTGCCCTCAAGAGTCATCAGCTGTTCCTCCTCTGGTCAGTGCTCAGGGGTCACACAGCTCAGTGGCTGAAAATCCTGTCCCCTGCTGAAAGCAGCAGCTGGGAAGTGCCAGGAGGATTTCCCCTTACCAAAGCTGCCCTGTACCAGCACTACACTGTGAAGGGTCCCTTCGCTCTTGCTGTGACACCATCCTTGCTCTAGCAGACCCATGAGCAGGCCAGGCAGAGCAGGGACAGAGCAGAAACTGTGAGGGGACAGCAGGGACAAAGCACATAGAATTCACACGCAGGTTGGAAGAGACCTTTAAGATCATCGAGGCCAACCCATGCACTAACACCTCAACTAAACCACGGCACTGAGTGCCACATGCAATTTTTTTTTTTAAAACACGTTCAGAGATGGTGACTCCACCACCTCCCCGGGCAGACGATTGCAGTACTTTATTCACTCTTTCTGTAAAAAACGTTTTCCTAACATCCAACCTAAATTTCCCTCAGCGCAGCTTAAGACTGTGTCCTCTCGTTCTGTCAAGCAAGGACACTGAGGGGACAGAGCAGGGACGCTGCGGACAGTCTGGGGACACGAAGGGGACACAGCAGAGACTCTGCGGGGACGGAGTGAGGACAGAGTGGACGGACACGAGGACGGAGCGGAAACTAGAACAGGACGGACAGGCGACATGAAGGGGACAGAACAGTAAAGAGAGAGCAGAAAGAGCGGTAACAGAGCGGGGACACGAAGCTGTGACGGAGCTGGGACACAAAGGGGACAGTGCAGAGGCACAGCACAGTCACCCCGCGGCCACGAAGAGGACGGAGCGGGGCCAGCCCACACACCCGGCCGCCGCCTCACGCCGAGCCCCGCCCCTCGCATCACGTGACGGCGGCACAGCCAATGGCCGCCCGCTCCCGCCGTCCCGCGCGTTGCCAGGCAGCGGGCGCGGGGCGGCGCCGGCCCGCCCGCCATGCTGAGGGCCAAGGTGCTGCTGGTGGGGCCGCGGGAGGTGAGCGCAGGCCCGGACCCCGCACCCCCGGCCGGCACTGCCGAGCCCCGTGGGCTCCCCGCCGCGGGACGGAGGGAGGGAGGGAGGGAGCGGGACTGGGCCTGCATGCATCGGGGTTGCGCGGGGGGGCTTGGGTGAGCACCGACCATGTGGCTTTGGCACATTAAATTCCTACGTGTGTCTTTCACGCTCCCCCGTTGTGCTAGTCTGGAAAGTCGGTGTTGGCAAACTTCGTGTCCGAGAGCACGGAAGGGATCTGCAGCTACAGCCCGACGCAGGGGGTCAGGTGAGCGAGAGCCCCGAGGGCCCCGCGCTCTGCTGTGTGGGATCGTGTCCCATCGTGTGTCCATCATCTCCGCAGGATCCTGGAGTATGAGAAGCCAAACCTCAATGGGAACAACAAGGGTGCTGGGTGTCGATTCGAGCTGTGGGATTGCAGTGGTGATCAAAAGTAAGCCAGCATTGTTGCTTCCTCCAGGTTACTGAACTCCTAATAGTTCTGTTTACAAGATATTCATACTTAAGGGTCAAGCCAATGATCTGGTTGACATGAGGAGTATTCCTGATTCTTTACTCCAACATATTTTTATAGTTTCTGCTGTAAAGCATCCAACACTAGGTACTCTCTGCCCTGATCACAGCTGAACTCTGTTTTGGATAAGGACTGACTGAAACACTAAAGTCCACAACTGGAATGAAGTTACAGATACAGGAGACAGAGCCCCACTCTGTAATTGCCTTCATCTCTGTTAAATTATGTGAGTGGACTTCAAACAATGTATGCATATGATTGAGGCCTTAATTTCTAGAAGATGGAACTGAGAATGATCCATTATTAGGGCAATGTTTCATTATGTTTATATGAGCATTTGACCACATTCTACATTGTCAGCAAATCATCAAATTAGAAAATCATGGGATCAACTATCATAATAGATAAGTCAAAATACTTGGAATATGATATATAACTGATAAGGTTACTGATGTTATAGTTAAAAAGCTACTTGTACTTGAGAAGGGGAAAAAGCTTGAGGCAAGTTTGAGTGCATGTTTCTGCTCTTCAGCTGTCACTCTTTCAATTTGCTGTGTTTTTCAAGGTTTGAAACATGCTGGCCAGCTCTGATGAAGGACTCCCACGGTGTAATAATAATTTTCAACCCTGAGCTGCCCAGCCACCTGAAAGAAATCGAGATGTGGTACTCGTGCTTTGTGCAGCAGCAGCCACTGCTGGACAGTCAGTGTCTCCTGGTGGCACATCACAAGCCAGGCAGTGCAGGGGACACGGAAAACCTGTCCTTGGGTAAGGAGATGGAAAACTAAATTTGTAACTCAAGAGTTTTTCATTGAGCTTTGTGTCTTTAAAATTGTTAATACCTCATGGCTTGCATTTTTCATTTAAATTTGTTGATTAAAGAACACTAAAGTGCTTTGCAAAACCAGAAATAATGGATTTCAAAGGTAATTTAGAAGGTGAGCAATATTCATGTTTCACAAAAATGGAATGGGAATGTTTGAGTGGCTTCTCCAAGTGTGTATGCAGCTGAGCCAGAAATTAGAATTCCTGTCATACTTCCTCATCAGTAGTAGTTTGGTTATTACATTGGATTTTTTGTTGGTAACAGACACTTTTGAGGACATTTAAGTTTTTGCCAGGTCAAAAACCAGGAACTCTTTGAAATAAAAGGCTAATAAGCTGCATCTTAAAATTAGCAATAGGTACCTTAGATACTGCAAAATTATTTGTGGCTGCTCATGGCTGTGAAAACACACACTCCCTTCTGGGCAACCTGTTCCAGTATTCAAACAAGCACATGTTTGTTATAAGCATTAATATATTAATACATATTTAATACAACAATATTATTCCATAATTTTGAAGTAATCAAAGAGTATCATATCACTTCAATAGCCAAATTGAAGTTCAGTGCTCAGTTTGTTTAATTCTGCTTAACTGAATGTAAGACCAAAACCAGACTTTACACTTCAATAATAATAAACTTTGAAGAATTTAATCTTCAGCAACAAGCTGTATTTGCTTGCAACACTGACAAACTCTGCTGCATTTCTCCTTGCCCTGCTCTGTGTTATCTGGGGTGTCAAATGTTGTGTACCACTGAATTCCATCTGACTTCAGCATGAGTTGTCTCATGACCTTGATTGTGACTATTTCTTTTATAAGAGGTATATACCTAATTATTCTTACTTACTTTCAAAGCTTATCCACTGAACAAGCTAAAATTGATACATTCCAAC
The DNA here is from genome assembly GCA_016584745.2 of Phylloscopus trochilus trochilus. NCBI lineage: Eukaryota > Metazoa > Chordata > Aves > Passeriformes > Phylloscopidae > Phylloscopus > Phylloscopus trochilus. The sequence goes on from WQNJ02000022.1 coordinate 7,159,301, forward strand.
TTAGAGGAGGATCCTGAAGATGTTCGGATGGAATTTATCAAGTACTTCAGAAGCATTATCACCATAATAAATGAGAGCAGAGAGAGGGAAGAAATGTCAATTATCTCATAATATTAAAAAAAATACTGAACAAGGAAGAAAAAATATGTTTTTCTCTTTGTAAGCTATACTAGCTTGTAAACAGACCCTCCCACAGAGGATTTGCCAGGCTACAAATACTTCAGTCTGTGAACAAGTGCTGACATCAAGTGAACTGTGCTGAGGAAATGGCTGCATATCCAGGAATTTGAGTAACTTTGTAGCTGCACTTTGGCGTCAGAGGCACAGGAAGGTTAGTGTGGCCCAAAACACAAAGGTATGGGTCGTGTCTTCAGAATTTCTTTGTGCAGGGGTGCTTGGAGAAGAAAGCCTGACACAACATAAGACTGGAGTTCTGCTGAAGCCTCTGGGCAAAGTGCTTATGTTAGCTGGAGAAGTCTTGTCTTTGGAACTCAGTACAAACTGATTGGAATAGAGATCTGAGAAGAAGTCATGGTGTAAAATCCACGTTTTTATGTTCCAAGTTGTCTTTCCCTTGAAGAGAGCATATTGCACAGCCATTGCCTTGGCAGGACAGAGCAGGTTGCAGTCTTTCTCAGGACTAAGTTTTTCTTCTATTCCAACAATATAAACATGTTGTGAGGACAATGTTTAGGTCTCTCTGGGAGGAAGGAATTGAATTCTTGGTTTAATGGAATATTTTGACTTATGTCAGGAGCTCCAATAAGTTCTGCATTCTCCAGAGGAGGAAAAGCTGTTTGGAAACTTTACTGTTCCCTGTTGCATTGAAATAAGTGGTTTCATAGATAATTTACTTTCTGATTTGTTTGGTTTGCACTCATTCCTGTTCTTTGTGTGTTTTGCTGCAGAAGGCTTTTTTTTTTTTTATATAACATGCATTACTAAGGCAATAAAAACATTTTAAAAATGCATCCTCTTTGTTCTCAAAGGGGAAGTTAATTATGGGTTTGTGGAACTCTTAGCAACTTGTTTCATTTTTAGTAAGGAAAATAGTGATAAAGTTATAATAGATTTCAGCCTACAACAAGAGACATAGCCAAAGAAATGACACCACATTGACACTGTCTTTTAGTAAACATCCTTTAGAGAAAGTACGTTATAAGCCAGGAAGAACTTCATGTATTTTAGTGCAAGGCAACAGGAGTAAGAAACTCTTGGGTTTTTCAGTGATCCAGTTTAATTCATCAGCTATTTTTCCTCTTTTCAGAGTTCTTCTCTGAGTAGTGAGTAGCCTGTCCTTGTGCAAGTGGCATGTGAGGTGAAAGAGTAAAAGATCTCTGAACAGTTCTTGTTCTGCCACTAAAGCTAAAAGCTACAGTTGGTTCTGGGAGGCAAAGAAGGTGGTGTTGAAGGAAAACATCAGTGAGAGGAAGGACACCACAAAAGAAACAAGTGAAATAAGCAGAAAAAGATGAAAAGAATAGGTTGAAGGTGAATAGTGGGAGGTTGGCATTTCAACATCTACGTTTTATTTACATGATTTTTGAACAATCAGGCTTTCTGTGCTTGCAATCAGTGTTATAGGGTGGTCTGTTGGAGGCAGTTATTAAAAATACACAGTTTAACTAGAGAATAGTTTTTTACATGCTGCCTTAGATTACTTTTTCCTTGTTGCCAGTTGTGTGGTGCTGGAGCCAATTTTTAAAATATACTGCCTTAATAAACTGAGTTTTTCCCAACAGCAACATTGTGATAGTCACTGGTAAAACACTGGTGTGAAACCTACCAAATATTTTATTTGGAATGTAAAACTGTTTGGGTGATTCCAGGGTTGAAAAGTCAATGGACTCTCCTGTTCACCACTTTGCTTCCTATAAAATGTTAATCATGATCTTAACTTTTAAACTCAAAAAAAGGTTTTAAATTACAGGTATCTGTAGAGTGCAACACACTGTTCATGAAAGAAAAACAGTGTTAGAACCAAAGACAGATGCCTAGACTTGACTTTGTATCATCTAAAAAGGTCATAATGCACGATAAATATGGAACATCATTCATAAAATCTGGCCAAGAAATGAGTCTCTCACTGCTGAAGAACAGTAAAGGCATAGAGTCATGCAAAATTAATCGTTGATAGTGGAGAAGATAACAGAGAAAGTATTTATTCAGAAGTACCTTTCATTAATGATTTGTGAAGGAGGACACCCAGCTAGGAGAGAGGTGTGGAAAAGCCAAGGAATGCACATTGAGTCTCTGCCTTTCTGAGCTCTCAGAGCCTGCAGAGCCCCAGGAGATGCCACATCCTGGTGTTGCTCAGGCTGTGGGGGGAAGTTGTGTCTCTGTGCCTGAAGCCAGGTGGTTCATGAGGGGCTGTTCATGCTCTGTCCTATTTCTGCTTGGGAGGCCAAGGAAGTGCCAGGCAAGCGTAAAGGAAACTGGGACCATGTGGCAATCAGCCATGAAATCAGCTGGCAAGCTGTGGGTTTGACTGGGAATAGGAACAATCTAGGAGCAGAGGAGAACAGCAGCTTTGCAGCAAGAGCACTCTTATTTTCCTATTCCACGCTGAGGACTTCACCACCATGCAGAAAAGTTTGTAAAGGCTTTTTGGAATGGCCATTCCAAGAGAAAGGCAGACAACCAGTGAAGTCTGTCAACTCCTCCAAAATGTAGACTTCTCCAGGTGTCCTCAGTCTCTTAGAGTGAGCAGGTCATGTCCCCTTCTCATTTTGTCAGCAGCCATGAACTCCAAACCCTGGCTTTGTATCAGCTGTGCACAAATTGGGAGACTCCAACTTCCCCATCCTTTTCTGTAGATCCCTGTCCGTACTGGAATTCAGTGGGTATTTTTCCAGTGGTTTTTCTGTCATGGTTTTGGGAACTGAGGCTGGAATCAGGAGCATAGAACCTTTTTAAATACTAATTCAAATAAATTCAGCCTCCACAGTGCAGAATCCAAAGTCTCTAGGATATGCCAACCATGCAGTGAGAAAATAATCTGTCACTTCAACAGAAGTTATTCAGGTGCAACATTATTTTGTCTCTTGGCACTGAATAATGATAATCCTGACAGCTTACTTCATTTCATTTATGATGTACAGAAATGGTTTTCAAAGTTTTATTGCTGTATAGCTACGAAACCCTTTATACTTACATGAGTAGTACGTGAGTTCTACTCAAGTTGACACTCACCTCCCACGAAAGCATCATTAGGGTGTGAAAGCATCAGTACATCATTGCCCTGGACAGCTGACCTGTCTGGACAGAGTCAGCATGGAAATCTGATAGGGAGTAGTCAGAATCAGAGCCCTACTCTGCAGGGCTAAAATGCAGAATTTCAAGACTTCAGGGTTATATCCATAAAGACTGTGGCTACTTTGCAGGCTGTTCATTGAAGGTATTTAAGCTCTTCAGTTATAAGAGTTTGCTCAGGTTGACTCTTACAAGCTCTTTTCTGCACACACAGAGCATTGTGAAGCCAGTAATTCCTGTTGAGGATGAAGAGAGTTACAGGCAGTGCTACCCAGATGTGTGACTTGTTTACAACTAAACTTTGGGAGTAGCAGCAAAGCTGAATGAAATACATTTGGACCTTACCAAAAAAATGCAGCTTTCTTTTCAAGTCATATATTTTGAAGGCCAAGCCTTTGGTCTCAGTTGCTCTCAGTGGTATTGTTCTAATGGACACAATAGACATAAGAAATCCCACGTTCCTATTTCTATTATTGTGTTGCCAAGTGACTAAAGGGAGTCACGTAGGCCCCCACATCGAAGAGTGCCCATCCATGCTGGGGTTTTGCATGCTCAGTTTAAAATATGTAGGGTGCTGACATGCAGATGCTTTAGGAAGCAATCTCTAGAAGGTATCCAGGACCTCTTAAAAATCACATCTTAAACAACTCGACTTTTCAACAGCAGTACCTTGCTCTGGAGGTCACTTGTATTTCCTCTTATCACTTCTCCAGAATTCTCCACTGCTGGAATACTTGGTGCAGCAAAAATCTGCCAAAATACCAATTTACCTTGTTGAGAAGTTGCCTTCCCCAAGAGGCTGGAAACACTGCAGCAGTAATTCCCACAGCTTCAGAGGGTGCTCTGCATGCACACACAAACACAATGGCACCAAGGAGTACCACACACCATGTGCTGCTACTCTGAGCAGTCCAGGGGTTAATTTCTGTGTACAAAGCAAGCCTTTTATCACTTCAGGTGTGCATTTTTGCATTGATCCATACAGGTTATTTACTTAGGACAAGTTTCCTCTTGGGTGACTGAGCTTTGCATAACTAGACACCTTGGAGAGGCACCTGCTTGGAATTTGCTGAGAATTCAGCCTGTGAAAATTCTTCACAAACTGCAGTGGGAATCTCTCACCTGGTGCTGGAATCACCAGTATGATGGAACTGGCTCGTTCAAGTGGCATTCAAGTTTGGCCACCATCCTCAGAAAGATCCACTGAATCAGGAAAAGGTCACTGAATGGCTAAAGAAGAAAAAAACCAATTTTATAAGAACTGGTGGTTTTTTCACTCTAGCAACATAATAAGGGGATATCCTTGATGTCTGCAAATAAATCATAGAGAAAGAAAATCGACTGCAATTACTTGGACATGAGGTAACAGGAGCAATCAGAAGAACAGAAATGCTGTTCAAAAAGGGTTGGAGCATTGTAAGTAAGGTACACAAACCTAACTATAAAGCACTCACTTAGCACTTGCTCCTTTTGCTTATTTTCTTCCTGCCCTTAAATTGTATGTGGAAATAATTTGACCTTGAACACAAGGGGGTTGGGTTTTTGTCCTTTTTTTTTTTTTTTTTTTTTCTGAAAGACACAAAAAGCAGAGGAAATCTAATACATTGTGTTTGTGTGTAATCTAAACTAAAAGGCAGCTTTGGCACAATACTAAATGTGAACAAACTAGTCAACCAATAACTCTAGTCTGGAATTTGAAGAAGGTTTCTAACAGAGTGGGAAAAAACCTGGTTCCATAACAGCGTTCAGTTAGCAGTTTGTGATAAATTGTCACTGGGCTTGATCCTTCTAGTCTGTCTCTTATGAAAACAAGAGGCCTATTTTTTTTTTTTTTTTAAATTCATGCAGGTATTTTTTCTGCAGAGGTGGCAGTGAACCAGAACATCAGCTTCAAACTTCCTTGAACTTTGAGAAACTTGCATTCTGATTTGTACTCCCCAGCTGGAGATCAGCTGAAGACATAGGTTGTATTTACACATATGTAGAGGAAATAAATCAGTTTTATCAACTCATACCAGAAGGAAGATAACACAAGTTTTCTCACGTGAGTCACACTTTAGAGAGTACTGCCTGAAGATGGGCACTGGGTTTTGATTGCATAACTCTCAGACAGAAACAAAAAGATGCCACATGTTTTGCTGAGTTCTATTGTCTCTCCCTCCATTTGTAAGGAAATTAAAGCCTATTTCTCTCCTAGTTCCATGAAATCTATCCGAATCCTGGTAACAAGTCTCTGAGAAATTGCTCAGAGGGAATAACAGACAAGGGTACACCCTCCACTGCTATGTTACTGCTCCATGAGTTCCAGACAAAAGCATTTCTTGTGGTTTGGCAGCAAGCATCTACTCCTAAAACCCTGGAACTGCATTGTTCTTTACATGTCAAAAGTTGATTTAGTACCCACAGGCACAGATTGCAGGGTCCTTCTTTTTAGGAGGGATCTTCAGGTTTTCTGGACTGCTGGAGTCACCTCTCGCAGCAGTGACACCATTTGGGAGAGTCACACCCAAGTGGACTGTAAAGAACAGGCCCTGCAATGAAATATTCCAGGATTTTTATCCTGACCTCGGTGAAATGGTAATATTCCAGAAACTGAGCAACTGACTGCCAGGCCCATAATAACAACTCTGAATCATTAAATAAAGATACATCTTCAGGATAAATTATTGTTCAGGTTCCAAAATAGTTCTGCTGTGTTTGGAATTCTAATAATGGTAGGCAAGCTTGACTGGAACCTCTAATGATACAAAGATCTTGCAGTTTTGCTTATCTGTAGCTAAGTTAATGAGCCTAGGACTCAAATACAGCTATTATGAGGCCCTTCTGCTCAGAATGGTGTATCTTTACTTTTAAAGCAGATCATTAAAAGTAATATCTAATGAAAACTCCATCTGTTTTCCATTGAGTGTGCACTTGGCTTTTTTCTTTCTTATTCTCTAAGGCTCCATGAAGCTTTGCAGCACACAGGGCTGACACTGTCACATGCTAACAGGACAAGCCAGCCCTTTATCCTACCCTTTGTCCAGGGAAGTTAACATTGGGTATATCTGGATGTATTGACATAAAGGTAACCTTTTGGACCTTTAATTTCTTTGATATCCAGGAACTGGAGAGAGATGCACAAATATGAAGTGGTGTAATAAATCTTAAGTCACACAGACCTGCACAGAACCAAATCTACAGACCATAATGTTATTTTACAAAGCATTAGCAATAAAAGCTGAGACTTGCCACTCTGTTCTCTCTCTTCTACCTAGCTAAATGGGAATTTCTGAGCCCTGTTAAGGGTCTGTGACGCAAAGTTGGTCAATTGTGATCCCTATAGACACTCTTACGGTTTTCTATCCATTTTCTATCACATGAACCCACAGAAGCCAAACACATCAAACACATGCACATGCAGTTTCCATTACTAAATAATTCATTTGCCAGTCCCAGAAAAAAAAATGGTAGTATCAGATACACAAATACTTTATGCTAAGTGCTGTTAAAGCCTAGTTTCCAACAGACTTGAGTCTTAAGGATTTACCCAAGTGTAGATTTTCTGTCCTCTTATAAGGGTTTTTCTCCCTTATTCTCTATATAGACATGGCTACCTGCAGTAATGGATTTTTTAGGCATTTCACAGAACAGGAAAAACATGCCTAAACTGACCATGGAAATTAAAAGGTTTTTTCCCATCAAAAACAGGAAATTCTGGAACAAACACCAAATAAAGTGGGAAACTGGGAGAATAGGAGAAAGAACAAGGAGGAAAGAGCATATTTTTGAATAGCACCAAGCTGTTTATGAAGAAGATTGGAAACTTAGCTCATTACAGAAGCAGAAGACTGGACTCAGCAATCCAAAAGATAATTTCAATTCTACATTTCCTTCACCAGAACTGGTGATAGAATAGATAATTCTTCCTTTAGAATTAGTTTTCTCTGCACTTGCTGTGCAAACATGTAAGTTAAAATGCATGTCACCTCTTTCCCATGCTCCAGCAAGGACAATAAAAAGAGAATGTGACTTCTTGTGTGGCCTGTAACAAGCATAAATTAATGATGTCTTAATATGCATCCAATGTGGCAAAAATTCCCATGTTTCATACAGCTTTATAAATAAAGCATATCTTCTATGGTTGATCACAAACCAGAAGAGAATAAAGCAGGTAATGGGAAATACAAAGTAATAAAGATTGATTCTTACCTTTTGCTTTTGTAAGAAAATGAGACTCATGTTTATGTTCGTTTATATGAACTGGCCCCAAATAATGTTGGAGCTGGTTCATAATTCCCATTCAGATTTTTAGAACTTGAGATATTTAATCCTGAAAGTTCTGCGAAAATAGACAGCCAAGTTAAGAGAGATTATTCATTTCTCATTGAAGAAACAGGCTAAAAGGAACTCAATCCCCATTAAATATCAGACAATCCATGCCTAAACACAATCCAAGATATAAATCCATAGGAAAAAAATATTTCACTGTTTGCAGAACTACTTGTATTGAATGAGATCACAGAGATATAACATCAGCATGACAGAATCTAATCACCACTCAACAAACATTTTGGAAACAAGTCAGCAACCACATCTGCTTCATCAGAACCAGAGCCTCATGTGACAGGAAGCTTATTAGAGACCCTGTCTCTCATTATTTTTGTTTTTGCTTATAACTTCTCAGCGTGAATATTCAATATTGCAAAATCAAGCAGCTTCCTTTACAGACCATCCAGAAAGGAGAAAGAAATTGTGTCAGACATTCCAGATCCTGAAGAAATTGATGCCTGTGGAGCTATGGATTTCTACCAGCAAAACATCTGGCACAAAACAACATTAAACATGAACAACTTGCTTCTCTTTCCCCTTACCGTGGATGTGAGGCAATAATAACTCCTATGAAGTTTTCTTGATGTATCAAGCCTGAAAAGACAGAAGAAATCCAGCCCTTTAAACATAGCAACACATAGCAAGACACGTTAGAGGAATATAACTCAAAATACCTTATTTTCTTAGAAGCAGAAAATGTTACATTGTGAGACATTTTTCCTGGTTACTATACATGAAACAATTGCTTTACAGTACTCTGAGTGCAATTTAGAAATTCCCATTTGGTGCTCTTTCATAGCTCTGGCCATAGCTCCAGGAGTCAGAGCCTCTGAGCAGGTAAATTTGGTAAAAATTACAGAGAAAAAACACCAATCATAGGGAAATCTAGATAAGAGTGAAGCCAAATGTGTCTCTGTTTGTCTCCCCACAAAATGTTCAGAGTCTCAGCCAGGGTTAACAGTAGCTCTGTGTACTCAGCCTTAGCTAGAACACTTCCTAAAGTGAAAGGATTCATCTCAAACACTTCTAAACGGGGTGGTTCATATGCCCCAGCCCTTGACTCACCTCTGCAGTCATAGCTGGCGATGTGAGCCTGCCCCTTCTCGCCGTGCCCAGCAGTGGGATGAGCTTGGGAAGCCCGGGGCTGTGGTGGAATCTTGTGTGACTAAAACACCTTAATCCGGGGAGTGGCATCAGTCCTGTGACACACATCAGCTCCTGCTTTCCCTTCACATTCCTCAGCTCTGCAGGAGTCTTCCTTGCAAGTAAGGCTGGGCTGGTGGTGGCATTTGGAAGTGCTAAGCAGTGGGGCAGCACTCACCTTCCCTGGCAGGAAGGATGTTGGATATATCCCCACTAGCGCCCTGTGGGGTGCAGGCAGGTTTTACACAGACAAAAACTCTCAAACAGGGTCCCACCTTGCAGACACATCAGACAGTATCTTCCCAAAGCCTCTGGATAACCTTTCTTTCTTCTTTCTCCATCACCTTGTGGACAGATACAAAGCCTTTCAGGGAAATCCTAAGTTGGTGTTGCCATTTCAACCCTACAGATGTCAAAGTGATTTTTACACTCTTTCTGCTCAGCTTATTGCCAAGCCCCAGCAAAGGGACTCTAATAGGTTGCACCAGGCAATAAACCATAATCTATTGGCTCTAGCAACAAGGAAGGAAGAAAGAGAGGGAATGCAAAGCTGGAACAAAGCACAGATCCAGAGCAAGTCCAAATACTTGAAGAAACTGATTTATCCAAATATTTGATACCAGATGTTGTATTCAGACAACTCTAACAGACCTCCACAGAATATTAAATGTTTCTCATGTTTTCAGTACCTAATCCTCTCCATTTGGGCACTTCTGCCAGAGGGCACAAACAAATCACTTCTTAACATTAATCAAAGAAGTGAGTTTTGCTCTGCAAGTTCAATATAAAAAGAGTAAGAGCAAACACATGCTAAGCTGTTCCTGGGAACACTGAACACAACAGAGAAGCTGTCTTGGATTACAGCATTTCTAAATTACACCCAAAGTCCTGTTTTAGGGAGGCTACAGTAGTGACATGTTACCACAAATATTGTGCTAAACTGGAGCACTCCACATCTCTGATTAATAAATATCCAGTTCATAATATACCAAATTCATATTTCCTTGCTTACCTAGAGTTTCCACAGATTGTTGCACAGCTGCTAGTCCACAGAAGAGTTGCATCCTTTTTCCTGGACATCTATTTGGGTATCACTTCTTTACAGATAACATTAATTTTTGCCTTTGCCCATTTTTAGCCCCATGGACTCCTTGTTCTATTAGTTCCTTCTCTCCAGCCTATTAACAGCCTGTAGCCATATGTACTAACATTCACTACTTATTGCACACATCTGTGCAAAACATTTTTCCAAATTATTTTAATTCTTGAAATCCAGGACTACCTATACCTGTCAAACAATACCAGGCTGTTGAGACTGTGCAGTGGCAGCTGAGGTCACTTCTCCCTTATTTTCTCAGCTGCCAGTGCACCCTCCTAGTCTCTTTCTGCTGATTCAACTCTGCAAAGGGGAAGGATAACAGGATAAGTATCTATTTTCTCTCTCTGCAGTAGCTCCTCTCCATCATGGGTTTAATTCACCTCCTTTTCTTAACCAGCCCCATCTATTGCCACCTCCTCTTCCTCCTTCCCTGTATCTCTTGCTCCTCAGCTAGTAACTCCAACTTAGAATACAGCTCTTCTTTAAAAGATGTGACCTTCTCGGTTGTCTCCTGTCCTCATGAAAGGCTGCCAGCTCTGCCAGCCTTCCCTTATAAGTTCTTTCTATAACTGCCTGTAGCCTCTTTCCGTGAACTCTTCGTGCATCCCACCAGTGGAGCACGGGATGTGCGGAGCTGCCACCGAGTTCTCGTGTGTTTACTCAGCTCAGGCACTGGATGGTGCTCTTGGCACTTCGATGCTGCAAAAGCGCTTTCCAAGCTCTCCCGCTTCTCCCGAGAGCTGTAAAAATTCCCCGGCGTCAGATAGAGTTTCACGTCTAAACCCCTAAATCCCAAGAGAGAAGAGCATGTTTTGACTACACAGAATGTAGCTGAGGCTGCAGTGGAAGAAGCTCAGCTAGGTAAGGACAAATGCCAAATGAAATGTCACTGCCTATGACACACAAATCCACCGAGCAGTGGCTTTCACATTTGGCCTCAAATAATTTATTTGCTAATTGGTTCCTTATCAGTGTTCCCCATAGCAACAAGGGAGATGTAAGTGGCATAAAGTGGGCTGAGTGACATTATGTCTGCATGTAAATGTGACTGGGATTGTGCACGGAGGGGATGATCTGAGGGAGGTTAACAACATAATGTGAAACCTCCTGTGGTCTCAGAGGAGAAAGGAGTTTCTTAATGCTGCCTGAGTGAGGCAGGGAAGCTATCTCAGCAGCAAATCTTTTTGAGAGAATCTGACAGATTCAATCGAAAATGAGTTTATTTGATCTTTTTGCCTACTAAGAAATATTGATTTTACACCAGATGTTTGTCTTCAGTTGTTTTTCGTAAGAAGGTCAGAAGATTTTTGGTCTTTTTAAAGGTGTTGTGAATATACAAAGGAAATATACTTTATGGGGGGAAAAAAGCTATAGGGAGATAGGACATAAATGTTCATGTTTTTTTCCTTTCTTCTGCTGATTTTTGTGCATCCCCAGGCAAATCAGGCTGTCTCTCTGAGTTTGCTCAGCCTTGTAAATTGGAGATAATTCCTTCTCTTCCAGCTCTTCTAAAAGGCTCTTTCTTCAATGGAAAGTGCCATTGAAATACAAAATACTTTGTGTGTTTGCACCTAAGGAACATAGGTCTGGAAAAGGCACTCTAGCAAAATAAAGAAGCAAATAGAGAGATCACTGTAGCACTTAGGAGAAATCAGAGAAAAAGGGAATAAAACGATTCATAAGGATGGGCTGGCGTTGGTGAGAAACATCTGGACTAGCTGGATGTACCCACTGACCTAAGATGTGGGATTTAAACTTGTATTGATAAGTATTTGGATTGGCTGTGCAGACATCAGCACAGCCCCAGAAAAGGCTCAGGAATCACTGAAGAATCCCACCTGGAGGAAGGCCTTCAATTACACTTTCCAGCAATCCTACCTGGATTAAACAGTTCAGAGGATGGGCTTGTTCATCTGAAGGACTTGCACAGATTTGGTGATCCCCTGAAAGCCTATGGCAGCTCTTCAGCTGCCTGGTCCACTGTTTACACAAAGACTGCTCCATCTTCTTGGGTATCCTCCTTCTAAATGTCTCCAAAGACAGTTCTGAAAGGGACAAACGGAGGGTTAACAGCACTTGGATGAATAAAACACTCTAAAATGAGCACTGCTGTTGAAGCCTTAACATGGAAATCTTTTGGCTACACCATTTAATATGACACACATGGGACAATGAATTTTACAGTACTTGCAACACTCCCTCCTTCTCTTGGCAAGTGGGCATTGCAAACCATTAAGATTTATGGGATAACTGAGCTGCTTGTGCCTCAGAGGAAGAAAATAGGATAAATGGCCCAGTCCTGCAAATCTGACATGACTCATCTCATCAAGGTTAACGAACCAGCCCTCTCAAGATTCGGAAGTTGAGTGCAGGAGATGCTACTGCTCACACTGCTGCTTGGAGAAATGCTACTACAGGCAACACTTGGGTGTGAAACAGCCTCAAGAAGCAGAAAACCGGTTGTTAGTTTAAGTTTTTAAAAGAAAAGTATAATCTCATGGACAGAGTGGAAGAGAGTTCTCTCTGGGGTCTCACCGCCCTTGTTGTCCCCACGTGCAGGACCATGACAAGGTCTGATAAATGTGTGGTGACTGACACGGCCTTGCTGGTGCCTCTCTCCTCTGCTGTGACATCCTGCTGCAATAACAGAGCTGCCAGGAGGGAGCTCTTGTCCAAGTCTGCCTTCAGCAGTGATTCAAGTAGAGATGCTGGCGTAGCAGTAGTTGCAGTGTGTGCAGGTAACTTTGTAATGCAGGTTTAGTGAGTCTGAATGGGGTATGGCATATTTTTAGATCTTCTCAGGAAGAAGTGTGTAAGCACAAAGCAGAGCTGTGCCTCCCTGCAATGGCAATTCTGATGTACTGCTGAACAAGGTTACCCAAAAGACTGTGCTCTTAATGTGCCCTTTGTTACTCACACAGACTGAATTTCTGATTTCTTGGTTATTTTGCAGTAAGAAATATTGTTTAGTTTCATGGTATATCACAACATTGAATGAGCTTGTCTCTTGGGAACAGCAAGAGCTCTCAGATCTTAATATAGACATCTTTCAAATGAGATCATTAATGTGTATATATCTGGATTTAGGGCCAATGCAAGCACTTCGATTTTTTGCCTGCCAAATTTTCATTTTTGGCTCCATTTTCTTCCCATATATTCAAAGAACTGCACCACATGGAATACTTTAAACAATAGATGGGATAACATAATTTTTCAATTGCTCTTGAAAAGGTTTTTAACCACATAAACTATTCCAGGGTTCGGTAAGAAGTTACCATTGCAAATACTGTAATTGTTCCAGACTAAATTCCTTGCATTCCAGAAGAACTTTAGAAGCAAAGAGCATGACTGATTTGGGATTTTTAACCAGCCTCTTTATGGTAATACTTATATGAATGTAAATTTTCTCCAAAAGGTTTGCTTTAAAAAGAAAGGACCAAAGCCCAGAAACACTCCTAGCTGCAGAATCAATACTTAGTGCTAATGACCCATCGATCTCAACAGAAGGAAAATAAACATTTAAAAATTAGGAAACTGAACACTTTATTTTAAACAATTGAAAAAAAAAAAAGTGAAAAAAACAGTAGATAAAATCTGATGAACCTAGAAATATATGAAGAGCAAGCAATAAATTCTGGTTTTCCTCCTCTTTTACGAGCAGCACAAGGCTGTTACTTGCCTTTGGAAAGCAGCCAGGGCTCACTGTCCTGCACCACCACATACCTCCTTAAAGATGTGTGTGATTTCTGCTTCCCTGGGCTTCACCTGGAATTTAAAACACACATACATTTTTTTTTCTGGTAACATGTTTACTCTTATCATCTCAAAAATTCTTGTTGCATTCCTCCTAAGATGATGTCATTGCATGGTTTGGCCAATGGAAGCTGTTACCCAACTCTTCACTGTGTAGCACCTCCAGGTAGAGTAGGTGGGGGAGATGAAATCTGCTTGCTGAGGCAGCGGGCCCCAGTTCTGCAATTCTCTTCCCCTGTGGGTGCACTGGAGTTTAGCCTTAACAACCCACAAAGCCGCTTCCCAAATCCACCTCCTCACTGAGCTTTCTTGGATTAATTGAATTAAGCAGTGGGTGGTTTAAGAGATGAACTACACTGGGAGCGGGGCCTGTAGTTCGCTGCAAACCCCCACCACACAGGGCACAATGGAATCCAAGTTCTTTGTGGCCAGGAAGGCAGCAGACACGGGGAACAGCACTTCAGTGAGCCTTTTGGATCTCCATTTTGATTTTACAGGCCAGCTTCTCAGTTCCCACACATCATCCTGTTTCCACTGGATTCACACCAGAGGCAGACTTGCCTTGCAAGTCCAGAAATTTAGTTTATCTTTTTAAAGACTCTGGGTTTTGTAGAACTGGCTCAGCTGTCGTTTAAAACAATAGTATCTTGTATCACTCAAAACAAAAGGAATTAGCTCTGTATTTATTAGCCAAACTCCCTGTGAAAACAAAGCTTTTGGGATCATACTCTTCCTCAGTCTGCTCACAGCCCTGCCCCTTTAATCACCCACAATGAGGATGTTGCAGGGACTCCCCCAAAGCTGTGCACTTTGTGGCAAGTAAAACTGGGTCTTGTCCTGACATGGATCTGGGACACAGCCAGGATAACTCAACCAGCCTCAGGATCTGGGACTAGTGTCACAGATAAGGACAGTGATAATTACATTCTTCAAAGCCTCAGTTGAGGTTGAAGTGTCCCAAGTAAAGGGAAAAAAAAAAAAAAAAAAAAAAAAAAAAAAGGGCAAAAGCAAAGACACAGAAAGAGAAAAATCTTTCTACATCATAAAAAAAAAATTAGCAGGGAAAGTTTCATTTGAAACTTGAGCACCCATAAGCACAGAAGTCAATCAACTGTAAGACTTTTTAGGAAAACAGATTTAATAAGCTCTTTCTCCACTTATTCATTTTTGTCAAAGAAAATAAAAATACTTCTTCTCTCCTAGATATGTTATGTGAATTACTTCACCGTGCTCTTTGCAACCAAACAATCCCTGTCCCCCTCAGTTTCCTCCTGGTCTCCAACAACCACTGTGTGTTCACACTCACGGCTTGCCCCTGGATGTTACAGTTCAAACAAAACCTGCAAACTTCTTCTTTTCAATGAGCCTGCAGGATTAAATTTCAGGCAGAGTGCAAGGTGACAGCTACTCCTCCACCTGTACTGACATAGCACACTCTCTCCAGGAAGATGCATCTTCCATTCACATGAGTCTGCTGCTTGTGGTGCTGAAGCTGAAAATGCCCATGTTATGCTTTTAGGCCAAATAAATTTGATAAAAAATCATGGGATTTTAGGAGCATTATTTCTGGAGAAGCTTATTCCAGAAACAGTCTCAGCTCACCTGTGTCACCGATTCCTTAACACTGCACTTGTCTAACATTTGCACAACAGGGACTGGAATTCAGGATTTCTGGTCTCTGCTGCTTCTGTGCTGCAAGACCTTTTCCTCTGACTGAAAACTGCTGTTAAAACTCCCTTACCTCTTTTAAGATTTAGCTGAGTCATGCTGGGAAATCCTTTGAGATCAAGGCTATAAGAACTACAAGTGAGTAGAATTAAATGGGACATTTTGGGAGGCACAGAGGAAGTTACTCAATTGTTCCAGGTTAGAAGACATTCTGTTAGATACTACATAAACCTTCACCTCTGTCAAGTCCAATTACTGTCCAGAAAAGAAAGATTAAGTAAGAACCACACCTATAAAGCTAATACAGCTCTAAATTGAAGAACAAGAAAGGAAAATAAAAGTACAAGCCCCTTGAGAGTTCTTATATTTTTCAAGCTACATATAAAACCTATTCAGCATGTAAGCTCAGGAGTTCAGATAGAAACTTGGAAATGTTGCAATTCCAATAGTCAATATCCTGTCTATGGAGGTGATGAAAGTGAAATGATATTCATCCCTTAATAAGCACTTGTAGGTACAGAAGATATCAAACTTGTTATTATCTTACTTGCTTTTTGCAGCAGGAGTGGTGCCGCACTGAGTTTGATCCTTGACTGACCAAAATGTGTCAGTTTTGCCTCAACATGAGCAAGATTAAATTAGCTGCTAATATGGGAGCTCTGAGGTGCCCATATGAACACATACCAGGGTGGAGTTTCAAGAGCTCAGTTCCTGCACTCAGGACTAGATTTTCAGGGGGATTCATGCACTGAATGCTTGTACATCCAGCTACTTATTAAAAAGCCTAAGCAGGAGCTAAGAAATTTGTAAATGTACCTCAAGATAAGATACTTTATCCTTTCATCACTTGCCACCAAGTCAGCAATTCTGTGAGCAGCTGACACTTCTGGATTCTCCAAATTACCATGAAGAAAGCCCTAGATGTCTCCGTTTGGGAACTATGAAAAGTTAAGTCTTTAGTTTAAGCCTGCTTTATACAATGGCAAAGACTGAGAAGATTTACCTCAACTGATCAAAAAGGGCAAAATGGAATAATTTTCAAAGACTCCCTATTTCAGGTTTGCATTTGGTTTAAATGAGCAAAAATTTAATGGGAAATGCAGAATCCCGTGCCTTGCCATACCATGTATTTTGGCAGCAAGGCTGTGGCAACAAGTTTTTGTTTTGAAACAAGAGATTCAGTTTAAAAGTGACTCATTTTAGGGTATGCAAGCCATAAGAAACGTGAATTCTAACAGATCCTGCCCTCGAAAGGACCTGGAGTAATTTCTACTCCAACTCTGCCTTCTGTGGTTTTACATGAGCTCAAATGATGTAGATCTATTATTTTATTGCAACAACCTGGAGTTCAAACATGTTCTCCCAGTTAGGTGGAAGGGGTAAAACCCACCAAAGGACTAAACCTCCATCACCACAGCCCAACCATGGGTGCTGGGGAAGGGACCCCTTGACAGGACAGGCTCCTTCCACTGCCCACCCGGGTCACAGCTGCATTACTGGTGTGACAAGTGTGCCAACTAAAAACAGGCCAGGGACTAATACACCGATTTCCATGCCAACTCTGTAATCTACTAATAAAAACTTCCCGATTGTTTGCAGAACCCTCTGACATTTGAGGGTCCTTTTGTCCACGAGGATTTATGAATCTTGGGTGCTTCCATCCCCTTCAGGGTGAGTCATCACACCAGAGAACGACAGTCTCTCTGAGGATGTGGCACTCAATGCCATGGTCAGGGTGATAAGGTGGGCATCAGTTTTAGGTTGGACTCGATGACCTCAGAGGTCTTTTCCAACCTCAGTGATTCTGTGATTAAAGGGCAGAATTTGTTGGTGTTGCTCACAGCGCCTTTATTAATAATAAACATGCCTTCAGGCGACAGGCCTGGGGATTTCTCCTTTGTCCTGGGCTGAGGGACCGGCCCGGGCAGGGACTTGGGAGAAGCCACCGCCACCTTCACCCTGTCCCCAGACCCTGTTCCAAGTTCTTGTCCCCGGTCCCCAGTCCCTGTACCCAGGTCCCGTCCCTGGTCCCAATATTTGGTCCCTTTTCCCCATCCCTGTTCCTTGTCTCTGTGCCCTGCCTCTGGATCCCGCTGTTTGTCCCTGGTTCCGGTTCCTGTTCCCTATCTCTGCCCGCAGTCCCGGTGCCCGGTGCCGGTGCCCCGTCCCTCCCGGCTCAGCCGGTCCCGTGTCTCACCGTGGGCGCCTGCGCGGGGCTCCTCCTCCTCCTGCCGCTTCTCCTCCTCCTCCTGCCCGTCCTCCCCTCCCGCCGCCGGCGGCCGCTGTCAGGATGAGGCGGAGGAGGCGGCGGCCCGGCCCGGCCTCTCCCGTCTCTCTGCCCGTGGCGTAGCGGTCCCCGCCCGGAGGAGGCCGCGGCGGCGCCGCCCGCCGAGCCATGGCCCAGCCGGGCCCCAGCGCCCAGACCGAAGGTACGGCGGGGGCGGCGGCGAGGCCTGCGCAGCCCCGGGCTCGCCTGGGAGCCGCGCCGGCCGCGGGGCGAGGGCGGCGGCCTGGGCGCGATCGGCCGGGCAGGGTCCTGGGGGCCCGCACGGAGTGGGGACCTGCCGGGAGGGAGCGGGGAGCGGCCCGGGGAGCTCGGCTGGGAAGGCCTTGAGAGGGGGCGGGAGGCAGCGCCAGTGGTTTTTTAGGCTGTAAATGTGGAGCAAGGGCGGCTCCCGGCGCGCACGGAGCGGGGATAACGCCGGGGGGAGGACGCGCTGCTGCTGGGGAAGGGGAGCCCAGCCTCGATGGGACGAGGCCTCCCCGCCCTGGCAGGGGTGGAAGAGAAGGGTGGCGGTGTATCCAGGTAGACACTGATCCTGCGGGTGGGACGCCGTCATTGATTTGGTCACAGCGGGGGATGTTTGGCTGTGTTGGAAAAGGCACCTCGGAAGGTTCAAGTCGGGATGTGCAGTGAGGACGGTGCCGTTTTTTTTTGCTGGAAAAGACAAAGAAAATAACACCTCTTCTCTCAAGATGGTATGTACCTGTGCAGAAGGGAACTAAGCTTTCCCTGAAGTTTCCTGCTGTGGAAAGGTTCTTTCTTTCTGGTTGGAGAGGAATTGTGAACGCATTTTACCTTGGAACAGCATACAGAACTGTGTGCATGTAAAAAAGCTGTAGGTAATGCTTAGCTTGGAAGGTGGGGTTGAAGGGACAGTGTTTACTGTATGGGATGTATGGGAAGGGGTGAGAAAGCCAGGAATTTAAGTTGAGGCTGGTCATAATGTAGATATAGGAGAACTGGAGAGATGTGCAGAATCCTGCAGGATTGGTGCTTACCCAGCCATTTGACTAGGCCAGGGCTCTCCTCTTCTAGAGAGCATTTGAGTTTCCTTGGGAAAGCACTCTGTTAGAAAAGGGCAATGATGTATTCTTAATTATGCATGTCTAGGGAACTGCGTGGGCCTTTTTTTTCTTTTCTTTTCTTTTTTTTTCTTTTTGTGGAGTTACACGAGAAAGTGCTTATCCTCAGGGATTTCAGCCTGCCTTTTGAGAGTTTTAACGATGAAGGTGCTTAGATTGTGGGGTTTTCCTTCCATTAAGGTCAGTCATTGCTGGCTTGTCCTTCAGAGCACTGAGGGGAAGGTGAGTTTCCCTGCTGTCATGCTTATAAGGTCAGCATAAGTAGGGGTTGTTCTTCTGTACTTTGTGGTGAATAACCATTGTTTATTGTTCTTCTGAGGGCTGCAGAACAACTTGCAACAAATTTTCCTCTTGGCTCTTGCAGACTGTCTCACTGCAGGTGTGTGGAGGAACTGTGCTGTGTACAAATGTTTGCTGCCTCTTGATCAGGAAAGGTGCTTGTAGGTTTGTAGTCTATTAGAAGATCCACATTGGATATATTTGTGTTGTTATTTAAAAGGAAGGCAAAAAGGTGCAAAATTTAGTGGTTTGATAGGTTGGTGAAGTCTGTTTTACAGGAAGTATGGATTGCTGTCTTTTTCCTGCTCCCTAGCTGTGGGGAGATGAGGATGCTGTAGAGAAGGGGACTGGCTGGAAAGTTGAATGGATTCTGAAAGTGGTTGCTGTGTCCTACACTAAAGAATTGGAGCTCCTAAAATGGCTCCTCTCCCCATCCTGCTTTGGCAGCCATTGGACCAGTTTGGGTTTTTTACCCACTCTGATTACTATACTGTTGTTCTCATCTGTGTTGGTTTTTGTTTTTAAGTAACTTACCAAAAGTGTGCCTTGAAACAGTTCTATTTTAATGTGGAGAAAATTCAAGAAATTAATTATTTAGTATTTTTGTTGTCTGCACTGAATATGTTGCTTAAAGGAGTAGCATAACCTCCGATTTAAGATTACATGTGACAAAATAGAACTGGATAAATATGTTCCCCTTAGGAAAAATAATGGCTTTTTATAATTACTTGTATTGATTATAAATAACTTATGCGTTCTTTACTCATGCAAGACACATCAGCTATGATTTGTTCTGTGAAAAGCAAATATAAAAAAACTACTTTTTCTGCTGCGGTAGAAATAACATACAGAAAAACATGAGAGGAATTAAGGTAGAAATTGTCTTCTGTTCTAAAACTTGCACTGAAATGAAAATAGGCCCAACGATAGGGGAAGGAACAGTGCAGAGAAAAAGGAAAAGAATGGGCCTTGTGTCCTACCCTGGTTTGTACTTTGGATTAGTGGAGAAGTTAATAACCCTCTAATCCTGTGTGTGGGGTAACAGAGTTTCTGTACGATAAGAATCACAGTGAGGCTGAGGGCAGCCCTCGGCTTCTGCCAGGGCTTTGTGCTCTGTGCTGGGAGCTGTGAGCTCATGATCTTGACCTGTGCTGCAAGCAGGTGTGTGCTGCCTGCTGATCCTGGTCAAGGGGCTTTTTTGGGGGAGATTTTAATTTATGCATGTTGTCTAGATTGCATTACCACAGCTGTAATGTCTTGTTTTTCAAAATATTTTTGCTTTGAATATAATATTCAAAATTCAGACCTCTCAGGCGCCCTGGGTTTAGTTTGGATCTGGGTGCTTGCCATCTCTGAATGTAAGGTTGCCAAACAAAATGTGTTGGCATAGCTTTTCCCTATCAGAATGCTCAGGATTTAGTGTAATTCTCCTTCTCATTTCTGGAAAGCATTTCAATGAAGGAATTGCAATAACATAAAACACTATTTCTTCAATACTAAATTAATTAGAATGATTGGCCAATTATTAAACTCTTCTTACTGCTCTAAACTTAAACCATTAGTACAGTCAGACTGATAATTAGCATATACGTTGATATTGTTCAGTGATAAACTATTAATGGCGCAGTCTATCAGATATTTTAGTAAGAATTTGCTGGCAGAAAGAATTCATCCAGTATTGGAGTAACTTAGGCCAATAAAAAATGTCTGTCTGTCAGTGGTGGCAGGCTGTGCCAGCTCTCAGGGGAGGGAACTGCTCAGCTTTAGATGGAAGATTGGAGGATGTTGCCATATTGATTTTGGTGCCGTGATCCACACTGTGTCCCTGTTCAATAATCCAGGATCCCAACAAGAGCTGGGACTTGCTGTTGCAGTCACACACCCCAGGGGCCAAGTGATGCTGGTGGAGAGGTCAGGAATGTCACATAGAAAATTAACAAAACCTCAGGTGCTTTTATATTTCTAGTTATTTTCCTTGTAAGTATATAACTTTTAAACAAAATTGAAGTATCTAAAAATACTACTCATCTCCAAGCTAGGTGTGGTTCACAGGGGCCTGACCATGAGTGCTGATGTTCAGCTCTGTGTCGTTGATGGAGCTGTCAAATGTCAAACTCTTATCTCTTGGGAATTAACTTCAGAATTATTGGTACTTTCCAAGAGGCAAAAAATTTCTTCCCTCACTTTCATTTTGTTCAGTCCTTGCTTTATTATTATTCAATAATTATCAGTATTAGTACTATATTTTTAGTATATTATTAATAGTGTTACTAATATACAAAAAATACATTTAAATTTAAACATGAACATTCACGCTTATTTTTTTAGGCTGTGTGCTTTTCTGTCTTGGACAAAATTGGAATTTGGTTTCAAAAACAAAACAGACGCATTGAATGTACATGTTTCCATCTCTTAAGAGTTTCTAAGGAGGTTTTGATCCACTCAGCAGGTCAATTCGCTCTGAAATGGGAATATCCACATTCGGGGTATCTGTTCTCCTGTCAAAGTCAAATTGCAAATCTCCTAGTTTTGCAAATTACCCTGACTGTGTTCTTTATCATTACCCGTTGAATATGCTTTAACCTGTGGATTGGCTCTCTTTTGCATTTTGAACACTGGAAGTTGTAAATTCTTTGCCCATTTGTATTGCTTCTTGGCCACTTCACCATTGTCACAGAGAAGGATGGACTTAGTAATGTATTTTCTTCGCTTCCTGGCCTGGTGCCTCAGTATGCTTAACTGCTTTCCCATAGCCCTTGGTGGGTGGACTGGATTCCCACTGTGAAACTAGTTTGTATGCGCTCCCTTGAAAGTGATTGAAGTAGGAATTTTGTTTTAAAACTTTCAAGAAGCTAAGCCAAACAATTTCTGTCAATGTGGGAGTGGACCAAATCCCATAGGCTTCATTAAGGGAGATGGTTGACTGGCAGACTTGCTGGGCTTTCACTCCAGGCATTTTATTAAAAAGTGCTTCTCAGACGTGAAGTTTTCTATCCTAAATTTAGGTATTTTAACTATACTCTTTTCTTCTTAAAAAGTACGAAATATCTAATTTAAAAAAAATTAAAAAGCCTGAAGTCGAGATTAAAGCTTTACTCTGACTGAAGTCTTTCAAGGTAAGAACTGGTAACATTGCTAAGCAGCACTTACTAACCAGGCTGCTCTAAAGCCATTGTGTGTGTGTATTTCAGAGGAACATCTTTCACACCAAAGGTCTGGTACTTCTCAGTGGTTCAGCCTTTACTTGTAGTGTTGGTTTTAGTGTCTGATTTAGTAGTGGCCAAGTTAATGGTACTGCCCTCCACAAGTAATTCTATAAATAGGATAAGCATTGTGTCATTTTAGTCATAGTGTAGTCAGTTAAGCATGATGATGAATTATCTCTGGAAAAATTTAAGTCATTTGATAATTTTTTGTAAATTGGCATAGGAAGAATAAGCAAGCAGTGTACCCTTGGGTAATGTTTCTGTGCCTTTCAGATGGAAGAGGGGTTTTTTAGCTGGAAAGTACCTGGTGCTTGAGAAAACTTCTGAGTTGTCCTGTTGCTCTATAAGCAGTGCCTGTAGTACCCTAAGAATGCAGAACTGCAGCATGATAGCTGATAGAATGAAGAATTGTGTGTATTTTTTTTTTTTTTCCCATTCATGTCTCCTTCTGTCAGCCACAACTCCCCTTGGCATCCAGCTGACTTGGGATGGTGCTTCCCTCCTTCCTGTCTCTCTCCTACACTTCTCTTCACAGGCCTGGCTCCCTCAGTACAATGAAAGGGGAAAATAAAGCTTTTGAATCACCTTTTATGTCCGTTTCCATCTCCTTTAGCAATTCTTGCTCCACACAGCAAAGCAGCAGAAATGTGGCCTTGCTTGCTCTTTGGTCTCAGGCTTTTCCTCCCTCCCTGGTCAAACACCCAGTCATTTGACCATGTCTTGGGCAACTACTGCCCTTCAGCAAGTCATCTGGTTTCCTCAGCCCTCCTTCCCAGCCACCACCTCAGCTTCTTTAATATTGCTCTCCTTGCCTTTTGCAACCTCTTGGCTGTGGTTGTCCCCTGGACCTGGCCCTTGTTTTGGCTGTTCCAGACCTTGCTCGGCTCTGTGGGATCACACCCACCCCTCTATTCTTCCTCTTCTAGAAAAACTCACATGACTGTGCAGACTTCCTCAGTGAAAAATGTCTTTTCCAAGCAATATGGCTCCCTAGCTATGCTGAATCTTAGCTCACTTGCTCTTTTAAAAATATTTTTTTTTCTTTATTTAAGAGCTCTCCAGGTTCTGTTACTCAGGAAGGAGGATCTCATTGTGCTTTACTCTTGGTATAGAGAACTACTCCATATGCTTTCCAGCCCTGCTTTATACATGTTCAGGTTCTGAGTGTTTTTTTCAGAACAGATTATAGAATTTTGAGGCAGTGAACTTCAGTTACCTAATCATGAGGTTGGCTGACATCTAATTCTTTAATACCTTGGTATCTTAATAAACTGAAGTAGCTAAGTGCCTCACAGATTGCAAAAAATTCATTGCTGGAAGTTAACTTACACCTCGTAGAAGTAGAAGATAGAAGTGTTCCATCTTTTGGAAATCAGAGCAGTTCTGAAAGTTGGTATCAGTTGAGAGCAGAACAGGAAACAGCAGAGCTGTGATCTGCTCATTTGGTTCTGTGTGCAGTTAAGGGCCCTGTCTTGTGTATCTGGCTGTGTTAGGGACTGAAAAATAACCAGAATCCTGGAGTTTAAAAAAAAAAAAAGGCAGTCTGATTTTTAGTTACTTAATAAGCCTTACTGTGGTGAGTCACACTGAGAAGAAATTTAAATTTGGGTGAGATTTTGTTAATATTTATCTTGTTATATTTTGTGGTCTCTGAAAGTATTTTTGGTAAAACTGTGGAGCAAAAATGCAGTAACAGAAATTATACATGGCAAAGTGAATTGGAATCAATAACTGGATGGCAGTGGTAGCATTAACTGTGTATATTCCAGAGGGGATAGCCTGAGGTGAGAGAGGAGGATTACCTGTGGATCAAACCAAACCAGCATTGTCAATTATAATGGTGTTCCCGTGCCTTTAAGCCAGTGACCTGAATAGACTGCGTGGTTTGTATTGCATCTTCTGCCATTACATGTTTTTAGCTTACAAATAATTGCAACAAGATTTCCTATGGAGTTTAAATGGCAGGAAAGGAGAGGAATATGCACAACAAAAAGAGAAACAGTTGTTTCACCATTTTTGTCAAGTGTTTCCGTGTGTAACTGTTTATGCCCCATACCCTGCCTTGGTAGGGTAACTTTGTATTTGCATGGCTGGTCACCATTAAAATACTCCCCGAGAGAAATGATTTATTTTAATCTATGCTGCATTAGTGCTATGCAAAATGAGGAGGGAGCACCATGGTTGGTTGCTTAAAAAAAAAACAAAGCAGTAACTTGCAAACAGTAACAGAGAGAAAACCACAGAGTATAATACAATCCTTACATCTGTGCGTGCAGTGTCGTTGCCTTAATCTACACAGGAAGACGCACAGAGAAATGCTGGAAGATATTGCTCAAGCAATAAGTATTTTAACCATCTACAATAAATTGTCATGTCCAGGATCCTTTAAGAAAATTGTTTTTCCTAAGGCTTACTGGAGTTCGTATTAGACTCCCATTAACTTCAGACACAAGAATTGGAACATTCATCTTACATTAACGGCAACCTGTGCCAAAATCCCTGAGATACATTTTATTTGTGGTGTTACTTGGTTTATTTTGGTGAAGTACAAAGCATGAATTTGGCTCTGTTAATTCGAATAATCTGACAGGCTGGCATCTTTATGTCATTTACTGCATCTTTTAAATTTTCTTTTAAAGTTTGGTTTCAAGTAAGGTTTTCTTAATTCCCAGCTTGCAATGTCTGTTTATATCTTCTCCCATGTGAAATTAATGGGAAAGCAATTAGGCAAACTCGATTCTGCGCTTGAGTGACGCTTCTAGCTGTGATGATATTAGAGCTGTCTGTCTGGTCTTCACAGCTTCTGTTGGAGTTTTAGATGAAACTGGAGATAAAGATGTTAAATCTCAAAGTGGTGCATTAACTCCTGATGTTACAGAGTTAAATTTGTTGCAGGCATTGAGGATTACATGTAGCTGATGATCCATCAGGAGGGGTTGTAATGGCCTGTTACAACAGCTAATCTAACTGCATGTTTGCTTTCAAGTAAATGTGGGCCTAACCTTACTGTGGGATAGGAATGCTTTCTGCTATATTTTTATCTACAGCTCTAGGTTTTGTGCCAGTCTAAGCTCTTCTGTACCAGGAACTGCAGTGCAGTGCAACTCTTCAGTTGCATTTGTTCAAA
This sequence comes from Phylloscopus trochilus trochilus, assembly GCA_016584745.2. Lineage (NCBI taxonomy): Eukaryota > Metazoa > Chordata > Aves > Passeriformes > Phylloscopidae > Phylloscopus > Phylloscopus trochilus. Next base: position 7,184,505 of record WQNJ02000022.1, read on the forward strand.
ACCTGATTGTATACAAACACTGGTGGGAAACCTGAGCTTTGGAATTTGCGTTCTAATACCAATTAAGTTTGTCAGCTTCCCCTGGAGTCTGAATGGAAATCAGGATTTGAAAAAGGTCATTTAGCACTTACAAATGCCAGTCATCAAGTCTTAAAAAAGTAAGTTCTGCTGCATGACTATACCAATCTCAGTTGCCACAAGGGGGACAGAATGAAGGCCAGACTATTTCTTTTGGCAGGCAGCAAGCACTTAGGTTAAACTGATAATCACACTGTACCCATAGGCTGTGGTTTCATGTTGCAGCTAGGCCAGTCTAGGAGGTTGCTGCTGCTGAAAGAGGTGTTCCTGCTCTCTTCTTCCTGCTCGTACAGTCGTGTTTCCCTCATTTCTTTTGTGCCATCTCTGCACATTGGACCCATCACTGAGCCAGTTCAGCTCAGTCACCCAGTTGAGAACTACTCACTGCTGAATTAATTAGTTTAATTAATTTAGTAAAAGACCAGATAAGCATTAGAGCTGGCATAAAGGAAGGGTGTAAGACCACACAGTAGTAATATGAGAGACCAACGGTATCGTTCTGACTTTCTTTTTCCCGATCTACATGTTCATTGCCACGTGTGTGTCAGGTCTGCTCTGTGCTCAGCCAAGTGCTACGTGTGGTCTGCTTTGGACCTGGTTTGAGACTCACTCCCCTCCCACCCTCCAGCTTTTTCCTGTATCACTTCTGATGCTGTCACTGCTGTCAAAAGCTCTCTCAGCGTGGTGGGGGTAAAAGGCACGTGTGCTCACAGTGAAGTGGGAGTGCTGAGTTACCCTGTCAGATGACCACCAGTACAGAAATTGATTTAAAATGATTGTAACTGCAAGCTTAGTCAAGCCTTCCCATTCTGTATTGCTTAGACCCCTGGAATATTTTAAATGTTTTGAAAATTTCATGCTGGAGGAGGGTTTTTTTTTTCCTTTTTAACTGTTCAGGAATTCATGTAGTTGACAAGTGGTAGCAAAAAATATGAATATGTATAATCGCAGTGGTATTTTCTGTCAAGAAATAGATTCTAGAGGCTTGGAGGAGTACTAGTCTGTTGTTCTCAGGGAACCTATTAAATTGCTGTAGAAATCTTACTCCAAGTGATACAGGATCTGTATCCTGTTCCTTATCAAATAGAGATGTTAATTGTTTTTTATTATTTGTCATACTACATTTATCATCACAATGTCTCCATAAATATATCTGGCAACAGTATTTTCCAGGTCATATATTAAGATTTATATCCTTTAAGTGGCTACTCTACAGTGCCTTTTTTTCATGCCTACAACATGCTGTTCTGACAACTAAAATTTTAAAACTAATATTCCTTGAAAGTAAGTTCTTACCTATTCTCTTTCCCATTTTATTCTCTGAATACCAGTTTGAGTGGCCGGATTACAAAGCAATGGATAGGGAACCACAGTGAGAAAGAAGAATTCAGGTGTTAAGTCTCTTTTGTGCTGCTTGTTCACATCCATAACTCTTGAGTTGAGTATGAGTTGCTGCTATTTCTGAAGTTTTTCTGGTACCTGTGAAATTACTTTACTGCTGTCTGGTAGCTGTGCATGTGGAAGTGAGTTTCCATGCTCTTGTGATTATTTCAGCTTTTGAAAATGTCTACAAAAATGCCAATTTGCTTTAAATGACAGTGTCCTCATACCTGTAGCAATGGTAAATTACAGAAGCCATTGCCTATATAAATTTCCCAAACAGTGGTTTCTTTCTGGTTTCTTCCATGTCACCTTCTTGGTCGAGCTATATTTCACTTTTGTTACCTTCCTTTGAATTTTTAAGTGTGTTAGGTTATCATTAATTTGTTCTTTCTGTTTAGAAATTGGGAAGCAGAGTACCTGGGGTGGTCTGTAGCCTGAGTACTCTCAAAGCTACATGTAAGTTCTTGGCCCCATGACAAACAGCAAGACAGCATGAGATCTCAGACTAGTGGTGTCTGGGGGAATTTTGGAATTAATGTAATGATTTTCTTTTATATATTAACTTACTTCACCAAAGAGAACAATGCAGTAGGGTTGTTTTGTGTTGTTTTGTTGGTTTTTTTTTTCCTGAGAGTTGAGTCATACTTTATTCCCATTTTTCTGCCTGAAGAGGACAGCCTTTAATAAATCTGTAGGCGAAGTGATAAACATATAATAAGGAGTCACAGGGATTTTTTTTTTCCTCCCACTGCAAATGAGTCAGCAATTAAATTATCTTGAAAGAAAATCAGTCTGTTGTCTGGGTTTAGCAAATGTTTACATTTTAAGAGAACAGTTATATTAGTGGTGCTCAGAGTGCACATTGTGTAGGGGGTCTTCTATAAAATGAAGTACATATCAGAATCTCTCCCTAAATGACTCTCAATCTGAAATATTTTTATTTGATCAGAGGAGCAGATTCCTGGTGATTTACTAAAACTAAGATAATATCCTCAACCTAAATTTTCTTTTATTGGGAAGACACACTGAAAACCTCACTGTCAAGTGGAATTGCCACGTGTAATCCAGTTCTGGATTTTCTGGTTATATCATATAAATGATGAGACGTGGTAGTGTGGAAAAACTTGGCAGAAATATTCCTGCGTAAATACGAAGGCTCATTCATATTTTCAGTCTTGCTCTGGTCAGGAAGATTTATGCGACTTGACATTTTTGGGGACTTGTTTTCAAACGCTGTAGAAGGTGGCTGTGCTAGAGGTCTGGTTCCAGGCTGGAGGAGCCTCTCTGTCTGCTTAAAACACCTTCTGTTGGTGTTTACCTTGCAGGTAATGAGGTGGGACAGGCTGGTGAAATGAAAGGGGCAGGGACTGTGTGATGCATTTGACAGCTGCATTGTTTGAGCTCAGGTGTGAAACGCTCAAAAAGCTTTGCTGAGCTTTTTGATCACTTCAGGCTGTGCCCGCAGGGTGTGGAGATATACCTAGGCTGGCCTAGAGCTGGCAGTGGTGCCATCCAGCTCTTGGAGAAATGTGCCCGATTCTTGGGGGACTTCACCTTTCCCAGTTCTGTGCTGCCATCACCCTGCTCTTGTTTGCTCAAGCGGTGACTGGCCTGAGTAAATGCCCACAGCCTGCAGAGTAAATAACCCCCTTCATAAATCCAAGGAGACACTGAGCAGTTTTTGGTTTGGGTTTGTTGTTTTTGTTTTTTGGTTTTTTTTTTTTTTTTTTTTTTTTGTTGTTTTGTTTTTTTGTTTTTGTTTTGTTTTGGGGTTTTTTATCTTGTGGTTTGGTTTGGCTTTTTTTTTCTTTTTCTTTTTCCTTTTTTTTTTCGAATTGATCCTCCTGAAAAGAGCAGATATAAAAATGACAAATTTTTAAAGCAAGGGGAACAAGATGCAAGCACTTAGGGAGCAGGGAAAATGCTGGTGATTGTGGTGAGATTGGTAACTCTGTTCTCTCCATTTTGTGTCACTGTAGATGAATTCAAAGTTCACCAGACTGTAGCTTGCTGTTGACTTTTGAAATACTCTGATATGCATTCAAGGTTAGCAACGCTGCATTTCTGAGGAGATTCACCAGGGTACATCCAAAATCCTTTCCATAGGATTCCTTTAATGGTGTTGTCTGCTTGACTTTTCCAACTCCATGATTCATCCACTGCTGCCCTATTTAAATTATTCAAATAATTGATAAAGTACAGGGTGTGGTTGATTTTCTTGGAAAAAAAAAATGCTAACCAATAGTGTTTTCCTGAAATTTCTTGACAGATTGTTCTCCTCACCAAAACATCAGTAGCAGAGATGAAAGAGTGAAAACTAATGATGGTAAAACTTGTGCATTAAGTTGGGGCTTCTGTGGAGAAGAACTGCACAGAACTGAGAGTTCTGATGGCAACCTAGTTAAAAGGAGAGAACCAGCTATTACAGTGAGCAGGCTATAATGATGGAGGTAGGGGACTGTCCTTGGGAAAAAATGATGCTTTTGGCAAATGAAAAGAAACCATTGGAAAAAAATTCAAGCCCATTTTTGTCAACATGGACATCCATGTTTAAATGCATTCCCGTGATACTTGATGGGAGTGAGCACTGTTCCGTTGCAGTCCAATGTAAATAATGGTTAACTAAGCATAAATTTAAAACTAGACTTAAGTTAACCTGGGGTCAGAATGACTAAGTGTATAGAAGAGCATTACTTGTCACATGAAGTGGGCTTATCAAACTGGAAGTCTGGTGTGTTTTTCCTTTACTGAATGAAATGAAGTGTCGTGAGATGGAGATCTGGACCTCAGGAAGCAACTGCCTGGTTTTGTGTTCAGGAAAGAAGATGAAGGAGGCAATAACAAAGCAAGGAAGTAGTTAACACATTGTGAGTGCTGTGAAAAGGGAGAACAAGTGGGAAGTAGAAAAAAAAAGGGGGAAGGAGAAACTGTGTGTTGTCCTTCTTTTCCTTGCAATTGTGCATGAAGATGTTTGCTGTGCTGTTGGGGAAAATTACTTAGTTGTTACTGCAAATGGCTATTTATCTCTGCAGGTTTAATTAAGCCATTTAAAGGACCTTTGTTTTCTCTTCCTTTTTTGCTTGTTCTCTTCTCATCCCTGGAAATGTCCAAGGCCAGGTTGGACAGGGCTTGGAGCAACCTCATCTAACGGAAGGTGTCCCTGCACAAGCCAGGGGTTGTAATGAGATGATCTTTAAGGTCCCTTCCAGCCCAAACCATTCTGTGATTCTTGATTATATTATGGAAGAGAGCCTTCCCATTTATTCAAACGTCTAAATTTCTTCAGATTTTAATTACTTTAATTTAGTGATGGCTTTTCATTTTCTCTCTAAGATCCTTAATGTAGGATGTCACACAGTGTTTAGCATAAAAAAGAAAAATAAAGAGTAGGAATAGGCACTACTGAGATTACAGGCTATAATGGGAAGATGTTTGTCATTCAGCTTCAATTAAAAATAACATTACTTTTAAACTTTAATAATATATTGCAAAGTTTCACTTGATGTTAATAGAGTATTTATTATGTGGTTAGATGTTGGTAACATGCAGTGCCTCGCTGAATGTTTTTGATCTTGCACTTGCTGATTTACTGTAATAAATATAAAGCTTCTTTAACAGATATGATGCAGCAAGGCTCAGATCTGCATGGTGATATCTGCATTTGTCAGTAACACCAAATTTTTATGGATTTGGCCTTAAATTGGTACTGGATTGTTTGCCTGCGAATGTTTAGTCAATAGAGAACAAATTGTGGATGTCAAATAACCTTCAGCTGCACAATCAGCCAGAAATGGCTGGATGAATGCAGCAGTGTCTGAAAGCTGCACTGCCCAAAATGGGGAACTGCCTGAGCTCCTTCTGCACAACAGCTCAGTGCTGGTGGTGCTGGGGGGCAGCTCCCGTGCCAGGGCACAGCTGTGGGGCAGAACTCCCTGGTTTTCCCCTTTCTGGGGTTGAGTTCTCCTCACCACACGCAGTGAAACACTCTGAAAGGGGAGCTGTCACAGTCAGAGGCCTTTGGTGCCACTCTGAAAAAGGAGGTGGCAAGTGAGAAGTCAGGGCTCATTCTGTGTCCTCAAATAAAACAAGGAAAGTGTGTGATCAGTGAGCTTGAGCCATTTGGCCCAGTAAATAAAATGCTTGATGCTTGCAAATATAATTTTGAGAAAAGAAAGTAATTATTTTCTTCCTGTTTTGGTTTTTTTTTTCCTCTAGTTTGATCTCCTGCTGCTGGATATCTGTGTGTAAGGGCAAATGTTGTTTTTTGAAAATAAAGCAACCCCATTTCATAAGTCAGGAATTGCTTCTGTTTAACATGCTTGTTCAAAGAACCCTAGTCTGTTCCTTTGCTTCTGAGTGCCTTATGCAAACAGCTGGATTGGGATGTATTGTAAGAGTGGGGGGGTTGGTTGTTCTTTTTTCATCAAATGCTGTTTGATTAAAATAAAGAAAAGCTTTTTGCAGTCTATACGAACAGTCTGGTGGCAGACTCAGATTAAAAGTTTGCATCGTAGTACTGGCTCCAATATGATGTCTCAAAAATGAGTGCTCATAGAAAATAGTAGAAACTCATAGTAGAAACTCATAGAAATAAGTATTTTTCATAGTTCTGTTTCAAGCAATCATGACAGCAAAAGAAAGGTAGAAAATGACGAAGTATATATTTTTTATCTCCAAAAAGTTGATTGTACATGGAGGTTTTTTTCTGCTCTCTTTTCATATTTCAGCTATATTGGACTGAACTCCTGATGTCATGTTTGACTCTTTAAATATCAAGCAGAAAGCTCTATGGCATTAATTTTAAAAATAGACCTGGTACTCAAAAATAGTCTTATTGATAATCAGCTTTGTCTTAGTTCTGGAACGATTGCTACATGTTTGTGTAACTGGAAACTGTCATACATAATATTTAATCCTTTTTGGAGCTGATCTGTGGAACAGCATATAAATAACTAGTCAATAAGAAATGTATGTTTGTTCCAGTGTTTTCCTAGAATTGGATTTTGCTGTGCAGTGGGTTAAGAGATAGCTGTATCTTTTTTCACTAGAGTTTCTCTCCGTGTATTGCAGCAGTTCCATGGTTCTGTAAATCGATGAGTCTGCTCTGAAATGGATTTTGGTGCCCTTCTTTTGAGTTCTTCTCAGTGGTTAAGGCACATGATGACATTCATTGTGCTTTGCTGTAATGTCAGTGCTCCACAGGAGATGGGGATCCCTGTGTCTGACCTGGAGATTCTCTGCAAAATCTGTGTTGCTAGCTAGAAATAAAGCTAGTGATTTAATTGGCATCTATAACTCTGTCATCTCTAGTCTAATAATCTGTGGCAAAAAACTCTTTTAAATTGTTGACCAGAAAGATTTCTTATTTGGATTTTTTTTTTTAGTTTGGCATAAATTTTTTAATTTAAAGTTTTCTCATCGCTATTTCCGAAGCTGAGAAATTGGGGCTTCAGGCTTTTTGTTTGTTTCTTGATGGCTTAAGGCCCTAAATAGGGAATTAGGTCTTCACAGCAGCGCCGTGAGGAAATACAGAGCGTTCCGTGCCGGTGCCGTGTGTGACAGCGGATCCCGTTTCAGGCGGGCACAGCTGCCCCAGCGCTGCCCATCTCCCGGCTCTGGTTACTCTGCCCCTCATCCTCGTTAAACATTGATAGCCGGGGCTGGCAGCTCAGGGAACACTGACTCTGCAAAATGCACCTCTTGCTTTTCGGGCTGCCTTCGAGTTGATAGCCTGTGATGGCAACTAAGTTTTCTTTTTTCAGCTCTTGTTACAGGCTTGGGGTGAGTCGGAGCTGAATTCAGAGTGAAAATTAAGTGATAAATGACAAAAGCCTAATTGGAAATCTGTGAAGAGTCATTTCCTGCCATGAACTCCAGTGCGTTTGCAGGTGGACTTTAATCTGTGCCATGCAGCCCGAGGCGTACCCCTGCCTGGCAGTCTGGGCTTGGGATCACACTTGCATTTTGGGAAGTGTCTGTATGGCTTTTTTACAAATTTTACCTCTGAAGGAGAAAATAATTTCTTTGTGAACTTAATCACTTAGCAGAAAGGTGGTAGTTGTTAGGGTGTCTCAGAAAATAAACTTTCTCTCACTTTTACTTCTTATGCAGGTGCATTGGAGGGGGTTGATGTTGAGCTGTATAGCCTGTTGTCCTCAAGTTTGTGCCTTGTCTCACTGCAGTGGGGATGTCCTGAGCTGTATATGTAGCACTGGTGATAAAACAACTTTGAACTTTGTATAGAATCAAAAGAACAATGTTAGTGCACAGTTGCAGTGATGGATGACCTGCAGTTGAGATCTTAAACAGCTTGGTTTTTTTAATGCCTGCAGCTGGCCCTGACAGCTGCCAGAGCTCAGTTCTGGAGGGGGTTGATTATTTACTTATTTATTTATTACTTTTTAGACATAACTGCCAGGCTGCAGAGAGGGGGGAATACTGTAAAAATGTAAATATTTAAATTTCATTTCTTTCTTGGTGACTCTGCCCTCCCTCTTTCTGTTTGGGCAGGAGGATTTAAAAAGGATGAGTGTTGTTTACCCGGCTTAAAGCACTTGAATATTCTGCTCTTGGGGTGTCCCCTTGCCCTTCCATCCTCAGCAGAAGCAACTCACACCTTCAGAAGAAATACAGCTTGATTGCTTTGCACTTTCTGATGGGAGCAGCAGCACAGCTGCTGCTGTCTCTCTGCTGAAGGAAGATGGAAAGGGAATTAAGTAAACAAGGAATGCTCGAGTCATATTTGAGGGCAGGAGAATTGAGTCTGTAGTTGATTTAACTTTCAGGATTACTAACTGTAGAATGAAACAGTTTATTTGTGTGGTCTTCAAAAGAGTGTGTGCAAGGTGAATGTTGGAATGTGTGCTTGAGGCTCCAGGGTGGTACCTGTGGATGCAGAGCTGCCTGGCTGCCCCTGGCCCTGGCACACAGCTCTCTCAGGCTCTAGTGCCTCGGGGGGTTTCCCTTCAGGAGCTGAAGCTGAGCTCAAACCCAGCTCCTTAGGGCCAGCACAGCTGTTCATGGGGCATGGAGCAGAGCCACGGTGGCTGCAGGCTCTGCATCGCCCTGCACAGGACTGGGGGAGTGGAAACACAAGCAAACCCTTTCCCTTTGCAAAACTTCAGCAAGAGATCAAAGGCAACCCTTTAACCTTGGGAAGTGTTTTTCCTACCCAGACCTGGTTCCACATGTGCTGTTTCATCCCTGGTTTTGATCCAGACGCTCTCTGAACTAACTTGAAGCTTTGCTCTCAGTGTGTCTTTGCTGCAAGTTCCTTTCATTTTCTGGAAAGCACTCCTGTGTAGTTGGCTTTGAACTGTCCACATAGGGGTTGCTGGTCCAAAAAACCTGTATGTTTGTATTTAAGGTGATTTAAAAAAAAAAAAAAAAATTAGTATTTTTGTAAAAAAGCAACATTAAAATTTTGTCAGTCCTATATCTGCATATATATTTTATTGAGTACAGAGCTGAACAGATCAAGTGCTGTATTTTATAACACTGTAAGTTCTTACAACCAATCAGTAAAACTTACCTAGGCTCTTAGAAGGCTCTTTTGTTTATGTCTGCTCTTACTCTACGTCATCTGGTACCAAAAATAACTGGCCCCATCTCAACAATGCTGCCCATCCAGCATTGTACTACTGCAAGCTGCAGAGCTGATTCCAGCTGTTTGTGAGTCTAAATGTTTGATGCTAAAGTCCTGGAGGTTTGGATTGTGTTTTCACTGTTTGATTGTGGTGAGAACTGTTGGATGGGATACACAAACACCTCTGATGGATCAATATTTTGTGTATCTAGTCTGTGCTATATAGAGGCTATAACTGAAGTGATTCACTTTGCACGGCAGTGTTGGAACATGCCCACAAAATGCTTTTGCAGAATACACAAAGACTCGTGTAGAGGAACAGTTTTTTCCCAATCCATTGCAGCAGGGAGATGTATTTTTTTCTGGCTCATCAGTCTTTTCTTTCTATTTCATATTTGAATTCTGAGGTGTGCAAATTGAAACTGCCACGTACAGCAGAACTTGAGGTGCAAAGACGTGGACATTGCACATGCAGATAGGCTGGTGGTTGTATGGGGTCTTTATAGCATCATACAATGGTATCATATGGTTTTGTTTTTTTTCAATAATAAGCATGTTATAACAGTCCTTGTAGACTTCCTATTCTTCCTTCTTTTGTTGTACCACCAGATGAAGGGCTGATATGATAAATTCTGGAAAACAGAGCAATGTATGTGCCCCCTTGAGGATTTTTACTTGCTGGAAGTGAGGGAGAGTTTGATCCAACAATCAGTTAATTCTCTGTAGATTGTGGTCATCTTCTGGCAAACTTCTGCAGATGTAATCTGGCTCATCTTTTGGTTAACATGCAGAACTGAAGACTGGATTGATAATGGCACCTAATTTTTAGCTTACAGGGTTTCCTTCCTGTTCTTTGCCCTTTCATAGCTGTTGGCTGAGCTGTTGTCACTTTGTTTTCTTTGACCTCAGCCTTTGAGCACTTGGTGCTTTATTGCTCAGCCCTCACACACTTCACAGGGGAAAAAAACCCATCACCAGAATTATTTCTTCCTTCATTGTATGTATCAGATTGTGGTTTTCTTTGGAAGATTGCTTTCTGCAGAACTTCTTGCCACATTCCTTCTAGTTCCCTAGAGATGTTTAACTAAAATTTGGTGTTACAGTCTGAAGAAAACCTACCTTCCTTTGTTCCTTAAAGGATTGGCTAGTTTTCCTCATTATCATGAGGCAACCGCAGAGCTAATGAGTAAAGATATTTTAAAAAGAGTAAGCCCCAAACCTCAGCCTTGCAGAATGGGATGTCTGGATCACTGTTAGTGACATACCTTATCTTCTGCTTTATTTTTAGATGCTCTTCTACAACGGGTAGCAGAATTGGAAAAGGTCAATGCAGAATTTCTGCGCACAAAGCAGCAACTTGAGCAAGAATTTAATCAAAAGAGAGCAAAATTTAAGGAGTTATACCTGGCTAAGGAAGGTAAGTCCTCAGTTCTCTGAATTATTCTAAAGTTTATTGAACTTCATCTTCAAATAATCCCTGTATGAAGCATAGTCTTTTAAACAGTTATAATAAGAATGTAAGATATTCAATAGGTGACTGTTGAGCATCCTAGAATGAACTTAAGAATTAAATTTAAAGATTTGCCTCATGGATAGGAGCTAGAGCAACTTGATGCAGAAACACCACCAGTGAGTTTTAATACTGATTTCCTGAATTCAGGGTGTGCTCTCTGAGCAGGAGCTGATCTGGTAAATGGAAAGACATAGCCTGGATGCTATGCTATTTGTACTCTGTGGCCTTTTTTTTGTGCAGCATTTATTTGTCTTAAATTTCCATCTGAGGCTGTAAGCAGGCAAACGTTATAAAAGTTTTAATACCAGCCAAGGGCATCTATTTCAATAACACAATTTATAGGAAAATCTAAATCATATGAGCTCAAATATCTGATGAAGGATCAGAGAACCAGATTGATTTTTCTAATTCTGATGATTTTCCTGTCTTTAACATATGAAAGCAGAGCCAAAACATAATGCATTAAGACTGCAGCTGCTGTGTAAGCTTATGAGAGCAGAAATCCAACAGGCATAATGAAGATCAGATCATACAGCAAGCCTGTTTACTTGTGTTTCTGAGGCTGGATGAGAGGAAATTGAAGACACAAGACGCTACTGATGAGATCAGCAATAATTCTCCCATTTTGGTACAATCAAAAAATATAAAATAAATTGTGATAGGAAAGAAAAAACACCCGAACTTTCACAGGTAGTGAAGTGAAAGGACACCAGAGGAGAATGTGTAAGCAATTACTTTTCTTTTTTTTACCCCCCAAAAGCTTTTTCCCCCTCCCTGTTTCCAAGATCCTTTCCTAAGTGTAAATTGGGGCTGTTTGGACCCATCTTTAATTCTGTCATTTGAAAACCAAGAATATTAATGCTACTGAGTTCTTTTACACAAGGATTAATGTGTAATGTTGTTTTTTTACACAAGGATTAATGTCCTTTTAAGTACTTGATTAGCTCTGACTTCTATATTCTCTATCAGGGTAAGAGCACCAGGATTGATTTGGCTTTTTGGCCCTGAGGGAAATACATGGAGATAGCTTGGTGTTGGTTGTGTACTGGCCAGATGTTTCTGCTAAAAGTGATTGCCATTGAAGCAGGCTGTGTGGGCATAAAACACATATTTTGTGTTAGTGCTTTTGGAATTAATTATATGTGTCTTCCAGAGCTGTTTGTTTCAGATTAGCCGGGAACTCAGAGGATGATATGAAATTAGTTTAATTTCTGTTTATAGTTGAAACAATTAAAGAAGTAGTGGGTGTTCCATTGAATGTATGCCTTTTCTTAGTAGAAGCTCAATTTTACCAAAGTCTTTGGTAAAGAGTGAATTAGGCTGCATGTTTTTCTTATGTGGGCTCTCCAAAGTGGTCACAGAGTGTTTCTGTTCAAGAAATATGAAGTGTTCCATCCAAATTGAGAACCAAGTTGATCCCAGAAGTGGGGGAAAAAGTGATTTCCAGTCTGTTCATGCCTTTTCCAGATTCATTACCAGAATGAGTTAAATAATTAGAACTGATGAAAAGCACAGTTCACTTTTGTCAGGTATATTGATCCTAGTTATATCTAGTGTCTGCTTTGTGTCTGCATCCATAAGATACTCCTTTAATAAAAGGCAAGGGCAAGCAAAGTCAAGAAATAGCATTCCCTGAAGATACCTGCCAACATTTGTTCAGTCATTACAGGTAGATGTTTTAATACCACTGCTTCCTTCACTCCCTTCTGTTCTTTGCCATAGCAACTAGGGCTACCTTTCAGATTGAACTCATTAATCAAGCTAAATGTATACAATCCTCCTTTCAGAGGACCTGAAAAGGCAGAATGCAGTGCTGCAGGCAGCCCAGGATGACCTGGGCCAGCTGCGGACCCAGCTGATGGAAGCCCACGCTGAAATGGAGAACATCAAGGCCATAGCCACAGTGTCAGAGACCACCAAGCAGGAGGCCATCGATGAGGTCAAGAGGCAGTGGCAAGAAGAAGTGGCTTCCCTCCAGGCCATCATGAAAGGTAAGAATCAGCCAAGCTGCTGAGATCAGCCACTCTGATGTCTTTAGGGGTTTGTGCCTGCTCTTCCACAGAATATGGATGATTGTTATGGCTTGGGAAAGCTGCAGAAGGGCTGGATGAAGTGTATTTCCCAAGGCTCTGAAAAGAAGCTTGATGGGTTTTTTATTGTCAACTTGAGGACAGAGTTTAAAATTCATGGCCATGGGAACCTCATGTATATGCAAAGCATTTTTGAGGGACTATGAATGTGATACTTCATCTTTCCACGAAGATAAGTATGATGCCTGTAATTTGACAAGGCTGAAAACAGCTTTAAACTGCCAGCATGATTTTCTTTTTTCCGTCTGTGTGAACATAGTTTTGCTCTCACAGAGTCAGGTGTCTCTCCAGTACTCACATGGGCCTTCCCCCAGGGTAGTTACTGCACATGCTGCTCTCTCAGTCCTGGGTGGTTTTTTTCTTCATAGTTTTCATCTATTCCTTGTTATATTTGCACCTTGCACAGCTGTTGACATTTCTGAGACAAAGTGAATGAACAAAAGGATATGAACTGGGAACAGACTGTTGCCACAAATGTCTATTTTCATAAAGGTTCACACTATCCTGAGCCTAGAGCCTGTCAGCTGTGGGCAGTTTTTCCATCACCTCATTGTGCTTTTCACCCAGAACAGAGCAAACCTTCATGTATATTGAGTACACGAATCTGTGTTTATTTATGATCTACAGAGATACATGAACCTAGATTAAGGCTCAGCCATGCCAGCTGCTGTCCCTGTGTAAACAGACAGCTCCTGACCTGAGAGGGGTACTGTGAATCCTGGGGAAATGGAAGCTATGTGAGAAGTTTGAATTTCTTTGCATTTTGGAGTACCTTCTTAAGGTTTTGGTAATTTTTTTGGGTGATCTACTTGGAGGTACAAAATGTGCTGCTAAATAGGATATTAGTCATGTATGTTACCTTGAAATTAGGAGTTGCACAGTTTTAGGGGATTGTTTCTCTCTGTTCTGTTGATGGTACTAGTTGAATTTAGTTCCTTTGGATTTTTTACTTATGTTTTTGGGTTTGGGGGCAGGAGTCCAAGGGAAGGGAGAATTTCCTATTGTCTCAGTTTTGATTAATTATAGTAAATCATTCAGTGGTTGAAGATGCAGTTCCTAAAGCTCTGTTCTTTAACTTACATTGAAAATAAGTTTTGAAAATGCTGTTTTCTAGAGACTGTTCGTGACTATGAGCTCCAGTATCACCACAGGATGGAGCAAGAGCGAGCTCAGTGGAGCCAGTACCGAGAAAACATGGAGCGGGAAATCGCAGAGTTAAGGAGGCGACTGTCTGAAGGCCAGGAGGAGGAAAACCTAGAAAATGAAATGAAAAAGGTACATTGGAATGGAGTTCCTCAGTTTCTGTTTGAGGATAGGCCTGTGAAGTCACTCATGGGTTCATTCCTGTGCCTGCTGTAATTCCTCAGTAATTCACACAGCCTGGTCCTGCCAGCTGCCGGCCTTTGTTCGTGGAAGTCATCATGACCTGATCCATTTGAAGCCTTAAAGGCCGTGTTCCTAATTATGTGCATTCAGTGAGAGAATTGCACCTGAGAAGATGGTAAAGTTTTGCCTTTAGCTTGTGAAAACAGACAGCCCTGTAAAGTCACTTGTGATGATGTCAAATGAGCTCAAGTGGAACCACCTTTAGATATTTCTGGATTGACTGCAGTTTTATAAAATTTCCTTTGCACTTCTGTACTTCTTTTTCCAGGTCTTAAAAACTTGAAAGTGTTCATTAAAAACCTCAGAATATCTAAGATGTCTTTCCTCTTTCTCTGAAGTAGGCCTTGTTTGTGCATCACAGTACTGCTGCCTCCCTAGGAAGTACAGAACCTTGCTGTCACAAAACAACAGGCTCTAGATGATGAAAAATAATTGCTCTGGAGCATGGACAGATGTTGTTGTAGTTGTTCAAAGATCTGTAACTAAGAAAAGTTCATAGAAGTAGATTGAGGTGCCTTGAGTTTGGATTTTCTTTTTTTTTTTTTTGTTGAAGATTTGATGTGTTTCCTTTCAGACAGGAAGGAAATTGAACCTGCCATAATAGATCAGTGCTTTATAAAACTCTTTATCTTATTATAATAAGTTGCATTTTCATGAATTTCCCATCTCAGCAGGCTTACCTTGGTTTTCAAGGTGTTCTAACACAATTTTAAGCTAGTGACTGAACCTATATTCAATAAAGAAGAAGGCTAACATTGGATAATCTGCCACATCACTGCATGTCCCTGTTCCTTCTTGCTGTCCGCAGGAGAAATGCAGTGTGGAGTATCACAAATATTCCACATGAGAAACATTTTAGCATTATTTACTGTGTTGCAGCAAGCAATCAGTGTTAGTGTTTCAAGCTGGAATTCTTTTTCTGAGACTTAGGAAGAGATGCCTGACTATTGCTAGTTGTAGTTGCATTATTGCTGTGGGACTGCTCTTCATGGAGCCCTGATTTCAAAGGTAAGAGTCAGGGTAAAGCCTGTTCTAATCCCACTGCAACTGTAAGACGTTTACTGATTTTAAGAAAAGCTTTTAGTCTTATTAAGGACAAAAAGACTTTGGTTGAAGCTGACTGGAGGTTCAAAACTGGATCAGTGGGGTGAGTTTTGTAGAAACAACCCAGAAGATGCAGAGTTCATAGAGTAAAAGTCCTGGCACTGCACTCCCAACTAACTGCCAATAAACACTTCCAGAGAACAGTCTCTCTCAACCGATTCAGATTTTTTACTCTGAATTTACTGATTGTGAAAGTTGAAATTGCAAGCTGCTGACATGGCAGCACAGCTTACCTAAACTCAGTGGCTTTGGTAGAGAAGTTTAGCATAGCAGATAAATAGCATTTTCAACTATAGTCCTTTAAAGGGGATTTAAATATCCCTGGTGATCCTAAAGGAAAAGGTGATCAGTTTATTAATCTCTGGTAATAGGAGTTTGGAAAGCTTTCTAGGCCTGGAAAGCAGAGGAACATGTACCTTATGTAATAGGAGGGGGAGGGGGAAATCTGGTTTTCATAGTGCAGCTTGAAATAATTGCTTAAACTGCTTTGCATGAGGTTTTAATCTTCTTTGTTATTATTAAACCTGTGAGGTTTTTCCTCAAGGAGACTAAGAATTAGATCAAAATTAGGAAAAGGACATTCAATTTTACCTAAAAACAAACAAGCAAATCCTATGCCCATAGAAAGGTTTGCTTGGGCAGCAAAATAATGAATATTCATGTGTCAGCAGTCAATGTGAAAAGAGGAACTTTCTTGATCACTTGGGACGTGTTATTTGAAGACTTGTGATCAGCTCTTCATGCAAAATGGCATTTGCAGCCAGCAATGCTTGAACTCCTTCTTTAAATGTTCTTTAGGCAGAAAGAGCATGTTTGGTGGAACACATGCTCTTATCTGGAAGCAGCTGTTTTGCTTTTCCATGTCAATATATTTCAGTTTGTAAATTGCTAATTTCTGTAGAGAATTTGTCTGTTCTATGATTTTGTATCATAAAGCAATGATTTCCAAGAAATCATTTTCTAAGAAAACCTTGTAACTTTGTCTTCTTAATCTCCCTTCCCAACTCAAAAAAGGTGGATACCTTGACCTAATTATCAACGTGCTCACCTAGTGATTAATCTTTCAGAAAACTTGCCAGGGATTTATAAAAATCTTTTTTCCTGTTGGGTTGTAGTACCAGATAGGTCTGGGGGTTTTTGTTTTCACAGCAGCTAAAAGCAATCTACCACAGCAGCATGTACTTCCCTGCACATTCTCTGCTGGGCTGACTGAACAACAACTGCATGGGGATGAGTTTCGCCCAGATTTTGGCCACTGGTGGAATTTGTCTTGGCTTTTTTTTTTTTTTTTTTTAAGTCAGACCTCATTTTCTGTTCAGGAAAGGATCTCTTTTGCTGTTGGAGCTGTGATGAATATACATACTCTTCTTAGCACAGTTGTGTCAAACTCTGAGTAGCAGAAGTCTGCGGAGCAGGTATTTTGTGTACAGAGAGAGCAGGAAAGTACAAGGCTCCTGTTAGGAATTGTGCTTATTAGTCAGGAGAGGGGAAGCTGGAAGAGGAGAGTAATTAGATTTTTGCGACAGAGTTGGCCATAAAATCTGATATACAGTAAGCTATTTTTGTTGATAATGGTGAAGAACAGTGGGATAAATTTGGGAGACTTTAAAATGGTTTAGTCCTGCGTCAAAGAGAAATCTTCAAATGGTGTGTTTTCCACTTGTCTCATTTTTAAGGAACAAGCTCAGGTATAATGTTACTTGGAATTTCTCCAGTCAGATGTTTGTTCCTCTGAAAATGACTTGGACTCATTTTTAGCATTGTCTCTTCGTGGAGTCATTTCCCTGCTGTGGTCTGCAGGTCCCTCAGTGTGTTCTGCAGCCCCTGTGCTGGGGGAAGAAGGTTTGACTGGGGCAGAAGTGGTTTGGGTGGTTGAGGAATGAGTAAAGATGAGCTGATCATGTGTAAAATTGTGGCCATTGACAGCCAAGTTCAATTTAATTTAAAGTTAGAAGGAAATAAACATTTTAAGGATCACACCTCTGTAAGCACCTGCATAACACCTCTTAGCACAGGAAATTTGGTGCTGTGGCACCTCTTGCCACATGACAGTATCTGTAAGTAGCATTTTTCAACACAACAGATATTCTCATTTTAGTAAAAGGTTGAGTGGAGCTTTAACCTCGATTTTGGAGTCTCAGTAATTCTGCTTTATGTCCAAGAGCAGACTGAGGGCCCAGCACTCCTTTTGTTAGCAGAGAGAGGCTGTTCTGTGTGATTAGCTCAACGTCACACTGACCTTTAATAGGGAACCTTACAATATGTTGCAACCACAGTGTCAAACTTCAGCTCTGTTTACCAAGCAGTAAAAGCTGGAGTAATTTTTCTGTTTGTGGAATGTGATACAGTTTTGTCTTTCCAGTTGGTTGCCATTCACAGTCTGGTTTTGCTTTCAGAGAACTTTCTGACTGTTTCTCTGGACTGCTTGGTTCCAACACAAAAAAAAAAAAAAAATTTGTTGCTCTGTATTCTGTGGTGAGCCATGTGAAACCAGGCTGGCAGTGAAATATTGCTGCAATTATCCTGAGTAATTAGAAAAGAATGTGGGGCTGTATTTAGTCCATATAAATATATAATATTTATATTTATAGATATAGATAACATTATAGGAAAAGAAAAACAGCTACAGATAACATTAAAGGAAAAGAACTGATATGATAAATGAAATATAAAGCGATGCTGAAAGTGGAACTCCAGCTCCCATCTGTTTGAAGAATGTGACTGTTGAGTTGCTGGCTGCAAGCACCAGGGTCTGGGTGTGTGTGACAGTCACATGTCCCTGGTATTGAATTCACTGCCAGGTGACATCCCTTGCTTTCCTCATGGTTTTTATTGGTATTCCAGCAGTGACAAAATGTAGTGGAAATAAATGAAATGTAAAGAAATTTAATTTTGTGTTCAGAATTTTCTGTAAAGCTTTAAAATTGTAGTGTTTATATATTTGGCAGGTATTGCAACAACATTTTATTTTGTCTATTAATTTTAAGTTAGAAAACTTTAGTGGTTAAAAATAGTTTCTATTTCTCTTCCTGAAAGTCTTACTCAGAATACAGTTGTCAATAAGCTCAGCAGAAACTGAAAGGCAAATGAGTAACCTCTAAAACCTTCTAATCTAGCTTTAGCATTCTAGTCTAGCTTTAAAACCAGACATGAGTGTTATCACTTACTGTCTGTCTTTGCTGATGAGTTTTGAAAGGTGTCATCTTTTGAAACTCCAGCTTTGGGGCACAGTTCCCTACCCTCCCTCCCCTGCTGAGTTCTTCCTGCAGAAGACAGAGAACAACTGAGCTTTCTGAGCCTCATGCACAAAGCCAGCCCAAATTAGAATGCTGGAGTTTTCTGTGCCTTGAAGAGTTTTACTGCAGAGAGTATTTGAGGGTTCTGCTGGCTCCTGGGGAGTCTGCGGGAGCTGCTCCTTTCTCTTGGCAAGTCTGTAGTGCATACCTGAAGGAGAGGCAGAGCATTTAAGAAATAGGGATGTCAGGGCCACATGTTAACGTGCAGTTCTGGTTTTAAACCCTGAGTGTTATTTCTCATTTTAATTATTGCCATTTTTACCTGTCTTTCCCTTTTTTTTTTTTGTTTCCTTTTCCTTGAAACAGTCCTCTAATTCTGCTATTCTTTGATATTCTCAGAACTACTTTTTGAAAGAAATCATGGGATAAATTGTCTGTATATAGTTTGAAATATTCAGTACAGTAACACCAAAACCTGATGCTGCATCAGTAGTAATGTAAAGTTGAAAAATCACCTTCTAAAAGAAATTTGAGCTACACTAGGCATTACTGTGCAGCTCCATTTGCTTTTATCTTTTTGAGTAAATAACTGCATGGTCAATACCTCATCATGCACTTCTTTTGGGTTTTTTCATATGTGTTATGTGGCAGAAGGTTGTGGCCAGTTAGGCCTTTCATAATGGAAAAGTGCACATTTTTTTAAATGCTTGATCCATATATTTTCTCCCAGGCATCAAGAGTGATATATTGGCTAACATTCTCTTTTAAAACAGATATTTGGGTCTTAACCCGTACATAGATATAAAATTTAGTTGCCTTCTGTAAATGGAGTAATATCAGCCCATTGTCACAGAGATGGCTGCTGAGCTAAATAAATAGCAGTAAGATGAGCATTGAAAGTGGAAGTTTAGTCAGCTTTTTTTTGGTGATGTAGAGATTTTCTCCAAACATCTCCAGTAATGGGAACTGTTGTGAGAATTCTGGTGATGCTTTATAATTCATTGTCTTAACTTCAGGCTCAGGAAGATGCCGAGAAGCTGCGCTCGGTCGTGATGCCCATGGAGAAAGAGATTGCAGCCCTAAAGGAGAAACTGGCAGAAGCTGAAGAAAAAATAAAAGCAGCATCAGAGGTGAGGTGAAGCTCTAACTGGATCCTGATTTATATCTTGCAGCATGCCAGTTTGATGCAGACAAGTCAAATTTTGTAAGAGAGAAAAAGATGTATTGGGAAGCTCTTCATGCCCTTCTTGTCTGTAGATCAAATGTGATGTTTGGCCTAAATACATTTTTGCATCTTTGTGCTTTGAGAGTTGCAGTGTGTGTGTGGGATCTGGGTTTAGAATAAATTGCACAGCTCCAGGTCTACTAGTAATAGAAAAAGCTCTAGAGGAATATCTGCTTTACGCCTCTCCCAACCACCTGGCCTCTGGGTTATTGTCATGCTTGGAGCCACAAAGTCAGACTTCTCCATTTGAAAGGCTTAAAGGGTAGCAGATGGCAGGTTTGGTGTCCTAGGGCAGGAAAGCTGTCCCCACCATCAGTGGCAGTCACAGCCCAAGGCTGTTCTGAGCCCTGGCTTGGCATCGGCGTGTCCTGTGCTGTGCTGAGGAAGATGAACAGCAGCTCTGTGCATCCAGTTAGGAATTGCCTGAAGGCTTTGGCTTTCTCTGAGATAAAACCTCCTGTGATTTCTGACTCAGCAAACCATAAAGCTGAATAATGCCATAAAGGAATCTTTCAATTTGTTCCTTGTTCCAAGATGGAAGCCATTTCTGCAAGCATCACATCTGACAGATGTTTATGTAACCCTGGCCTAAAAGGTTCTCACTGGAGATTCTGCAGGACACTCATTTCAGTTCTTTGTTAGCTTTGCTATTTAAAAAAAAAAATAAAATCCCAATATATTTCTTCAGTATTTCTTGATATAATTTCTCTTTGTTGGTAGATTTTCCTTCATTTTTGCAACAGTTTCCAAATGAGTTGGAAGGTTTCTTTTCTGTCCTCAAGTTCTCTGTCTTAGGCTTACTTCAAGTTTGCCTCATGGTCATTTTTTCTTGACTACTGTGATTACTCTATTTTGAACTAAGGAGTTCTTGGTTTATCAGCACTTACCAGCTATTTAGATCCTGGCTATCAGCACTGATTACTTCACAGTGAAGTGATCATTTCACTATCTGCTTTCCTGAGATACTTCCCTTTTTACCATCTCTGTGCTCAATGCTGCTGTGATCCAGCTGTTGTAATTCTGATACACTGATAGGTTTGACTTGGCAGGATTTTAACGAGTAACTTATTCAGAAGTAAATGCAAGCACTACTTACACACTGGTAGTTGAATATTTGTGATTTCTGCAAATAAACTGGTCCTTCAGCACCTGTACATTACCTGAACAGGCAGCATTATAACTTCTAACAAAAAAGAAATGTCTGAGAGTGTTCCCCTACTGAGCTGGTTATTTCCCTCTTTTTATTCAGGTTAAAGAACTGAACCATTATTTAGAAGCTGAGAAGTCGTGTAGGACAGACTTGGAGATGTACGTGGCTGTTCTCAACACACAAAAATCAGTCCTGCAAGAAGATGCAGAGAAGTTGAGGAAGGAGCTGCATGAAGGTACCTACCTCCCTACCAGTAGTTCTTTGACTCTCTTCCACTGAGGATGCAAAACCCAGTGGAGCTGTGAATTCTCTTATCATTTCTTACTTGAACTCCATTAAAAGAAATTGGGAGAGGGAAGCAGCCCTTTTAAATGTGAAAGGCCATAAAATGTTTGCAGAAGAATTGAATGTGGAGTTCCATTATGACAGAAAAACAGCAGAGCCATTCATTCCCTCAAGGCTTGTTGTTGAATATCTGCTAAGTTTTTAAAGATTTCAAGTTTCATTCTTGCTGAAGTGATTTTAGGTGTGCATTGTACTTGTACATAATTCTGAGCATTATTTCCACAATGTATAGGCCTGGTTCCCTGAGGTGTGGCAGTGCTGAGTGCTGGAGTGAGTGTGGAAATATCCCTGTAGGGCACTGCAGCCCAGGGTCACTGCAGAGGAGTGAAAACCAGAACCTGCTGCTGAAGTAAATAGGGATGTAGAAGACACTTTTCTGAACCCAGCACTAAAAAAAACCTCCAAAACTGTTAAAATTCATGAATGTGGCTGAGGCATTAGTCTTCCTTACTGGGAAATCTTGAACTGTCAGTAATACATCCCTAATCACAAGCCAAGTTTGGAAATTAAGAAAATAGTATTTGAAATAAGACATTATTAACCTAAATAGCTGCTGAACAAAGCCTGACTGTTCTTGATTAGACCAGTAATTACTTTTATTGCTGAAAATGCTTCTCTTTGGAAAAGATATTTAAACACTTGTGGTTCAGAAGAATTTTTTTCTCTGTTTGCACAGTTTGCCATCTCCTAGAGCAAGAGAGGCAGCAGCACAACCAACTGAAACACACATGGCAGAAAGCCAATGACCAGTTCCTGGAATCCCAGAGGCTGCTGATGAGGGATATGCAGAGGATGGAAATCGTGCTCACCTCGGAGCAGCTCCGGCAGGTGGAAGAGCTGAAAAAAAAGGATCAGGTTACCTGCTGCTTTCCTCTTTTTTGCCTTTTTTTTTTTCTTTTTTTGTAATACTGTAGGCTCTCTGTGGTGTAACAGGTGTGGAAATCACATGTTGGAGGCAAGTGTGGTAATAGCTGAAAAAATGAGAACTGACAGTTTTAACTGAAATCTCCCCTTTGAATGGCAGTTATAACAGACCCCATTTGAACAAGTATTTTAATATTGGTGTATGTAGGAACTCTAATCTTGCCCAAAGCTAAGTGAAAAGGTAAGAATATCCAGAAATTAATCTTGGAGGAAGAAGTAGTCATCTGTGATGCAAAATGTCTGTGTTAAGGATGTCAGCATGTTTCACTTCTTTCTAGGTTTTTCAGTCTTCCAGTATGGATCCTAGGCATAAACTAAGACTTTAATTTTAAATTATCTTATGCAAGTGATTGTGCATACTTATGACTTAGTGATCTAGTATTTTTTTTTTCTTGATTCCTTATATTCCATCATTTAGTGATCAAAGCACTTCCTGTTTCACTTTTTTTAATGTTCATGCTTGTGTAATGGCTGTTAATGGGTCCTTTAGAGGTGTAGATATGTTATATATTTATATTCTGTACAACAGCCAATGTACCAGCTAGTTTTATTACTTTGCTAATCTTTATAATTAGAATTTTAAACTAGGTAATATGCTTTTTTGAATAAAATCATTCTAGAACATGAATCGGCCTCTAAACTTGTAAAGTAAGTTCTTACTTAAGTCAGTTTGGGTGCCTTGTGAAATGACCACTGTATTTAATAACTAAAAGAATATTTATGTGATAACCACTGGGTTTTAACCAAAATAATCCTTTTCAGTGTCTTCTTTGTAGCTGAGTTTATCATGAAAGCTGATGTCATGACTGCTGTGGCAAAACTGAATCCTGCTTTCTGTGTATGTTTTATTGACCACTTATTTTTAGGAGGAAGATGATCAGCAAAGGCTTAGCAAGAGAAAGGAGGAGAAACAAAAAGATTCAGATGATGAAACAAAGGCTTCATGTTCTCTGGCCCCTGAAGAAACCCTTACCCAGCTCTCTAATGAAGAGGTAAAACAACAGAATCTTTCACTTGCACTTGGGCATTCCTCAGGGTGTTCATTGCAAATACAAATGCAAAGTTACAGCTCTCTATTCTCTTATTAGGCAATAAAAAATCCTCAGGGTTGCAGTTGAATATATAAATCCTAATTAAAACTGGAAGACAATATTACACCATCCTGAGAGGTGCCAGTAAAAATGATAATTTACATTTTGCATTCTGGAGGTTAACTGCTGGTAGATTCTCTTGGGATTTTGAAGCACTTTCTAACACACCTAAATGTTCAGAATTAAGCCAATTATATTTGAACATTCAGCAAGAGTATTGTAGCTACTTTGCTAACCAAATTGTTGAATTCTGTACTTACTATTTCTCAGGGTCCATTTTAGTTTTGTGAGTCAAATGAAGGAAAAATCAATAAAAACCCACCAAGTTTTTGTGCTACAGGAGCTTATTTAACTTTCAAGAGATTTGAGAATTTTCAGAGTGAGCCAGTGTTTTGCCTGTTTTTTTATCATTTTGAAGGGGAAAAAGTATATACTTTAATATATGTATTCTGAAGTTATTCCTTTATTTTTGTCAAGGATTTATAGCAGAAAGATGTTCAGAGTCATGAGATCTAAATGTAGCTGAGATCTAGTTCCACTCTTTAGCCTTGCATCTTCCATGTTCAGATATGCAAATGAGGGATATTGGTGAGGAACTAAAATTTATCTTCTGATGTTTTCTTTAATCTCAGTTTGTAGCATATTCTTTAGTCCATCATTCACAACATTTATTTGGTTCTAAGATTTATATATAATGGAAAATTAATATTTTGAGAGGAAGCATAATTTTCTGAGTGGTTTGGGTTTGTATATGTGTTTCGTTTTGTTATTTATGACCTTTTAAGCTGTTCAGAATATGTTTTATATGTTGTAATCAATCATACTATTCATCAGTTCTTACAATTTGTTATAATTTGTTATAACTTCTAAGGTCTCTCTTAGGCAGTTTGCAATACAAACAGATGATTTGTTAATATTGTTTTGGTCACAGAACAGCTGTAGCCTGAAAATGCAGTTTTATGTAAGTCTGTATTGTCTTGACTTTATTATGAACTTGTATATATGCATACAAATATAAATATTACACCTAAAAATGATTAAAACAAAGCATTTACAACAGTCATAAACCAGTAGTATATTATATATATATATATATATATATATATAATAGGTTACAAGCACTTACATGAAGTGCCAGCAGCCTGCTGGTCTCTGGACCTGTTTCAGAAATGATAATTTTTCTCAAGAGGCTGGTTCCAGAGTTACTTCCTTATGTGTCTAATGGCAAAGCAGAAGTGCCTAGTATTTTGGAAGGTATTTTGAAAGCAGTCATGTGCTTTTTAAATAAAGCATTACTGCTCTCTTTTCAGTGCTACAAAAAACAAAAATAGATCGAGAGGCTCCATGTGCCTGGTGCACATCACAGGACAATTTGTGTGGCTTTTGGTGCTGGCATTCCCCAGGATACCTTTGTGTCTAAGCTGAGCCTTTTCTCTTTTTATTTTATGTACAAATAAACCTGTGAAGAAAATATTTTGGTATTTTTTTCAGACACTCAAAAGCAGAAGAGAAAAATAGAGGAACAACATATACTTGTCAGTATAGAGTAGATTTTAAGTATATTTTTCTCTATTTATTTTTGTGTTAATGAGAAGTGTTTTGTTTTATGAAAGACTTCTGTATTTCCTTCTGCAAGTGGAGTATCTGCCTTCTGTTGTATAGGTTATGGTTGTAGAGGGGATGTTGCAAGTACATCTCTTGAAGCATCTTCCCTCAAATATTGGAAAATGGAAGGTGACTGTGTCCTTGCTTGTCTGGCAGGAAGGTACTCTTACAGAAGCACTCTGTTAATGGAAGACTTTTTTTACTTGTTTTATTTGTTTTTGAATCCTAGCTGGTTCCTTTCAGTTCTCTCTCCCTTCCTCTGTGACCTTAAAACTTAGAGAGCAGATGTTGCCAAAGAAATTAAAACCTGTGTTTGCCATGCCTGATAATTAGTGACCAGCATTCTTCCTGGTGCCCCTAAAATGGAGTCAATAATTTTTTTATTCCTTGATTTTCAATCCCAGGTGCATGTGAATAGCACCCATGGCTCAGTCCATTCCCTGGATGCAGACTTGCTTCTTTCCTCTGGTGAATCCTTCAACAAACCAGACACCGATGTGTTTAAGGATGGACTACGGAGAGCACAGTCAACAGACAGTCTGGGCACCTCTGGATCCTTACAGTCCAAAGCTTTAGGATACAACAACAAAGCAAAATCTGCTGGGAACCTGGATGAGTCAGATTTTGGACCGCTTGTTGGAGCAGATTCAGTGTCTGAGAACTTTGATACGGCTTCCCTTGGATCCCTGCAAATGCCGAGCGGGTTCATGTTGACCAAAGATCAGGAAAAAGCAATCAAAGCAATGACACCAGAACAAGAAGAGACTGCTTCCCTGCTCTCCAGTGTCACCCAGGGCATGGAAAGTGCTTATGTGTCCCCCAGCGGGTACCGCCTGGTCAGCGAGACCGAGTGGAACCTGCTGCAGAAGGAGGTGAGTCCACAGCTCTACCTTTTGTGCTGTGCCCAGAACCAGCTGGAAAGGAAGAGGTCTTTTCCATCCCTTGAACATCCAGGGCAGCTCTTCACTTTCCCCTCTTGGAATGTTCCTATAGGTAAAACGCATCCAGTGTAAGGTGTATGAGCTGGCCCTGCTCATGGAACAGGCAGCTTCACTTAAACACAGGATGCTTTGGTTCGTGAGGAGGGTCTGGCAGAGGTGGCTGTTGAACTCATTGTTGTCTGGGAGGGTGAAAAAAAGATGGGAGAACTTAAAGAATAAGAGAAAATGGGAAGCTGAGGAAAGGGCATTAGTGGAGCTGGGGATGAGTAGGAGAGGGCAGAGTGGAGCAGAAGCAGCAGAGCTGGGGGTTCTGCTCTGTGTGCCAGGGGTGTTTGCTGTGCACAGGGCTGTGCACAGGGGGCACTTTGGAAATGAGCAGCCAAACTATGCCCAATGCACAAAGTACTACAGAGTGGCTCCAGGAAATTGTTGGGGACTTGCATCATCAGGAACCCATTTCTGAGAGCAACAAGCAGCAGATTAGATAAGGCCCTGGGCCAGTTGCTCTGTGGATGACCAAGGAAATTGTTGCTTCTGGGTGTTCTGCCTGTCAGTTTTTCAGCAGCTTTGTATGATGCCAGTTCAAAGCTTGCATTTGGTTTCTTACTGAAAAGGGGAGTATTTGGGGTTTCCTGTTGTTTCTCTTTCAGAGGAGAAGGAGCAGCACTTTAGGGGAAAGAAAAGGTGGGGGGAGGTAATAATCCATATTGGGTGAAAAGGAAGGCAAGATGGGAGTAAAAAAAAAGAAATACAAGAATGTCATGAAGGAGAGAAGGACAGATGAAATGAAGAACTACTGATTTTTTTTTCTCAATTTGTTGAAATTTATCTTAGTGCAAATTATTACTTAGGAGTCTCCCCAAACCTTTTGTAAAGTTGCTTTGCTGTTGTTGTTTTCCTACTGATTTGCTATATCTGGAGAAATTACAGCATCCTGAGCTCAGAGCTGAGCTAAGTCCCTACTCTTGGGTGTTTCCTTGCCCTGTTGATGTTTTGATGATGCTTTACTTCAGCCCTGTATCAGAATCCAGAACAGAAATGCAGCTTCCCATGTCTTCTGGAGGCAGGAGCACACACTGGGGTGCGAATGCCTCTTGCTGTGGGTTGGACATGGAGCAGCAAATACAAACACAGATTCAGCTCAAACTTGATCTGCAGCTGGAACTTTGATAAAACTTCCATTTGTCCCCTTGGCCAAAACCATTGAAGTTCCAGAATGCCAGCAGGTTTACTCTTGGTTTCCCTGCTGTCTGCCTCAACACTGTTATTTTCTTCTCTCCTGTTTGGTGTCTGTTTGTCAAAAGGACACAACAGTGACTTGATGAATTCTCTTTGTGTCACAGCTTTTTGTGGGATGCATGGCAGGGAAAAGATGATATCCCACAGCTGATTTGAGTTATCCTTCACTTTTAGAGCAACTCAGTCCTGCCATTGTCTTTTGTCTGCAACATTTTGTGGCCACACAACACACCTGAGTGTGTGTAGCATTCCTGCATCCCCTGGAGAGTTCCCTGGGCTGATGGCAGGTGCTGGCTCTGTGTTGTGCAGGTGCAGAATGCAGGGAACAAGCTGGGCAGGCGCTGTGACATGTGCTCCAATTATGAGAAGCAGTTGCAAGGCATCCAGATCCAGGAAGCTGAGACCAGAGACCAGGTGGGATTTCTCTCATTGCTTTAGCCAGGCTTTTGCAGCTTTTTGAGCTACTAAAGAACCATCAGCAGCAAAGAGCCATCTGCTGTTTTATTCATTGATTTTAATTGAGCAATATTAACATACTGGAATACCTGACAGGTTGTTGACATAGCTTGATTTGTTATTCACGTGTGGTCATGAGCACCAACATGTATATATTTCTTAGGGAATCACCTTGAAGAACCCATTTATTTGATGCTGTTCCATGCAGTAAGGGCAGTGTTCTATAAAAAGTATTATGCCCATGCTGAAGACAGTATCTTTAATAATTTATATTTTAAAATGCTTGTCATGCATTAAATGCTATTATCTTTGATACTGTAAGAACTGTTAACAGAAAAGGACCTCGTCCTAGTAGCATAAAATTATTTTCAAGTCTTAGAGGATATTTGTTTCCTGCCATATACCAAAGAACAATTTTCAGATGGGTGTGGAGGGCATGAGTCACGTTCTGCTTTGAAATAAATGATTGAAGTCATTACATGGCCATGGTCCAGTGCAATTTGATGTCCCATGTTTCCTTAGAGGGATAATCTGTGCTGGAGGCTGTTTTAGCAGCAAAGGAACTTCTGGGTTGCATAGAATTATTGAGGGATTTTATGTTGTGGTTTGAGGAGTGAAGGGCTTCAGGAAATAAATGCTCCCCAAGAGAATGGAAAATGAATTAATTTTTTTGTGGCAACACAGGTGAAAAAGCTGCAGGTGATGCTGAGGCAGGCTAATGACCAGCTGGAAAAGACAATGAACGATAAACAGGAATTGGAGGATTACATGAAACAAAGTGCTGAAGACTCCTCTAATCAGGTACAAGGATTTGGTAATTGAGTTCCAGGAGTGAGGAAATGTTCTTCAAAAGTATATAACAGGAACTTGTGTTTTGTTAAATATGATGGGTTACTGGCTGTAGAGGCAACCAACACAAATGAGGATTTTTAGGGTTAGTTACACTCCACCTGAGTCTGCCACAGTTTCTAGATAAATCTGTTGCGTCTCTAATAATGTGTTACCCAATTTTGGCCTTAAAATATCATCTCTAATCCTGAAATCCATTAGTGGATAGAGTGGCAGTAGGAGTTTGAGTAATGTTTGAATTTCAGACCTGTGTCTGAAATTACCCAAACATGCAAACCCTGTCCTCTGGGCACAGCCTTGTTGCTGAAGAGTGGTTCTGTCCCACCACGTGCTCTTATCAACACTTGACACCCAGTTAATGGACTTGTGGTGAAGAATGCAGGAATGAGGAGCTGAGCAGGCCAAAATAGGCACTGAACTCCTTTAAAATAATAGCCCACTGGAAAGATTTTTCAGTCTGAGATGTGTACCTAATTCTTCTGGAGCAATGAAGCCAAATATAATGGGTGGTAGTCATAGTTAAAAATAAAAAGAAGGAAAAAAGTCATCATCTTTGGCCTATTAAAACTTACAATAGTAGGTACATGCTGTGTACAAGACACTGAATTTACTTCACTTGGGCTGGAACTTTGTCTCTTCCTTCCCACCCAGCATTTTTTCTTACTAAAGAAACAATCATTAGACAAAGTCCAGCTTAGACAACAGGAATATGTTTATATGTTCTTCTGGCTGTACCAGGATGCTGTTAATTAAGTAATGATTAATCTCACTTGTGTTGTTGTGGAATGACTTGTAAAGTTTTTGAAGGTGAGTGCTTTCAGAGAAAGGTACAAAAATTCAAAAAATGCTGAAGTCTTAGATAAAAGATCTTCAGTTTACCTTCAGTGTCCCTGAAGTAGCTTACATGTAAATGTTATTAGAATTAACTGTTGATTCAGAGTTTGGTAAATAAAATATAAAAATATTGTTGGTGCAGAAACACAGCATCTGTTTTTACTGCCTGGAGCTGCTTTCTTGCATCACTGAGTGAAGAATTAAGGTAAACTTCAGTGGTTTTGTTTGGAATTTCGAAGTATCCATTATAATGATAACAGGCAAGGGAACTTATTTCTTTTTCAGAATCTGTTGCATGCTTTATTTCTTACATGTCTGTCTGTATTTTCTTTCTTTAAGATCTCCTTGCTCATGGCCAAGTGTCAGAAGTCAGAGAATTTCCTCAGTGAGCTGCAGCAGGCGTTTCTGCAAGCCAAGAGAAGTGTCCAGGAGCAAATGGTAAGACAGGTTAATGTCCTGGGGATCCATGGCTAGCCCTGTTTGTCTGACCCTGGGAGCTCAGTGTGTCTGGAAAAGGCTTTGTCTGCCCAGCCAGGGTTGGCTGGAGAGGGCTGAGCATCTTCACTTGCAAAGGGCCTGGCCCAGTGAGCTCTGATGGCTGGGGCTGGAGCTGGAGCAGTTTGTGTCACTGTGTGCTGCTGTCTGTGTTCATGCACAGACATGGAGATCACTGGCCAGCTTCTCTTCCTCTCATTCATGGTCTGATTCCATGTCTCTTTGGTATCTTAACTTCACCTCAGATCTGAAGACAGTAGATTTTCTCAAGCCTCTTTTTTAGGATTCATCACAAGAGCCATCATTAGTGAATATTTTCTCAGGTTTCAGAGATGAATGCTCAGTGTTGTTGCAAGTCAGTTAAAATAGCAGCCCTAACACTCAGGGAGAGAGATATGCATGGGAACTTAATTTTTTAAAACTATTTTTGAGCATCTTGTAGGAATGTAGCCAGAGAATAGGAAGAGGACCTCATGTTCTGTTTGGCTTCCTTAGAGCAATTCATCTCTTTCTATATCAGAATCAAGTTTCTTCTTTTTTCCTTCCTGGCACAGTATTTGTGGAGAACCAAGACAATTCATCCTTATGAGCCCCAGTATTGCATTTTTGGGGTCTGGGGTTGTGTGTTTGGGACATTGCTGGCAGAGATGCTCTGCATGAGAACACTTCTGGTGGATGTGCAGGACATTCAGAAAATGTGTTGATCTGAGTCTGCTTCTCCTGTAACACAGCTCCTGCCATTGCTCAAGTCTCTGGTTCCCCATTTCCATTCCTCTTGGAAAACTCCAGTGGATTTTTTTTCTTCTGTAATGCAAGCAAAGCCATGTCCTCTTCATCCTTTTTCTTTCCATGGGATCAGTTGTTCTGCTGCTCTCCTGGGAGGACAGTGGGAGGCAGACACCCACCATGGAAAGTTTCATGGTGAATGTTTCAGGTTTTTGGATAACCTGCTCTGAGTGCTGAGGTGGTGTTAATAAACATCCCTTCCAGCTCCTGAGAGCACCTGTGATTCCCCACTCTCTTTCCCTCCAGGAGCACAGCCAGCTAATGGATAAACTCAGGAGGAAGGTGGGAGGTTGAACAAAGCTGTATTTATCACTTGCTTCCTTCTCTCTGCCTGGACACTTAAAGTTGACCTTGTCTTTATTTCTGGTACACAGACCAGGCAAGAGGGAGCTGGTTGTGTTGATCCACAGAATCATTTTGTTTTCCTTCTTTACAAAGACTATCAATTCACCAGACTTTTGAAAGTAGTGGTAGTAAATAGGGCAGAAGAGATCTGAGCAGGACCCTAAGTGTGAATTTGTACTTCTCTTTGCATTGTAGGCTGTCCTGACGCAGTCAAGGGAGCAGGTTTCAGAAGAGTTGGTGAGACTGCAAAAAGACAATGAAAGTCTTCAAGGAAAACACAGCTTGCATGTGTCCTTACAGCAAGCTGAAGATTTCATTCTACCAGAAGCAGCAGAGGTAAAACATTTTTAAATCATTAACACCAGTAGTGCTTGTGACTTGATCTCACTGGAATATTAGTCTTTATCCAAAAGCTGGCTCAAATAGCACAAAGAAAAGTAACTGAGATTTTAACCCTAAGTCTGTGACGGGCAAAGCCAGCAGTGTGATCTCCCTGCCATGGCTGCTTCAGGGTGTGGACGGATTGTAACACCAGTTTTGTGTGGCCTGACAGCTGCTCTGTGGTCAGTGGAGTGTGGGTTTGGCTCACTTGAGCCAGTTCAAGCTGCATTTTTCAACTGGGCACACAAGTGTTCAGTCAGCAGGGCCCCACTGTATTGATTCAGTAATTCAAGTGAAGTCAGTCACTTCTGTCCAGTTAAGACCAGCAATAATCCAAAGCCTTGAATCATGATAAGCCTTATCATCCCTTTCATGGCCACTCCCTTCCTTTAAGCCTAAAAGATTTGGTGTGGCTGAAGGGCAGGGAGAGCATCATAAACCCATGGGGATGTGAATCTTGCCACATTTTCATTTCCTGTGCCCAAGCAGACTGTGACAATAATTCCTTGCTGGAAGCAGGGTCTGGGATGTCAGGACAGGCCCTGGGGCAGCACAGCTTTGTCCTTGTGCAGATATCCCAGAGCTGGGGTGTGGCACAGCAAAATGCACAGCTCTGCTAATCCATCCTCCATCCAGGAGCTCCGGGAGCTGATCCTCAAGTACCGGGAAGACATCATCAGTGTGAGGACAGCAGCAGATCACCTGGAGGAGAAGCTGAAGGCAGAGATCCTGTTCTTGAAAGAACAGATCCAAGCTGAACAATATTTGAAAGAAAATATAGAAGAAACTCTACAGCTGGAAATAGAGAATTGCAAAGAGGAAATAGGTGAGCAGGAGTGAAACGGTCTCAAAATAGGAATATAAGAAATGAATAAGATGCACAAAAACTTGATTTTGTAGTAGACTTACCTAAATTCTAAGTACTGTCCACTTTTGAAAGCAGAGGCATCTGTTGTGCATCATCTGCATCAGCTGTGCAGCTGAAAACAAAAGTACAATTATTTGTTTGCTTTTGAGGTACCTTTGATGTAACACAAGCTTAATTCTCCTTCAAATATTAACAGAAGTAAACAGGGTATGAACATTTTCCTGTGCTTCTTGCATTTAAGTTTTAATATTCTTGTTTTTCAGCTTCCATTCCCAGTTTAAAAGCTGAACTGGAAAGAATAAAAGTGGAAAAAGAACAGGTAAAAAGCCCTTTCACTGTGGGATTTTTTAGTTTGGTGGTGTGGGTTTTTTTAATAAAGGTTTTTGTTTTTTCCTGTATTGATGCCAGTGTAGGAGTAGAACACATTCATAGTTCTGTTCCTTAAAAGGTGTTTGATCTGTTTTATTAATCTGTAACCTAAATATTGGATTAACTAATTCCTAACTAATACTAGACTACCTAACACTGACCTAAATGTCAGGTTTGGACATTTCTCTCCAGCTCCAAAAGTAAATAAATGGAGACAAAGCAATGTTATTCAAGTGTTTTCTCTGCCCCTAGAAGAGATTATTTGTGTTTCTGAGTCCCTGAGTCCCCTAAGTATCTGAAAGATACTTAGACTTCCTTATGGAGGGACTGTGGGAGATGGAAATGTTTAGAAGTTGAATTAATTTTTTTTATATTATTATTATACAGTTGGAAAATTCTTCACAGGAAAACCTGCAGCAGCTGCAGAGTCTGCAGGAAGCAAAGAACGCTTTAGAAGAACAGCTGAAGAAGGAGACTGCAGCAAAGGTAGCTATGATGTCTGGATGTGAAGTGTATCTGCATCTTTTGTGATGAGCAGCTGTGTCAGAGAATGTGGCACTACATAAGAATGAAAAAAAGCTTTTGAATGTTGGTAAGAAACTGGCAGGGCAGTAATGTCCTTGGATGTCCTTTGGTTTAAATCCTCACCCCTGGATTTACACATCCCCCCACCCCCTCATCACTGGGATGTGTAAAGTGGAGGGTCTGAATTGCTGCTGACCTGAACATCCCAAGTGAAGGCTCAGGAACATTCTTGCCTGTGGAGTGTCCTGAGAACCAAACCTTGGGTTGAATGCTTTGGTGCTTTTGAAGAAATGCTTTTTTGTGGTTGCTGTAGGAAGGGGCTCTGCTTCAGCATTCAGGTGAATTAATTGTGATCTGAGCAGTCACTCTCTGCCCTCTCTTGTGATTTTGGTTTTTTGTGCCCTTTCCCCCAGCACTTCTCTGACTAAAGCTCAGGACAGCAAGACAGTCACACTGCCAGCAGCAAATTACTGCCCTTACCATGAACCTCACTAAAACTCAGAACTCTGCCTTTGTATTTTGAGATCCCTGCTCATAGTGCTGCTAAAGGAGTTTGGGCTTTTTCATGCTTTAATGAGTCTACTGGCACCTGTTAATGGGTGTTAGCCCCTGAGTTTGCACTTTGGAAAACTGAGCTATGGAAAGGCTGGTTTAGTTTGTTGCCAAGGCCCTGTGAATACTGTGCTGTTTTCCTCTGGTATCATTTTTTTTTAAATCAGTTTATACAGGCTGCTGATTTTTATTCAGTTCAAACACAAAGAACACACCTTTTCCTCCTCAGGCAAACCTTGAGCAGCTGGTGTTTGAAGAGAAGAACAAAGCTCAGCGGTTGCAGACTGAATTAGATGTCAGTGAGCAAGTGCAGAGAGACTTTGTAAAGCTTTCTCAGACACTTCAGGTAAGAGAGTCCAATCAATGTGTAAGGGCTGCTTTAGTTTCATTGTTTCTGCAGAGCTGTGTAAAATAAGAAATAGCAGTTGTAATTTTTCTTATGTTGGTATTTATTTTAGAATTTTGTTAGTGTAATAAACTGCTCAGGTATTCCTACTATGATATTATTATTAAAGCAGTTGGGATTCTGTTCTGATTACTTGGTTCCAGCCAATTTTCAGTTATTGTACTAGAAGAAGCTGTACAGAGCCAAAGATGATGGCTCTTCCAGACCAGTGTTGTTCCTTGTCCACCTCCTGATGCTTCCAATGTGGTACTTTCATAGCAAATAATTCAGATGTAAATATTTAAGGGCAAAGTGAGGAACTAGTACTGCTTGATCTGAATACATGAAATGGTTCTTTGTGTTAGAGTTGCTGCTTTCTGTCTATAGACTCTAAAAGTCTTGTCCTTGCTATGGTCTCTGTTGTTCTCCTTGTATTTCCTCCACCAGGTGGAACCTGTGGTTGATGTGAGATGCTAGGAGGTGGCAGAGGGGGAGGAGTTTTGTCAGGAGTGTCCCCAAGACTGATCATGGTTTGTCAGGCTGTTCTCTGCTGCTGTGGAGAGCACAGAGGAAGCTGCAGTTTGTGTGTGCAGAGGGGGACTGGCAGTGTCCTGGGGAAGCCAGGCTGGACTGGGCTCACCCTCAGGGTCTGTGTTTGCAGGGTTAGTGCCCCCTTCGTGTTCCAGCTTTGCTCACAGAGGAGGTGCTGCTGAATTTCAGCCCCACCTCCTTGAAGTCCTTGGCCAGGCCTTCAGTGGCATCCAGCAGAATTCAAGCTACACATTTTCTGAGTCAGGCATTCAAGGTTTACTTGGAAAACTAACACCAGAATGTTTTGTTTTGGAGGTTTTGTTTACTAGATGCAGTTTATCTGGATGGACAATAGGAATCTGCCCTCTGGCTCTGTGTCTGGAGGAGTTGGTAGGACAAAGGAGAATACTGAGTTATCCTGGCTAGGGAAGTTGCTTCTTGTTTGTCCTTATCCTCACTCTTTGTTTTTTGAAGTCCTGCAGGCACTGGTTTATGCAAGTTCTTAGAGCAAACAGCCACCACTTTGAAGATGTGTGGTGGATTCTTCCACAACTTGCAGGTAGTTTAGTAAACCTGCAGTATGAGCTCAGTAAGAATTGTAGCTCTGTGTTTTGTGTTTTCTTTCTGCCCTAAGCAGTTCTTGCACATCAGTTTGTGCTCCAGTTTAAGCAGTGGTTTGTGCCATGTGCACTGTACACAGTGTGAGATGACCCTCAGAGGAGGATGTGGTTTCTTGGCAGGGTTTTTCACTTCCCTGGCCTTGTCAGTAAGAGCCTGGGCAGGTACCCCTTGTATGAGGGGTCCACTGGCCAAATTAGTTATCAGCAATTCAGAGGAAGGGCTAAAAAGCAATTAAATTCTAGTTGGGGATTTATAACTGAAAGCCCAGATCCTATTGCAAAGAGTGTAAAAGTTTGAGTGTGAGAAAGAAATCAGTTGTGCTCTCTTTGCACTGATTTCACCACAGTTCTGCTCGGCCCTTTTTCAGCAGATAAGAAATAGCTTAATCTGGATATCAGCAAAGCAAGAAGTGAGCTTGGAAATGGGATGTTTGCTCCAGGAACATTTTGGAGTGATCTTGAGAGGCTCCAAGGCAACGTGGTGGGCTGCACCTTTATGTTTTTGCTGGGAAAGTTTCCTGTGCACATCTCCAGTCTCGCAGTGCAGTGTCAGTGACTGACCACGAGACAAAACACAGAGAGCTGGTGATGGCTGGAGCCCCCCAGAAAGTGGGAGTTGATTGTGAAATCACAGCTGCCTCACATCTTCTTTCCTGCCATCCTTGGGTGTTGCCATGCTTGTGCCTGCATGTTTTTGGTTTTGGGAATTCTATTCCCAGGCACAGTCTTGAGGCACAAAGTCATGTTCTGTAAACTACCAAAGTTCCCACATCTGTTCCCAGAGGAGGGGCTTCAATGATGGTCTCTGGAAAATGACCAGTGGTTCCCAAGGGTCCCACCTCTGGGGTGGGCACATCTGTAAATGTAGAAAAAGAGTCAGGAAAATAAAGGAGGGGTCTCTTGCTTGCAAGAGCTCCACGCAGCCTCGTGATGCACTCCCTGCCTCGTTCCTGTGCATCCCCCACAGTGATACTTGGGCCCAAATGAAGCTTGTGCTCCTTCCCCCTTTGCAGTAGTTCAGCCCTGGCGATGTTGGGTGCCTGGGGGGCTCGCTGTGGGTGTGGTGGGAGCTCTCCCCCTGCTGACCCCTCTGCCTGTGTTGGTTCCCTCAGGTGCAGCTGGAGCGGATCCGGCAGGCGGATTCCCTGGAGAGGATCCGGGCAATCCTGAACGACACAAAACTGACGGACATTAATCAGCTCCCTGAAACATGACACCCTGATGGGCTCCGAGGCTGCGTCTGGGGTTTTTAACTCATCTTTATAGCGACATTAATTATTATTTAACTCTAACCGAGAGAGCAGAAGACAACAGAGGGGAGCGATGACTTAAGTTTTGTTTCTAGAGGGGAAAAAAAGGTTTCATACTGGGCAGGAAGAGAGCACAAGGGTGACTTGTAGTGTAGGAAGGAGAACTTTCTAATGGAAACACTAATGAGTGCAGTGTTTCGTGTTCCACTGAGTGGGATCAGTCCTTACATTCTGAAAAACTTCCCTCTTTCAGCCAACTTCGTAACCTAATATAGAGTTTTGGAACATATACCCCTGTCTTTCCCTCTGTCCTTTCCCCCACTACTGTGATCAAAGTAGCTGCTGGAAACTGTATTGTCCCTCCAAAACGTTGAAGAGCAAAGTGGTTGAAGTTTTTCTGTTTGAATAGTCAGTAACAGTATTCAGCTAGCAGAGAGAATGAGGTGTAGAGTATGCTGTATGAATATTTTATATTAAAATATGACTTTATTAGCAGGACACTGGATATTGATCTTATTTCATAACTCAGTACTTTTTTTTTAAAAAACCATTGGCTCTGTGAAGAATCTGAATGCTGCTGAAATGTGGATATGAGTGAGCTGTGTATTCCTGAACAGATAAATGCTAATCCAAAAAAAAAAGAACACTGTACTGAGAATTTAACTCCTTGCCATTTTTCTGTTGAATTCAGATACTGAAAGAAAAGCACAAGAAATGCACTGTTTTGTAATCTCTTTTCACAAATGTAATTTAGAATATGGAGCTGCAACCGGTTGTTTCTCATCTCCTAAAGCTGAGCAGTGCCTGGAATCCCTTCTCTGTGGGGAAAAAAAAAAACCAAAACAAACACAAAACCCCAACAGAAAAAAGCTGGTAAAAGTCATGTGCATGTCTGAGCATTGGCCCAGGGTGGTGCAGGTGTGCTCTGCTCTGGGGGTAGCAGCAGATGTGGAGGCAGGAGCTCTCTGAGGAAGGTGTTGAGGGCAGGGGCTGAATGAAGCTGTTCCTGCTCCCTCTGCTGGGTCAGCCTCAGGTCAGCACACAGGGAACCACTCCCAGACACTCCTGGTCAGGGCACAGAGGTGCAGGAGCTGCAGGATTGTGCTGCTGCAGTTTGGAGGGGGCAGCGCAGCTCTTTGGTGTCCTGGCACTGCTCAGAGGTGGCTCCTGTGCTGTCCCCTGGTTCTGACCCCAGACAGTCAAATTACAGTGAGTAATGTGGCAGCAGGGGCAGGAAATTCTTGTGATCACTCAGTTGCCAGGTTTGGGTTTCTTGTTCTATAAATGTCCAGAGGTAACATGAGCATTCCTCCTCCTCCTCCTCCTGCACTGCTGGAGTCCCATGCATGCAGCTGGATGGATTCCTGAACTGTTGCAGGTGTTGATGATCCTGATGGTACAAACCTAATTCTTGAACTTTACAACTTTACAAAAAGGAGGCTGAAGGAGCAGATCCCACTGTCCTAAACTTCTTCGTTTTTCCTCCGTTCCTTTCTGGTTTTTGTTCACATACTTGGCCAGAGATGTGCTTTTCTTCATCACCTTCAAAAGTGACAGAAAATGCTCCAAACTGCAATGCACATGACTATATATTTTAAGTGCTTAGATCCTATTTTTAGCAGTGTATATCCTGCTACTGACATAAAGTCAGAACCAGTGGTTTTGAAGAGGAATGCCTTAAAAACAGCCAAAAAAGCATCATACAAGCTCAATTCCTTGCCACTCATTACAAGAATTAAAGCATTTTATTCACCCTAGCAATTAATTCCTTTCATAATCCTGACACCCAAAAGTAATTTTTCCCACCTTAGTAATGACTAACAGATGGCAGAGCTGTCATGTCTAGAGATGACACTTACTTTCACATAAAGGTGATGTTGAAGTGTGGCTTGAGTCTTATTTGGTTATTACCAGATTAAGGATTTTTTACCCTTTCTCACTATTTGCTGAACTGTGGGTGACAGAAGCCAGGTCCTGTGGCATAAATTCAGGACCAGATGTTTTCGTTCAGTTTTCCAATGGCTGGGTAGACTTTGGAGACAAAACTACAGGCTTTTAGTAGGAGCTGCAGAACAGAAAGGAAAGCTTTTTTTTCTCTGTTCCCACCTTCCCTTGCCAAAAACTAATGTGTAACTGGTTATGGGGTTAGTTACTGTAACTGGTGACTACTTCACCTGTGCAGAAGGTGTAAGAAGCCTCTTGTATGGCAAAACTACACCACATCCTGTACCCTCTTCAGCAACCTGGGCGCTTGAGGAGCTGCACCTTGAAGTCTTTCACAGTGAAATACTACTTAGTTGTGTTTCTGGATGCAAGAGAGCAGGGGAAGGGGCTATTCCTGGCCTTCCAGCATCCCCTACTGGTCCCCATGTCTGGCCTGTTCTCAGCAGCCCTGTCTGCTCTGAACACCCCTGGCTGTGCTGGCTCAGAGCCTCTCAGGTGCTCCAGGGCTGGCTGCCTTTTCCTTGGTGTGTTTTTGTGGCTCATGGGCACAGCTTTCCCCAGGTGTGGTGGTGTCAGGGTGAGGTCATGGCTGCAGCCTGGCAGGAAGGAAGCGAGAGGGGCAAGTGGTTTGGGCTCCTTGGCAGCCCCAGGGCCAATGGAGCTGTTTGCAAAGGCAGATCTGCAGGCCTGGGGCTGTGCAGTGTGTGCTTTTCTTTGCTTTGAACCAGGCACTGCACAGGTCCCTGAAGAAACTTCCTTTGGTGTGGAGAGGACAGGCAGGCAGTTCTTGCGTGGTTGTTTTCCTTCTCCCCACCCTGTTCCATCACACACCCTGTGCTCCTGTCTCAGCACCAGCTGGGACCATTTTGGTGTTGGAACACGAGTCACCTTTGTTCACCAACTGCTGTAATGTCAGACCTTTAAACAATTCAGTTTGAAATTGGAACCCTGGCTGTTCACAGAAGCGGTGGGAGATGTGCTTCCTGCAAACTGCTGTCCCTCCTGGGGAAGGACAGCAAAGCTTCAGCAGCAGCAACTGAGCTTCTGCTGAACTCAGACTCAAAGGGGCCTTTAAAAGCAAAACAAGACAAGCATGTGCCAAATTTGCAGAGCAAATTTAAAGGACTGTAAAAAAGACTGTTCTTGGTGTAGATACTCACTGGATGATGGATCCTGGTGTTACTGCTCATGAACATGAGAAAACAAATGCTCTTCCTTCCAGTTCTGGCTGTTGTGGAGCGTGGCTGGGGCTGGGGCAGGTTCTCCTGTCTCAGGCAGTGTCACCTGCTCAGCTGTGACACGGGGCGAGCTGTTGGTGGAGGCTGTAACAGGGCCCAGCTGGATTCTGTCTGCATTCCTGTACCTGTATAGTCTTAACCTGTACAAAGTGTTCTTGCAGCATGTCTGGTACCCGGTCCCTCCCCAGCAGTGCCCTGCCCACCCTGCTGTGCCACCTTTCAGCAGTGCAGGAACTCCTGTCCCTCCCGAGCTTCACCACAGCACCTTTTCCAAGGGCAGGGGCCAGGGACAACACCTATTTATTGTCCACTAGAGTCTGTCTACAGCAGAGACTGAACTGGCCTTGTAATGGCAAGAGGGACTCCAGACCCATCTTTTGCAGAAGGCAAACAGTGTTTGGAAGTCAATACTGCATTCCAGTGAGCCAAGCCATTGGTGTCCTGTGCAATCGTGGGTGTAGAATTCTGCTGTCTCCAGGATTCCAGTGTAACCATTTGTTAACTGTACTGAAGGTGTGTCCTTTATGGAGAAAGTGTTCCAAATTAAAAAAAGCTGCTGAAGTGTGTGTGTGCATGGCTCTGCTCTTTCTCCTCTGCCTCCTGCCACAGACTCCCCCAGGGAATCCCTGATGGAGCAAGGGTGGGAGACTATCCCAGCATAACCCCCACTCCTGAGGTAGCTGCAAGTATTACCTTGAATAGAAAACATCTGCAGCACATCCCCTTCCCATGAGAAAAACAAATCCACAGCATGTGAGGAGTCATATCAAAAGTATTTTATTTCACACTTTACAAAATAATAAGCAAAAGGTGTATTGTTCAACATACAAATGGTAAATATACAAGGGGGAATACCAAGGACAGGTAAAGCTCATCCAGCCTCAGTGCAGGGTCCTCTCCAGGGACACTCAGAAGTTCACGTGGCTCCTGATGTCGTTGATCTGTTTCACCATCTCCCGGATGTGTTCTCCCCTTCAAGAAAAAAATAACCCAAGTCAAAAGGCTGCAGGTCCCATCTGCACAGAACGGAGCAGCACTTCAGATGGTAGAAGAAGGGAATGGGAGCAGTGCCTCTCATCCCAGGCTGGATTACAGACTGCCCTGGGCTCCTGGGGCAAAAAGCACTTCCACACATCTGCTCGAAGTGCTGTTCTCAGGAGCTGCTTCAGCCCCTCTCCCCCAGCCCCAGCCCCTCCTGCAGCACGGCTTAAATCACCTGAGACACCTGCACTGAACTGAGCCAGGGCTCAGGCTCTTCAGGAGCAGCCCAGCTTGCACTTACTCCTCTCTCAGGACAGCCTGGATGCACTTGCTCTGGTAGGCACTGAGGCTGATGCTGGGTTTGCGAGGGCTTCTCCCCTTCTCCATCTGTTTCTGTTGGTATTCCTTTTTCATTTTCACCTGGGAGTTGAGGAGAAAAGAGAAGGCCCCCCTCAGTGCTGCTCCTGCCTGCCACAGCAAAAGCTTCTTAATTACAGACTGCTCTGGTGTACTGCAATTAATTGGTTCTTCCCACAAAGAGAAGAAATGTCCCTGCCAGGCTGAGGAAGGGAGAGCTCTCTGAGGGCTTACAGTGTGTGCACAGGTTCGGTCTGTATTACCAAGGAGGGCCCAAAGCCCTTCAGTACACTGTTGCTAATTAACACAAGTACAGCATCACTTGGGTGGCAGGGCTCGTCTGTCAGCACTGAGGGAGGAGCTGTCAGTGACCTCCCAGCCCGGGCCTCCCTCCTCTCACCTGTCTGATAGCATTGCTCAGGTGCTGCAGCTGGTCATGGATTGTCTGCAGCTCCTTCTTCATATCCTTTTCAGTGTCAGACAGAACAGGAAGCTGAGAGTGGAAACTCCGAAGGACTTTCTTCATCCTTTGAAAGCAAGAAATGTCTCTGAGTTAACTTCCCTGGTACCCAGCTCAGCTCAAACACCTGCATCCTGGTGCTTTGGCCGTGCTTCCTAAGTCTCAGTGGCTTCCCCTTCCAGCTGGTCTCAGGTGGCATTTCTGAGCATGGGGCTGGCTCAGGCTGGGCCTGCAGACAAACCACACCAAGCCCCCCAGCACAGGAATTTCAGCAGCCCAGCCTT
Source organism: Phylloscopus trochilus trochilus (assembly GCA_016584745.2). Taxonomy (NCBI): domain Eukaryota; kingdom Metazoa; phylum Chordata; class Aves; order Passeriformes; family Phylloscopidae; genus Phylloscopus; species Phylloscopus trochilus. The sequence continues at coordinate 7,225,910 of WQNJ02000022.1, forward strand.
GTAACAAACCAATGCAGCAGCTCCTGCCCGCTCCGTTCTACCACACCTGCAAGCCTTGTTTAACAGCAGGTAGTGTGGGGTACTCACCTGTTCATGATGTCTTCTTGCTTCTCTTTGGCCTCCTCATACTTGTCAGCCAAGCGCTCGGCCATTTCCCGCAAACTTTTCCTTAAGGCAAGGGAGAAGCAGTTCCTTAGTTCAGATTCACACACACAGCACAAGCCAGGGGGTGGAAATAGGGCAAGGAAGCTGAAGAAGCAGCTGGAGCAGGGAGCAAACCTACAGGCTTCACTGTGGCTGGGAATGCCCTCACCTGTCACCTGTGTCACACAGGGCCTTGTCCAAACCACAGGTGCATCATTCCTGAGGTTTGGCTTGGTACAGGAGACAGGTTCTACTCACCTCTCCTCTCGACAGTAATTCAGATCCTCCAGTTGTTTCTTTTTCTGTCCCCACAGCAGCTTCACTCTGAAGCAAACACATACAGAAAAAATCAAACCACTTACAACCAGGTGAATCAGGATTTACACCACACAGAAAATGCTGGGAGTGGGAAGAACTAAAGACACTGAAAAAGGGGCAGTGGTGAGAGAAAGCTCCCATTTTGTCCTAACTGTATAGTGTAAATAACTATGATTTGAAGCAGCAGAGACTTAAGACAATTTTCCTTTGTCAGGATTAGTGCTGAGGTCAGATTTCCTGCCACGCACAGGCCCAGGCAGGCAGAACAGCACCACAAGAAAAGTATTGTATGTGTGTGTGTTTACCATTTTTTTCTTTCCCTATGAGCCACTACAGAGATCAACTATTAAACTCACCCCTGCTTTTCCTGATAACTCAGTTCTGGTATTCATTATTAGTTTTACATTCAGTACATTTACTTTTTCACCAGGATTAGACCCACAGAAGAGGGTGAGTATTCAGTACTTGGTGCTGCTGTGTCACAGAGACATTGGCCAGCACATTTTAATGACAGTTTTGCATTACCTTTGCTGAATTTCCTCTTTTGCCAGGTCCTGTTTCAGTATATATTCCTCTCTGAACACCTGGGTGGCTCTGCTGAGGAGCTGAAGGCATTCTTCAGGGGGAGGAGCAGCATCTTTATCTGCAGATCTTAAGATTGAGATTTTTGCAATCTTACTAGTGTTCCTTTGAAAGACTAAACCACTTCCAGCATTTATGGTAAAGGCTCAGGGAGGGTCTGTTACGAAAGTGAGGGATAACAACGAAATCCCTTTGCTAGAAATCATTTTTCTTACATGAGGAAATCCTCAAGGTAGCTTAAGATACTTCAAACCCACTGGGCCAAGCAATGAGAACCTCATCAGCTGAAGGCAGCCCTGCTTTGAGCAGGAGACTGGAGCTGGGTGATCCCCTCCCAGCCTGCACAGGGACACAGGCACCAGTCAGTGGCAGGAGCTGTGCCCCAGCACTGGCATGCCCAAGGCAAGGTGCTGCTCAATCGGGAGCTGGCCAACACCCACTGTTCCCAGGTGTTCCCCCTTCTGGTGCCCCAGGCACAGACTTTGTGCTTACTTGAGATGCAGGGGGTTGGCAGAGCTGCGCTGCAGGATGCCCTGGATGTGCTTCTCAAAGGAATGCTCCGACTCGGCCACGATGCGCAGCGGGGACACGGCCAGCTCCTTGTCCTCTCTGGTGCACAGCAGGGGAGGGGAGGCAGGATGGACAGTGCTTCTACCACACAGCAGCACAAGGGGAACACAGTCAGACCACTCAAACTGAAACCAGGTCACAGCTTAACTGGGACTGGGAGTGAGGAACTCCTCCACTGTGGAGTTCCTGTGGAACTGCAGGGGGTTCTAAAAGCAGCTGTTTCAGTTATGTGGTAAATCCAGCCCTAGCAGGTCAGGTAAAGTTCACATCCCCACACCTGTTTGGTCATAGTTCAAACTAGCAAGAATCATAAATATGCTTTGGCTTAAGGAGAAGAAAGTCCCAGAACAAGGGAGGCAGGCACAGGAAGAGCAGGATGACCTTCACAAGCACCCTGCCCAGTCACTGCCCAGCTGTGTGGAAACAGTGAAATAAATAAAAGGTCTGTAGGAGAACCTGATGTTAGCACTGGCTCTGCTGATGGTACCTGTCCCACCTTAAACAGTGTCTGCAAAAAACAAGCTGAAAATAGCATCGTCCCCTCAAGGTGTTCATTTCACTGTGCAAATTCACATTTACACCACTCTGTATCTTTGCCACCACCTCTAAAGAAAGTAATTGGAAGCACAAATGAAAATCCTACTTTTTTCCCTTTCATGCACACATAACCTCAGTAGACCATTAAGAATATACACACCACTGTAGAACCTCAACAATACCATCAAGAACATTTTTTTTGTCCTAATACTCATTAAAAGTGATTTGATTAATTATATCCCCTACAAACACCTTATCAGTAGATAACTACTACAGTAACACTTCTGTGCTCAGCCAGGGAATGTTCATGTTCAAAAAGAAAAACTCCATTGTGTGTCCTAAGAGGTGCAGAAGCCTGGGGTGAAACAATCAAAGAGTAAGTGAAAGACAGGAATATCCTTTTTTGGTCCTTTCCATGCAGTCATGGACTTAGCTGAGAACCACGTACAAGAGAGGCCTTGTAATGCACTCAAAGGTGTTGGTGATGCAAATCATTGTGGGCCCCAGGACATCAGAAACGATCCAAAATCCTCTAATTGGAGCAGGCTGCCTGAAGGGAAGAACACAAAAATTACCCATTCAGGAGTGTTCTTTGTTCCTGAAGTTGTGCACGTTCACTCTTTTGGAAATGCTCCAAGGTCAGGTAAATGGAAGTGAAAATTTCTGCTGGTGTGATAGGTGACTTTCAGACAGTAACACAAGAATTTAAGCTACTATCCTAACTGTGCAGTAAGAATCCTGATAAACAAATTGCTCAGTTGTATTGTTTGAAATCTTCTGAGCTTACTTTATTACTTTAATGACAAGAATGCAACAAAACATGAAAATCATAAATATTTTCCATAGAGAGCCCCGATTTGAAAGCAATTGAGAAAGGGTTTGGTTTTTTACCTGCATGGCAGTGGTTTTGTACAAAGAATATGTTCAACAAAGCACTTCTGTTCTGCTCCCAGCTCTTGTAAGCTGTCTTTGTCTTCCTCATCTACAAGAGGACACGTCAGGATGCATCAGATCCCCTTTGCAGGGTGAGGAATTCAGTAGTAATTGCACCCACCAGCCTATTAGAGGCAGATGTTCATCTGTTCCTCACTTCCCTCACTCACCTGAACCAAGGAATTTGTGCAGTTTGTTGATCCATGTCAAGCCCACACTGTGGACACCAGCTTCGTGTGTGCAGTGGTATCTAGAGGGACATTTGGGATCTGAAATTGAAGCAGAAAATATAAGAGATGGCACTGAACTGAGAAAAACCTTACCCTTCACACCTGCACTGCTGATCCTGCTTATCAACTCAGTGTACAGTCAGCTTTAACACCTTAGTGCAAGCACCACAAACAGAGCTATGTGTTAGAGTCTAAAACACTGATGCGTTGTTTTGAACCCTTCCTATCACACCACATCTGCATCAGTCAGACAGGTTTTCAATGGCAGATTATTAAAACTAGCAGACCAGCAGTCTGACAAGCTGCTTGTTCCCAAAGACCCAAACACTTCATCCTGGCTCCCAATTCCATGGGATAAGCAGGTCCTTCCCTCAGGATCACCCTCCCCCTAGCACTCCCTGACACTCACAGGTCACCAAAGATGCAGAAACTTCTACTTTATAACCCTCAGATGACAGGATTTAGTGCTGACCATGTGTCATCTGCCCTTGAGTCAAAACTGGAGCCCCTCCCAGGCTTGCTCCTTCCACAGCTTTGAGGGCATCAGGCAAATCCTTACTCTAATCCCCCTGTTTGTCTGACACATATGAGAACATGCAAATAACTGGATCCTAAATGCATGGAATAAAGAGCTTCAAGCTGAATAACAACTCTACCTCGGTGCAGCTTGATTGGGCAAGAGAAGTCAGACTCCAAAGGATCTTCTTCATCTCCTGTTGCCAGTTTCAGTGCAAGTTCCAGCTCAACACATTCAAACACATACAGGGAAGGAATAAGATCGGATCTTGGGTCCCAAGACTTTTCTGACTGTAAAAAGCATTGAATTCTTCTGTGAGGCATTATTTAAATAGGAATTCTAACATAAACAGCATCAAGAAAGAGTTACAAGTTTTAATTGTCAAGGAATATAGTTTAAGTTTACTTAAAAGAAATTAAACCCATGGTTTCTTAGAAAATCCTCCTTTAAATTAGATCATAGTAAATTTGATGGAGAACAGATCTACTGTCAAGGTACACAGGACTGAGATTTACAATAAACGTGCCAGGGAACCACAGGGACTGGCTGAAACAGGAGAAAGACTCACTATCTCATTCCAAAAGAATACAGCTTTGGCACTTGGCACACTTTCAGGCATCCTGCCACCCTGCAGTCAGGAACTTGGATTAAAGAAACAAAAATGCCTACAGAAAAAAAAAAAACAACAAACCAAGCCCAGGTACCTGCTCATCATCCTCTTCTCCATCCAGCACCACGCAGTGGTAGAGCATTCCCGACTCGGTGGCAATGACCAGGATGTTTGGGACACAGGGCAGGCAGAGCACGGCGCAGGCGTCGTAGCCGTAGTTGTCCTCGGCAGCCGGGTGCATGGGGAGGGGACCCAGCAGCTTCCCCAGGCTGCCAGTGCTGCAGGGAAGATGGGTTTGCTGTCAGCACCGCCTCTGCAAGGGAACCTCCCATGGCTGTCACACAATGGCTTGGAGTTTTAAGCCCCGTTAGACTTGTGCAGATTACAAGTCTGACCTGCAGCTCCTTGGTGGAGATCTCAGAGGGGAAATGGGAGCTCATGTGACTGGATTTTATGCTTTGAAAGCAACCAAAGCTACACTGCAAAAATTCACGAGGAAACCTCTTCATGTGAGAACACAAAGTACTCATGGAACGCTCAAGTTAATGACTATTCAACTGGTTTCTTGCACTTCACAAGCAACATTTCATGTTGTGGCCTTTCTTTGGGCCGAACTTTAGATGGACTAAGGCCACCTCACTGTCTGCAGACAGATCTGCTCAGTGCAGAGGCACAGAGTGCTGTTTCTAACCCAAGTACCACACTTTAATATTCAGCTACACAACTTGTAAGTCTTGCACCATCTTCTCAGTTTTTTAAAGTAATTCCTTCTTGTATCATGTTTATATCCTTAATTAATCATCCTGACTGCAGAACGTGCCTGTGAACCCCCTATGCTCTTCAAATATTTCTTTTCCTGGGACATCCTGGCTCAATGAGCCTCATCCCAAGCTAAGGGTGTCTGTGCTGTAAACTGAAGGCCACAAAAATACACTCAACTGCCTTAGACCCACTGATCTTTTTACAGCCTTGTGTCTTCATATCCGATTGCTGATGGCAAATAATGCACAGTGCTTTCTGAGCAGTGGAAGCTGCAGCCAGAATGTCTGCATGAGAAAGGATGACACACTGTTTTTGGATTCCAGTCTATCAGCACTGCCACAGAGACAGAACAGGCTGCAATACAACATAACTCAGCCCAGCATCCCTCACAGAGTCCCAGCCAAGCTGAGAGGTAACTGTCTCACCCTAGCACTGCACAAACATCCAAGCACCCCGTGAGCGCTGAGATCAGACCCTACCTCTGGAGCAGGCTGATGTAGGTGAGGAAGGTCTCTCCATTCTCATAGAGGATGTACAGGGGGTAGCCCAGCACCTCCTCGCTGCCGTGCTGGCCCAGGGCGTGCTTTGGCACCGGCACCTGCGGCCCGAAGTCGAAGGCCACGGCCGTCTCCCCCAGGGACGCTGTGTAGGCTCTCCTGGGACAGGGCACAACGAGCTGAGGTCAGCAAGGACTGAGAGCACAAGGTTTAATGTGGTCCTGAGAGATGTGCTGCCAAACCCCCACCCAGCAGCGCCCTGCCAGGCACTACTGCCAGCAACAAGAGGGTGTAAGTGACACCCTTCTCGTGGCACATCGGTTCTGCAGTGCCCCCACAGCTTCTGAGGCTACAAGAGGTGTTCTGGGACTTCCTGTCAGGCACATCACTCTGTGCAAAGATTTCTGTTTCCAACCAGGCCAAGAGGGAAAGAAAAAGAGAATCTATTTTCTACATTCCTCACTCAAAAAACCCCTTCTGAACCCCATCTTAAAGTCAATGTGTGTTTTTCAAACTGCTACTCTGACAAACACTTGGCTGTAACAGTTTGTGACCACTTTGCTTTAGAAAGATGGGGGAGAGGAGAGGGAGAGGAAAGAAGGGAAAAGAAAAGCACAGTTACTCTGCTATGAAGAAGTGCTAGCACTACAGAATTCGTATAAGATTTTCAAGCACATTTATCACTTATTCATTAAAAACACAACTGAGAACACTGAGCTTATTCTGCAAAAGCATTTCAAAATGCAGGAAGCCACACCAACCCTGTTTTGATTGTGAGAGTCTCCTCCTCGGTGTCCGAAAGCACAATCACTTTGATGGGTGTCTGAGGCACCTTCAGACTGTAAAACCTGGGGGAAAGAAACAGCAGCCACATTCATTCTGCTGCACATTCCCTGCTGAGACAGGAACATCAGCCACCCCCAGCCTGAAATTCCTCCCATCCTATTTTTTCTACTGCTAACTCTGGTAAAAACAGCAGGATGCCAATACCAAGTGACAAATTAAGACTGGACATGGCAAAAAGCCTGCACACAACCAGCCACAAATGAGGTTTTACCTTATGGTGTTATCTGATGTCAAGAGCACAATGTGGGGCTCCAAGGTGTCACAGGGGTACCAGGCTGCGTGCTTTAAGGTCAGGGATGTCGAGCTGGTGAAGAACCGTTCCGCAATAGGAATAGTGCTGGAAGACAGAGCAGAAGCTGGGGCTGCGACCACAAACACACAAGCTACTTCTAAAGGGAAGTAGAGGCAAGAAGAGCTAGAGACACAATGAAAAGGTTTTAAAGTCTTTATCTGTACTACTCTGAACATTGGAGAGGCAGCTTTAATTTGAAGCCCTCTGCTATTTCCCCCCAAAACATCTGCTTTTAGCTGCCATAGCTGAAAGACCTCAGAGAAGCTGCCCCATCTCTGGAAGTGTCCAAGACCAGGTTGGACTAGGCTTGGGACAACCTGATCTACATCCTGTCCATGGCAGGAGCTGGAACTTGCTGGCCTTTAAGGTCTCATCCAACCCAAACCATTCCATGATTGTGTGAAAAGCCAGAGAATACTAGAGGTACTCTTGCTCCTCAGTAACTGCAACAAGTTTAGAAGGTCATTTATTTGGGTCACTTGACAAGCAGCAAGTATTGGAGCCAAAATAATTTCCTTCATGACTGCCCCACAACCCCAATACAACCTGCACCTTCCACCAGTGTCTTCTGTATCTGTCTAACCCCAAGAAAGGGAGGCTGTGGAGGAAGAGGGGCAGGAAAAGGGTGTCATTAACCACCTACCTACAGTTCACTGTGGATTTCCCACCTTCAAACTCGGAATTCTTGCCCCAGCGTTTGGGCAGCTCCAGCACCATGAGCCCCTTGGTACCAATGAGCGCCACATGGTGCTGGGCGGGGCTCAGCAGCGTCTGGTGCACGTCGAAAAGGGGCGGGTTTATGCACAGAAGGGTCTGAAAACAGAAATGTTTCAGGGAAGCGCAAGCCGTTAAAAGCACTCGCAGAAAAACAGCTAATCTTTATTCTGGATGGTGATTGACACGGCACAGAATGAGGCACAGCCCGGCTCCACGGCACAAAGGCAGTGGGTTCCTTGGGGAAAGACATCCCAGGGCAGGCTGAGAGATGATGAACCGCCAAGGGGTTTTCAAGGAACAGACCCTCTCAGCCCTGTGCCCACCATGGCCTCCCTCCCCTCACACCCCCCCGCCCTCTCCACACAGCCCCACATCCCCTCACGGCCCGCCCATCCCCTCACGGCCACATCACACCCCCCTCCCCACACGACCCCTCATACCCCAAACGCCCCCACCCCTGGCCCCCTCACAGCCTCCCCATTCCCTCGCCCCAGCCCCTGCTCCCCTCCATCCCCTCACACAACCGTTCTCCTCACACGATCCCCTCGCCCTCTCCACACGCCCCCTCCCGCCGCCCTCTCGGCGCGGGCCACACCTGGTACCGGCCGAGCGCGGCAGGGTCGGTGCCGCCGAGGCGGCGCAGGCCGATGGCGAGCAGGGCGCCGGCGGGCCCGTCCCAGAGCAGCAGGTCGGAGCCCAGCCCGCACAGGAGGTGGCGGAGCCGCGGCGGGCGGGGGGCGGCGGCGGGCGCGCGCTCGCAGAGGCGGCCGAAGAGCGCGTGCTGCGGCAGCGCCGCGCGCCACTGCTCCGCCGGGCCGCACTCGGCCGCCATCGCCCCGCGCGCCGCCGCCCCGACGTCACCCGCCCGCTCGGCCAATCGGCGCCGCCGCCCGCGGACTACATTTCCCGGCGTGCCCCGCGGCCCCGGCGCGCTGTGGGGCCCGGCGCGATGGAGGCGCCGGTGCAGCGGCACCGAGCGCGGTACAAGAGCCCGGGCGGGCCGCCCTGGAGGGAGACGTACCGCAGGGTGAGCGAGGAGGGCGCTGGAAGTGGGGGGAACGTAGGCTCCTTCCTCCTTTGGACTCAGTTCGGCCTCCCCGGGGCTGGCCGCGCTGGTCTTGTTGGGGCGGATGAACGCGTCCCGTCCGAAACTCTCTCCACACCCCGTCCCGAGCTCTCTCTGTGTTGCCCCCGCTGGGAGCTGTCATCCAACTCCCCTGCAGCCCCTCCAGCACATGGCCAGCCCCGTTCCGCCCGCTGTCTCCTCCACCGCGTCTTACTCCCGGTGCCTCTTCCCGTCCCGCTCTCCAGGCCCGCACCGTCCCCGTGTCCCCCCTCAGGGATTCCCGGTGTCCCCGCCCTCTGGGATGCACTCCCTCCGCCGTGTCTCAGCCCCCAGCATCCCCCCGTGTCCCGCCCGAGCCAGCGCTGATGGCCCTGGGCGCTCTCGTCTGTCCGCAGCGCTGCCTGGAGCGGCTGAGGAGCAGCCGGGCCAAGCTGCTGGACCGCTACCGCCAAGCCGGAGATGGGGCGTGTGGGGCGGCCCCGGGCGCGCTGCTGGTGCAGGAGGTGATGGAGCGGGAGTGGCAGGAGCTGCGGGACAGGCTGCCCAGCCTCCGCGGAGAGCAGCCCATGGAGCAGGTCAGTGCTGGGTCCCCAGCATCAACAGCACGTGTGCGATCCAGGAGTGTTGAATACAACTCCCTGCGGGTCTGCCTTCAGCTTCTCGCTGGAGCTGACAAAACTCGGGAGCTTCAGGGTTTCACAGTTCTACAGCTCAGGTAGGGTGTTGAGCTCTGAAAGTGCCTTTGGGCATGGGTGGGTGGGGGAATTCCTTCACAAACAGCCTGTGGATCACAGCAGAGGCTTGGTTTCCTCATCTGTGCTTTTTATAGCTGGTCTGTCACCTCTTCTGAGAATGGGAATGAAACCTCATTGTCTTAAAAAGCAAGTTCTTGGACAGGCTGTACTTGGATCCATTCTGGCTGGCTCTGCACACTGTGTTTACAGTACAGGTTGCTTCCCACAGTGCATGGGTTTGCAAATACAGGGATTCACTAGACAGGAGAAAAAGAGTGAATTTATGTTGCTCAGTCAGGTGCTGGAAGTGAGAAAGTGGCTGGAATGGGGGGAATCACTGACTGATTCACCTTTCAGATGCTGGAGGACCCTGATGAGCTGGCAGTGCTGGAAGAGATCCAACAAGAATTGATCTTGCAAGGTAAGATCTTTACACGTCATCAGACTCCTATTTGATGTGTAACATTCCTGACTTCCTAGTAATGCAGAACAGCTGAGGCTGCACTCCTTGGTTCTTGCAAACCAGGTGATAGAGGGGAAGAGCCTCCTTTGAAATGTTGGTGTTGAGGCTTTGAGGTATTGAGACCTCTTCTCACAGTTTTAAGAGTTTAAGTGGTGTTTTAAAATCTGTGAGAGGCTAGAGACACAGGACTGAGATGTCTGTTAGCTCTAGGAACCTTTATAAATCAATTCAGAATGTTTCTAAAGTGCTGATTAGAAAGCAGAAACATGAGACCTTCTGAGCCATAGAAAAAAAAAACTGGATTAGCAGGAATGGTTTCACCAAGTGTAGAAATTTGACTCAAAGGATTAAAAGTTGTTAGAAAGTGGTATCCAGCCCAGCAGCTCTGCCTGTGCTGCCCAGGCAGGCCCTGAGGGTGTTTTGCTGTGCTGTGCTGTTGCAGAGCAGTCGGTTATCGAGGAGTACGAGCGGAGCCTGCGCTTCGATGAGGAATGTCTGAATGCCATGCTGGACGGCCTGGATGCCACTGACAGGGTCATCTGCCCAGTATGTAGGAAGTAAGAAAGCCCTTGGCACTGGAATCAGATTCCCCGCTCTCCCTACAGCAGTCTGGGCTTGGAAATGTACAGAGAGACTGATGTTCATTTCAACGAAATAAAAAAGCAATGATCTAAATCTGAAGGCAGGGGGAGGGTTTGGGTTGTTATTTTTTCTAAAATCTGCCCTTGTTCTGGGTGTCATGGTGCTCGTGGTTTGCTCTTCCCAGGAATAACCTGACTGTGAAGACTCACTTGGTTTGTTGCCAGTGTGGGTTGTACATCAGCACACAGGTAAGGTGCACTGTGACACGTTGCGTGTGGCATCTCTGCTGCTGCAGAGGCAGCTTTAAGCTACAGACAGCTGACTTTTAATCAATTATTCTCAGGATATGACAGAAGGGAAGCTTCGGTCACTTCTGGAAAGCACCTTGACAGAGCACAGTCAGAGGTGCCTGCACAGCCCTGAGTTCACAGTCACCAGTGGCATGGAGGAGGAAGCCAGTCTGCTCATGAGCTGCCCAGTGAGTATAAATGTCAGGTTCCTGGAAAGGATCCCTGCTTGGATCCATGTCTCAGTTACATGAGCAGAAACCACAAGTCCGTTGATCCCTGAGGTTTGTGTGGCTGTTTTTTCACAAAATTTATTGGAAATGGCTTTACTTTTTACCACCAGTCACCATAAAAGAGAAGTTCCAAAGTACACACTTTTAACTGCTGGATTAGGGAATCTTCAAGGACCTGTCAAATTTAGTGCCCTAATTTTAGCCATCAACTTCTGAGCCTTGTGTGCAGTTCAGATAAGTGGTTCATGAAGAAAAGTTTTAAAAATTACTTGTTTAAGCCTCCTCAGAGACTTCATCCAGGTGTCTCGGAGAACACACAGCAGCCCCTTGGCTCAAGCTAGAGCTGGTGCTTGCTTTGCTGTGTAAAACCAGTGTGAGGATGGTGTTAGGGGCAGAGCATTTCACATAGAGCCATGGAATTGTTCAAGGTGGAAAAGACCCCTAAGATCAAGTCCAACCATTCCCCCAGCACTGCCAAGGCCAAACTAACCCATGTCCCCAAGTGCCACATCTGCATATCTTTTAAATCTCTCCAGGGATGGTGACTCCACCACTGCCCTGGGCAGCCTCTGCCAGTGCTCAACAACTCTTCTGTGAATTTTTTCCTCCAATCAATAGTTTTTCCTGCTCAAATAGTTTTGAACTTTATATATTAACACAGCTTCTTTTTTTTTTTTTTTGTGAAGGTCTGTGACTCCTGGATGATTCTCCTCTAAGGTGCTTCAGCTGCTGCTTAACTTCTGGAAAACTTCAATACTAAACTTCACCTAGAGCTGCTAGGACTCTTCTGTACATACTTCTAACTGCTCTGTCAAAAAGACACTTCAAAAGGCAGTAGTACTGCCTTGACCTGCACTTTTTATCACACAGGACATGTTTTGAAATAAATATATTTAGTTTATTTTGGCCTAGGTGTTGTCTTTAATACCACATCAGTGATATCACAGCTCATGTTGGACTTCAGCTTTCTCTTCAGGTTTAAATTAACCTTACATAAATAAACTAACTTAAAACCTTCAAGTAACAGCTGGAGGCACCAGTTTAAGTAGAAGTACTCTACCACCAGCAACCATCACAGACAAACTGCCATAATTTTCATGGCAGCTCTGGTACAGCAGGAAGAGAAACCACCCTTTTCAGTGATATGTTGAACAGTTTTTATTCTTCACATTCACTCTGAATTGTACAAAAAACCCCATGCAGGGCAAGGCAATTCTGGCCCACAGCCTCAGAGAACTTGACTGGGGCTGCACCATCACTGCACATCCCCAGATCCAAGTGGGACTCCTCATTCTCCACCTTTCCAGTTACTTACTCTCTGCATCCAGTGTGAAGATATATTTGGGTATTGCTGGATGAAGCAGCACAGTGGACTACCCACGCTTGAGGATAAGCTTCCTAGCCTAACCTCCTACTGACATTTGACAAAGCTTTTAAGGTCTTCAAGGAATTTAATGTACTCCTGGTGCTCCAGGGCAGTGCTGAGCTCTATTAACTCGTCAGCAAAGGTGTTGTCCACTCCTCGGTCAGCCAGGAAATCCATCAGGTGATCGTAGAGAGCCTGGAGCAAGGAACAGAAAACTTCCTTAGTGGAACACACCTGGGTAAGGGGGTGCATTAAAATGTGCCCTGGCACCTCCTCCCAGGAAAATCAGGCCCAGCCCCCACAGGAGGGCAGGCCTGACCTTGGGTGGAACACTTGGACAGAAAGGGCCATGGTTTTTAGTTTTGGTAATAAAAACCCAACACTACAAATGAGCTGCACCCTGGAGATGATCTCCAGATTGTGGGAGTCATCAGGATCTGCCTCTCAGTCTGTCAAGGATGACACAGGCCAAGCTCTGCCTGTCCCCTCTACCCAGGGGTGAACTAACACTTTGGAAAGTATCTGATGTACAAATTTCTTTGAGAGGCTTAAATGTTACAGTCATGAGCTTTGCTTTTTTTCTTTTCACACACATTTTTGATTAATTTAATGCCTTAAGACAGGGAAAAAAGAATAATCAGTGTGGGATGGTCTACAGCATACTAAGCAATTTTAACATGAATGCTTCTCAAGGAGATACACTCTAGGACTTGCTTCTACTTTCAGTTTTAAACATATGACAGCCTCAAGCTAAAGACTGTAGCTTTTGAAATCCTGGCATTGAGAACATAAGAAAACACAGCTTCTTGTGCATATTTTTAGTGTTACAACTGTAACAACAGACCTGGAAAACCAGGACACAATGTATTTTATCAGATACCACACAGAGATGCCTTTATCTACACATGGTGTCTGATAAGCCACATTGTTAAATACAAAGATCAAAAGATGCTTAACAAGTGTCAAAGCATTTCCAGAGTGCAATTCCTGGCTGGGAAATCCACCTATAAAACCTGGAAACGAAGAAGTTCCACCTGTCTGTCCTGATTCCTGGCAATGCCACCAGCAGTGCACAACCCTGGGACCATGAAACACCCTCGGTCTGCAGCAGAACCACCAGCTCAGGGGCAGAGCAGGGGCAGTGCCTGTCTCAGACATCCAGACAGGTTTAATTCCCAACCCAGGAGCAGAGGGACAGCCAGGTGAGGTGAGCTGAGTGCCCTCTGTGGCCTTCAGCCACACCTACCCAGTCAAGGGAATCTGTGTTGAGGGTGTAGTTGGTGTCCTTCCAGTCGGCCTCTCCAGTGGGTTGGAAGCTGACCTCCCTAATTGTGAAAATATCACTTTCTTCCTCTCCTTCATGTCCAATCTGAGGCAGAAAAACAAATGCAGAAATGCAATTAGCTCCAATTAGTGGGCACGCTCAACCAGCTCATCCCCAGGCTGGGAATACCTCAGGAAAAGCCCCAAGGCCAGACAAGCTGCACCTCTCCCCTGAAGGTGTGTCTGTGAGGACAAGCACAGACATGCACAGAACACAGGAAATCCTCTAAGCTTGTGCTGCCAGAAGGAACTTCATGTAAATCAGCAGCCTGAATTTTACAAATATATAAAAACTTCTTCTGTGTGGTCCTAAATATGTCTTCCCATGTCTGTCTCACCTTTGTCAGCTGTTAAACATCTCCTAACATTTACAAAATAGACCACAAATACCAGTATCAGCAAAAGCTCTCCATTTTATTTTCTCCCTTCCTTTTTTGAATCCCTACTTCTCTACCATAATTCAATAAAGAGCCCAATAAGCAGCTGATCAGAAATGCCAGGGCAGGATGTGAGGAACGACATAAACATTTCCTCCTCACTGTTCTTGCAAACATAAAGCCTCTTTTTTGTATAAAGAACTAAGAGGAGACTTGATACTGTGGCGATTCAGAAAAGCAAGAGACTACGAAGAGCAGTTAAATCCAACAGAGGCACAATAATACTCACCTCATCTTCAGGGAAATGGCAGTCAAGCACAAGGGTCTGTTTTGTATCATCTTTTATTACTTCCACAACAAAGTTCGGAGTTGATGTAAGTTCAGGCTAAATAAGAGAACAGTTGCATCAGCACTGGAATCTGAACAGGAGCCAAAGCATCCACAGCACAGCCCAGCAACACAGCCCAGGGTATTCCCTGACACCTTCCACTGTCCCAGGTTGCTCCAAGCCCCATCCAACCTAATCTTGGACACTTCCAGGGATGGGGCAGCCACACTTCCCTGTGACAAGGCCTGCCCACCCTCACAGGGAATAATCTCTCCCAATACCCAATTTAGCCCCAGTCCCTGTCAGTTAAAAGCCATCCCCCCTTAACCTGTCACTGCATTCCCTTGTACAAAGTTTCCCTCTCCTGCAGATCCTTTTGATACTGGAAGGAAGAAAGCCTCAGAATTCCTCTAATTCCTCCTCATAGAGCCCTCCCACCCTGCTCTGTCTTTCTGACCAGCAGAGAGCAAGGTGACAGCCAGGGGACAAGCAGCCCTGGAAAATCTGCATTTTGTGACTTAATGCTCCCGAGTATCAAATAAGGGGCAGAAAAAACCTCAACACTTAAGGTCAAGGCTCCAACTTCCCTAAGGCAAGATTACAACTTGAATGTGTCCCCGACATTAAATGCACATCAAGGCTAGGTTACCTCCTGCTCATCAGGTTTCTGCTGTTCCTGCGTGTCTTCTTCAGCCGAGGGTGGAATGCTGTTATTGATGTTGAATGTAACCGTTATCCTGCAAAAGAAACAGAAACAATTCTTTTGAACACACCCAAAAATGCCCTTCAGAACGGGTCTTTTAAGCCCCCACTCAGAATTCACACCAGTGTGAACAAAACCAGGCACTGCAGTTAAAACACACGCCTCAGAGAAGCTGCTCCCTCCAAGTGCTCTCACTTTTTAAAGTTTTACTCAACTGTAATTTTTAAAACAGGACGATCACATGAAACTTTGTAACACAAAACACGGCAACAAACCGGTGTGGAAAAAAAGTGCCTTTGGGCCCAAAGTGGTAAAATAAAGAGCCTCAGCAGGTGGAGGAGCCTGGTCACTGTGACCCACCCGCCCTTCACAGACTCCACTCACTTTTCCCCCGCGATCTTGCGCACCAGCTTGGCCTCCGTGCCATGGACCTCCAGCTCCCAGCCCCCGGAGACCTTGGGCAGGGACTTGTGCTTCTGGATCTTCTTCTCCTCCTGGATCTCATCCGACAGGAACTGCGCAAAGGCTTTGTCTCCTGGCGGGGAACGAAAACGGGAGGGTTATGGAGAGCAGGGAGTTAAGGAAAGGGGGAGGTAAGGAAAGGGGAGGGGAGGGAAAGGGGTGTTGGTAAAAGGGGTGTTGAAAAATAGGGGGTTAAGGAAAGGATAGCAGGGTTAGAGAAATGATAGTTAGAGAAAGGAGGGCTACGGAATAGGGGGCATTAGGGAAAGGGAGAGTTAAGAAAAAGGGGTGTGGGGGTTAAGGGAAGGACGGGTAGGAAAAAGCAGTTTGGGAAAACGGGGGTTTGAAAATAAAGGGGTCAGGGAAAGGGGGGGTTGGGGAAATGGTAGTTGTGAAAAACGAGGTTAGGGAAAGGGGAGTAGGAAAAGAGGAGGTAGAGAGCAAAAGGGGGGTCAGCCAATGACGGAATTTAGGGAAATAGGAGGTTTAGGAAAAACGGGGATTAGGGAAAGGTGGAGTAGCCTTAGGGAAAGAAGAGGGAGTAAGGAAAGCTCCCCCCGCCCCACGTGCTTCCCAGGATGGGGGGGGGGTGCAGCGCACGTGTCCGCCCCGCGCCCTCCCAAGGGCAGCTGCGCTCCGTCCCCGCTCACCCTCGGTGTGCAGCCCGCCGCACCCGCAGGACACGCGGCCGGCCGAGCCCCGCCGCGGCCGCAGCAGCGCCGTCCGCCCCGCGCCGCCGCCCAGCTGCCACAGCGAGCGCGCCAGGGCCGGCGCGGCGGCGGCGGGCGGCGGCAGCAGGGCGCGGGGGGACGCGGTGCTGAGCGGGCGGAGCGGCGGGCGCAGCGCGGCGGCGGCGGCGCGCAGGGAGCGGGCGAGGAGCATCGTGCGGGACCGAGCGGCGGGCGAGGAGTGCCCGCCCCGGAACCGCGCTCCGCTTCCGGCCCCGGCGGGCCCCGCGCGGCGGCCGGAGACCCGGGTTCGAGTCCCGGCGCCCCGGGTTCGAGTCCCGACGCCACGGGTTCGAGTCTCGGCGCCCCGGGTTCGAGTCCCGACGCCACGGGTTCGAGTCCCGGCGCCCCGGGTTCGAGTCCCGGCGCCCCGGGTCCGAGTCCCGGCGCCCCAGGTTCGAGTCCCGGCCTCGGCAGGACACGGTGCCTGGCTTCTGGGATCCCTGACAATGGAATGGGCAGGGATGGCACGGACAGAGCACCCGCAGAGGTCCCCTCTCGGGTGAAGAGACGTGCACAGGTTTTATCCCAGACATCAGCCCACTCCTAATTAGGACTGCCAGTGTTCAAGCCAGAGCATGACCGTCTCCTCAGAAAAAGAGAAAATGAGTGTTTGGGGGTTTTTTTGCTCCTTGAGCAATGTGTATTTTAGAGGAAAGACTGACAAAGGCAGCGTTTCCTGGCACCAAGCCTTCCCTTTGTCCAAAAGCTGGCACTAGTGCCCACTATTGAGGAGAAGCACAGAAGGCTCATTTGCTGCTCACTACAAGGCAGGAGAGCATCTCTACCACCCCATCAAATTGATACCACCCCAAAGATCAGAATTTTACCTCCCAATTCCCTGCAGGCAACTGAAGGCTGCAGAGTCCATTCTGCACAAGAAGCACGGATTCACCATGCTATCTTCACATCTTTAAGCCCAGACTGCTGACAATGAACACACTCCCATGAGAACCATAAACACCAGGACGGTTCCTGGACTGTCCCACCACCACGTTCTGTGCCACACAAAACACCACACACGATTTGGATTTTCACCATCACTTCTTTATTCTGGATAAAAACATACAAACCCAACCTAAATAAATACCCATCCCCTTCCTTAAGCGCACTTAAGTATCCTGCCTAGAAAAAAACCTGTGGTTATTCATATATTAATTTTTTTTAAAGAAAAATTAATCTTCGGAGGCAAAGCTGGGCCGGCTGGTCCCACACTGTCTTGGGTTACAGAACCAAAAATGTGTATTGTATTCTATTTCATCTGTTGAAAGCAGCTGGGGAGATATTTGTCTCTTGTGACTCTGGGGGGAGGGGGGGCAGATGCCTTCTGATAATGGGCCAGCTGTTAAAACCAGGTGGGGCAGTGTATTCTTATCTCTTTCATCACGGTCCTCCCTCCAGGGGGATATTTTCTGCTAAGGGGCCATTAAGTCTCACTAAGGGTATGACACATTCCATCATCCCATTGTGAGATGCTCCACCCAGTGGGGAGGAGCCAACCATTCCTACCTGGATAAAAAACTGAGACACAGCTGTCTGGTTCCATCGGATTCCCTGAGGAAGACTGGACCCTTCTCAACATCACTGGACCCCTTTTTGTCGCTGTGGGACACGATCAATGAGACACGGACTCACGGTTCAGAAGGCTGAAGCTCTGAAAAGGGCTGGTTTATTCTCAGAACTTATTTTTATTCCTTTTTACAATGTGCCCACCTAAGAGGTGGGATCTCTGGACCCATTGGCCACACTAAGAGTCAACAAGCAAAGTCTCTTCTCAGAAGAGGGAAAAGTGAAAAACAAGATGGTTTACACAGAGTGACCTTGTTTACTGACTCCGATCCCTGGGAAAGAGTTTAAGAAAAACGCAAACATGAGAAACAGTGACTACACCTTTTCTCTCAGGATCATCTCTCCCCCAACAGAACCACATCTGCCACTCCAGGAGGACTTACTTTCAGACTGCTACCACACCTCTAACCAACAGGGTTGGTTAGGTTGTATCATTCCATTTATTTTATTTCACCTTTTTTTTTTCCTCCTCTCCTATTAAATTGTACCTCTGACCTTGGGAGTCTCACTGGTTTTGCTTTCCAGCCAGCACACACACACACACACCCCCCCAGGGGTCAGCTCCTGGCCGTGCGGAGCTTCCTGCGGAAGTATTCGGGCGCGGCCTCGTGCAGCCACTCGGCGTCCACCACGCACAGCTCGCGCATGTAGCACCTGTTGGTGCGCAGCAGCCCGTTGTACACCACGCAGGCCGGCCTGGCCTGGAACAGCACCGAGGAGGGGTGGATGGCCACCGCCTGGTGTGAGCCCACCGTGCCGTAGGCGCCGTCGGGCCGCAGCTCGGCCGCGTTCATGAACAGGCTGTGGGCCAGGCAGCGCCGGATGCTGGTGGTGTCCCCACGGGAGGATTCGAGAGGCAGCGAGAGCTGGGAGACAAAGGGAGTGAGCAAGGAAAAGCTGTACCCTGGTGGGGACACAGCCCCTGGGCTCTCTTCAGAAATCCTGGGGGGTTTTCCTGTGTCAGAGCACTGGGGGGATCACTGGGAATTCAGCTAGCTAACCCAGACTGAGCCAACAAAATGGATTGTCACTCTCCTGCTGGGAGTGAGTTTGAGGCCAACAAGCATTCACAAATGATACCCCAGAGGAGGCTCCCATGTCACTACAGACTGCCAGGGGTTCAGTGGCAGCTCTCAGGCTGTGCCCAGCAGGAACAGCGCTGAGGGGAAGCTGCTGCCACACTGAATGCCTGACTCCATGAAGAAGCCAGCCAGCACAGGCTGCTGAGGCTGACAGCACTCCGTGGCACACACAGCACTGTCCCACCCACACCACAGCAGTAAAAACCCTTAGGGAAACCTGTCCTTCCCCTGGGGAGTCTTCAGAGGTTCCCATTTCTCCTTGACCCATTAAGCCCTGCAGCATTAAGATTTTGGGATGTAACTGCACAGTCAGGAATTTTAGCCAGCTATTTACAGGAGAATGAAAACAACCCCACATTTTCTCACTCCTGGGACTTGGTGCACAGTAACATCATTCTGGGGACAAGGAAAATACCAACAGGTGAAACAGAGAAATAGAACATGGAAGCAAGTTACCTTTACACAAATGTCCCTGAGCTGAGCTCTGACTTCTCCCATCAGCTTCATGTTCCTGCCATTGATGAAATTCTCTCTGCACCATCCCTGCAGCAGAGACACTGGGAGTTAGAAGGGGATATTTCTTCACCCCAGGGGCATGACAGCCTTTGGATACCATGAAAAGCAGAATCCCTCCTACAATCTGCCTCAGAGAAAAGGTGCTGATCCCTTTCCTGGTCATATTTCTAATCTCCTTTACTCCCTTGTGTCTAGATTCCCTCCCACAGTGCTCAGAAGCAGCATGTGGTGGTTCTTTCCCCACTCAGAGCTGCTCTGCAAGGCCACCAAGAGCTGCAGAACAGCACCTGCTATCCCACGGGTGGTGAAAACAAATCAGGTAAGAATGACAGATGCTGCAAGGAATGGGGTGCATGAGTCCACAGATCCACAAATCAGTATGAGGGGTTGATAGGGTAGGATAAATGCAAATCTGATTTTAAATATGCTCTGTTTTTCCAATGAATCCTGTCACAGAGCATGTCCAGATACTTATAATCATCTCAAAACTGTCCCACTCCCTTCTGTTTCCAGCTGGAACCAGGGAAGGAAGAGCCCTGGCTGTGATTACAGAACTGGTCCCACAAAGCTTTGCCAGAGCTTTCTGTAGGAACCTTTGTTACTGAACTTCCTCCAATTCCCCAGCTGTGAAGGATGAATCCTCTTTTCCCTCTGGTTTGGAGGATGCCTATGGCACCAGCCATGCCAGATGTCACTCTGCTCTCTGCTACAAGAGCTCAGACAGCACTGGTAGCCTCAGACCATCCCACCTGGTGCCCGTTGACGTTCTTGTACGCCCTGTACACATTGAGCAGGGTCAGATGATCCCCCTCACTGGAGATGAATTTCTTCCTGACAGCCTGCACCTCATCCCGCTGGGCAGGGGGGTTGTGGAGGACACTGTCCACTGATAACAGCGACACGATGGTCAGGATCTCCTCTGCACAGTGGAACTTGGGGGACAGGAGGATGGCCTGCACAGACACAACAAAACTCATCTTTGGTCGAACAAATCCACTTCAGCTGGGCAGATCTTTCTGCTCCCTGGCAGCCCAGGAATTCGACCAAACATTGCTTAGGACAATCTCATAAACATCTGGGCCCAGTAACAGCTGTAAATCCTCTGATGAGCTCATCAAGCACCTTAAACAGCAACTGCCAGGCTCCTTCCTGAGACTGACCAGTGCATAACCAGTACAAACACAGTGACTGAAACCAACTACAGCAGCAGACATTTCATGGACCTGCTAAACAATCCCAAAAATTGCAAGCAAATTTGCCTTGCTCGCTTTCAGAGGTGCCAGAAGAAAGAAATCATCTTTTAAAAAACTTCCCTGAATTTAACAACAAATGACAAGCAATCCAGCAAAAGGGCTGTAAATGATACACATAAATGTACAGCAAATATACTACTACAGCTGCAAACACCCCAAATTCCACACCTTGTTTAAGGAGTTTGAAAGAGAAACATCAATGGTAGAGAGATGAGTACAAGAAATTTTAAAAGTTACTTTTTCTGCAGGTTTTACCTTGGAAAACTTTGGATTCAATGGAAAGGCTGCCATTTTCTTTCCCAGGGGGGTCAGGACAAGCTGACCTTCCTTTTGGGTCACAGCTCCCAGCAGGTCCAGCTGATCAACTGCTGCTTGAATAGCATCTGCCAAAACAAGGACATTGGGCTGTGAGGCCTCCTGCCTCCCACTGTGGGATGTGAAGGATCAGCTGGTTGCATCACTGCCTCCCTCCCCCACTTGTCCCACTTGGCCAGAGGGACAAGTACTTTCCATTTAGAGAAATCAGGGTCCCAAAACATGATTTATCCTCCTTTATCCAGGAGAACAAGGACCTTTCCCCATTTATTCTGGCTTGCCTTGGCAGTCAAGGCATACCTTCATGCTGTCCTGTTATGACACCTTATGTCTCAAGACTGCACCCTGCTCTTTTTCCCAAAGGCTGCCTTTGTAGCCACTTACCAGGAGATGGTTTGGACATGAAGTCAAAGGTGAGCACATTGGGAATTTTCAGGGCCAGAAGCTGAAGCACCACACTGGCCAGGTTACATCTGCATAGGCAGAAAAAACAACTGAGATAGTTCTCTTCTTTTATTTTATCCTTTTTTTCATTGAGGCTGAGATAAGTCTCAGGCCTATGCTGCAGCTTGACAGAGATTAGTCTGACGCTGCTGGTGAAGCCTAAATTCCTAAACCAGGAAGAGGCAAATCCAAGATCTGGAGGACAATCAGGAGAACTATTGGTTCATGCGTTTGGAGACTCAGTGCCCAATTGTCCACCTCGAGTAAACATTTCCCAGTTTT
Source organism: Phylloscopus trochilus trochilus (assembly GCA_016584745.2). NCBI lineage: Eukaryota > Metazoa > Chordata > Aves > Passeriformes > Phylloscopidae > Phylloscopus > Phylloscopus trochilus. The sequence goes on from WQNJ02000022.1 coordinate 7,247,578, forward strand.
TCTGTTTAGTCCCCACACTTCCATTTTTCTCAAGTCGCCCCACCAGCTCCTAGATCCAGTTTTTCTGCCTAGTTCTTCCCACAGCCCCAGCTGTAAAAGAGATGTGGCAAGGAGTGTGATGGCTCTGTCCTCACCTCTGTATCTCAGGTGTTGTCATTTCATCAAACTTTTCAAAGTCCTCCTCTGTGTAGAGCCGGTAGCAGATCCCGCTCTCCTGCCTCCCCGCTCTCCCTGTGCGCTGCCAAGCCTGGGCCTTGGACACCTGCTGCACTGCCAGCACTTCCAGGCCAGTTTCTGGGCATGGAAAAGCATCACCTCAGCCAGTGCCTGTGTAAGGCACAGCTTTGGAAAACACAGAGGATTCACAGTAAGAACTCCCAGGGTTTGCCATTCAAATACGGCTCAGAGCTCACTTGGTTCAGCTCTGTGAAGCACAGAACACTAAAGCACAGTGAACTATCCCACGCTGTGTCCATGGAGAGAAGATTCACATTTGACAGATTTTTACCCCCTCATGGCTGATACTCAAAAAAACCCCAAAAAAACACCACTAAACCCCACACCCCAAACCTGGGACATTCATTTTAACAGCACAGAGGGTGTCTGAAATCCTCTTTCAGAGGGGCTTACGGCCTCCAGTAACCTCTGCAAATCCAAACCCAAACTTGGCCCTGTTCCTCCTCAGAACTCCTCACCAGGGCTGTACTTCTTGGCTTTGACCATGCCTGTGTCCACAACGAATTTTATCCCCACAATGGTGACGGAGGTTTCTGCGATGTTGGTGGAGAGGATCACTTTGCGACAGCCCTGGGGAAATCAAACCCAGGCCAAGGCCACCTTAGAGCAGCTGCAACACAGGAATTCTGCTGCTTTTGGCCAGTGTGGGCCAAGCCCTGCCCCACATTGTGAGCACAAACTCAGCTTGCTGTGCCAGCTCCCAGAAACTAAGGCAATCTCCAGTTTCTAATCAGCTTCTAAAACATGTGCCAGCATTTGCAACAAAATAAACCACCAGAACAGCTGTTCTCAATACATCTTTCAACAATTTTGGTTTCATTTCTGGCACAACATTTGTGTTCTTATTTATCTGCTGAATAGGTACAAAAGAACCTGAGGCAGCACAAATTCCTTTTCTTATGGCCCGGACAAGCATTCTCAGGTTTTCAGCTTTCTCAGTATTTCCCCCATTGGCTGCTATAGCTTTTTTGTGATATGGACAAAAAATGTTTCAGAAATGGGGGAAATTTAAATTCCTGTGCCCTTTTCATCCCTCTAATCCTTCCTTCTTTTTATGATCCCATGTGACTTATAGGACGCATCTGTTAAAACCATCACAGTTGCAGTGTCTTATGATCATACTGGAACCTCTCAGCCTAAAGCCAATGGAGACTATTGCTTACTATCAGTACAGATTGCTTTAGCCCCTTAAAGCCCAGGTGTTTCTTCCAAAGACTCATGGAAGCAAACAAGTAACAGGTGCTGCTCCCCATCCCAGTCCCTCACCTCAGGGGTAGGTTTAAAGGCACGGAGTTGTTGGGAGTGGGGCAGAGAAGCATAAAGGGGCAGCACTGTCATCCGTGGGCAGCCTTCGGGGAGATGCTGGGCAACGTCTCGACAGGTTTTGGTCATTGCTTCAATCTCTTCCTGACCAGTCAGGAACACCAGGATGTCCTGGCATGCGGGGACTTCCTGCAGCCAGAGGAAAAAGCAAGTTAGGAGGGTTTGGATAGAAAAGGAGAAATGAGATGGTAATGAGATGTGGCTGTGGCAGCAAGTCACTGAAGCAGGCTAAGAAGAAAGAAAAGACATGTATGGTGCAAGGTATGCAACAGCCAGAATTCCCAATGGATTCACCAGAGGCAAAGAGTAAATCACACTTTGAGGGATCGAGTGTTAAAAGGATGGAGGAATTGCTGTGTCTTCAAATAATTGCCTGGGTCAGGCAGAGAGCCAGCAAGCACCCAGGTACAGAGAACTCAGGTGAAGGGAACATTCAGGTGTTAGGCAGGAGTTGACATTACAGAGCTTTGCTAAGCAGTCTCCCTCCAGTCCCAGCCTGGACATACAGGTCCCAAATCCCAACAGCAGCAGCAACTTCAAAGCCCTAAATGCAACGACACAACTCCAGTGCTTAGCAGTCAAACATCCCAGCACAAAACACCAACCCCTGGCCCCAGAGGGATACAAACCTGGAGAGAGACCCTCCTACCTGGTGGATCTGGAAGATGGATACCAGTGCTGCCTGCAGGTAGTCACTCTGCTGCTCCTTGGTGTAAAAGATCTCAATGGGATGCTGCCGGCCTTCCAGGTAGATGACAGGAGCTCCATTGAAATACTGGGAGAACAGGTCAACGTCCATGGTGGCTGACATGACAATCACCTTCAGGGGGAGCACAGGATGGATCAGCACTGCAGCTTCCATCCAGCTGGATGCCAACGAGTCAGGACCAGCCAAATGTCAGCTTCTGGATCCTGAGAACCATGCTCAGAACAGCTCACAGGTTTTGGGACAGAGGAGTGATTTCCCCCTATTAAAGTCATCAGCTTTTTAATATAAGCAGAAAACTTGTGATAGAATGAGCTGGTGTGTGGAACGAGGCCATGCAAAGCCCCTGCCAGGCCCCTCCAGCAAAGCCAACTTGCTTTCACACAAATTCCTGACATGTCCACCCATCCCATGTGCAGTGCCCTACCTGGGAATGAGTATGTCCCACAGCTATCCCATCAGCCAGAGCTCCTGCACCTGGAGGGACCTCAGCAGCAGTGCCAAAACCTCCTCAGCACCCAATCCAGTCTACAGCTCACACCCAAGGGGCTTTTGTGGAAAAAAAAGGTACCATGGTGGTGACCAGATACCTTGTTCAGAGGTGTCATATCAGGCCCACACATCATAAGTCAGATATCCTTAACTATTCAAAGTGACTTTTTAGGAACAGAAAAATGGTCAAGGCTGAAATTCCAAACACTTTGGAAGGCCCCAGGAGATGCTCAGAGCACTCAGAGGCCAGCCCCACCCCACCCTTTACTGCCATCCCTCAGTGCCCAACTGCCCACCCTGAGCAAACACTTCCCACATTTTCTGTTTAGCCTGCACCACTGTTTAGGCCCCACGCTTCCATTTTTCTCAAGTCACCCCGTCAGCCCCTAGAACACACCTTCAGTGGCCGCAGGCCTCGTTCCTTCCGCTTTTTTTGTGCGGCTTTGACCACTCCAAAGAGCACATCGGTGTGGATTGTCCTCTCGTGGGCCTCGTCCAGGATGACCACGCTGTACTTGTGCAGCAGAGGGTCCCCGATGGCCTCCCGCAGCAGCATCCCATCCGTCAGGAACCGGATCCTGGTCTCGGCACACGAGCAGTCATCGAAGCGCACCGTGTAGCCAACCTGGGGAGGGACCACAGAGGGAGCACGGCTACAAAGGCTGGCATTTCTCACTGCCATCGTGCCACAGGGGAGGACTACAAAGTCTCTGGTCAACCAGAAGTGCATGGAAGCTCTGGAAAGCAGAGCAGTTTATCTGCTGTCTGGGAGCAGTTCACCTTCCAAATCTAGGAAGCCACCCAAATGATAGTCACAACATTTCTAGTTGGCTTCTTCCTAACTAGAAGTTCACCACAAATGCCCCCCCCAAGTTTCCCTTCCTCCCTTCCTTCCCCTGCTAGAAATGATTCCACGCTCTCCAAGAATTTCATGCAGGGGAAGTCTTTTCCTCCACTTTTCTCCCCACGACCTGCACAAATTCAGCACTCTGCTCTCCTTGACAGTCAGTCACTTCTGATACAGGGAGCAATGGAAGAGAGCACAGTATTTTTTGTTTCATTCACAAATCAGTATTTTTGCAAATGGAACAACCCAGACAATAATCAAGAAGTACAATACCACAGAGACAGACCATGCCCACCCTGTCATGGGGCAGGCAAAGAGCCATTTTTCTCCATTAATTTAATTACAGAATCACAGAATATCCTGAGCTGGAAGGAACCCACAGGGATCATCCAGTCCAGCCCCTGGCCCTGCACAGACACCCCAACAATCACACCAAGCATCCCTGGGAGCAGTGTCCAAATTCTCCTGGAGCTCTGGTAGCCCAGGGGCTGTGCCCATTCCCTGGGGAGCCTGGGTAGTGCCCAGCACCCTCTGGGGGAAGAATCTTTCTTGATATCCAACCAAGACCTCCCCTGACACAGCTCCAGCTGTTCCCTCAGGTCCTGTCCCTGATCACAGAGAAGAGAGATGGAAGCAGCCCCTCAGGAGGAAGCTGCAGACCTTGGTGAAGTTTGACCAAATTTTCCACTTCTCCAGCTAAACAGACCAAGTGATCTCAGCCATTCCTATTATGTGGCCCCTGTGACCCTTCAATCTCCGTGTTGCTCCTTTAAGCACTCTCTTACAGCTTTTACATCCTTGTGGCACTCAAAACTAACCATGAAATTAAGACTATCACCCCTGTGGCTGGCTATTATCCCACCTGCTGAAGCCTGACAGGGCCCCATCCCTGCTGCAGCACTGAACCAAAGTCAATCTGCAGATGAACCCACCAGCCTCCCCATGAACCAAAGTCAATCTGCAGATGAACCCACCAGCCTCCTCATGAACCAAAGTCACTCTGTAGATGAACCCACCAGCCTCCCCATGAACCAAAGTCAATCTGCAGATGAACCCACCAGCCTCCTCATGAACCAAAGTCACTCTGTAGATGAACCCACCAGCCTCCCCATGAACCAAAGTCAATCTGTAGAGCTGTAGATGGACCCACCAGCCTCCCCATGAACCAAAATCAATCTGTAGATGGACCCACCAGCCTCCCCATGAACCAAAGTCCATCTGTAGATGAACCCACCAGCCTCCCCAGCTCCGTCCTCTTCTCCTCGGCGACTCTGGCAGCCAGGGTGACAGCTGCCACCCTGCGGGGCTGGGTCACAGCGATGACACCAGGGTGCCCAATCCCCACTTCATACAGGTACTGAGGCAGCTGAGTGGTCTTCCCTGAGCCCGTTTCTCCTACGGAATATCAAGGGAATAGGGTTTCCCCCCCGCGCTTTTATAGCATTGTCAAACTCGGGTTTTTATGTTAACTTTTAGCCCTGCCTGAGGATGGGGAAGCTGAAGACAGGGAGTGGAAGTCCCACCACAAAGCGGTGGCAGGTCAGAGATGCCACCCAGTGCCCTCTTGCTGCTGGGCCACTCCTCTGCAGAGTTCCCTCCACCCAGGTGCTCTCCAGCCACACTTTGGTTTAGAAACTACTCCAGCCTCTCTGGAGGTGAAGTGTCTGTGGTGTGACACTAATAGGAGTGACATACGAAGCATTTTTTATTTAATTACAATAAATACTAAGTCCTTAGACTACCACGTGGGAAGTTGTACATCTTCAGCTCCTGAAAGTCTGACAAAAAGTTTTTTAGTTTGCACTCACAGAAAACATAGTAAAATCAGTGAAAAACCCTGAAAATGCAAGTGCGGAGAGTCTACAGAAGAGGACACAGCGAAAGGAGAGGGAAATACTTTTGCCTTCTCCATAAAAACGAAGTCCCCGGGTGCCTTAACCCCGGCCGCCAAAGCACAAAAGTCATTATATTCCTCGATCACCACACTTCAGATTTACACCCAAACCGTTTCTGGGCAGCTTTTCCCTGCCCAGGCCACTCCGTGGGACACGGCCCGGCACTCACCGATGAGGACGGCGGTGTCGAGGCGGCGAAGTCGGGCCAGCAGCGGGCCGCGGGCTCCGGAGATGGGCAGGGAGCGGCGCTGCACGTGTGCGGGCGGCGCGGCGCTCTGGGGCTGCGTGCCAGGGGGCGCCGCCTTGAACCGCTTGGCCGGAGGCCCCTCGCTGTCCTGAGCCATCGCCCCTCGCCGTCCCGTCCCGTCCCGCCTGTCCCGGGGCTCCCTCCGCTCTCGTCCCGGCCCGTGCTCCGCGGGCTCCCTGGCGCAGTGATGACGCCACAGCGCGACACTGCGCGGAGCATCCTGGGAGTTGTAGTCCCGATGCCGCCACCATTTGCAGCCCTCCCGGCTCTGAGCGCCCCTCCGGAAAAAATCCCGGAGCCCAAAGGGCAGGCAAGTGCAGCCAAAGAGGGCAGAGAGCCGGCTGCAGGCAGCCTAGGGACATCCTCCCATTCAGCTACCGAGCGGTTCTCAAACACTGAACTAAGAAAACCCCCACAAAAATAAGGTTTTGATGTAATTCCTGCCTCATAACCTATGCTGAAGCAATGTTGTCCAAAGCACTTCCGTTTTTGCTCTCTAGGAGCACTAAAAGTCTGTTCTAGAAAACCAGACCAAAAAACCTGTAAAGCCCCCCAAAGCTCCCGTAAGTTTTTATAACCTTTAACAGACAAAAAAATGTAGATACAAATTACCAAACACATTTTATCAGAATCTAATACACTGCTTGTGGACAAAGTATTTCCCCCTGAGGTCCCCACAGATTTCTCTCCTGGACTATAAATTTAAAAAAATTAAAACCTGTAGCCAGTTTTTAAAAACAATCTGACACTAAATGAGATATTCACATGTCATGTAAGGCCATTGTCTAAAATGCAGAATGAAGATGCAGCTTTAACTCCTTTTATCTACTATGATATAATCAATAAAACCATACCAAATACTTTTTATGGCAATTTAACAACAACTGACCATGATGAGCCACACAGAGCTCCAAATTCCTCTGTGGCTCCTCAGAGGTTTTTAATCAACGTATATATTTATCAATTTATATATCAGAGATTTAATCAATCTAGCTTTAGCTAAATCCCACTCAGTCTCACTGGCCTGCGTTGGACACCAAAGTCCCACAACAAACTTCATCCACAGAGCATGGATTTCACATCCTGAGCAGACAATGCTGTGTGCTGCAGTTCTGAGAAACTCATGGGAAAAGCTTCACTTATCTCTTTCTCTTCAAGGACTTGCTTTTTCCAGTCCCTGCTTTTCTACCTGCTGCTTCAAGACTACATGATTATACAGAGGATTAACCAAAAAAAGAATCCACAAGACATTTTATTCAACTCAGCATCATTTGAGTCCTGTCTCCAGACAAGTTTCCTTCTCTAGTGCTGCAGGTGATTCAGTAACACCAGAGGGCACAAGGGGGTGGATTTTGCAGGCACACCTATTTAACCACCAGTCTGAAAGCTGGGCACCTGAACACACATTCCTCGGGGGAAAGAAACACCAAATGTGGCCTCAGCCTGCAGAACATTCAAGAAACCCGACCGGCAGGGTGAAAAGCTGCATTATGCTGCATGTTGCATTCCCTGCAATTCAAAGCTGACTGGAGACAGCAGCACCTCAGATTAAAAAACCTTTTTCCATTGAAAGAGTGACTTAGTCTTCCAATCATCTTGTAGTTGTTTTATCCAAGAATAAAAAAAAATGAGTTAAAACCCAAAAAGTTGGGTTTGTCCCCTGCAAAGTTTCCCATAGAGTTTCATGTATCAAATACCTTGAAAAAAATGCTTTAGAAATCACTTTAAACAAGTACTTGTGTGGCCTTGTTAACTGCAGTTACCAGGAAACGGTTTCCAGTTTTAAATTTTTGGCTCCACTGGATTTAGATTATGTCCAGCACGAGGAATTCCCTGATTGGGAAAGGCGCTGTGGGAGTGCCTGGGGTGAGACTGCCATTTCATAAAGTGCTTGTATTCCAAACCATAGAGCTGTCAGAGAGTCCTCTCTGCGCTGGGGAAGGAGAGTCCCCACGTGGGACTGGACAGCCAGGCCAGTCTCTCCCAGGGCTTGGCTGGGTTTTGGCACAGGCCCTGCTTATCCCCCGAGGCGCTGCCCCTCTCCCCACGCAAAGCCCCCCGGCCGCTCCTCTGGCAAGGGGTTGTAATTGGGGTCATCCTCCGGCGTGTCAAATATTGCTTTCCTGGAAAACACAAAGGATGGTTATGCTTAAAAACACACCAAGATCAAGACAGCTCATGAACAGTGTCCTCCCTCAAGGACAGCTTTGCCCAGGCTGGATTTGTGCTCTCCAATTTGGAGCCACCGGGAAGGAGATCCCAAATCAAGAGTGATGAGGTTCATCTTCTGCTGTTCATGATAAAAATATTCTGTGCCAGGCATCTTCAGGATAATCTATGATTGTTTGAAAAACAACCATCAGAGGTGTTCTGGGACAGGACCACAGGGTATTAGAGCATCCACACAAGAGGGAATTGAGTGGGAGCACCACTACTCAATACTATAAACACTGAAGGATTTTTTTTTTTTTTCAAAATTGTGATGTGAGGATGACTTACAGAAGAAAAAAACATTAGGTATCTTATATGTAACACCTCAGCCACTGTTGCAGGGGACAAAGCTTTGGTGCCACCAAAAAAAGCTGTCAGCAAAGCCTGACAAGTGTTATCAGCGAAACCAAAGGTAAAATCCTTTAGCTCTTGTTCCCAGTCAAGTTGGTTCCCACTTAAACAAAGGCCAGCTCCTTGTTTGGCAACACGAGTTCAATAAAAAGCAAGAACAGAGACCCCCCCCCAATTCTATCTCTGCCCAATTCACCAGAAGCTGATGTGACTGAATTGCAAACAGTTTTCCAAACAAGCACTTCTTCCATATCTCTTCCAAAGCAGGTATCAATACTCACAGGACTGACGGTGTTCTCAGGAGCCTCCCACCACCAGGCTGATTGGGAAAGACATCCTCTAAGAAAAAATATATATGCCCAACAGCAATGCCTGGTATAGAAACAAAAGCCAAAAGGTGATTTTTCAATAGTCCTCCTTTACAACTCTCAAATGCTTTACAGTAGAGTTTTCAGAAAAACACACTGGTTCTTTCACAGAAAGTAACATACAGAAATACAAAACCTAAGGAAGAAAGCTAACAGCAGATACAAAATTTAACTTACACTACAAGACATTAATATTAGGAAAATGTCTTGTCATTATTAAAAATAGTGATGTTTTGGCTCTATTAGAGTTGATAAAACAGTAATATAAACTATTTTATTTCGGTAGACTGATGCTATGGTCAGATGCATCAGGGCTGATTCCAAGCAATAAAAAGCCAAAAACATCAGAAGCTGTTTCCATCCTTACCACCATCACAAAACATGCTACAATGGTTAGAAAAGCCTGGTATAAATATATCAGAAGAACTAACACCAAGCATTAGGGCATTTAACCCTTGGATTTGCCCCCATTTTCTGTTTCATGTAAAACATGAGGAGGAAGAGATCCTTGTGACTGTTGCCATTGCTCACCCAGGAGATCCACAATGATGGAGTTCCCCAAAAGCAGTGAAAAGCCCATCAATACCCAAGGCAGAAATGGGGCTTGGAAGATGAGGAGACCAAAGAAGTTCATGCGGACGTAGGGATTCCTGCGGCTCCAGATGTACACCAGCATGATGGTGAATGCCTGGCCCAGAAACACCAAGTTCACAAACAGCCCAAAAAGCTGCCATGGGTCATTAAGGAAACACTTGTGAGGTCAGGAATTTCTCATCTTAATTTGTAATCTCGTGTTTTCCACACAGCTGGTAACTCCACTTTCCCAGGTGCAAGTACATCAAAGTACTGTCCATCAAATCCAACAGCTGCAGCAGGATTCAGGTTACATGCAGCACGAATAATCTCATTAAAGCATAATTTAATTCTTCACAGACAACCTGTGCACGATCCCACACCTCAACAGTCCCCTGATAACCTCATTTCCACCATGAAGCAGAAAAAACACGAAAAACCAGCAACAATCCCAACTATTCAAAACCACCCGAACAAACATTGGTACTTCTTGTGCAACAAACTATATTAAGGTAACAGTAACAACAAGGTTTCCATTCTCATTCACACGTCTTTCTCTTTACTAAAGGAGCTTGGAATTAAAACAGAAAGGATACAGTCATTAAAAGTCCTCCAAAAAGGAACATAAATACAAAATCTGCTGTCCGACCCCGGAAAGAGCCTTCCTCAAGCATGCGGCAGTACCGGTATCTGAGGCCACAGGTCAGGAAAATTCCATTGCAAAGGAGTTTAGAGACACATCCAAGCAGAAAATTATTCAATTCTACATCACCTTAAAAGTGTTTTATCAATTTACTGCACCACCTGGCTCTTTCTGGATACTTCAGCAGAGAGGGTGACCCAGGAGACAAAAAAGTCACCTGGAATTTTCTCCTGCACCACGTCAGCACCAGCCTGAAGGACCAAGCTTGTACAAATTCTTATCACCAAAAAAGTAACTGGCAAAATTCTTGACCACTTAAGAAGACCCCCTTGAAGCCCATCCATGACACCAGTGAAGTTGGCATTGCTGAATTCCCAGGAACTCAACCTTTCCTGTGTGAAGGTACAGCAACATTCCTGGAGCTCTGCTTGCCAAGGGAACCAACACAACTTGGTGAAGGATACAAAAAGATCATGTTAAATAAAAAATTAAAGCCAACTGGTCCAAAGAACAAGTAGTTTGTGATTAACCTCCATATCTGGAAATAAGACAAATACAAGGGACTTTAAACATGACAGGCTATTTTTATTGTCTAAAGAGATAAGCAAGTAACAATAAAGCCAAAATCTCTTTTACAGAAAATGAAACTAAGGTCTATTTTAAGGCACAGTTGTCTGCACTCTGGCTACAGTAGCTTTTGAAAAGTCTACTTCTAATACAAAAAGTACACTGTTTTGAGAAGACAAGCACTTGAAAAGCTCTACAGCACAGTCTAAAACCTACTGTGCTTCAGAACACTTACTTGAAAGTGCTTAAATATTAATTCAGGGTTGAAATACAGCTGGAAGGGCGTGATAAGTTCTAATTGCTGAAAAAGAAGAGAACATTTTGAAAGGATCAATATAAGAAACAAAAAAAAAATAAAAATAAGAAGAAAAAATACACACCCCAAACAACAACCCGTTCCTGTGTGCCAAAGAGAGCCCAGCAGGTGCTCAGTCAGCACTTTGAGTTTTCTGGCAATATCCCCTCGCTCAGGGGGCCCTCGGGGCTCCAGACCTGGCTCTGAGCGGGGGCGGTGTCTGAGGGCTCCCCTTCCACGGCTACCCCGCGCCCACCCCGCTCCCGATTCCCGTCACCACCTCCCTCCCGCGGCCGCGCACTGACCACGGCGGCGGTGGTGAGGACGCAGGCGGTGGTGTAGGCCCGGGTCACGGGCGGCACCTGCAGGTACTCCTGCCGGAACGTCTGGTACGCCATCTTGGCGGCCCCAGCCCGCCCCGCCCGCCTCCGCGCCAGCACGACGTTCCGCGCTCCCATTGGCTGAGGTGCAGCGCCCGCCCTCCACTCTGTGCTCTCATTGGCCGATCGCCCGGTTCGCCGTCGCCGTTCCGCGCTCCCATTGGTGGCGCTGCAGTGCCTGCCCACCGCTCCGCGCTGTCATTGGACGAGTGGCCAGCGCGCGTCCGCGTTCTCCCCGCACTTGGCCAGCCCGCCGAGGGGCGAAGCGCTGGGTGATTGGGCTGTGAGCATGCCCTGGAGGGCGCTGATTGGCTGCGGCCGGGGGTGCGCTGAGGCGGCGCTCGAGCGAGGCGGGAAAGCGGCGGCGGCACCGCCGGGTGTCGGAACCGTCCTCGGGCAGCGGCCGCGGATCCCGCGCTCAGCCCGCGAACGCGAGCGGGAGGAGCGGCCCCGCTGCCTCGGGTAACGCCGGGGAGCCCTGTGAGACCCGCCTTCCCCTCGCGGCCCGGCCGCCCCGGCTCCCCCGCCGCCATGTCGGTGGATCCCATGGCCTACGAGACGCAGTTCTTCGGGTTCACGCCCCAGACGTGCATGCTGCGCGTCTACATCGCCTTCCAGGACTACCTCTTCGAAATGATGCTGGTGGTGGAGGGCGTGATGCTGAAGAAACTGGACGGCATTCCCGGCTGCAAAGTCAGCCCTTCCCAGATCCGGAAATGCACCGAGAAATTCTTGCTCTTCATGAAGGAGCACTTCGATAAACTCTTCGCTAAAATGGAAGAAATGCTGCTGCAGCTGGTGCTGAACATCCCGAAGAACGTGCTGCTGCCTGAGGACAGGGTGCAGGAGGAGTATCCCTACAGCAAGGACGAGTTCCAGGCGCTGCAGGACGAGCTGCAGCAGCTGCAGCAGCAGTGCAGGGCAGAGGCGGCCGCGGAGCAGGCGCTGCGAGCAGAGCTGGAGGAGCAGAAGGCTGTCAAGGCCGAGCTGGAGAAGATTTTGCAGTGCTTTGATGGGCTTGAGAGCATCTGCAGGGAGCACGGGGCCGGCAACTTCAAGGAAAGCTTTGCCCTCCTGACACAGAACTCGAAGAAACTGCAGGATGTGCTGAAAGATGTTGAGGAGAAGAACAAAAACATGAAGCAGCGTGATCAGTTAATGTAATGGAAATCCTGAAAAGGCAACAGATGTCATACAGAGAGAGCTTGCTTAAAATTACAGAGGCTTATCTTTGCCTTATTCCGCTCATCCTGCCAGGATTTGATCTAAAAGCTGTTTAACTGTACCAGTTTGCGCCTCCCTAAGGCAGGAAGGGGAGAGAAGCCTGTAAAATGTAACTCAGCTTGTTAACTTCGTAAGTTTTGGGTTGCATAACCGGGGTTTGAAAACACTGAATGTTACCTTTGAACACAGTGCAGCAGTTGCCCGTTTTAAGGGTTATGAAAACAAAGCCTCGTTAAGATTTGTACGTGTAGGTGTTTCCAGCTGGAGGCTGGGCTCAGTGAGGATTTGGGACTTTGCCAGTTCCCAAGGAGTTGCCTGGCCACGGCTACGGTGCCTTTCTCTGTGTTTGGAAAGCGAACAAGGAGGAAGTGCAGGGAGAAGGATGCTGTTGACAAGGTTCTGATGAGTTCTGTTGGCATCAAACCAAATTTCAGCCCAGTTTCTGGAATCTCAGGGTTCCTCAGCATTTCACCTGTGCTTGTGTTTCTCTCAGCACAGAGCTGCTGCTCCACAGAGCAGAAGCCACTGGAGGAAATGAGTATTTCCATCACTTTGTCCTGCTTCACCTTATGTTGCTTTATATATATATTTATTTGGGGGTTTTTTTTGTTCCCCAGTGTCCCTTTTCTACTACAGAACAAAGTTCCTTTTATTAATGTTTAATCAGATTTTCCTGTGAAAATGTTATGAATACTGATAAGCTCTTGTGTCTTAATTAAACTTATTCTCTCTGTACTTAATTCAAAATCCCCGACAGTCTGTGCATCTTTCCACAGCAGTTTTTTCATCTCCTATTTAGTCCTATCACTAAATATCAATATTAATTTCTACTTTGCTAGCATAGAGGTTTAAAAGTAATTAACCCTGTGAATCATTTAGAGGTGACTGCAATAAAAAAGCATACTGAAAACATAAAACACAGTCTGGATTTTTTCTTCACTGAATTGAGAAGAGTAAGATGTTCAAAGTGTCACTTGGCAGCAGAGGGCACCAGCAGCCCGGCCCAGAGATTGGCTCCACAGGAGGTTGGTCTGTTTTTCCTACTCAGTGTAACTTTCCTGGACACCAAGAGTCATCGTGTTTCCTCAGGCGAATCAGTTGTTTCATCCTCAGTAAATAGGTGACACTTTCCCTGGGTGTTCCATGGCAGAAAGCTGGAGCCTACTGAATTTATACACCCCAACACTGTATTTTCCTTTAAAAAGGAATTATTCTCATTTTCACGTTTCTCCTCTCCCAGCCAGAGAGAGACCATTTCACCATCAGGCCAGGGTTCTCCCCAGCACGTCCTTCCCAGCTGGAGTGGTGGGTGAGGGGAATGCTGGGCACAATGGTTGTACTGGGCTGTGCCTCACCCACTCCCTTGACCCCTGGCATTTTGATGTCCTGCTGTGTCACCAAACAGGGAAATGTGTCCACAGCTAATTCTGGGATTGACCATCCCACCCTCCTGGTGTGGATTTAACCCATGCCAGCCTCAGTTCCTCCTCTGATTGCCCCTCCCCCCCTTCTCCCTTCCTGCTCCCAGAAATGCCATCTTCCCACATACACTCCTGGCACTGCAGTCACTATAATTAAATATCTTACAATAAATTATATCCTGATGCTCCAGAGAGCGGTGCAGGAGCAGTGCCCTTGGGCAGGGAGCTGTGGCAGCTCATGGAATCATGAAAAAGCTGGAAAAGGGCTGGAAAAGCCCTCTGAGCATCAAGTCCAGCAGTTCCCCCAGTGCTGCCATGGCCAGCACTCACCATGTCCTCAAGTGCCACATCCACAGCAGCTGCATCCAACAATATTGGTGAGGCACTCCCAACTCCAAATCACATCCATGTGTTTGTGGGTTCTCTGGAGATTCAGACCCTCATGAGCAGTTTGACATCCCCCGAGTCCATCCCCAGTGGCCTCTCCATCTGTCCTTGTCCCACTCTCCCCAGGCTCCCATCACTCAGAGGCAGATCCAGAGTGTCCATGGCCATGGTGCAGGTCCCATTGGTGACAAGGCAGGGACAGACAGGGTAGCACCAGGCTGCTGCAGCAGCAGGACCTGGGACTGGCTTGGAAAGGAGGAGTAGAACTTCCAGATGGTGATTTTAATGCTCATTCTCTCCTAATACCGGCACAGAGCTGGAATATTCAGAGCCACAGGCTGGGAGTGAGGTACTTCATGACACCCAATGTAAAAACTGTAACCAGCTGTTGGTAAAACATTTCCAAGAGCCTTTGTCAGGAGAAAGAGCCTTGATGTCAAGCACTTGGTACAATGAACACCCCAGCAGCAGAGCTGAGGTCTGAGGGGAACAAAGCCACCGGTTTTCCTACCAGGATAATGCCCTCCTGGTCTGGGACACTCAGAAGCTCTGAGGATCCATGGGGCTGAGGATGTCCTGGCAGCTGGATACTCCATCAGATAGAGAATGGCTTCAGGCCCCTGGGACTTCAATTGCTGGGACTATCAGGCTCCCAGCAAAACTCACCCCTGGGAATAAAAGCATGCTCTGGCTGTGAGGAAGAGGATGTGCAGCCAGATTTGCAGGCCCTGTGCATGGAGAGGGGTCAGGTAAAGCAGGGAGGGCACTGGCTCTCTGTCCCAGGGATGCTGGTTTGCAGTGCAAACTCCCAAGGGTTCAGTTCCCTGTATAAGGAGAAAACAGAAAATTTAAACTAAGAAATTTTGGCAGCATTCACAGGCAGTTGGAGCACACGGTGCAGCCCTCCTTGACTTAGATGCTGAGTAATGTTGTAATTAGCAGCCATTAATAAATCCACACCTGGCAAAATGCCGGGGGGTGGGGGGAGGAGGGGGTTACCATATGCTTCCTCATTAAAAGCTTTAATTACAGGCGGGAAATGCTGGTAACAGCCACAAGCTTTAATTGCTTCACCTCAAGCTGGTGGTGGGTCAGCTCCTGCCTTTGCCATCCCATGGTGGCTCAGGGCTCCCATCCCTGTCTGCATCCCACAGCAAGGCTGAAGGGACCAACAAGGCAGGGGAAAAGGTACCTTTTCCCCTGCCTTGTTTCATTCTAATAACAAAAAAAAAAAATCATTAGGTTTCATTCTAATAACAAAAAAAACCAAACCCTGTCGTGGCAAAAATTTTTCTTCCACAGGGGTTTTTGCTGGCACAAACTGAGCAAGAGTATCCCCCACCATTAAAACAACCCTGTGGAAACTCCAAATGAAAAATAATAGAGATGGATAGAGAGAGAGCCAGGCTTTGTGAGTTATTCCTGCTGATGAGTGCAGCAGCTCTTCCCTAATGTGTTTGCACATCACACACCATAAAATGGGACGGGAGTGAACATTCCAAGTCCTTACTGGGACTTCCGGAGAGCGGCCCCAGTGCTGCCTCCTCTGCACCCCAGCCCAGGCAATAAAATAAATGGGGCACGGAAAATGGGCATTCAGCTCCCATTAGTGGCAAAACATTGATTTACTCAAGCAAAGAAACTCGTTCAGGGCTTGGCTGTTGATGGCTCCTGGCTGTGTTTGCTGGACGTCCCTGGAAATTGCTTTAGGAAAGAACATGGTAAATTACTTTTTCCTACTTGAGGAGGAGAAAATGGAAAACCTGGAAATGTCTGGCAACAAAGGAATCACTTTCACATATGAGATTATTTTTTATCCCTAATTAAACCATAGGAGAGAGGGAATGTGATTAAAAAGGTTCTGCTGGAGGAAGGCCTTGGAGACAGCTGTGCTGGTTGTGGAGCAGCACGGACAACAATAAAGGGTGAAGTTTGTGATTCTCCTTTGCTGGGAACTGGAAAGACTATGTCCCTCTCACAGCTCTGCATGGCTTTGGCTGCTTCCCTGGCTGTTTATCCTGCCCTGCATCCATCTCACCCCTGCTGCAGTTGGGTTTGTGTTGGAAAGGATCTTAAAGATAGTCTATTCCCTGCCAGGAGCAGAGACACATTTTACTAGACTAGGTTGCAACAGAATCATTGTAGGAATTTAATTTCAATTTGAAGAGGAATAATAAAAAAAAAAATAAACTAAGCAAATAAACTAGAAAAATAATATTGAGGCAAGATGGAGCCTTTGGAGGTCAATCCACTGGATGAAGCCTGCCAGGTGATGCTCCAAAACTGAACACTTTGAATCCAATGGTCCCACAGCTATGCCCACTCTGCTTAGTGTCTTTGTAGCTCTGATTAATTTTGTCCCCTGCCCACACCCCCTTCCTGGGCAGCCATGCCTCCCAGTGCTGTGCTACTGGGGAGTCCATTAATGCTGATTTCCCTGTAGAAAGGAAGTTCTCCTGCTGCTTTTTCTGCTTAGCCCTCCTAGGTTCTTATTACTCCCACTTACACAATTCAGAATATTATTCCCTCCTGTCACCTTAATTTCTAGTAATTTGTATTTGGTGTAACACTACAGCAGACAGCAGCTCTTAATGAATATTATAATAAGCACTAAATTATAATTTACTGCTCTAGAAATCCATTTTGATACATAGCTCACTTACAGCAAAATTAGGGGGAACAGCTTTCAAGCCATTTACCTGGATGGATCCAACCCCAAATTGAGTCTCCAGTAAGATCCTAAATGACCATGAGCTCCAGGGGCATTTACTGGCCTGGGACATGTCACTGACCATGCTGAGGCTGGAAGGCTGGGTGTGCCATGGTGGCAGTGACCACCAGCACACTGTATTCCCAGTGTTCTCAGTATTTTATTTACTCCCTGACAAAATGCTGGGGTATGAATCCATCTGGAGTGGGCAACAGCATTAATCCAGGAAGATTGTGCAGTAAGGAACCCTTGATGTCTCCATTTCCAACCTCAGCCTCTGCCATCCCTCTTATGGAGCTGTTTTCCTTCCTTTTGTGGTAGTGGTTGCCAGGAATTTATTTATCCATCAATGAACAAGTAGGTTTGGCATAGGCAGCTATTGGGGCCCATTGTGTGTTTGAGCAGAACAGAGTCGCAGAATGGTTTGGGTTGGGAGGGATCATAAACTCATCCAGTCCCACCCCCTGCCATGGGCAGGGACACCTTCCACAATCCCAGGTTGCTCCAAGCCCTGTCCAACCTGGCCTTGGACACTTCCAGGGATGGGGCAGCCACAGCTGCTCTGGGACACTGGTGCCAAGGTCTCACCCTCACAAGGAAGAGATCAGATCCTAAGCATTGTAGAATACAAGAAGCAATGAAGGAGAATTTCTTTGGGGTTTTTATGGAGAAATAGGAGAAAAGTCTGGTAAAGAATCATGGGGGTCAGAGTGATTTTCACTGCATATGCCAGGCATGTGTGGAAGAAATAATTCTATTGCACATTCTGGCCAGAATAAAGGAATGCCTGCTTCTCTGACACTGAAAAGATGTTGGAGAGTTTCTGTTTTTCCTGCAATTTTGGTGACACAAGGACTCCGATGCCATGTTCATGGGCTGCGCCCAAAGGCTGCCCTCTTGGGAACAGAGCCAGAGACCTCCATTAATATCCTGCTTTACTGCTACATAAACATAAATAAAAGAAATTTAAAAAAGAAATCAGAAAAAAAAAAAAAACAGAAGAGAAAAAATAGGGTCTCTGTGCTGCTCCCTTCTGAAGGGGGTCAAGGGGGTGTTTCCATTCTCTTCTTCCCAATGTGGGTCCAGGTGGTCTCCATCCTCATCTGCCCAATGAGGGACCAGGGAACCTTTATCCGCTCTCTCCTGTTGGGTGGCACAGGGCTCTCCATCCTCTGCCCCAAAAGGGGAGGAGGACAGAGGGGATCTGCATTTGTCCTCAACTTTGGTCACAGCATCCTGGGAGTGATGGACTGGGAACTGGCAGCTCCAGGACATTTGCTGCTGGGGCACTTGCCTTGGGAACACCTTCTAAGGGAGAGCTGGGCTCCCTCTTTTCCTTCCAGGCATTTCCTGGCCATCTGCAGGATGAGCAGCTTCTGCAGACAGCCATGGCTCTGAGGGAACAGGCAGTCCTGCCCAAAGGGCTTCCCTCCATCTCCGCCCCGGCAGCCTTCACGCAGCCACTGGGAGCGATGGAGACTTTTGCCATGAATAACCCAACTGTGGAGAACTTCCTCTTCCTGCCCCCACTGCCTGCTCCAGAGAGTGAGCTGGACATGGGAACACCTGCCTTTGATGCTGGAGGATCTTGTCCAGCAGCACAACAAGGGTCTTCTCCTATGGCACAGCTGCATTTTCCTCAGAGCCACGGACAGGGAATTGGCATCACTAGGTTATTCGCTCCTGGGACACATCCTTCTCCCATTGCTGTACTGCTCTGGGCCGGGTTCACATCTCTGCTTTCAGGCTTTTCTTGGCCATCTGCATCCTCATGGAAGAGCTGGTACTGCTGTCACCCGCAGCTCTGAGGGAGCAGGGAGTCCTGCCCTAAGGGCTTCCGCTGTCTGCACCCTGGAGGAGAAATCTACCAATCTAGAGGAAAGGCATCAAAAGCTTGACAAAAGCTGAAGGGAACACCCTGATTACCCCTTTTCCCAAGAGGTTTCTTGACCTGAGGTTGCTAAAAAGGACCAGACTTGACAGCCCCAGAATGCGTTGGTGGTTATTTTTCAGGCCCTCAGTCCTGCATGGGACTCGGTCAACGGGTGCTGCAGAAGGTCCAGCAAGGCATCAAAGACGCCCGCCACACACCCAAGGGTGGTGCAAGATCTGCTCCAGCTCTGGCTGCTCCACGGGGCACTTGGACAAACACCAGCTGATCAGACGTCAGCACTCTGGGGAGACAAGGCAGAAAGCGCCGGTCACTTGCAGGAGGCTCCTGCCCAGCTGCTCCGAGCACCTGCAGAACCCAGGCCACGCTGTGTCAGAGCTGCCCTTTGCGGGACAGCTGCACGGCAGGACAGGCGCCACCTCCTTCAGCCAAGCGTGCCACACCCAGCCCGTCACGGGCCCCTCCTGCAGCCGGCCCTTGAGGGCAGATTGACCTCGTGTGGAGCTGTGTGAGGACCCTGCTGGGCTGCGCCGTGGCCATCTGCCAAAGCCTGCCTTCTTGAGGCTGGATACACCTGGAGAGACCTGCTGCCTGAAGACGAGCTGCCCCGACACAATGTCACGGTTCTCCTGGAAGGGCATGATCCCGCAGACCATGACATAGAGCAGCACACCCAGGGACCAGATGGTCGCCGCATGGCCGTGGTAGCAGCCAATGCAGATCCACTCGGGTGGGCTGTACGCGTGTGTTCCTAGGGGACACAGGCAGCGCTGTCCACGTGCAGGCTGCTGGCGTCCAGAGCCTGGTACCAAACCCCCTGGCAGAGGCAGGGGCTGCACCGGTGGCCACAACTTCCCCCAAGCCCACCCTGCATCCCCAATTTGCCAATTGGCCAAAGCCAAGACCCCATTCTGCAAGGCAGAGAAGGCCAGCAGAGCAGCCCAAGCCCTTGTGGGCCTGCCAAGCCCAGGGGCCAGGCCTGGCTTTTGCACCCCCCGCTCTGTTGGCGGGGCCAGAAGCCGCTCCTGGGGCACAGCATCTGCCCCGTGCCGCAGGGCAGCCGGCAGCCGGCTGAATGCCGCACCCCATGGCCAAGAAGGGAATGGGGCCGTGCAGTGCCTGGCACTGGGAGCAGGGTCCGGGCTGTAGCTCACCCACAAACTCTGTGTAGGCTTGCCCCTGGAGGAAGGTGCCGCAACTGAAGTCGATGAGCTTCGGGCGGCCAGCCTCCGGGTTCATGAGGTTGTTGTCTGGCTTGATGTCCCGGTGCAGGACGCCGCAGACGGTGCAGTGCCACATGGCATCCAGCACCTGGCAGAAAAGCCAGTGCGCCGCCTCCTCGGACAGGAACTCTTGCTCCAGCAGGATGTGCAAGAGATCCTGGGACTGCTCCGGACGCTCCATCACCAGCACAAAGCTGTCAGGCAGCTCAAACCAGTCGAGGAGCTGGATGATGTGCTGGCAGCCAGAGCTCACCTTCTCCATGAACACAACTTCCGTGGGAACATGGGTGCCATCGGGCTGTGAGGAGCAGACAATGCCTGTATACTGCCTGTGGCTCCGCTGTCCCCTGCCTGCGCATGATGCCCCAGTGCCCCGTTGGGGCAGCCTTCCGGGTGCTTGGGATTCCTCCGGCCCAGGGGGTGCTTGGGACATGTCCCTTGGCCTGTACCCACCACCGGTGTTCGGCATTCCCGGGCCTGCCATGCTCAGCCTCGCCATCCCCCGCCTCCCGCTCTCGGGCCCGGGCTTATCCCTGCCTGCCGCGGCCTGCTCTGTCCCGCTGGCCCTGCTCGCTCACCAGCTCGACCCACTGCAGCACGCTCTCCCGGGCCACGAACTCGATGGCCACCTGCATGACATCGAGAGAGGGGGCTGAGCTCAAGCCCTGCCCCGCCTCACCCCTGACCCTTCTCCTGTGCCCAGCCATCCCAGCCGCTTACTGGGCTCCCATCCGACAGGCAGGGGGCCGAGAAAACTGTGTTGAAGCCACTGCTGCCCAGCTGTGGGCCCAGCTGGTACAGCTCCTGCAGCTCCTCCTTTTGCCCTGCCACCAAGAGCGAGCCATCAGCCTTGCGCCCACGAGCCCCCAAAGTGCCCGCCTATGAAGCAGGCCGAGCCAGCGCGGGCTCCGTGGCTCTGACCTGCTTCCTGCTGCGCACTGGGCAGCACCCACCGCCTTGCAGTGCTGGAGCTGGCGAGCAGACAAGCCGGGGCAGAGGTGGCTGCAGGAGCCGCAGTGCTGCGGGGCAGGGTGGCACCATCGCTGTCCCCGGCGTCCTGGGCTGGACTCTGCTATTCTGGACAGCCGGGGCTACAGCCCGAGGCTTCACGCATGGGGGTCCCAGGAACAGCTGCAAGCCACAGAGGGCTTTTCTGAAGCCCTGGCACCAGAGGCACTGAAAATAGCCTAGGCACTAGGGACTAGGCTGCTCTCAGAGGCTCTGGCCTGGCCTGGGAATGCCTGCCCCTCAAGAGCCCCAGGGGAGCCTCAGGCCGCGCCTCAGAAGACCTCACCTGCTTCTACAAAGTCCCTACTGCTATTCAGTGGCTCTCTCGGAGCAGCTTCCTGGAGATGGAGGGAGCTCCTTGGTCTCTCAAGGATCGTCTCCACCTCCAGGCACAGGCTGGTGCCAGCTGGCACAGCCTGCACAGTGTACTGGCAGCTGTGGGCCGCTGACTGCCGGCTCCAGGACACTTGCTGCTCCACCGCCTGCTCCTGGGATGGCTCCCTTGGCTCGGGCTGGGCTCCCACTTGGACTAGCAGGCTTTCCCTGGCTACGTCAGCCGTCAGGGTTGTGCCCGTGTTGTTGATGTCTGAGAGTCCAAGGGAGCTGGGAGACCTGTCCATGGGCTCTGCACCTTCTGCAGGCCCACAGGTCTCACTGAGCCTCTCTGAGGGGTGGAGGCTCTCAGAGATGGCAGAGGCTCCTGGCAGGATGGATGGTCTCTGACAACCTGAGATTCTTGCATGGATGGCAGGTCTCTGCTGGTGTGCCATCCTTGCAAGGGGTGAGGCTCTCCCAGGGATGGAGAATCTTGCTGGGAACAGCCTCTTCAAGAGATGGAGGCATTTGGAGGTGCTAGATGAGCCACAGCAGGGCAGGTAGCCTCGGCTGCCCAGCTCCTCCAGTTCTTCCCGCAATGCCTGCCACATCCCAGAGCAGAGCGGCCCAGGTGTCCCATTGCCAGCCCAGAGCAAGATCATGAGATCCTGCAGCTCTTGGGCCACTGCCACGCAGGGGCCGCAGCTGCAGGAGCTGTGCAGGGGGCTGGCGGGAGCACCTGGCCACCTGCAAGGGGTCACCCGAGGCCTGGAGCACCTGGGAGCCGCAGGGGCTCCTCGCTTCCTCCGTGAGCCTCTGGGCCGGACCCCACGGTGCTTGCACCTCTTTGCTGTTCCTGTCTGCTGCCTCTGTGCTTGCCAGTGGCCAAGGGCCCACCAGACAGCCACAGCGGCCAGCAGCAGGACAAGCACAGTCATCAGGACGCCTCTGTCACACGTGGCTATGGCACGTCCCATCGCGACTGCACTGGTAGCTGTGGGGGCTGGCCCGGCTCATGTAGGCCTGGCACAGTGATGTCACAGTCTGTGGCCAGGACAGCTGTGTGACATCACAGCCCTGCCTCACACCAGCGCTCAGCCCCTTTGTGCCATCACAGCCCTGCCCGCCTCAGGGATCAGCTGAACCAGCTGATCCCTGAAGATGTATGTGGCCAGAAAAAGCCTGAAAGTGAGAACTGGAGCTCAGCTTGTTGCAATGAATCCTTCCCTGCAGCAAGTGGTGGCACACTAGAAACAGTGCTGGTGCCACCAGGGTCACGCCCACAGCTCCCAGGACGCTGCAGCCGTACCAACTTCAAACGATGACTACTCTGTGCCTGAGAAGGTCCTCCAGAGACAAAGGGGAGTTGAAGTTCCTCTGTCTCTGGGGAGCTCTCTGGAAATGGCTGTCGAGGGCTGGAAGAGTTTTTTGTTAGCAGTTCACCAACTTCTGCAGAGCCTCTGTTCTAAATAAATCAGGATTTTCCAAAGAGCGCTCATGGTGCTCTGGTTTTGACTACGATCGGGTTCCTGGCACATGCTGGGTTTGGATTCAAGATGGGAATGCTGTGGATCAAAAGGGTGGTTTGGTGTCTGCTGAGCAGGCGTTGCCCTCTTCAAGGACTTTGCAGTGTCCCTTGGTACCATGAATGTTTGGTGTTGGGAAGGGAGGGATGAGCCTTGACGACAGAAGCAAAGAATGCATGAAACACCTGTACCCGTGTCTCTGTCCCTGTCTGTGAGGTGACCATCCACATTCTGGAAGGGGACGATGTAATTTCTACAATGTATTTTTCCTTTAATGTATTTAAAACTCTTTTTATTGTCCCCACACTTCTGGCCAGATGAGATTCCACGGCACCAAATTTCTCCCTGCAGTGGCAAGAAGCATCTCTATATTCTTCTCCTGATCTTGATTCCACTGGGCACAGCTTTCCCAGAAAAGAGGCCTCTTCAGGCAAGCCACCCTTCTGCTTTACTTGCTTGGTTTCCAACATTTGGGAATTGCCTGCTCCTATGCCCTTAGGAGGTGATGTTTCAAAAGTGACCAGCACTGATGGACCCTGGCAGCTGCAAAAACATTTTCCCTGGGGACTGTGCTTATCAGTTCCCTGAGCAGTCTGAAGTCTGCTCTCCATGGCCTGAGTTGAGGCTTTGCTGGCCCTTTTCCTCTTGTCAGAGGTTAGAAACCCAGTTTATTTGTGGTTGCTGTGGCCAAGATGGCAGCCAATCCCCACTCGGCTCAGGGCACGTGGGTCTCAAGCCGGCAGCCTGGCTCTGGCGGGGGGCGAGCTGGAACAGGGCTGGACACACTAAAAAGGAGGTCAACACTCACTGGGCAAAGCCAGCACAAAGGGGAATTGAGTGGCATGAGTGTGAGAGGGCCATCTCTGTCCCTCCCATCCCACACCAGGGAGCAGGGACCTTCATGGGGAGATCCAGGATATCCAGGGCCATCCTTGCCTGGGACCGGTGCCAAGGAGATCCAGGAGGGATCAGTGTCCAGCTCTGTGTCCTGGGACACCCTGCATTGTGTTCCCCACAGCCCCGATTTTTAGGAAGGAGCCACAGGAGCCTCGTGGCCACTGATGGATTTTTCTTCCAGGGATTCGCAGTGGAGCTTGTTTCTCTTGTTTTCCTCTTTCTGCTCCTGTAAACGTGGCATGCAGCTGGAAGAGGCAGGGTGGGGTGATGGAACACACAGCTGGGGAACTCTTGAGGGGTTCTGTGTCTCTGGCACCCTGCTTTCCTCCTCTCCCTTTCGTGTGGGTGTGGGCTGGCATGGAGCATCTTTCCCGGGGATCACGGTCCTGCCCTGAATGGAGGGGCAACACCGGGCATCTCTACCCTGCCCCAGGCAGGCAAGGTGTCCCACAGAGCTCCTCCAAACCCCTGCTCTTGGCCGCCAGGGGTTAATTAGTGAGGTATTAAGGAGGGAAGAACGAAGGGCGTTAATCGAGGAGGGGAGGGCGGGGTGCCGCTCCGAGCTGAGGGGGTGTGAGCTGCGCGCGGGGCGGAGCCAGCGCTGAGGGGGAAAAAGGGCGGGAAGAGGCTCGGCGCTGCTGAGGGGAAACGTCGCGAAAGAGGGGACCGAGGGGTATTGGTGGGGAAAAGGGAGACATAAGAGCTCTTGGGGGCCTGAAACCGCTAACGGTGGCTGGGGAAATCTCAACACACTCTCCCCTGCATACCCCAGCCGCTTACACAATGGAAGCCCTGCCCAAAGTCCAGCAAATATAGTGCTGTGGATCTAAGGAACGAGAACCTGGATCTGTGTGGAGAGTGTCCCTCACAGGAGGAACCTGAATGGAACTGAGCAAGGCTGGGGCAGGAGAGTCAGACTGAGCAGAGAAGGGGAGCCCTCTGTCCATGCCAAGGCTCAGGGCAGCCCTATCCCGGGAAGTGCACAGGGGTTGGATCCTTGAGTTGCTGCACGTTTGCCTTGCCCTCACTCAGCCCGGAACCACCCGCCATTGCCCAGAGGCAGCTGGTGGCAGTGGGGGGTTTGAGAGGGAAAGAGGCAGAACACAAGGATCTGTCCTACACCCACATGGACTTTGATTGCTGTGTTCATGGGCTGTGCCAAACGGCTGCTCTGTTGGGAACAGAACCAGAAACCTCCACCAACATCCTAATTTACTGCTCCAGAAAAAGAAAAATCCCGAACATACATTCCAAGGGGGATAATTGAATATCTCCTCAGCATATGTAAATCTATTACCTGACTCCAGTCATGAGTTTTGATCATGTCTCCTCCCTTAGGGCCAGTTAAACGGGTAGTGGGGGGTTAAATCCTGCCCCACTTCTTAATTCTAAATCATCCCATTCCATGAGAAGCTCTTTTGGTCGACAAAGCCTCAACTTGATGTGAGGCTGTAAGGATTAGAGAGCCTTCTGCTATCCTAAATTACCAATAAATCTGTGGCAGCACAATTTTGCAAACAATGGAAATGCCACCTCTGGCTGAGTGGTCTAACATTTTAGAAGAATGGGCTATCGGTCTTCAAGTACCACCCCGTGGTGTTCTTGCACTAGAACTCCTTTGGCATGCTTCTGTTCAACATCCACCTCAAATTCAAATTCTTTTTCCCTGTCTGGAAGTGCTAGGGCAGGAGCCTCAGTTTATCTGTTTTTTAGCATTTTAAAATTCGGCCAAGTTTTTACCTGGCAGGATACCAGTGTTATAGGGAGACATCTGTGGCTCAAAAAGACCTGCCTTTAACAGGGACTCAGTGACAGGCTGTAACCCCTTCCTTCCCTGAAGTAGGGTACTGCTTTTTAGACACCACTGCTTTTTAGACACCACTAGTCCTGGTGGCTTCAAAGAGATTTGGAAGGTTCCACATCTCATTTTCCACATTTCCGTGGGACTGCCCATGCTTCTGGGTTGACTTCAGTAGAGGGCTTCTTCGACATTTGACACAAAGTTACAGCGATGGTAGCTTCCTTATCGGCTTTCAGAGTATTAATTTACATTCCCAGTTTATCTATCAAATCGCTTCCCAGGAAATTACAATCACAATGAAGAACAAACAGAAATCCATGCATTTCAAACCTATCCCCCACATTTACCAAGAGTGGCTGAATAAAATGCACACACTCCTCTATCCCACTTAGCCCCTGAATAATGAAAGAACTTCTTGACAGCTTTCCCCCTTAGGCATAAAGTGCCGAGGGGATTGAGAGGCCCCCATGTGTCCCAGGGAGCAGAGTTCCTCTCTGTCCGGATTCACGCTGCCTGTTATCAGGGGCTCCGGTGTGGTGAGTCCCTGGTATAATAGGAGCCCCTAATAATCCATTTCCAACATCCGGCAGTGGCTCTGCTGTCACTCCTGCTTCCAGTGTCCTTCTGCCCTGCAGATGGCACTGATCCCTTCCCCATCGCTGTTTGGGTCATCTCTGTTCTGTGCTGCCAAGCCCGTGCCCTGGGTCCTTGGTAACCCCTTGAATCTCTGTGGTTCATAACCCAAATTATCCACCGTGACCCTACAAGACAACATGGTTCAGGGTCATGTGCTAGATCACCTGTGTCTTAGAGACCCAAGGGACTGTTCAAGGACTTCACAGCGTCCCATTGGACAATCCATGTCCCATGTTCTTCCAGCAGGGAGGTGACGCCATCACCATACCCTTCCTCATATCAGTGTCCTACTGAGACAAGAATCTTCCAACCACTCTGCTCCAGAGGGCCCTCATGTGCCCACAGGGAGCCCCTTTGAGCCTCCTGTGCCACTGCTGATCCCTGAGGCGGGCAGGGCTGTGATGGCACAAAGGGGCTGAGCGCTGGTGTGAGGCAGGGCTGTGATGTCACACAGCTGTCCTGGCCACAGACTGTGACATCACTGTGCCAGGCCTACATGAGCTGGGCCAGCCCCCACAGCTACCAGTGCAGTCGCGATGGGACGTGCCATAGCCACGTGTGACAGAGGCGTCCTGATGACTGTGCTTGTCCTGCTGCTGGCCGCTGTGGCTGTCTGGTGGGCCCTTGGCCACTGGCAAGCACGGAGGCAGCAGACAGGAACAGCAAAGAGGTGCAAGCACCGTGGGGTCCGGCCCAGAGGCTCATGGAGGAAGCGAGGAGCCCCTGCGGCTCCCAGGTGCTCCAGGCCTCGGGTGACCCCTTGCAGGTGGCCAGGTGCTCCCGCCAGCCCCCTGCACAGCTCCTGCAGCTGCGGCCCCTGCGTGGCAGTGGCCCAAGAGCTGCAGGATCTCATGATCTTGCTCTGGGCTGGCAATGGGACACCTGGGCCGCTCCGCTCTGGGATGTGGCAGGCATTGTGGGAAGAACTGGAGGAGCTGGGCAGCCGAGGCTACCTGCCCTGCTGTGGCTCATCTAGCACCTCCAAATGCCTCCATCTCTTGAAGAGGCTGCTCCCAGCAAGATTCTCCATCCCTGGGAGAGCCTCACCCCTTGCAAGGATGGCACACCAGCAGAGACCTGCCATCCATGCAAGAATCTCAGGTTGTCAGAGACCATCCATCCTGCCAGGAGCCTCTGCCATCTCTGAGAGCCTCCACCCCTCAGAGAGGCTCAGTGAGACCTGTGGGCCTGCAGAAGGTGCAGAGCCCATGGACAGGTCTCCCAGCTCCCTTGGACTCTCAGACATCAACAACACGGGCACAACCCTGACGGTTGACGTAGCCAGGGAAAGCCTGCTAGTCCAAGTGGGAGCCCAGGCCGAGCCAAGGGAGCCATCCCAGGAGCAGGCGGTGGAGCAGCAAGTGTCCTGGAGCCGGCAGTCAGCGGCCCACAACTGCCAGGACACTGTGCAGGCTGTGCCAGCTGGCAACAGCCCGTGCCTGGAGGTGGAGACGATCCTTGAGAGACCGAGGAGCTCCCTCCATCTCCAGGAAGCTGCTCCGAGAGAGCCACTGAATAGCAGTAGGGACTTTGTAGAAGCAGGTGAGGTCTTCTGAGGAGCGGCCTGAGGCTCCCCTGGGGCTCTTGAGGGGCAGGCATTCCCAGGCCAGGCCAGAGCCTCTGAGAGCAGCCTAGTCCCTAGTGCCTAGGCTATTTTCAGTGCCTCTGGTGCCAGGGCTTCAGAAAAGCCCTCTGTGGTTTGCAGCTGTTCCTGGGACCCCCATGCGTGAAGCCTCGGGCTGTAGCCCCGGCTGTCCAGAACAGCAGAGTCCAGCCCAGGACGCCGGGGACAGCGATGGTGCCACCCTGCCCCGCAGCACTGCGGCTCCTGCAGCCACCTCTGCCCCGGCTCGTCCGCTCGCCAGCTCCAGCACTGCAAGGCGGTGGGTGCTGCCCAGTGCGCAGCAGGAATCAGGTCAGAGCCACGGAGCCCGCGCTGGCTCGGCCTGCTTCATAGGCGGGCACTTTGGGGGCTCGTGGGCGCAAGGCTGATGGCTCGCTCTTGGCCGCAGGGCAAAAGGAGGAGCTGCAGGAGCTGTACCAGCTGGGCCCACAGCTGGGCAGTGGTGGCTTCAACACAGTTTTCTCGGCCCCCTGCCTGTCGGATGGGAGCCCAGTAAGTGGCTGGGATGGCTGGGCACAGGAGAAGGGTCAGGGGTGAGGCGGGGCAGGGCTTGAGCTCAGCCCCCTCTCTCGATGGCTTGCAGGAGGCCATCAAGTTCGTGGCCCGGGAGAGCGTGCTGCAGTGGGTCGAGCTGGTGAGCGAGCAGGGCCAGCGGGACAGAGCAGGCCGCGGCGAGCAGGGCCCGAGAGCGGGAGGCGGGGGATGGCGAGGCTGAGCATGGCAGGCCCGGGAATGCCAAACACCGGTGGTGGGTACAGGCCGGGGGACATGTCCCAAGCACCCCCTGGGCCGGAGGAATCCCAAGCACCCGGAAGGCTGCCCAAACGGGGCACTGGGGCATCATGCGCAGGCAGGGGACAGCGGAGCCACAGGCAGTATACAGGCATTGTCTGCTCCTCACAGCCCGACGCACCCATGTTCCCACGGAGGTTGTGTTCATGGAGAAGGTGGGCTCTGGCTGCCAGCACGTCATCCAGCTCCTCGACTGGTTTGAGCTGCCTGACAGCTTTGTGCTGGTGATGGTGCGTCCGGAGCAGTCCCAGGATCTCTTGCATATCCTGCTGGAGCAAGAGTTCCTGTCCGAGGAGGCGGCGCACTGGCTTTTCTGCCAGGTGCTGGATGCCATGTGGCACTGCACCGTCTGCGGCGTCCTGCACCGGGACATCAAGCCAGGCAACCTCCTCATGAACCCGGAGGCTGGCTGCCCGAAGCTCATCAACTTCAGTTGCGGCACCTTCCTCCAGGGGCAAGCCTACACAGAGTGTGTGGGTGAGCTACAGCCCGGACCCTGCTCCCTGTGCCAGGCACTGCACGGCCCCATTCCCTTCTTGGCCATGGGGTGCGGCATTCAGCCGGCTGCCCTGCGGCACGGGGCAGATGCTGTGCCCCAGGAGCGGCTTCCGGCCCCGCCAACAGAGGGGGGGTGCAAAAGCCAGGCCTGGCCCCTGGGCTTGGCAGGCCCACAAGGGCTTGGGCTGCTCCGCTGGCCTTCTCTGCCTTGCAGAATGGGGTCTTGGCTTTGGCCAATTGTCTGGGGGATGCAGGGTGGGCTTGGGGGAAGTTGTGGCCGCCGGTGCAGCCCCTGCCTCTGCCCGGGGGTTTGGCACCAGGCTCTGGACGCCAGCAGCCTGCACGTGGACAGTGCTGCCTGTGTCCCCTAGGAACACACGCGTACAGCCCACCCGAGTGGATCTGCATTGGCTGCTACCACGGCCATTCGGCGACCATCTGGTCCCTGGGTGTGCTGCTCTATGTCATGGTCTGCGGGATCATGCCCTTCCAGGAGAACCGTGACATTGTGTCGGGGCAGCTCGTCTTCAGGCAGCAGGTCTCTCCAGATGTGTATCCAGCCTCAAGAAGGCAGGCTTTGGCAGATGGCCACGGCGCAGCCCAGCAGGGTCCTCACACAGCTCCACACGAGGTCAATCTGCCCTCAAGGGCCGGCTGCAGGAGGGGCCCGTGACGGGCTGGGTGTGGCACGCTTGGCTGAAGGAGGTGGCGCCTGTCCTGCCGTGCAGCTGTCCCGCAAAGGGCAGCTCTGACACGGCGTGGCCTGGGTTCTGCAGGTGCTGGGAGTAGCTGGGCAGGAGCCTCCTGCAAGTGACGGGTGCTTTCTGCCTTCTCTCCCCAGAGTGCTGACGCCTGATCAGCTGGTGTTTGTCCAAGTGCCCCGTGGAGCAGCCAGAGCTGGAGCAGATCTTGCACCACCCTTGGGTGTGTGGCGGGCGTCTTTGATGCCTTGCTGGAGCTTCTGCAGCACCCGTTGACCCATGCAGGACTGAGGGCCTAAAAAATAACCACCAACCCATTCTGGGGCTGTCAAGTCTGGTCCTTGTTAGCAACCTCAGGTCAAGAAACCTCTTGGGAAAAGGGGTAATCAGGGTGTTCCCTTCAGCTTTTGTCAAGCTTTTGATGCCTTTCCTCTAGATTGGTAGTTTTGTGTCTGTAGTATACATAGGACGGGCTTTAGCAAGTCAAGAAATACAACAGGAAAACAACTGCTTTCAAACTGATGCCGCCACTTTGGGTCTCTCTATTCTTGTCTCCCCTTTGGGGTTGTGAGCGATTTTCCGCACTATTCCCTTTTCAGGGCGCTGGGATATGTCCATGCTTTTGCGCTATGGGGGACTGGGGAGCCTTCGTCCACTCTCCCTTTTGTCTGGCTTGCTGGTCTCTGTGCTCTTGCCATTTTGGGAGAGGGACAGAGGGGGTTTGCGTTTGTCTGTAACTTTGGCTTGGGGGGCGGGAGGTTTTCCCTCCTCCTCTCTTTTGGTGGGACCAGGGTCTTCCCTATCCTCACCTGGCCTTTGTGGTTGCAGGGCGGTGTCACCCTCCTCTCGCCTAGAGGGAGGGCTCCATGCTCCTTTCCTGGATGGGGGACTGGGGCATCCCTGTCCTCCTCTTTCCTGAGGGATGGCCTGGGTTATCACCATTGCATTTTCTTCACATGTTCCAAATATCAGTTAAAGCATTGGATGTGTTGTTAAGTTTGATTGCTGCCAATTTTAGTTTGTCTGGTTCCCAGGGGGTGGTGTGCTCAAGGTGTGTCCGTCCCTCTTGCCCTGGGGGATGCTTGGGAGGGACTGTAGGGGTGAGGGAGGTGTTCCTGTCCCTCTCACCCTGCAGGACAGAATTTTTCCATCCTCCTTACCTTTCCTGGGCTGGCAGTGGTTTCCAACCCCCAAAGTGGAGGAGGGGCCTGTGCTGTTGCCATCCTCGCAGCCCTCGGCCACTCTCTGTCCTACTTACCTTTGGGCTTGGGCTTAGAGTTGCAGTTGGAGCTGGTTTTGGGCTTAGGGCTAAATGTGGCATCTGGTTTAGGGCTGAGCATTTGGGAAGGGCCTGGAATTGGGGCTGGGCTTGGAGTTAGGGCTGACTTTTAGATTAGAGCTGGGATTGGGTTTAAGGCTAAACGTGGCATTTGCCTTAGATCTGGCCTTGAGATTAGGTCTGGGGCTGCACCAGTGAGGTTCAATCCAGGACCATAAGTGCGTCTCAATGCAGAGTGAGATGGAGATCAGCAGCAGGGTGAGGTTTGGGACCGAGTGCACGCCCAGTGGCACAGGGCAGAGGTCACTACAGGATGTCCATGGCATCATCTCAAAGAATATTCTCTTCTCCAGGCTGAACACCCCCAACTTTCTCAGCCTTGCAACATCATTGTCAGGGCTTTGGCAGATGCCTTCACCTTTTTAATTTTTTTTTTTTTCTGCAATATAAAAATGAGAGAAGCTTAGTGCCTCTGGCTTCCTCTCCTGGAGGAAGATGCCTGGAGCAGGGCAGGCTCAGCCAGTCCTGCCCCATGACACCAGCTGAGCCCAGGATTTGCTGGGGTTTCCACAACTGTGCTGAGTGAGCTCTACCCCAGGCCAGCCCCAGCCCCTCTGCAAAGGAAATTGCACTTTTCTTTGGAAGCAAACGGAATGAAGGCAAGACAATTTCACCAGCCTCATTACAGCAAGAGGCTGGAATTGCTGGGGATGTGTTACCTGAGCATGACAGACCCCTGAGCTTCTTCATCCAGGAAAAGCCCAGCATGGAAAGGGCAATAAAAGGAATCCCTCCACGCCCCTCTGCCGCAGCTACAAGAGACGGGTGGAGCAGCAGAGAACACCCAAGAGCCAGCAGCCCCTGCTGCCTTAGGAACTGCACTGACACCCAGGGTCATCTCTGTGGAATTTATTGTCATTTTCTCATCAGTTCTACAGTACAAAAGCATGCAAAAAATAGCCTCTCTCTTCATGGTACATATTTACAGTGCAACAGCCAGGTGCTGTCACAGTACTGAGTGCATTTACATCATGCTTGAATCATAGCAGAGCAAATACAGGGGCAGAGGTTCAACTTCAAGTGCAACAAGAGACTGAAATACCAACAGAAGAGGCCTAGAAATCAGAAAGAGCAGCAGTATTACAGCACAGAGGATCTGCATTGTACCCTCAAGAGTTGCAAGTCATGTTTTCTTGAATTTACACCATTTTTTGGAGTACTTTGATTGATGGCTTGTGGATACTGACGGAGGGTCTGGGCTCTGCCAGCAGCAGCTCTGAGCGTACATGGCTTTTCTTCAGGAAGGGAAGGAGCAAGGCAGTGACTGATGAGCTGCTTTCCTTCCCTCATCCCATGGAAGGCTGCATTCAGAGCAACAAGATCATGGCATAATCCAAGTTAATTCAGCCTGGCAGGGACTCGAGCATGGACTTGAGTAGGAGGATCTGGGCCAGAAAGGAATGCCTTGCATTGCTTTGCTCAGCAAACTCCACTACAAATGTGCCCTGCTAAAGCAGAGAAATTTGGCACCTCATCCAAGTTCTATTTCTACACAAACCCTCCATTCACTGCTTTCCAGTCTCTCTGCTGCACACTCAGTGGCACCCCCGGGACAGCCCTCTTGCCTTGGGAAATTTACTGAGATCCCTGTCCCTGGGACAGCCTGGGCTTCTCAGGGGCAGGGACAAAGGCCCTGGGCTGGTGGGACAAAACTCATGGGGTTTTTGGGCAAGATAGGAGGGAAAGCACTCAGCTGGGGAAAGCAAACAAGCTCCCAGCCACACACCACAGACGGAGAAATTCCCCCATGGCAGTGCTACCAAGGGCTTCTGGACAGAGTTGTGCTGAAGGAACACGAAATTTCTCCCAGCAGCTCCTCCTTGCAAGTCTGGCAATAAATAAGAAATGAAATTGCACCCTGGAAGTTATTTTATCAAGCCATTGTTTGTTTTGCATGGAGCAGCTACACTGTCCCTTGTCAGGCTCCCATGGTTGTAGCCCTACACAAAGTCAGAGTTCCCACCAGCAGCCCTGATGCTGAAAGCCTCATCTGTTTGTGAGTGTGACATTTCACAGTGGTACATACCTGCCCAAAGGGTTAAAGACATGGACTGTGCATTCCTCAGTGCAGGACAGAAGAGAGCTGACCAGGTTTTTTGCTTAGCACTACCCCCTAAGAACGAAGACCCAGAGCCATTAATTGAGCAGGACAAAGAAATCCATCTCCTGGAGATCAAAGAGATGGGCTGTTCCCTCAAATGAGAAATTTCTTTCAAGGAAGTCATCCTCAGTGTGGAAGAGTCTGGAAAACTTGACAAGATGCAATGGTGTTGGGGGAAAGAGGAGCCCTCTGAGCCCAGCTAACAGAGGCCAGAGCATCCCAGTGCTCCAGGAACAGCAAAGATGAGGATTTGGAGGGGAAAAACACAGTGCACACACCAAAGCATGAGTGCCACACCTGCTCTGCTTGCTGCCCTGCAGAGCCCACACTGAACCCCCTCCCCTCCATCACAAAGAGGAGCAGACAAATATTTACCCATCCAGCTCAAGAGAATGATTTTACTTGAGAGCTAAAAGCGCTGCCTTGCCAGGGATGTTTATTCTCAAATAAATCCCCTCTCTTCAGTCTCTTCCTTTCTTCAGAGCAAAACCAGTGTTGCTCTAAGCTGCTCTAACATGCACATAAACAAGCAAGGATTTCATTGCAGATGAGTGAGTAGAGCCTATTTTTGCCTATCTGAGTGTTTCTCCTGCTGCCAGGGCACATTTTTCATCTCATTTCATTAAAGTTTTCAGGCTTCTGTTTGTGACACGATCGAGGCGATTTCTGGGCTGTAAAGGAAAGACTGTTGGCAGATTTGCTGAAGAAGCAAGGTGTGACACGAGCTCAGAGCTCAGCTGTACAAATCGAGGGGTTGGTTCTCAGACCTGTGGGAACAGCTCCAGAGGGATTTATTTAAGCCGAAAGGGCAAATATTTCAAAGTGGATTTTGAGATAATCATAAAAAACATCCATTCCTCTCCAAAACTGAGATGATGATTTAGGTGCCACTAAAGGAACATGATATGGAGCTCCTTTGTAACTTACCAGTTGTTTGGCTGCATTACTTGAGGCTGAGAACAGCCTTCCTGCAGCCTTGTCCCACTAGCTCCCACCCCTTGGCCATCACTAAAATAACCCCAACTGCCTGGGTTAGCAAATTATTCTTGCCACAGATTAAAAATACAACAACTAACCCCATGTTTGCATTCGTAGAGCTCTTTGAGCACAACCCAGGTATTGCTTAGACTTCAGAAGTCCCACAGGGATGAGGATTACCAGAACTTCCTTTTCTGCCTGGGGTAGGGCATGTTCCTGAGATGTGTCCAAGGTCACTCCCTGCCCTGTCCTAGGGACACCAGTTGGAGAATGTTTTTTCCACCAACTGGAGGACAGTTTGCCCAGCTTGGCCCCTGGTGTGCAGCAGGAGCTGGTGGCACCACAGATCAGTTTGTATCCAGAGATATTTGTCCCTTCCACAGGCAGTGGTTCCACCTTGACAATCTTTCCCATTTGCAGAATCCCCTGTGCTCTCAGACTTTTCACTCCCTACCTCTGGGTACTTAAATCTTCATTACAAGGCAGCAGGATCCAAGCAGAAGCAGGATTTGATGTTCCAGGCTGGGGGAAGGATCAGGGCATCCTCCTGGTGCAGGACCAGGCTCCTCAGAGGATGCTGAGCTCACAGCTGGTGCAGACACAAACAGGCAGGATTTAGCACCTGGAAGCAGCAGTGCAGAGCTCAGGCCCACAGCAGGAACCTTTACAGGATCCAACACCATTGCCAGCTTTCAACATTAAAGGTCTCCATTAAATAGAGAAGCTGCAATGTTATTTCCTATTTTGCCAATATTTACAGGTGAGATGAAAGGAAGGGCCCAGGCTGGTGACTGCTGGGCATCCCACTGAGGTGGCTGAGGATGAATGAGGGGAGGTGACAGGCTGGGGACAGACAAAAGGCACCAGCAGCAAAGCCCAGCTATAAAATGTTGGGAACCATCAAATTTGATTGCAGCAAACAGAACAGGAACACCAGGAGATACCAGTCACTATCAACAACCCTCATACATGTGTCCCCCTGCACAAAAAATGAGGGAACAAAGTCCCAAGTCCTCAGGATTAACCTAAAAACAGACACTAAGGTGATTATGTAGGAACCAAATTTAATCACATCCTTTCTTTAAGTACTATAAAGTAAGATTCCAATCCCACTGGCTTCCCAGGGGCATGTTCAGACCCCATAAGGTTCAAGGGAAAATAATGACATATATTTTGACAGATGGATGTCACTGGTTTTTATTCTCTGAATGGAAGAGTGAAATTCCTGATTATCCACACAGTCTGTACAGTCAGAAGCCACAGAAATGGCTGTATTTGCTTTTTTGTATTTGCCTTTTTAAGTGCAATCTCTTACCAGTTGTCAAACTGTTGAGATGAAGCTTCTAACCCCAAGTTTAGAAGCAATCTATGGATAAAATAGCAGCATCAGCACATGCATAAAAATCAGAGTCTTAAAACAAAATTAAAAATTAAAGCCTTAAAGAAACTATGAAAAGATCAAGTTGTGAACTTGTGCTCTGTAGCTTTCTAAAATCCCTCCACCAACATTTTCCATCCTAGGAACTTCTCCCAGTTTGGGTCATTTTCAGGAAACTAAAATTTAAATGCATCAGGTACACAAGAGATGAGTGAAGAGAAGGAAATGAAATAAATTAAAGCCCAAACCTGCCACTCTTTTCAGCTGGAGAACATGGTCCATGGGTGCAGGACTGAGTGCAGCTGATGGGGACTTTGGGAATTCCTATCCATTCCGAGCTCTTTGGGAAGAGCAGCCCTGGCAGATGTCCCTGGAGCACTAAGCTGTTCTGTGTAGCAGCATATCCCCATGCTCCAGAGCTCTGTGACATTCCAAGGCTCATTGCACATACAGGGAATCTCCTGTAATTCCTCTGCTTTACAGCACTGCCCTGACTGAAGCCATGGCTGGGGGCAGGACTGACACTGTGCAAAACTGAGGGATAAGAGGAAAAGGGAAGAAAGAGAAAGGAAGGCATAGGAAGGGACAGTGTTCACTCCAACAGCAAGATCTCATCCTCATTTAACTGATATCCAAAGACATTTTGCCATCAGCTCCACACCAGGAGCAGGACTCCTGATGCACACAAGTGCTTTATCTGTGCATTAAACACAACAGTTGCCCTCCAATACAAAACCTGCCTCTAATGCCATTTTTTTTTTCCTGATGCTTGAAGTAGAGAATGCAAAAACTCAAGGAAAAACTCTCTGGAGGAAAAGGACCCTCGAGACGAACAAACCCCCATTCCTTGGCCGAGAACCCCGACAGAGCCCCGAGGTGAAGCACAAGTGGAGAGCAAGGCACACACGGAGGAGCCACGGACACTTTGCCCACGGCACGCGGCCACGCTACCCCGAGGCTCCCTCTGCTCTGCTCCTCGGTGCTGCTCTGATCCTCCCGCCTGGCTTTCTGCCTTGGTCCATCTCTGGTGGGTTTAGTCTGGTTCTGGTTTTGCTGTGCAGGCCCCGGGCTGGGTGATGAGGGCAGATGTGACACCACGAAGGGCTCGGTGGCGAGGCCAGCCCGCGGCAGCCGCCGGCCTCAGGACGTGGCCTCGTCTTCGCACACGTCGGGCAGCTCCGGGTCCCTGGCTGCTTCTCTGCTCCCTTGTGTTCTGCATGGGTGGCAAGGAAACAAAGACATTGTAGGCACAGAGCAAGGCAGGGGGTGTTTCTTTCAACCCAGGTCAGCAATATCAACAGGGAATAGCAATGAACCAGCCCGTTGTGCTGGTACCATGTAAACACCTCAGCAATATCCCAGCACGATGCTCTGCAGTATTGTGCAGCTTGTGCCTGGACACCTGCTCCCAAAAATGGAGCTCTCCACTTCCCTGAATGCCCTTCTCCATGAGGAGGTATCTGGTTCTAGGGGAAAGTCTTGCAGACCAGTACTGTGGTTTCCAAATTATCTAGTTTGCATTTGAAGAGTTCTGGCTTGCACTCCTTTAATCTGATTTTTTAATAAAGATCAGAGTGATGGGTTGATCCCACAGCTGCCTCTTCAAATATAGAACTAAATATTTCTACCAGAACCCAGTCTGTCCTACACAAAAACTGTGATTTTGGTTTCTGTGAGTTTGCCTGGTCCCCAAAACAGCAGTCCCCAAAACCTGAGAGCAGCAGCCCTAGAATCTCAGCCAAGGTCACTTACTTGCATTGCACATACATCATCATAACTTCAGCCTTTTCCTCCTACTCCTAACTTTTGATGTTTTCTCATGTAGAAGGCTTGAGCTGTACTGCACTCCAGGGCATCCTTGAGGAGCAACATGTCCCCCCAGCCCAGCCACCCCAGACAGCATGTGACTGTCACTGTGACTGGATGGAGAAAAGGGGACACCTTCAGGTGCCACCTGCAGCAGAAACCAATTGCAGGCAGATGACTTCACCTAAAACACCCATTTCTCCATCATAAAGATATCCACAACACAAAGGAGGTGATCATCTCCAAGCAATTGTGTCTCCCAGATGTCCAGCCTCGCTCACACCAGTCTGGCTGTATCACAGAATCATGGAATGGTTTGGGTTGAAAGGAGACCTTGAAGATCATTTTGCTCCACCTCCCGCCATGGGCAGGGACACCTTCCACTGTCCCAGGCTGCTCCAAGCCCTGTCCAACCCGGCCTTGGACACTTCCAGGGGTCCAGAGGCAGCCACAGCTTCTCTGAGCACCCTGTGCCCAGTGCATTCTGCAGCACCTGCATGGACAAGCCAGCTTGGCAGTGGAGTGTCAGTGCTGTTGCATGTGCCTGGAGTGTTTGGGGGGAGTGGGTTGGGGGCTCCAGGGGTATTTTCTGGCTAGGAACAACACAAAGTACACACAGGGCTAACTCAATTTTTGAAGAAACCAGAAATGATCAAAAATCACGTTCCCTTCTCCTTCCACTTCAGCAAAGCCCTGCAGTAAACCTGACCTTGAACCTATGAAACAATTCCCTGCAGGGAAGGCTGAGGAACAGCCCTGTTTTCAGTGCCTGTCATGCCCCTCTTCAAATGATTGATCACCTCATTTAGTAGCAGAGGCTCTGTTCTGTGGCAGCTCAGCACAGCCCAGCTCCCTGTCTGGCACATCCTGCTCCTCTCAGGGGTATCTGCAATGCTGTCCCACCACTCTGAGCAGCCTCTGCCTCTCCAAACCTCAATGCCAGGGTGAGGGGACCCTCCCGGTGGCAAACCCCAGCCAAAAAGCTGGAGCTGCCTGTGAAACAGCAGAGATCCAGCAGCAGAGCTCCATGTCTGCACAGGAGCCAGGCTCGTGCTGTGAGGCCTGAGGCTGGATGGGAAGCTCCAGTAAATAACTCCTGGTAACAAGACTATTTCTCCTACATTTTTTTAAGCCACAGGGGAGCAAAGCCTGGTTTTTGCAATTACCCAGGAGACTACATGGCTGTCACCAACAGCAGCTATGGGGGGATCACAGCCACTGGGGATTCACATGAATTTTGTGTCCAGCAAGGAATTAACCTTCCCACACTGCCCTTCCTAACACAGAAGCATGGGACAGGGATGGCCTGGGACAGCCTACACAGCACAAACACACACCCCTGGCAAGTGTTTAATTCCTCCACTGAGTCCCCATTCAGTGCAGTAGTCTGCCCTCATGCAGGCTGCTGAGTCCCTTCCTCCCAATGGAAAATGCAGCAGCAGGAGGCAGTGGCAGCAGCTGTCCCCACCGGCGCCACGTCAGTCCCCATCTGCCCCTGCTGCCTGCTCCTGGCTATTTTTGGAGAGTCTCTGCAAGTCCTTCCTCACTCAAAGCAGGCAACATCCTGGCTCTGGCTCATCCATTTGTCTCAGAGCAATAAACCAGGCCAGGCAGAGTCTCCAAAGTGCTGGAGCTGCTCCTAAAGGTTTAGAGATGTGTGGATGTTTCCCATTCTCTCAGCCCAGATCTTCCCAGCCTGGCTGCAGGCTGTGTCCTGCCTGACCACTGCGTACTAGGCCTTCCCAATGAGGTGTCTGTAAGCAGTTCTTCATGGTTTGCATTAATGTTAGTTTGTTATTTAACAGAATTAACTAGACCAACGCTTCCTAGAAAGGTCAGTGCAAGTGGTTGGAGAAGTGACCATGTTTTGATGTAGTCCTGGCTGGGGTGGGGTGGTCATTTGGAGCAACCAATTTTGGTCTGCCCAGGGCCCTCCCAGTGCTGCACCACAGGCAGAAGCACGAGGGAGTGGTGGAACATCTGGAGTAGAGATGGCTCCAGCTCTTTCTTTTGCATAACCACTAAATATCAAACTCAACTTACAAAGCTCAGCCTTCCCCAAATTCTGTAGCTATTCTGCAAATGTGGGGCTGAGCACCAGTTCCTGCTATAACCCAACTGGTTTTTTTCACCCCTCCCTCCCTAAAAGCAGCTGAAACGCCAAAGAATCACAAACAGAAATAATAATAAAAAGCATACATAAACATTAGTGTCACACACACAGAATGACTGCAGTAAAACTGCTCCTACAGGAAGGACGGATGGAGCCAAATGCTCTCACTACCACACAAATTAAACAGGCTGAGGAGGGGACACAGGTTTCTACAGCACCCGGGGAAACACAGACATGGAATTACCTTAAAGATGGATGCAAATATACAGATGTGTTTAGGAGGAATCTGTCCCTGAGAACAAAACAATGAGACAAAGGAAGAAAGTGATCATGAAGACAATAGCAGCAGTGAAGGAGCTTGTATTTCTGTGCCTATCCAGCCCAGAGTGCAGAGTGGAATGGGGATGGGACATCAGCCACATTCACCTGAAGGACAGATGAGGACAGGCACTGGTAGCACTCCTACAAACCTACTCCA
The DNA here is from genome assembly GCA_016584745.2 of Phylloscopus trochilus trochilus. Classification (NCBI taxonomy): domain Eukaryota; kingdom Metazoa; phylum Chordata; class Aves; order Passeriformes; family Phylloscopidae; genus Phylloscopus; species Phylloscopus trochilus. The sequence goes on from WQNJ02000022.1 coordinate 7,287,560, forward strand.
GCCCCTACCACTGCTGAAAGCTCCAGATGGCTTCCACACACTGCTGATGTCCAGCTGTGCTTCCCTGGGCCATGTCATTTGGCACCTCTGGGCTTTTGTGTCCTATCAGCACCTCTGCAATGGGCAGAGCCCCTGGAGCACTGGGCCCCTCACTGGAAGGATGGGCTGATGGTGGATCATTCCTGAGGAAAATCCTGTGCAACAGCTGTGGCCCTGTGAGGATACCTACCTGCATGTGGGGCATGGCTCTTCCCACAAAACAGGCAGTTCTCTCTTTGGGAGAAGCTGTTTCTGCTTGGAGACCTGGGCCAGCCACTTTTTTAACCTTCTTTCCCCCCTTGGCTTCCTTGTGCCTAAACCTACATGGATAATGTGGCCCTAAGGGCAGTGACAGCTCTTTTGGTCTCTTTTGGGAAGGCTGGAAACAGGGTAGGCTTTTTAAATATCAACTGATCCTCCACAGAGGAGCTGACAACCACATTTCATCCATAGTATTAGCAGCCATAATGGGAAAGTAAATTGTGTCTGTCAAAACACAGCAATTAATTTGATGGGTTGTAGTTGCAATAAAATGAGAGCAATAAAATGTGGTGAAGCCAGTGCTGACTCAATTAGGAGAAATGTGGAGCAGGCAGAAGAAATGCAGCAAACACTGCTACCAGAAATCCAGAACTTAGCTGTGAATGCTGAATTGGGCTTAAAAAATACTCTGGAGCTGGAAAATTAGAAAATATCAGTTGCTTCTGCAGCCACCATTAATGATGGCCTTGAACCTGGCCATGGTCTGCAGGATCTGTAAGACTCCCTGAATCACTGCCTCTCCTGGGAGATCCTGCATGAAAGGCAGGATCCAGTGACACCTGCCAGGATGAGGTGACAACTGGCAGCACTCACACCATCCTAGGTGTGCAAAACAAGGACTGCTAAATGGGGCATCTTCATTTTAGTTCCCCTCTGCCTGCTGAGTGTGTCTGCACTGAACATCTGCCTTTTAAATTGCTCAGTGCTGCTAAACAGAGCAATAAATAACAGCCAGGAGAGGATTCACTTCTTCCAGGTCTAAAGAGTCCTAAAAAAACCTTTCACTCCCCCCAGTATTAACTGAAGAACTGTTTCATATCAGTGGTGTCTTAATGGTGTCCTCTAAAAGCATCAAGGCTACAACAGGAGAGCCCTGCTGCTACCACAGACATCTGCATAGAGCACTTCCAGGAACAGAGCCCAGCACACTGTGTAGGTAATGCAAGGAGAAATTAAAAAAAGATTCAGCCACATGATTTAGTTTCCTCCTCTCCAAATCCCAAAGAGTGAGCTTGAAGGACAGCTCCATTTTAAGAGTCATCAATTAGGCATCAAATACCAGAAAGCTCTGGTACCAGAGCTCAGCTCAGCTGCCAGAGGATTTCCTACAGGGTATATCCTCAGAAATGGCACAGATGTAAGATGCTTGAAGCAGCAGTGAGTGGGGCTCTGGCAATTTCACATGCAGCCTAATTAAATAAATTGAATGTGAATCTGTAGTATTCTAATTGCTTTCCTTTTTTTTTTTTTTTCTTCTGTAGAAACACAACAAATTATTTCCTACCTACAACTAGAAGGAGATGTAATATTACAAAAGCTGACTTATGTCCCTCTAAAGACACTGCCACTGGGGAGAACGGGCTGTGTGCAGGGGAGCTGGGGAATGTGTGGCTCATTTTTCTCTCAGCTCCTCCTGGGCAGCCACAAGTCCAGAGCACAGTGATGGCTGCAGGCACTGCTTTTCTAGCATGTCCCAATTTTGGGGTCCCCTGTCCAGCTACAAGAGTGATGGACATGCAAGAAACTCTGCAGAGCCTTACTACAGCAATATTGTCTGCTCCTGCAGAATCCTAAAACTTTATAGGAATCCAGACTCGCTTGAAGCTTATTTTAACACAGCTCTATTCATAACATTGGCACTTTATATGTGTAGCACATACACATATAAAGTTTTCTAGGGAGCAACCAATCTGAATTAAGAAGTGGAGGAGCTTGGTGTCTACTCTGTTTGCCCCTGAGGAAAAAACACTGTCATCAAGAGATAACTCACTGAACAATGAATATTTCCCATTTAGCCATGGTTCACTTGAAATTAACATCATTAGATCCAACACATCTATTTAAATTTGAAGTTATTTTCATTGGATTCAGTCAGTAAAGCATTTTCCCAAGTTTGAAATAATAATAATCCATATGCCTTAAAAGGAGCATCTCTGCTGCACTGTTTAATATACAACACCATTTTTTGGAGAGACTTGGCAAGTATCTTTCTTTTAAACAACAGTTTTGAGATGGGTTCTCAAAGCTCCAGTTGTGCATGAAATAATTTAGGATTAAGTCAATTGTTACTGCCAAAAATTGGCACTGATGGCACGAGACTGAGAAATTAAGCACAGGGATTAGTGCAGTGGAGAAGTGGCACATTCACATTGATTTTTGGTATTTCTAAGTGCTCACACAGCTGGGCAGCGGCCAGCCCAGCACTCAGCTGCAGCTCCATCCCTGGCCTGGCACGGTTTTATAAACTAAGGGCACCAGACACAGCAGCTCAACAGTGGAAATGACACACTGCTTTAAAAAAATAAACCTTTTAGTCTGTACAAGGAGCCTGAAAACACACAGGAGCAGAATGAGCTGAGACAGGGAAAGATGCTGGGTTTCAATGAACTGAGAAAAATCTGACTAGCAGATTTAAAAAGGAGACAAAAGTAGAGGCTTACAACTCATCTTGAAAGCCTAAGGATATTTTATAAAGGACAAGACATTGATAATGTGGCTGATTAGAAGTTTCACAGCTACCTGAGACCACACGAACTTTGTCTTTTCTGAGCAGATACTGAAGCACCCAGCTCCAGGCAGGAACCAGCATTAAGGTCAAGGAGTTTTCCCACCACCTGGGTGCATTTTCAGGCATCTCAAATGAAGGTAGAAGGGAACAAGTCCCTTTTGGAAACAGGCTCAGGGTGACCAGCCTGAAATATCAGTTCAGGTAGGGTTTGAGAAGAAATTCTGCCTTGCTCCAAGTTACCTGTCTGGGACAGTGGGGAGAATAAAATACATTTTTCTTCAAATTAAGTAAATGTTTCCCCATTGCAGAGCAATGCAATGCAATGACCAGGAATGGTAGGGAAGATCTGGGTAGGGACATGTGTCCAATTAGCAATAACTAATTTGGAAGGCATTGAGCAAAGGGAAACAAATCAGGGTAAATCCCTTGTGCTAAGATGGCAAAGGAGCTGTGAGTGCCATGCTCCAGATGTGTCCCACAGCAGCACTCATGAACAGGGTGTTTAAATGCCAAACTGGTGTCTGGATATGGACACCAAGACAAAGTCTTCACTAAAGTCTCCAATACACAGCTGGGGACCTAGAACATTATCATCCTTAATTGAGCTGAGCCCTTAAATCCCCCACACACCTGTGAGAGACCAAGAGAGACTCCTCTAATTGTGCTGTCAATGGTGCAGTGGGACTCAGCACAGCCTCATGGGAGCCTGCTGGGAATGGCACTAGAATTCTGGCTGGAAAAGAATCATTTTGGGACAACACAGCTTTGTTGTCAGCCACAGCCTTATAGATCCTGTGGGGTGAGAACTTTATTTATATAAAAATAATTGTCCCAGATCACGCTACTGGTTCAGCTGTTATTTATTGGAATGATGGCACAGAATCCTGGCTCTGAAAGGAATCAGTCACAAAAATGAGGGAGAAAGAGTAAGAACCAAGTAAAGGACAGAAGAATTCTCTCCCCATCCCTGTAGACACCATTATGGTTAAAAACTGTTGATGAATCTATTAGTCATCAAGATCTCTATTATCTTTTTAATCCCAGTATATTAATTTATACCCAACCTCCAAAGTATCCCCTTGCAATGTGTTCCACTGTTTCATTAACTGGCAAAAAACTGTGTGAAAAAATACTGTGTTCTTAAGTGAAAAAGCAATTTCAAAGTGTTCTCTTTTGTCTGACCATGATGTCTCTGCCCAGACTTGGGCCCCAGACCACAAGTCAAACCCCATAATCTCATTTTGAGTTAAAAAACCTACATAAACTGCTTATTTGGTACCATTTCTCTTGTCCACAGAAAGAAGAATTAAACCCTCCAATATATAACCAAACTAGACCCTAATTAAACTTATTTTACTTCACCAATCTCTAACAGATTTTTGATTACAGCATTATAAACTAACAGGTGAAAAAACAGACTCAAGTTTAGCATCTTACAGGTGTTTAGGCCAAACCCTTCTTGCAGAGAGAACTGCATCTATAAAAGAGTTTTTAGGCTGTAGTAGAAAACTGTATTTCAATCTGAGAGGACTTGAGGTAGATTTTATCTGAAGTGTTTGATGCAGAAGGAGATTTTGTTTTTAAATGCTACAGAAAAGATTTTCAAACTGCTTCCCCCACCCTCCCTCCCCACACAGCTTGGCCCTGCCCATGCTGCAGAGCCAGGCATGGCTGTAGGTACCTACATCAGCAGGTTCCCTGGAGCAGACATGGATCTCTCCTCCCGCCTCGTCTGGACCTCAAAGGGATTCCCAAAGGAGCGTTTCCTTAGCATGGCCTTCACTAGGATCTTTGAGGAAGAGAACAGACCAGTGAGAACAGCAGGACTGATTCCTGGAAGCTACTTCAAAGGAGTAACAACAGCTTCTTTAATAATTCAACTGACATTTTACAGCACTACGGCAAAGAGCACGAAGCAAAGGAACCCACAGAAGAGCTGCTTGAGAGAATCAGGCTGCTGCAGCGCTCAGACACGAGAAGTTCACATTGGGTCAAAAGGCCAAGATTTTACACCAGGAACACAGGTGTCCCCTCCCCAAACCCCCTCCACCAGCTGAAGGCTTCAGCACAGCCCCCTGCTGAAAGGATGAGGTGTATCTCACACCTACCACGGCTGGCAGGCTGGGGATGGTCTTCACAGAGTTCTTGACCTCCTCCTCGGTGACCTCCACCACGGAGCAGTGCTCCTCCTCCAGCGGCAGCGGCTCCGTGCCGCCCCTGCTCAGCCACGTGTGCACCTGCACGGGGACACACAGCTCTGGGCTGGGGCAGAAATGGGGGTGCTCTCTGGGTTTTTGCTGTTCTCCTCTGTCTCTTTAAGGAGTTTTCTAAAGTTTCATTTTCGGCCTTCTGTGTTTACCTTTTGCAATGAAGTCAGATACAATTTTAATAAACAACCTTTTGTTATTGTAACCATCTAACCACGTTTGCATTCTTCTCATAAGGAGGAGGCTGTTGATGGACTGTTGGGTTGCCCAGTGTGGTTGAAGAGGAAGATTTTCTTCCTCCAATCCATGGTCACTGGTGGAATTCAATAAATGTTCAAGCTGAAAATAAAGCGCCCTCTTTTCTGCCTTGGACATCTCAGCATGTGGGTGTCATTTCTTTGTGTCGTGTGTGACATGAGGGCACAGGGCTCAGTGCAGGGGCAGCTCTCAGTACTGCTCCATCTCCCACTGCCAGAGATGGTTTTTACCCTGCTTCCTTGGAAATGGCTGCAGTCTGGCTCAGTGCTGTCACACCTGCTGCCACTGACCAACCAGCACTATGGCACCCTCTGAAGCAACTTTGAAACGCTTTGAAAACCTGAGTTATTTGGAGTATTTTCATTTTTTTGTCTTGCATACAACAGAGCAAAGCCCTCTCTTCTTGCTGACTCTCACGGGATGGTTTCTTGGCTGTGAACAGGAAGAAAGATCTCTATTCCCTTTTTAATCCCAATATATTAATTTATACCCAACCTCCAAAGTACTCCCTTGCAATGTGTTCCACTATTTCATTAACTGGCAAAAAAACTGTGTGAAAAAATACTGTCTGTGTTCTCAAGTGAAAAAGCAATTTCAAAGTGTTCTCTTTTGTCTGACCATGATGTCTCTGCCCAGACTTGGGGCCCAGACCACAAGTCAAATCCCATCATCCCTCCTATCTGAGGGCATGGGCTGAGCACAGAGCCCAGCCTGACATGTCCTTTGTCAGCATCCAAGGCAAGTCCCCAAGCACAGCAGCATCTTCTGTGCACAGCCAGGGACAAGGGCCAGCACTCAGCTCTGCTCTTGTCCCCACAGGGTCTCTTACAGTGTGCCTGCAAGAGCTGTCAAGTAAAATCCCATAAACACAGCTCTCAATCTGGCTTTGGGCTCCTGGGCATGGAGGGAAGGGATGTCACAATTTTTTCCTGAAGCTCAGCCTTTCTACTGTCAGCTTTGGTGATAATACTGGTGTTGGCCTGGGACAAAGCAAAGCAAAGCAGAGCTTGCCCTGTAGAGCATGCTGATGGATCTCTGGAAATTTTGAGCTCCTCCAGCAAATCTAAAGCCTTGGTGAGGAGGACAGGAAGCCCACACAAACCCAGAATGAAGCCACAACTTATGAAGCATTGTGCTCTGCCAGGCCTGTTCATTCCTTCTACTATTAAACATCTCCCAAATTATGGTGATAGAAACAAATGTGCTGCCTTGAGGCCACTGGCCACAAAAAGACCAGAGAAGGAACACACATCCAGTCCCTGCACATCCAACACTGCCAGCCCAGGCTCTGCAGCTAGCAGCTCCCCTGACAATGTTTATTCTCACAGGGATTCACTGAGATCAGCCAGCTTTTGAATAATTTCATTTAAATAAGTAAACAAGAAAGCTTTTGTCAATATTCCCCAAGCAAGAAGCAGTGATGGAGCTGTGGCTGCAAAATGAGTGCTCTCCCTTTCCAAGGGAGGGTGCTAGAGACAGCTCCCAAAACAAATACTGGGAACAGCTCTGCCTCATTATGAGGTACCAAAGGACACAAAATCAGCTGAGACTAAAACCTCTAATACCAAGGTCCAGCTTACCTTTATTTCAGGGACTGTTATCCTTGTTTCTGGGTTTTTATCGAGCATGCGCAGGATCAGCTCCTTGAGCTCGTCACTTATCTGTGCTCTGAGGGAAGGAAACAGCAGCACACAGTTAACAAGGGAATGAGAAGTGCAGCACTGCACAGTTCTGACTGCAGTTACCTGGTAGAGAATCTGCCTTGCTCAGGAGATATTTTCTCTGCAAACCTGGCTTGAAAAAGGAAGGCACCACAGTCCCTGCTAGAGGGGTTGGTAATCCTGTTCTGCCTCCAAACACAGCAGCAATGCTCAAAATGCAGGGTGAGGGATCAGGTGAATGGGTCTAAGGACATTCTTGAAGACAGCACTACATAGGGGAATTTCTGAGGGGAGACTTGGAACAACAAAGTGTTCCTGAGAGCAGAACTGGAGTTGAACTCTGTGAATCAAGAGGGGCACAGCTTGATTTGCTGAACCTGCATCATGAGCAACTGTATGCTGGATAAAACACCCCCAGTTGACATTCAAGTTCCCAGCTAAGCTTCCAGGTTGTGTTATTTAAATTGCATCCAGAACACTGACTGTAGGCAGCCTGTAACTCAGTATTCCCTACCTGCAAAGCTCAGCCTTGGGGTAACAAAAGGAGGGAATGAACAAATGCAACTAAGAGAAATACATCTAAATCTTTAACACTATTTCCAAGATCTAAATGTGAGAGCACCTGAACCCAGAAGGCACTCTGTTGACATGGAGACCTTGGTCCTGCAGCCCAAAGGCTGCAATGCCTCCTGTTAATGATGCAGGAGATGCCTTTAAAATGCACTAGATCTGAATGATCAAAGTGCTAATGCAGTAAAATGCCAGCAAGTAAATGAATTGTATCAGGCAGTTGAAAGTCTGTGTCACAAATGACTCTTGAAGAACTGTGTTTCTTCATGGAGATGGAACTTAGCAGTATAAAATGTCACTCCCCAGAAAGGCTGGATTTGAGACTGAAAACAATAGTGAGCACCAGGTGCTGTGCTCACCTACTCTGCACCCCCCTCCACAAGCTGAGAAGGGAATAAACTATCACAAACCAAAATTAAAACCACATCACAGCAAGGGATATTTCAGTCTGATGAAAACAGAACTGCTGTTTAATAATTCATGAATATTTGGTCTTTGGCTACAAGACTTTTACAAACAACCACAAGAAAATGCTGCTCATTCAGAGGCAAAAGGGGGTTCAGTTTGAAGTCTAAACATTCAGAGTTGCATCAAGGGTCTGCTGTACACAGGCAACAGAGCCCAGACAAGGGGAACAACAGGATGAGTCCCCAGAGACTTGGGTGACAATTTCAGCTGGTGCTGCTCTTGAGATGAGCTCCAGAGGAACAGCCACAGGCAGTGACAGTGCATTTAGCAGGTCAGAACAAATAGATTCCTTCCAGACACCACACTGATGCAGGTGAGATAGCATTTTTAAAAATACTTAAAATCAGTTCTGTGCCAAAGTGTCGACGGCTTTGCTGTCAACAGCCTTGCTTAAAATACAATAAATAGAATAGAAAATCACTTAACATTCCTGGGCACCAGATTGATTTCTATGCAACACAGGATTCAAGTCAGAGAAAGCCCCATAAACAGGATCACCAAGTGTGAGGTGGGTCATGGCCAGGTAACAGATCCCATCACCTGTCTCTGGTTTCCCTTCTCTCCAGTCTGCAGCACAGTGTGAACACTGTGCCTGATGGCATTTTTCATTTGAAAAGCCTGCGCTGTCTGGGATTTCTCACAGCCACAGTCCTGTGAGAGCTCTCAGGAAAATGCCAAGCACAGAGCTCAGCATCCATTCAGGAGGGTTGCCAACAGCACAGATCACTTTACAGGATGCCCCCAGGTCAGGGAACATTGTCCTGGGCTTCACCAGGAGGGACTGGGCAGAGCTTCTGGCTCTACTGACACATGTTTGAAGAGAAGCTTCAGCTTGCTTTTTAGTCATGCCAGGATCCTCAGGGTGTGAGCTAAGCCCATTTGCCTCGTGTCAGGCCAAGGACTCAGTGACATGAATGAGAACTCCAGTGCCATAAATATTTATCCTGGTGTCTCTAAGGGAAGGGACAGGATGGTGACACCAGTACAGTCAGATCCATCTGTTCTAAAGGTTGTCAGGAAACAGGCAATGAGTTTCCACGGGCTGTCTGCAAACAGGAATGTCTCTTTTGTAGCCATGGTGAAATAAATTGAAACCAAAATATTCCTCACTATAGAGAGGTGCTAATTCTGTGGGAGGTCAGGGTGGATCCACTCCACTGAATTCCATGTTTCTGTTGCTGCCTCTAACAAAGAGATGTGGTTTGGACAGCTGTCAACACCTAGTAACCCTCAGCTCCTCCAACAACCTAATCAGGGGTGCAGCTTTTTTTAGACTGGGAGAACAGGTCACTGAGGAATCCACATAAATCATACAGCCCAATTATCGCTGAAGGAAATGCCTGAATGAAGGAATGGATCTCAGCACAACCCAGTTAGCCCATTAAATGTTAATAACTCACTGCAGAGGCAAATGGGAACAGTCACTTGTAATCTGACTGCTAACCCAAATACATGGTGGCTGAGGGAGGGGTGGGAGTTCTGCCAGCCCTGAGCAAGGGAGAAAACTGCCAGGGGAACATAAAAAGGTTTGGGGTTTTTTGGCTGCAGTGCTGTCAAAGTCCTGTTCCAGCTGCAGGTGGGGACACAGCAGTGGAGCGTGAGCAGCCTTTGTGCTCCTAAAGCCTCAAGACGAGGCATCTGGTCCTGCCAGAATTGCTGCCTACCCACCCTGGGGTCTGTGAGTGCCATCCAAGTCTGAGCCCCAGAGATCTGTGTGGGCTCCAGCTGGGCAGAGGTGGCTGAGCTGGCTGCAGTGGCTGTGGCTCCTCCTCAGTGCAGGGGTAATTAATGCAGCCCATGGAAGCAGGGCTCAGTGAGGCCAGGTGTCTAGAAGAGGGCACCCTGAGTATCCATGGCTTTCTGTGGAATCAGAAGGAAGTCTGGGACTGCCAAGGTAGAGGCCCAGCCCTTTACTGCGATGTGAAACTTCAGTGAGCATCTCACAAAGTCTGGCCATAGATATTGGATACGTGCACACACCACAGGCTGCCTGACAACATCCCTCCCTTCCTCTCTAATACCACATGGGCCTCTCATTAGAGTTTTAATTTATGCTTGCTCCAAATCCAGTCATTTTATCTATACATTTTTATTAGAATAAGCAATTAGGTCAAGAATTCTTTGCCTGACTACTGTGTGGATCTGGGAAGAAAAACAAAGAGTCCAGCTCTGGCTACTTCATCTGTCAGGAACCAGGGGAAACAATTCAGACCACCAAAGGCCTGAAGCTGGAGGAACTGCTGAGGAGTACAGGAATGGTGACCATGCATGGTTGAGCACACAGGGAGTGTCATCACCTCCTGCCAGACTCTGACAACACCACAAACGTTCATCACCTCAGTAGTGAACTTCCACTGCTCAAGCACCACGTGAGTGGCCTTGGCCTGTCCCCTGCAGTGCTGAGCACGTGCTGTGAGCACAGCTGGCCTTCCCACCCCAGTACTGCCACTCTGCCCCACGGGGGTCTCCTTCACTGACCAAGGCAGAGTGGGAGCAGTAGCACACAGGTAAATTAATTCCTGTTTTTTTCATAATTGCCCCCTCTCTGCCAGTGCAAAAGACAAGCCCATGTTTTCCTGGGGTGTGCTGGAGGAGTGGGATTTGCTGAGCTGTGGTTGCACATCTCAGGACAAGCATCCTGCCATCAGACAATTTCCCTGGCTCCAAGGGAAGTCCACAGGAGAGGGATGTGTTTACTTAGACAAGACTGAGGTTTATCACCACATTGCTTTTGAAAATGAATATATTAAATCATTCTGGTGGCTGCTGCATGGGGAGAAAGAAAACTAAACTATGCATCCAGCATCTCCAGAGTCAAGTACGTGGAGCAGAACTTCCTAGATCTGGAATCCCTTCACTTCCAAAGAGCCATGTCCTTTAGTCCCTGTCTGCACAACAAGGACAGAGGAAGAGCAGAAGCACTTTTAACACCTTAACAACATCACCAGCACAAAATCCACTGAAGGACCCAGGAGAACACAGAGCACCTCACCCACTCATCTCCATCCCTCCGTGGTGACCCACTGTGCCACAGAGAATAGTGCTGAAAACTAACTTCATTTTACAGGAGCAGAGTAAAATTTACTCACTCTTCTGGGAACTCCACAGGCTTGGTCTTGATCCTGTTATGAAGACCCAGAATATATTCATCTATAAAAGGGCACTGTAAAACAAACAAAAGATTTTCCAGTTGTCCAAGATCCTGGCATCACTCAGGCATTTGTCATTCATGTGACACCAAGTACAACCTCTGCACTCCCTAGGTTTTACACAGAGATGGAAATAAATTCCATCTTCCCACATACAATAAATCCATTCATTTCTTATTAAAAAATAAATTCAGAAGAACTGCAGAGGCATCCAGGGAATACATAACTGGACTGGAATGCCCTCCTTCATCCAGCCTGCCAGGTGACCATGAACTGCCTCTGTCACCTTCCTTGGCCATTTCAAAGTCCTCTTAGAGCTGGGTGCCTGGTGCCTGTGTGGTGGGATCTGCAGAGGTCTGTGCTTGGACAGAGGTTCAGGGAACATTCCTGCCCACAGAGACTGCACACACCTGCTGTACTGCTCATCCTGGGACAACACAGGTGGGACAGGGGGGTTCTGGCCACAGGTGAGGGAAAGGCCACGACAGGACATGGAGTGTGCAGAAGGCAGCACTGAAGAGCTGCCTCTGCCAAACTGGACACCCTATCAGTCCAAACTCAGCTTTGGCAGACAGAGCTTTCTGTCATCTGGTTCCAAAAGTGCTGCAGCAGTTTGGGATCAACCCTACCACCTCTGTCCAGGCTCTGGCTCATTTCTAAACGCAGCCAATGTGGATAAACCCCCCACAAACTGCTGGGGTGCTGCTGATGCTGCTCTGGGTTTGTAGCACGAAGAATGGCTCTGCCTTCAGGGCCCAGTGCTGGAAATGATCCTTTCCACAGAGCATAGCATCAGCCCCTCTGATCTGCAGGGGGATTTTTGAGCTTACAGAAGGTAGCTCTTTGTCTCTAATATTTGCCTTTATTTGGAAAGGAATGAGTCCAAAGCCAGGCAGACAGTGCAGTGCAGGGCTCCAGCAGCTGAAAGGCAGCTTACCTTCCCATAAACAAAGCAGTACAGGGTGATTCCCATGGCCCACACATCCAGTGCCTGAAAGAGAGCATGAACAGAGAGTAAAGGAGAGGCAACACAGATGAGCTGGGTAAAGCTGGATTCCCCCACCAATTCAGAAGACACTATTTGTATGGATTTAACATTTTCTGTGTCACTTTAAAGTTGGGCTTCTAAGGGCAGCTCTTGCACACCTGAGGAGTGAGGGCTGTGCTGGGCCAGGCATTGCTCCCTGGCCCTGCTGTGACCAGCAAGCAGCCCCTTCTTACAGGAAATTACACCATTTTGAACTTCAACTATTTTCCAGACAAAAGAATCCCTATTAGACTCTATCCCTATGTCCGTATCACCCCCCCTTGGCAGTGTCTCTCCCTTCCAGGGAATCAAGATATGACCTTGGTGCTCAGCAGCCCCCTGTGCCTCTTGATTATTCTGGAAGGGAATCAAAGGCTTCCTCCTTCCCCTTTGGGCAGGGAAAGGGCTCTAGCTTCTGCCTAGGCAGGGATCCACAGCAAAGTGTCTCCACAGAACAACCAGTGTGAGTTGTGCCTGGACTGGAGAGAATTAGAGCTTCAGTTTTACTGAATGACAGCCCTAAATTGTGCCACAGCCAGGCTGCAGGGGTGGCACTGCCCCTTGTGCCACCCCTGGGGCTCCCAGGGGACACCAGCTGTGAGCAGAGACCTACCTTTCCACTGAAACTTTTGCCAGTCTGTGAGATGGCCTCCGGGGCCATGAAGGCTGGTGTCCCTGCCGTGCTGGAAAGCTGGGCATCATTCCCTTCAAACTGATTGCTGACACCAAAATCAGCGATTTTGACGTGGCCGTCGTCTCCTAAGAGCAAGTTGGAAGGCTTGATGTCCCTGTGGATGATCTTCTGGTAGTGCACTGGAAAACACCCCCCAAAAAAGGTGGTTTTGGGTCAACATGGCAGCCAACACACCCAGGGGAAACCTTTCTAGGAGGGTGACAATAAAGGTGCAAGCTCAGGAACCACACAGCCTGCTGCTGCTGGGGAGGGAATATAATGGAGCAGAAGGGGCATTTCCTACAGCCACTCCTTTTTGGTACCTCACTGGGACACAATTCTCAGAAATACATCCAAGAATTATGCAGAGAAAAGACACAAACTCAAGGAAAGCTCAACCAACCCTTCTGGAGAAGGAAAACACTCAAATCCTGCAGATTTGCTTGGCCTCATCAAACCAGCTGATGGGTTGGGCCACCTGCTGTATTAAAGGTTTATGGGACCCAAATAAAGAGGTTCACTTTTAGTTAATTTATTTTGAAACTGCAGTGCTGTGAAGCTCATCAAAAGGGGCAGAACCACAGGTAGAATGAAACAAAGCAGCTGAGTGCCAAGTTCAGCCAACAGCTCAGAAATCAGTGGGCATTTCCAGCTCAAAAGATGGAATAATGGAGCTCCAAGCTTGGAGCAAGCACCAGCTGGCTGGTGCCAGCATCCCAAAGAGGCACCCTTTATTTAGCCAAGCTTCTCAGTGGAGCCCAGAAATAGAGAAACAACCTCAACTTGCTTTGCATCACCCCAAACCCCCACCCTGGCACAAAGCTCCCAGCCCTTCCCACCACTCCTGCACCCAGAGCTGTGGCCAAACCTGGCCCTTCATTCCACAAGGCTCCAGAAAAGGCTCCTCTGTCTCAGCTCCATGAGTCCAACCCTGGGCACCAGCTGAAGTGTTTGTACATCAAACACGAAACAAACCCTTGGAGGCTGAGATGCACTGAAAACAACAACAAAAACCACCTCTCTTGTGCAATATTGCAGTTGAAAGACATTTCCAGGCCACTGAGGGAAGCAGGGAGTTGTAGGGAAGTGGCTGATTTCTCAGGAACTCAGAGAACTTGAAAAATAAAAAGCACCCACCAACTTTCAGAACATGAAATGACCCCAAAAGCAGAACTGTACAAAACCCAGGAGACTTTACTAAAGGAGGAGGAGGAGGAGGAAATCCTCTAATCCTGCCCTCCCCAGAGGACCAGGACCCTCTGGCCTCCATCTTCCCCTGGCTCCAACCACTGTTTTCACATTTCCTTCTTGCAAACAGAGCATGTTTGTTTTTATACCTCCCCAAGAACACTTTTCATATCTCCTAGGAAATACACATTGGGTGGAGGAAAATGCTGGTCTAACCCTTTCCTGCTTTACAAACCTGACCAACACCCTGCCACAAAGGCAGCCTGCCCTATGAAGCATCCCAGTTTGTGCTTTAGGACCAAGAATGAACAAACTTCATTTCACTTTCTGCTCTTTTTAAGCCAACTTTCCAGCAGGCCATGCCTGGGGAAGTCCCACTTGCAGATTTTTTTTCTGCAAGGCCCTCTCCTCAGTTCAAAGCACTGTTGGGGAATGCTGTCCTTGGCACATTAAGGAGCTGCTCTGGAGATCCCGCAGATAAAACTTACATCTTCTTCCAGATGTGCACCAACTGCATGGCTAGGCTGTGATGGGAGGCAGTTAATGCTGTAGCAGCCTGCCTAGACAGCCAGGATAAACACCAAACCCCTGCAACAACAGTAATTAGGAGGAGACATCTGCTCAGCAGCAGAGCTGGTGGCAAGCTGACATTTCATTATGGTAATACAGGGAGAGCAAATAAGAGTGAGGGGGGAGTGAAGTTTTCCTTCAAGAGATGATGAGCTGCCTTTCAGGCAGGTGTCTGCTGTCATGCCTGAGACCACAGGGCTAAGGTTCCCAAAGCCTCTAAAAAAAACCTCAAAAGAAATATGGACCATATGAGTACATCCCTGGGAGCTTGGTTTGTGAGAATTAAGGCAAGCAAGTACTCCAGGCTTTTTATTATTTCTTCCTTATAGGAAAGTAAAAAAAAAAAAAAAACCACAGACAAAATAAAACCAAAACCCATTTTCTCTATCATATAACTGTTTATTTTGTAAAATACATTCCCTGCCTCTACACCATCTAATGAAAGCTGAGGAACACTGTGGGCAGTTTTCCAGCTGCCATGTGTTCCCTCAGTGCCCATCTCTGCTGGTCCCCAGCAGGTCTGGACACTGCTGCTGCTGGGCACAGAAACAAAGAACAAAGAAATTAGAAACACATCCTTTACAAAAATCAAAGCCATCAAACAATGGCTCCTTTGGCCAATGAATATTTGAGTTTCCAGGTGAGAACATTCCCGTGCACTGGGGACAGTGACAGCCTGACCTCGTGTGCTCAGAGGAGAGACTCAGCACAAGCACCTGCAGAGCTGAGGGACCCCAGGAGTGAGCCTGGCCTCTGAAATGCCCCATCCCAGGTACTTTTCAACACCTGGCATCCATTTAAGACAAGGACAGACTGGGATGGGAAGGGGAGAGATACAGAGGGGAGGTGATTGGGCCAGAGCAGTGGTGCTGGAAGCAGTATCCCATCCAGACACTGTGCTGCTGTGAGTGACAGCAATCAAGGTCTCCTGCCAGCTGGCTGAAAGGATTTCTGCTATCTGCAAATCCCCTTCCCTCTCCAGCCTTGTGCACAGGCAATAGCCACGAAGGGAGAAGGACAGGGGACTGGGCACCAGCTGGTGTAAATGAACATCACAGCCATAAAAACTGAAAGAGCAGTGCTCACATCTGCCAAGAAATGATTTGGTGTGGAGCTGCTAACCTGATGAAGGAAACCTGAAATCCCTGTTCTGCTCTGAAGGAACATAGCTCAAAGTCCCAGCCTGCCAGTTGCTGTGGGCATCCTCCCCTGCACAGCTTTCCAAAATTGGCTTCTGGCTTCAAAATGCACAGGCTTATCCTCTCCTGTGCTGTGCCTTGCCACTGGTACGATTCAGCACAATGCAGAGCAAAATATTCCCCTGCAAATCATTCCCAAGTCTGCTGGTAGGCAACAGGCAAAAGCTTTGCTTGGGAGCTGCAGGAAGGAAGCAGGACTGCTCACCTGCAGGACACCAACACAGCTAAGTTTGGAAAAACTTCCCATCCCACCAACCTCTGCTGCCAGTCCAGATCTCTTGCAGATACACATTGCAGGGAGCAAGGCAGGGACC
Source organism: Phylloscopus trochilus trochilus (assembly GCA_016584745.2). NCBI lineage: Eukaryota > Metazoa > Chordata > Aves > Passeriformes > Phylloscopidae > Phylloscopus > Phylloscopus trochilus. Next base: position 7,303,653 of record WQNJ02000022.1, read on the forward strand.
AATTAATTCATCAGGACTGGCCAAAGGCTGCCTGGATGTGCCTGCAGTGACACACATCACTGCCACGTGCTGCAAAAGGAGCCCAGGGACACAGACTGAAATGACCCCATTCAGGACTGAACCTCCAAAGTTTTCCAGACAAAAGAATCCCTATTAGACTCCATCCCTATGTTTGTATCACCATCCTTGGGCAGTGTCTCTCACTTCCAGGGGATCAGGATTCCCTGGAATCTCTCACTAAATGAAGATTCTCGTCTTGGGGGAAAGGTGCTGGTTAAAGCAGCATGATCTGCATTTGCAGCACAGCACACAGAGGGAACGATGGTGTTATCCCTGCAGAACTGCAGAGGGGGAACTAAGCACCTCTGAAATAAAAGCCAACCACTAATGACACCCTCCAGACTGTTAATGACTGTCCAGAAGGGACAAGGAGCACAGGACTCACCCCAAGGGGAGCAGAGGACAGCCACAGTCAGTCTAACACAACCACCAGCATAAATTAACCCTCTCATTTCACCATCCTGAGACATTTGAGAGCAAGCTTCACCCTCTAGATTTAAGAGGTAGGTAGGAAAGAGCAGGTAGGAAAGGCACTCTCGTTAGGATTAGTTCACTAAAAGCCAGGACCAGAAGTCCCAGAAACAAAACACCTGCCCTGCCCTTGGAATTAAGGACACATTGTGACACAAAGAGGAGCAGAGCTCCTCAGCAGAGAAGGAAAAGCAATTTCATCACGTAAATAAAACCCCTAAATGTGCTTTAAACAAACATAACCCGAATAATGATCTGATTACTGCATCTCAACATGCTCCATGAGAGTCTGGGGATTATTCTTCTTTCAGAGTAACTCATGATCTCCCCTTAGTTCCCTTCCTGGGCAACTGGGACCCCTAAGCTGAATCCATGTCTTTGAGACAACTTCCAGCTACTCTGTGTCCTGCTCAAAGAGCAAGGCTCTGGGCTTTTTGCTTGCTACAGTACAGAAAGAGTTACAAAGCAGGCAGAGACTGCCCTCAGACCCAGCCCAGCCATGGGGATGTGGCTGCTGGATGCAGGAAGCCTTGGGAAGGACCCTCCCACTGCTGCTGCCCTTCAGGTCATGCACAAGGCCACACCAACAGCTGAAAAACACTAATTCCCATGCAAATGCACCTGCCTGCACTCCTCCCCAGGTTAAAATCGATGCTGAGCTGCCCAAGCAGAGCACTTTGCTGAAGCTGCTTTGGCAAACTGACAGAATGGCTCCACATGTTGATTTTACATGGAGAGGGTTTTGCTCTTAAAGCAGGGGTCAGCAGCTCACCAGAATGACTTCCCTGGGCTCCAAAACACCCTGCAGTTTCTGTGCTGACAGACCTGATGCAGGGTGTGGATTGGTATTTCTTCATAATGAAAATGAAACCACCTAAGATATCACTGAGCCCTCAGGACAAAGTCTGATTATGCAGCTCTCTGTTCAATTTCGTTTTATTAGAGCCATTCTTCATTTCAGTGGAAAGGTAACACTATTTCAGGCCCATTTGCATCTGGATAACCATCCCATGGATTCCTAGAGCATCATCCAGGAAAAGATCTGAACCGTGTTACAAATGCTTATTTGTTAATCCTCACAGCCACCCCATGAACAAAGCAGGCAGGGCAGGTGAGTGCCTGTGTACATTTTATCACAACTCCTGCTAGAAACCCCTACCAGGGATATCTGAAGTTGGACTTAAGTCAAGACCTGGAGCTCCAGGGTGTTCAGAAACAAGGAAATGATGCCTGCAAGTCTGATCTGTCTCCTGAAGTTGGGCATGGAGCACTATTCCCTAGGAACAGCCTGCTGAAGGCTGATGCTGTGGAGATACAACCTCAGAGGAGGATTCAGAGCTCTCAGGGTGTGGGCAGTCCTTGGGGAAGGACCATCCCTCCTCTGTTCTGTCCCTCTTGAATTCAGACAGAAAGGCATGCTGCACCTACTGCAGCTGGCAAAAACCTGCACTTGGGTGTTCAAATTCAAGCCCATATGAAAAAAAAACCTGCCTAAAATAAAAGCTCTCTCTGAAAATCTGGCTTTTTAGGGCTTTTTTTGTTTGTTTCTTCACAATTGAACAATTTGAACTGAGCTGGCAACAGCAGCCAGCTGTGGTCCAGTAGATGGGGCTGGAGAAAAGGGTGGATTTTGGGGAAGTTCTGTGCTGCTGGGCCAGCTGGTTCCTATCTGTACACTCCTATCTGGGTCTCCACAGCTCTGCCATAGCCTCCCTGCTCCTTGGCAAAGTCCTGCTGAGCACATCATTCCTTTCTGCTCAGTCCCTCAGCTGCCCTTGGTGGGACAAAAGAGCCATTTCCCAAACCCCATTTCCCCCATTCTAGATCCCATAGGCTATTCCAGGGCTAAACAGGTTTTCCCTTTCACTCAGAGGCAAATGCCTGGGAAGTGTCTGCCAGCAAATCCACTAACAGGGAGTGAAGACCCAGAGGGATCCCACAGATAGAAGTGGTAGAAAAACACCTTGTTCCTTAGTCCTTTTAGAAAAGGTGCTTTTCACTGCATTCCCCTCTGGAAATCCTGGAGATCCAGCAGGTTAACACAAACTCACTAAAAGCTCATTTAAAAATTATACATATAAAACTTTGCAATGTAGTGACACATCCTGCTATTTACTGAGGCCAGTGCTGAATTCTGCCTGATTAAAAGCAGAATCCCATTCCCACTCAAGGGCAAAAGCAATCCATATGGTGCTACTGCAGAGTCTGCTTAGTATTACTCTCACACTGCCCCTGTAGCAAAGAAATGATTTAACACCCTCTGAGGGAAACTGCTGCACCACCATCCAGAGCTCAAGACAGATGGCCACTCATCCCCAGTGCTCTGCTGAGGAAGGGCTGGAGGACAGGGATGTTGTGGGCTGTCCAAGGGGAACAGCCCCAATCCCATGCTCAGCTCACTGCAGGGGCAGGGGAGGATCCCAGCTGTGCTGCTGTCAGCTCTCCCCATTCTCTTGCTGCAACCATTAAGTTTCTGCCACTTGGGTAAGTGGCTTAAACCCAAGTTTGGCACCCTCAGCACTACCAGGTCCTTTGGAAGAGCTCAGCTCCCCTCTGTGCTCCCCCTGCAGCTGAGCACCGTGCTGCTGGCAGAGCTGTGGTGTGGATACTGCCAGCAGGAAGCAACAGGGAAGAGGGACAGGTAACCTGGTCAAAGGCTGTCCTTCTGCACCTGTCCTGCAGCCCCCATGAACACAGCCTCAGCAGCAGCCCCAGGGGACGTGCAGAGCTCCCTGCCAGGGCTGCACACACGTGTCAGGGCTTCAAGGGAGCACAGGAACGAGGGGAGCAGCCAGCAGGTACTGACAAAACAACCTGCACAGGCTCTGCCAGGGGCTGCTTCTAGCCCCCAGCAGATACAGAACTGCATCAAGCAACAAAAAAATCAAACTGCCTGATCTAAATAGGCTCCAGCACGTCTCTCTGATCTCCATCAGCTAATTGCTCTCACTCTTGTACAGGGTCCTTATTGATCAGTATCAGCAACACTTGCAGCTCGTGAAAGGGTTCTTTGTTTGGTTTTCATCAGCTAAGGAGAGCTTGTCTGCACGTGGTAAAACACAAGGCAGCCTCTCTTCTCCTGGTGGTGTCATTTATAACACCCAGAACCTTGCAGCTGCAGCTCTCACCTCAACATGCTTTGTTGGAGGAGCTCCAAACTTGTACAGGTAAGAGGCAGGAGCAGAGAAAAGGTAGCTCCCCATTTCCCATATGGGAGCAAGCAGCTTGCTGGGAATCACAGCAGAGCATGCAGCAGCTCCACCAGAGACTTGTATCCCAGTTCTGCTGAGCCACACCAACCTGAGGAACTCCCTTCTGGCAAGAGCCAAACCAGATCAAACCATCTACACCACTGGTGCTTCAGTGCATCCACCTTTCCCTGCACGAGATGCTCTTCAGAAGACACAAGCCTGTGTTGGCTCATTTGCTTAAATTTCTTTTTAAGATAATGGAAATTATACTCATATATTGATAACCAAGTAGATTAAGCCTTATCTCAGAAAAGCCAGCTTTGAAAAGCCAGACCCTTCAGCCTGCAGGGCCCTGGATCCCCGCAGTTCTCACTGCAGAGAGTGGCTGCTGGAAAGGCAATTTCCCAATGGCTTTGGCTGCATGTCATTACCCTCCCTTCAACACCACAGCTCAGAGGAGACAAGCCTTTGTCTGCAGAGGGGAGACCAAAAGTGCCCCCCCTCTTAGACTCAGTCACAGGAGAGTTGCAAGCTTTTACAGAGAATGCAGGAAATAAGGTTCTTCTTCTTCAGCAAGGCTGACAGAAACTGTTTTAGCTTCTCGTGACTCGAATACTGAGCTTGCAGCTCCAGAGCAGCAGGGACAGTCCCTGTGCTTCATCTGGACTGTGCAAGTCAGCAGGGCTTTCCCCTGGGTCACACTTGTGTGCGTGTTCTGCACTGGCTGCTCCTGGCCAGTGTCAAAGCCAGGCTCCTGCTTAGGCAGCCCTTTTGTCTGCTTATTCTTATTCCTTACTCAGGCTCTTACTAAGTGAAGATTCTCATGTCCCAGTCCTAAAATCAAACTGGGATACCTACCTGGCATATCCCTTATGTCTTTGGATGAAGCATGATGCCTATTTCCTACCCAGCACACACATTTCTGCTGAGTATCTCTCTGAAAGCAAAGTTTGCCTTACTAGAAGGGAGACTGAAGTTTAAGTAACCCCAGCCAAGCACCACTGGAGGGGAGTTACAAGTGGAAAGGGTGAATCCCTAATTCACAGAGATGCTTAAGCACATACTTTAGTTAATGAGACAAATAATCCAGCAAACTTTCCCATCCAAAGCACTTGAGCACACTCTGGAATCACCACTCTGGTGGTAAAGGCCAGGCTGCCTTCCCAGCTCCTGAGGGCATGTGCAGGGCCAGCAGTACTGGAGAAGTCTTGAAAGTGGGAGCAAAATCACTTTCCTTTGAAGGGCCCATTTCACCAGGAACCCAATTACAGTTTGCATGTGCTTAAACAAGTCCTGACACAGCCCAGAGCAGAGCCCAGCTCTAAGACAGGGGCACTAAAACAGAACATATGAATCAGTAATATCACTGTGCCTAAACTCAAAATACATTCCCAGCATTGCAGGGGCCAGAGGAAGGGAGACTGGACCATGGGCAGATCTCCCTGACTCTCAGATCTTGAACCAGTTTCTTCTGCTAGGTGAACAAGGCTGGGACTGTGCTTGTATCCAAGTGCACTCCTGGTGCACACTAAATCCAGAAACCCAGACAAAAGCAGGTGACAGCACTGTGCCACTGCCTGGGTCAGGGAGCTCCTGGGTCTCTCCAGGGCTCTGTCCCTGCCTAAGCCAGGCTTCCCATCCAGCTCTCATCACCTGGACCACTGCCTCCCTCCAAACTTCCCCCCACAGCCAGCCCTCTTGCAGGAGGCCTCCCCCCGTGGCAAACTCCATGAAAAAGCAGTGAGTCCAGCCCACAGAGACACACAGTGGTCACAGCCCACATGCCACCCCCAGTGACTGAAAAGGTCAGCCCACATCTCCCACCACCTTGGCTCCTGCAGCCCCATCTTGCTCACCATTAAGACATTTCAGGCTCCAGCAGGAATCCAATTTGCAACTTCTAACCCAATAAAATCCAACCAACAATGATGCATTTGCTGCTGTGATGACTCTGAGCTTCAAGCAGCTGCATGGTTATTGAGCCTCCCAAATTACACAACAATTATGGATGCTTACTTTAAAATTACCTTGCAATCTCTGGATTGCCTGGCAACACTTTTCCTTCAGCATGCACAAACGGTGCACTTTTCCTCTTAATTATATAATAATTGCCATGCATTTACCCAGCAGTTCAGAGAGAGCACCATTTTTAACTTTCATTTGCTAATAAAATAAGTGGTTACTCAGTGGTCCAAAATAAAGCATCCTATTGTTCCTGTTGCTGGGAGTGCTTGGGCATCCTATAATTTATTGTTGAATTTCACTCCCTCTGCTAAAGATTACCCCCACTTTGCTGTGGGTTTTTTTTTCCCCTATCTACTAAACTCAAAGTTTCCTCTAAGCAGGAACTGTTCCTGCAGCAGCATCCAGCACAGCAGAGCTTGGATCTCCCAGCTGAGGCACACAGGCTGTGCTGCAATCTGAATGCTAATGGAATAAAAAAAGCTGCATCTTCATCCTTCAAGCTCTACTCAAAGACAGTCTTGGTATTCCCATTCATATATTAATTTCTACCAACTTTCTGAGGTGACCTGACTAATTCTGGCAGCACCTGGAAGCTTCTGGACTGTCAGACTTGCACATACTGATTTAATTCCCTGCTGGTTTTAGACAAAAAACTAAGTGGTGCTGCATTTCAATGTGGAGAGGGATTGAGACCTGCAAGCCATGTTCCTCTGCCTCAGCAAGGCCCATCATGCTCAGAGACTTATTCTGTCTTGGTGGTTGAAGCCAAGTGAGTAATTACTTCTGGTTTAAATTGGTTACCTGATTATTTTGTTTGCTATCCATTAGTTATTGTATTTCTAGAGACAGAAAAGATTAATTTCCTGTCCAGCACTTCTCTGATACTTAGGATTTTATAAGCCTCTGCCGTAGCATCCCTTCCCAAGATAATTTTCCAGTCTTAACAGCTTTGGTCATATCTCTGTGTATAAGATACTCCAGGACCATCCTGATCATCCTTCTTGGGCTCAGTTCTAGGGAGCCAAGTTGCACATAATATTCAGGATACTCCTTGTCTGTACCTAAGAGCTCTTAGAAGTCCAATTAACTGCATAATAACATTTTCTACTTTCTTCTTTCTTTCATTCCAAATAATTCCCCAAATCTTGTTGAGTGTCACTATGTAATGGGCTGGCATTTTCAAGGGAACTATCCAGAATGAAGCCTGAGTGAGCAGAGATAATTTAGAGTCCATCACATTGAATGTATTTTCAGTGTTGTTTCTCCCCTCATGCACTACCTTGCAGTCAGCAACATGATTTTTTTAGCAAGTGATGGCATGATAAAATGACAGATATCATGGCATTTTCCTGCCAGTCTTCCCAGTCAGTTCTAACAACTACCCTGAATAACTCAGTGCCATCATCAATCTCTCTTACTGTCCTCTACCCTTTTTCTGGTCATTTAGGAAATACAATGAACAACCCAGCCCACATTCTGTTTAACTGTTCTGGTGACTTTTCTGAATTGTCAAAGCTGTAATCCAACTTTCCTGATTGTCTAGTTATTAATCCACAAGAACCCACTCAACCTAAGAGATTTAGGAGCTGCTTTATGAGCTACTATTAATGGATCTAATCAAAAAGTGTTTGGCAATTGAAACACAAGGTAATAACAGGATCACCTTATCTACATATTTGCTGCCTCCTCTGGAAAACAACCAGACCTGCAAGGTGGGAATGTCCTCTGCAAAAGCTGTGCTGCCTCTTCCTCCCCACCCAAATGAACCATGGACAGCTCTTTAGCACATCAGTGTGCAGAGGAAGGAGTCAGCAGTGAAGGCACTGAACTCACAGAGGCTGCTCGCAAGGAGGACACCAGGATCTAACAGGCACAGAGCCAAGCTCAGCTCACCAGCAGCTGAGTTACAGAAGCAGTAACTGCTCTCAGGATGCCAGCTCACAGACCATTCCACCTTGTCTTTAATTCAGGGACCCCTCTTTGCTCACCTCATGCCAGCAGGGACACGTTAATGACAATGGGGCAAGAAAAATCCCTGCTGTCATTCACAGACCTATTGTGGCCTCCCTGTACTCTGAAGAACAGGCACTCAGCAGTGAATCTGGCCTCAGCCACATGGGGACAAGATGTCACCAAAAAGGTGACAATAATTAAACAGGCTACAAAGAGGAACCCTGCTCTGGAGTCTGGGCAGAGCCTGGGAACACACTTCATCCACCATCTCCCTGGGAGGACACAGCAGTGCTGGGCTCTTGTCACCCCACAGCCCTGAGTGACAGGGAGTCACTCAGGAGGATTCTGCAAAGGGGGTGGACAAGGACAGACATCCTCTCCATGCTGCTCACCAGTTCTGCCATGGCCAGTGCTTGCCCTGCTAAGCTAGAGACACGGATTTGTTCCAGCTGAAGCTGACTGACTGAGTCCATGACACTGCAAGCACCCATTTTCTGGCTCTGCTATTGCCTTCAAAGACAGTCTCCAAAAAGAAATAAATGGAAGAAAAAAGAGAGGCACTATTTGCCTAATAGTCAATTTGACAATTTGTCCTTTTCCAGGGTTCTTTGACACCTCCTGGGTAAACCCAAGCTGAGCGAGGCCACCTCCAACAGCAACCCCACCAGAGGCAACCTGAGGGGACCTCTGTGGCTCATCCAACAGCCCCAAAGTGTGCAGATGCCCCTCCCCAGCTGAGCAGGGGGCCGAGGCACAGCCTCTGCAGAGCACTGCTGGTGCTGGGGTACTCACAGTACTCGATGCCCAGGACGATGTCTCGGAAGTAGAGCCGAGCCTGCTCCTCGCTGAAGGGCTGCTCACTGGGCACCTCCATGACAGGCCTGTTGGGAAGAGGGACAGCAGCTCAGTGCTCTGCAGAAGGCCACTGACATCCCTTGCTGGGGGAGTATGTTCTCCATGACTGAGATACTCCCCTGCCCGCCCCCTGGGCTCCTGTGGCTAGCTCAGTTTCCTTTGAGGCTTTGGAGGAATATCTCAGGGAAACAGGGTAAAAGATTCCAAAAGAGGCTCTCACCCCCTGGGATCAGTCCAAGGCTTTATTCTCGAAGGGTTCCAGGGCAGAGAGAGAGAACAAGGGAGAAACATGACTTTATCTAGTCTCTGGCTCAGGAAAGATAACTGGACCTGAGCCAATAGGGTCAAGATAGGAAGGAAGGGTCAAACATGGTTATAGGCTTTAGGGGGTTCTGGGGGAAAAACCATTCCCCAGGGGAATACAACACATCACCATGTCCCAGCACTGAGTGCCAGGCTCCCAAAAGGCTCTGGGTGTGGAGGTGTGTCCATTCATTCTGGATGTGGTGATGCTTTGGTTACTGAGCTTGGCTAGTGGTGGGTGGCTTTGCATAGTCCCTGAGCCAGCATGAGCCACAGAGCCCTCATCATCAGGATTAAGTTAATCACCAGGATTAACTGCTGATGTCTGCACAGAATAAGACAAACACTACTCACTGGTGGTCCTAATGGGAGAAGAAAAAAGCTGGACCTGGCCTTTGGCTTCCTGCTAAAGCTACTCATGGCTGTGAGCACCAGCATTCCCATGAGATCCCAGACAGCAGTGGGGACAGTGCACTGCATGTCCTGCCTGCTGAGGCTCAGTCCTGAGACAATACAATTTTGCAGGTGGTCTACACTGAGGCACAGATATGAACCACAGGCTCAAAGGTTAAATGGGAATATTTTCAGTGCCTTGTGCTTAACTGCTTTAAAAACCTATTTAGCTGCTCAGGGTTCAGCCACCACCAGAGCTCAGCCATTCAGCCCTGAACAGCCAAGGTTACCTGGTCAGCTTCTCCTCTCCTTTCCTTTGAATGCTGCCACTGCTGAGGGATGCACAGTCTCCTCTAAAAGCCCCTCTTCTGCCTGTGCCTGCTGAAAGCTGAGGGTAAAGAGGCTGTAAGAGCTAGTCAGAATCTCCTGTTCCCCCGTGGATGAATGCCTGGAGCATTCACTGCACAGAGGGCTGATCCTGCCTGTACTCAGCAGCCTGGCTTTGCATGTGGACATACATCCACTGACTGGAGCTGGATTTGAGTGAGTGCTCCTGGGACCCCATCCTGGCAAGCCAAACCCTGGCAGAAAAAGCCCATTGCCAAAACCAGGCTCTGTGGCTCTTCCCCTCAGCACCCAGCAGCAAATCCTTCCTGCAGCATTTCCCTCTTCTCCCTTGCTGCCCATTTGATTGATGACCTTCATCTCCCATTTGCATTTTCCTGCCACCGCCTTCCCTCCCTCTCTTATGCACATTTTTCTGTTGCTGAAACCAGGGAGAGATAATGTGAGAGCAGGGCTTGCAGAGCCACTAATGGAGTCTAATTGCCTCCTGCCAGAGGCAGCCAGGCTGCACTTGGATGAGCCACAGGTTCCCCAGCCTCAGCTGTTTACAGGAGCTCCCTCTCCTACAGGACAGGCATTGGCCTGATCACCAGGGAGACTGGGGAGCCTCTTGCCAGCAACCCACTGGAGCTGGCAGCTTGTTCACGAGGTCAGAGAGGAAAAATAACCCCTCTGGGAATCTCCTCCATGCTGGGCACAGAAATCATGACCTCACTGGAGAATCAGTGCAGGTGTAGCAAAGAGCAGTGAGGAACCTCTTACCACCTTATCCCTCCTTCCACTATGTAAAAGAAATGTGCCAACAGAACAGCCCCCCATGAGAGGTTAGTGCTGAGGGCAAAATGAGGCAGCAGGTGGCAAGTAAATCTTGATGCAGCCACACACCCCTTGAGTCAGAGGAAGCCACAATGTGGCTGGAACCCAGCAGAATATTCTTATCCAAACCTTTTCTTCCAGGCACCTGATGTGGAATTGTCATAAAATTTGTTCTGCAGATCAGAGTCTGGCACCAGGACATGTCCTCCCAGCCCATTTCTTTTCACTACATCATTTCAGGCTGTAGCAGTGCAAAGGCAACTACAGCTGGGTTTTGCCTCCCCTGCAGACAGGGTTTGCCCCACTGGACATTGCCCCAAACCTCCATTTCACATGGGAACCTGTTGATGAACACCAAAATTTCCAACAGAAGGGATCCCAGGAGAGCTACTTACCCTTTCCTCATGAGGTCAAACACTGCAAGAAAAGGAAATAAACCATAAATGAATGGGAAGAGCAGCCTGGGCTTGTTATTCATCACCTACAAAAACACATCCATTCCCATACCTGCAAAATCAATTTATCTCCACTCATTTCTCTTCCCTCACCCATGACAAGGACACCAGAGGAGGCAAAATGAAAATATTCATCTCCTCAGCACAGACAAATATCCCCCCACCTGCCAGCTCTGTACGGGAGACAGCAGGTGCTAATTTATCAACCACGGTGCTGCTGCTCTGGGTGTCAGCCCTCGTTGATTTGAGCCCTGTTGTACCTCCAAGGGAGGGTGTTTGGTGTGATATTTCTACTAAATTGCTGATAGTGAAGGAGATGCTGTAGGAACATGCTGCTCTATTTCTGCTGTGTCAATCAGCAGCACAGCTACAGCTTTGTCAGAGCCAAACATCTCCTGGGCGGGAGTGACTGAAGAGAATTTGCTGGTGTGAGCTGAGGTTTGAAGAGCACATGAGTTTGTGTGTCTGATCAGGAGGTTGGGGAAAAGTGTTTTTCTGATCCTGCTCTGTCCTGTTCTGCAAACAGGAGAAGGATCTGCTTTCATCTAGAGTAGGAGAGCTCTTTCCCCATGAATTATATATGGGGATTTCTTGCACCTCCTAAAAAATCTGAGTGGATCCCCTCCCCAGAGCACCAGGGTGTGGGATCCTCTGAAGGTACAAACACAACAGGGAAGCCTGAATTGGCTCATCTTGCCCTCCAGGCTGAAGAAGCTGCAGCTTGTGGAAGCATTTCATTATTCAATCACCCTCTACCTTTGCAGGTTGCTCAGTGCCTGTTGACATCCCAGCCACACATGGCCCAGTGCTCACAGCCTGACCCCAGCAGTAACAGTCAAGGAGCAAACACCTCTTCCTCTAGATCTGCTTTGCAGTGGGGGGCATTTTCAGAAGGAGAAAGGTGCAGTTATCATCACTGGGGGCAGTAGCAGGAGGGAGAAAACCCACTTGCAGGAGATTCAGCCCTGAGCAGTGCAACCCCTTCTGCCAAGGGAACTGCAGAGGCAGGAGCTTGGTGTGCCTGGACTTCATGGGCTCCCAATCAGAGGAAAGGGGTGATGGAACATGGACAACAGGGACCTGCTCCTCACTCAGGGACCAGCACAACCTCCAACTGAACCAGGAGACTCCCTGCTTGTCCTGCTGCTGTTGCTGCTGTTTCTGGGATGATTCTCCTGTTCCACAGATGAAGCAAGGTTTGCTTGCTTTAGGTTTGAGGCTTTTTTTTTCCCCCTCTGCAGCTTTCTACCTCATCTCTTCCCTTTCCTCCATCCCCAAGAGATGAGGCCTTCAAACAACAGCCTCAATCACCCTCCCCACCACAGGTTCCATCACTCTGAGATGCTGCCAGTTGCCACTGGGACTTTAGCCCAAAGAGAAAAGTGGCCTCTCAAAGGCAAATTGCTTCATTTGCTAGGCAGAGTCCTCCTTCACTGCTGCTTCAAAAGTGTCCCATAATTATTTCATGAGAAGCAGTCTTTGAACCTGCTTCATCAGGAAACAGTTTGGGGAAGCAGAGATGTAAAGGGGTCAGTCACCCCCTCCTCCAGCCTATCTCAGAGGGCCTCCCAGGCCTGTTCCTCAATGCTTTACCCAAATAGGGGTTAGGCTGTGGCTGGCACTTTCAGGGTTTGGAGGAGAGGATGACAAAATGGGTGGAATTCCCTTGCCCTCTGCATAAACACCCAGTCAGGCATGGCTTCCCCACCAAAGGTGGGAGTGCTGCCCCCTAAGGAGATCCTGAGGCTCACCAGGGTGGTCAGAGTCTCTGCAAGGGTCACAGGGAACACCCCCAGACAAGACCTGAGTGACTCTGGAGTCACTGCCACTATCCACAGCCCACAGAAGTTTCCTAGCAGGAGGAGAAGGAAACCATCCTGCACCCTTGTCTTCCCTCCTGGCTCTGGGACTGGAACCAACTCTAGAGAGGGGAGGGCAGAGCAGCTGTCAGGTCTTTTTAGTGTCCCCATGGCAAAGAGATGTGCACAGCTGTACTGACACAAGGTTGCCTTACCCTACTGCACGGGGCCTTTCCATCCCAGCTGCATTTACAGGCGTTTTAACTTGGCAGAAATAAATAAGTCTGCTGAAGCTGGCACAAGTTTCCTCCCGTATTGACCCCGAGTCCTGGCACGTGTCACTTGCATCACCAGGCCTAAGCCCAGATGGTTCTGTTAGCTTATGAGACTCACATACCCATGTACAAGTTGTCCTCTGCAGGATCATCAAGGACCTGAGAGATCACAGAGGAAAGAGGAAAAAAGTAAGAAACAGCAGGAAAAAAATACTTTTAAGCAAGTAACGCTCCCAGTACACTGTGCTGAGCTGCAGAACACTGAGAACAATTTAGGCTAATATTTAGGCTAATATTTAGGGAGTCCTGCAGAGAGTGGGGTTTTGGAGGAGAGATTTTCCTGTCTCCAGAAAAATCTGGGCTTCTACCTGTATTTGCAGAAATAGCCCACCAATAAAGGCACTGCTTGTCCTAAACTGACCTCAGTTAATAATGAAAGTGGCACTGAAGCCTTGCACATGTGCACCTTCCCAGGCTTGTCTGCACACAAGTTTCAGTGATCAAAGCTCACTGCTTTTTCTACCAGCACAGTGAGCTGCCTTCTCCTGGGCACCAGCCCAGAGTACAGGGTAAGCTTGCAGTTTGTCCTGCACAGTCACGAAGGCTTTGCTTGGAATCAGCCTACATTGCTGAACATCTATTTAAAACCAATTCTGGCTGAAGTAGGAGCAGTTGAAGAGAAATCCTCTTGTTGCAACACAAACAAATAGTTTCAGCATAAACTCAGGATAGGGAAGCAGCTCACCTCTATCAGCTTAACGATATTGATGTGGTCCAGCTTCTTTAGAATGGCTATTTCCTGATAGACTCTGTCCAGGGGTGCCATGGGCTTGGGCTGCTCTCCGGAGGAAGCTTTGGACCCTCTGGGAGGAGGCCGACCTGCAAGAGTGACAGCACAGCAAAGGATTCCTCATTTGGCAGCAGCACCTGCAGGATCAGCAGCCACTGGCCCCTCTGCAAATACCTCCAGTTATTCTGGAAGATCTCATCACACCTTGTTCTCATCCCAAAGCTTTGTAGCCTCCCACCTGGGACTGAGATCTCCAAGCCCCATTCAGACCAGCTGCTCCCAGCTTTCCAGATAGATCTGGGGCATCCCATAGCCCAGCTTGCACCCAGGTGCCATCCCAGGGGTAGAAGAGGCTCTGAAAGGAGGGGGAATACCCTGTCTAACTTCCAGTGGCTAATTAGGCTTCATAAATGGTGAACATGGAAGAGTTGCCACTTCAAAGAGACTCATAAAAATCAGAACCAGGAATCTCATTAGTGGGTGTGTTGAATTTCCCTGTGGCTGGATCTGCCTCCTCACCAGCATTTTAATAAGCTCCCAACTGCATGGGCAGCTTTCACAGGAGGCCACGTTCTGCAGTCCTTGCAGACAAAGTTTCTACAGAGAGATCTGGCTGAGGACAACAGGCAGACCTCTAAATGTGAGATACCCACGTGGAAATCCATACTGCTTCAAGAGCTTCTTTTTGGAGAGGACTTTCATAGCCTGGAGGAAGAAGAAAAAGCAGTGTTAAAGCTGAACAAGAGCCAAAGAGCTGATTGCTGTGACCTGGGAGTATGCTGGGCACCAGGGACTGCCTCAGGGCTGCTCCTCAGCCTAGAGAAGGGTCCTGGTTAGTGGTGGCCACAACAGACAGACACTGACCCAGGCTTTTCTGAAAGCACTGCTAACCATTGGTTCCAGTCATTTTTCCCCATGAAAAATTTTGATTTATTTTCAAATGGACAAAGAAAAAGGAGCCTAGTTTCTGCTCTTGGGGCAGAAGCTTGAGGGAAGAGGTGGGTTCCTCTGGCTGACCCACTGTTTTGGATGATGTTACTGCCATGCTCCAGGTCAGAGCCACTTCAAGGCTGCTTTATCTTATGTTTTGTGCTGTCAGGGGGTGTAAGAAGGAAATTGAACACAGGCAGCTGAGGCATGGGAAGGGGTCAGGGTAATTCTTCCTGCCATCCAGCTGGCATTAGCATAGTGGTAAAAGAATTTAATAAAGAGTCTTTGTGCCTCCATCTGCTCTGTGCATTAATAACCTTTTGGAGGGCCACTCAAACGCCCTGAGTGGCCCAGCAGATGAATATTTAATAAGAAACCAGCTCATGGTACAATTTGCTTAGGAAAACAGTCTGTGTACTTCCAGGAGCTGAGATGGCCACTTGCTCCTTCTCCTAGCCTAAGCAGTTACTCCCATTAATAAAGCATCCAATATGTAATTCACACTGGAGTGATCCCTACAAAATCTAGCTGACCAAGGAGTCCTGCAGGACACAGTCAAACACCCAGGAATTTTGCATTAGTACCACAGAGGCAGGCTCTCTGCCCATTACCTGTTTTTAACACCAGAACAGATCACCAAACCCATTCCTTCCCAAGCTGTTGTTCCTGTCAATGATGGCATCACATGCCCAAGCCTTCCCACCTCCCATCAGTGCTCCCAGTGCAGCCAGGTTCATGGCTCACTGAAAGGATTGTTATTTTTGGTACTGATCCAGTGAAATCCTCTGGATTTGCACCCATGTAATTGAGAAGAGACACTGTGCAGTGTTTCAATCCCTCCTGACAGCTCCAAACCAACTGTTAGAAATGATGGTGTTGAGAGACAGACTCAGAAGTGCTTATCTTTGACTTAGCACAGCTCTGTGTCCAATACAGGCAGCAAAATGACTCATGGTCTGCTGAAAGAGGATCCAAGATGTGCACAACCACCTCCAAATACGGCCAGGACCAAGCCTGGAGGACTTCATATGCTTCCCACTTTTATCTCTCCATAATGAAAATTTATGAGAAAAATCAAAGGAATTGGTACATCCATTTCTCTTTCAACCATTGCCAACCCAGGAGAATGCTCCTCTTGCTCCAATCCCATCTTGAGTCCTTGCTGCCTTCTGGCAAGGAGCTTTAGAAAAGGGACAAAATAGAAGATGCCATTTGCTGCTGACAGCTCCCAAGTTTGGGAGCTTGGGGGGTCAGCCTGAGGAACTGAACCATCACCACCAGCCATGCCCACATCAGGACAGTCCTTTCCAGGAGAAGCTGGAGGGAGCAGGAAGGTTCAGAGAGGAGGAATAGCTAAGACAAGATTTGCTCTCAGGGACCGAAATGGAGGGAACAGGAGCTACTGCTGTCACCCAAACACCTTGAAGGACCCTTGAGGGGCAATGTGGGGAGTTGTGCATCATAGGTGAGCTGACTGCAAATCACTGCTGCTGAGAAAGAAGCACCAGGATATGCTTATACCAGTGTTGAAGCACCAGTATCTGCTACTGCATAAGTAGGGCTGGGTCAGAAGAGAGGATCTGTCCCAATGCGCTGACCAATTCAAACAGGGACAAAAAGCAAAGTTCATCATGCAACAGGCCAGAGCCACTTAATTATCACAAGAGGGCACATGGCTGTGAAGCCTCACTTTAATTACAGTGAGCTGGCAGGACCAGGCTTCCTCCAGAATTGTGGCTGCTGTAATGGGAGCATCTCAGGGATGCTTCAGCAAACCTCTCCTTCCGGGCTCACATGCATGACAGAGCCAAAGACATTTGTACTCACAGGCAGAGCTAATTACCCAGATAATGCCTTTCTGATAAAGAACCAGCTCAGAGCCAAGCTGAGGGATTTTCCCTTTGCACAGGCAAGTGCTGCTTCAGTCTTCTCAGGAAAAGAGGGAGCCTGGAGATTTTCTCCACACATCCTCCTCCCGACTACTCACACATGGACATGGGCCTTTACATTTCCCTTTGAGAAACAGCAGGAACCCTGTGCTTTTCTCTGATGTATGTTTATTATCTAAGTTTACTGCTCTCTTCCTATCAACCTTACAGCTGGAAACCACAAGGAAGCTGCCTAAGGGAAAGGAGATCCCAGGCTTATGGAGAGGAGGAATGCCTGTGACACAGCAGCTTTCACAACAGCGAGCCCACAAGCTGTGGGTAATACAATGGCAAAACGGCCATTAGTTATGGGAGGGAAGGGTGACAAAGTGATTGAGCCAAGTGAACTTATCACCTGTCCTTGGTGATGCTCTCACAGTGCTTAGAATGTAATTTTATTTGCTAAGGGAGGGACTTGTACTTCAAGGGCAGAAGTCTGTGCACAGTCCCTACCTCCAGCTCCCAGGGCAGTGGGATGCTGCTCAAAGCCCCTACTAACCACCTAAATCCTCTGCTAGTGCATGAGGGCACACTGTGGGAATGCTGCACAGACCAGAGAGCGTTTCCAGCCCTTCTTCATCTCTCCTGCCTAACAACAACATCCCTCAGACAAAGCAGCTGACAGGGAAGCTCTGCTGCGAAAGAGAAGTGATATGAACTGAAAGAAAATCCTAAACCAGACAGGCTTAGCTGCCATGGCCTTAAAATCCTGCTCCTCTGTTTGTCACCTTTTGTCCCATCAGCAGAATTCCATCATCAGGCTGTGCCCCATCCATGCTGTGCCACCACAGCAGGGATGCTGTCCTGGAGCTCGCCTGTCTCCAGCTGCCTCCCAGGATCTTGTTGTTACCCTGGGTGACCCAGCCCCTCACAAGCCCTCAGCTGAACAGCATGAGGTGTTAGAGCAAGCCAGAGATCACTTCCCTGCTCCCCACCACTCTGGAGTGCAGCTGGCAGTGGTTCAGCAGCTGTTATGTGAGCAAGAAGATGAGAAACATAGGAGCTGTGCCTTCCCTTTCCACCTGGATGGCAAAGAAAGTGGATTCTCCAGAGGCTGGAAAGTTCAAGGCTTGCTGCTTGGTCACCTTCTCAGCAGCAGCCCTTTCCTCAGCCACTCCTTTCATAAACTTGGAAGGAATTTCTCCTCATCACTGAGACTTGGTGGGAGACAGCCCTCCATGTTAGGGCTTGTTAGGTACAAACAGAGGCAGAGAGCACAATCACACAAACCTTGTTTCTTAGGAAACAAGATTAAAAAAGAAGGATGAAAAAAAGAAAAATCCACTGACAACCTAAATGCTATTGCCTTATTCCAGCAGTAGCATAACAAATGCCCATCATAACCACTTTTCTTTGCAAGCTGATTTAGAGATTGAAAACAGGAGGAAGACATGACCTGAGGCATCAAAGAATCAAATTCCATCAGCACAATGATTCCAATCTAGATCTCTGCTTGGACACATTTGCCTTTGCTTTTTATTTGCTGCTTTTTCACAGAACTTGGCCTTTGATATTTCCCCTAGTCATCACCAAAGCATCTCCTTCAAACTGAGCCACTGAAACCTTTCCAGTGTAAAGGGTTCCTTGGCAGAGCCCCACAGAAACTGCTGTAACAGCTTCATGTGCCCCAGGAGCAGCAGGGTCCTCTGTTCTGGCAGCCAGCTCTGCTTTCCAGTGGGGTCTCCTCCTTGGAGGGAGCACTGGCTCACACACCTGGTGCAGAAATCCCAGTTTCCATGGTCTAACACATTCCCTGCATCCACTGCTGTGAGCCAGGACACTTTACAGCCCTCCCAGGCACTGTGGGTGCTCACAGCAACCAAGGGCAAAGCTCTTAGGAGCATTCCCTCATCTTTAAGGGAAGGTAGAAACCCCAGAAAGTAACAAAACCCATCTACGTTTTTTTCCCAAATGTGGTGATTGAATTTTTTTCTTGAGAGTTTTTCCTAATTCTAGGCCAGATCTGAAATGCATTAAAGCAGCAGCAATCTTTCCTTCTGCTTTGACAGGAGCTATATTCAGTCCTTGCTCCCTATAAACTCTGCCTTTTTGAAGGGAGCTAGCAAAGGGTCCCACACCTCAGCAAGAACCAGAAGCCACACTGAATTACACCCCCAAATAACTTTTTTTCATATTTCTTTACAGTTTTGGTCCTTGTTGCTGCAGCACACTAGCTTAAAGACAATAAAGAAGGCAGCAACACCCTGACCTCATGCTGAACCACCGCAAATAAGTTATTTAAACAGAATATCATAGAATGGTCTGGGTTGGAAGGGACCTTAAAGATCATCAGTTCCAACTTCCTGCCATGGGCAAGGACACCTTCCACTAGACCAGAATGCTCCAAGCCCCATCCAACTTGGCCCTGCTCACCACAAACCAACCAAGGGCTGATTTCCACCAATTACTTCTTACTGCTTTTCACCACTGAGACACCATCCAGAGCTAAAACTGGGGGGAAACAGGCACACAGAAAAGGCCCTTCCCAACTATTAGAATCACAATTGCTTCTATTAATTGCTGGTAAGAGTCATTAGGTGTCCCTGGGGGTATGAGGAACAGCCCTCGATGGGAAGAATAGGCAGGGCAGGATGGAGGTTGTCTCAGCTCTGGGAGAACTCGAGGGTCAGGCACACCAGGCAGGTACAGAGCTAAGCAACCATTAGCCAGTGCAATCAGCACTGTTTTTCTGAAATTTTGAAAAGTCTGCCAGCTCCTGAGCTGGCTTAATGTCTTGGAAAAGCAGAGGTGTCTCCATCATGGCCTGACCTCCCAGAAAACACAAGCACAGGCAGCTGAGAGGATGAGGGTGCCAGGAATGGGACTGCAGCTGGGGAAGGGGACAGCTCCCCCTGCCCCAGCCAAGAGGGGAACATGGGACACAGAACTCAGAGATGACTGCCCTTCACAGCAGCCTGACCCCTCCTGTCCCACAGGGACACCCAGCACAGCCACACACAGCCCCAGGCCCAGCCCTGGACACACCTCCCAGGATCACCTCCACAGCCCCAGGATCCCAGCTGGGATTCAGCTCAACCCCAGAAGGAGGATGGGGTGAAACAAAGAGCACATCCCTGCACTGCTGGCACGAAGAGGGTCTTTGTGCCCTGCCTGCCTTCAGGTGAGGCTCAAACAGCCCCCAGGCACGGTGCCCCTCCTTTAAAGTGTTTGCTTAGATTGGAAGCCAAGATTAAGTGGGGATTAAACTAACACATAGGCTAACCTGCAAATAGGCTTTCACTTCTGGTTTTGATTTGACCAGCTAAATCTACATCCATGGGGTTAATCTGCATCCAGGACAGGGACAGGAATGCAGCAGGCAATGCTATCCTAAACCCAGCTCTCCCCTGCCAAGCTGTAACAGATGCCCTGCCCACCACTGAGCAGCTCAATGGGATTTCCTGATCAAAAGGGCAGTGCCAAAATGTAAGGATTACAGTTTCCAAAGGAAAGGTATTTTCAGCTGGAAATAAACATGATTTATGGATTGATGCACTCCCACTCTGTGCTACTGGTGCTGGCATGCCTGTGCTGGTGGGACAGATGGATCAAGGAAGCCAGGGTTGACACCATCACTCTCTGCAGAATAAACCATCCTGCTGCAGGGAATGGCAGGGAGGATTTGGAGGAAGCAGAGAAGAGGAGCCACTGGAAAAAGCTCTGGTGCAGCTGTGAATCAGCTTGGAAAGGATGGGAGATGGAAAGAATTGTGGCTCCTTTCCTTGGCCAGCTCCAGGGCACCTTGTCCAGATTTTTGTCTCCTCTCTTCCATCCTTCATTTCAAGACATCCCTGCTGCAGTTTCATGCTGGAAGCACAGAGAGGCTAAGGAATACCCACAGGCATACAATTCCCACCTGACCCTTGCAACCTGGTGTGACATTTGTAATAAAGAGTCAGGGAGGAAAAACTATCTGGGGAGCAGAGGGGAATGGGCATGCTTTATGTTCCACAACACATTCTTATTCCCCTTTGTCCCAAGGCCAGCAGGGACAAGCAGCAGCACAGGGGACTGCCTGGGTGCTCTGATGGGCCCATTTTCATCCACATGCAGGAGCAACAGCAGGACACTCTCACCAAATGCAGTGTGGAGCAGCAGCTCATCAGGGCTGTGTTGGGTTGAGGTTCAACAGCACTGCAACCACACAGCTCTGCTCAGCAAATTCCTGTCCTGGCATCCATCAGAAAGTGCTGGAAGCTCTTTCCAGAAGCTGGAAGCTCTCCAGGCAGAGCCACACATAGCAAGAAAGTTTTCCTTCCTTCCAGCTCCTGCTCTCAGCCTGAATGAAACAACCCACAGGGCAAGCCCAAGGACATGAACACATCTGCAGGCAGATTTTGCAGGAATTCTAGCTGGGATGGTTGGGATTTGGAAAGGGGAGGCACAGAGCAGGAGGCTTCAGCATAAGCAGCCTTTTGGAAAATGAAAGTCTCCAACTCTGGCTTCGTTAAAGTCCAAGATTTGCCTTCTGTCTTGCCCCCTACACCTCATGCCCGGACAGTGATGCTCATTCAGTGTCCCCCAGGCATCCCCCCAGGGGTTAAGATGCAGGGAGCCTGGCACTGCCCAGCCACACCACACTGTTCAGCATTTTCCTGAACAGAAATGGGGGTGAAACGCTCCCCCCATTCCCTTACAAAACACGCTTGCCTCATTCCAGGCCAGGCTTCCAATGCACAGCAGGTGCTGAATACCACCACCCACATGTCTCTAATTTCAGGTGACCTGCTTCAGAGCTAGAAAATGCCAAGGCAAATCAGCAAGATGCTTCTGCAGCCTGCCTGTTACGTAAGGCACCCACCCGGTCCCCTCCCGTGCTCAGCAGCTCCTTGCCCAGCGGGAGCTTCAGCCCCTTGCAAGCCACCCCAATCACAAGTGCTCATGCTGAAAGCAGCCAGGTAGAGAGGAGCCAGCCCTCAGCAGAGGAACAGCAGCAGCAAAGAGGAGCAGAGGAGAGGCACACTTACGTAATATTTGTCATCATTCTCATTGTAGGCCAGCTTCACAACGCCGTAGGAACCCTAAAAATAAACAGGAATTGCACAGTCAATTCAGCAGCTTCACCTCATCTTCTTGCTGGGAAGAAAATCAACTCCCAAGGCCCCAGACCAGGCAGATCCCTGAGCAGGCTGCAGGTGATGTGACCCTACAGCAAGGTTGTGTGTTTTGGCAGCTCTGTTGGAGCCACGGGGCACTGGAGGGTTGTTGATGTCTGGAGGAGTTGAGCACCAGCCCATCACCTCCTGCCCTGAGCCAAAGCCATCATGTCTGTCTGAACTCAGACAGGGGTGGGGAGCAGAGAGAAAAACTTGCAAGTAGATTTTTTTTTTGGTGCAAATTTGGAAATTCTGCATGAACACCTTTTCCACATGCCGCCCAGGCAGATGCAGACCTGGACTACAGCTGTATCCACAGCTCCAGGGACAGCCTGAAGCCAAGCTCCATCCAAACTGCTGTTTTTATGAAGTTCCAAATAAACACTCATTTCATGCAAGTGAGACATGACCCAGTATTATTCCTGACAGATGCCTGTTGAATAAATGAGTGGGGTGAACACCAGAGCCTTCAAAATATTTCTCTTGACTTCACTGAGAGTTGAAATAAGGTTCTGGTCTTAAAAGAGACTAACAGGCATCTGGCTGATCCAGGAGCACAGCAGACCCTCTACCAACCTCACAGTGCCCATCTGCTTGGGAAGACAGTGACCCTGTGACTCACAGGGAAGGAGGCAGGGACAAATCCACCTGAGAGAAGGTTTCACACTCTCCTTAAATCATACAAAAGTCATAAGTGGGTCTGATGCTGTGTGTGAGTTTGGGATGGCATCTGCTGTGCCAGCAGAGGTATCCCCAGCCTTGCTCCCTGCCTGCCAGCAGCCAAATGCACAGCCCATGGTACAGATGGTGGGGTTGCCATCCCACAGCCTGGGGCCCCTTGTTTTGGAGGCATTTGGGCTAATTAAACTTCTGGTGAAGGTCTCTGCAGCTCAGGGTGCAGCCTCTTCTGACTGCAATGTTCCAACTGCAGAGGCAGACACAGCTTCCAGACAGCACCACTGCTTGTGGACTCATCTGCAGCAGTGGCACGAGGCCAAATGTGCAGCTATCTGAGCTGCTCACCAGCCCAGACCACTAAATAACTTTAGAGGAATCTCTTCTGAATCACGCTGCAGCTTTTAAACGTGCACTAGAATTAAACAAGAATTTCACATGATGTAAAAACTTTTAACTAATCCTGATGGGGATAAAACATCTGCCCTGATCATCTTTTCAGGTTTGTTTTTTTTTTTTTTTTCCTTTTTGTGTTGTATTAATGTATCAAAGGCTCTTAGTGTTACATTTGGCAAGCAAACACCCTGAAAAGGAGCCAGCTTAACCACCTTCTGAGGGAGGAAAAATAAATTTAGATTTCAAAGGAAGTAGCTCCACTGTGACCTTGAACAAAACTTGCTCCAACTAATAAAGGAAAAAACCCCAAAACAATAATAAAAAAAATTTTAAAAAACAAACAAAAAACAACCAACCAAACAAACCAAACCAAACCAAACACAACTTGCAAGGAGTCTTGGCCAGTGAGGTCCCTTGGGCTGGCACAGCCTTTCCACCCCTACTCACATGTGTGACACAGGCTGGTGTGACCAACATGAGCCCCACTACATACCTTGCCTATTTCACTCTGCAGCTTGTACTGGTTTAATTGCACACAGTCCTGCAGATCAAAAGGAGAACATAATTAGAGTATTGGTAAAGGAAATGACTGAGTTTGAATCAGGTTCAACTAGTGGCAGAGTGCTAAATAATTAAAGACTTAAACTAGTGTATGTTACACTATACGCACTACACTTTTTTTTATTTCTTTTTTTTTATTATTTTATTTTGACAACCCAAGGCATAACAACTATGGGCTGAATTCTAGTTCTGATTGTGCTGGTTTAAAACCACCCCAACTCCCCAGCATTGCCTTAGGTTCAGCCCAGGGGGCCTGACAGCAGCCCCTGACCTGTTTAGGTTAACCCTCTCTACTGAACTGTGCTCAGTACCAGGCAGGAAAACCCCTGTCCCTGCCTCCCCAGGCTTTCACAGCCTGGCAGCTCCCACAGCATCCACCCCAGGGTCAGCACAAACCTGTGCCCTTCCCAACATCAGCCTGGCAAAGACAGGGCCACTCTGACTGTGCCTGATGGCTGTGGCTGCACCCAGAGGAACCCTCACCTGGATCGTGGGCTGCTCTTCCAGGAGAGCACACAGAGCCAGGCTCCTCTGCTGTGCCACACAAACAATGGATTCCCTTCAGCTGATATGGTTATTTGCTAAAAGAAATCACCCCAGAGCAGGTCTGATCTCTGCTGGCAAGGAACCCAGCCCTGAAACCCCACAGGGTGGGGTGCTGGGCTCCTGCACAGACCAGGAGCAGCCAAGGGGAGAACAAGGTGGAACAGAAGATCCATGCAAGCCACCTGATGTTAAACCCACCCTCCCTTTAGAACTGTGCAGCCTAAAGGAAAACATTTGCACTGTGGGGGGGTCCATGGGGCACAGCACAGCACAGACCCTGCTGCAGAGCCAAGTTCTGGGCAAAGAGCTGGGAAGCTCTTCCTGGGATCTCTGCAGCGGTGGCACCAGGCAGAGTGGGCTGCAGTGGAGTTTGCCTTGGTCCTCACTGAAGACAGCACTGAACTGCATTGCAGGGCAGGGAGGAGCCCCCACCTTGGTGGGGTGAGGAAAAGGAGGAGTTTCCAACCTCAGGACATGGTGTGGGCTGAGCCTTAGATGGGCTGCACTTCCCAAGGCAGCATTTTTGAAGATTTCTCCCCAAGACTGCCAAGCACCAAAGCAGGCTGAAAACTCTCAGCCAGCCTCTGCACTTCTTTGGGAACCAAGCTGATATAAAACATGCAGACAGGTAGATTAGCTTCCCCTAAACCTCAAAATAGCCCTGCCATCTACAGAAGCAGCACCACAACATAAGAGCAGTGCCAGATGCCTTGAGTCTTTTTGTAAGAACAGGGGTGTAAGAGTCCCTGCCCCAGGCAGCATTCCCACCAATGGCAGCATTCCTTTGCCTCTCAGGACCCAGCACGGGTGTGGGAGATAAAAATTTTGACTCCTCTCCATCAACAACCAGAAAACATTCCTCATGGTCCTAACTCAAGAGATGACCACAATAAAAAGTAAATGGGGGACTGGTGACTTTTAAAGCCTACAAGCTGTGGCTTGTCAGGAATACAAGGAATGTTTTAAATCTTGATCTTGTTGCCAGGGAAGGAAGTTTTTTCCACCTCCCTGACAGGGAAGAGCAGCCAACTGTGAGTAATGGGGCCATAGAAGTGTATTAACTCTGCTGCTGGCAAAGCACATATCTTTCCAAAGGTAAAAACCAATCCATCAGAAGTAGGAGCACCAAGAGAGGAGAAAGCATGACCCCGCAAAAGCCAAAATGTAAGGCAGGGGGGGCCTGAAACGATGCCCCTCCCCAAAGGAGGGGGCAGCATGCAGGAACCCAGGGGAGGGACATAAGGAGGACAAATTCCCCTGCAAACACTGTGCCAGCAGATTCACTTGCCAGTGTGAGGTTGTGCTTTGTATCCTGGTGATTTTCACAAATTCAGCAGGAACACTTTTCTGATGGTATCTCCTGTCCTGGATTCTCTGTGCTCAACTTTGTACCCCTCGCCTGGTCCTGTGACAACTGCAGTGCTGCAGAGGGTGAAACACCCACTGGAACAGCTGGGACAGGCAGGAAAAGCAACCATTCCTCCAAGAAAGCCTCCAACCACCTCCCACCTCCTGCTCTGCAAACCAGCAAGCTTGAAATGACCAGATCTTGCTATGAGGCCTCCTCCCTGAGCAGGGATCGCTTGCAGGAGTAGATAGAGCCTTTCACACACAGCCATTGACTCTTTGCTCTGCACTCAGTATCTTGTTTCAAGCCAAGGTGGCATCTCTAAAGCACCAAGTGCTGCTGCTTCTTGCTCACAGACTGCCAAGGAAGGCATGGTGGCATCTTTTCCCTCCCTCCAGAAGGAGCAGAGCCCTTTGTGCCGGATGCTGTCCAACCATCCATCCATCCATCCATCCATCCATCCATCCATCCATCCATCCCTCCCTCCCTCCCTCCCTCCCTCCCTCCCTCCTCACAAAGCAGGAGGAGGGACTGTGCCTTATCCCTGTGGCTGAGCTACCAATTCCTTTGACTCTGACCTTCCCACCATCCCTCGTACCTCTGGCCAGAAATTACCATTCTTATCCCCCACCGGACTGATCACCTGAAGCATCTCCCTGGTGTTTCACTGCTGCTAGATGGAGTTTGTTACACCAGAATCCCCATCTTTAGGGATAGTTTTTTGAAAGAGGTGGATAAACACTGGGAGGGAACACCCAGAAAGGGTCCAAGGGAAAGGCAATGATAAAATCTGCAGAGTTTACATTCTGTCACCACATCCTACCTGGCACACACCCCCATCCCTCTCCACTCAGATAATTCCTGGTGGGAAGCACCAGCACTTCAGCTTCTGCTCTGCTTCCAGCACTTGAGCTGAACACAGAAAAAAATCAAAGCAGATTATATGTGTTTTCTATGGTTTTTTCCTCTTGCTGAAAAGACCAGAATTCACCGCTGAAGCGACTCCTGCCACGTGTTGCTGCAGACTGGAAGGGTTGTTATTCTGTTATTTGGTTCTCCTGCAGGAAGTGGGATAATTATCCTATTCCTTTATCAGAGAAAAACACCTATCTCTGGGCCAAGTGTTTCTTTAAGATAACATTGTACAGTTCTCTTGATTTCACCACGCCGATGTGTTTGCAGCTGCTGATAAATACAAACAGAGAAAGAACCCTAGATGAGATCTTTCAATGAAAATCTGTCACCAAATTAGACTGAGCCAGTCCAAGTGTGCAATAATTGTTTCACCTTAAAAAACAAGATGCCCTCTGTGTTAACATGTCCAAGGTATTAGTCAAGACAGGAAGCAGGAGGAATCAAGGCCACAGAAAACAAAAATTGGTCAAAAATCATAAAGCACAGTGCAGCCCAAGGCCAGTTCCAGAAATCCACTGTGGCCGCCACTGGGTGATAGAAACTCTGAGAAACTGAGAATTGAGCCTTTGCTGTCCCAGGGGAGATGCATGGATGGGAAGGGAGAACCAGAGCTGATTTCCAAAATCAGATATTTCTGAAAACAGACTGCCTACATAATATAATGGAGAACAGATGTATAATGAAGAATTTTGTCCCCTAAACAAAGCCAAATTCCCCAATCTGAAAAGAATTTTCAGCAATTCAGAGAGACACCTTAAAGAGAGGCATGGAATAAAAATGAGGAAACACTGGTTTAAACTCATCCTGCCTAGAAGGGGAAGCAAAGGCAGTTCTGAAAACAGGCAAAATGAAAATAGAAGTCAGAAAATGGGTATTAAGGGCAGCTATGAATTCAAATTAGAAAGTTGTTCAGGGACAGAGAAGGATAGACAGGAAGCCCAGACCTCGTAGTGGTCAGAAAATAAAGAGATTTTGAAACAACATCCAAAAAGAAGTGCAAGAAGCAAGTCCAGCCCTGCTGCACTGCACTGGCCATGGCTGGGCTGAGAGCACAGCCTTGCAGCTCACCTACCTGAGACCCCAGAGCTGATGGTGCAGGAGCCTAGGACTGGTGGGACCAAGGCAGACCCTTCCCTGCCCCTCTCCAGCTGCAGCTTTGGGCTTTATCCTTCTCTCAAACCATACCCTTAGACAAGTTAGAAATGCAACTTTAAATAAAGGCTAATTAATCCAAGGAAAATAAATTAGCAATGTGGGGGAGTCTTCTTTGAAGAAATGTTTTCCAAGTATCTTTAATCTTTTCAAGAGCTCTGGTTTGAACACCACATTAAGCCCTCTAGAAGAAATTCATCTTGGCAGCTTGTGGGGCTGGAAGGGGAAGCTCTTAGCCACGCTGAGTAGGAGTTCAGTTTCTGCCTCTACCCTGATCCCACCTGAGTTTACCTTTGTGCACAGCAAGGAAATCACTTTATGAAGAAAGCCAGGCAGCTCCCAGGCCCTGGAGGAGTGTGAGACCTGGATCAGCTGAGCACCAAGGCACTGCCTCTCAGCTCTTGACACCAGTTGCTTCAAACCAGTTGGCGAAACAAGCCATGAAAAAGATGGAGAAAGCCAAGGAAAGAAAGGACAAAGAAGTGATCTATTTTCCATGCCTCTGGAGTAAGCCACAGAGATCCAGCATAGGAGAATTCCCTTTGTCAGTTCGTTCTCCTCCCTGCATCCACAGGCCAGGAGCATCTCCAAGGAGGGAGAAGACTCTGACCTGACTCATGCTCTCCACTCCTGCTGAAGCACACATAGCTGCAGCTGATTACCATGACTGCAGGGACACCTGGAACAGCCTCCTACTGATCCCAGAGGGTGAAGAGACAATGTGGACACCAGGACAGGGGGAACCAGGATTCAGGAAATAGAAGGGAACATGGGAAAGGGAAAGGAAATTCAGCTGGAAGAGACTGGAGAAGAGACCGTATAAAGCAATTAACTGTGCTAGCAGGTCTGGGGAGAAAGCCTGAAAAAAAGACATCTTTTATTTTTCTCCTAGCCACTCTGCAAGTAAGATTTTCTTGGCTAGCTAAAAAGGTTGCTTTAAAACAGCAGAATTAAAAAAAAAAACTTAACCCCAACAGCATTGCACTTTCAAAGGCCTCATTTCAGCACCTCTCCCCTTTCACAGATCCAAGACCTGGTGTTATAGATGGAACAAGCTTTATCAGTCACACAGGGACAAGATGCCCATGTACAAACATCTTCAGAGAGTCCTTCCCTGGTACATACAAACACCAGGGCATCATCTGGGCAGCAAAGCAGAAGCTGCTTCTAGCAGTCTCTGGAAAATCCTCTCCTCTTGCCTTGCTGCCAGCACCAAGCAGGAACCAGGAACATCACATCAGCAAAGTGGGCCTAAACTCTGGGGCCTGCCTCAGCCCTGCAGCTTTAAGTATCCTTAATAGCTTCAGCTTAATCACTTCTGTGCCACAGCTAAAGGCAAAGCCATTCCCTTGTCAGAGCAAAGCACTGATAGGCAGCAAGGCAGCAGAAATCCCATCAGGCACTCCTGCCAGGGAAGGCAGCACTGAGAGAACCTTCCAGGCCATAGGCCATAAATAATCTAAGAAAGGAGGGGAACAAACAGGGAACTTTTAAAATTACAGATCAATTTTTGATAGAGAAATGACAAGTCAGGTTAATTGAGAACACAGTAACACTGTCGGGAGAGCAGAACACGTTACTTCTCTCGCAGAGAAAAACTGCAGACCCAGACTTGTCAGCAGTGGCTGCAAGACACCAGCAGCTGCCAGCTCTTTGTCCAAGGGCAGTTGGCTAATTGGTGTCTCTGGGAATAGTATTTGTGCAAGATAACAAACCCCAGCCCTGCTGCAACCCTGCCAGCCCAGGAGCTACCACCTGCCTAAATATCAAATCCAAAAGCCGTGCTCAGAAGGCAGGTGTCTGTGGAACAGGTCCCAGTGACAGGACAATTCACTGCTGCTGCTGCCACTGGATAAATCCTCCCTCAGCCTCACAGGCTCAGCTTCAGCTCTTGGCCCTCTTGATCCCTGAACAGAACTTTTCCTCCCAGCCTGTGAATAAATATTAAACCAGCATTAAAAAGCTCAGCAGTGTCTCTCTAAGAGAACACAATGTTCTTCCATAATTCAACAGTGAAAGCAGAGCATTCAGCTCTGCTGTATCCCCATACTCTGTCTCCACATAGCACATCTCTCCATCATTTCTCCAGATCAGTCCAGGATACAGCATCAATGACAGCCAAGCCCTGAGCTGCCATCCTGCTGGAGAGGGAAGCAGACTCAGTCTGAGATGGCTATCAGCACAACAGGAAATTGTGACATGCAGCTGTGCCATCCATCCCTGCTCCTGACAGACAGTGTCTGCTCATGGGGACTGATAAAGGCTGAATGCTCCTGAACTTCATCTCCAGCTTTGCACAGACTGTAACTGACCCAGGCAGTGGAGATGAGCAATGGATGTTCTGCTACTGAAAGGCACTGACTGAGGATGCCAGAAACCCAAAGCAACGGGAAAGAACCAATTCCAAAATGGCTTTAAGCAGGTGAGAGGCACTGACTGGAATACAAATGTGCAGCTTACTCAGAACAAGGTGTGCGACAGAGCCATTTGCAGGCAGATCAGGGCAACGCTAGGCATGGTGAGCTGGATCTTGTCAGTGACCCACCAGCCCCACTGCTCACTGAGGGTCTGCACAGCAGAGAGACCAACAGACACCCAGCAGCAGCTGCTGCCAAGTGCACTATGATTGTATTTCTCATTTAAGGGCTCATTTTATCCCCGATAGGACGAAAAGCCTCAACATGGAGACCCTGGTAACTTCTAGAATTCCTGACAGAGAACAAAAGACCTGCTCTCCATTTCTTTCAGAGCTCCCTGCTGTCTTTCACAGCAGCACAGTTCAGACTAGGACTGGCAGTGTCTCTCACAGCCACCAACACAACAACCCTTTATCAGCCCCTTGGCAGGAGCAGTGCTGACACTGGGCACTGGAGCTGGGCTGTGTGCAGGCTGCACACTCACCTTGCTGTCACACACTGCTCACCATTCGGTGCCCAGCCTCAAATTTTATCCTGTATCCAAGCATGCATTTTCCTAATTCTTCTGCTCTTTATAGGATATAGATGCTATCCCTGTAAATTGGGAAGGAGCAGCTCCTGAGAGCACCTCTGTGAGGGGAAGCACCCACCTCAGAATGTTGCCAGCTCACCCAGGCTCCCTTCCCACTCTTACCACAGCCACTTCCCATTAATATGAATGATGGTTTCCAACAACCACAGCTCTGCTGCACAGCTGGGCTGAACCACAGCAGTGCTCTCTCAGTGATATCAAAGTGACCATGAAAGAGGCAGCACTATGTAAAGAGCTGCTGCAGGAACAGGGATACAAGGGCTCCACATCTGCATTTCAAACTAAGCACTTCCCACCTCACAGGCAGTAACCCTTGCTCCCCAGGATGCAGATGCTGTGGAAGAGAATAGAGTGCTTTGAATTTGCTTGCAGATGGGAATGTGCCAGTCACACTTGACTGCAGTTAAGCTGAAAGATTTCAGAAAAGCCTCGCTCCTGGCACAGTCACAGCACTGCAGGATGGGAGAGCTGGCACTCAAGTCACGTCCTGCTTCCAAGAACTGGCTCCTTTCCCCCCTGCCTCCCTTATTAAAGCATATGGCTGCTGTCAAAGAAGCTGCAGTCTCTGCAGTGCACCTTCTGCATGTATCCTCTATCAGCTGGGGATGCACCACCCATCCCACAGCCGATGTGACTTGCAAAACTCCCCAGAGGACAGTGGCTGATTTGGTCTGCACCACCATCCTCTCAGATGTGCAAGGGGAAAACGTGCACTTCTCAAAAAGGAAACACCAAGCCACACAGATGCTAAGCTCTGGGTCTCTTGGACCCACACTGGCAGAAGTCTAAACTGCAGTGATTTGGGTCCCTGCAGGCATCTAGGTCATGACACAGGGCAGTGTGGTCTGAACAGCCCCTCTGCTCCCCACCCTCCCCACCACATCATGTCCAGCATTGGGAATTGCAACCATCATCCACTTCCATCGTGACACTTGACCACTAACAGCATGTCACAGCTCCTCCAGGGCAGGTCTGGGACCAGGGGAGCAGCTGCAGAGCAACCACAGCCACCCAGACACCCCTCTGAAGGAGAGTAGGGTCACAGCCTTCCCTTACCACTGCTGTTACAAATGCTTTAAAGGGAAAAGAAAACCCTGACAGGAGCCAGGCATTTAAGCTCTTTATAAAATTAAATTGTGCCTTCAATTATGACAAAACACAATAGCAGATAATCTCCAGAAATTTAAATCCATAAAATGCTATCAGCAAAGCTGCTGTGACTGGTGAATTCCCAAAGGGCACCTACAGCAGAGACACAAGAGCAAAGTCATTTGGCCACAGCCCTTTCTCTGAACAACCTGAAAGACTTCCCATGTGCTACCATGGCACAGGGATCATTGTCCCTCAACAAGACTACCCCAGGCAGGAAAGGGCTAAATGAGCCACATGTAAGGGCCAAGGCTACACCCAGCAGAGCTCTTCAATTCCAAGCTAATATGATCCCTGATTCTAGGGATATTTCCCCCTCCCCTTAGAAATAACAGTGCTTTCAGACCTACTACTCCAGAAGACTGAAGGCTCCCATTACCACCTGAGAAAGACTTACCTTACCTCAACACCTCAGCTGTAGGGGAGAAGATGCCTACCTCAGAGTCTGATATGGAGACCCGATTAGACTCTATCGTTGGTCTCCTGATTATACGTGGTGATGGCCCTGTGGCATAAGGACCACAACCTGGAGTGTTGCTAGAAGCCAAATAACCTCCTGATGATCTTTCCTGAAGGGACAGCTTCCTACTTGACAGACCAGGTCTAGTTAGAGGTTTCTTGGGAATATGCCTCAACTGAGCATCTTCTGACTGTTGGGAGGGCAGAAATTCATTGATTCCCATGTCACCGCTGACTCCATTTCTTTGGATATCCTTTATGTTATCAGAAAAGACTGTGTCATTTTCTTCAGGGTTGTCTTCACCATTTTGGTCACTTTTGTCTGGGACAACAGACACTTCTATGGCTGCCACCCTCTCCACCAGTTCAGTCTGTGTGTCCATGCCTCCATCTATGACATTTGCTAGAGAGTCCCCCATGGCTGTGTCCAGCTCGTTTGGTCTCAGATGGTCACGCAGAGAGCAGTGATGTTAGTGCTTAAAGGCTCCATGAAACACCTGAGAGGAATCACAAACAGAGGTAAACTGAATAATAAGGTTCACTCAACACAAATATAACCAGTCATCCCTGGCTTCTTCCAGCATGCAAGAAAGTGAAGGCAAAACACTGGCAGGCTGTAAACAGGGTACAAGCACTCAGACTGAAAGGCAAACCCAGGCATTGAGCTAGACAGGAAAGAGATAAAAATGAGATTTTATCTGATGTGTAACAAGTGACACAGCTAACTTCTCCTTCTGTAGCCAGACCTACAGACAACTAGAGCTTACAATACTGGGAGAAGCATCCCAACAGCTGAGGGCCAAGGGTCAAACTTTCAACCTCTTGAATCTTTATTTATAGGATACAAGAGCTTCTGGCATGTACTCAAACCCAACAAGCATAACAACAACTCCACAGCCATTTAGGGCTCCCCAGTAGTCTCTCTGCTGCCTTAGAGAGGAGGCCTTAGAGAGTGTCACAGAACAGCCAAGCCTGGTGACTTCCACACTACCATTTGCAACATGGTCAGCAAAAGCAGAATTTAAAAGCAAATCCAGCTCCATGGTCGCTCCTGGCTTTACACAGTTGCAGTCTGTGTGCAAACACATGTTAATCTTGCTGCTCACCGTGTATAAAAGCTATAGTGAGTTGCAAATCAACAATGCTTAATGATTAAAGCGTTGTTGAAATCAGCTTTTCCTCGGGAAAAGACCTACAGAACACAAAAGTACAATACGAAGCTAAAACTGCTGCATAAAATCACCGTTTCCTGGATGCTAATTTCAGTCTCAAAACAGATTTCAGTCTTCCCAGCATAGTGCAGAGCAGGAAATGATCCTCTGCAGCACATGGCTGTCAACACTTAATCACCTCTAAAGATGCAGCACTGCATCATTTCATCCTCTACCCAGCTTCTGGGGCTAGTGGAGGAGTACTTGACTTTACTCACAGCCTCCTGGCCTGCATCCAGTGAATTCCAGAGTAGGCTTAACCCTGAAATATTGCAACCTGTGGTTCTCTGTATTCAAAGCACGTTGTGCATAAAACCCCTGCAAGCCAGGTGACACTTGCATCTACATTTCATTTACATGAGGACAGGGTGGGGAGGTCAGCAAGTTCAAAGAGCCCCATCCAGCATCAGCCTGGGAACAAACACAACCCTTGCCAAGGAGCACAGGCTCAAAGCTGCCCAGCAATGCTCAGTGAAACACACTGCAGTGAACTCTGCTGCATAGGGATGACCTCCTGAGTGCCCCATGGCAGCCAAGCTCAAGCAACCTTTTATATCAATGAGAAAACCTGATTAAGATCTCGACTGGAGGCTTCACCCTGGGTCATGTGCCAATCAGAGATACACGCTGGGTACTCGGTGTCATAGAAAGGGAATAGCCAAGTCTAAGATATTCCTCTCCACATCCCACTATACACCTCCTTCCCCCATCCTGTGTTTTCTGAAGGCTTGCTTAAAACAAATTGACAGAAGTGTCATTCACTCAAAACAGTAATGAAATGGTGAGATCAGCTTTAAAAGCTTCTATTAAAACTATATTTAAACACGTCAATCCCAAAGCACAAATCCCCTTTGGAGCCAGGGAGCAGGCACTGGGGGTGGCTCTCAACAGCGAGGGAAGGGGTTTGGGGTTCAGTCCAGCACACACTGCATGTGGTCCCACAAACCTGGGACAAAGCAGTACCAGCCTCCCCTCTGCCAGACCTCCCTGCTCTCCAAACCCACAAACCAGGCTGCAAACCCCAAAGCAAGCCAGCAGTGACCCTTCCAAACTGATTTGTGGGAAGGCCACCAAGGATTTGCTGTCTGCAAAATGCTTTTGTGAAGTCTGGAAAGCTTTTGAGCTAAACAAGGAGCATCAGGTCAGGGCAACTGCAAGCCTGCAGTCACCCCACTTCCTCTGCAGAGCTTTCCCTGCACTGCAGAGCCTGGGGACCAGCACAGTTCCCAGTGACACACATGGGATGCCTGCATGCTTGGCTCTAGGGGAAAGTCATCTCTTTGGCCCCAGGGAAGCATCATCAGTCTCCAGCCCTGCCTGTGCATCTGGGCTTCCCAGGGCTGCTCTGCACGGCCAGGAAAGCACCAGCCATATCCCTGCTGTCAGCAGCCTCTGCCAGGGCTGGGCTGCAGCTCTCCTGACAGGCTGCTACACCACGGAAATCACTCTAAATGAAGGCAAGAAGGAAGCAAAAATGCTTCCACCATTTAATCCAGCTTGCCCAAGGGATAGGAGGAAACCTCCAAGGCCACCCTGAGCTAAAAGCTTTTTTTTTCTGCCTATAGAGAAACAAACCTGAGGCTTTTCCTTGATGCAGCTTTAGCCTCTGGACAGTCACAGCTCACCTCACTCCTAGGCAGCACCAAGAGGAAAATGAATCTGCTACTGACGCCTGCAGCTCCTAAACCTTCTTCCCTCCTCCCACCACAAGGTTTTCCTCATATGTGGGAGCAAGGGGAAGGAAGAATCTGCCCATGTTGCTGTGTGGCTGGGCGTGAAAGCCCACAAACCACCCACCTGGACTGAACATTTGTTAGTCTCATGCTGCTCAGCCAGCAGGAAAAAACAGGCCAGGAGCACTGGGAAGAGCAGCCCAGCAAACAGTGATGCTTATGTCACACACCTGAGCAGCTCCTCACCACCCAGACCAGGTACCCAGGGTGTCTCCCCCTCAAAAGCTGAAGCAAACTTGCTCAGTTCTAACCCACAGCACAGTCTGCAAAATAAATCTTCAGCTAACTGACAACTGAACTAGATAAACTGAAGATAAACCCCATAGATCTGTCCATCTGATCAAAACAAACAGACCCATACATTGTTGAAACAAATAATACAGTGCTGCTAAAAGCAGGCTAAAAATCCAGCAAGACTTTAAAGAACATAATTGTTCATTTGTAGAGCTGGACTTTGTTTCAAGTTCTGCTCTTTTGAAGGATTCCTTTTCACTGATAAATCCTCCAAAACTGTATTGGAAAGCAAAGATTTCTGAATAAGCCAATCAGTTATGTGCAGCCCAGTCTCATTGTGCATAAACTCAGTACAAAAGGCAAC
Organism: Phylloscopus trochilus trochilus; assembly: GCA_016584745.2. Classification (NCBI taxonomy): domain Eukaryota; kingdom Metazoa; phylum Chordata; class Aves; order Passeriformes; family Phylloscopidae; genus Phylloscopus; species Phylloscopus trochilus. The sequence goes on from WQNJ02000022.1 coordinate 7,339,030, forward strand.
TATTAATTTCTGCAAATCAGTGGTAGATTTGCAGTTTTTCAGGCTGTGGCACAACCATACCTTGCTGTGATGGGAAATCCCAGCAAAACAGAAATTCTACCACCACCATCTCCCAGTTCCTGTGCAGCTTTGCTATCCTTGCTGATCCCCCGGAACACTGAACACCTGCCCTAGAGCAGAGCATAATGCTGCAGACACAAACCAAAGCTGCAAACAAGCTTATATGAGCAAAATTAATTTACTTACAGATACCTTATTTACCATTTTTCCCTGTAGCTATTCCTCTGCTGCAGGCAGACTGCCACTTCAACCACGATTTTCACTATATATTTATCAAATGGCTGCACATGTTTCCCAGAGTGGCACTGAGCAGAGAATGTTACAAAAAAAAAAAACAAACACAAACCTTTTGAAAGGAATATGATCCTGGAGAAAATCTCTCTGTATTTTATGTGGGAGTGGAAGATGAGCAGATGCAATTTGTTTTGCTGCTTAGTAAAGTATTCCAAAGCATTCCAAAAATAAAAAACTGTAAATCAAGTTTACTGCCTGGTCCATCCACTTGGCTAACTAGAAATGTTCCTATCAGAAAGGATGGGGATGCTAAAAGGCCCTGAGCCACAGCAAACCCAGCTTCATTTCCCAAATTTGCTACAGGCTCTAGAAAAGTGACTTTATGGCTTTGTTGCAGTTCCAGGTTAAGAGGAATGATGCTGCTTCTCCTTTGTGTCCCTGAGAACACACCTGCCCCGTGCTGAGGCCCCAAGAGCCATGGCAGTAAAAGAATCCCAGTGAACAATAACTGTAATGAGCATCTGCACAGAAAGGGTTCAGGCAGAGATTCTGCTGCTGCTCAGTCAGAGGCTTCAAATGCTCATGGCTGGCATCTGCCACCGGGAACATCAGGACTGTCACACTGAGACCCTCCCTGCAGGCAAGTCCTTCAGGTACCTCTTGACCACACAAGACTCACTGTCACAGAGAGAGGTCTCAAAGATCACAGCAGCTTTACTCAGTGCTTTACTATACAGCAGCAAGGTCAGGAATCAAGCCAGGTTTTCCAGTCAGTGCAATGAACCATATACCAGGACTGGCTGCCTGCAGAGGGGATGTCATCCCCATCACCAGCATCCATCAGCTCAGGTGAAACCCACCTCACCCAGGAACTCCCTCCTGCCTGGGGCAGAGCTGGCAGCACACCCAGCCTTGTGTGTTTGTTCAGACATTGCCCCCAGCAGCATAGCCACGATGAAGAATCTGCTCCGACTGCTGCCAACAGCAGCAGAAACTCCCTTTAAGGAGAGAAGCAGCATGTCCTGGGCTGGGCTGCCAAGTCCTGGACAGCTCCTCAAATGACATTTTAGAAATATCAGGTCACCAAGTCCCTTCCAGAGCCAAAGCTGTCTCCTCACAGCAAGCAACACAGACTAGGAGTATTTCCATCCTGGAGTGTCTCCTGTGCTCCCAGTTCTGCAGGACTTCCCCAAGCACTTGCTACCCTGATATGAGGGAGATAATTCCACACCCCCCACCCTGATCCCATCAACTTTTTATACATGTGGGAGGCACTTGCCCCAAGCCCAGCCAGCTCACTCCAGTACCTTCGGTCTGGAGAATTTTGAGGGGAACTTGGGTCCCACAGCCATGCACTGGAGCAACATCTGAGCTGACCACAAACCCCACAAGCAGTTTGCAACACATGGAACTTCAGATGTAATGCACCAGCCATTTATGGGTCTCACTGCTGTGGTGGGAGAGCATCTAGAGGGTTCATTTTCCCTGCAGTAATTAAATTTAGAGCATGTTGGCCCATTTCAGCTCTGCCCAACCCTGGCACACCAAGCAGGGCACCCAAGGGTGAGATTGCCTCCTGCCCATCTCCACTCACACTGCTGCTGCCAGGAATCAGGCCTCGGAGAAGCAAATGAGCTTCTTGGCATCTGTGAAAGCCAGTTTCAGACATTGCTGGCCAAAAGGCAACCCAAACCAAGAGGCAAAGGACAATAAAAAGTTGCAGCTCTGTGAAGCTGAAAAGAAGCAAATCTCTGCAATCTTTGCAGAGATAATCAAGGCAGGTGTACACCAGACTGCCCATTTGGACTTTGTCCTCTCTGGGAAGGGGCAGTAATCACCTTGGGTACTAATTTCTGACTAGAAGACATTAACACAACCTAAATGATAAATAAGAACACACTGTTGGTGCTTTTTGCACACACCCATGTTTGCTTTGTCCTAGGGCTCACAAGGCTCTTGTTTCAGGGCACAGACAAGAACATCTTGCTGAGAAATCACTCAATCCTGCTGTAATCATCCAGTCCCTCTTCTCTCCACAGCTTTTGGCAGTGAGCCTGGCTGTTGTGCCACAGCTGAAAATCAGATCTAAAGTGAGGTGCTTTGATGACCTGTGTGAAGCTCCTTGCACAGCTTTAACAGCAACCAGGGAACAAGAAAGAACAACAGCTTTTGCAATTCAAGCACTGTGTGAGAAATCTGAAAGGCAAGTTCAGACCCCTGCTCCTGCCAGACTTCTTAAATGACAACAAATATCTCCAGACCAGAGTCTGGAAAATGCAGCGTTCTACCTCCTCCTCCTCAGTCCTTTTCAAGGCAGGGTGCTTTCCAAAGGGATTTTGGGGCCAGTTTTTCCCCTGAGCCACAGACAACAAGCACCCCAAGGTGCACAACTCTGTGCTTGTCCTGCTCTCCTCTCTTCTCCCTAAGAGGCCCCATCTGAAGGCAGGATCTGGGGTTTCCATCTGATGAAGGACTGATTCTTTCATGGATGTAAAGTACAGATGCACGTGAGACACAGGCTGAGCTCAGCAGTCATCTCCTGATATTGTCACATAAAAACCAGAAGTTACGCACCATGAAGGCTGCATAACCACTCTTAAGTGCAATTAATACCATATTTAAAATATGTTTTGAAACTAGCCAGGATGCTGAACCAAGATCTCCAGTCTACCAACCTACAATTTAAGAGATAACAACCACCTTGTGCACAGTCCTGAGCCTGGAAAGTTTTACAAAAGATTTCCCAACTGCATTATATTTCATCCCTCCATGTTCTAATTATATGGTTAAATACATTTGCATAATCAGATGCAATTACACTAATTGCATATATAAGCATAATCAACCAAAAATTACTCTGAAGAAAAAAAGTTTCTACTTAAGGAAATTTCTGTAACAAGAAAACACTGAGGAATGCCAAGTCTATCTAAATGAGAGTGATATTAACATTAAACACTTCAGATAAGGCAGGTGAAACAGGTGCCCTGCCAGAGCATTACCTGAGTGCAGCTCTCTTGGCACATTTTAACCACGTCTTTGGTGGGGACAACACCAAAGAACTGAAGAGGAGCTGTGATCCTTTGTACTCAAGCCCTGGCTATAAATGACTTTGGTAATGCAGGTCTGGCTGCTGTGTTTTATTGTGTTTCATACTAGAGGTTCAGCAAGATCTGTGGGCATCAGCTCCTGATGCTGGACTACATTCACTTCTGCTTTAATTTTTTAAAGCTGTGTATGATCATCAGAGCTGCTTTTATTTTGCAAATTACAGCTGGGAAAGCACGAGGAACAGGCAATGAGAGGCACTCAGCCCACATATCCCAGTTTTTGCTTTCAATGACGCCAGGTGCTGTGACTCACCATCTCTGCAACAGCCCAAAGTGACCACAAACCAGCACATCCCAGTACCCAACTCCACACCAGCTGTGGCAACAACCTGAGCTCAGATTGTAACAAATCCCATTTGCCCTTGTGACAAGGGACACAAAAGCTCTGTAGGGGAAGGACCCTGGCCACTGTGCCAGCCTGATCCCAGCTCCAGACTCTGTGGCAGTGAGGGATAGGAGGATGGAGGAGGTTGGTGTGGGCAGAGAGCCCAAGTCCAGTCCTGCTGTGTGACCACCAGCCTTACTGGGTGCTTTGCCTCACTTCCAAGTGACCCTAGGGAAAGCAATCTAAAGGATTTGGTCATGTTAATATGCACACACAGCCTGGACAACGCAGGGACCCCTACTCAGGCGTCAGAGGAGAATGAAAACCCATTCCTAAAGCTGTTCTCACCAACTCAGACCTCAGAGCCTGCCTACCCCAACCCCCTCTTCCAGTCATCATCAAGAGTGCAGCAAATACCCCAAATGCAACCTGCATGCTGCACAGAGAAAGCTGATCCCCATAAATCCAATGGGAATGCAGCCTCCTAACCAGCACCTATAAGAGCACTTGGTGCTACAGCTTAAGGTGGGCACAGACAACCTCAGCTCACACAGGAGGATCCCGTGTAGGGTCAGAGCAGGACCTGTGCCATGCAGGGAACAGGCTCCTGGGGCTGAACATGAGCAGGGGAGAGGAGGAGGAGGAAGAGGAGGAAGAAGTGTCATGGTTTGCTGTCACTTGCTGGGGCTGAGAGGCAGCGTGATTCCCAGGAGAGGAGGCAGCCGTGGAAGGGAGCAAAGCTTGCTGGAGGTGGATTTAAACAGTCAGTGAGGGGGTGCTTCAAAAAATAACTGAGAATGTCAGATTATATGAAAGTTGAAAGGCTTAGATTATTTGCAAAATCCTAACATGTAAGGCAGTAGCCAGGCTCTGTTGATTGATAAGCAAAATAACTGCCTCAGGAGCAGGGAGACTTTAATATTTAGGGCCTTCATTGCAATAATGGCTTTTCAAACATCTGTACCATGGCAAGGTAAGTGGCAGGTTAAAGAAAAATAAGGTTTTCAGTTGTTCTAAGGAAAAGGGATTGGTCTCAGGTGAGCCATCTTCTTCTGCTGCAATCCATAATGAACCTCAAAATTGCCACAGAAGATGATACAGACCCATGTATCACTGTTGAGATGAACAAACTGTAAAGAAAGAAATCAAGAGGACCTGAACAGCCTCTCAGAATGCAAGGGCTAAGTCTAATATTCCACAATGGCCAAATCCCCACTGATCTCTTGGGAGCAGAACCAGGCACTTCAATCAAACCTGTCCCTAAGCCAGTGCAGTTACCAGTGCCTTCAGGTGACTTTGCTGGACAGCAGGACCAGGGCACCAGCAAGCAGCCTATGGAAAGCACCTCTGTGGCACAGAGAGAAAGAAAAGGGAATAGAAGAGAAACAGAACTGAAAGCAGAATTTACAGCAATGAGCTCATGCCCAGATCTGTGTGAACAGCCACAGCAGAATGCACCTGCCCTCTGGTTTTAGTGTAAGGTCTGGTTTTTAAACCTGGTAAGCCCAGCCTGCAGCAAAGACTCTGGAGCAGCAGGGAGCCTGCCAGCCAGGCAAGGCAGCTCTCACACACACCAATCTGTCACCCTGAGGAACAGAAACCAAGTGCACGCAGCAGCTGATCTTGTGGGACTGCATCCTGCTTCCACAGCAGAGCCCATGAGACACACCAGTATTTAAATAAATTAAGGGGGAGGGAAGAAGCCACCTGGAGCTACACAGACAGGCTGCTGCTTTAGCAGCAATGTCTCAGCCCAAGCTGCACATTGGCACCCAGATGCTTCCAGGACCTCTCTGCCCTCCTCCCCAATTTATTCATTTCACCAGCATATTTCTGAGCTCTGCCTGCCTCTCCTGCAGCCACCAGCACCTTCTATACTGACTGCCATAGTTAACTGTGCTTTCCAGGTGCTCACAGAATTCCTGCTGCTGCTCAGTACATAAGAATTCAATGACAGAAAGCAAATCACTGCTGAACAATGCTGGTTATTCAGTTTAAGAGCAGCATAGTGGGATCTGGGAAAGGACACATACAGATCATCAACACAGCAAAAGAATTTAGCATCAAACACCTTTGCCAGGCTCAGATCTCACAGCACAGACCAGCACTGTTTAAACAATTGTTTAAAAAGCATCCTCAACAAGCTGAACAAGCCACCAGGCAAAACAAATTCACATTTATACATGTCAGGTCTTAGAAGGTTTATCTCCCTCCCAGATAAGGAGAAATCTTTCAGCTGCCTTTTGAGAGATCTGGAGGTATTTCAGGGGATATATAAAGTTGCTTAGTTCTGTAAGCCTGCTGCAGTGAAAAGGCTTCTTCAGCATTTCAAAAACATTAATTTCCACCTGTTCCAGGATTGCAAATCTAAAATAGAAAGACTGTAGGCTTTCTTCTTCCCAGAAATTCAAACACAGGTAGAGATTTCTATTCAAGCTGATCTCTGCAAAGAAATTATCCTAGCACCCATCTCTAAATGTCCATGGGCTGAAGGTCTTCATCAATTCTGTCAATCTGCATAGACTCAGGCAAATCATAGAACTGCACAGGGCAAGGCAAAACCAGTGAACTCTGTACAAGATGAATGGACTTCAAATTCAGAGCTCCAAGTATATCTGTTCTATTTCCACATGGATAACTTCCATCTTCTGATAATCCTCACGTCTTTAGAAACCCCAGGACTTGAAAACATGTCCTCAGATAACCTGCACAGTATCAAAGGCAGCAGCAGCAGAGAGGCTCCAGACAGAGGGAACAGGCTCTGGGGGATGAACAACAGATCCCACAGGAGTCAGGAGCAGGTACACCACAACAATTACCCTTGTCCTGCACACACAACCCCCACTTGGAAATGTAAAGGGCAGCAGGCTTCCCACTTCCTTTGAAGCCTTGAGCTTTAGCTTTTCAAACCTAAATGCACTTTCAAAGCCCCGAGGTCAATGACTGGAGATTATCCAGGCAAAGGCTGCCGGTGAGAAAGCTGTTCTTTTGAGTCACTGCAATGCTATCCCTGAAATTGAGGCTGATGACAACTCAGCATTTGTCAGAGTGAAAGAGGCTTTACAGCACCAAAGGGCCAACAATAGTTCCCAGGTGCAGCTTTAGTTAAAACACGAGTATGAAAATGGCACCTCAGGGCACCCTGATTTCACCCCAGAGAGTGGGCTGAACCCAGGCTGGGGTTCCAGGCTCTCCTGGGACACCAAAGCAGTGCCCCTGTTCTTGTGGCTCAGGACAAGTACTGTGCATTGTACTCGCTCACCTGGGCTCTTTCTCAAGTGGTAGAAATGATGCAAAGCCACATCATTTCTGCAAAGCTGCAGGAGCACTGAGAAAAGGCAAGTTCCTGGTCACCAAGTCAGCAGGTGCAGGAGCAGAACAGGGAGTGAATCTGCTGGCAGAGTTTTTGAGAAGCCAGGGTTTAATCCTGCCTTGCACACCCCAGTGAGACCCAGGAAGCTGCAGGAGGCACTGCCCCAGCTGCAGGCTCAGGGACAGAGTAGACACAGCCAGTATTGATGGCAGCACACATGGGGACATCTCTGCACAAAGCTCCTTCCAGCATCTAACCTGGGCTGCAGCACCTTCCTCCTGCTGACAGCAGGCAAAGCCAAAACCTTGAAAACAAGAGAGTTAGAAGCCATCAACCTCCACAGGATTTTTGGGCTCCTCTCTTCCCTGCCTTGGGCTCCACTGCAGCTGACACCACTTCCAAATAAAACCTGAATTTGGCTGTTTGCTGCAAAAACTTTTAAGGCAGGGGAAACAAAAACATGGTCTAAGAGGAAAGGGTGGTAAGGAAATAGGATCTGTGCAATTTAATAGCAAGCAAAGACATGTGGAAAGATGGGATGTGGTTTACAAAATGTACTTTGACATCACTCACAAAGCCTGGCCCTGCCCAGGAAGAGAGCAAAGAAGGAAAACTCTGAAGCCAATTGACTTGGGCACTAGCAGCAATACCTGATCCCATCCCAACAGCTGTATCCTATGTCCTGGAAGACATCCCTTTGGTACAGGTTGAGGTGTCGCTGGCAAATGAATTGCACTGCTCTGGCTACTCAAATATCCTTCTCCAGTTGCTACAGGGAAAAGAAATCAAAGAACAAGACTGGTAACAATGTGAAAAAACTAAGCAAAACATGTGTTTAAAAGCCTTGCTGGCTGCCAGCCAGGGTGCTCAGCACCTTCCAGGTTGCATCCCAGAACAATTAGTCTGTATCCAGCCACTGAGCTTCCCAACACACTGCTCATCTGTGTGGTGGAGATGCTGGCTCCACTCCAGCAGAACACTTAAACACATTCTTGAACTTTAACTGTGCTCTCAGGACATCAGAAGGGGTGATCACCCATGTGCCAAAGTGTGAACAACACAGAAAATCTCAGCCTAAAAAATGTGGAAACGCTCATAGGAGTGTCTGGGTAAATGTGTTTCACATGTGTCTACAAGAGAGCTGCCCAGTTACTGTGAGAGCCATCCCAGGGCTCCTTTCCCAGGAGGAGAGGAGGCCAACAACATTTTCTTCCACATTTGCAGTTTCTTAAGCTAGCAGGGCTCTTGTCAAGACAGTATCAGAAATAACTCTCATTGCATTCATCCTCTTAGGAGGAGTCTACCTCCATTCATCTTTCTTCCTTTCACCAATTGTGTGGCCAGTGAGGAGAGGGGACTCCCTTGGAGGCAGCTTTTGAACCATCCTCATCTAGAAGGGCTTTTTGTTCAGTAAAAACAGCAAAACACCAACATTAATATTATTACTTCTAACATTATTACTATTAGCTCTACTGTTATTACTATTATCATAATATTATAATATATTAATACCATTCTTTTGCCTTTGAGGCTAGCAAAAATAGGTAACTTAGGTAAATTTTGAAAACATTTTAAAATAGAACACAAAAAACCCTTTTTCTGCAATTAAGAGACAAAGCAAACTAGAAAACTTCTTGAGGAAGTGATAGATTCCTCTTGAATTATCTGAGAGGAACTGTTGATAAAATGCTGCATACCTGTGACCCAGGAGATCTAGCACAGACAACTATAGAAAACTGAAAACCTACAAGCCTGTGAATTATTCTCTATTACCTGACAAAAGACACCCATAGGAAAACTATTTTTAGCTTTCCTTTCACCAGTTCTGTTTAACAATAAAATCCAATTCTTCAGCTGTTTTTGAAAACCTCGCCTAAGACATTTCCATAGTGCCTGTCACCTGCCATGACCTACCTGTGTTTTACAGACAGTGCCCACTCACCAAGGGCCAAAACCACATTTACACAGAGGAGTTAGGAAGATACACTCTTGCTTAGGGTCACTCAGACACCCCCTCAATGGTCAGTGAGAGAATCCTAAATTTCTGATTCCCAAACTCTGCTTGTTTCGTGCACCTTTGTACTGTTCCTATAATGAACACCCCCCATAAGAGCAGATCTACAGCAACACTGCATCATCATTCTTTACACAAACTAAAAGTGGGCTCATGCTTTCAGACCTGTTTCTGACAGTCAGTGCACCTCTATTTTCAGTATTTGCAGCAGTGATAAGAGTTCAGCCATATCCAGCTTAGCAAAGCCTAAGCCTAAGCCAGCAGCAAAGCCTCAAGGCACTCCCTGACTCTCCTTCAGCTGCAGCCCAGCTGGCATGGGTCAAGGAAGATGCAGAGATGACACTGTGCCACTCAGCTCAACTGATCCCTCAGGATTAATCAGGAATTAGATCAGGAATTGCCTGCATTTTGTTCGTTGCAGGATGACTGTGAAATCAGAGATGAAAGATCAGAAAAAAGAAAAACCCAATAGGTTTAGTTGCTATATAAAGCTTACAGTGGATTACAAAGGAATTTCCCTGGGCTCTCAGATATGCTATTCGCTTGCTTATACATGTGCATGCTTCTGAACAATCATAACTCAATTTCATCAATATTTTGGTAATAGGAAAAATATAATTACATATAAATAAAAGTTGAGAACAGGGTTTTATTTGCACAGCAATGTTGACTGTTTCAGTAAAAGCATCTGAGGGTGCTTCTACTCACTGCTGGTGGCGCAGGAGTTTGAGAACAGGCTCAGACTTGCACCTATCCACAAAAGGGACTCACTAGAGTAGGCTGAGAACAAAGCTTGAGAAGTCTAATCTAAGGCCTGAGATCACTCTGCCTGACGAGGAAGCAAACAGCAAAATTTAAGTCTCACATTTCTGTGGAATTCAGGCAAATCTCCTGGGATACACCGTACTCACAAGATAGAGCTGTTTCCTCTTGTGTCTGATGAAACATTCCATCATGTTCTAGATGCTATTAAAAAAAAAAATATCAAAGGCAGGGGTGGAAATTTTCAGCTCATCTCCACCCATCCCATTCTGGAAGCACCCAAAGGAGAATCACTTATTCTAAAAGTGACTAAGAAATGAGTCATCTGATGAGTAAGCACATTGGCTCTGCAAATCTTATTCAATCCATGACTGTATCCAAGTCATTTCATTACCTAAATCATTTATCCATTTTATACGTTAATGCAGTAGCACTCCAAGGCCAGGAAGAACCTCTTGTTTCCAACACCAGGGTAATTGCAGCTTATCTTGTCCTGCTATGATAGACAGAGCACTGCCAGGAAACCCTGTGCTGAAACAGCAGAGCAAAACCTCATGGCAAGTCTGCATTATACAGTGCTCTGAAAGTCAGCTTTGGAGATGCCTCCAGCCTCAGCCAACACTAGAGCTAAGCTGTACTGGCACCAGGCACTTGTGCAGCTCAGCAGCCCTGCAAAGGCAAACAAACAGCAGGATGCCAGCAGGGCTGGGTGCAGGCAGTGCCAGGACTGCAGCCAAACGCTTTCAACACCCTCCCGTTACGCTCCTGAAAGCTCCCATGTGAAGCTGCAAAAGCATTAAGTCAAACCCGAATGAGGCTTAAGTATCTCTCCATTCTGGAGGAACATGAGCACCTCACAAAGCAAATTTGCTCATCTTCACAAATATCCTGTGGGATACATTCGGGGCAGGGAACTGTGCTGGGGAGAAGATGTAATCCCCAAGAATCCTTCTTAACAGACCCCAACAGATACCTTGATGCCTTTGAAATGCTACCTTAAGATCCAACAGGAGATCTGTGGCTGATGTTTCCCTGCTCTCTTCCTAAAATCCTGGTAAGCACATCAGTGAGCAGGTCTGGTCTGTCCTTGGAAGGCCCCTCACACCTCAGCCCCAAGCACAGCTGCAGTGATGCACTCAGCAAACAGCCCGGGCACCCCGTGGAATTATGAGTCTGTTCAGCCTGTTTTACAGCCCACTGCACAACCTTTCTTCAGGGCTGCTGATCTCTCTGTGTTCCATCAGCACAGCAGAAAAAGTACACTTGTAAGTGGAATAATTTCAAAGGACTAATTTAAGTTGTTCTGCACCATTCCACTGGCATCACACTATGACCAGTGTCTTGATATGGCATTTCCACAGCTTTAGGTTTTCTGAATCTTTCAACAGACTCACAGGAGAACACAGCCAGGGTTTTCACCTGTGGCCAGCCTGTGAGCATCTGCCTTTACATAAACAAAGGTAAAAGAATGGAAATTTCACACCAGGGGGTGAATGTGCAATTCACCTCTGCTGGACTATATATTAACAGTTGCCACCACCCACCTGCTTCCTCCATGGAGCCGAGGCTGCTCTGCCTTTATTGCTCCCTTTGGCACTGAGGAAAACTTCTCATCCCTTTGCTCTAAACCCACTGACCACAACTCAACCTCTCACAAACTGAGCTCAAATAACAGGACTTAATCCCATTCACACAGTCAGCCTTGGCTTCCCAGCTGCTGTGCTGGTGTGGCAGTGACCTTCCTTGCCTGAAACATTAGACCATGTTTGCCCATGGCTCCTGACCACCTTCCTACATCCCACTCCCTCCAAGAACTTCAAGTTCACCACAAACTAATCTACTAAAAGGGAAGACGACTCACCTCTGGAAGCCAAATGGAAGAAATCCCACACAACAGGCTGGCCTGAGGATGAAGAGACTGCACATAAAGCAACAGCCCAGAAAAAGTTTGATGTTACCACAAAGCAGCAGCTGCCAGCACTGATGAAGAAGGATGAAAAGGCTGAAAATCTCCACAAAGGCTCCTTACAGTTACCTGCAGGTGCAAGATGAACACAGGATAAGCTGGTTTTCAGCACCATTGCAGCAAACACCTCTGAAGCTGTAGTGGATTGACACTCACCCCTGGAGGGTTTGGATGGAGGTCCTCAGATTGAAAGCTCAGCTGTGACCATAGCCCAGCTGCTCCCAGGATGGCACATGCACTCACACACACCTGCCCAGACATCTGTGCACACAGGATAAAGGGAAGAGCTGCAATCCCACCAGCACATCATCATCCATTGCTCTCCATGGCAATTGAATTGGCTGCACCAACCAAGACTCCAGGAGGGAGGAAAATCCAACAAGAAGAAAGGAAAACCCTTCAAGAAGAGTGTGCATCAGCTCCAACACAAACCCACTTCACACTGAGGCAAACACATCCCCTCTCTCATGCTAAAGGCATCCTTCAAAATGAAATTACCACCTCTTCTGCTGTGCTTGTAGCATCATGAGATCTGTCTGCTCCCTAATGGGATAACTGCTCCATGTGTCTGCCTCTGTCCAGCCACTCTCCCAAGCACTTGACAGGGCAGCAAGACTTCACTGGCCTCCTCCAGCTCCCCTGGCCATCACTCACTGGCTGCTGGAAGACTGCACACCAGCATGGTGCCGCGGCCCTTTGAATTTATGCCTCTGGAACTGGTGAAAAGGGAATTCAAGGACAGATAGATCCTCTGAGCAGACATAGCTGTACCTTGGGGGGAGAGGCAGATAGAAAGGAGCTTACTGTTTTCCTTAATCCCTTTCTCTGGGAGCTCTCTACAGAGGCCTAAGGATGGTCTCACCTCTGCAAACTCTTCCCCTCAGCAGTTTGCATCCAGTCCATGGACTGCCCCCAAGGTAACCAGCAACACAATGCCACAGCTCTTTCCTGGCCACTCAATTCAGAGGGAAGCAAAGAAGCATCGGGAAAACACCCAGGGTAAAACACTTTATAAATACCATCAATTACAAGCCCCCCATTTCACACCAAGGGTTTCACTCCGCACAAGTCCCAGAGAGGTCACACACTTCACACAGATTTCTCAGCCCCTGGGAAGGCTCCTTCCCACCCCACCATAAGTACATTAGTGAAGTCAATAATGAGAGAGCTCCCATGGATGGATCTGAGTGCAGCCACCACCATCCTGTCCCACTGCTGGCACTGGATCTGCTCCATGGAGGGGCACTGACTGCAGCCAAGGCATCTTCACTGCCACTCCGTGTTAAACAGCCAGAGCTCTCTGAAGTCATTAACTCATATAAACATTTCACGTCTGTTTAGGAAGCTCCAGTTTTACAAGCATTCACACATGAAAAGCAATCACTGAGTGCATTCAAGAAGAGGTAGAATCAAGAGAGGAAGAAGCTTCTGCTATAAATAGTGGCACATTTCTTGTATTTTGTGCCATGCAGTCTTTTAATCCTGTTACCTTCAACATCTGCATCTTCACTTTAAATGTTCTGCTTCCTCATACTGCTGCTGTATTTTTCAGAAAGTCAAAGCAGGCCAGAGCATTTGTGGTCTGCCCAGGGGAGACTTGTCTGGCTAAATATTTGTGCTCTTTCCCGTATTTCCCCACCCTTCTCTCCTCCCTTTGCTATAGCTTGACTTTTAGACAGTAAGTTTGAGTCAGGGTCTGTCACCAACCCTGTCTGTGTACAGCACCAGTGCCATCACCCAGTATGAACCATCAACAATGTAAATGCAAAATTCTGCTTGTACAGGGGTTGGCCCAAAGCTCATTGGAAAGACATCTTTCTCCAATGGCACATGGACCAGAGCCAGCACAAGCAGAAAAGCATGATTTGCAAAGGCGACAATTTAGAGAATATGATCATGAAAAAACCTGATCCTTCATCAGAATGTCTTTGCACTTCCCAACAGACAAAAAAAAAGTGTCTGCACATGTATTGTATGTTTTTATCAAGTGTTTTTGGCATAGAAAGCATTTTGATGCTATGGTGATGGGTGCATCTTGTAAGCCCTTAAACATAACAGACAGAGATAAACCTGAAGCCAATTAGGAAAACAATGCTGGTGTGCTTACATGATCCACAGCTACTCTGAAAGGGACAAAAATTTAACTCCTATGGAAAAGATCAAAACAAAAACCCAGATCCATTGTTAAACAGATTAATCAGACTCTTGGAAAGCTCATGAGGGATTGGGTTCAGTCTCTGCAGCTGTTATTAGCATAAGCCCTGTACAGCAGTAACAAAAGACCTGCCTAAGTCCCACGCTCCTGTTTATTTTGCAATGAGACTCTGCTTGGGCTCACAGCAGTTAACATACTCTTAATGAAGGGGACAGGACAAGAGGAAGGAGTCAGCTGAAGTTTATACTGCAGCAAAACAAACCCCTTAATGGCCCTTTTTATAAGGGTAGGACTACCAGGATGGAAGAAAACAGAGCCCCAGTGCCAGCAACACCCTTCCTGATCCAGCAGAGTCTGGGCATGATGCAGGGCAGGGCCCCAACCCAGGTACAGCAAGAGCCAGTCCTTTCCCAGGGAGATGAATGTCAGGGGCAGAGGGGAGGCTGGGATGAGCATGTGGAAAGTAAGGAAAAGCCCACTGTGTTGGCTGGAGCAAGCCTGGAGTAAATGGAGCATCATCCAGCTCAGGAGGCCAGGCACAGCCACAGATGCACTTAGGGCAGGAAGGCTCCTGCTCAGCACAGCAGCAAAGGTACAGCCAAGAGAAATGAGCCTCAGCACAACTCCAGAGTGGTTCCCCACAGCAGCAGGGACTGGATGAGCCCCTCGTGTGCCCCTGGCTCCCGGGAGAGGCTGCGGGGACGTGCTGTGGGAAATGGGCTCATGGCATCCGGAGTGAGGAGTCTCTGCAGGAGAGCTGACAGGCAAATGGAGCAGGGGAACGACAGCCTGCTGAGAAACAGCATCCTGCACCCCTTGTTGGGTGTCAGTCACATGCTCCCCAAAACTCCCCAAATTAGCATTAAATACAACGCTGCCGCCTCCAGAACAAAAATTATTCATTCCATAAAAAGCATTTTCATACATCTCTCTTATGACTCTTCCATTCCTCTCCAGGCCCACTCACTCCCCTCCCGCAGAGGAGTCATTTGGTGAAGGAACTTTTCTGATTGCAGCATTCTGCAAACTTTTTTTGTAGAAGGGTTAAATGAGCATATTCCTGCAGGGATGGCCAGAGGAAAGGGCCTCCAGTGACAACAGTGACAGCAAGGAAGAGGGGATTCCTCCCACTGCAACTGAGCATTACATCTACTTTGCTGAAGGCAGAGGAGTCCTGCCACCCTTTCCACTGTGGATTTTATCATACTGTTTCTCAAGATGTGCAGATTAGAACTAAGTAACTCTCCCAACACATGCTTCATATGATTAAGTCTTGTTAAAGCTAAGCAAATACTTAAGGACATGCATTGCTTCAGGAAGCACTGCTGGATGGGATCTCTCTGCTTTGCTCACAACCAGGCTCTGCATGAATCCAAGAGTTTTTCCAGGCATAACTCAGGAACCTGGGCAGGAATAGAGATGCTAGTGCATGGTCTCACATACAGTAACATCTAACAATGGGTGCAGGGAGCACGTGGAGCCAGCAGGTTGCTGGAGTGTGGCCTGAGAGCCCATGGATACAGAATCAGTTGCACGGCTGGGGCAGGTAAGAGTTGTTTTTTCATGCAGTTCTCTACTCCAGCCTAGAGGAGGAACCACGGCTGTAGAAGCAGGGAACAAGCATTTTAGAAGCCCCTGCTGGCAGCCCAATGCCTGCCTTTAAACTCTGGACTGGCATCACTTCATCAGACAGAGTCAGGCATGTTAACCCCACCTTGCTGCTTCTCCACAAACTGGTGCCAGCAAGTTCTCTTGCTGGGGCTGGAGGGCTGAGCCATCACTAAGCACCTCCCAGGCCCAGATACCACTCAATTCCCCTGGTGCTTGCACCAAGTGCCACACTGTCACCTTCCACTGCTCAAACTCCCATTGTCCATAAATCAACTGCAGCACTTGCATCTCCTGAAACATTTAACTGCGACAAATGCCACATTAGACTCTGCTGAAGCACTGCTTGGTGAAGACTATAGAGAGCCATAACACCAACCAAAAGATTTCAAGTGGTAATTAATCAGCTACAATAATAAATAATACATATACTTCCAAGTGTTTACTCATTTCCTGAACGTCTCCCACAAATATCTAACCAATAAAGCACACTTTGAACAGTGGCACTTGTATCTTTTCCCTTCTGAGCTAACTCTGTGCTATTTACTTAAAATAGAAAATTCTGTAGGAGAAAGACAGGTTGAAAGGTAACAGAATTTTGGAAGTAGCTTGAGCATTCAAATTTGCTCTGAACAGAGAATACCTAATACAAGTATTTCAACTTTTCTCAGTCTTACCTTATTTTATGGACAAAGTTCATACACCTGTGTTAATCCATTCAGTCAGTCGAGTGGTCTCCAGCTCTCTTCAGCAAGTGCTACATGTGATGCTCACTGGTCAAGCTGCACTCCTGCCAGGGCACAGCTGGCCCATGCAGCCTCACGGAAACCAGCACCAAGATAAAATCCTGATCTCAGAAACACAGCCCAAGAAACCTTCACTGAAGTACAGGAGCTTTGCTTTTCATGTAGACAGAATCTCTAGTTCAGGCTTTTGAAACAAAGTGTTATGTTAAAAAGTAATATGTAAGAAATTAGTGCAGATCTCCCCCTAAAAAAGGAAAACCAGGGTTGTGAAAACAGCTGGAATGCTCTCCACAGCCTTGGGCATTTGCCTTAAGTGGCTGGAAAAGGTCAGTGTCATTTAGCTCTTAGCAAGGTTTAAATGAGCTTCAGCCCTTTGTGGAGGGCTGGCCAGTTTGACAGGGTGACCCCCAGAGCCCTGAGGACACCGCAGCACAGGCAGTCAGCACCAAGAGCTGCTCACCACCACTGTCCTCCCAGAGAAGCCCCTGGGTCCCACACTGGCCTCAGTCTCCTCTCCACCACAGCCCAGGGACACTCAGCCATAGTCACCCATCCCACCAGGGCTGACCAGACTTTTAAGCTACAAATTAATCAGGAAGGTGCAAAGAACCTACCTTAATATTCCAGCTGGTACCTAATCCCTTCAAACTGTCCTGGAGAGGTGCTTTTCATTTCCAAAAAGAACCACGAGTTAATGTTCTTGCCAGTGCAGTTAATCAGAGCAGCAAAGCCTCTTTTCACCATGCAGGGCCCAGGTGACTGTCGCCAAGGGATTAGCTGTTACCACATTTAGTTCAATAAAGGGTTTATCTCAGCCATGCTCACAAAGGCAGAGCATGAAGACATTCGCCGGCTGAATTCCTGGGGACTGACACTTTGGGCAGCCACAGGGTTTGGAGCAACCCGGGAAGGGCATGGAATGGTAATCGTAAGGAGCAGGGAGTTTTTTACCCCTCTCCAGCACAAGAAGCCAGGGCAACAGACAGCTCTTTTTGAGGGATAAAGCCACTGTCAGCCGCCAGCCAAGGGATGACAGGAGGGTGAAGGAGCAGAAGAGGTGAAGGAGCCGGGGGCAGGAGAGAGATTTCCAAAGCCCTTCAGGGGAAGCACCAAGTCTCTGTGCTCTGGTAACAGCAGCTGCTGTCAGGGACATGTGGTTGCCAAAACCATGAAATGTATTCCAGAGAGCCTCTGAAAAGTCCACAGGGTGAAACAACTGGACTTGTGCCACCAGCTTTAATCTGAAGCTCAGAGAGGCTCTGCCAAGCACTGCGCACCAGGAGCAGGGCTAAGGGAGGGACTGGTGTCTGCAGTCACCTTGAAGGCTTCAGGGCAGACCACCCGTCAGGCATCCAAGCTCTTCTCAAACCAGTGACACCTTCCATCTAGGAAGTGGAATCATGTCCTAATAATCTAGACTTTGTGCACCACTGTTCCCTTTGGCATTGATAAAGCATTTTGATTCCTGATTTGCTGCCTGCTCCAACCTCTTGGGCAATGGCTCAGGTTTTCATTACTGCCAAGGACAAACACTGAAGCTTTGGGATTGCTTCTTAAACTCTTCACCAGAACAGAGGGAAATTCATATTTTCCCTCTTGCTCACTGAGAAAGCAGGCTGGGGTGGGGCTGGAAAGACTTACAAAGCCCTGGAATAAGAAATTCCACCGTGGTGCTGCCTCCCCCGGCTCGCAGGGGGCTCTGCTGGCATTTCACACCAGCTGGCTGAGCACTCAGTGCCTGCATCGTGCCAACACTGCTGCCTGAACCCTGGAGAGAGCTCTTCTAATGGCAATGTCAAGTGGGTGAACAAAGAAATATCAGAAAACAGGGCTGGAAAGAGAATGCCTAAAGATATCAGTGAGGGGGACATCACTGGGCACTTAGAAGAATGACAAAGGCAATTTTCACAAGTGGAGGGGTGAAATAAAGGAGAAATGAGAGTGAAGATTGAAAACAATTTCCTACTGTTTGGCATGCTCTAAAATTAGGGCTGTAATAGATCTCATCAGCCAGCATTTATTTTCAGTTCTGAAGACAAGAATTCAAATAAGCTGCAGCAAGAAAATCACTTGCTTAGCTGAACAGCCAACCTCGAACACAGGCAGCAGCACAAACCAGGCTGTTCAAACCCAGCTGGATCTTGCCTGGGATTTTCAAAAGTGGAAACTCAAGCTGGAGACCCACCTTCCTCAACCACATTACAACCCCACCAGTACAGAGGTGACAGAGCCTCTGGAGCAGGAGGGGACAGGCTGCCCATGGCAGACCTGCTCCAGAGATTTGCTGTGTTCATACAACTGTGGGAGACAACTGAGGGAACCCAAAGTTACACTGCCTGGAAAGGACCTGAGGCAACAGGTTACACACCATGCTTTGGGAAACCGCTGCTGTTAATTGTCCTGATGGCTCTCACTCCTGCTGTCCCCAAGGAACAAGACCAGAGCCCTGAAGGGAGCCCCCAACAGCTCCAATATTTTGCTGTGACTGCCCAGGGGAGTTCAGACTCACTCTGGGGACAGTTTGAGCTCTCACCTGGCTGAGTTCAAGTCTGTCCCCAGAACGTGCACAGACCCCAGGTGGAAATGCTGGCACACATCTGTACCCCACTTGCTGCCGTGCTGATCTGCACATCTTGGGGACCAGGCCCACAAAGTCTGGCACAAACAAATGCTACGTGGTTTTGAATTCAAAAAGCAAACAGCACATCTCTACAGGCCTCATCTTGCTGCTCCCATAGCTACACTCCCTCCTTCAAGCATGCACACACATGTAAAGGTATTTTACACACAGGGGGGCTGTGGAGTACCAGGGACACAGAGCAGTGCCTGGGGAGCTCTGGAAAAACCCCCAGACTCAGCTGGGAGCAGCAATGGAAGCATTGATGTGACACCCACTGTTCTTTCAAAGTTTAAGAACAAATCCCTGATGGCAGAGGAGAACTGGCAGCATCATTCAGCTATGAGGTGTCAGAGATATTTCAGGCAGCCATTCCTGAAATACATTCCCATGCAGAAACCCAGAAAAAGTCACCCCCTCACTCCCCCAGCTGCCTCTCTTTGCATTACTGCTAACATGGATGTGACTCACTAGAGCTGGGTTTAATATAAACTCCTGAAACAGATTGTTTGGCTGTTATGTAAATCCAGTAAATGTTAAAACACCAGAATAAATCAGTCAGGCAGTTACCACTTCCAGCTCTCCAGAGACATCCAAATCCATGATTTTTTTAAAAGGTAGAGGTGTTAAGAGATGAGAGGGAAACAATAACAACAACAATAATAGTAATAACAACAACAACAACAACAACAAGAATAATATCACCACTGCCTTTCAGCACTTTTCAGGGAGAGCTGTGCCAGTGGCTGCACTGCCCCTTCCACTACTGATACTAGTGTCCTGCCCAGCCATACGTAGGCAAATCCCCCAACTTCTGCTGTGCACAGGTTATGCAGCATCACCTGCACAAGACACAGCAGCAGAGTTTGAAGTGCCTCCTGAAACAGCAGTGTGACCTCAGGGGAGGTCAGTATGGTAACACTGATGCTGGGGTTAGGACTTCAGCCATTATCATGCTAAAATAAAATAAGTCCCAAATGAGGCATGAAGATTGCTCTTCCCACCCTGTCACTGGGAAGGAGGTTCTTCTTTAGGAGCTGCCTCTCTCCCATGGTACAGAGGGCATTTGCCACTCAGAGAAGTCTCCTGCTCACAGTGACATCAGCAAGCCAGCACAGGAACAGAATTTAAAATTTGCAAACACAAGTGTTTTTACCCAAAACCTGACTCCAGGTTTATAAACAGTCTATGGGCCAAAGGATTAGTCAGGAAAAATATCTGGCAAATAATCTGCAAGAATAAGCAAAACCAGAGCATATCACCATCTGCTCATGGGTAACTCCTAAGGCAGAAATGAGGAGCCTTCAAATTAAAGCCTTTACTTTGTATGTAATTGTTGATAACCAGGCCATTGCACTCAAAATGCTCTCACTACATTAGCAACCAAAAAAAAAGAAGCAGGTAGAAATTAGGAGCCCAAATCTTAGTTGTACTGTAAAGCATTTTGGCTGAGCTGCCACATGCATGGGCTACACTCAGCTCAGACCAAGCCCCTATTTAGCTTCAAAAGCAGCTGGAGCCTGTGGATCTCTTCAAATGTGAGCCCCTCTGGGATTTCTGCACCACTGGGCACATCTGGACAGGCACATCTGGGCAGGAGACAGTGACCTGCCCAGCCCATGCACTGGCAGAGCACATGTTCCAACTGCCCTGGAGATGAGACTGCAGAGCAACATCGTCAGAGCACTGAAATGAAGAGATCTCCGAGCTGTGTTTAATTAAACATAGTCTGGGAAAGTCTCTGCTTTTGTTAAACACTGCCTCAAAAGAAAAGGGCTGAGTAATCCACCAATGGGGAAAAACACACTCTTTAGCTACAAGGTGTTATTATTATAGGCTTAATATCAAAATGGCTTGTTCAGCTTATTAGGCTGGAGCAAACACTCCCAGCCTTGGCAAGACTGATATTACAGCTCTGTATTTCACACTTACATAAGCGCTCAAGACTTGTATGGAGAGGAGTCTCCCACCTGGAGAGGAAGGCATTGATTTGCACCAGGTTTCCGTGGCCCAGTAAAACTGGTCAGACAGCAGAGGAGCTGTGTCTGTACTGGGCACCAGCAGGAATGGGAGCAAGGACAGGGAAACCAGTGGTGGGAACCAATCTCCCTGAGTGGGGCCAGCAGCATCACAGTGGGTGGCTGCAGCAACTCCACCCATGATGGCAGAAGCACAGGCCAGCAGGGAAACACTCCACAGGTTCCCTGAACACTAAGGACACTGAGCAGCACCATACATTCAACACTGACCTCACACCCTGATTAACCCAGGAGTCCTGGCTTTCTCCTTCTGCAGAACAGAGGTGATCACTGACATGCAGGGAAACGGTTTTGGAGGAGAGGGTTGAGCAGGGCTTAAGTTACTGCTTCTGTCCCTTGGGGACAGCCCACATCAGCAGCCAGGGCTCTGTGGCTCTGCAGCACTCTGGAGCTGGTGAGGCATCCAGCACCCACTCATCTGCCTGCAGGTGCAGCCAGCCCCAGGCTGACCTCCCATCTTAAACACCCAAGTCTTTGCAAATAATAATTATAAGTATGTGAGACTTTCAAGACATCATGACATTTAAGGATCTTTTTTGAGTATTTGGTGCAGTAGCTTTCACTTCTCAAGTTTAAAAACAAACCCTTTCTCTGTCTTTTATTTGTTAATTAAATGTGTTCATTGTATTCAGATCTCATTTTTTGTGCATAATGTTTTGCCCATCTGTTTGATTAAAAAAAGAACCCAACCACCCAGCTTCATTAAGCTAATTGGATGCATTCAGCCTTTGGTTAATATTCTGAAGTACTTTACAATTATTCTCCCCAGTTATTAAATCTCCTCTGAGATTCTTATTTTCTGTACTAAACTATTAGCCAGCACTCGAACTGGACTGCATATGCCCACTCCTTACCCACATGCAAACATCCCACTGACCCCTTCAATGGTCTGTGGTTTAAGGCATGGAGATAAATTTGTGCCTTGATCTGACACTCTTCAGCTCACCCTGACCTCAAAACAGAGCATCTTCCTCCCTCTGGACAAGAGGGTTCAACACTGCAGGAGGATGATAAAGTGTTAAAAAGAGAATTACAAATTCTATGTCCCTTGGGAGCTCCGATGTGAACTTTTAAGGGGAAAAACACTCTCAGAAAGGCTCAGGACTGCAGTCCAAGGTGGACCATCCTATAGGATGCAAAGTGACACCAACGAAATTAATGTAGCAATGGCTTAGCCATGTGGCATCATGTGAGTGAGCCAAGTGAGACCTGCTGGCAGTGCAGTGAAGGGTTCTGAGCTCTCTTAGGGTTCAGGTTTCTGTATAATTTGTGGTCAGGCAGCCCACCTGCATCCTGGACCTCCAAGGTGTCCCCAGACTCTCTGCTCCACCATAGAGAACATGCAGCAGCTCTGAGGCTTGGTCTTCCCACACCCCACCATCACTGTCCATTGCTTCTCCAAATAACCCAAAATTTGGCCAGGAGTGCTCTCCCAGCAGCACAGCCCTGAATCAGAACAGTCCCTGCTGACCCTCACAGGACAAGGATTCTCCAGGACCAAGTATCAAGGTCAGGAAAAGAGAAAGAATGGCACCAGAATGATGGCAGGACAGAGACTGAAGGTGACAGAAGCAGTATAAACCAACTTGTCCTGGTATGAGCAGAAGTAATGACTGGAGCCCTTCACTTTTCCCTTACCATAACATCATCCCCCTCCACCTGGACATCCATTTCCTTGAAATCTTGTAACAAATCCTTGCAGCCCGAATCACTGCAAGACACTTGAGTCAAGGAGGACAAAGACTCCAGAAACTGAGGGACTGCAGAGCGAGAGACAGGATTGACACAGAGATGCACAGCAGGTATCCTGTCTTTCACTTAAGGTCTCATTTCAGAAGGAAAACCAATTAAATAAATTTATTTTTTTACAGGAAGCTCTGATTTACGTGCCCTAGCTGACACCAAGACTTTCTGTGTTGAGAGAGAGCTGCAAGAGATGAAACTTTCCCCAGATGTGCATTATGGAACTGTGACTGCTGTTCCTTCCTGAACCAGCACCAAGTTTGAGACGTAGGTCAAGAGCTTCTAGAAAACAAGCCAGCAGATCCTTTATAGGAAAAGCCATACTGAGTCAAGCCATGTATCCACCCTGCTTTGTGTGTCTAACAGTGGCCAGCAGTGGATGTTGGGAAGAGTGCTGCTGCAGAAACCAAGAGCTTAAAAATAGTCATGATAATGAGGAAAAGTTTAGAGTTTGGCCTCCTGACAGCACCTCCTAGCTTCAAGCAGTCACTCAGGGAGCCCTGACAGAACATCTCTGAATTTGTCTACAACCAATCTGAAGATATTTTTTCAGTCTCCACGACACTATGGGGAATTGAGCTCTGACAAGCACTGCACAGGAAGCACTATTTGTGCCACACCTGCCAGACAAACTGGGGAGTTCAGACATCCCAACAGCAATTTCACAGTGTCAGAGAGGACAAACCACACACACCTCCACTGCCCCATGACTGCAGCCCAGGCACTCTGTACAGTGCTACAGGGCCAGGGAAGAAAATGACCTCTTCTATTTGCTTCTGCAATCTTGTTTGTATTTAAAGAAAACAGCCAGTTTTCATTCTCTTGTTATAAAAGGTGGTTACGCTTGCAGGAAATCACTTGGTAGTGATTTAACGGAAGGAGGAAGAAATTTAGAGGTTGAGGCAGCTGTGATTTGACATGGGCTGACCTGGCACCTGAGGAGAACCTTAATGACATTTCCTTCCAGCCAGCCTGTTCTCCTTGGTTCACACTGTAATTAGCTTTCCCTTTTTGACATCCAGGCAGAAAGCCTAGACCACACTTGAAAATTTGGCCACATTATTACAACTTTTCAATAGTCTGGCAACAGCATCAATTAATAGAGAGCTCACTGCCTCACTGTGCTTAATGCTTTAAGAAAGGCAAGCTTTGGCTCAAAGAGCTTAGAATCAAAGCAGGCTTTAAAAATAGAGCTTAAATGTTGTAGTTTAATTTGGCAGGCAGGTAAACACCACACAGCTGTTTGCTCACAGATCCCTCTCCAGGAATGGGGGAGAGAACTGAGGGGGGAAAAAAAAGTAAAATTTGTGAGTTGAGATAAAAAACAGTTTAGTAGGATTTATAAAGAAGATAAAATAATTAATAACAATTTAATTAGAATATACAAAACAAGTGAGGCACAATGCAATTGGTCACACCTGCAGACCTGTCAGGTAGCTCTCCCTCCAGCTGATACACTGCAGGCCAGGTGGGATGATCCCCAGCTTTTGTGGAACCTTATTCAGCTAGTGAACAGCTCTGCAGCCCTCCAGAGAGGGGAGGGATGGGGGATTAGGCTTCATTCTCGACAAGCTCTGCCTCCCTCCCTGAACACATGACCTTCCCCTGGGGACACAGTCCAAATGAAAGAGAGAGCACCAAGAGCTGGGTCTGAGGTCCTGGGAAACATAAAACAAGCTGCTCTTCTGCAGCTCCCATCAACAGCAACATTTCTTTAACTTAGCCTTCGAGGGAAATTACAATTGCCAAGGACTAACTCAGACTGTTCCCTAAAGTGCCACCAAGGAGTAGGTGAGCTCTGCTGCACATGGTCTGAGCCATCCCTAAATCAAGAAATAAGCAGAGCTGGAAAATTAATGTTGTTAGTCAAACTTGGGAGCAGTATTGGCTCTCAGCCAGGGGTTACTCCAGATGTACTCCATGTCCTGCATCCTGGGCTTTGGCTGCTTACTCCTCACTGTTCTCCTCACACATGTTCCCAGCAGGGACAATGATCTTGTTCATCTGTGAAAGGGTCACGGGTCCCAACAGGAAAAACACAAGGCTGCAGATTTCCAAAGGGACAACCCCAGTGAGTGGCTTCAATTCCCTGAATTCTTTTTTTTTTTTTTTTTTTTTTTTTAGGCTGAATCCATCTCATGCCACAGACTCCAGGTCACATCCCTGAATGCCTGTTCAGAGAAACAGGTCAGTACCCACAGGAGGGGATGCACCATCCCACCCATTTGGGAAGAAGGCAGCAGCCTCACAGGGAAAGCTGCCCCGCATTAACCCAAGCAAGGCAATGAGGTGGTGGCTGGTCCCACCTCCCTTCCACCTGATGAGCAGTGTGATCCAGGAGATCTGTGCCAAAGCTGGTAACAGCAGTAGCAGCCCCACAGCTTTATGTAAACCATAGATTTCCATCTCCAGTAAAGCCACTAACACCCACAAACCCAAAAATCCCTTCAGTGGTTTCTTCTTGGGATCAGCCAATGTACCAGACAGCCCAGAGCCAGGAGAAGGAAGCAGTTGCCTATGAGAGACCTGCAGCAGCACACAAATGCCCAACAGAAGGGACATCTACCCTGAAATTCGCTCCTCTCACTCCCAAGCTTCCTTGTTTCCCTTAAGATTATGTCTGCAGCTAAATGAACACATTACAGCAGAAATTTTACTCTTAGTTTGTCCCTTGGGTGTTTTGCTGACCCCACCAAGAACTATATTTAAATTAGCAATTTCCTGGCTAGACTCATTTGCAGTACCTCCCCCAGGCTGCCTGTGCAAGACTGGCCCAGAATCCAATTAGCTACTACCACCCTTTAAATCAAAGGAATTACACTCAAACAAGAGAAATAAAATTAAAGATTTTAATTACATCATTATTATATGTCTAAATACTTACAGTTCCCATGCTCTCTGGGAGGTGGTCTCGAAAGGCTAGAAAATGACAAGTTTCCAAAGCAGACAAAATTGTAGCCAGAACAAATAATTTGACAGGAGACTCTGCCCAGCCCAATCACCAGAGCATGTTTGGTTTGACACACTGCAGAGCTGGATGTAGGACCTGCCTGGCACCATGGAAGGAGCAGCTGCTTCCCAGCACCGGTGAGAGGCATGGGGAACCCAAAGGCTTCCAGCTTCTCACATGAAGGAGCAGCTGCATTCCATCTGGTATTAATGTCAGGAATCTGCTTCCATCAGCATCGGCACCACCCTCCCCAATGCCTAGGAGGTGTTCCCATTGCAGCTTCCAAAGTAAAGGAACTGGTTTGCTTCTGAGAGTTTGCTGGTTCACACTTAGTCCTTGACCAGCTTCAGCTGGTCCCAGTGACATCCTGCAGTGTTCCCAGCAGTCCCAGCTGGACACAAGAGCTAGGCAAGGAGGATGTGGATTCCCAAGGCCATAGAGCCCAGGGGAACAACAGAGGGGTGTTTTGTACCTTACCCTGTCACATTTTTTAAGGCTCTGGGTTCTGCAGGTCAGGTTCCCAACTGTGTGATGCTGTGGCTGTTAAGACTTAACAGTGACCTCAGAGGACTTTCAGAGCCCTTTCTGGACAGGGTTTCCCACTTCCCTCCTGCTCACTAGCCTGTGCTCCATCTCTTGGCTTCCTGCCTGCCTCCAGGAGCTGCTCAGCAGATCTCCCCAAATCCTTTGGCTCTGGTGAATCTCCACAGGACTGTTTAGCCAGGGGATGGGGCTGTGCAGGGCAGAAAGAGCCAGGCAGTTTTAGGTTAGGAGACATCAGGAAAGCTGATGTTATTTGGCTCAAATTTTCCAACTACCAGCACTGCTCAGCTTGGGAGATGTCAGGGCTGCAGAGAGGTTCAGAGGAGGTCAATGACTTTGGAATAGCCAAGTTGCTGCTGGAAATGGTGTTTCTCAATGTCAGCAAATAAGGAGTGGCTGGGATGACCATTGCTCCAAGGTATCAACTCTCAAGTCCAAACAAGCTTCAGCTCAGTCCATCCCAAACAGTGCAGTCACAGGAAAGCACAGGGGCTTCACTCAGCACCCCCAGGAGCCACACCTGCCACCAGTCCAGGTTACTGCAGAAATCCCACATATAGGAACTAAATAACTCCTATGCTGGATAGCTCAGCCTCCTAGGAAATGGAGCAGGAAGGGGCTCAGTGTGAGGCACAGGCTTCTTGCCAAGAAAGCAGAACAACAACTGCAGAGGCATTGAGTGATCCACAGGACACGGCAGGGAAAGGACAGCTCCAGAGAGACTGAAGTCAGTACATGTGCATGGTGGGACAGGGATCTGCTACAGGAGTGAGCACTGCCAAAATAAATCTATTAAAACACTGTGATGTTCTTTCTTCATTGACTCCCCAATGCTCATGCCCTTCCTTTTGAGGGGAACAGATGGACATGGACATGGCTGTCAGACACTTGCAGAAAGCCATCAGCTAGGAAAACCAAATTCTCCAGGAGATGAGCAACTCCAAGCCATCTCTCCCTCTTTTGCAGGCAGCTACACTGACAACCTGCAAAAAAACTCTGCAGAACTCCCTAACCAGTTTGATGGTGAAATGTCAGCACATTTCTAGGTTCATAAAAAGCTGGGGCATGGGAGGAGAGAGGAAAGGAAGGAGATTGATTGTCTTAGACAAAGAGATTGGAATGAATTTCACAGCAGGAGAAGGTTTCAGGGCAAGGAAAAATTTATTCATACCTAAAAAAGCATGGAATATTAAAGACTCTGGGTTTCATTTTCTCCACAAGGCCTTAGTGGAATGAGACTCTCAGCACTTTGCAGTAACCACAAAACATCCTCAATGAAGCCAGGTGGTTTTATCCAGCTCACAGCAAAACCTCAAAAATACCTTGGCATTGCAGCCATGGCATCAGCAGGAGGCTGGTGCACCCACTGCATGGAGCAGGCAAGGGAATGCAGGGAGAGCCAGGGACCTCCCTGGGGATGAGGGAAGGGGGCTTCCCTGGGATCCTGGGCAGGCACTGAACCAAAGGCAGCCCAGCAACATGCTGCTTTTGGAGTCAAATAGAAGACATCTCTTCAGGTAACAGAATGCTCTGTGCACCCCCAGAGCATCTGCCATTTAAGAAAGGCAAGCATCTGCCATTTCAGATCTGGAGGCTTATTTTCCATTACTGTGGCACTTAGGACACTGTTATCACCTGGGCCTGATGCTGCACAGAGAAAATGCTGGTGCCTGCTGTGAAGTTTGTGCTCTCAGCGCAATAAACAATGAGGCAAGCAGGCAGATGTTTGGATGAGCACAAGGAAAGCTGTATTGGCTTTGCTCTTTCATTCCTTTGGTGGCTGAGAGGACGTGCCATGGAAAAATCAGTTCCCACAGGTGGGACAATCTCATATTGTCCTCTTGCATCTGTGATAATCATTCTGCATGGAAGATGGATCCAGTGGCATGCAGGTGGTGCACAGACACTTTTCAGCTCCTTGGAAACAGCAAACTCTGAAAATTAACCAAAAATACCAGTTCCATTCTGCATTCAGACTTAAATAAATCTATCTGGCACTACAGAATGGACTCCCAGCAATTGCTATGAATAAAGCATGCCTTTTCACCATTCTTCAAGGCAAATGACAAGCACTGCTCACATCAAACTGCATGAGAAAGGACGAAGCAGAAGCCTGATCAGAGTGTGGAAGCACCCTGGAAAAGATGCCTGATGTAACCTGGAAGTGCACATGAATAACACAGCTGGGAACACTGAAATTCATGCCCAGTACTACCACAGGATAAGTGAGCCAGAGGACTTCGTTCTCATTGTTATAACAAATCACACCCTGCTCATGCAGTAACCCCATACCCCAGCCCTGAGGGGACACGTTTCTGTTCCCCCTCCCTCAGCAAGGATTGGCCTAACAACCTGCACTTGGACATCTTTCACTTTTCCAGCCCCATCTTTCAGCCTGAGGATGAGGTGCTGACACAGAAGGGCTAAAAGACTCATCTCAGGAATGTTTTACACTCTGCCTGCTAGCCTCAGATATAATTGACCTTTGTCAGTCAAGCTGCCTGACAGCTACAGAAAGGTCAATCCAGATTTCAGCACCAAAGCATCTCATCAGTGAGAGGTCAGCAGATGAATTTCCTATCCTCATACTGCAATTCGAAGTAGGCACACCACTAGCAAGCAGACCCAAACCCTTGGTTCCAGCACAAACAATATCTCAGGACAGCACTACCCAGACAGCATTTCCAAAACCAGATGTTAGGAAGTGTCAAAATTAAGACTTGACTCATTTAAGTGGTTGTCCTCCACATGTAATAATTTGTCATAGGAACACTGCACCAAGTCCTACTGCCTTTCAAGTACTTCAATTTCTTTGGTATAGGGTTACCACCCTCTATACATCACCAGTATCCAAACCCAGTTCTCTCTCCTTCCCTCCCAGTTTTTCCACACTGACAAAAGACAAGGGGAAAAAGCTCTGAAGCAGTAGAATACACTTCTCCAAGGCAGCACTCAACTCATTGAGAGGCAAATTCATCCTTTTTCTTTCATGCTACCATCAATCACTTCTCACATGCTGCAGGAAGAAGCCTCCTTCCCCAGTGGAGATGTGGTTCATCCTCAGATCACATCCCTGCCAGGCTCCTAATGAGGAGGCAGCTCACACATCTTTCAGCTTCTTGTCCACAGTCAAGACTCCATGGGATGGGCTGGAATGAGGGAGAGGGAGGGTCTGGTAGCAGGTACCCAGCATGAAGCAACAGCTACAGACCCTCTCCTAGGCAGGGGTCCCTTTGAGCATCCCAAATTCCCTCTGAGAGACCACATTAGAGCAGCATAGCAGACTAAGGCCACCAGCTGCAGCCAGCACATGAGGAGGTCCAGGGGCAGGAGAAAAAGCTCTGGCAATGCCTGTGTGTTGCCAGCACCATGGTGAGTAAGCACAAAGGCAGGAGGTAGTTGAGAGTAACTTTGACAGAGCTGGATGCAACAGCAGGACAGTGTGAGAGCTGTGATAATTACAGCCAGCCTCAGGTAGGTACACACACGCACACACTACTCTGCAAGGCTGTGCTGGCTTGGTTTTGTTTTGCTACTGCTGCCCAATTCCTTCAGCTTTCTTTACTGTGGATGTGACAGCCTCCAGCTGTGGGCTTCAGAG
This sequence comes from Phylloscopus trochilus trochilus, assembly GCA_016584745.2. Lineage (NCBI taxonomy): Eukaryota > Metazoa > Chordata > Aves > Passeriformes > Phylloscopidae > Phylloscopus > Phylloscopus trochilus. Next base: position 7,368,813 of record WQNJ02000022.1, read on the forward strand.
GGCTATGCCCATGTTATTTGTGTACAGCAAATCCATCCTCAGCAGCTCTTCTGGGGGTTTAGGATTCACTTCTATTCTATAGAATGGAAATCTGAACAACTGCCAGGAGTGGGAGAGAGGAAGAGACAGGCACCCATAATCAAGTCTCATGACAGCAAAATAGTCTTTGAGTTAATAAATACGCTCTACAAAAGTGAAGCAAAACCAAGACAAACTACGGAGTGGGTGGTCTGAGTTCTGCTGCACCTACAAGACTGCAAGACAAAATTGTGACCAATCTCTGCAGCAAAGGAACAGCTGAGGAACACCAGGAGGAGAACAGCAGCACCTGACTGGGAGCACTGCTCCAGCACAGCACTCAGCTGTCACACACAGGCACTACAATCCAGGCCACCAGGGTAGGATGATCTCACATCCCTTGGTACCACTGATTCACACTCTCACCTCAATCCCAATCAGTCACAAATACAACACTGTCACATCCTCAGAAAGTGTTATTTAGCCTGGATTTCCCCAGCACTTAATGCTCTGTCCTCACAAGGTCACAAAATCACAGTGTCACTTGGCTGAGAAAAACAACCAGTACACCCCAAAAACATTAATGGGATATTGCACAGGAACTGCAGGCTTCAGGGATCTGCTCTCTTCCACCTTGGCACAGAGCTCTGTGCCTAGCACAGGCCCCTCTGCCCCATCTCTGCTCTGCAGCAATGACTTCCACCAACATCCCAGCTCTAAAAAGGATGGGACATAGTCCTCACTTAAACTGCTGTGAGTGAGTGGAAACCACTGGAGACAGAGAATTGCAGATGGCAGTAAAAAAAAAGTGAGGCCATGAATTTTACTCCACTGCCCTCAAGGAAGCAGTTGCTACTTGTCACCAGTAGCAGCAGAAAGGAAAGCTGGACTTCCACGGCTTTTCTGCTTGTCCAAGGCATATACATGGCTGTACTGCAGAGACTACAGCACAGGAACAGGAAAAAAGCATGTCTGCATCTCAGAAAGACACATATTTAAGTGCTGCTCCAGCACATCACAGCCTTGCTGTTTAGACTCACACCAGAATAATTAGAGCAGTCACTGTTAACTAGCTAACAACTTCACCATCAACTCTCTGAACAATACTGAAGAATACATCACAACATCTCACAGCCACTACTCTGCAGAAACACTGAAATCACCCCAGACACAAGCAGCCTAAATTAATCCCACACAGATTCTAGCAAAAAGAACTACAACTATTTCAGCAGTACTCACCCAAAAATAACACCTTCCCAGGGCAGCAACCCAAAAGAAACAAGTCCTCAACAAACCACACCTTATGCACAAAGCATGACTCCGCTCATGCACTGGGTGTCATCAAGAAATAAAATACAAGGGTTCATACTTGGCCAGGTTCACTCCCTAAACCAGCAGCTTTATGAGATATGAAGCTCCCAGCTGTCATGGGACAGCCCTATCTTTCAGCTGCCAGCCTCAGCCCACAGAAAAGCTGTGTCATCAAAAGGGTTTGGGCTTTCAGGAGAATTTCCCCATCCAGGGACACCAGCACCTGAAAACAACAAATAAAATTTCTCCAGTGTCAGATACTTGACAGATATGACATTTGTGCTGCTCCCTCTGTTTCTATCCATATCACTTGCGTCAAAAATAAAAAATAAAGTTAATATCTAATATATAAAATAGGTATGAATATATAAAATATATAATAAAACTGAAGAGTGCAATGAAACATGAAAATCTTTCTAAAAACTTAAACCAGTAGAAAAAGCGACCAACAAATCCAGGCTGCAAATTCCTAAGCAAGTTAGAACTGCAGGTTCTGCAGTCCTTGACTGCACCTCAGCATCAATGACAAAGTCTATAAAATCTTTTTCTGTGATTAAGGACTCAATCCATAAAGTCACCACCTGTGGCCAAATACACAAGCCTGAGAAACATCCCTGTTTCTGAAGGCTGGAACACATGTACTCACACCTCACCCACCACCAAAAATCGACAGCCACCCTCCTACACATGTATGAAAATCACTGTAGCTCCCTCCCACCACACCATCTTTCAGATTAGTATCCTTCTCCAGTTTATCAGTTATTAGGATCTGTTCTCTTTAGAAGGTTTCAGATACTTTCCCCACCATGCTAAGCTTAACTAAAAGTCTTAATTAAAATGACATCCTCGACCACATGGCATTTTTTTGTATCATTCATTTACCGGCTGTACCTGATACTTTATCCATCACAAATATCCCTAACCAATCTTCAGACTGCACTATGTCAACAACTGCTTTGCACACTTCAATCATTCTCACAGCCAGCCACATACATTCCCTTTTCAACCACATCATTCTGGCAACTGGGTCACCTTCCTCCAATGCTGGATGTTTGCTTCTTAAAGCAAGTGACATCCCATGCATCCCCACACACACCCCCACCCCCACAAAGAAGGGGAAAAAATACTTAAAATCAGAGGAGCAACCATGAAGACAAAGACATAAGAGGAGGAATTTTCACAAGGGTTACTGAATATCTGGTTGTCCTCAGAGGCGTCTGCTTTGCTACAGTTTAAGACACAAGCCAATAACATTTTATCTCACACCAACTCCGTACTTGGCTTTTAGGCTGACGGCTCAGGCCTTGCTTTCATCCCAAAGATGAAGAAATAACTTGCTTCCTTGCTCTTTCTTGGCAAAGGGATGGCTCAGCTTCCTGAGCCTCCCTCCCCACCTGCCAAGCTGCAGCAGTGGCAGGGCTGAGTAGCAGAGAGCCTCTGCCAGAGGCTGTGCAGGAGAAGTCTCCCCCCACCCCAAGTTAGAGGTAAAAGCCCACCCAAATATCTGCTTCCCCATCCTCCTTCCTACTCAGGAGAGCTCCTACTATAGCTTGATGCTGCCCAAAGCTGAGCTCTGCTGCTGACTTCCCACAAAACATTTCCCTTTCACCTACTTGTGTTGCCTAAGTCAGGATTCCCACAGGGCCCAGGAACCAAGGGAGATCTCTCGTAGGCAGAACCTGCCTCCCCCTACAGCCAGCATTTGTCAGGGCTTTGAGCAGCTGAACATCAACAGTGCACCTGCCCATCATCCACATGTGCTTTAGGGCACTAAAGGATATCCTCTCTCCAGGCATCTTCCCGAGGCAGACTGATTGCACATATTGATTTCAGATCCTACCAAACTGCTTTCCACAGCTCCAGCCCTGAAAAAATCCTCACACCAAGCTCTTCAGCAACACACATCCCCTTCTCCACTAGCTTGGTGTGCCTGGATTTTCCTCTCTGCCCCTAGGCCAGGCAGATACCTCCTCTGGAGACCAAAGCCAACCTGCTAGAAGCCATCCAGCAATCTCAGCCTTTTCCAGAATTCTCTTACAAAAGAAGTTTCTCTTTCCCCTGTCCCTAGGTAGCAACGACTCTATAAAGGCTCTTCTAAGGTCAGCATTGCCACTGAAGAGAAGAGTTGGCTTTCAGACAGAACTGTTCTTTCCACAGTTCATCAGAAAGTGGCCCAAATGCAGAGTTAATGTATCCTTCAGTAACTTCAGGGAACAAATATCAGCAAAAAGAGAGGCTCTACTCTGCAAGCACAGCCTTGGCTGGAGCACAATGACACAGCACAGTGCCACCTCTTCTCACCCAGCCAAGGTCTAAATCACAAAAGTTTTTGTCATGCCTAAATAGTGCTTCTTGCTCTAGCAAGAGAATACTGCGACAACATCCTTCCAGACATCCCCTCTGCTGCAAGCTGAGGACATTCTTAGTGCAGCCACCCCACAAGAGCCCAGTATGGGAAGGGAAATCCCACAACCCCCTCCCAGCAAAAGAAATGCTGGGCCTTGAAAATCTAGCTAGTGCAAGGACAATTAATTGTATCAGGCAAAGACATTTAGGGCTTAATGAACACATTAATTAGAGAGCACAGATCAGCAGCACAGGCTTTGAAAGCCATGGCAGAAATACAGCACTTTCTGGCTTTGTGGAGTGATGGGGAAACTCACTGCTCTCCGAGGCAATGCCAGGACAGGTGAGGTCCCCTTGCAGCTTTCCTCCAGAAGCACCTGGACAGGCAGCTCTGCCCACACTCTCTGAGCCATGAGCTGTCCGGGGAGCACTCACACATACCCCACTCCAACCCAGAAGAACCATCCCAAACTCAAGAAGTAGCTGGAGACAGTTCCAGACAGAAGGCACTTCATGCCAGCGAACACAGCTTTCCTCAAGGAAAGAAATCTGTTGGGATCCAGTGGCCTGGCACCTACTGCAACTTAAAGCCCAGCCTTCAGACCATATCAAACCGTGACATGCCTGAACTCCTTGCTGGAATGATAAGAGCCTGGTGCTTACGCTCTTGGTTGCTAAGATCTGACCTTCTCCAGGCAAAAGCCAAGGGAGCAAGCTCAGGAAAGCAAATTTATGGCTCTGCCTGGAGTTTAATCCCATTCACACCAGGCACCCCCAGCCCAAGCACAGGACTCACATAGCAAACCACGCACAGGACATGTTGGAGCACAGCCCCAGCACGCTGGCTTTGGGTTTTCTCTTCAAGCAGCTGAGATAGCTGCTCTCTGCTCACCTTATCCAGTGTCAAAAGCAACACTTCAAAGCCATCCCATGTCATACTCCAAAACAAACTGAAACTGCCAGAGATGCCTCACAGGGAGAAAGTTAAAACATGATGGGAAGATTAATGAGGAATTACTGTAAATAGAAAAGCAACAGTTTCCTATTAAACAAAACCTCTTCCATTAAGTTAAAACTACAACAGAATGGTAATTTTACCTTCATCAGAGCAGCTGAAGAAAGCGATATCACTGCAGGATCAGCAGTTTTCCTTGTTCACAGCACACAGGCCTTTGGGACAGGTTATTGTCCCTCAGAGCCAAGATAAGCAGAGAGGAAGATAAGCCCCTCTCACGCCAGCCAGGCCGCCAGGTGCGTGCTCTGAGACACGGCCAGGGCAGGACAGCTCAGGCCAAGGCACCGACCCACGAGAAAACCCAAACTTTGAGGCGCTCAGGCTGATCCCAAGGACAGCAAGGAGGAGGCTTAGGGAGCCGTGACAAACCTGCACGGAGCTCACCGCACTTCTTACCTTCTTCTGTGTCCCCTCGAGAAAAGCGCGAGAGAATGGCTGGCACGATGGTCAAGCCGCTCAAAATCCCAGCTTTCAGAGAATGTTTGTGGGTTTTTTTCCCTATTTATTTTTGAGCTCGGTAAAATCATCACCTCCAGCTGCAGCTGCCGGGCGCGCATCCCCGGCCGCGCCGCGGCGGCGGCTCCCGCGGCTCGGGGGATGCGGCGGCTGTCCGCGTCCACCCGCACCGACCACCCCGATCTCGCCCGCGTCCCCTCCACCGCCGCCGAGACGCTGCCCTGCGAACTGTCCCCACAGGCTGTCCCCACAGGCTGTCCCCCCCGCGCGCCACAGTCGCTGGCTGCCGAGGGGCTCACAGCCCCGCGGACGCAGTGTGCGTGTGTGTGGGGGGGGGGGGGTCCGTCCGCGGGGGTCGCCCGGTCCTCAGGGGCCGCTCACCTGCTCACGGCGCCGCCGCCGCCGGCTCCCGCCGGGTCCCGCCCGCCCCGCGGCGCCGCCGCTGTTCGCGCCGCCCGCCCCGCCCCGCATTGGCCGCGCGGGGCCGGCGCGCGCCGCGCCCCGCGCCCCGCCCCGCCCGTGCTCGCGCCGCCCATTGGCTGGAGGCGGCCGCGCCTCCCAGGGGCGCGCGCGCGCGTGTGGCCGTGAGGGAGATTGTGACAGGCGGCGGGGGGCGGGGGGGGGGTGCTGGGGTTTGAGGCAAAAAAAGGGGAAAAAAAAAATTTTAAAAAAAAATCTTTTTTTTTTTTTCGGTGTCGTGTGGTGTCCAGCCAGAAGCGCATCTGGGGTGCGGGCTTTTGGGTGGAAACACGCTTTTTTGCTAATCTCAGAATTAGTTAAGTTGGGAAAGACCTCTGTGATCGTCCAGGGTGTGACAGAATAGAACACTGAGTGCCGCGTCCAGGGAAAATGACTCCCCCATCTCCCTGGACAGCTCGTTCCAATGTCCCTTCTGCGAAGATATTCTCCCTAAATGCTCCCCAATATATATGATCAGGGAAGGTGGCGCTGACACGGTGGGAGTGGAGGGCCCGCCGGTCCCGAGCTGAGGGACACAGCCTGAGGAGCCCAGGACCCTGGCACACGGGTGTCCCCCTCACCCAGGCTCTGTCTCTAGAGTAGTAACACCCAACCCTGACCATATACACTTCCTCAAGTCTTGCAGCAATGAGAAGAAATGCCGCACACTAACCAATCCCACTGCTGTTCTTCAAGGAGTTCCCACAAGCAGATGCCTTCTTTGGTTTGACTCATATTTTGGTTTTGTTTTTCCCTCCCACTCTGTTTTATCTTCTTGACTCGTAGTGGACTGTACCCCTGGGTCGAGGGGTTCCCGCTGCACCCAGCAGTGAAGTGTTTGCAGTGGGATTTGTGAAGATGTTAATTTTGGGACAAGTGACTTGTGGCAGTACTGAGTGGGCTCTGTGACTCCACTCACAGTCAAGGTCCCCGCCAGGAATCTTGGATTTAGCCAGAGAGCTAAATGGATTAAATCCATATCCTGACTCAACCCACTGCAGACTGCTGCTCCTTCCTGCTGTGACAACAAGCAGATAGAAACGCCTGTGCCTGCTTTCAGTGAGTCTCAAATAATCCTTTGCTTTGGAAACAAATTAATTCCTTGCCACGGGTTTTATAACTTGAAATAACATATTAATAATGCATCTTGTGGTTTACTACCAACTTTTCCATCTCAAAAAAGCTTCCCCTGTCACTGTGTTGAGAGAAGTATCAAAATGTAATTAAGAGTCACTACTCATTAAAACAACAAAGTCATCTTGTAAGCTTAGAAAAGAGCATGATTTTTTTTTTCATTTACTCATTCTGTGGGCATGTTTATTATAGTAAGCCATAGCCTGCTGCTATTTGCTATGTGCATACAAGTCTTACTTTTCCTGCAGAAATGTGCTTTGTCACTCTGGCTGGTCACAGGCAGCTGAACAACTCTCTACAGATGATCAGGTTTGTTCAGAGCTAATACCCTTTCACTTCCATCTAAAATATTTGTGCATTCTCTTTGCCAATTTTGAGTCAAAACCACTTGGAATTGAAATGTTATGTGGTTCAAATCTTGACTACTAAAGAGTTGCTGCATTCAGTGAAACGATCCCTGTTGTTGTGGGTTGTGTTTTCAGCTCACCACAGAGAAAACCCAGCAGAGATCTTCCTTGAACAGGAAGCACTGGGGCAATGAAGGGCTCTTGGGGCAGGTGAACAGCAGCATGGCAACCAGTGAGAGTATGGCAGAGGCTGCTACATTTTAGGATAACCAAAAACATGTAGATGTAGCACTTAGGGACATGGTTTAGTGGCAGTGTTAGGTTTGTTGTTGGACTTGATAATCTCAGAGGTCTTTTCCAACCAAAATGATTCTGTGGCTGTAGAGAGCACAGCAGAGAGCCCCATCTCCTTGAATGTGTGCTTCCAAAGCTGCTGTTGTCTTCCAGCAGCTCTGGCTATTAGCTAATGACACTGATTAGACATGATCTCGATGCAGCGAGCAGCCTGAGCTCCTGGGCTGTGTTTTTGCTGTGGTGGAGTCTCAGGAAAAGTAAGACAAGCCCATGAACAAAAGCAAAACCTCCTCCCAGCCCTGAGTGAAAGCCCCAGCAACCTCCTTTTTGGCTGCCTGGGAGTATGTGCCCAGGACCCAGTAATGTACCTGTGCCTGTGCCTGTGTCTGTGGAGGGCCTGTGCTCCTGTGGCTCCAGAGCATGAGAGATGCTCTGAAAGACCATAACATGTAAGCCAAAACAATGATTTGTTTCGCAAAGGCTTTCAATTCAATCAAGCAGGCCCTTGCTCATGCAGGGCCAACTCAGCTTCTCCTGAGCAATGAGTGAACCTTTCAGCCTCCTGCTCCTCTTGCCTTGATTACTGCTGAGGGGGTTTTGCAAGAGTTTCAGAAGTCATTTGGACTGATTCATTTGGCTTTGAGATGTTTATGAATGCTGGCTGTTTGGAAAGAGCTAATATTTGTCCCCTAAAGATCTGCCTCCTTTAGCACCAGGCAGTTCAGTGATGTCTGAAGCATAGTTTAGCACCAGTATCAAGGTTTGAAATTATCAACTCTAGCAGAGACTTTGAGCACCTGACTTAATGAAATAGCCTGGTTCACTCAGCTCAGTCAGAACCTTCTGTTTCTTCCAGAAAACAAAGAAAACTCGAAACAAATCATGTGCCTCAGCTTCCCATCCTACACAGGTGATTACACTGCAGAGCAGTTGTGGCCCATGGAGAGTCACAGACAATGTCACTCTGATGCTTAGACCACAATGGCTATAACAATGTTAAAATAAGACCGATATTTCTGTTCAATAATAATTGAGTGTGGTTGGTTGGTAACTGATTTTGCACAATTTTTTGGGTGCAAGGACTGGGAGTGTGTTTATTTAACCTGTCCTTGAGTTACAGTTATGAGGGGGAGAGCTTACATTTCCCCAGGCATGTCACTAGTACATTTGGGTAAAAAAAAGATTTAAAGCCATCATTCTTTTAGGAAATCCCTTAGTGGTCCCTGTGGTCAGCTAGGGAAGCTGTCTGGAAGATCCCACGATGTACGAGAAGATAGGTCCCTCTCTCTCCAATGACGTGATGTAAGCGCACCGAGCCTACAAAAGGCTGTGCACACAAGAAATAAATGCATTTCACCGTCCGCCACATCGGTGTAGCGAGTGACTTGCCCGAATGGTCTGTACGTGTACCGTCATGTTCCTTCCGAACTGGGTCGCCCTGCCTCGCCAGAGGCAACGGGTGCCATAAAGCTGAGCAGGATCCGTGTTTGGTACTGGTAGGCAGAGCCCTGTTAACTGGAACTGATTCACCCCTGCCCCATCAGGTGACCAGGCTGTCACTGTATTCAGAACCCATTTGGACACATTTGAATTTTACACTTTCAAAAATAAGGCAATAAAGCAATTAGAAACAAATAACAGAAGGAGAGAGCGCTTCACCAAAGATAGCCAAAGATTATAGTGTGGCATAATTAATACAGGGCTGGCAGCAGTGAAAATGTGCTGTAACACTCACTGTCCCCAGGAGAGTGGCTGCAGGCTGAGCTGCAGATGTCGAGTGCTCAAATGGCCAAGAAGCTTCTTTTGCCACCCAGCACAGTCTGGCCTGAGAGTGCCCAGCTGTGGGACAGAAGGAAATAAAAGCATCCTTCAGAGTTGGGAGGATATGCATGTTCCTGCCAGTCCTTCAGTGTGTCAGCCAGAGGATTTATCCAACTGAAAACATGTTCCCACAACAAAAGAGAAAGGGAAATAGTGTAACCAGAAAGGCAGGTGCTTTTTTAGGGAAAAATCCAAGAATGTCCTAAGTAGAGGACTGGGTTAAAAATAACAGGGAGTCTGCTGTGCCAGAGAAAGAATGACTGGGCTTAAAGATAGAAGAGGCTGCACAGGAAAGGAGTTATCTACTTCTTGAGTGTTACTCATTTTAATTTGCCTTGTTACAGTGTCTGGAAGCACCAGGTGGAAATCAGGGCTTCATTGTGCTGGGAATTGAGCACAAACATAATGATTAAATGTTGCCAGCTCAACAGAGATTGGAATATAATTTATCATCTCTGCAGAATCACTAACCAGTGTAATTATTGCCAAATAAGTTTTCTGTAATTGCTCTTCTGGAATATCTGTGCTACTTGATTTTTTTCAAAATAACCCTGCCTGAGGGAGTGAAAAGATATATCTGTACAAGGTCCAACCTAGTAGCCTTTACAGCTAACAAACACTGGTCAGAAGCAAAAAATTCTTGCTACATTTAAATCCATATTTAAAAATTATTTGCTTGTATCTTAGTTGCTGTTTCTATAAAATGGGAATAGTCACATTGCACTCATTGCTTGATTTTGTCATCTAACACCCATGATCAAGGCAAGAGTTCTCTGTTAGATGTTTGGAGCACTGACAGCATCACATACAAAAGTTTGTTACTGCTGATTGTAAGGACTAGGGATTAGCTGGATAATATACATTCTTTCTTGTTTTCTGGGACAGTCTTTGAATTGCTGAAAGTTCCTTTTCTATTAGTTAATAACTGTAAAAACCAAAATGCAATCAAACAAGGAGTTAAAAAAAACCCCACGAACAGCCCAACCCTCAACTGGCCACAGCATAAATGGGAAGTAACACAGCACACTGTAACTGACAGGTCTTGACACCATGACCAAATCCCTTTGGAATTCTGTAACACTTCATCTTGCTGCTCAGAGGTAGGAGAGCAGCAGGACACACTGGCCACATCAGAACTGCTTCAAATGCAGTTGTTTTCTGGCCACAGTGCAAAGAAATTCTTCTGTCTAAGAACAGTAAATTCTCCCCTGATCCTCAGAGCAAGATCGGGTCAAACCAGGGGGAGAGGAATATGATCCTGCTGGTCACCCACGCTTCCCCACTGGGACTTGCAACACCAGGTGTCTTAACCTGTCAGCATTTCCATTTGTGAGGCCCTAGCTTTTAACTGTTGTGTCCTTTCCCACATTCAGTCACTTTGTGTGAGTTTTGACAAACTGGAAGGCACTGGGAAGGGACTGGGAGATGCAGTGCTGAAGCAGAGTGTCTGTGCCAAGGAAGGCTCCTTACAGGGCTGAATAGAGCAGCCGTTCCTCCTTGGTCTCCAATCCCTGAGCACCAGCTCCAGCCTGTCTGGCAAAAGAAGGCCTGAAACAAGTGCTAAGGGCTTTCCCTGCCTTTTCATACAGCAGAGGGGACCAGTGTGTGTTAAAATCTGACACTTGCTCAGTTTCCTCCAGCCATCGTTCTGTTTGGCACCCACCTGGGAGCCACAGGGCCTGGGGCCCCTGGCTTTAAGGAGGAGCTTGTTTAGGAGAAAGAATCAAAATTGCAATATCTCATTCTGCTGGTTGCAGAAATGATGAATGAAAAGCAAAGCAAAAGATCCCCAAAGATCGTGCATTTAAAGAAAACAAAGAGATGAAAAATAAATCCTTCCATGATTTTAAAAGCAGTATTGGGACTTCTAGGGATCCCAGCTCAGAAGTTTAGAAGAGCAACTAGAGGGGATCATTTACAAGTTGCGTTTTTCCTGATTTCATATTCTGCCTTTTAATTCTTCCTAGGAAAGAATAGGGACTTTGCATTACAAGCAGCTTGAAAGATTAAGCAGGCAGAAACATCACACAGCTCACCCTGCAGCCTTGCATGTGTAATTTTAGGTTTTGACTGGAGATTGACCCAGTGTAAGTGGATGAGAAAGGTTACCTGAACATACTCCTTCACTGTCTCTGGAAACTGGATTTTCCCCAGTCTCTGTGAAATGGTCTTGCAGTCCCCTCTGCTGGTGGCAGCTTGCTGGGGAGCTGCACCATGGCATCACATGGGACCTGCTTGGGCTTTGAGGGACGTTGCAGGAGAACCCCCAGGCGTGGGGATCCCTCAGCCCTCACTGAACAGGCACCAACTCCTCCAGACACCAGGAAGCTTTCCCTTACCCTCTCTGCATCCTTAGTATAAGCACCTGGCACCTCTGACACAGGACAGCAGCACAGGAAAGGGTGAAAAAGTTAACCATGGATAACCTTACAAAAACCCACCCTGCCTGTGAAAGCTGAGAGCAAATGATCTCCCCTTGGGGAACGTATGGCTTGAAGGTATGGCTTGAAATATTTGTTGAGCTTATGACCAAATATCACCTGTATCTGTTTATGGCACATATTCTTGTGTCCCTGAAAGCCTGGAGCAATGCTTCTGCAGGCTCTGGCAGCATTACAGCCCTATAGCTTCTCCATCAACTTTTCCATGACCATCGGGATCTACTTTCAAAGCAACCAAAGCAAAATTTTCCCCGGGGAGGTAAAAAAGACATTCAGAGAGGGACTATGCAGAAAGTCAGTGTTGATGTGTTGTTTTGGTTTGGAAAGACAGGTATCTGCCAGGGAAACTGGGGTTTCCTTTAGAATGGAGAAGGTAAACCCCTCACCATCCGCCAAATTATAAATTTGCAATCAAGGGCTTTCAAGCAAAGATTTTGGGAATAGGAATAACAGTTCTTTACTAGGAATATTAATAATACAAATGTAGTAGAAAAAACAAAACCATCCAACCAAGCCAGCAAACAAACAAACAATTTTGGAGAACCCTGACAGAGTCAGAGCTACAACCTGACACCCTGTTAGTCAGGGTGTTGGAAGCAGTCCAAAAGTGAGTCCTCCTGAAGTGGCAGATGTGGTTCTGTTGAAGTAGAGATGATCCTGTAGCAAAAGGGTCTAGGGGTGGTGAGGAGGGGTCTGGTGACGGTGAGATGGGGTCTGGTGTTGGTGGGATGAGGTCTGGTCTTCCTCCCAGAAATCAGGTGAAACTGGATGTTTCCTGTTCCTGTGTCTCAGTTTTATCCAGGCAGAAACTGCCTGCACCCCCCTGCCTCCCCCGTGCCCCCCCCCCCTCCCCCCACTGCCGGGGGTGGATCTCACATAAGAGGATGGAATGTGGCTGCACCCTCTGGGGAGGGTATAGTCCGGGAAGGTGTTAATGGCCCATAGTCAGAAGGCATCCGGCCGTCTCCCCACGCCCCCCCACCCCAAGTTACAAGAGATAAAGAAAAAAAAACAATTAAAAAAATCTCCACAACTGCTTTTAACAGATGAAAATAGAATACACTGGCTCCACAACCCAAGACATGTGTCCTGGAGAAAGGAACAGGGCCAGCAGCATAGGGCAGGGTCTGCTCGCAGGGGTGTGGGGTTTGAGCACAGCCCGTGATGTGATGAGTAGTACAAATCTTCCAGAGTGGGAGTTTAGTTCCTGGGTGCAAAGAGCTGGTTTGTGAGGCTGCTGCTGAGACAGTCTTTCTGACCAGCTAACACTGACTGGCGTGGGCAGTGGAGGCACAGGACAGTGGATTGCCATGCTGGCAGTGTGCCAGTGCTCCCTGCCAGCCAGCCTGTCTGAGGAGGAAGCCCAAGTGACAACTCTGATATAACAGCCCCTACTCGTGGCAGGAGGCCCAGAAGCCCCGCATGTGAGGGCAGTTTCTGAAGGAATCATCACTGATGGGGTTACTTTGTATGCATAAACCCTCCAGAAACCACTGCAAACACCGTTCTCTGGAGCAAGCATAGGCACCACAAAGGTATGTAGTAGAAAAACTAAAGGTTTATTTTTTTTTTATAAAATACATCCTTACAAAATAACCATTTTTCTCCCAGGCAGAGGGACTGGGCATGGTTCCTGCCATCTCTCCTTCCCTCCTCTTCTCAATTTGGAACTGTCCAACAGTGCTTCTGAGGCAGAAGAGGCAGCTGTGCTCTCCCCAGGGTCTTCAGGTGCAAGTGACCTGGCACGGTCCTGGCACACCAGGCAGGGTGCAGTAGGGCTGCAAGCCCCCTTCTGAAGGGCTTGCAAAGGCAGCAGACTCAGTGCCCTGCAGTAGGCCTGGCAGAGGGCCCCAAGATCCCTTAGTTTGACCCACCCACAGCATCATGGCATGTCCTGCTAGATGCTGGTGTGCTGGGCCAGCCAGCCCCTGCCCTGGCTGCAGGGCACCACCTTCCCATGAGCTGGTGCTGGACATGGCTTCTACTGGTCTTGAGGCTGGCACAGGGAGGCGACAGGATGACAAATGAGTTTTAAGAGAAGAGGAGGAGGAAGAAGGGTGCAGGTTTGTCAGTCAGTGTGGATTCTGCTGAGAGAGAGGTGCACAATGATTTCTGGTGTCTTGCCCCCCAGGTGCCCTTCTTCAAGAGATGCTGCCACCGAAGATGCAATGTCAGTCCCACATCCTGCACCCACTGCTGCCCCATGCAATTGCTTATGCTGGGAAATGTTGACCCCACTTTAGGCGCTACAGCCCACAGCTCAGATCTCCTCCAAGACTCCCTGGAGCCCTGCTGCCTTCCCTGAAATCCTCCTGCTTTCCCACAGGCCTTGGGATAGCCCCAAGACCTATAGCCCTCACCCCTGCCAGATGGATGCTAGCAGGGCTGAGGAAACACCACTCACCTCTCACTGTGTGTTGTCTGGCTCCTTTTCCTTCTTATGTGACTTTGACTGGGGGTTAAATGAGAGAAAAGGATTCTTTTAAAGACCTGCTCCTTTCTAATGCCAGGGAAAATGTGATTGGGCAGCAATTCCTAACCCCCAGTGTATAGGCATATTTCCTGATGAATTTGAGGGGAACTCTTTTTGTGTTCTTCTGAAGGCCATGAAACATTCCATGGTCATGGAGATATTCTCAAAGAGCAGAAAAAGAGACATTTTCTAGTTTGCTAAAGCACAGATCTGTCCCTGCTTCCCTTAAAGCAACACAAGTGTTACCAGATATTGGAACATCTGGGGTTAAAGGGAGAGAATAAAGTTATTAACAATGAGTCACAGACAGCAGCTCAGTAATTTTGGAGAGAAGATTCATGGATCCCAGTCTCCAGCAGTCCCAAGGGCTCAGGAAGGCGCCTGGTTGCCCCTCAGCAGGGATGTTTGTGTTACAGTGTCATTACTCATGCACACATCCATACACACCCCCGCAAGAGCCTCTGCAGGGCAGGCACTCACTGTTACTTACAGGCTCCGGTTCTGCATATTTGAATTTCTTCTGCTTGTAATAGTCTCGTCCATGGAGAAAATGCAGCAGGAGCAGGTCACAGAGGACAGAGGCCTTAAATCAAAGTGCAGTTAAGTTTGGAGTTGCCCTCCAAGCTCACCTGGACCACTGTGTACTTTCAGTTTTTCCCAGTTTCCTACAATTTAGGGGCAAACTTCTGCTTCATCCCACAACATGGCAGTTGTTGAAGTCTCCAAATGTCCATTCAGGACAAAAGTAAAGTGTGCTGTGTTCAACAGTGGGTGATTTAAGTCAACAGAAATTAAGTGTTTCCACTTTAGGTAAGTGCAGAGCACAATATCCTTTGAGCCGTGCCCAAGTCTTTAATGACCATAACCAAACTGGACGCTGGGTTTCTGTCCTGCACGAAATACTGCCAATCACCTGCAGAGCCTCCCTCAATGCCAGCTCTAACTTGAAACTATCAGGATACCAAGACTTGCCAAGAGAGAGCCAGCCTTCCCTTCATCAGTAGAGCAGAATTCACATCAGCCAGGGACCATCAGGAATCTCTTTAGCACAGGAATCTAGCAGGAGAGCACCTCCTTTCCCCCTTTTGCCCATCCTCTGATTCCCTGAGCAGTAACCAGTATTTCACTGCAACTCAAGGACACTTCCCACAGATGTCACAGGCAAGAAGAATAATTTGAGAGTCTCCATATAGAGGCTGGAAATATCTGAACTTACCACTCCAAAAATACCAATTCCAGAGCCAATTGTGGTCATGGTCGGGATGATGTCAAATTTGCCTGCCTGGATAAAGTCAGAGAAAATAGGTGATAAGTTACAGTCAGCCCAGGGGGAAGAAAAAAAAAAAAAAAAAAAAAAAGGGTGCTCTAGCTGTAGGTGGGGCTCGGCAAAAGTTCCTCAGAGCAACCCAAACCACAACCACAGCACACAGAGAAACAGGAGCTGGGAAAGAGCTGGTCAAACAGAAAAATATTGTAGGTTGGTTTTAGGCTGAAATAAATTGAACTTACTTTTCTTCTGTATTTTTAATATAAAAAACCCAACCAAAACCAAGCAACCAAACAAAAGTATACACTTTGAATATTTTCAGTGGGAACACAATAAGGAAAGCCTTCTCTCCCAGGGGGGAGGAAAAAGACAAAATGGAAAAACACAAATGTCCAGCTTTTGGAAATATCAGTAAAAGGTTTTGAGTTTCCACAGATCCCTCCCCCCTCATCACCCAAGTTTTTTAGAAAAAAACACTGATCAAGCCGCAGCTGAAAGGTGTGACCTATAAAACATGTTTTCCTCCTCTCTTTCCTGGTATTTCCCAAAGGTTCCTGTGAGCAACCCAGCACTCAGGGAAAACATTCAATTTTCCGGATCCCACAGGACCCTGGTGATGTGTTACAGAGCTGGTGCCTTCCCAAGGATATGGCACTGCTGTCCCAGGGATCCAGAGGATCCACCCTTACCTTGCCATTCACCAAAATGTCAAGCCGGATCCCAAACACCTTGTAGAGTGTCCTCTTTTCCATCCCATCTTCTCGGTAGTATTTGGCATATCTGTGCAATTGCATGGTGAGTGTTAATAGTCTGCCAGGGTGTCTAACAGCCCCTGCAACCCTACAGCATCAGGACAAACCCTACAGGATCTTGGACAAAGATCTGGGAATGTTCTATCACAGACCTGCTCCTGACCTTCTCCTTAAGCCTCATAAGGAGCTGGGCTGTTGGCACCTCTCCTCTCTGTGCCTCTGTTTTCCTGCCTGCAGGTTGGAGTTCCAGCTCCTGCTCATGCTGTTTGATCTGATGTCGCCAAGTTCTGCGTGCAGCAGATCTTGGTGAAGCACTAGTGACAGTGTCACACAGAGCAGAGGATAGAGACTGTGGGAACATGTGAGATGATCCTACACCATCTCCAGTCTTTCAAGGGGCTTTCCAAAAGCTCAGCCAAGCAGGAGAGCCTGCAAGGGGGAGGAGATGGGGTAATTTTGAAGCCAAGGGGTGTACTACCACTTTTCTCATGCTGTTTAAAAGAGCACTGGTACTGCTGTCTGGCCCTGCAAAGGTACTGACTATTTTGAAGGACAGTCTCTGGCCTTCTACCATCCCTTGAGAGGGAACCTGAAAGCTGTCACCTCTGAATTACGCTTGGAGAATTAACAGGTATTTCCTTACCTGAAGTTGAAGCCCGGTGAAACATTACTGTCATCATTGTAAAGGCCATGGAACTGGTAAATGGGTTTGCAGTACCGCAGGGGCCAGTCGAGGTCACAGTTCCAGTCTATGGTGATGCCCACCACTCCACCCTGCAGCCAAGAGGGGAGACACAAGGTTGCCCCTCCTTGGACCTGGCCCACACAGAGAAATGCTTTCCCTCCTCATCTTTCCCATGTCTTGTCTCGATGTCATGAGGTGTTCTTGCTCTCCAGATGCAGGGACCTCACTGGTGCCTCAAGCCTTCCTGAACAGCCTTGGCTTTGTAGCCTGTACATAACCCCTTGCAGAGGCTCTTGTTCCTGCCCTGAGAGGTGGATACACAAATAATTTTGTGCCCTCTTGTTCGTGATCGAAATCCTGTCCCAAGGCATGGTCCTGAGAAACAGTGCTCACCACAGATCCCTTCTGGTCCTCATGGGACAGCCTTCCCTTGCCTGATTATGCCCAAGAGATTGCTCAGGAAATGCAGGAGTCCCTCCTCCCTCCTGAGCTCACTCCAGGTTGTAAATAGTTGTGCCCCAGAGACTTGTAATTTTGCATCTTTAATGTACAGTATCTTAGAATGGTTTGGGTTGGAAGGGACCATAAATACCATCTTGTTCCAAACCCTGCCACAGGCAGGGACATCTTTCACTAGGCCAGTTTTCTCCAGGTCCTGTCCAGCCTGGCCAGGAATGGGGCAGCCATAGCTTCTCTAGGACATCTGATCCAATCCATGCAATGTATGTTCATATATGCAAGCCTCTGATTGTTTTCAATATCTGGCAAAGTTATCACAAAGTTTTGCAGTGCAGAGATAGCAGATATTCCCACACACCAGCCTGAAGAGTGTTAGGCAAAGCTGCATTTTGGAGCCTGGGGAAAGGCTGCAGTTAGCACTGTGCAGTGACCAATATTTGACCATCCAGCTGGGATTTCCAAGATCAGTCAGATGGGATCTGGCCACACAGATCTAGTTATTCACTGCTCAAATTAAAATAAGCTGAACCCTGAGATATACTGCCAGTGGGTCAAATCTTCTCAAGAGTTTCCAAGAAAAATGTAAATATTAGGCCATGTCCAAGGAGATTCATAATCTTTATGAGATAATTTTGACACTTCTGTTTTCTCAAGAATTCTTGAGAAAACAGAAAATCATCTCAACAGCTGGGGATGACTGTACTGCCAGTGTCCCTCTCCCATCAACAGCAAGGGACATCATTTGATACTGAAGTACCTTAACAGCCAGGAAGGTAAAATTCTGACCCGATTCTTTCACTATGTATCCCAGTTCAAACACGGGGCATAAGGAATCAGTGCCTTTGTGATAGGTGCATTTCTTCAGGTACTGCTTGGTAACGCTCTCAACCAAGTTGCGCCTGTGAATGAAAAGAATGAGAAAGATTCTCAGTAACACAAGCCTTTGGGGAGGGAAGAACCTCTCTAAGTCCCTTGCCAGTCCATGTCACTCTCCTGTTCACATGCCAGCTTGTCCATGGGCTCTGCCAGGCAATGCTCCGAGTACCAACAATTCTTACCTGGGATACCTCATGGATAGTGAGTGTATCCCACACCTTTTACATTTAGCTGGAGTTTGCTATCTCCTACAGCAAGGGTTAAAAGGAAAGGGCAACTTCTTGCCTTCCATCCCACTCTTTTGCCTACAAACATCCTGTCTGTGAAGCCTATGGTTTTGTAAGACTTGTGCCTTGCCCAACCTGATCCCATTGCTGATGCTCAGCAGTTAATTGTCAGCAGTGATCAAAGGCAGGAAGTTTCCCCACAGGGCAGGTGGGTTTGGCACAGCCCTTGCCACAGCAGCCAGCCCAGCCACCCTCACTGCCAGGACCTGCTCCCTCTCTGTGTCCTCCTCAGCCTGCCTCACTCAGGCACCTCTCCTTGCAGCTGGGGGGATCTCCTCTCCCTGCCACCTCTTGGGGTGCAATCTGAGGTCAGCCCAGGATTTCGCCAAGCATGCTGGCTGCCAGGACATTTAACCTTGGCTGCAGCATGGGGACAAGATCAGCTTAGAGAGAAGAATCTGCTGTCTTCAGCACAAATAGCTTCTGTTAATTTGTTCCAAATCAGATATATAGTCACTGCCATCACAAATCCTCTTACGAGTGTGCCTTCAGCCAGCAGCATTTCCTCCAGTGCTGCCAGGAACGGGCTAACCCCAGCCTTTGCTGAAACAAAGGTGGGATCTGTGATGTTAAGGGGGACTCAGAGGCACCAAGCTTATACTGACCATGTGGTATTTTAATTTAGTCTTCAGAGAAGAAAAGTGAAGAATCAGAGAAACTATATTTTCATGTACAACTTGTGAGGGTAGCTCAGGAGAGGTTAGTTCCAGAAATCTTTTCAGTAACTACAGCTACCAGCTGAGGTGGGATGGATTTGTGAGGGCAATATCTCAGTTCATATGAGCTATATGGGGTTCAGTGCAGCATACAGATCACTGATGAGGTATGCAATCTAGTTACACCCATCCAGCTAAACCCATGGTTTCCTCTGAGGGATGCAGCTGGAGGAACTGACCAGGAGCCATCCCCCCCCAATCTCTCCTTACCTGGACACCTTGAACTTGGGGAAGGTGATACTGTTCTTGATAAACAAGGTGAACTTCTCTGCTTCTGACAGCAGGGCAGGGCTGAAAACCACAAGCGTAGACATGTGTCCATCACTTGGCTCTCCAGGCTCTGGAGAAAGCCCCATTTGGTGGAAATTCACCCAAACTGAGACAAGCAGACCCAGAAAACTGGTGGTCTCATCCCTTCCCTTTCTGGTCTTTCACAACACAGGCTATCCTGGCCACATCCCATAGAGCCCCAACTTGGTCTGCCCCAAATCAAGTGCAGCTGGGGTGGGAAACAGGGCAACAATTCCTTACCTGGGAACATGGTAATCAACTTCAACAGGGCACCAGCCAAAGATCTCACAGGTCTTCACAGTGCTGTTAAAATGCACACACTTGCCAGTCATGAGCCCTGTGGGGGAGACAGCTGCTCACACCCCTGGATCTTGTGAAATCTGAGCCTCACACTGGGATGGATGGGAACTGGTTGGGGCTTCAGCTCTGCCAAGGGCATTCAAGACACAAAATGCTCAGGGTTTTGACACCTTTCTAAAAGAGGAAGTTAATTGTGGCCTCTCAGCTCAGGGCAGCCGTTTCTCTCACAGTGCCATACAAGGGAGCAGCTGAGGATTTTTCTTGTTAAAACACACCTAAGAAAATGCTGAGCTGATAAGAGGACAACAGTTTGGGGGAAATGGCTTAGTCCTGATTAACCTTTTGTTGGCTGAGCTGTTTGCAGCTCAGATATCTCTCAAAAGAGCAGAGCTGGACCAGCCCAGGAGGGAACTTCAACCAGCATGTCAGAGGCTTTTCCTAAACTCTGTCCAAAGCAGGTCCCCATGCCAGGTGACACGCCAGCCAGGCAATTTTTTTCTCACCAGAAACACCAGAACCAAGGCCCCGGGGCCATGTGCCATACCTTGACCCTGACGGCTGTATTTCCCTTTGCTGCAATCGCTGTCCCGTGTGCACAGCCCGGCTTCTGGCAGCTGTTTGGAGAAAGCAGCCACCTCTTAGCATCCCACCCTGCAGATCAATCCCTCTGTCCCTCCTGCCTCACCAGACAGCATTTTTCTTGAGGGATACACTGCTCAGCTTCAGCCAGGACCTTGTCCATACACTGCTTCCCAACCAAGGCTGTCCAGATAAAGCAGGAAAAAAGGGGCAATTTATTCACTCCAGGCAGATGCTTTCATTTAAGCCCCAAGTCTGCCCTGCTTGATCATCTCAAAGGGAAAAAAAACTTAAATGGATGCTGTCTGTTTTTCAGCAGAATAAAAGTCTTCACATAGCACACAGGAGTCAGGAACAATAACACAGGGCCAGACTCTGGTTTCACTAAACCTCCCAATGTCAGAAGAAGTCTTTCCACAGTGGCACAACCACAATCCCCTGAATTACAGAAGCTGAGCCCACTGGAGAAAGCTGGTGTGTTTACCTCTGGGCAGGTTCCTTGTTTCTGACCAGGAGTGACAATGAAGTTGGTCATCACCACGAACGAGTTGTCCCCCTGTGGAGACACAGCCAATGAGCTCACAGCCAGCACAGGGTCTCCTCTATGAGGAGCCTCTCCCTCAGTGGGGACCTGCAGTGCCACCAGCCCCAGGGACAGTGGAGGACCCCAAATGCTGCCTGAGATCCTGCTCCAGAGGCACTGGAGGAACCTTAATCCTTTTGTGATCAGCCTCAAATGTGCCTTGTCAGCCATAATGGGTCCTAAGTATCAAATGCTACCCAAGGAGAACCTGGGCAGAGGTTTCTGGCAGGAGCAACCTCCTTTCCACCACAGGGACACCCTGTCATGGTTAGTCCCATGGAAAGCCTGTGCCGAGGACCCATCTGCACCCCAGCACATGGCAAAAAGCAGCCGCTGGGACAAAAGCAAATCCCTAGCCCACCCTGACTCCTTACCTGGGGTGGGAAAACATAGTCCACGACATCCCAGATGTGAGGACCCAGGACACTCTCGTTGGTCACAGTCAGCCCTTTCAACTTCACCGAGACGGAGCTGACGATGCTGTCCTGAGACTGGTAGCCCTTCTCGTAGAGGAACACCCACCTGGGCAGGGAAAAGGTGGCAGCGTGAGTGTGGCCACTAGCACTCCTCCATGGGGGCCTAATTCTCAGCACAGACCTGTGGACTGGGGCTTTTTCTACCAGGTCTCACCTGGGGAAGGTGAGACTTGGTAGCAAACTTGCCAAGTTTCTTTCTGCCTGTCACTCTTGGACGAGGGACATGTTGCTGAACTTTCCTACCCTTTGCCTGAGGCATGTGGTAGCTGCAGGATGCGACTTTCATGCCAGGGTGGTGTGGACTGGGATGCATTTTGTGGATGAGGGTATGTGAAGGCAGGTGGAACACAGGAGCCATCGGTCATTTGGGGTTAAAACCTACAGCAGGTTTTGCAGCTTGCTGGTCTCAGTGACTTACCTGGACACTCCTGATCTCTTGATCCACTGCAGAGGAACTCTCCAAAACTCAATGCCTACCACACAGAGCTGAGTCTGGACATGCCACACATCCAGAGCCACTGTTCCCTACCCAGCAAAGGGAATGTGGAGCCATGGCCCTGTGTGCAAGAGGGCTGCAAGAGCAGGGTTAGGGACACTGTTGTGGCCGGAACAGAGCTCTGCTTGCCTTTCCCAGCCCATCACAAAGTCATTAGGGCAGGCTCCTGACACTATTTAACCTACAGCATAAACAAGCTGCTGCTGGATTAACTCTGACTCAGGGAGACTATAAACATGGGCAAGCAACCATTTCGGGTAGTGCTCCCAGCAGCGCGGAGCATTCTCGGCACTAAAAAAGGAGCGATCTGGATTTTGTCCCCACTGCCACAGGCATTGATCCCGCTGGCTGCAACAGAGGCAGCAGGCTACCCATGGGACAGCCCATGACACCAGCCTGGTGTGTCAACCTCACCTCTGACACCTGGCTGATGGGCAGAGGGGCAAATGGGGAAGCCCAGATGCTGTCTAGAGGCTTTCTGTTTGATGCTGGACCTTGTGGGGACTTCTTGGAGAGGGAGCTTTTTAGCTTGCAGCCACATTGACATCCTGGGACTGAGGGCAAGAGGACCTCAGGGATGGCATCTGCTCCAATGTCTGGGGATGGGAGCAGAAATTCAGCACTGCTGCCACCCCAGCTGGGACACCCAGCTCCAACATCCTCCTCCAAGGCAGAAGACCATACTGGGTTACACTGGTTACAGTGGGCATCTTCCCTGATGCCCTCAGAGCTGCAGGAGGTTGTGAACTGGGCAGCACCAGGGGCAGAACTTTCCCCTAGATCAGCCTCCAGCACAGACTCTGCTGCTGACCTTACCCCTCTGGCAGAGTTGACTACGGCCACACAGGGCTGGACAAACCCACCTGCCCTGCTGCAAAGCCAAAGTTATGACAAACAAACCCATTTCCCTTGAGGCTATAAGTGCTGCAGCAAGTCCTGCCCAGGTTGTAAAGGTTCCCTGGTGTCACCCCCTGATGTGGCAGAGCCACCAAGCCCTCTTCCTTTGCCAGCCTCATCCTGTGGCTCAGCCCACAGCTCCTTGCATGCAAGATTTCAGGAAGTGAAACGCAGAAAGCACCCGGCATCGCCTGGCCAGCAGTGATACCACCTTATCACAGTTATCACAGGAAAGAAGAACTGCTCCCCAGGGGTGACATGGGATCTCACAGGGGGGTTGGCCCCACTTGTGTGCACTGAGGGCACTACCCATGTCCTTCTAGCAGAGTCATGCATTGGCACACATTTCCGTGAGCATCCCATGCCTGCTATGAAAGGGGGACAAAAGCTGGGAGAATAGTAAATAAATACACATTTGGCTGGCAAATTTCCTTTCAAATGACAGAAAATCTCAGGCATTGTGGCTTAGTGAGGGCAGTGAACTGGGGGCAGTGTTGCGGGCAGGGCAGTGGGAGTAGCGCCGTGGGAAGGGAACTGGGGGAAGTGGTGTCAGCAGTGAGGGGATGCTGTGAGCAGCTTCAATCATAGGCAGCCCCTTGCTAGAGGAGCCCAATCCCAATAAACCAGGAAAAACTTGGGAATTACAGCAACTTCATGCCAGACTCCTCTCCTCTCCCCTGGCTGTCACCCCCTGGCTGGTTCTCTTCCTGCTCCCTCCTGGTTGCCTGTCTCAGTTTAGCCAAGTTGTTTAAGCCACGTTTCCTTAGTTGCTCTGCACAACCATCTGTGCCAGTTCCCCATGCACAGGAGCAGCTGCCCCCAGCCACACTTGGGACTGGAGCCCTGGGACTTCACAGGCTCAGTCCTTAGGAAAAACAAAGCTGCTCCCAGTAACACCAGTGTGAAACTCTGCAACAGAGCATCCTTGAGACCTCGGTTGCAGTTTTGCATGAGGATTACTCTTGGGAGCCAAAGTGCTGATGAGGAGGGTGGGACCAATGTGGGGGCCCCATACTTATCCCCTGGGAAGGTTTTTATCCTTTCCAGGGAGTCTGTGCTAAAAGGAGGGGTGGGCATCTCTGCTCCCCACAGCGACTTGCTTGCACTGAGGCCTGGGAGCCTCTGCCTTTTCTTTGCATGAGACACTCTGTACCCCCAAAATTCCCAGGTTTTCCAATTCACGGCCCCTTTCCTTTCAAACATTCTGTCCTAGGATGCTTCCCCATGAATGGGTGCTGGTCTCCCTCTCGGGCTAGCCCACAGCAGCCATGGGGCCATAGCAAAGGCTTACCAACCATCACATCCCATAGCATCGTCCCACACCGAGGGGACAGGGAGAGAGTAACTGTAGCAGGAACAGCAGCCCCGGAGCACCTGAGGACACACATTCTCACCCGGTTCTGATCCCGCCTGCTCCACTTGCTGCCTTTTTTAAGCAGTTGCCCTTGCTCTGCGTTAGCTTTTGGAGCTGTCTCCCAGAAGCAAATAAGACCAGGAATTTTGGAGCCAAGCTGTGTCTCGGCAGCAGCGTCAGAGTGGTGAGCAGGGAGATTTATGGCCCTGTCTTGAGACACTTGGGTCTCACAAATCACTGCACTGGCCCCACATGCCTCTTATTTAATATAAATGAAAATAAAAATAACAACAGATTCTCAGGCCACCGTCCAGCAGCTGGAGCAGGATTTGGATTCTCTTCAGTGAGAAGACGGGGCCCTGGTGTGCGGAGCAGGGCTGGGCAGGGATGAGCCTCCAGCCCGCACATACAGTAGCTTCTGGGGAGGATATGGGGACTAAGTAGTCATCTAAAGGAGCAATGGTGGGACACTGGGCTGCACAGGAGCAGCCACAACCAGAGGGATGTGAAGCCATTAGCAATAACCCCCCTGCACTGGGATATAGGGGATATAGAAGCTCCTCTCTCTCCATTGCTTTTTAACCCAGTAGCAAAGCATTAATTTTAGGGAAGGCAGGTGCTGGGGAGCCTTACCCGATGATGTACGCCAGGACGATGAGCTGGATCAGCCGGAAGGTCAGTCCCACCTTCTTGTTCCTCACCAGCACCATCCGAGGGGTGTCATACTCAAAGAGGAAGGAGGACACCCTGTCCATGCACTTCTGCCCCATGGCTGCGCCAGGGTTGTGCCGCAGCCTCCCGGCTCTTCACTTTGCCCTGGGCTGGGCTGGGCCTGCTGCCACTCCGGCAGCTCCTCTGTTTGCAGAGGAAAAAAGGAAAATAAGAATGCTATCGGCGTGGCTCTGTGCACATCTGGGCTGTCGGGTTTCCTCCTCTGCGCAGGGATGACGCTTCCTCTTCCTATAAGCTCTGGGCTGGGAACAGCGGGTGCCCTACATGGTCTGGGGGTGGGACAGGGTGTGGGAGGGTGCCGGGCCAGCCCAATGCCAAGCCCACATGCCACCAGGACGAAGCCATCTGCCCGTGAGCGATGCTCCCTCACCCGGCAGGGGCCTTCCCTGGGGACAGACAGGCTGCAGGCAGGGCTCGGGATGAGCAGAGACCACGAGGAATCCCCAGGGGCAACAGTGGGATGGAAGAGATTGTGGGGGTCCCAGGATAGATTTTAGGAATTAGGATTGGGGCATCATCTTTCCTGCCACAGCAGCCACCTCAGGCTGTGTGTCCTGAGCCCATGTCCTACTCTGTCTCCCGAAAGCTGCCCCAGAAAAGGGGTTGGGAAGGAGAAGGGGGAGCACCAGAAAGCCCAGCTCAGCCATTCAGAGCTGACCCACGGAGCAGAAGGGCGCCCAGCTTGGCCCACTCCCGTGAAGCCAGACAGCTGGGCCTTGGCTCCTTCCCAGCACTTGCACTGGGCTGGGCTGGGTGCATTTGGAAGCATTTCCAGCATTTCCTGAATGGCCCGGCCGTGAGGAGGGCTGGGTGAGCCGGGGTCACGGTGAGCGATGCTCAGCAGGGTGGTGCAGACACTACTTTAAACAAGTAACACTGAGAAAGGGACTGGATTTGAAAGTGCCAGACTGAAATTTGGGGGCCAACAGCCACAGTTGGAAGTTTTGAAGGGAGTTGGCCCATTGCTGGGGAAAGCACAGAGGCTGTGGATGGGGGACCCTGTGCCCTCAGTGCATCCCACTGAGCAGCTCCAGGGCACAGGCATGCAGGGGTGAGTTCTGTGCTGGGGAGCACTGAGGCTGAGGAGGGAGCACTGGGGCTGTGTTTCTGGGGGAAAGAGAGGATTTTTTTCCTGGAAATCCCAGCACCTAGCTGTTTCAGCACTCCAGGCAGGGACAGGCTCTATGAGCCCCAGTTCATCTGCTGCCACTCTTGGTCTCAAAGGAGACACTGGCTCTCTGCAGCCACCGAGCCTGGGATAAAGACTCTCTCTGCAGGAGGAAATTGTTTTGGAAGTGTGGAAAATCTTAACCTGCTGGGATAGATCTTTTCTTTCAGGAATATTTCTTTTAGCATCAGTGCCTCTCAAGTTCACTGGCGGATTGCTCACTGTCACATTAACCTTTCGACTCATTATATTACAGACCTGACAACTGTGAAATAAGTGGAACAAAACAATTATCTTTGCTGGGCAATAAGGAAAACTGAGGAAAAAAGCCACTGAAACATTTTTCCGAATCTTTTGGGCGTACCATGAGGCCTGGGAATCAAAATCAGATGATCCCACATTGCAAGTGACGTGATGCTTTCTCAATGCCCCAGTCCTCAGCAACATGGAAAGCTGTCGGACAAGGAGCCAAAAGCAAATACAAAATGCTGATGTTAATCATACAGATTGAAGGCTGATACTGCTATTGAGTGGAGCAGACAAACCTTATAAGCTTAGATATCTGTCAGGAGAGAAGCAAATAACTTACTGTATGAAACGAGGCCTTTTAGGGAAGGCTGCTCACCCTTGCCAAGGCCATGGGGATAATGAAAATAGGACAGCTAAATTTAACAGCAAAATGACTTGTAAAAGAGTCACTTATAACCTCCTCTCTGGTACTTAGAGTCAATAAAATGGTTATAGCATGGATTTAGCTAAAATACTTTCCATTGGGAGATAATATGCATCTGCCATTTTATAATCTCTTGGAGCCATGTTGCAGCTGATGAGTGGGGCCAGACCCTGTCTGGAGTGATGGGGAGAGCAGAAGAGCCCAGCCTGGAACACCAACAGAACCTGAATCTTTTCCAGGGCTCACATCAGCACCCAGCATGGGCACCCACTTGGCCACAGCATCCAAATGTTTGAAAAAAACACAGCCCAAACACTTGTGGGCTCACACCTCTCCCACACCCACGCCATCCCTGGGACTGCCACTCTTTAAATTACTTTATCACTGGGAATTTATTAAGTTTGCACAGGCATTGCTCACCTATGTGGCAATGCAATGGTGCCATGGTGGTGCCAGGTGGCTGCCAACACACCTCCCTGCCTCTTCCAGGTGGTTATCAAGGGACAGTGCCCTGCTTGGGCTGTTCAGTTGTTGGTTGACCTGCCCAGGGCAGTCACTGGCCAGAGATGCTGAGACCATGCGGCTGTGATGCTTCCAGCTGTGGTGCAGGCACTGGGCTGTCCTGAGGCCAGGCTGGGATGTCTGTTGGCTGTGATAATAAATACATTACTGTAACACCCAAATGAAAAATAAAATTAAGAGGAAGAGGTTTTTTTATCAGACTCCTGTGTAAGGTGCAGCCTGGGGGGTGTCCCATGACCCTCTGCACCACTCGCTACACATAGCTGGTTTTATCTTGGGTTCCCACAGACACCAACTGGTATGGTGCTGTCAATAAACTCACAGCCATCTCCTCTGAACAACTTTTGAATCTCTTGGCTGCTTCCAAGCAGAGCAGGCAGGAGGCACTGGGAGTGCTCTGCCTGGAGTGATCAGCTGTGGGTGCTGCAGCAGGAGCAGTGGCAGCTTGAGTTCATCTGTGCAGGTCCTGGGCACTGAGGATGGGTTTGCCAGGGCACAGAAAGTGCTGAACTGGACTTGACCTGAGCAGCATGAAAAAAAAGGACCAAGTGGGACAACACAGGGACACAGAGAGCAGAACTGGAAGTGTTTGAGGCCAGATTGGATGAGACCTTGAGCAACCTGGTTTAGTGGAAGGTGTCCCTGACCATGGGAGGAGGTTTGAATGAGATGATCTTTAAAGCCCCTTCCAACCTAGACCCTTCTGTGATTCTATGATTCTAAAACCAGGAAAATGAGCTCATCTAGCTCCACCGCCCACAGGAGGGGAAAATGGAAGCAGAAACAGCAAATGAGGCTCTAAAGCCCCTGTGTTTGTGTCTGAGATTGTGAAGACCTAGGGCCAGATTTCCCACTCTCCTGGATCAGCTGGCATTGACTGGTCCTCAGTGCCAGGCTTTGGCCTCATCCAGCATCTCCAGCTCCAGCTGAGCCAAATGCCAAGGGCATTGAGGGCTGGTGACCCTCCAAGGGTATCCCTGGCAGTGTTGTGCAGGGCTAGCACAGGAGTCCATCCATGGCTGTGAAAGGAACTCCTTTCCCTGCCCATTAAACACACTCAGCTTGTGCTTGGGGCTGAGAGAAAAATGAAAAATCTGGTATTTTTAAGGGAGGCATTTGGAAATGCAAGTGCACCATTGCTTTAAGCTGGGACAGGAACTGCTGGAGCACAAAGAGTGTTCTGAAAACCTCTGCATGGGGCTCAAGCCCACCCACACCCAAGGAAGCACCACTGCAGAAGGTATAAAAGCTACCAGGTATTTCCAGGCTCTCAGACATTGATGGGGGGAAAGAAAACATCAAAACAATAGGTGAAGCTCATTACACAACCCAGACTCATGCTTGGCAGCGTCTAGCACAGAGCTCTGAATTTCAGCACAAAAATGTGCGGCATGCTGCAGATTCATGGATGAGGAGGAGTAACATGGAGGCAAGATTTAAAATATGATGGTGGGTGCAGAGGGGACCTGCTGTGGTCAAGGTTGCCAAGAGCCCCTGAGAGCTGGTGGCTTTTCCCAGTAATTTTGGCTGCCACAGCTCCCTGGCCCTCACCAGTCCCAGGAGGTGCTTACACTGCACCACTGGCAATGGAAAAGGGGAGGGTGGAAAAAAATTGGCCGATGAGAGCAAGCAAGGTCCTACAAAACAGCATGTTCAGTTTTCTTTCCAATTTTAACTTGTCCTTGACCTTTCTTCGCTCCTTCCCAGCAGGGCTGGCTCGGCTCTGTGCTTGTCTCGTGCTGCAACGCCCCCGGCACAAGATGTTTTTGGTGGTACTCACCCCTAAGAAGTGGCATTTCCATCCCCAGTTGCTGTGACAACACATCTCCCTGGAAATACTTCAGCAACAGTTTAGCTGATGCCAAAGCAAATATGAACCCGAGGTGCTGGGGGTACCAAAAGGTGTCAGTAGCCCTGTGGCCATTGTGGCCTCCAGAAATGTAGATGTACATCCAATGTGGAGGCTGTGCCATGGGATACAGGGACCCTTGGGATTTTTTTGGTAGGGTAACACCTGTTTTCTGAATCTCTTCAAAAGACAAGCATAGCCCCCAGGTGATGGTACCCAGGGGTCCAGGGGCTGACAAAACATCAGGTGGGGAATTTGGGGTGTTTTTGCCTTTACTGCTGTGTCCTGAGACAGCATTTCTGGTACGGGGGACTGGCTTGAGGGTCACCTCCAGCCATGGCAGCAGTGGTCCTCTTGCTCTGACATTACTCTGCACTGGCAAAGTGAAGGCCAAGCAATGGCCCTTTCCCAAAACCAGCATGTGCCAGGGTATCCCATGTCCCTCTTTGTAACCCCCCGTGGGTTACAAAGCTTCTGGCTTGCCTTGTGCACCACTTTTGTCCTGCTCAACATTGGGAAGGAATATGTGGGGCCACATCCCAGCAAAAAAGCACCAAGGGTAGATGTTGCCATGAATACATATTTGCTCCAAAACAGGACCTGCAGCTGGATCAGGATTTTCTGCTTGAAACATCATTGTGGGCAGAGCTCTGGGTGATGCAGAGATGGAAATGCATGGCCCCAAGCCCTATGCCATTCCTCCAGAGGAGGCCAAGTTATTTAATTGTTATTTATTTCATAATTATTTCTTGTGGAGGTTATTGCAGGGCTTATTTAAACCTCCCCTCCCAGCTGGGGGAGATAAGGTGATGATTATTCTGGATACAGTCAAAATTAGCACTGTTATTTGTATTCTTGTGCCCCACGAGTGAATTTAAAAATTCCCAACAGTTGTATTATGCCACTCCGCTCATTCTGCCTTTGTCATCCCATGCCAGGCACAAGCTCAGCTCCATTTCTAGTTTGGCTCCTCTGAAAACCCACAAGAAATCCTGATCTGGTGAGCACAACTCCTTTTACGGCTGAAGAATGCCCTCAGGCACTCCTGTATAGCTCCATGGGCTCCCAAATGTCCCCAAATCAGCCACAAACTGGACAAGAAAAGAAAAAAAAAAAAAAAGGCAAAACAACAACAACAAAATAGACAAAAAAGCCCCCAAAAACAAAACCCAGAGTCATCCAGTAAAATCGCTTTTATTTCTGTAATTTTCTAAGTATAAAACAAATCAGCCCAATATTGTGTGAACAGAGTCAATTGTATGGATGTGACCACAAGGAGCCTTCCCACATCTTCCCGGCACACCTGGCTATTTACAGTCAGACAAAGGACATAGTTTAGGAAGCGGTAATTTAGTGGAAAAATATCTCTCGTGTAATAAAATAGGAAACCTCATTTCTTTCAGTTCTCCCCCTCAGATAACACACTCCCACCCCCCAAGATATAACAATTTACCTTTTGCTATGAAGCACAATCTCAGAGATTTCTACATTTGGCTATTCAGGCATCTCATATTTAAAAAATCAGCATATTCCCAGACTGAAGCCACTGAGGGCACCCACTGGCAGTTCAGTGGTCGCCCTCCTCTTGGTCCCAAGTGCCCATCACTCCAGGCACACACAGATTTTGGCTCATTTAATGCCCTACTCACACCAAAAGCTGTGTGTGTCCAGGGAGCACAATTTACCCTGTGTCACCTCCTCACTGCAGCCTGCAAATCCTAACCCCAGCTGTGCCACACAAGATCTGCGTGGGGTGAAGCCCTCTCCTTGGCTGGTACCAAAAACCTGAGTCCCAGGCTGTCTCCCCTGAGAGAAAGTGGGAGGAAAAAGAGCCCAGATGGGACTGAATCTCTGGCATCATTTATATAAAGTGGTGGCCATGCCAGGTATGGTCCAAAAATCACAGTAAGTCTTACAAGTCAGTAGTGGGGACTCAGGTGTGTTTGAGTTTCAGGAGTGATGTAATGCCATCGTCACTGAACCTCACGAACATCTCCCAGCCAGGGCCCCTCCACAGCTCAAATCATTATTTGATGAGTTTTGGTGGAGCAGGACCCTGACTGGGAAGCAGTATTATCAACCTGATGTACAAAAGAAGGACCAAATATTAATGCCGATTTTCCTATAGCTCCTCCTTCTGCCATCCACACTGTGAGCAGAAACTCCGGCTCAATCTCAGATTTGATGCTCTTACAGGAACAAAGTCCCCCAGGCCCTCTATAGAGCCTGTCCCTCCTAGTGCCCTCTCCAGTGCCTGGTGGTGCCATCCAGCCTTGTCTGAGCAGAGCATCACCAGAAACACACACACACAGAATGTTCACAGTGCCAAAACCCAAACACACAAACACAACCCTCATCCAGGCCTGGGCCACATGACACAAAATGCAGGATACAGTGCTTTGCTCTTTTTCCTTTTCTAACGTGCTTCCCCATGGGATCACACACCCCAGGGGGAAAAGCTCATCCAGCAACCAGTCACAACAATACAATATCCCAAAACAGTACAAAAGACTTTCCACAGCTGATCCCCCTGGTGCTCACCCCAGGACCTTTCCCTCCCACCTTGGCTGTACCCCAGCACGGTGCTTGGCCCCTGAGGAAGGAGTATAAAGTGCTCATGGATAATTCCACGCTGCCATCCAGCACTGCATCTTGTGGAGGATCTGTCACAGCAGCCCACCAATGCTACAGGTCTTGCTGGAAAGACCTGAGTTTTATTTATAGACTTAGAATATGCCAGGCAGCACCATCAAAATAAAACTAAAAAGGAAATAATTCCTAACCTCTGGTGCCAAGAAAAGCAAAGATCCCAGAGGTTTTCCCTAAGCTGCTTTTTTAAAAAAGCTTTAGGGCAAAACAGCCACCCAGTGTCCATCTCCCTTGTATTGCACAGTCAGATGCCTTGGTAAGACACAAGAGCCTATCCCAAAGTGATGGTCTTGGCTCTGGGATCTCCAAGTTTACATAAGAACATGTTCCAGCCTGTAAAAGCTCCCAGCATGCTGCTGCTGGCACACATGCAATAAATATCTACTCTGTGATTTATCCTGACCTTTCACTGAAGAATACAGAAAAAAAAAATACTTACAGCTATGGATATTTTTCTACTTCATTAAGATGTTTGAAGTATAAGCCCCTGTAATCAAAAGTATGGAGTGAAACCTGTACTCCAAGTAATTGAAGGATGAGGGGATAGACAAGGGACGTGGCCAACCCTTCAGAAGGGGAAATGTCCCTCCTAGAAAGGGGGCCACCTGCTCCAGGCAGCTCTAGTGCAAATTACCTGGGCTTTTTTGTAGATAGATCTGAAAGCTCACAATAGAAATACAATGCAATCTGCTGCTGCTGGAAAGAACAAGCTGGGACACAGCCCTGGTTTCTTGCCCATGATGGCTCAGGGTTTGGTAACTCACAATTGTGACCCAACAATTACATGAACAGACTGACACTGCCTGGGCTTTTACACAAGAAACTTTACACCACACATATTTGGGTTAAATTAATAATCCTCTACCAGACATTAAGTCCAGGGAAAACAGTAACTCAGGTGGTGGATGGACCAAGCAGGTTCCTGTAGGCACAAGGGACCAAGGCCACCACATCCCCGGGAGATGCCATGGGGCAGCTGAAAGCCCTGCTGGGCCCTCCAAACAGGGCTGAGATGCTCTGAATCCAGTCTAGCCTTTGAATCCAGCCCAGCCTCTGAATCCAGCTTCTCCCAAACCAGTTGTTAGCCTCAGAGAAACAAAGAAGCCGCTTCCTCTTGTGACACTGAGCTGGAACTGGACTAAATTCCCCCTGGGGGTTTTTCTGCACAGAGTGATGGAGATGGACTCAATCATCTTGGATGTCTTTCCCAACTTAAACAATTTTTTAGTTCTGTGACCTGTACTAAAATAAGGTGAAATCCACCCTTTTGAAGAAGGGCAAATTGTATGTCTACAGCATTAGTCTTACTGAAGCCTTATTTTGAAGGCTTATCTAGTACCTGGGTCATGTCCTGGTCCTCTACACCAGGGTGGGTCTCATCCACGGTGAAAATCTTTGAAGAGGAATTGGTTATCCCATGGGATCAACTGATTAAATCATTTAGACAGAACACATTTGAAAAATAAAACTTCTTCAAGACAAAGTATAGTACGATTTTAAAAAATCAGCAACAATCTTCTAACCACAGAGTATCTATAAAGATCTTTTTAAAGAGCTCCATATTAAAATTCCTTGAATACATTATATATTAAATACAGTAACAACATTTCATGCAAGGTTTTCTGTACAATAAATCAGCTCAGTAGTATAACAATTCTGTACATTCCCATTGGTCTGGGGGCTCTGCTCATCTTCAATGCTGATGATGGAGAAAAGAAAGGAGGATGATATTTGGCACCTACTGTATGGAAGGAGAGATGCTTTTGCCCAGATGATACAGGCAAACACTGGAAGCTTTTTAAGAGGCAAAAAGTAGAAGAGAAAACTCAACAGCAAAGGAGCAAATGCTATCCCAGACCCTGGCTCTAGTGCTGTTGCTGGAATGTAAGAGAAAGGAAAGACACAAGCTCTGGCTAACTAAATACCATCAGGATGGATCCTAGGGGACTGTGAGGAAAACAGGAGGGAGGATTTGGAGAGCTGGAGAAGAAACCAACCACTATCAGCTTCTCAGCTGACGCAGCTCAATGGAGAAAGATAAATTTAATAGATCCCAAAATCCACTCCTGATCTACAGACCCTCACTGAAGACTGTCTCACTCCTGCTGCAGAAAAATCCCCAGAGGGCAAGATAAAGTTGGTGCCTTACAAAAAGGGATGCCACAACAAACACCACCCAGGGAGAAAGACCACGTTATGTACAAGCATACATTCATTCCCATCTTGATCCCTCAGCAAGGACGCCCTGTGCAAGTCAGTGATGTTCTCCAAAGCACAGCACATGAAGTCATGGATGTGCTCCTAAACACTTAAGCTCTACTTCTGCCAGGGAAATAGTTAAAAATTCACTGAGGAAAGGAAGTTGTGACCAGGAAGGAGTGGTGGACATGAGGAATGCAAGGTGGGCATCCCCTAGCTTTTCTTTACATGGCTGCCCCTACAAGGAGAAGGACTGCCTTCAGATGGGATCTATCAAGAGGCCAGATGGAGAACAGACAAGACTTCATCATGCTTTGGTGCTGGATGAGCCTGAGAAGGTGCTGGGCTTTCCATAATGAAGGGATCAAACAGGACAGCATGATAAATAGGGAGAACTTTGCCTTCCACCATATGCACCTGACCTCGACATATAAACACACATACATGAGATTCACACCAATGTTGGACCACTCTGAAGCTATGCCCAGCTGCTGCAGCCACTGGAGCAGAGCACAGCAGAGCAGCAGCAACATTGTGGACATCATCAAGGCTCAACAACCCCAACACATAGCCCCATCTCCTCTCTCCCTGCCCTCACTCAGTGCCAAGCCCTTCCCAGCCCCTGAAGCTGCCTTGTGCATCCCATCCCACTGGGGGATGTGGCCTCAAATCCCAACTTCCTGCTTTAATGAAGGCCACCTTGCCCATGCTCACTCACTCAGGGTGAAAATTGGAAAGAGGATCTCAAATTTGGCAAAGAACAAATCCCAAAGAACCACGTTACAATGATTCAGATCGACACAGCTCCATCCCCAAACTCTACGCCAGCTGTCAAGTAATTGCACTCATATGTACAGGAAAAAGAAAGCTACAGAACAGAACAAAATCAGTATTTTTTTTTTTTCTTTTTGACGATTCACCCGCATTTGTCTGATAGTCGGACACATGCATGTCCTGCTGGCTTTAGCGATGGTCACACATGCAAGACTTCAGTCCGAGTTACAAGTTAGGGATCCTCTAGTCTGGAGTGTCGCCCTCGTGTCACTCATTTCTTGTCCTCTTCTCCTGAAATGAAGGGTGAAAAAGAGAAGGAAGAGTGTTGGTGAGGGTTCAAAAGCAAACCAGCTCCGTGGTTTTGTTACCGAGAGTGGTTGCTCCCAGGTTGATCCCAGAAGGAACCTGGGATCCTGTCTGCACAGAGCTGCAGCTGGTGCAGCTCAGGCAGTGTGAGAAGGAGGAGGAGGGTGTTGGTCCCTGGGCAAGGAAGGTCTCTGCAAGAGTTAGGAAGAGGGATGAGGTGGAGCCATGTGGGAAGGCTGGTAGGCAGGATCCCTCCTTACTGCTCCAAATGAGGCATTATGCAGGGAAAAGCAGTGGCTCAGAGAGGAGGAAGCGCACTGCATCCTCCCAATCACCCCAGAGCCCCAGCCCCGCTGCAGCCAGAGACACGGACACTGCTCCATGGGCTGACACCACTTATACACACACTACCCATGTACCTACATCCATAAATACCTCCAAAACAATGAGCCAGGACCAACCTACTCATCACAGGGCCGCCCTCCTACCTCCTCCCTCCAGATAGATGGGGTTGGACATGGAAGGTTACAGGCAACACACGGCCTGCAGGAAAGTGATGACATCCAGCTTGAACTCCATATGAGCAGCCTCAAAATCCCTGCCACAACTTGACTTACAGCAACTAGATCACCAATTTTCAAGCAGTTGACAGGAGTGTCCCTGTTCCCTGAGGCAGCAGCTGCCCTCCAGCCTGGGATAGCTTGGTCTGCCCAGAACAGATTTTTTTCCTAAAAAAAAAACCCACCCAAAAGCAGCACTTGTTAAGGAGAGTGTGAAAAATCCCTTATCATGAATCTTTTGACTGCATTTCTCTATCTTTCATCACTGCACACATCAAGAAATACATCTCACTGGGGACTGCTGTTGCTGTGCTCTTGATAAATAAGGGTCCTGCCCAGGGTTACCCGTCAGGCTCCACGCCTGCTGCCAACCCTGGTGCCGACAAGCTTTCAGGGGAATTAATAAATAACAGGCAAGAGAGAGAGGGAAAAGGCTTTTTTGCAACTTCTGCCAATATTTTTTTCCAGTGCTGGCTGCAGAGCCCAGCCCTTGTGTCCTGGGGTAGAATGGTTTGCAGTGATGGCAGCATCCCTCTGGATGACACTGCAGGCTTTGGTGTAAAGCAGGGATGCTGGCAACTGCACTGTATTAAATAACATTGCAATACTCAAAATTAATCTCCTCCCCACTGCAGCAGCATCTCTTCCCTTCCCTCCAGCAGCTGAACAGTCCCCACTGTGTGACACACCAGTGGTAATTTGCCAACCATGGCATGTCCCCTAAACACATCACCCCACGGCTGTGCAAACAGGGAGGAGGATGCTATGGCATGTGGCAGGCAGGGACAGGAAGGGGACATGGCTGCAGTGTTTAACCACACTGTATGCTCTTCAAAAAGTTGCTCTCAGGTCTCTAAAGTAACACAATCCTGGAGTGGAGCAAGTCAGGTGCTTCCATGAGCCCTGCAACCAGCCAAGGGTCCAGCTCCCACATATGCAGGTCTCTGCATGCCAGTGTCCATCTGTCCTTCCCTCACACTGGTGACAGAAGAACAGGGGATGCATCACCTGTTTGCAGGGATGATGGGATGGTCACAGTCCCTCTGAATGCTGCCTCACAGCAGGGGTGTCACAGCCCTTACAGCACTTACAAACCAGCAACTGCACAATATGAGCTCAGCTCCTCCAAGGTCTGCTCCTCCCCAGACAGCTGAGGCTTTTGGGGAGGTTCTTCCTTAGTGCTTTTGACTTTCCTCAACAGGTAAAGGGTGGTGCTGGAGGGATGCAGGCTCCCACTGCCAGTCCAGATCATTTCCTTCCCCAAGGGAAACGCTGCAGCCCTTGTAGCTCTGAAAACTGCACATCTCCCCCATCACACCAGGACACCCTGAGCTTCAGCTGAGACCCTGGACCCCAGGAGAAAACCAAAAGGGAAATTGTCCCTTTGCAATACGAGGGCAGCAACCCCGGCAGCTTCCCCCTGCTCTTCTAAAGCATGACACATGGACATGTATGAAAAAATAGGAGAGGGAGAAATAAAAACAAAAAACAAGGCAGCAGAGCCATAAAATCCCGTGTGGAGATTCCAGCACTGGAAGGAGCAGCACCGCTCTCCTGCAGAGCATCCCACAGCTCAAGGGAATACTTGGCCCATGGCGACACATTCCTCTGCCAGCACCCAGCCAAGGTAGCTCCATGCACAGATTACCCTACAAGGGCAGGCCACAGCCACAGGCACTCGCTCCCGGCTCTGCTGTGCCAGGGAGAGGGATGCCTGCCTCCTCTGCAGGGAGCAAGGGCAGCTGCAGCAGCTCCTGTGCTCCTGGGGGAGTTTTGGGGGGTTCCCTCATACCCAGGTGCGGGTGCATGGGGGGAAATGAGGGTGAACAGCTCCTTTTTGCTACATGCTGGAGGGTTTTCTTGTGATGGGACATGGAGATTTCGGTCCCTGCAAATTTTGGCCTGTCTCAGATGCAGAACTCCGTCTGCCCCTGGCAGGGAGTGTGATGCACTTGTCACTGCACTGCCACCTCTGCCAGCCACTCTCCTCTGGGAGGATGCTGAAGCCTAAAGCTGATGCCAGCTTTGCAGGGAAGTGGCCAAAGCTCCCTTGGTGGTGGAGATGTTCACCCAAGGGAACAACCTCACCTGCGCATCAGCTGCAGTGGCAGGAGACTGTGGGGCAGGAGATTGTGCTGCCCATGGGAGAGGGAACAGGGACCTGGTGGGGACAGGAACAGGTTGGGGTGGCCAGTATCTTGCACCTCCTGCAAAATGACCCTGGGGGCTGCTGTGCTCACTGGGCACAAGGACAAAGAGCTGCCTGAATGCTAATCTGCCACAAAAGACACCAAGTCAATTCCTGTGCATCCAAACTCCTGATTTTCAGTGGCTCTGCTGCTGTCAGGGCAGACATGTAGTTGTGTTGCAGAAAACACCTGCTTTGGGATTCTGCCCCTGCTTTTACCACAGCACAGGTGAGAAATGGTGATGCTCAGCACCCAGACCCTGCTGCTGAACATGCTGAGAACAACCCCAGCAGCAACTCCAACACCTGCAAGGGGGTTGCTTTGAGATGGTGAACATGAGGAGGTCCAGGGACAGTGCAGGAGGGGAGCAGGGTGGCCTCAGCAGTGGGCTGATGGTGCACGGAGGAACATGAGCACTGGGGTTATCTCAGTGTCCTCCCTAGATTTGGTACTTCTTGAGAACCACTCAGAAAAAAGACAGAGACTTCTGCAAGGCCTTTCCACAGATGCCTGGAAACCTTCCTCCTGCATGCCACAGGACTCAGAGAGAACAAACACTTGAATGCATAGAGCATGGAAAATATTAAAGATACTACAGCAAAAGATTCCTGAGGGTGGTGAGCCCTTGTGAGCCTGCCAGCATGTGAGAGAACATCTCTGTGTCCCTGACCAGAACATCTGCAGCTCACACAAAGCCAACCCCAGCCGTGCACATTCTCTCGCTCTCACATTCACATCACCTCCCAAAACTGAGACAGCAGAAACCTCAGAGGGGGCAGAGAGGAAGGAAGGCAGCCAGATATGCAAAGTATGTGAGATGAAAGGCTGGACATGAGCAGAGTGATGGGGAGAGGAATGTAAAGCACTGAGACCACAGTGAGAACTGAAGAGTCTCAGCCTTCTGCCACTTCAAGGGCAAGGAAAATCCAGCATAATGGAAACACAGCTTATCTAAATATCATCAAAGGAGAAACTTTCCCATGCAAAACCTGAATCAGCAGAACTCACAGCTATACATTTGCATTCCTCAGCTGAACACCCTTGGCCATCCCTTGGAAGGTCCCATGCTGGAGACCATTCCCAAGCACTGTCTCGCAGAGACAAAGCGCTAGCCTGGCCAAAACTGCCAAGAAGCAGCTACTTCACAGGCTTGTTAGGCCTTATTTTGAAACAAAACACAGAGAGCACTGTGGGAAAGGACATCCTGTCTGGGGAGAGTCCCTTGGCTCTATTATTGTATCTAAGCCATTCTGTATCTAAGCCATGTTCACCCAGACACATTCCAAGCAGGTCCCCACTACACACAAGCAAGGCTCTGCAGGAAGCACAGGGATACAGCATTCAGGGAGGAGACACATACGGAAGCCAACCCTTGCTCTGGAGTCCTGCAGGTATTCACCTGGTGCTCCCTGCTCATCTTGGGTCTTACTGTCCTGAGAATGCCTGGTAAAAAATCACAAGATCACATATAAAAGTGGCTTTTGGAGGTTTTTTCTTTGCTTTTCAAAGGCCAGAGGAATCAGGAAGATGAAGAGTTTCAAATACTTCTTTCAAGATGATTTAAGCATGGTGATTTTGCCACACAGCTGTGATAGAAGAGCTGCATGGGACACCCTGCATCCATGAGCCAGAGCAACATGTGAGCATCAGCAGCATCGTGACTGTGGGGATAAGGGAAGCTCAGAAGACCTGAAACACTGGGACCATGCCATGTGAGGAGAAAACTGAGCTGCTGAGTTGCTATGATGGCACTTGAGAGGATCGTGTGGCTACCAGAAACCTTGCAGCTGTGCAGGCAGAGCCAAAGAAAAGCCTTTCCTCCAACAGTGCTGAGATTTTATAGAGAAATACAAAGTGTGGGAGAATGACAGACTCAACTCCAGACCACAGATGGTGAAGTGAAGACCGAGGGCATGCATGGGATGCAACATTAACCAAGTCTCCTGCACCCCAGTCTGGTGCTGCACTGCAGAATTGTTTCTACAGGCTTGTAATCAGGATAAAACAGACCTGGGTGTCTCACAAGAGATTAAACAATTCAATAAGAATAGGCTGGAAACAATTTCTATCTGGTTTGTAAAAACAGGAACCCTGCCCCTCTGTTTCTCTGAGCAATTGCTGAGTTTTTGCATCAGCTCAACACAGGAAGAAAGGCTGACCTGACTAACTGATGAGGAGGGAGACCTGTTTGAGATCATCTCCTGCCTGTAATACCTTCCCATCTCATATTTCCAGGTACTTGCAAAGCTTTGCTCCATGAGAAACCAAACACAGCTGTTACAATGCCCGAAAGCCCTCCTTAACAGTGCTGGCCAGACCTGCCTTCAGCCTGGAAAGGCTAGAGTGGCTTTGCACAGATTTTCTGGGTCATTATGACAGTGTGAAGGGAGAAAGAGGAGTTTGCTACGACACAGGTTGCCTAAGGGGTGAAAAGAGGGTTTGAGCAAGGTGATGGTGTAGAAGGACATCCAGTCCCCACACTCAAGATTGTTCATCTGCCCCCAGAGCTTCCCTGAGCAAGAACAGTGCCTTTCCTGCCCTTCTTCTCCCTGCTACCCCCCAGGGAAAGCTCAAAAAATGAATAATCCTGTTTTCTGGAGAGGGACCACCCCTGTGGCAGGCACAGCACTGCTTAGCAGCCCTGGGCCCACAGACACTGCTGGGAAAACCCATGGGCTTAACTCAGTGCTGAGATATCCCTCACAGCAACATCTTTTGCAAGAAATGAAAGAATAGATGAAATCATCTCTTTGGAGGGCTGCCCAAAGACATGCTGTGATTTACAGCCTGGAGCCCAGGAGAACACAGGAACTGCTGCTCCAATGTCACAGGAGCTGCTTCTCCTCTGGTTGTGCCAAGGGCTGCATCCTGAGAGGTGCTGGCCAAGGACAACCCC
Source organism: Phylloscopus trochilus trochilus (assembly GCA_016584745.2). Taxonomy (NCBI): domain Eukaryota; kingdom Metazoa; phylum Chordata; class Aves; order Passeriformes; family Phylloscopidae; genus Phylloscopus; species Phylloscopus trochilus. The sequence continues at coordinate 7,409,463 of WQNJ02000022.1, forward strand.
ATTAAAACTGGTTTATAAGGTGTTTATCCCTCAACTGATCTTAGCACAGAGGCTGCCAACACAAAATAAGGATGGACAGAGCGGAGTGGAAATCTGAGAGGAAAAAAGAACGGGTTCCTGTTACAAATCAGTGTTGGATTTGTTTTGCTTTATAAGCAAAGGGATCCAGTTCCTGGAGGTTCGAGAGGGGTTGAATTAATAACCTGTGGCAGATTTACCTAATACTCCACCTCCAAAGGGAGCATTTCCAGCAGATGTAATTACCAACTGCTCTGCCAGGTGTGGCACCAGGGAGGAAGGGAGTAGGAGAAAAAGCCCTTTTGCACATCAAAGGTGGGTGAACATGCAGGTGCAGACACCACATGAGCAGAGGAGGTGAGTGAGGGTCCACAAAGCCACCAGGAACCCCAAGCAAAGTGCCAAAGAGCCACCCTAATCCAGGGTGGTGCAGACCATGCTCACCATCCAGGTGGTTGCGGGAAAGGTACTTGAGTCCTTCATCCAGCAGGATCACAGGCAGGGAAATCTTCATCACAACCACCCACTGTGGCCAGCTCAGGGGGGTCACCTGGAAGATGAGCTGCAGGGTGGAAAGGATTGGACATGTCAGGAGGGAAGCAGGTGGGAAGTTTTTTTGTTTTAAGGATCACATTGTTGTACAGCAAAGGTTGAGAGGGGGTCATCCCAGAGATAAAGAGGGAGGATCCAGACAGCCCAAACAGGAGGATTTCTTCAAGGTCTGTCATGATCCAAGGTGGCTCTTGGCCAAGATGAGTAAAAAAATATGTTCTTCACCTCTTCTGCAAATGGGGAAAGTGAAGCACAAAGTAGGACTGTGTGTTTATGTGCTCACAGGTGCTTTGCAGGTGACAAGGAACAATGCAACCTCCTGGGTACAGAAACACACTTCCTCTTAAGCACCTCTGAGCATCAACCAAGGCATCCCCAACCTTGCAAAGGAAGGAGACAACTCCTAAAGGGCTGAACCACCTTCTGGAGATATCTAGAGCCTTTGCATTGCCCATAGGGAGAGCTTCTGACTCCTGGCTCATGGGGCAGAATGACTCCTATTTTCCATACTGGGTTGAGTCATGGGACCTGGTCCTGAGGGCACCTGCTGGGAACATCCATACCAGAAGTTTCCAAAAGACCCAAAGATTGCTCCAGAGATGTCCTTGTCTACAGAAGGCACAGGGAGGTGACAGAGGGCACTCACAGGCATGGGCTTGACATAGAGGATGAGGAAGTGCAGAGCCATGGACATGATGATGGCCCCCAGCAGCCAGATGTTGAGCCACGGTGGCATCCGCAGCAGCGACTGGTTCTCAGAGACACTGTGAAAAGTGAAGGGACAACATTAGCCCCAGAAACCTCCCTGCATCTGCCCATGCTGGGAATTTCGTTTCCCTCCAGTGTGCAAGGCCATATATGCTATATCCTTTTTTTTCCAGGCTCTTCATCTTCAGGCTTTGCTGCAAACTGGATGTGGATGCCCAATACAACCAGCAATGCATGGAACAGGGCCGATCATTAATGATCAAATCAGTAAGGGATGCAGACCCAGTCCTTCCTTCACTGCTCTCAGCCACAGCACAGTGCCTTGGAGGAGTTTCTCTATGGAAAACCCAGTGGTCCCCTGTAAGGGAGCTCTGAATGGCTCTGCTGAACCAAAGCAAAGCCCTCAGCCCACCCACAGATGCTCAAAGAGACCCTGCACAAAATCAGTCATGCACAGAGCAAAGAGAGCAGCCCTGTGGCCACCACACCTGTTCAGAGCATTGCACATTTCGATTGTCACCAGCACAGACAGAGCCATCGTCGTTGGGTAGCGCGACTCAAAGATCTCACAGTCAATTCCTTCGAAGATGGGGTTGTCCTCAGTGCACCTCATGAAGTTCCTCTGTCAGCACAGGAAACTGCTGGTAAATACATGGCAGAGCAGCAGGAAAGACAGGAGAGAGGAGGAAGAGTCGACTGGTTGGGGGGGCATGTGATGAACTGGGCTGCTGTTAAATATCCCACAGTTCAGGGCAACCAATAAACTGCCCACAGTGACCCAGCTTCTGTTGGGGTTGGGCTTTAGGGGTATGGCTGGACAGTGGCTTTGAGGCTCTCAGGTGCACTTAGGAAGGATTTTAAGCACATGTCTCCATCAGAAATCCATCTTGCACTGCACATGCCATTGGGATGTGATAGCACCTACTTTTCCCCCGCCCTGCAATTTTTGCAATTAGCTACACTAATGTAATGTGAGAACAAATCCCTCCCAATATGGGATGAGGCACAGAAGCTACTTTCAGCTTCTCTGAATCTTTCTGAATATGCTGGTGGCTGGCAGCAGCAAGGCTGGAAGCAACCTGAGGGAGAGAATTTGCTTATGTTTTACATTATTGTCTTCACTAGGAATTTGGGATTGCTACGACCAACGTGGAGGAAAGGTAGACAAAAGACCCCAACACGTGAATTCACACCCCACCCATCTGCTCCAGCTGTCAGCCTGTTCCCCTCCTGACTCACCAGCTGATGGAAGGAGACCTGTGGTCCCTCGGCGTCGTACAGGAACCACCAGGTCGCCGCGCCCACTGTGGCCAGGCCCACGTACACTGTGGCCAAGAGAGACAACCTTACCCCAGCCCCCAGAGAGGGACCCCCACCCCAGGACACCCAGGCTCCTGTCTCTCTCATTACAAGGCCTTTTAAGGATAAACTGTCCAATTAAAAAAAATGACACCTAAATTATTTTTTACTTTTAAACCAATAACCAACCACCCATAGGCTGCAATGAGGACTTTTCTATCCAATTCCAAATCACCACCTAGACCCATGAAGAAAAAAGTGAAAAAGAAGGACTGGCCTCTGTCCCAAAATCTGCGTCTTGCTTTATATATATTACTATATTCTAAAACCTTAAACTAAGTTTTCCACCATGTGATGCTGCACACTTCTATTCCAACTACACGCCCATAATCCCAAATCTATCATTCAATTTTAGAAGCCTTCTCCACGGCCTCAAGCCAGAGGCAGTACTTTCTTAGGAGTCCGTGCCTGTCAGCACAGGAAGTCTAAAATTCTCAGTGACCAAGGTTCCAACATCCCAGCAGTGCTCACCCAGACTGACAGCACTCACCTCCAACGGCCAGGTAGCGGAAGAAGAGCCAGCCACTGATGAGGGGCTCCTTGGGGTTGCGGGGCTGCTTGTCCATGATGTCCAAGTCGGGGGGGTTGAAGCCCAGCGCGGTGGCTGGCAGCCCATCCGTCACCAGGTTCACCCACAGCAGCTGCACAGGGATGAGGGCCTCGGGCAAGCCCAGGATGGCTGTCAGGAAGATACTGGGGAAAAAAAACAAGAGATACAAAATTAGACAAGCTCTGGGCAGCCAAGGTTCTGTGTCACGCAAGGGGGAGAGAGCATCTGGATCCAAAGCCCCAAACTGAATATTCACCCTGGGTCCTGCAGATGAACTCACAGCCCCTGATATGAAACCTGAAGTTCAGCACAGAATTTTGCAGCTAAAATTTGTTTCTGATGCTACTAAAATTTGCTTTGCAGTTGTAACCAAATTATTGATGAACTACTGTGGCCCACGGCCATGAAGGTTCCCATTCCCAGCACAAACACCCATGCTGAAATGCAAGGGTAAAGGATGTCCAGGTGATCCCAAGGTTGTGCTGAGGACTGGGAGGGATGGGCAGGGGCAGGGATAGCAGTGACTGGGTGACAGCAGCCTGTGCACAAATATTTGCACCCAGATCAGGCACTCGCATGGGCTTAAACAGGCAATACTTCAACAGAACAGGTCCTGCAGGGTGGCAGGATTGTAAAACTACAAAAAAAAAAAATCTCCCCGCCCTTGGGAAATGAGACATGGTGCCTGGGATTACCAGTTTGGGCACTACATGCTGCTGACTGCAGGTCACCTATTCCCCCGCCACTGCTGCAGCATGGTGCCCGGTGTGGGAGGCTCTCACCAAACGACCTCCCCGACGTTGGAGGAGATGAGATAGCGGATGAACTGCTTCATGTTGTTGTAGATGGCTCTGCCCTCCTCCACGGCCGACACGATGGTGGAAAAGTTGTCATCAGAGAGCACCATCTCAGCAGCTGACTTGGCAACAGCCGTGCCCGACCCCATGGCGATGCCAATCTCTGCCTTCTTCAGGGCCGGAGCGTCATTGACGCCATCACCTGTCTGCACAAAGCTGTGGTTAAGCATGCAAGGGACTGAGCAGCATGGGGAGGAGGGGACAGGGAGGTGGCAGGGTGTCCCCGAGGGCTCACCATGGCCGTGATCTCGTTGAAGGACTGGAGGTACTCGACGATGCGGGACTTGTGCGCCGGCTCCACGCGGGCGAAGCACCGGGCCTCCCGGCACGCCTGGCGCTGCGCCTCGGGGGACAGCTCATCAAACTCCCGGCCCGTGTAGGCCTTGCCAGACACGTCCTCGGTCTCTGAGAAGATGCTGATCCGGCGGCAGATGGCCACTGCCGTGCCCTTGTTGTCACCGGTGATCATGATGACGCGGATGCCGGCCTTGCGGCACATCTCGATGGAGGAGGTGACCTCCTTGCGGGGAGGGTCCAGCATCCCCACACAGCCCACAAAGGTCAGGTTTGTCTGGGCAGGAGGAACACAGCCCAGACCCTCATTAACCCTCGGGAGGCATTCACTTCCCACCCCCTGCTGTGAAACCACCTGGGTTTCACGAGATTTTCCCTGTGAAGAAACTTTGAAGAGGTTTCCTATCAACTGCCCCAGGGATGCACTCTACAGCCCCAATCCAACAGGATGCTCCCATCCCCTCTGCTCCTCCTCACTGTTTTCTCTTTGCCCCCCTCCTCCCCAGCCCTCACAACGGTCTCCAAGGCCCTCTCAGCAGCCACTCCACAGGAAAACACGCTCAGTGAGATGGGGCCTGTTATCCTTCAGATGGGCCCCTGAGGTTTGCAGAGGAGATGAGCCATTACACTGCCCACAGGGAAACCAGAGGGGAAAATACTGCTGGGACAGCTGGGAGTAAGGGGGAATCTTTGGGAATAAGGCAAAAAGCTCCTGGCCAAAGGCACAGCTGTACCTCATAGTGGACGAAGGCGGCGGAGTCGTGCAGCTGCATGGTCTCCCTGCGCACGGGCGAGTCGTGGGTGGCCAGGGCCAGGCAGCGCAGGGTGTCAATGCCCATGCCCCAATCCCGGATCCTGCCCAGGATCTTCTCCCGCACTGGGGCCGTCAGCGGGACCCTGGCAGTGCCCACACGGACGTGGGTGCAGCGCTCGATGACGCTTTCCGGGGCACCCTGCGGAGGAGCGGAGGGCTCAGGGGCTGGAGGTGGGCTAGAGGGGAAGTGCCAGAGGGTGGGAAGACGCCAAGTTTGGGGAAAGGCAGAGGAAATCTCCCCGAAATTCCAGCACACATCCCGGCCCTGTGGCGCAGGGCACTAGATGGCAGCCTCCGACCGAGCACCCCGGGATCACAGCCCGGAGCGCGAACCCGCACCGGGTCATCCAGAGCAGGATCTGCTGGAGAGCCAGCTGACTCCTGCAAAACCTACACACCCGCCCGAGATACTCCCACCCCACAGATCCCTGCTCCGACCTAGGGAATAAGGGCTGTAAATCTGTGTAAAAACATGAAAAAAACCCATGGGATACTCAGCGGATGCTTGTGATGCCTTTGCAATTCAGGGAAACATGTCCTTTAGCATCTCAGCATCTCACCCCAGTCCTTCTGACCTTACAAAGGACCCTGACATTGCCCTTTAATAGAAAACCTGCAATCTGTCTACTGCACCTCTTTAAAAGCTTGCCCAGGGCCACAGATCCAGAGGTTTCAGAGGGTCCCAGCCTGACCTGGAGGGCAGAGTTCACCTACCCCAGATCATCTCCCAATGGGAACAGCAATATCCAAATCTTCTCAGAGTCAGCGGGGAGAAATTCCACCGCATCTCTTCCCTTGGGAAGAAATGCCCTATGAAACACTATTTTATTTCCGGTTACAGTGGAAAACTGGACATCATCCTTTGGGCATTACTGGCATCCGGAGGATCCAAGCCTTTAATAAAGGCAAGTGCCCAAATTCTGCATGAGGGCAACTCTCCCTTGCCCCAGCACCAGCACGCTCAGCACCCTTCCCTCCCTCTAAATCACCTCACCCACTTTTTTCCCTAATCAACATGGCAAAGACTCACCTCCTCACTGACCCCACCAGCCTACCTGCTGGATCCTGGATCCCCAGGGAGAAAGAGTGTGAGAGGAACTGCAGAGCATCATCACTGCCCTGTGCAGCAAGGGCCAAATCCTGCTGGGTGTGCAGGGGGGAGCTGGACCCTGCAGGAGCTTTGCCCCTACCTTGACAAACATCTTGCTGACGGTGGAGTTGTTGTCAGGCCCGGTGGGAGTGCAGTACACAGACATGGACTTGCGGTCCCGGGAGAACTCGAGGGTGCACTCCTTCCTCATCAGCTGCTTGATCACCTGCAGGGACAGCACTGGGCTGAGCCAGGACCTGCCAAGAACACTGGTGCCCTCCACCTTGGCTGCCAAACCCTGCTGAGCCCCCGGGATGGGAGGAGAAAGGCAGCCACAGGAGCCAGGATGGGACAGGGATAAAAACTTCCCGCAACAGAAAGGAGTCAGGAGATTTATTACAACCTGCACAGACCTATCTGGGGAGAAAATGCTGGAACAGAGAGCCCTTTGAGCAAGTAAAGACATTATGGGATCTAAAGTGAAGGAAATACAGACCCAAAATACAGTGTATTTTCACCCAGGAGGACAGGGAGACACTGGAGTGGGGGAATAGTCAGCACAAGATATTTTCATGTCAAAAATAGATTTCCAGGGAGCAAGTGTCACTGGGGCTGGCAAGGCTCTGGGGAATAGGGTTTGGTTCATGCTGAGGGTGACTGCTCAGTGCAAACTGAGCGCCTAAAGATAACTCCAAACTTCCTCATCTGCAGCCAGAGCTTGGGCTATGACACAGAGGATCCCTCCTGCCTGAGCAGGGACTGGATTGAGTTGGAGCCTCAGGAATCACCTGCTCCAAAGCTCCATGTAGGCTGGTCTTCAAGGCCCTGGCATCAGCCCCCCAGGGCCATTGTTCCAAAAACAGCTCACCATGAGAGCCTGGAAATCACATCCTTGTGCCAAATCAGTCCCTTAAATTCCAAGTGTTTATTGCCCAAATATCAGACATCCTAAATCCCTCCTGTCCCCCAGTGCTGTAGCTCACAGGGGCTTATCTCCACTCACTGAATTGCAGGCATTGGCTCTCTCCACCTTGGAGAGTTTGCTGATGTCTGTGTTGAAGACATTCATCTTCTCCACCAGGCACGTCAGGGCTGTTTCAGTGGCTTCCCCCACCTTCTCATAGACCTTTTTGGACTAGAGGGCAGAAAAAAAGAGTTTAAGCTTTAGAGCACATCCTCTATGTGCTGCTGCTGCCTTCCCAAGGATGCTGTCACCCACCACACCAGAGCATCCCCTTAGGGTGAGCTGAATCCAGGAAAGGGGATCCCAAGGGACAAACCCTGCTGGCTTTGCCCTGAAGCACAGCAGGAGCATCCCCCCACCCTGCCCTGGCCCTGGTGCCCCCACACCTCATTGTAGTCCAGCGAGGAGTCATTGCAGAGGGCACAGATGGTAGCCAGCTCCACCAGCCCGTCGTACTGCCCGCACTGCACCGGCTGCTCGTCCTTCAGGCTGCGGGCAGAAAACAACCCCAACAGCCTTACACCAGCTCACCCCTTCAGATACAGCCAGCTCACTCTAAAGACCCCTCCTAGGGGGATATATAGCCTATACATCACTCTTGTAGAAGTGGAAGCAAAAGCCCAGTTAAAGTCCCAGTGCTGGCAATAAATCCTTGGGTTCCCATTTTGTACTTTATTAAATGGGGCAGGACTAAACTGCAAATGAAATATCACAGGAGGCAAATAAATTCTGAAAGTGGCCCACAATAAAGGGGGCTGCAGAGGAGTTCGAAGGAGCAAGCAGGGGCTGCTCACAGGCTGATGATGAAGGTGCTGGACCAGAAAAGGGGCAAAGAAGTTCATGTTAACATCCACCCCCTCACGGGTTTCCATTTGCCTTGAATCCAGAGGAGCTGTGGAATCAACAGCAAATCCCTTCTCCTCTCTGCTGCTTCACACTCCACAGGGAACCCAAGGGAGCATTTAGGAGCAGCAGAGAGCTTTAACAGCTACACTGCTGTGACTGCTTCCAAGCAAGTGGTGAACTGTGATCTCTGCTTCCTAAATAGCAGTTCTTTGCTACGGAAAGGAGCAGCCCTGAACACTCAAGGCAAGCCAGATGCTTCTCCTCGCCTGGTGGTAGGAATGGTAGCAGTGGTTTTAAAGGAAATAAAAAATTATCCTGGTTCCAGCAGAGGTAACTGCAGGTTAGAGCTGTATAAACCCAGCCGGTCATCTGCTGGCTGGAAAAATAATTTGTCAGACATTTACTAGGATCAGCTTATTCCACTGTTGGTTCCCAATGGAAAGAACATTTTGGAGCCCTTGTTACAGCTCGGGAGTGGAAAACACGGAGCAGCCAAGAAAATCTGAAAAATCTGTTTGCTGAGGGAGACGAAGCTGCACTGGGCTGAGTGGGAAGGGAGATCCACTGCTCCTGCCCAGAGATGCTGCCTGGCCCTGTGCTCACAGGAAGGGACAGTGGGTGCAGGAGGGAGCTGCAGGTACACCAAGAATGGCTTTTGCAGTGTGTGATCCCCTGGATATTGCTGGGAAGGGATGGGAGGGGATGGGAAGTTGCAGCCTCATCATTAGCCAGGTGAGCTGGAGCCAGGTGGGACCCATGTGCTGGGAAAAACATCAGCAAAGGTGCTGCTGGCTGAGTGCTGTGTGAGCAAACCCAAGGCCCAGCACAAAATATCCCCCTGCCAGGGCCAGGTTAAAGCAAACAAGTGTTTCAGTCCCACCAGCCCCAGGGGACAGGGTGTTCTCTCCATGACACCTCAGCAAGCCCACACATCCCTCTCCACACACAATGCAGGCACAGGGCTAAAGCAAAACTCAAGAGCAACACAAATTGTTGCAGATCAACAGAGTGGCCCTGAATGCAGGCCCCAGAGGATAGGGGACACTGAGCTTCAGAGGTTGGCAGGCACAAGTTCAGCCCCCCAGACCTCCTCAATTTTAATTGAAATGCACTGACTGACACCAGCTTATGACTTGGCTAAGTTTTTAATGGAGATTCCTAGCCAAGGATCAAATTGGCTCTATGAATATTCATGAAATTACGTCTGTGGCTGAGATGAATTGCAGCTGCTCCACGGATGAGCAGAAGGGACCATGGTGACAAATATGTCTGGGATCACTGAGCAAAGCAGAGGGGAGCAGAGAGTGCTCCCACCACCAGCTGAGCTTCTCATCTGCCTTCTTCACACTGGGGGCCACCCCCTCCTTCCAAAAGGAACAGGAATAAATAAATACATCAGCAGAAAACCCCATGTGTGTGGTAACACTTCAGGGAAAAGCCCTCAGCTTCCACTCCCTGCCCTTGGCTGCAGCTCTGCAAAGCCCACGTCTGCCCTGAGACACAGCCTGCCATCAGCAGCATCCTGCTCTGGGCACACCAGCCACGAGAGCCATCCCTGCTGTGCACACAGGGCTCAGGGAGCACTTTCCCTGTGGGGTTTCAGCTGTTTGCAAGTCCCCTTGCCCATTGCTGGTGGCTCCCAGACAAGCTGCCCTCCCTGCATTCTGCTCAGGGCAGGGGCAACAGCCACCAGTCAATGCCCAAACTGTGCAGGCTCCACAAACATGGACAGTCATCATCTACTGCAAAAAGCCCTCATCACCATGCCTACATTTGTCATCTTCTCTGGCTCACAGGTGGGCTTGAGATTGCTAACAAAGGGAGAGCCCAGTGTGTGGAAGCCCCTTTGCTGAGTAGTGGGAAGGCAGAGCCAGGGTGAGCACCACCCAAATCAAGTGGGGCTGGCTGTGAAGGACAGTGAAACAACTTCCCTGGTCCCCATGAAAGCAGAGTACAGTCAAACACCCAACACTTACAAGCCCAGCGTGGCCAAAGACAGTGCCCAGTGGGTATCCCCATGGACAGCATTGCCAACCACCATGGAGAACCCTCCCCAGCTGATGGGGTGGCCATGAACCCAACCCTGCCATCCTCCCCCAGCTGTGCTGCCAGCCCAGGGCCACCCTGTGTCCCTGTGGAGGGGAGGGAACCCTCACTCACATCTGTCCCTCAGGGGCGTAGGTGGAGCCGGTGATGCTGAACTCGTGCAGGCTGCACTGGGTGCCCTCCACCTTCTCCATGATGAACATCTGACAGGAGGAGAGGTGGAAACAGAGCATTAGGCATAAAATTTTTGGTAAAACCCTCATGCCCAGCCTGGAAACCCACCAGCTGGTACTGTCCCGGTTACAGCCCTGTTGGTGTCAGGCTTAGGCCCATCCCTGGTCAGCCACTACTCCGGGCTGTCCCCACATCCTTCCAGCTCTCCTCTGCCTTTTTCATGTTTGCCTCCTCCAGCTCTTTCCTCCCCTAGGAGAGGAGAGACACCGAGTCTGTTCTTAAGAAGGTGCCTGTGTTTTTCTTGGAACAGAGAAGGAGCTTCCACTCCTGCCCTGGCTTCCACTCCTGCCCTGGAAAGCCTCTGCAGGGCAGGATCTGAGCAGCTGCCCCTGCCACCCCTTCCCAGCCAGCCCTCAGCCACCGGCCTTGTGCCTTACTGAGAACACAGCTCAGTTCAGTCATAAAACCTCAGTGAGCCATGAAAGTCCCCCACACTCTGTTTTCAGTAATTTTTTGCCTTTCAAAATCCTTCCAGTTTCTCTTTTGCTGCTGTCATGAGACAAATCCCTCAAATTCTGAAATAAAAGTTAAAACTCCCCTCTCCCCAAACTCTCCCAGTCCCCCCTTGTCCCCTCCCAGCACAGCCCACCTTTGAGGGCAGCATGCCCTGGGAACAAGAGCAGGGCCTGACCCCAGCCAAGTACACAGTTCAGAGATGCTCATTTCTGCTTCTTGTTATTTATGACCCCACTGAAGCCAAGAAGCAACGTAATAAATTAACAAACAAACAAACAGGTTTGGCAAACACATTTCCCTGGCTGCAGCGAGAAGCCAGGATTTAATTTAGCTGCAGAGAAGTGCTGCTCTCCTCAGCTCCATGAACTTGGTGAGTGCCTCCAGAAAGCAGGTGCAAGGAAAACTGTCTTGCTCCAACCTGTCTCAAAATAATTGTTTTTTTTTTCTCTATTTATTTTCCTTTGGTTATTTGAGTTGTTCCCCAGGAGAGGGAAGCAACAGATGCTCGAGGAATCAGCAGGTATCACTCAGCACCAGGGATGCAACAGCTCTGGTTATCACCCACTTCTCTGCCTTCCACGTTTCCTCTGGCAATAAACAGAGGTTAATTTGCTATTACTGTTAATTATTGTTAATAATACAAGGACACTCCGTCAGTGCAGCCACAGTGGCAGGTGTGAGCCTCCCCCACACAGGAGGTGTCCCCAGGTATGAGCTTAGGGCCAAGCCAAGCAATAAAGGGCATGTTCAGGGGAGCACACTCCCAGCAAGTTTAGCACCAGAACATCCCAGTGGGTTTGGTTTTCTCACCCCCCTATTTTACAGGTTTAGGCAAATGAGCAGGTTCAAAGCATACATCTCCTGTGTGAGCCCAAAACAACCTCCCTGTGACTGCCCAGCTATTTGCAGATATCCTGTTTATTGGGCTAATGCCCTCAGTTCCTTTCCCAGGGCCCACCACGAAGGCCCATCAGCATCCCTGAAAGGTTTTGAAGAAAATAATGAGCCAAAGTGCTGAAGAGGTGTCCCACGTCCTCTGGAGGCACTGGGCTCCTCTGGCAGTGGGTGTAAACTCAAGAAAGAAAGCAAAACCACATACTATTTCCCTTGGTAACAACCCCCCCAGAGATGACAGGCCCAGAACCTGCAGTGATGCAGCCAGTCTGAGACAACATCAAAAGGAGCCTCCAAAGGCTCTGTCATCCTTTTTTTGAGACACACACTGCCATCAGCCTTCCAGAGAGCCAAAATCTCCTGGCTCTACAGAAAATGGACTCCTGAAACACCAACCAGACTCATTTATTAAAAAAAGCTGAAAGCACCCATCCCAGCCACTGATGGGTTTGCCTGATATGGGGCTGTTTGTTTTCAAATGCTCATGGCTACAAAACAATTATTACATTCACAATAGCGTCCTTCTTATTAAGAAAGGGAAAAGGGAAAAAAAAAAAACCAAAAAAACATTCCAAGCTCTTTATTTTTCCATGGCTTTAAAAAAAAAAAAAAGGTGCTACATAACCCACAGAAACCAGAGGTTATATCAAATTTCCTGCTGCTCCCAGCTTGCGTGACTGGCTGAGCACGGGGGCAGCCAGGGCCCTGCAGAGGTGTGTGCAGGGTTTTGGTGTGATCAGAGGGTCACAGAGTGATGTGGGTTGGAAGGGACATTAAAACTCATTTCATCCCACCCCCTTGCCATGGGCAGGGACACCTTCCACTGCCCCAGGCTGCTCCAAGTCCCATCCAACCTGGCCTTGGACACTTCAAGGGGCAGCCCCAGCTTCTCTGGGCACCCTGTGCCAGGGCCTCCCCACCCTCACAGGGAAGAATTTCTTCCTCATATCTAATCTAAATCTCTCCTTTGCCAGCTTAAAGCCATTCCCCCTTGTCCCGTTGCTCCAGGCCTTTGTCCCCAGCTCTCTTGGAGCCCCTTTAGGCACTGAAAGGAGCTCTAGGGTCTTCCTGGAGCCTTCTCTTCTCCAGGCTGCAGAGCCCAGCTCTCTCAGCCTGTCGATGTTTTGGAAGATTTCCAGGCTGAGAAGTGGGCAGTTTGTGGGCAGTGGAAACAGTCCAGAGTGTTAAGCAGTTCAGAGCAAGAACTAAAGTTTCCATCCCAGAAATAATATAAATGATATAAATAATATTAGGAGCAATAGAAGGAGGTGGGAATGCTGCAGCTTAGCTGGGGGCTGCTGACGAGTCAGGCTCACAGAAGGGCTACCCAGCCTCTTGTACTGCACAGTGACCAGCAGCTCCAGCATCCAGCCAGGGGAACACAGCCAGCAGCAGCCCAGGGCCTACCCCTGCCCTGAACCTTTTAAAGCCACACCAGTGATTTGAGGGTTTGATGCAACAAAGAAGCTGGAAGGAAAATGTAAGTACACGCTCACAAAGAGTGCACCCTTCTCCCTAAGGGTTCCAGCACCTCTCTTCCTCTCCTGTCCCGTGGCCTAGTGCTGTATCACACACCTGGCTGCTTTTGGTGTGCATTTGTAGGAAGCAAAAGGCACTTGTGGATGCACCATCCCTGGAGCAGCACACAGCAGCAGCTGTGGGCTCGTGGGGAAGACAGGTGTGAAGGATTCATCTCCACTACTCTGTATTTTCTGTAGCGTCTTTAAAAGAACTACTCATCGAGAAGCAGACAAGGCAGGATTGCTGTCTGGAATTGTAAGAGCTGTAATCATCAGTCACTATTCCATCAATCAACCCACGGATCAGCATCACTTTCCTCCTGCACAGGAGGCAGCCCCAGCCAACAGGCACCCACTGGCAACTGGCATAACCCCTGGGGACCTCCAACCAGGCCTCCCCGTAATTAGTGACAGGTTTAGAAAGACAACAGTGCCCAGCCAAGGCAAAGTGCCCCGGAAACTGCAAAGCCAACAGTGCCTGCACAGCTCCTGGGCAGTTGCACCAGCAATGGGAGTTTGCACCTCCAGAGTCTGCTACGAACTTTGTGGAAAATAAACCCTTTTCTGCTCTTGTTCCCCAAAACACCAGTAGTCATCTCAGAGACAGCCAAATATCACTAATCACCTCCACCCAGACGTGGAGTGCCAGGATCTTCCCCCCCACCCCGAGCCCACATCTCCACTTGGGGTCCTGATTTTCAAATACCACCTTCTTGGAAAATTAAGGTAGGATGCTTAAAAGGGTGCTGCAGGTTTTAGAAGAGTGATTTAAACATGCTAGAGCAGGGAGAGCTGTGATGCTTCTGTGTCCCTTCTCCTCCTGCCAGGCTCCCATTGCTGCCAGCTCCACGGTCATTTCATGGCTGGGAGGAGGCTGTTCCTGGTTCCTCCATGGGCTGGGGGATATGGTGATCTCAGAGACCACACAGTGACACAAACCACAGGCTTACTCTGATTTACTAAGTGGGTTTGTGGCTGGGTTACTGTAACCCTGGGTGGACTTGAGGTCAGAGCAGAAGCACCAAAATCTCAGCCATCCTGGGTGGATGAAGTCCCCAGCACAAAGCACCTCATTTTGGGTGGCTTTGAGGGGCACAGATTCAGCCCTGCTGACCACCTGGGGCCACCCAGGCCCTGCTGTGCTGGCTCAGACAGCACCCTGGCACAAGACCGAGCACCCAGAGACACAGCACAGCCCCTGAAACCCAGCTGAGGGTTTGAAACCAGACATGAAACCCTTCAGGAGTCACTTCACAGCTTGACAGACCTGATGCCAGCAGTGAGACAGTGAGCAGGCCCCGCTCAGCAGCAGGCCCTGCTCACCCAATTAATGGGCAAGTTAATGAAATCACCCCCAATTAATACATTTCCCAGGTTATTGGTAGGGTTTTGTGGCTGTTCACCCCCATGGCTGAGCTGGCTGTGTGGCACAGGAGTGTGTCCTGGACATGCCAACAGCTGCCCAGCACAAATATTTACCCTCCTGCCACTCCCAGGGCCCTGGCACCTCCATCCTGCCCACGTCAGCACGGGAGGGAATCCCTCTCCATTAAACATTAACAGCTCTGGCTGTGTGTCCTGGGGCCAGCCCTTCTCCCAGCACTGTGCTCTGGGAGCCAGGATCCAGGCAAGTGAATAAACAGATATTGGAATCAGCTTATGAGCAGAGGGGCCAGAGGATACTTCTGACTTTTTAATAGATTTTTTTTTTTTGTGAAGTTGATGAGTTCAACTTCACAAAACTGCAAACGACAATTGATGCCAAAACCCTTGTATGCCACTGCCCCACTCTGCCCCTGTCCCTGCCTCAGTATCACCATCCTGCCTCTCCTGACTGTGCCACACTGCAGGGGATGGTGGCACCTCCTCCCAAGTTCAAAGAGCAGACCCTCTGGTAGTAGGTGATTTGGGAAGGCATGGTCACTCCTCCTTCTCCTCCTGCAGTGGGCAGAGCTCAGGAGACTCTAAGCACTGGGGTCACTCTGTCCTTGCTTTGCTGCATCACTGGCTCTGAAAATGGGGCTGGGAACCTCCTCCTCACATGAGACATGGGCAGTTTGGTCCCTATTGTGTTCCAGCCCTGTCCTGTTCTGTATCATTCGCAGGGCAGAAATACCAGACATTTCCATTCCTCTGCAATTTGTGCTGAGCTAACCAGTGGCCAAAGCCTGTGGCCAGTTTGCAGCACTGTCACAGCTACCCACCACAATATCTGCATGTCAGAGAGGAGGGATGTTGGCCAGGTCCCTTTTTTCCCACAGCAACACATTTTCCAAGGTTCTCCTATAAAAACGACATGCCAAAGCCATGTAAAATGCTTTCCTGACACTCATGGATTAATGGGAAAACTGAGAAGTACTCAGATGGTCCAGGCTTTCCTAACAAGTCACCTCTCCACATGGCCAGTCATGTGGGAGCAAAACTCTGGCAGATGAGGAGCCTTCAAACTCTTCACCAAGCCACCCCACCCTCCATCAGAAATGCTTTTCACAGGTCCAGGCTTTGTTATTTTGCATGGTCCATGATTTCTCACTAGTTAGGTTAAAAACAGGGGGGAAAGAGCAAGGGAGCAGAGGAGGAACCAAGACTCTAGCAGAGGCTGATTGCATCAGGAGCTCTGTCTCAACGTCACAGTAAGAAGAAACATTCCCTGGAAAGTGACCCCTGCAATGAGACTGCAACACCTTCACAATGGTGTTCTGATAAATGGTGTTTCTAATTACACCCAAGCCAAGAGAAGCCCTGATCCTTGCCAACCCTGGCCAGGAGAGCCTCGGGGCTTCCCACAAACCCTCTCCCCTGACCAGCCCCACATTCCTAACGGGGCACAGCTCTGGTGAGGACACAGAGCCCATCACCACAGCATGGGCTGCTCTTAGGCATCTCCCCTGTGTAAGAAATAGATCTGTAGAGAATTCTCAAAGCCTGGCAGAAGGCTCACATAGTATGTATCTGTATGCAAACCTCAAGATAGAAAACACTGACTTAGAAATGCCACGGAATAGGACAGACATTGTTGAGAGAGAAATAGAACTAGAAACAAGTTTCAGATGATAGCCTTGCAAATAAGACTAGATACTTAGAGAGGGAAATAGAAATAGAATTATTTCTATTCTTTCTAAGAGGAGACAGATAGAACTATGAAAGATGCATTGTAGTAGGACCCATGAGGGGCAGTTTTAGATGATTAGCTTTAAAGCATTTTGTGTAGCAAAAGCTGATGGGCCAAGAAACGCTTACAATGCATTGTAATTAGGAAACAGATCAGAAAAGTGCAGATAATCTGACCCCCCCTGCACCCCGAGACCCACGCCCTGGCAGCTCTCACCCGGCACACAGACATCTGGTTGGTGGTGAGGGTGCCAGTCTTGTCGGAGCAGATGACGGAGGTGCAGCCCAGGGTCTCCACCGAGGGCAAGCTGCGGACGATGGCGTTTTTCCTGGCCATGCGGCGCGTGCCCAGCGCCAGGCAGGTGGTGATGACGGCCGGGAGGCCCTCGGGGATGGCAGCCACCGCCAGCGCCACCGAGATCTTGAAATAGTAGATGGCCCCCCGGAACCAGGAGCCGCCGTGCACGGGGTCGCTGAAGTGGCTGATGTTGATGACCCAGACGGCGATGCAGACCAGGAAGATCACTTTGGAGAGCTGCTGGCTGAACTCGTCCAGCTTCTGCTGCAAGGGTGTCTTCTCGGGCTCGGTCTCCACCATCTGGTTCCGGATCTTCCCAATCTCGGTGTAGACCCCGGTGGCAATAACGATCCCTACGGCCTTCCCAGCTGCAATGTTGGTGCCCTGGGAGGGGAGGAAAGGAGCAGCGTGGGTATGTGGGCATGAAACCTCTTGGTTTGAGCAGGAAAATGGCTCGCTGATTGTGAAAGGAGAACATGAAATCTTGGTTAAGGGGAAAATGAGACATCTTGGGTTTTTTATATAAACCCACCCTAAGGAGCAGCAGAGTCCTTCCTGAGAGCTGTAACCCCTCAAGGAATTGACTTCTGCTTGAGAAGAACATGAGAGAGGAGTAAACCCAAATTTGCAATAGCTCCAGGCTCAACCATAAACCTCTTCCCCATCTATAATGCATCCCACTTGATGGAAAAAAAAGTGCTCTGAGATTGCCCAAGGTATTTAAAGGCCTTATGGCTTTTGCCACAGCCCAAATGAAATCCAAATGAAGCAGGTTCTTATTTTTATGGATTTGGGGCTCTTTTTATGGATTCAGGTCTTATGCATACACTCCCTTTCCCTGCTCAGATATCTTGCACATCCACCAGCCTCTGCACTTTGGAAAACCACAGGAGAGGTGGAGACAGGTGTAAGGGACTTACAGAAAAAAGCATGTTCTTCTTGTCCTGGTTGACAGCCCGGGGATCAGGGATGGGGTCAGCATGTTTGATCACTGACACAGACTCCCCTGCCAAGACAAGAGGACAGAGATGGACCAGCCATGTTCCTTCTCCAGCCTCAGCTCATCCCTGTTCCAAGCCTGCACCACACACCCCACAGCGCTCTAGAGAAGCACTTTGCCACCAAACTGTCCAAACATCCACCATGGGAATGTCAAACCCCATGTGTCACACAGGAAAGCCCCAGGCTTCATGTTCTGCAGGAAGGATCCCCAAGCACCAGACACATCTCACCCAAGCCATGACTTTGAAGACCTGGGAAGACCCAAGCACCATCTAAATCTTGCTCTCACACCCTTTCCCACCCCAGCAAAGCACTCATCCCAGCATCAGTTCTGAAATGTGCCTCTGGGAAGACAGCAGCAGGAAGCTGCCTCTGCTCCATGAGCCCTACACGCACCTGTGAGGATGGACTGGTCGACCCGCAGGGTGGTGGAGCGGATCTCGATGATCCGGATGTCTGCTGGCACCTTGTCACCAACTGCAGGGACAAGAGCAGAGCAGCTCTGTCAGGTGGCACTGGCAGCACCCAACACCCCAGAAAGGGGGATAGCAAACCCCAAAATGACACCAAACATGTGCAGGTGCAAAGCAGCACCCATCCTGGAGCAATGAAGGGTCCAGCCCCTGGCAAAGGGCCCTGCACTGGGATACCTCATTTCTGCATTTAAAGCTTTGTTAAAGTTCCGTTCTGTCTGTCTATAATTTACAAGTCTGCCCCCAGCCAAGCCCTGGTGGTGCCCTGCCTGCTGTGCTGCATCCCCTTCCCCACCATGTCCCCATCTCTCCCCTGCAAACTCCCCCTGCACCCCCATCTTGCCTCTTTCCTGAAAAAAAAAAACAACCCAGAACATCCCAATGTTGAAGCAATCCAAGCTTCCTAATGCCAGCCTTAACCCTGCTTCAGTTTTCTCTGGGCCAACTGGAAGCTGGTAACAGTGGAAAACCTTCTGTGTCCAAGACAAACAACCATCCCTGGGCTCTCCTGGCATGGCACAGTGGGCACAGGTAAAAGCTGCCCCATCCACTGCCAGCCACCCAACACCACCCTCCAAAGCACTAGTGCTTCCTTAAAAAAAAAAAAAAAATTAAAGCTGCTTTTCCTGCTGGGTTTCTTCCTCCTGGCTCTTCCTCCTACTCCCTTATTGGCTGGACACAACCACGCTGTGGAAATACTGAGGCTGAGAGAGCCCTGGCTCCCAGCCCCTCACATCCCTTACACAGCATTGCCAGCTTGGCTGCTAACGATGCTCTCAAATCCCAGACTTTAACGAGTGCTTCCTCTCGGGGCTCGTAAACCCCCCCCCAGCACAGCAGCAGGGGGCTGGCCCTGCTCCACCACCCAGCCAGTTATTCCAGCTGCAGATCCCAATGCTCCAGGGTGCAGCAGCAACATCTGCCACCCAGCCAGACCTCCCCTGCTCCCTGTCACACCTATCTGGGGGACACTGAGCTAGGAGCTGCCAGCACAGACCTCCTCAAAACATCCACTTCATGTACAGACTCATGCATCTGTTGAAGGGGGCTGGAGTATCTTAGAGGGAGCAAAGAGCTCTCCTCTTGCCCTGGGAAAGGCAGGAGGACTTGCAGCCATGAGCTAAGCCTGCAGAGGAAGACTCTTGCAGCATCCAGGGGCAGAGAGAGCCCTGATGCCACAGGGGTGGCACTTGCTGCAGGGTGCACAGTGCCTTACTATCCCACAGCACAGAAGAGACCTGGCCTGGCCATTAGCCAGGCACTGAACATGTGCTGATCTCCCCAGCACCACAAGTCTCCCAAGAGAAAGAGAGGAAAAGAGGAGGACACTGCCTGGCTGTGGCCACGGCACTGCCTGAGGACCACAGGGGTCACAGCAACCGATGGAGCTCTTGAAGAGATGCCCTGCCTGCACTTTTTGGGAAAGGCAAAAGCTGCCTGCACCAGGACTCACCTCCATGGACTTGTCACAAAAGGGCAAAACTCAGCTGGGTTGAAGCAGCCTGCCAACTTCCAACCACCCCCCCCCTTGTCTCAGTGTAACAGGTTTCCTGCTCCCTGCTGCCAAATTTTTTGCATTTGCACATGCAAACAGCAGCCAGTCCCTCCTGCCTGTGTTGTCACACATCCAGGGCATCACCTGGATGTCCACTGCAGGTTCAGAGCTTTTCCTCCTGGTGTGCTTTCCTATCAGGCACCTGACAACACCCTCACCACTTTCCATGACCTCCTAAACCCACAATTTGCTAATGATTTGCAAAACTCCTCCAGAGAGTTCAGCTCTTTCCGTTCCAGTTGCAGTGCTGATTGTGCCATTAAAAAGTAATATTGGGCTGCTGATGGGCAGGCAGTACGCACTTGATTTGGGGAAAGATGGCAGAACTTTATTAATAATTCATTAATTTAATTAAAGGCCAGGTCAGCAGCCGGACTGCATTGTGAGAGCTGGTTTGGGAGAGCTGCCAGCTCACCCAGCTGAGGATCTGGCTGGCTTGATCCTCCCTCCATTATTTTTGTATTCATCTTCCAGCTAAAGCCCAACTAGAAGGCACAAATAACAGCAAGCTGGCCAGGCACGGGAGGGATTGCAGCATGTTTCCACCAGCAGGGCCACAAGGAGGAAAGGAGAGAATTAGTTTTGTGGCTCTGGGGGTTTACGGCATCATTTTAGGAACAAACAAAACAGAATAATTGGAATGCATCCTCCTCAGCTCTTCTGGGGCAGGCACAGACCTCCAGGCAAGCTCTGCTGGATGCACAGCTCCAGCAGAAAGGCTGGGGGACACAGCCTACCCAGAACCCTGGGTAGAACCCTGAAGCTCGTCCCCTCTGCCTCTCACCCTCCCCAGATAACCAGCCCCAGCTCCCAGGGAAGCCTTC
Organism: Phylloscopus trochilus trochilus; assembly: GCA_016584745.2. Taxonomy (NCBI): domain Eukaryota; kingdom Metazoa; phylum Chordata; class Aves; order Passeriformes; family Phylloscopidae; genus Phylloscopus; species Phylloscopus trochilus. Next base: position 7,429,928 of record WQNJ02000022.1, read on the forward strand.
CCACACAGGCTGCCTGCAGCAGCACCCAGCACTGGCCCTTCACCCACACCCTTCACCCATGGGAGAGCCGCTTCCAGAAAGGCAGAATCTTGGCAGAAAATGAAAACTTCTCCTAGTTCTTCCAGAAAAAGGGGAAACCCTCCTGAGACACAAAACCTGCATCAGAAATGTATTCTTCCTTCTCTTTTCTGCTGCTCTCTACTGCCTCATGCTCAGGCAAAGTCTTGGCAGGCTGAAGAGCCTCAGCTTTGGGGGACCCCCCTGGCCAGTACCACCTTGTGATGGTTCTGGCTTCTTTTTCTCTGCCAAGGTTGGGATTAACACACGGAAATCACAGTTTGTGTTTGGACTTGGATGTTTATTATTTCTTATCTATTTACAGACTCACGAGCTGTGAGCTCTAACTAGCAAGTTAGAGAAATGAGGTAAAATGGAGTCCTTCTGTTTCCAATGTTATTTAAGTGCTAATTACCCAATAACGAGGTGACACCTATATTATTTATATTTCTGACCCAATAATTACCACCCAAGGCCTGCTATGAGGACCTTTTTCACCCACCTACAGAAAACCACCCAATCCCATAAAGAAGGTGAAGAAGAAGGACCCAGACACCACCCAAAGTCCTCCATCTCACCCCATACATTCCTATATACTAAAATCCCAAACTCAAAGTTTTTCACCCTGTGAGATCACACAATACCATTCAAACTCCACACCCACAACTCCAGTGCCATCACTCAACTTTGGAAGTCTGTCCCACAGCCTCAAGTCAAATGTAGTGCTTGCTTGAGGGTCAGTGCCCCTCAGCAGAGAAAGCCTGAAATTTTCAGCCTCAGGGGGTTCCAGCACTACCTTCCCATCCGACCCCATGCCCTGGGGTGATGGCAACCTACCTGCCACCTCCACGATGTCCCCAGGGACGATGTCGCGGGCGCGGATCCGCTGCACCCCGCTGCGGTCGGCGCGGATCACCTTCCCCATCTCCGGCTCGTACTCCTTCAAAGCCTCGATGGCACTCTCAGCATTCCTCTCCTGCCAGCAGGAGAGAGGAGCAGAGCTGTGGGTGCTACAGCTGCTGGTGCCAGCAGGCTCCTTCCCCACCCACTGCAAAGACAGGAGAACCCAAAGCCCTGGCCCTGGCTTTGGAATCCATTTACACCATGGATGGGACAAGCACCGTGTCTTCTTCAGCCTATGAAAAATGATTCCAGCTGATTCAAACCACACCAGATCCTGGACATTGCCTGGACCTTTGGGGTTGATCATCTCATTCTTCGTTTGGGAAGCAGTGTATCCCAACCAGCTGTATTTTTCCCCATCCAGAAACCTCACCTCATATCAAGCTGCAGATTCATTCTTATAATGAAAAGATACAAAAGAGGAGCATCAAATGCTGAAGCATTTGCTCATCCCCTGGGAGGGACACAGGGAGGTGAGGGGCAGCAGCCACTGTGGCTTTTTTGGTGGACAGAGCAAAGACCTTCCCTTGGAAAATGCATTTGGCCCTGGCCAGGAAGTAAGCAGTTTTTGCCTGGATAACTGCAAGATAAGCTCCAGCCCACAAGAATTGCCAAAGACTGAAAGAATGAGCCAAGAGGCAGCCAGTGACTGAGCATATATGCAGGGGCATGGGGAAGCACAGCCAACATGAAAGTTGAACCCTTAGAAAATGAGCTTTCAAGGGCATGAAGCAACCAGATCTTTAGATGAGGGATCTCAGCCTTGTGGAGCAGAGACCCTGAGGGCAGGAAGGGGGGACTGTGCCTCACCTGCCACACACCCACCACAGCGTTGGCAATCAGGATCATGATAATGACAACAGGCTCCACAAACGCTGTCGTGGTCTCCTCTCCTTCCTCAAACCAGGCCAGGATCTGGTGGCAAGAGAAAAGAAGGAGCACAGAGTGGTTCAGACAAGAGCAGCAACATTTTGAGAAGAAGCATGGAAACAAGAGCCAAATAACAGGTGGTTATTTGCTGCAGAGGAAACAGCCTGGAGGTGGCCAGACCCACATGGCTTGTTCAAAGTGGAATTTCCACATCCCACTGCTGGAGCCTCCACTGCTCTGCTGGGATAAGCTGATGTACTGAACAACTGGGGCTGGAACAAACAGCCATGCAATGCCTGAGTGGGTGTTTGCACCAGGAAAACCTCTCTCTTTGTGTTTAGTGCACCTGTGGGGAGACCATGGCCATGAGCTGATGAATGGGGAGACCAGGCAGCACTGTAGCCCCTCCTGGGCAGAGAGTCAGTGATGCAACGTGGATAATCAGTGCAGTAAGAGCAGCTCTGCAGAGCAGGGACTGACCCTGTGGCTTCTACCACCCCGAGCCCCCTCTCCACCCCACAAAAGCCTGATACCACAGTACAAATGAAGCACACACACAAATATTTTCGCTCCATTTAACTGCTCACTGACCTGCACTGTGTCAATACAGCAACATCTCTCTGCTCTGTCACAGAGGCACTGGCACAAGGACCTGGCCTCTGGCACAGGGAGGGCTTCACACTTGCTTTACCTGCATTCACTTCACTGCATGTTGTTTTGGGAATGTATTAACCCCACAAGGGACCAGCCTTCCCCCTTATCTACCCATGAGTCACATCCAAAAGGAAGAGACAGGACTCTCAGCTTTGCCATCCTACTGCCAAACACACTGACTTACACTCAAAAAAATCAGTCCTTCTCCAGCACCTTGATGGGAAACATCTCACCCAGAGTTGCTCCCAAAGTAGATTGTGGGCAAAACTGAACTGACAGTTCAGTACTGGGGCACTGCAAACCAGGCTCAAATCATCAGCCTGGAACAGCCATGTGTAAACAGAAGGCAGTCCAGGGAACTGTTTGATATCACCTTTAGATGGATCAACATTACTGAAAAATCCTACAGTCCCATCTTTAAGCAGATGCAGTGATATTACCGCTATGCCCTCAGAACCACTGCTCTGCTGCTGCATCTCCTTCATCCCACAGGCACCTGCCCTCCTTTCCCTTCTTTGGATGTCACCTGAGGCCGTGGGTGCCCCAGAAGGTACATGCAAGGTACCCAGAAGGTGCCTCCTCAAGCTCTGGGTACTTACAAAGGACAGAAAAGCTGCCATCAAAAGGATGCGGACGAGTAGGTCTTCAAACTGCTCCAGTACCAATTCCCAGAGGGACTTTCCTGGTGGGAAAACATGAAGCCAAGCACAGTCAGTGCTCAAAAAACATCCCCAGAAGACAGGCAGACCAGTGAGGCCCAAAGACCCACAGAACCACAGCCCTGGTGGCTTCAGGGCCATGGGCATTGGGGAGGACATTGCAGTGGGGGGGCTCTCTCTAAAATAAAACACTTTCATTTCTGCCACTGCCCTGGTTTTACTGGGTCTGTTTTTAGCTATCAAAACCAAATCCTCTGTGTTTCTATTCACAGAGGTAGCCTCACCATCACAGGGAAGCTCTACTGTCAGCCCAGCTTTCTCTGGGATTAAAGCCAAGATTAAAAGACCCCAAAGATTCCCTTCCTTGTCCCCAGCACACTCCACCCAGACTTGAGGCATATACTGCTACCTCCAGCCCATGACTTACCTTCTTCTGCAGGGAGCTCTGTGGGTTTTCATCAACAGCCCAAGAAGCACAATACAGCAAAAAATTATAAAAAGATAATTAGTGATTTGGACCCAGACTAGTAATCCCTTCCCTTATGCCCAGCAGCTCACTCAGTACCCCAAAATATGAATTTTTCTGCACAAATTCCCACAGCAAGGTGGCTTTTCCTCAAACTTCTCAGTCCAACACCAAGTAAGCAGCCCTGGAAACATAATTTCCCTGCTGCAAGTGGCTCCAGCAGCATTTATTCCTACACTATTCCTGCCTAAAAAAATATTCCTCAGGAGCTGCCCTCTCCAAATCCAAGACACAGAAGTCCAACCATCCCATAAAATGCCCTGCCAGAAACCCCATACAGCCCCACTGGGGACTGTAACTTTCAGACCATATTTCCTATTAATCTTTTGTACTTTACTGCCTGCAATGCTCTAGGAAACAAATCCACAGCCGATGCTCAGCTGCTCCAAGCTGTCCTCCTGAACCCACCCCAGTGGGTGCAGAGCCTCCATCCACGCTGCTCCCAGCCAAACACAAGCCCAGCCACCTCCAGAAGCTGAGAGTTGAAACCCAGGGGCTCCCAGGCACACATCAGAGCCTGCCCAAGATTCCCACATCCCCAGGAGGTGACCTTTGCATGCAGTGATGGTCCCAGGACCACTGGACAATGTGATGCCTTAAGATTTTAGCTTTTGTATTTTCCATCTATTTGTAATCCTGCAGTTCTTTAGTGCCTAACTTTAAACTCCACACATAGTGTGAGCTGCTGCTTTCCCATTCTGGTCAGACACAACAATTCCTCTCCAGGCCTGGGAATCAAGGACACCTCCCTGTCTCAGGCCTCAAGAGATGGAAACAAAAGTGAGTTGAGGGAGAAAATGTGAGGTAAATGACTTCATTACCTGAAGCTGTAATTGGAAGATGAACCCTCAATGTGCAAATGGACCAAACTGATACAAGTGTGAAAACCCATGACCTGCTGTCCATTTGGGGTGTAGTCCCTGGGGGGCTTTGTCTGCCCTAAATATACCTGAAAGCCCTTCAATAAATATAAACAAACTCCTTTTTATTCTCTTATATTTTCTGGCCTCTGTTCTGAGGTAGCCCCAGAAAGGCATCAGTGCACAAACCCTGGCACCCTCCAAGGGAATCCCCCTGCTCCTGGACAGCAAGGGGTGTGCTGGCCCTGCTGTGGGCAAGGTTGGGCCCAAAACTGTGAGTTGCTGCACCCAGGGAGGGCTCAGGAGTGACCCCCCTGATTTTGGTGGCCCATTGGCACTTGTCTCCATTTGCACCCATCAGAATCCCAGAGTGGTTTAGGCTGAAAAGGACTTTAAAGCTCATCTTGTTCCACCCCCTGTCATGGGCTGGGACACCTTCCACTATTCCAGGCTGCTCCAAGCCCTGCCCAACCTGGTGTTGGACACTTCCAGAGATGGGGCAGCCACAGCTTTTCAGGGTAACCTGTTCCAGGCCCTCTTCATCCACACAGGGAAGAATTTCTTCCCAATGTCCAATCTAACCGTACTCTCTGCCAGTGCGAAGCCATTCCCTGTGTCCTGTCACTCCATCCCTTTTCCAAAGCCCCTCTCCAGCTGTCTTGTAGCCCTTTTAGGCACTGAAGGGGGCTCTAAGGTCTTCCCAGAGCTTTCTCCTGTCCCCAGACCTCTCTGTGTACTTCTGCACTCCATGGGGGTGACAGGAAGCAGGTGGCAGCCCTGGGTTAATGACTCAACTTAGAGGTCTTTTCCACCCTTAACAATTCTATGATAAAAGATGTTTCTCCAATGCCTTGTGCTTCTGGAAGGGAATAAGGGACCAGATGAGTCCAAGAGGAATCAGCCCAAGGCAGACACTGATGCCCCACCACTGTGCCTGTCTCCAAACACACCCAGAGTGGAGCCCCAAGTGAGAGGAGGAAGTGAAACCTGCTCATCTGTTTTCCATCACCTATTCTCATGGAGAGGAATGAAGAAAAAAAAAACAAAAAACAAAAACAACCCAAACCAAACCTACCTTCACTAAACCAACCAATGAAAACAAGAAGCCTGAGTGCCTTCATGCTTCAAATTGTACCAGGTCCTCAGTCCTCACAGACACACCCACTATGAGCTGGTTTAAATCCACATCCCCCCTGGGTCAGGCTGCTCTGATCCCCTGCCACCAGGAGACACAGACCAGTACATCATGCCTATAATAATTTTTATAGCAAAAAAAAAAAAATCTTGGAGCACCTTTAGCATTTCAACTCACTCTACAAGAGCCTGTCAGAGCAAAGTGGCTCTTGTCCCCTCACAGCTAGCTCCTCTCCACCCCCAGCTTCCTCCTCCCAGCCCAGAGAGCCTCCAAAATTAAAAGCAGAAGAGATCTGCTGCTGCTATTTCCATCCAGACTCCACTTCTAAGAGTGCAAGCGCGCAAGGTGAGAGGGCCAAGGGCAGGCAGGTGCCCTGGGGGAGGCAGCTGGGGATGCCACAGGTCCTGGCTCAGCCAGGGTGCCCCACGGTGACTTTCCACCCTGAGCAGCCACCTGAAACACCACAGTCCTCTCAGTGCTTCTCCCACACTATGTTTGCATGAGGACTGGGCAGCAATGCCATTATAGAGCCAGGGCTTTGCATGAGATCTTGATTAAAGCATCAGCACGGGTTTCTGTGAACTCAGGAAACACGTGCACTGGGGCAGGCAGCTGAAACACTGACACTTGCAGTTGCCACCACTGCCAACAAACCTCAAACACAGCAATGCTGCTGCAGGCACCTCCCAAACCCCAATTCTGAGTACAGTGATAACCAGGCAGCTCCCTGCTATCAGTGACTCCTTCCACCACTCATCATGTGGTAGCTCAGCACCAAACACCCAGAGAAAAAAAAAGGGCAGGAAATCACAATAAGCCCACATTTTTGGGGGTGAACTGATAAAGACACATGGGAAAACAGGAAGGTTTGGGGCTGCAGCTTCTTCCTGTCACATCCAAAGTGTCACTAGAAATAAGAGGGTTTGCTACTCACCAAACACCAAGGTCTGTGTGAGTCAACCCCATGGCACCAGCAGTGCTGCCATGTCCCATCCAGCCAGGAAACCCACCACAGGCAGGGAACCAGCAAAATGCCAAATCTATCATTCCCTTGGGACAACATGAGAAACAGGCTGAAATGAAAACTCCTGGCTGGCCCCTGAACAGCCCCTTTCTTTGAACACTGGTTCAGCACAGAAATCCCTGATACAGCCAGAACACAAATGCAGTGACACCATCAAGAGTGGAAGGTGGCAATGGTGGCTCAGAGAATCCCAAAATGGGCCACCCACATGCACCATAAATATCTGGGTTACCCAGCTGAGCAGTCCCATCACAGGACCTGCAGCGTGTGGACGCATCTGCTCCTGCTCTTCTGCATGGCAGCTCTGGAGAGCAGAGTCAAGGAAGTGGAGATATCCCAAGAGGTGATGGGAGCCTGGACATCACTGGGCCATTCCCACCAGCAAAAGAGCACAGTCCCCTCTGGGTTGAGGCAGCCCCAGTCCCACCACCTCAGAGGGCTTTGCCTTGCAGGAACTCCTACATCTACAGCTCCAGGGACTGCCAAGCATTTGCAACCTGCTCTAAACTCGTCACATCACGACATCTCCCCTCACTGATGTGCCATCACATCAGGTGGTGACGTTGGCCCATTCCAGGCTGCAAAACATCCATGCAAGATGCTCTCAGGGCATGCAAGGAGCCCGGCCACCCTGGGCAGACGTGGGGCTGGCGTCGGGCTATTTTAGCAGGAGGTTAAATCTCCAGCTCCTGCCAACTCAAACAGGGCTGGCAGCCCACGGGCTGGCGCCTGCACCATGGCAGGGCACGGTGATCAGGGGATGAAAAGGTAAATAAACACTGGTGCCACCCACGAGCACAAGCACAGACGACTGCCCTGGGGCTCTGTGACAGCCTCTGTCTCCCCAGGGACACCCAGTCCCACTGTCACAGCCAAAGCAAACACAAACTGGGAGAGGGCAGTGTTGGGGGAGCTTTCTCCTGCTCTAACAGGAGCAAAAATCCCTGGAGCACATCCCTACAGCAGCTGGTGTTTCTCCATCCTGCATCCAGGCACTGCAACCCACTCTGCTTCAGGGGAAAGTGAGGCACAAGGTGACACTGTCACAGGCCAGCATGTGGCAAAGCAACCCCTGGTGCACATTCAAGTCTAGGGTGCAATCCACATCAACAAACATTCTGCTGGGTGAACACTGAATTTCCATTTTCCAGGAGCTTCCCTGGAAAAAGCTTCCCTTGGATAAAATCAGATTTCCCTCATGGGAAACACTTCTGCCCCCAAATGATGTGAGAAGAGAACAATGCCCTCTGGGAGGATAATGATGAGAATCACCCCCAGACCCAGCTTTCTGCTCTAAATAACTTAATTCAAGCTATATTTCTATGCTGTAATCACTTTATTTTTTCCTTGCCTTTAATATCTTTTCCCATATGCAGAGAAAGGGAAATGGATGTGCAAAATAAAGGGATACATCCAATTCCTTTGGACTTTGCTGACAAGCAGTAAAATAGTAGCCAAAAGGGTAAGAGAACCCTAAAACAACCCCAACTGGGAGAGCAGCTCCTGTCCTGTGACATAAAGCAGGAACCCAGGCAGGGTTGCTCTGGGACCCTTCCACCATCCCACAAGACATCAGGCAGGATAAATTGTTATTTTAACTGGCTGCCTTTCCCAGGCCTGGCTGCAGGGGAAGGATCCCATCCTGGAGGGAACGTCTGCTTTGTCTCATCCCCGCTGACAGCCAGCACTGCACACCAGCACTCCCCAAAACTGCTGCACTGCACGACCAGGACAGGCTTTGCCGGGGTGTTTTAACACACACTCAGCCCATAAATCCCACCCGTGGGGCTGCTCCTCATCCTCGAGGTTAGAAGTGTGAAAACCAGCGAGCTGTGAGCCTGGTGTTGTCTGGGATGACAAACACTCAAAGCCTAAATGGTGCTAATGCTCCCTGATGCTCCCAGAGAGCAAAACACGGTGATCCAAGTTAAATCACCCACACGACTTCCCTTAGTGCTCGAGCACCACAGCATCCCCACAGCTGGCTCTGCCCATGTGCCAGGGCAGGAGGTGGCTCTGCCCAGGAACAGTGGCACCCTCAGGGTGCAGCACAGGGACTGTGCTTGCTTCAGCTCCAGCCCGGCCTCCCTCAACCTCTAGGAGCTGAAACTGGATCCCTATGGCTACTGCACCAAATGGGGGGCAAACACACCCCAAAGCTCATGGAGCCTTCTGACAGAAAAGCCCTGCAGGTGAAACCCCAGGAGCCAAGCAGCCACCCCAGACCCAGCACGGCCAGGGGGGTCACTGACCCCAGCCACCCACACATGGAAAGCACAGCCCTGGGTTGGAACAGCTGCAGGGAGACCATGTGAGCCCACAGGCCTGCAGCAACCAGCATTTCCAGCTGTGCTGAGCCTCTGACACCCAAGGAACATGGGAAATAACCCTGCTTTAAAAACCACCCCGTGGGTGCAGGCACAGCACCAGGAGCACAGCATCACAGAATGGTTTGGGTTGGAAGGGACCTTAAAGATCATCCTGTTCCAACCCCCTGCTTTGGGCAGGGACACCTTCCACTCTCCCAGGTTGCTCCAAGCCCTGTCCAAGCTTGCTTGAACACTTCCAGGGATGGGGCATCCATCCCCATCCTTGTGCCACGTGGCCACAGCCCAAGCTCTGCTTTGTACTTTATTCCAGAAGATTCAGCCCTTCCCCTGCTCTCCACCACCCCAAGGAGCTGGTCCCAAAGCCATGGGTGGTTTCCTCCTGTGCCTTCCCCTCCAGAGCCAAGGCAGTGGTGGCTCTGGGTGTGCCGTGGGTGGGGAGGCCCTCCAGCCTCAGCACCTTATTTGCCTATCGCCCCACAGCTGCTTTTTCCTGTGTGCCAGGTGAGGTTTGCTCACACCAGAGACAGCCACTCATTCAGGGCTGCTTTAAAAGGCATCAGAAAGATAAAATAAACGAGATACAACCCCCCTCCCACGGCAAACACCACTGGTTTGCTGTTCCTGCAATTCCCCAGCGTTCATCCCTGCTTCAGCCCTGCCCTGCACTTTGCAAAAGCCCAGAACCCTTCCAGCTGGGGGACCCACCGCCCCAAAAATAAGCAAATTCAGGCCAGCTGGGGATGGCAGCAGCCCAGGGTGGGTAGCCCATGACTAGCACATGAGGATGGATAGCAGAGGTTTAAGGGCCAGAAACATCCTTGCTGTTTTCCAGGCAATGCTTTACAGTAAAATGATCCAACTGTTTTCCTCACTGGCACCTGGACGCTGTCAATGGCTGGCAAAAAATTCAGCCCCAAAAATTTCTGGTTTGGGTTACAAGGCTTCCTGGGGCAGACAGAGCTCCAGACTAGCTGCTCATCCCACCCCCACACTGCTCCTGCAAACTCACAGGTTCTGAACCCAGCCCAGCACCATCAACTCCCTCAGGACAGTGATGGGGCCCCGGGGGGAACACAGCCCCACTGCTGCAGCTGGAGGGGGAAAGCTGAAAGGCTCATTTGTTCCTTTTTTTGGCCAGCTGAGCTGATCTCAGCAGGTCAGAGACTCAGAAGTGCAGTTATCCTGGATGTGCCCCCCAACAGCAGCAAAGTACCAAGCAAACACAGCCCAAGGCTATCTCCTTCTCCCCAGAAAATCAGACGTGACATCCCTGCGCTGGAGGAAAAGCCACCACCACCATGCCCCACTGGCCAGAGAGAGGGAAACAGGAATAGAGGAGGGAGTGTGGCATCAGACCATCGGTCCAAGAAGCCGTGTGAAATAAGTAAGGAAAGCCTCACCCACCCCACTTTGAACTTCCCTCCTTATTCATGGAAATGGCTCATCCCCAAAATGTTGGGGCAGCACAAGGTTCCCCTCACTGCAGTTCAGGGGGTCCTGGCACAGGGCCATAAACCCTGCCCAGCCCTGAGTGCCCTCCTCCCATGCCACAGGGAAAAGCAAATTGGTTCCCTGCCAACATCCCACCTCCTTTCCTTAATGCCAGGAAAACAAGGACAGAAGATTTCGACTCTGAAAAACGAAGCTGCCACTTGGCACTCCACTTGCACCCGTGTGACATTTGCAAGGACCAAGTCCTGAAGATACTGAAAGGAAAAAACCCTTTGGGAAATGGGACTTCCAGCGATGTCCCCTCAGCCCTGTCCCCATCAGTAGATCCCGGGATTGCTTTGAGAGTGGGAGGGAGTGGGAAGGAGGAAACCCATGGCTCCAGCCAGGGATGGATTATTTCAGCAAACTAAAAGCAGCGGTTTGTTCCCTCCTGCACCAACGCAGTGGAAAGAATTTCCAGCTCCGGCTCCCGGGTGGAAAAGTTCAAAATCTACATTTAAATAGTAACGGTTTTGGAAAAAAGAAGAAAACAAACCAAAACCCCCACAACCACTACAGGAGCTTGAAGGAAATAAAGCTAAAGGTTCAGTGGGTTTTTTAGTTTTGGGGTCATGTTGGGTATTTTTTGCCTCTTTCTACCTCTGCTTCAAGCAGACCCTTTCCATAAGTGCAGGGAAAGGCAAGGGAGTGACTGCCTCACCTGGGAACTTTCTGCCAAAATTACCACAACCCCAATCAACGGACATGCTGCAACTCCAATATATTCTCTTCTTCCACCCTAGAAATATCATTTTATTTCCTCCTTTATCACCCTAAACCTAATTTTCCCACTAAGTGTTAAGTAAATGGTGAATTTTTGGCCAGTAATGTTTTCTCACTGCTGTGGGCTCTGCTGCAGCTTCCTGCCCTTGGCTGCTCCCCACATCCCTGAGATGCTCAGTTGCCACCCAGAGCCAGCCCCATCCAGGCCAGGGGACAGTGCAGTGGGGGATTTGTAGCCCCTCCAGGCACAAACTGGACCCTTGCAGCAACTCCAACACCCAGTGAGAAAACTTCATAACATTTTCCTGGCAGTGCTGGGAAACAGTTTAGGAAACCAAGCACAGGGAGCTGCAGTGGTGGCAGTGCCAGGAGCCCCAGTGATGCCCCTGCTGCCAGGTCAGCTCAGAGAGTGCCCAGCCCCAGGAAGATTCAAATGCCCCAGGGAAAGAACCAAAACTGGGCTGAGCCTGTCAGCTGAATTCTGCAAGAACTGGGAAAGAACAAAGTGGGACCGTGTTTGGGATTTCTTTTTCTAAAAACCCCAAAGGATTCAAGAGAAATCCTATTTTTTCCTAAAAATATTTGAGTTGAAAAGACTCCAGGTAAGAAAATGAGAGTAGGATGCCTTTTTCCAAAGGGGTGTATTTTATTCTGGTGGAGAGATGCTGCTCAGAACACAACAAATGCTGCTGTACTGAGTGGGGGAACAGCAAAACTGCCTCCCCAAGAACCAGCTCCAATGTCTCCTTACACTGAGACAAGCAACTTCCATGAGGCTGTGAGCCACCATTAAGGATATCACATTTGCATGTCTTGGAAAATAAGCCAATAAATAATAGAAATAAGTAAGAAACAGAAATAATAAATTACATTACACATGTAACTAAAGTTACTGAAACAAAGCCCCAAACCTGCAGCATCAATTTTGAAAAGGAAAAACAAACAAACAAACAAAACAAAACAGGAAAAAAAACTAGAAAAAAAACCCAACAAAACAAAACCAAAAGAAAACACCACCCAAAAACCACAAAGCAAGAAGAACTACAAGATGTTGCTTTTAAATCCAAACCACATCTTTTCCCCTTCCCTAACAAGATGAGGAACCTGCTCGCCCTAACCCCTCCAAAAGCTGATGTTTGTTTTAATGGCTCTGTTTTAATCCAAATGTTTTAATCAATCCTGCTGCCGCCTGCAGCCAAGCCCCAGGGCACAAACTGTTCATTTATGGAGCACAAAAGCCCAGACTGTGAACAGAGGGGTGGAAATGTTCCCTGTCCCAACTGAATGGACTCAACTCCATCCTCAGTGTGCTGTGGTCTGGAGGGACTTGGGTTGGAGTATTTTTTCCATTTGTTTATTTTCTGGAGGAAATGCTTCCGTCACGGCAAACCTGTGGGGAATATTGAAGTTTGAACATGGCATCCCATCCCAACCCACCTCCCATGCTAAATGAAAGCAGGATGATAAAACACATCCAGTGTATCTGCAGGGTGATGCATCCCCCCACCCACACAGGTGCTAATGAGCTGCTTTTAACTCAAACTGAGATTATCAATCATTAATTTATTTTGCAGAATTCCTTGCCCCAGATGACCTACCCCCACCGCTCCCTTTGCTTTTTCTGGTATCTGTTCTCAGAGAATAGACTATTTTCAGCAATCCTCTTTGATGGGTTTTCATGGAAAATGAAGTCTACCCAGCCCTTAGTTTGGATTATATCAGAAGAAAAAAAATTCTGTAGGATAGAAAAGATGTGTTTTTTTGGATGGGAAAAAAGGGCAAGTTGGACAATTAATGCTTTTCACGGATGAACTCTCTGAGGATCACACATTTCTGTGCAGTTGAAGGAGTTCCTTTCCTGGAAAGAGATACTCGGAAATCCCTGGAAATACGAGTCCCTTCTAAGGTTTTTTTTTCATCATCTCCTTCCAAATATGTATAATATCTGTGTGCATTACTATAAAGATGAAATGTTATACATATGTACATCCATGATATCAACATATATTTGTACATAAGGATTAAGTCTTATATGCACCTACATACAGGGATATCTAAAGATATTTGTGTGAAAAAGGGAAGAATAATTTGAATTAGGCTTTATAAACAGAAGAGGATCCCCAGAACAGGCCTGAGCCAGCACTGCAGAGCAGCCCCTTCTCCTGGGTCACTGCAGGAATACCCTCCGGAGGGAGTAGAGAAGATCCCTGGCTCTCCAAGCATGGAAAAGCCCAGAAAAACCCCAAAGGACACCCCAGAGATGACCTGAGGGGAACCGGAGCATGACCAGAGCTCCATCACTTCCCCTCTCCCGCCCTGCACTGCTTAGCCAGCCTTTTTCATTTTTACTTTTCCACTCACTTCCCAAATACTCCTTAATTTAGCCCTTCTGTTGACTCGGGAGGCTGCAGAATGGAAAAAGGAAAGTGCACATAGACAGGTGAAGGGAGGGTTATCCCGACCTCGGCTGCCCGGCTCCGGGGAAGCCAACTCCAGCTGGACAAATCCCAAATCCCGGGGGATGCGGCCACACCAGGGCCCGGAGGCACCGCTCAGTTCCTGCTCCACCATCTCTGAGCTTTCACTCCCCGTGGCGAAGGAAGCAGAGGAGAGAATCTCCCCCACCCACACAGACCACCCCACAGACCCCCACCCCAAAAGACCACTGATTTTTATCGCCAATTTTATTTATTTAGATTATTATTTATTTTTATTTTATTTATATTATTATTTATTTTTATTCCGTGATGCAGGGAAAACTGTTTCCAACCCAGAAGAATAAATAACTATAGCTGTAACTATAACTACACGATAACTATAACTATAACTAACGATAACTACAACTATAGTAGAAGAAGAAAACCAAAAACAAACAAACAACAAAAGAACAAAACCAACCCCACAAAAAATAAACAAAACCAACAAAACAAACAAAACAACAAAAACTAAAAATAAAACAAACTCCCCAAACCCTGTATAATAAAGCAGATATCTAACACAAAAAACCCGGAGCCTTCCATTTGCTCTGAGGACTGCTCCGCAAGCGCTCCAGGGGATGTTTCCAGAAAGACAAGGGGGAAAAAAAAAAAGAAAAACAACAACCCAAGGAAAAAAAAGGCGTTTTAGCTATTCATCACTGCAGGAGGACACGGAGCAGCTGCTGGACCCTGTGCCAGCACAAGGCACAACTTTCCCAGGCAGCTCCAGGGAGAGCCGGTGGCTTTGGGGACTATTAGAAAGCACGCTGGGTGTCCGGCGAGAGAGATGATCTGAGGATCAGGATGCTCTTTGGAACACGTGCTTTATTGGTCGTGGGGAGGCAGCCTGGCTGGGGAAGGGTCCAGGGATCCAGTGCAAAGAGTCCAAGAGGGTCCAAGGGAAGGTGCGCAAAGAGAGAGGGTGCAAAGCGAGGGTGCAAAGAGGCCGAGCTCCTTGTTCCATTCCATTTTAACCCTTTCTATTGTGAATATTCTAATGAGCATTAACCAATCACCTCAAGATACAAAACCTACAGAATCTACATGCAGCCTATGGGAACTACAACATTACAATACTACTCTACATACCAAAACCTGTGAAACCCACCTTATCCCTGATACCTGAGAAGGTCCAACCTTTTATTCATCCTTTTGTCTTGGCAGGGGTCTTACTGATTCACTCAGCCAAGTCTTTTCAGCTGCCTAATCACCTTCTTCCTGTCCATGCTTACAGTTCAAACGTTGCTTTTAATTCTATTCCTCTATGTGGGTTTCATACTTTTAGAATCTTTTACTAATAAATCATCTCTGCAGGGCCTAGCTACTTCATCCTCTCCAACAGGGGACCCCAGGGGTGCAGCGCACGGACTGGGCTGGGGGCACCGAGAGCCCCCGGCACAGCCCAGCCCTTCTCCCGCATCCACTCCCATCCCTTCCCCCCGCGCCTCTAGAAAATACACCCAGCGGTTTAAATAGCAGGAAACACCCGAAGCAAAAAATACCGCGGGACAGGAACCCAGGGGCACAGGGGACAGGCATGAGCAAGGAGCGGATTTCCGCCCCAAAACATCGCAGCTCCGCCGGGGACCGTGACCCTGCGGGGCCCAGCGCTGTCACTCGAGTGCCGTCACCCTTCAGCAGGGACCTGCCAGCCCCCCGTGGGGACAAACGGCTTCTTATGGGCTGTGGTTGGTTTATCCCCCCATAAAAGCGTCTTTTGTTCAAAGGTGTCCCGCAGTGACTTGCAAATGTTAATGGGGGGTAAATTGTTTTTATTTTATACATATGTATATATATGTATGTATGTATGTGTATATGTATGTATATATGTATATGAATGTATGTGTATATATGTATATGTATATGTGTATGCATATACATATATGCATATACATATATGTGTATATGCATATGTTATATATATATAACATATATATAATTTCTATGTGTGTATATATCATATGTATATATATATGGGTATATATGTATATGCATATGTGTATATATAGGTATATATGTATATATGTGTGTATATGTGTATATATGTATATATGTGCATGTATATGTGTATATATGTATATGTATATGTGTATGCATTACATATATGTGTATATGCATATGTTTTATATATATAACACATATATAACTTCTATGTGTGTATATATTATATGTATATATATGGGTTTATATGTATATGCATATGTGTATATATAGGTATATATGTATATATGTGTATATATGTATATATGTGCGTGTATATGTGTATACATGTATATGTATATGTGTATGCATATACATATATGCATATACATATATGTGTATATGCATATGTTATATATATATAACTTATATATATAACTTCTATGTGTGTATATATTATATGTATATATATATGGGTATATATGTATATGCATATGTGTATGTATAGGTATATGGGTATATATATGTATATAGGTATATATGTGTGTATATGTGTATATATGTATATATGTGCGTGTATATGTGTATATATGTATATGCATATGTATATATATATATATAAAAGTTATCAGTGGGTTAATAAGTTATATTAGCTGGTTGTCAAATAAGACATATATAATCTCAAATGGGAAATGATATACATATATAAAATCTCGAATGGGATATATGTGTATATAGAGAAATCTCATTGAACATATGTTACTGTCAAATGGAGCACATATGTATAATTTCAAATGAGACAAACATGTACTATCACAAATGAAGAACATGCATATAAAATCTCAAATGGGATGTAGAAGTGTGTGTATATAATCTCAGGTGGGTTCATGTAGGACCAGAGGGTACAAAGCCAGGACCTGCATCAGCACAATACAGCAGATTTCTGAGCATTTGAATTTTAGGAGGATTTTGATGATCAGAGCAGTGACACTTGGGTTTAGGGCTACCATAGATCTAGACTTTAACAAGAGGTACAACATTTCAGATTTCAGCCATCACACGTCACAAATTGATGCCACCACATGTCCTGAATGTCCAAGGATGTGTTGGACCAGGCAGCACATGGGCAGATGGGATCACCACCAAACCACAGCCTGACCGCAGACTGGCCACCTCTGCGGGTGAGAAAGAGAAAAGTTTTTTATAGAGTGATAACGAGCAGCCAAACCTCAAAAACTGTGAGGTTCCCACAGCAAACCAGCAAATGCTTGGTTTAAACATGAGGTTCATTGCTGTCAAAGATTAATTCAGCATCCCTTCCAAAGAGCAACACTCTGGACTCAGATGTGACCCGTCCTTCACGAGGTGACTGGCTCGGCTAAAGCAAGTCACCCACCGAGCCAGAGCGTGGAGAGGGACCCATCAGCATGAACCCTGATGGGAATAAGGAGCCTCCTGTGCAGCTCTGTCCTCACAGGCAGCGCTGGGCTGTGGGGAAGCAGGCAGCTGCCTGCAGCCCTGCCTGCCAGGGGTTAACCACCCACAGAGGAGCCTCCGGTGCGTGCTCACGTCATGGAAATACTGGAGTAACCACAATTTTCTCTACTGCCTTTTGGCTCCGGTTTTTTCAACATTTCTACACTTCCAGCCCAGATCTCTGCTACCTTTTTTTCCAGCAAGGTAACCGGTACCAACAGCAGCTCCACTGAGCAGCTGGAGATTTTTTTAAAAAAAATATAGGTTATGCTTTCTACTTCCAGTGCTACCAACACCAAAATTAAAAAAAAAAAAAAAAAAAGATCATGAGTAAAAATACCACCAAAAAATAATTATCAGATGCAGAATAGTAAATGGGCTGTGGGGTTGGTGCTTTCTGAGTTTTCTGCATATTAATCTTGTGCTGGGTGGGACTGAACCCCCAGACAGCTCTGTTCTGCTGCCACCCACTCACCCAGAGTGGCCACAGGCCCTTTCTCCTCCATCCATCCCTTCCACCCATCTCAGTGCCCTCAGCATCAGCTGTTTCTCCTGCCCCACGTTGAGCAGGAGGGGCTGCCTGCATTGCCTTCACCCCATCTGAGATGCCATGGCAGGCCATTCATGTGTGCTATGTGAGAACCCAGGGAAGGGGAAGGGAAAAAAGGGAAGTGAAAAGGGAAAAAAAAAAAAGAAAGAAAACATAAAGCAAGCAGAAGAACCCAACACTCTTCTGACAATCATGACCTGCCTTAGTATTTCTACCCTGTGACTGAGACTGTGAGTGCCAGCAGTGCCAGAAAACATCACCCTGCTCAGCTTCACATCCCACTCCCAGTGTCTCTCCTCTGGAACAGTCTTCCAGCCCATTACTGCACTATCCCACATCCCACCAGCCAGCCCAGGAGAAAAAAGTCTCATCTCTGCAGCTCCACTGCTCGTGATCAGCAGAGAGAAGCAAGGGACTGGGCAGGGAGCACTGCCTGAGTGCCCTGAGGGGCTCCTCCCATGATAAATAGTGAGTAGGAATTCTAGAGCATCCTTGTGCAATGCCAGCACCCACATGTCCGGCACTACCTGCCTGAAGAGGTTGGTTATTCTGCTTTTACTGCCCCAATCCCCCATGGAACACAGCCCAGGTGTTGCTCTTAACTTCTCAGTCCTTCTTTCAACAGCCTTGAAAACATTAACAGGGATGGAGCATCCACTGGCCCTCCAGGTGGGCTCAATGGAGCAAGAGAGGGGTTTTGAAGCTGGTTCAACCTCAGCATTGCCTCACAGGGAGGAGCTCCTTCCCCAGGAGAGGGGCAGCACCAGCTGGGAAGGTGGCACAGCATGCAAACACTCAACATCTGGCTCATAGCTTACAAAAAATAACCCAAAAAAAAAAAAAAAAAACCAAACAACCCAACAATATTTTGGAGAGGTGTCAGCATCCGAACTAACTCTGCAAGGGCTGTGTGTGGGAGAAAAATCAAAGTTGGCTCCTCCAGAGGTTTGAGCATATGAAAAAGCATCAAACCACCTCATTTTTCAGGGCTATGAAAATAGAAGCACCTCGGGGCTGCCAGCAGCCCTGTGAGGTTTCTGATGCCTTTTGATGGCCAGTTCAGATCCCTGATGCACAGGGACAGGATAGGAAACACTGCTCTCCAGGGAGGTTTCGTGCATAGAGGATCAGCCACGGTCTTGAGAGCTGCACAGGGCAGCTGTCACCACCAGGAACAACAACCATCTGCTTGAAGTCACTCGAAGTCTCCCTTGCTCAGCCCTGTTTTGTGCCAGCATTTGCAACCCTGGCCCCTTCTCAAGGATGTCCCATGGGGTCCATGCCAGAGGCATCACCTGAGCTGTGGCTGTGCCAGGACAGACCCAAGCCAAGCCTCCTGTTCTCACACCATCCCTTTTGCAGGAGCAGATCAAACGCAGAGTGAAAAGGCAGCAGCTTGGATGCTTCTCAAAAATTAAAATTCTCCTTGGGAGGAAGAATGCCACAGCAACACCAGGCACGGAGTGATGCTTTTTTGCACAAGAAAAATGGGTTTGAGGGGAGCTTTAGAAAGGGAAAGCTTACTTGCAACATAGATATCAATAGGATTTTTCAGGGATTTACCCTGGGGGAAGATGATCACAGAAACGGAACACTTCAAATCAGATCTGGAGATAAGAAAAGGCTTAAAAGATTCAGAAAGACCAATGGTGCTGAAATGGCAAAGAGCAGGGGTATGACTTTGTGGTGATGGCAAGTATGGCTTTAGGATGGCTCTAAACTCTTGGCTGGAGTGGGTATCTCAAAAGAGACACCTGAATTACTGGGGGAAAGGATTACCCTGGGAGGAGGGGGGTATTTTGCTGCTAATGGTGTTTTTGGAGGACCCATTCCAGCCCCCTAATGGAAGCAGCATATACCAAGCCAGCATCTGGGCATCCACAGCACATCCAGCTCCTCTTAAATCAGTGTTTTGTAGCACCAGCTCTACCACCCCCAGCTACAAAACCAGCAATGAAATAAAAATATTCATGAAATAACACTTGTGCCACAAGGCAGACCAACCCCGGGGTAAACACACGACCTGCAGGCACAATCCCTTCTCCCACAGCAGAGCTTCTGTGTCTTCATGCCCTGCAAATCTTCCTTCCCTGGTTCCTGCAGCATTCAGACAGCAGATGTCAGTTTTTCTGAACATTGCTCTTGATTCACAGTGTTTTTTAAAGGTAGGTGTGAATGCAGGTAACCTCAGAGGACGGCGCAGAGATGAAAATCCCAAGTTTCCTTGTCAATTACGAAAACTTTGTGTAGTCTCTCCCCAAATTTGAAGGCGCTCGCAAGGTTTGAATGCCTCTGCATTTCTCCTCAGGGAAAGGATTTGGAGGAGGAGAAAAAAAAAAGCCCCACAACCCGTAGCATGTTTATGAATCAGACTGTTAAGCGTGTGTTTCGGGGGTGGAAAAGGTGGGCGATGCACAGAGGAACAGAGCGCAGAGTTTGATGAGTCAGAAAATGCCGCTTTTCCTCTCCTTACTGCCACCTCAAATATTTCAGCGTGAAATAGAAATCCTATTTATTTTTTTTTTTCCTTTATCATTGTCAAGAGGGAGCTGGAGCATAACCTTGGCTCGTTAGCAACTGCCAGCAGCTAATTCAACACCGAGCCCCGCTCGGCAGGTGGGGTACGCGCAGTCACGGGCACACGCGTGTGCCCAGCGGATGTACACACACATCCTGGGGAAAGGATGGAGATAAATCATCTTAGCAGAGCTGTTTCTAGCACAGCAGGGGCTTGGGTGTGTGTTCATGCCCGAGCTTCAGTGGGTTTGAGGAGAGCAGCAGGCTGGGTTTGGGCTTGGGGATGTCTCCTCCTCCCACCCAGGCGCATGGGAAGCCATACACAAAGATTTGGGGATCCTGAATGAGGCTTACACACACACAGGAAAAAACAAAAAAAACAAGCAAATTTGCTGGTGGGCTTTGAGCTGAGTTGGTGCTGAAGCTGGTTTGAGTAACACAGCTCCACTGCACCTTCAGCAAGGCAGGGACCTGCAGAGCATCAGGGAGCATGGAGGGGTCAGCCCAGCAGCAGGGAGGGTAAATGAGAAGATGGGTGAGCCCCCAGGGAGGGCACATGGGCAGGATGCCTCTGCCTAGCTGAGTTTCCAACCGCAGCAGGGCTTCTGCTTCAGAGTCAGAGGCGATGAAACACGAGATGAGATAAACACCCCTATGCTGGGAGCCTCGAGTTTGACTCTGCTGACATTCACAGCCCATTTAGGTTACCGATGGAGCAAATAAAATTATGCATACACGTTAACGCCGGCAATATCCTGCCTGAAATGTATGCTCGTTTACACTCAGAAATCCATTTAGAAGAGATAAATCAGAGCTATATTTAAAACAGAAAAATCACTTGTCTGTCCACGAAGCAACTCCTGTTTACATCTGTCGCTCCTTGGCAAAACTCAAGGGAAATTGTGCCCCTGGTTTTACATTTATGAAGGAAAATGTTTGTATGCTCGTACACATACTATAAAATAACAGATGTGCAATTGCTTATTTTTGTTTGTTTGGGCTTTTTTTAAAGTTCTGTGGTCTAAAAGCAACCTGTGGAGCTTGGAACTGGTGGATGGGATGAGGTATAGGGAAGCACCTGCCAGGCACATGTGAGACACCCAAAACATTTATTAATTAAAATTTACTTGGGAGATTCAGAATTGCCATGGTGAGACCTAAATGTTCCACGGCTTCTCCAGTTTCCTTGGCAAATGAAAGGCCAAGCTGACAGCACTGATGACAGAGCTGAAACAAGAACACAAGCTCTTCCTAATGGAGAAATATCTTCTTCCACTCCAGTAATCTGTACCACACTGCTTGGCTCCCCAGCCACGAACTGGAGATACCAAATAATCGGGATTGCTCTCTGTTTCCTCCTGCAAATGTGTTTGTGAGCACTGAATGTGAAAAAAACAACAACTTTAAGCTCCAAAATAACGCCCCCCAAAAATAAAATAATTTTGTATCAGTCACACCAATGATGGCTCCTTCTCACCGAATGTCAGAGCTCGTTGCAGCTTGTATTTTTTTTTAAATGCAATAAAAAAGCAGCAGCCAGCAGCTCTGTGAAGCATGTCAGGAGGCAGTTTTTCAGAAAGATGATGTATTTTAGATTGTGATTCACAACCACACTGGCAGTTTGGAGTTCAAGATTAGAAGGAAATGAATGAATGTGAGACAGGAGGGTGTGAAAGTGAAAGTAGCTGGAGCTTTAAGGCCTGCTCTGCACTTCGAGACACACAAGATTTCTCTTCCCCTTCTATGCAAGCTCAAACAAGTCACCAAACTGCCCCACACTTCTGCTGCCAGAGTTTAATTTAAGCCTAAATTGAAATGCAATTGAATACAGCCCAGCTCGTTGTCCCAAGCTGCTCCCTTGTGGCACCCTCACCCCAGGCAGCTCTCCCAAACGGGACACACAAGGGTACCCCAGCACAGCCAGGGAGGTTGGTTCCTGTTGCCACAACACAACCTGCAAGTTCTCACCATGCTGGAAAAAATCCCCCACTTCTTGCTTAAAATCAAGGTTTCAAACCAAGCAAACCACACAAGGTCCCCATCTGCATGGTTTTAAGCTGTTCTAAACTGTCTGTGTCTCATTTGCACCATGAGAAAAATATAAATACTGCTCAGAAATTGCAGATATTCAGAATTCTTAAAAACCTTCGGCCACGTTTCACTGAGGGTTGCACTGCCCACATCACTGCTCTCACTATTCAGGCACACCACTGCAAGCTGTGCAGTACAGGAGCTGCAGAGTTGTGCTTGGAAGGGAAAAGGACAGCACACCCCAAAATCAGAAGCTCTTGTGAACCAACAGCCTGTGAAAAACCCAGTGCTGGGGTGCACGGGAAACAAAACTGCCAAGCGAGGAGAGTACAGAGCCACTGCTTGCAAGAGGAGGAAGCAAAAAGAAAAAAAAAATTAAAGGCAAACTAATTGCCACCACTAACCCTTTGCTCTGCACCTACGTCACACCTCTGAGCTCTCTTTTTCAAGGCAGAGCCTGGTGCCACTGAGCAGCCAACACGCCTGACTCAGTGGGGATGATTCACTTGGGCAAACAGAGGGACAAATCCACCAGGAGCTCCACAATGGTGATGCCCATCAGTGACCCCCTGCTGCACAGCACAGGGCACCCTGCAGCCACATGTCCCTGTGGGGCCAGGGCAGGGCACAGAAATTGGGTGCAATTATACCCTGAAATCAGACCAACCACCTGTTTGACAAGGATGTCTTTTGCATTTAGGATGTATTTTGCCTTCAGCCCCCAAAGCAGAGGGGTTCCTCCCAGTTAACCAGACGGGTCCCCAGGTGCCCCTCTCCAAGCCTAACGGGACAGATGGGATGCTCCGTTGCTTGCAGGTGCTCCATGGCAAGAGCCCTTGCTCAGGGAATGGAGCTGAAGCTGCCTGGGACAGGGAGCACTGGTGAGATGGGGGGCCCTGAGCACAGCTCAGCACAGGACAGCTGCTCACAGGGCTGGAGGAGCCACAGCCCTCTGATCCCACCTAACACAGCCCTCCCAACAAACAGAAGTGCAGACAGCAATCCTGCCAGCATCTACTCAGGCTTTCCTTAGCCTCATCCATGAGGATCAAACAAAAAGCAGCTGCAGCAAGCTCCAGCCCAGGAGAGGGTTTACACACTTAGCTCCTTGCAGAAGTTTGAGAAAGGACTCACTGCTCCAAAGCACCGGAGCAAACCACTCTAAACCTTCCTGTTTCCTACCCAGAGTAAACGACCGACCTCGTTCACAGCCTGAACGGAGCCACCCTAAAATCACCTGGCTGGGTGCAGACACCCCAGCCAGCCCCTCCTGGGCACACCGAACCCTTTCCAAAGGCACGTTTTAAAATTCCCCTTCTCAAGGCCGTGGAGATGGATGCTCAGCTGGTGGCAGAGGGTGGGTGTGACACACGGCAGGGCTGGCAGACGGACGGGGTCCCCACAGCCTCCCTGTCCCACAGCAGCACCCGCAGCCGGGGCTGCCCTAGGGGCCAGCGAGATCCCCCCGCATCCGCACCGCTCCTGGCTGTTCTGGGGCTTCCCCCTGTCACCCACAGATCCGAGACCTTCTCCTCTTTCCTTCCTGGGAACAGATACCGCCGGCTCTCCCCGCTCTGTCGCTCCGCCAGCGGAACTAACACCCCGCTAATTGCCGACGTTCCTGGCCGCCCATAGCCGCAGTAATTAGCCTTTAATTAAAGCCAGTAAATATTGCCCTAACCGACAGGTGTCCCATGGCACATCCCCACCAATGCTCCGCACAGCCAGGGCCGGGAGGATGCTCCGGGGAGGGACCCACGGCAGTCCTTCGGACCTTTCCGGTCCCGCTCCACATCCCGATCCCGCTGGGGAGGGTCCGGGTCCACATCCTGCTCCCGATCCGGGTGGGATCCGCTGGAGGGCCCCGGCCGGGATGCCGGTGTCCCGTTAGCGCTGCCCCATCCCACCCGCAGCCCGCATCCCAGGCGATCCCGCACTGACCATTGGGGCCGTACTTCTCCCGGTTGCGGCGGACCTGCTCCGGACTGAGCCCGCAGCTCTCGCTGACCCCGAAGCGGCGGAGCACGTCCAACACGGGGATGCTGTGCGCCGCCTCCATGCCCCGGCCCGGGGCTGCTGGCCGGGGGCGCAGGAGGCACACGGGGCGCCTCTCGCACGGCGATGCCTCGGCACCTCTCCGCCCGCCCGGCGCCGGGCCCGGCCCCTGCACCGCCCCCGGGCCCGCCCCGCTCCGCTCCCACCTCCCCCGGGCCCCGCACCGCCCCGGGCGGCACCGGCAGCGGCACCGCGGGGACCCCCGGGGGTGCTCCCGGCCCTGCTGCTGCCCGGCCGGGCAGTGCCCAGGCTTGGAAGGGACCTTAAAGCTCATCCAGTGCCACCCCCTGCCGTGGGCAGGGACACCTTCCACTGCCCCAGGTTGCTCCAAGCCCCGTCCAACCTGGCCTTGGACACCCAAAGGATCCAGGGGCAGGGACAGCCTCCCTGGGCAACCTGTGCCAGGGAGTGCCCACCCTTACAGGGAAGAATTTCCCCCTCATATCTAATCGAAATCTCTCCTTCTCTAGCTTAAAGCCATTCCCCCTTGTCCTGTTGCTCCAGGCCCTTGTCCCCAGTCCCTCTCCAGCTCTCTTGGAGCCCCTTTAGGCACTGAAAGGGGCTCTAGGGTCTTCCTGGAGCCTTCTCTTCTCCAGGCTGCAGAGCCCAGCTCTCTCAGCCTGTTGATGTTCTGGCAGATTTCCAGGCTGAGAAGTGGGCAGGTTTGTGGGCAATGGAAACAGTCCAGAAGAAATAGCTGTGTCTTAAGCAGTTAAGAGCAAGAACTAAAGTTTCCATCACAAAAATAATATTAAAAAAACATCAGGAGCAATAGAAGGAGGTGGGAATGCTGCATGGGTGCAACTCAGCTGTGGGGTCTAAGGGGGCTGCCCTAAGACTGATGCTCTCTGGGTCCCTGCCAGTACCCTACTTCCAGCTGGAAGCTCAGTATGTCCCAACCCTGCTTCTACTTTGCTGGAAGCACAGCAGTTCTATTTCCACTGCCTTTGGTGGGATCAGGATTATCACTGTATGATAGCAGCAGGAGCCCTGGAGTTACAAATCCCTGCCTGACACCTGTGAAAACCACTGACACTGTTCCCATCAATGCTCTGTACCCAGAGAGAGGCAGTTCTGCTGGGCAGCCTTTGGAAATATAGGATGTAAATTGTTACTGCAGAGAAAGGATCCAAGGGACCTCCCATGTGGTAAAACCTGAGCACCAATCTCACAGTGTATGTCCCAGACATCCTGGGACATCCCACTTCACACTCCTCAGTGCTCCTCGTCCCCATGCTGACAGCAGAGCACCCATGTTTGAGGAATGGGCATATCCTGGAGGTATTTAATGTTTTTGCAAGGATTTAGGCAGCAGGACTGGCCTCGACCCATCTCACTCCCCTGTTTAGCCAGGTTCCCTGTCCCCTTCCTGCCCGGGTCTGCACAGCTCCAGTTACACCACACAAGGGTTTTACATCACTCTTTGCAATGGGCTACTTAAATGGCTTCTTCCAACAGCAAACTATTTTTCGTTGCTCCCCCATGCATCAGAGACCACCAGCACACCATGATGAGCTTCCCTGATCTGGAAAAGCATGGTTGCCCCCAAAATCCACTGTACAATCCAGCTAAGGGTAACCACCATCACCACCACCACATTTGTGGGACTTCTCGACATAGTGCACCTGACCCGGCTCCCTCACTCCAGCAGTTTTTCCATGACCCAGCTCAAACCTGATCCCAGTGACTCTCCCCATGTGAACACCAACTTCTGACCTTTCAGGTACTTCCAGTTTTCCCACTGTTGCTGGAAGAAGCCTGTAGTTGATGGTGACTGGCACTGCTCTCCAGCTGAGAGGGTGACAAACCCAACTTCTACAGAAATGCACCGAAGGCAGAGCTGAAGAGGAAGTGACAGCAGACATCTCAGGGAGGAGCTCTGGCTTATTTATTTCTATGTAAATTCATGTTTTGCAGCTTTCACTGGAGTGGAGGTCCTGAAGAAATGCAGGTTCAGTTTTCAAGTTTGATAAACTTTTTTTTTGGTTCACAGCAGCTGAGGCGTGGGAGGCAGAGAGCGCTCCAGAGCTCAGCCCAGCATATCACAGGGATTCCTGCAAGAGGCACAGCTCCCAGCCCTGTGGACTGGCCTTGCTTCAAGCTCTGTCATTGTATTCATCTGCCTCTCGTGAGTCTTTTGGGAGGAAAAGTGCTGTTTCTGCTGCCCTCAGGCAATAGTGCTGCCCTTGGCCAGAGTCTGCCCCAGAGCTCCCTGGCTCGTGGGGCTGAGTGGTTCACAGAATCCCAGGATGGACCAGGCTGGAAAAAAACACAGTAACTCATCTGGTCCAACCTTCCTGCTCCAGCAGGGTCATCCCAGAGCACGTGGCACAGAGTGTGTCCAGGGGGTTCTGGAATATCTCCAGTGAGGGAGACTCCACACCCTCTCTGGGCAGAAAGTTCAGTGCTTGGTCAATATAAGTGAAAGAAGTTCTTCCTCATGTTGAGGCAGAACTTCCTGGGCATCAATTTCTGCCCATTGCCACTTGTCCTATCTCTTGGCACCACTGGGAAGAGCCTAGTCCATCTTCTCGACATCCCCTTCAGACAGTGACACACATGGATGAGGTCCCCTCTCAGTCACCTCTTCTCGAGGCTGCACCAGCCCAGCTCCCGCAGCCTGTCCTCAGCAGAGAGATTTCCACCAGGTGCCTGGGAAGAATTGACATGATGTGAAAATATTAATATATGATGTGCTCTTGACCAGGGGCACAGAGGACCTGATGCAATAGGTTGTCCCCAAAGCTTGGGGGCTGCTCTGGAAGCGGCAGCTCTGATGAGGGTGGGGTGGGACCTCTCAGCACCACACCTACAGCCTGTGTGGGAGCTCATGGCAGGCAGCTGCCCAGGCCCTTAGCCTATTTCAGGGGAAACATGCTGCCCTGAGAGCAAGGCCTGTGGAAAGAAGGTTCTTGGTGTCCTCCTGGGTATGATTTAGATGAGGCCACACACCACACACTGCCTCACCTGCACACGGGGAGCTGGAGGTCTGGTTCAATGCTCATTGTGCAGGTGGAGAACAGAGACAAGACACAGAAAGCTCAAGCTCTGTGACTGTGCAGGTACCACCTGGAAACCCTCATGTTCTCCCCAGCATCTCCTGACCCTTTTGCCAGGTTCTCCCACACCAGCAGTTCCTCCAGCCCAGCAGTGTCCCATCTCACATACCAGTCCCTACCACCAGGCCGGGTGCAGGCTGTTCCTGCTTCTCCCAGTTTCATTGGGTGATGCCAGTCCTTGTGCTGGAGAAGAGCACAAAGATAATGTCCCAGCTGCAAAGGTTAAAGTTTGACAAGGTTGGGAGCGACTGAGAGCTACAAAGGGAACATCTGGCAGCCCTAGTAACAAGGCAGCACCTTCTACACCACCTATAATTAAGCAATCCATGAAAACCATTAGCGACTGGAAGCTGTAAATTAGTCAGTGAGGGAAAATGGACTGAAAACACACTCAGTATTGCAAGTGAAGGCTCCACAGACATCTCGGGCTGTGGAGGGAGCTGGGGTCCATCCCTGGCAGCCCCTTGAGTGTGGGGGATTCCCTTCTGTATTGAGTCAGCCCTGAAACAGAGGGCAAACCTCCTTATTTATCTTGGCTTCCCCCACAGTAAAAAACTTCTGAGGTAGACACGCTTAAGAGAGCCATAAAAAGAAGAAAGGAATGGATTTAACACCTCCCAGGCTACTGAGGATTTTTTTTTTTTATTATTATTATTTTTTCCATGGCTGCGGTGTGGGAGGACCCAGCCAGGGCTGACTGAGCACTGTACAAGACATGGACGTCTCCAGGCAGTTTTGATTTTAATCTTGCTGCTACAGAAGGAAACCAGGAGTAATTCTACTCCCTAAAGCTGTGGATTTGTGCTGCTGCTGGGCTGGGGGTGAGGGGAGCCGGGGTCAGCAGAGACACTGAACCCACGCCGCGCTCCTCACTCCAAGGGTTTTACAAGCCGCGGAAGATTAATCTTTCCTCTCCACTTTGTCCCTCTGAGGTGGGGAAAAAATTATGTTGGCTGGAAAGGCTGAGGGAGCAGGCTGCGTGCTGCTGAGGACAGCAGGCTCCGGCCGGGCTGGGCAGCGATGGAGAACAGGCGCTGATGGAGCCCGGGGGAGGCACAGCTGCGGGAAACAGGGGCTGCCAGGGCAAAGGCTGGGGGGAAAGGACAGGGCTTTGAGAGGTTTTGTTCCCTCACCAACCTGGTTTAGCGTCCGCATCTCCCCTGAACTCAGGTCAAGTTCATCCTCATCCCGAGGGCGACAGAAGCGGGGGCAGATGCGGGAGGTGTCCCTTGGGTGCGCATCCCGCACCTTTCCAGGGATCTCAGAGCCGCCCCCGGAGCTCCCGGGAGAGGCGCTGAGAGCCCAAGGGGAGCCAAATTCAGCGTTTTCACCGCCCCGAACAGAGCAGCTAATGCGGCACCAGGAGGTGCGAATCTCTTCTGTCAACAGCTCTCGCCTTCCTAAATCAACCCGGGTGAAGTGCAGCTGCCCCGTGTCCTGCTCCAACACCCTCCCCTGGCCCCAGGGCTGTCACACACAGGACTATTCATTAATTAATTACAGGTGACAGTGCCACTGCCGTTTGCCATTCTGCTCCAGGCTTGCTCTCACTGTGTACTCCACTTCACAAAAAGCAAATCCCCATCCAAGAGGGACAGTCAGGAACAGCTCTTTTTTTGTTTCTTTTTTTTGTTTCTTTTTTTTTTTTTCCACAGCAGTTTAGATATTTGCTTTTCCTATAGAGAAAAAAAAAATAATACTCCTTGAAATAACAGTTTAAGGCTTTTCTAAATGTTACACGCCAGCCGACCTTTCAGAGCCAGGCTTAGGTTTATTTCTAATCCCCTGGCCAAGACTTGCAGCAGCTGTGGGTCAATCCTGCTCCCTGAGGGCTCAAGCATCAGTCCTCACCACCACGATGCTCAGGGCTGGAGCTCTGGTGTTCACACCCTTCCTGGAAATATATTCCCTTGGCTGTGCATGCTGTGCTGCCCTGTGCACCTTAGGGTGGTGTGGGAGTGTGGTTGCTGGCAGGATTTGGCTTCTAGGAGCACAAATGCAGCCACTGATGGTGGCAGGGAAGCACCAGGCCTGCCCTGCATCTCACCAGGATGCAGGGGAGGATGTGGGTTTGCAGCACTGGGCTGCAGCAGCTCCAGCTCTGCAGAGCCCACCTCGGGCCGTGGATGACAGGGATGGACATCCTGGGAACACCTGGCCTGCACAGGATTTTGAGGCAGGCAGGATGTCACATCTAGGGCAAATGAAGAGGAACAATCTGTCTGGATTGTTTTCTGCAGGAGGCCATGGCTGCACAGGGCAGTCACCCTGTTTTCCAGCTCTGATCCCACTGCAAATGGCTCTGAAAATTAGGATTCGCTTCAGTGTCAGACTTTTACAGCAGCAGCTCTAAAGCACATGTTTTTAGGTCTTCTTCCATGGCCCTGTCCACAATTAAGCTGGAAGTGAGGCTTTCCCAAGTGCAATGCCCCATCTGGGGCATGTCTGGAATGGTTGCCCAGACTAGATTTGAACTTGGATCCTGTGGTGTTTTCAAACTCCCTGGCATTTTCCCCCAGCAGCACACTTAGGAGCCTCTGTTTATGAATTCAGACCTGTATTGGCCCATTATTATTTTTTTTTAAACTGTATTCCAGTTCCTTTCAAAAGCAGGAAAATACATTCATATCCATTGAAGTGGGGACAACACTCACCCTGACACTCAAATGGGTTTTTCCCTGATGCAAAATGCCTCCTGGGAAAAAAAAAAAAAAAAAAAAAAGTGCCTTTGTGGTGTGTCATTCCTGGGATTTTGCTGGAGTTTAGGAAACAGAGAAAACAAATAACACAACAGGAGGCTCCCAGGCAGCACCAAGGGTCCCTCACATACCTGGGGCTGGGTAGATGGTTGGGGTGGTTAATTCAGCCTCTCCCTGTGGGCAAAATTTCCCTCTGTGTTTCCTTCCAGCAAAAGCAGAAGCCAA
This sequence comes from Phylloscopus trochilus trochilus, assembly GCA_016584745.2. Classification (NCBI taxonomy): domain Eukaryota; kingdom Metazoa; phylum Chordata; class Aves; order Passeriformes; family Phylloscopidae; genus Phylloscopus; species Phylloscopus trochilus. The sequence continues at coordinate 7,460,169 of WQNJ02000022.1, forward strand.
AAATGGAAAAAGATCTGGTTTTCACCAGGCAGAAGGAATCCCTTCTCTCCATGGAGATGTGATGTTCACGAGGGGAAGGTGAGGGCTGGAGACATGCTTGGCCCTGGACCAGCAACACCAGGGTTTGCCTCTCTCTTTCATATCCTCAGCACTTTCCCCTTCCCCTGCCAAGCAGGAATTGCAGGGACTGCTTGTGTCCATCATCAGGGGACAACATCATAGTGGCTTTGAAGCCAAAACTGCCCACAGGATGTGGGGATGTAAACAGGGATGCAAACCAACTTCATCCCTCCTCACCCTGGCCCATGGAGGGTGGCTGCCCTGGGGCCAGCAGGAGGGTGCTCATCCCAGCATGGAGCTTTGGGATGCAAGGGGACATCAGCACCCCACACACTGCATGGGATAGTGAGCTGGGCTTTAACCACGGAATTTCTTTTTAAGACTGAAGTGTGGGAAAAGGGGAAACAGGGGGGTTCTGACTGCATGAGTCCTTCCTGCAGTTTCCTTGGAGATTGGCTGCCCACACCAAGCCATGCTGAGGACAGGAATGGAGCTTATCCCCTGCCTGGTACTCATCTCCTGTTCCCCTGCAGGTCACCAGGGTCACCTTGCTGAGCCCTGGGGCTGCCCTGATCTCAGCCAGAACCTGACCTGCACAGCATAATAATAATAATAAAGTATAATTGAAAAACACTTAATTTAAAAAGAAAACTTTAAAGCATATAAAAAGAAAAATTAAAATAACAAAGTTTTTAAAATAAAAATTTTTAAAGTAATTTGATGATTTTTTTTTTAAATATTAAAAATAAAACATTAAAAGCCACTGAGGGGGCTGGGCCCTGTGCACCAACCAGCACAGGAGAAAGGGAGTCAGGATGTTCCAGCTTCATCTCTCCAGCTGCAGAGATCCCACCAGGGATGCCCTGACGTTCAGGAGGGAACCCTGGATGTGTCGCTAGGATGGAAAATAAACCCCATGCACAGCCTGGCGCCGAGCTGGGCAGTGAGCATCCTCTCTTCCTGCAGGCTCTTTGCTGCCTCTGAACAATCAGAAACATGCCAAACTGGGTCATTTGTGACATATCTGCAGCGGTGGGGCTCAGGGAAGTGACCTTCAGGCAGGCTGGGAGCCCCGGCTGGGCTATTTTTAACCCAGCAGCAGGCGGGCAACAGCGCCTTTCCTTCCTCTTCCTCCTGAGTGAGTGCTAAACAAAGATAAACCTCCACAAGCCCTCAGCTCTGAGGCAGGGAAGCCCTGAGAGAGACAAAAAAAAGGCAACCCAGCAGGTTTCTGTGCAGTGTTAGGATGGATGGTTCAGGCGGAGAATTGGGAAAACACGGTGCTGACTGTACGGATGCGTCTGTAGCCAAAAAAATGCAACTGGGTGTAAAAGGGACTGGCTTGACTGAGAAATCAAGATGGAAAAAAAGCAAGAAAAAATAAATGGCAGCAGTATTTTTTTTCCCCAAAAAATAGTCCCAGGATCTTGTTCCAGCATTTCTTAAGGATAAAAAAGAGGGAATTCTTCCCTTTAAAGCTCTGTATAAGAAGGGGAGGAATCCCCTATGATAAAAAACATAGGACTGTTTGGGTTGGAGGGACCAAAACAAAAGGTTTTATTTATTGTAGCTCCCTTTTAACAAAACTTTTACTGTATTTTTCATCTTGAAAGGAGAAGCCAAGTCACCACCACCACCCCAATTTGACACCCACACCAAGAAAATTTCTCACCCATCTGAAAATTTGCCATGAATTATCCAACACACTGCTACAACTCCAGGACATCTTATTCTTCTGGGTGCATTGATACCCCCAAAAACATGGGGCACATCCCTGCACCATTCCCCAGAAAACACAAAGGTATTTTGCATCAAAACTTTGGAGAATGGGCTGTCAGTCAGTGTAATGGCTGTATTTAGAGCTTCAGAAGGTGTCTGTGTTTTGCAGGTAGTCTGCAAAAGAAGTGGAAACAATATGTAGAGGGAGGTATATAAGTATGGGGCTATTTATAGCTTGCAAAGATATCGAACGCTACCTACACAAAGCATAAAAGACACCCTTTGCCAAATACTTCACATGCTGCTGTCAGCTTCTCCATTTGTCTTCCCTGAAAAAAAAAAAATAAGCTCCTATATTAACCAGAGAGCAAATATATAGCCTGACAGGAACAGCTTTTGGCTCCACAAGGAAAAAACATGTGTGTGATTGCTCAGTTTTGGTTTGGATTCTGAGCTTGGAATCACTGGCTGCTGTTCACACCAAAGCTTTTGTGGGAGATGTAAGGCTTTTTTTCCACCATTTTTTCCTTCCAGCTTGAGGAATTGGTGGTGGTTTCCCATCTCCAAGCATCATTCATGAGCATCCCTCCAAATCAAGTTGTTTTAGTTGTTCTTGCTGGGCTTGGGCCAAGTGGGTTCAGGCTGTGCCTGTGGCCAGAAACCAGGGACCAAGGAGGCAAAAAATTAAGAAACCAACCAGGAAAAACCAACCAGAAAAAACCAACCTTTTGAAATTCTCCTCTTTACATTGCCCCAGGGACTGAGGCTTTGGGAGAAAACACATTCCTGAGATCAGAGAATCATGGTATGGTTTGGGTTAGAAGGGACCTTAAAGACCATCAAATTCCAATCTGACTGCCATGGACTGGGATACCTTCCACTAGACCAAGTTGCTCCAAACCCCATCAAACCTGGCCTTGGACACTTCCAGGCATGGGGCAGCCACAGCTGCTCTAGGGGGAAATGTCACATCTCATCCTTCTGAAACCAGGGACCACTTACTTGCTTTTATTCATTTTGTGTGTTCTTTTATAAAGGCACAGCTCACTTTGCTCTCCTCACTTAAGTGCAGAGGCTTGTATGGCTGCTGCATCCCAGTGATGCCTTAAGTTTTAGTTTTTATATTTTTCAGATTCTGTACTGTCTTAGTGTGTGACTCTGAACTTCATATAAAGAGTTAGCAAGTTCTCTTTATGGTGTAGTTAGACAAAACAATCCTTTTCCAGCCTGAGAACCAAGGACACCACTGCAGCTTCAGGCCCCAAAAATATAAACAGGGAACTGAGAAGAGCAATCTGGGAGGATGGGACTTCAGAACCTAAAGCTGTAATTGGACAATTAACCCCAATATGTAAATGGACCAAAACTTATAAAAGTGTGAAAAATTGTCAGTCCAGCTTGAGTGTAGCCCCGGCCAGGCTCTTGTACTGCCCAAGGTGTATCCTTTAAGGCCTTTTAATAAATACCTAATTTATTCCTTTAACTCTGCCTAGTCTCTGTTCCAGGCAACCTCTCTAGGCATCACCAGCAGGCTCCTTCTATCCCAGGTTTTCCCAAAACAATGTTCTCACTTGCACACCATTCCCTGCCATGGGTAAGCTCCAAGGGGCCTCTGAGGTGCCACATCCCTGAGGCATGCAGAGGTGGAAGAGCTGCCAGCCAAGGAGAAGGTGTGCCCACCTTCCTCTGGGCGATCAAGGGGTTAAAAAGCAAATCCACTGCTGAAATTTGCCCCCAGTCCTCAGCGTGTGGGGTAGGCATGAGGGGAGCCCTGGGATGGATGGATGGATGGGCTGGAGCCAGGCTTGGCTCACCACCCCGGGCACCAGTGTGTCAGGGCTGCCCTCGGCGTGGCGTCACCACGGGCGGGACGTCAGGAACAACCTTCCCACAAAAATCAAAGCTGGGAAATCTGGAAATAAAAATATCACAGATGATTTCAGGCTTGCTGAAAGCATGATTGACTGCCTAATTCCCCACACGCACACAGCTCCTTTCCTCATGAGCAGGCTGACTCAGTCCTGGCATGGACAGGGAGGCTCCTCCTGGCTGCCATGAGAGCACTGTGGAAGTGGCAATTGGCACTCGTGGCTCTTGCCCCTTCAGAAGTCCTACTGCAGATGGGTTCTCTGATAGTCCAGGCAAGATGTTCAATTGCTTGACACCCTCTGTCGCTACAGCCACCATCCCAAACGCCCATCTGAGTCTCTTTGGGTCTTTGAAATACCCTTTTTGGAGGAAGTCTGTGCTCAAAATGCATGGGGCCTCTGGGTCAGTCACAATAGGGTGTTTCTTCCACTCATTTCCAGTCAGGCTCACATCAGCTTCCACCAAAGTAAAACTCTGTGATCCCCCTGTCTCGCCAGCAATAGAAACAGATTCTGCCCCTAGATGTCTTGATGGGAGTAATGTGCATTGTGCACAGTGTCAACCAAGGCCTCATATTTTTGAGGTTCTGATGTGCCAGGCCAACAAATCCACACAGTCCAAAGCCCACAGTTTTCCCCAGCCTCTACCTGGCTAGAGGCAGGGCCCCTCTAAGCCTGGTTATCCTTTCTTCCCTGGGTAATAACTGGATCTGCTTCCTTTTTGGTGGAACCTCCTCTCTGAGTCTTGCCTCACAAGCACCGGCAGCGAGGACGGGCCCAGCGGTTGCGGGGCCGAGTGGCCACTGCTCATACAACCAGAGCCAGAGGCTTCCTCCCACGCTCAGCCCACATGGCAGGAACACCCACTGCCAACAATACCTTCTCCATCACTCTGGCACCCCCTGTTCCCTCCCAGCCCCAAATCCCTGTGGGGCTGAGGATGCTGAGCGGCTCCGTTGCTGGGCAGGGGCGTGGTGGGGTGGGAAAGCCAAACACAACAGCCTTTGGAATGTCACCATCCCCATGGAAGTGCCATGGGATGGCCTCTGATTCCATGGTGGCCATGGGAAATGATTCCCATAAAGCCATGGTTGTGCTGTGCTCAGCAGGTGCAGTCATGTGGAGGAAAATAACCCCCTTGACTCAAGGGGAAAAAAAATGAGCCCCTTGGGATAACGCATCTCCCAAAGCCACTTCTCTTATTCCTGGACAAAGCTGTGAAGAGAAATGGCAGGAAAAGCAGTGCAGTGGGTATGACCAGCATTACTCTAGCACTGGGGAATGAGAAAAGACACTGTCAAAGGAGAATGGGCTCCTTTGGGGCTGGCTTTTTATAGGGCTGCCCGATCAGGGGCCATCTGGCCTGGCGTGGTTCTGGTCTGCATGGATTATTTTTAGTATCTGCAAATCTTCACCATGCTCTAAGTACAAGCAGCCCTGCTAGATGTAGGGAAATCCTCCCTTGGCTGGCCTGGCTTCCCTTCCTGGCAGCAGGGAGCAGTCAGCAATTTTCAAGCTCACCTTGTGCCAGCGGGGTTGCAGCAACCGAGCACGACCCCAGCAATTAAACAGAGCTGACCCCAACCTCCTCTCTTGCTGCTTCACTCACCCCTCCCAGCTGGTTTTTGCTGTCTCTGTCCCCTTGTCCACAGCCCCCAGTGCAGGATCCTCATGGCACCTGCAGCCCCCAGAGCCTTTCAGGGCTGCACCGTGTCCCCTGTGTGGGGACAAGTGGTTTCAGCTGGCATGTGCTGTGTCTGCCTCTTCTCCTGGAGTCTCTCACACCAGTCTTGGCTTTTATGCTATTTTTACACTCCAAGTTTCAAGCTGTAGACATGCAGCGAGTGCTCTCCAAATGTAAACCCCAGCATGCATATATTTAGAAGCCAGCATTTCTTTAAAAACAAGGTTTGGTTGAGTTTTTGTTTAAGGTTTAAATTCACAGCTCTGGAGGAAGGACCACACAGGGCATCTCCTGGTACTGGTGGGATGCAACTGTAGGATTTGGCTTCCTTCCTCCCACCCTGTGAAGTGGCACATACCTGTTTTCCAGCTTCCCTGTAAAGCCCAGAAGCTCTCTCCCCTCAGTCAACCTGATCACACAAGCTCATGAGTCCCCAAGTGCACTTTAAGTAAAATAGAAAGAGCCAAATTGACATTTAAAACACAGGAGTCCCCAGGTGCATAAAGACTGAGGGTTTACAAGCCACCCAGCTGCATCTGAGCTGAGCCCTTGTCTCCTACATCAGAAACAGCCTGGGATAAAAAGATTTTTTTTAAAAAAGTCAAATCAAATAAGAAAAAATCACAAGAACATTTGATGCTGGAACTGCTCACGGGGAGGGTGGGATGTCTGGAAGGAGCCTGTGCACACAACGTGTGCCAGGGAAAGGGACAAGATGTGACATCTCTGCATCCGTGCTCAGAGAGATGCAAAGAGCATCCTCCCATCTGGGGCAGCCCCAGGCTCCTGGCCAGGCACTGCGGTGCCCTCCACCAGCACCCTGAATGCTGGTCCTGGGGAAGCACAAACCAAAGAGTTCAGAGAATTTGCTTTGGAGCTGGTGTGGAGGCGGCTCTCTGCAGATGGCAGCAGTACCGGCTCCACTGCCAGCTCCGTGGTGTGTCACCGGCTCTGCTCAGGCTTCAATGATGCAAATATAGCAAACAATGTCATTGTTGCTAGGATTTTTGGGCTCTGACTGCCTGACCAGGCTGAGAGCCCACAGCGGGGCTGGGGAAGGATGGCCACCAGGAATGGTGTTATTTCAGCTGAAGAGGAAGGTGAGTAACTTTCCCAAAGGTTGAGTCCTTTCAGTGCACAAATGAATTTTTTAAATGGCTCAGGCTGTCAATAACACTTTTGGCTCCTGTAGGTCTCCAGGACATCAAAATGTGTCTGCTGTGGGGCTTGGGATGGTGGCAGAGTCACCTCAAGTGACCCAGTGCCCTGGGTTTGCTCAGCCCTGAGCTCTGAATTGATGGAAACATCTCAACCTCAATGCACAAACTGACCAGAAACTGGCATTTATAAAACACCAGACATTTACCCCTGAAACTCTCCCCCAGTGCCACACTGAGCACAAGGCAGTAAGGGGTGAAGCCCCTTTAAATCCTTCTACACCTTCCCCCTGCATCACACCATGTGGCTGACACGTAAGTCATGGCATAAGGCAGATCTTCCAGGGCACTGACTCTATCTCAGCTTTTCTGCTGGGAAAAAAACTGTCCCATGTCTTTGCTGGCAGCAGCAAGGACATGGGACAGTGGCTTTGCCATCTTCTGCCCATGGGGCTGGCCCAGGGCTGCTTCCTAGTCCCTGTTTTTCAGGGGAATGTGGTCACTCCACTCAAACCCAACATTTTTCTTTTGAAAGCTCTGTGCCCAATGCATTGTGTGCCCAAGAGGGGCAGTGGGGCTGGGGAAGAGTCTGGAACACAAGTCTGATGAGGAGCAGTTGAAGGAGAAAAGGAGGCTCAGAGGGAACCTTCTCACTCCCCATAGCTCCCTGACAGGAGGGGGCAGCCAGGGGGGTCAGGCTCTGCTCCCAGGGAACAGGGACAGGACGAGAGAAAACAGCCTCTAGTTGTGCCAGGGAAGGTTTCAGTTGGATATCAGGGAAAATATCTTCACGCAAAGGATTGTGCAGCCCTAGTACAGGCTGCCCAGGGCAGTAGTGCAGTCACCAGCCCTGGAGGGGTTTAAAAGACTTGTGGCACTTGGAGACATGGGTTAGTGGTGGCCATGGCAGTGCTGGGGGGACAGTCAGACTCTGTGATCCCAGAGGGCTTTTCCAACCCAGATAAATCTAGGAATCTATGATTCTATGACTACCTGCTCCAAAAGCCCTCAGGGAGGCACACAGCTTCCAGGGCTGATGCACCCTCCTTACACAACTCACCCTGCCTGCAGCAGAGTCCTGCTGCAGGGACACACCAGGAAAATTCATTTCCACCCAATTAACTGCTGATCTTCTGTGCATCCAGAGGCTGCTTCAAGCCCTCTCCTTCCATCCAGAGGCAGCAAGACACAGATGTCCCTGGCATAGGGCCCAGGGGACAGGGATGGGAAGGGAGAAGAGAATGGCTTCACACAGTAAAGCCTGGGGTCCTCCATCATCCAAATATCTGGCATCCAGCCTCAGCCTGACCAGCTGCTCATCCCTGGAAATACATCCCTGACCTATTTCCAGGGAAAACGAGCGCCCTTTTAAACAAACCCCTGACAAATGAAGGCAAGAAACCATTTCCTCCCTATTTCCTTCCATTAGAAATGAAGCACTGCCATTAATCACCAGTAAAGAAATAAAACTCCTAAATGATCTGCTAGTGACTGCTTGAGTCAGGTCTCTCTCCTGGAGCTCACCATAGACCCAATCCCAGGCACAACTGGAATCATTCTGGCTGTGCTCAGCCAAGCCATTGCTCTCTCCTGTGCTCACTGCATTAAAAGAAATAGAGGATTCAGAGCTGCTGTTGGAGGACATGCTGCATTTGCTGATGCTTTGCCCTGTGTGCAATCCCCATTTTATTTCTCCAACTATTTTCTTTTTACTCTGATGATTTTTTTTCCTCCCTCCAGGAAAAGCTTGTGTGCAAGAACCCTTTAGGAAAAAATCACACCCTGCACTGGGTACAAGTTATTCCTGGGGAGATTCCAGTTGGACACAAGAGGAAAAATTTTCACAATGAGAACAATCAGCCATTGGATTAATTTCCCCAGGGAAGTGGTGGTTTCCCCAACACTAGACTTTTAAGATTTGGCTGGATGTGGTGCTGGGCCATCTCGTCTAGACCATGCTTTTGCCAAGAAAGATTGGACCAGATGATCCTTAAGGTTCCTTCCAGCCTGGGATTCTAGGATTCTATAAAATATCAGGGTCTCTTAGCAAGAGCTGTTGTTTTGCAAAGCCTCCAGCAGCCTCCAGCCCCAACGACTGATCCCACTCCCTGCCTGCCCTGCTCCAAAGGTCAATCCCAGGAGACAGCAGGCAGCAAGCACCTGGTGGCTGTGCCAGCACTCAGGGCCCCAGGGAAGCAGCCTGGAACACTGTGTCCCAACCAAGCACTGCCAAGGAGCAGCTTGCTGGTAGATGGGGCAATTATCCCTGGCAGGGAGGAGGGCAGGCACTGCTGGCAGAGGGTGCAGGAATTCTTCCTGCATTTCCAGGCTTGGTTTGTGAAGATAACTTTGGGTCGATTTGCTTTTTTGGAGACAGACTGGAGTCCTCCTTATGCACCACGGGCAGGGCTGTTTACTAATTGCTGTTGGCAAAGGACAGCCCACCACAAACCTCAGTGGCTGTGCTGGATGCAGCTCCCACCACTGGCTCAGGGGAGGGTGCAGCATCCTGCTCTGACATAATCAGTGGAGCAGAGGGGATTTCTGTGCCCCACATTTAGCAGATCCCTTGTGCACAGCATGCAAAGAGCTCCCTGTCCTCAGGCAAACTGGCTCTTACAGGGGTGCTGTGGATTTGGAGCATGTGGAGGTGTCCTGGTTTATTACTGGTCAGAGCGATGCTGCATTCCCCTGGGAAATGGGGAGACTTCATTCAGTCATGCAATGATGTGGCTTGGAATGCATGCTAAAGATCATCTCATTCCAACTCTCCCTTCCAAGTGCAGGGACACCTTCCCCTATCCCAGGTTGATCCAAGTCCCATCCAATCTGGCCTTGGACACTTCCAGGGGCAGCCACAGCTTCTCTGGGCACCCTGTGCCAGGGCCTCACCACCCTCACAGGGAAGAATTGATTCCTAATATCCAATCTAAATCTCTCCTCTTCCAGTTTGAACTCATTCCCCCTTATCACCTCCAACATGCCTTTCTGGGGTGAGTGTGGACCTGACCCTGGGGTGCTTGTGCCACAATGTTTGTGTCACCTGCAGGGTGACAGCCAGGATGGTTACATGGCTGCAGGATGGGGATGTTGGCAGGTGCCTCCCCACCTCCTGCTGCCTCCTGCACCCTCCAATCCCACCATAGCCACACTGAGACCATTCCTAGCAGGAAAGCATGAGACAAACCCCAGGGATATCCCCAGCACTCTTAGGGGCTCAGGTGCTGCCCTGCAGCTCCCAGCCCAAGCCCAAGCTCCTCCATCCCAGCCTGGAGTGAGACACTTCCTGCTCTGCTGCTTATCTCTGTGGCCAGGCAGCTTGAGGAAGCCCAACACCCTGGTGCTGTGGCTGGGTGGCTGCTGGCCAAGGGTGCACTTGTGTTCCACAGAAACACAGCAGGGCTTGTCCCTCCTGCTCTGGGGACAGCTGGCCGAGCTTAGCTGGCAGCAGCCAAGGGTGGCAGCATGTCCTGCCACCAGCACAGACTGAAAATAAACATTTCTGACCTGATTTCACTCTTAGATCACTCAGGCCCTCATGGACACATTCTTGCCATGAATCCCAGCCCTGTGAATGGGATGGCATACTTGAAGTCCCAGGATATGGTGATGTAACCCCAAAGGTGCTCCCACAAAGCCTTCAGAAACAACCATCAGCTTACAGATAAGCTCGAGCCCTTCAGCAAACTTTGGCTGACAACTCATGAACCCAACCACAGGGGATTTACAAAATGAATAGTGCTGGGAGTAATTTACCTTCATTAAAATACAGGTGATGCCTCCCTACAAGGGGCTGGAGGCACCTCGGGGTAAGGTGCCTGGGGCCTTGGGTGTTTTACACCCTGCAAGTGCATGAAGAAATGCCAAAAACATGCAGGACTTCGATAAGGTCAGCAGGGAGGAAATGTAGCTGAAATCCTTGAGTTTCATAAGGGGCCATGACAATAGGCTGGAGAGCTGCCAACTTTCCTTTCACGCACTGAGTGACAAGTGCGCCTGGAAACTTCAGGCCCTCTGCAAGAAAAGAGCTGGGAGGAAAAAGAAATGTTGGAGGAGAGAGTTTTGGGATGGTTTTCTGAATTTCAGATAGCTTTGCTGTAACATGGTGACAAAGGTCCCTTCCAGTATGGCTAAGCTGAGGCAGCCTTTGCTTATCCCCAGCCCAGGATGGAGCCAAGGAAATAAATATGAAATTCAGGAGCAGAAGAAAAACACAACGATTCTAAATAAATATTTAGGCTTTTCTGTAAACTCTCTGTTGCAATTGCTTCCATCACATCATTTTTTGCATTTCAAAGTTGGGATTTTCAATGCAAATGCTGCTGAGCAGCCAAACCAGGCCTCTGGAGTGTTCCAGGGGATCTCAGGAGTAAGAGAACTCTCCGCTCTGCTGGGATCTGCCTCAGGTTTGGCTCCTGGGGAAATCCTCAGTCCAGCTGGAGAGTTGGATGGAGATGCTCAAGGAGGTGTTTAGATGAAGCTGTTTCTCACCCCTAGTGGAGATGGGGAGCTATGAGGGCTACAGAGTTGATCACAGCACCCTGCTGGGGAAAAGGCAGCTGTAAGCCAAGAGTCCTCATGCTGCAAGAGAAAAGGGAGAAAAAGCAGCATGTTTGGGAGCTGAGCTCTGCAGTGGGTTTTGCTCTCATTGGGGCTGCAGAGATCCAGCTTCAAAGCCCCAGTGAAGGGGCCCTGGGGGGATACACAGGTCACAAAATCCTCCCTGAGCCCCCTCACTGCGGGCTGGGGACTCTGTGTGTCCTCAGTGGTGGGCAGAACCAGGAATGGCCATGGGGTTAGGGAGGGTTAGGGAGTCCTTCCCAGGGCAGCATCCCCAGCCAGAGCAATTGACATCTGCACAGGTCACCAGGTTTGCAAAGCGTTTGGGATTTGCATTTGATTAAAATTAAGTGTTAGGCAAATAAAGGCAGCCGGTTCCTTACTGCAGCTGATCCAGGGCAAGGTCCCACGGTGGGACCTGTGTGAGGGAAGAAGCAGGGATAGGGAGGACAAAACCCCCAAATTTGGTCTGCAAGGGGCTGGAGGTGGGCTGGGACCTGGGGATGCTGAACGTGGCCAAAGCAAACGCCCCGGACACCTCACAGGGATGGTTGGGATTTGTCACCTCCGCTCTGACACAGAATTTGTATATGAAAAAAACATGCCAGGAGCATGACACCAGAGCTGCTCCATCTGGATAAATAGTTAACTGAGTAGTCAAAATAGCCAGTGCTATAAAACAGCTGCTGGGACAGGAGACAGCAGCAGAAGCACTGCTGGAAAAATGGGATGGGAGGAAGGAAGTGATTGAGCGAGAGGATGGGCCACAGGAGAACAGGGAACAGGCAGCACCATGGAGCCCTGTGTGAGCCAAGACCCTCCAGCCCTGCCAAGGCACAGCAGTGACCCCCACCAGTCTCCCCTGGGCTTTGCTGAGCCTCTTCCCTGGAGCATCCCAAAAAACAGTGCTGAATAGGGTGCCCACTCTGCTGCCCCAAGCACTGGTACCCAGATCACGCCAGGGACCAGGACCAGAGGGTGTTTCACAGCAGTCAAGGGGGGTACAAACAGAAAGCCTGGCCCAGGGGTCTAGCAAACCTGCACACCAGGAGAGCTGAGAGCAGGAGATGCAGGGTAGGGGGCGATTCTGGACCTGCTGGAAACAGAGGAAGATCTCATACAAGAAACGCTGCACATCCCACCCTGGGCAGGACATCACACATCACCAGGGCTCTGGGCACCCTGCAAAGGGCTTTAAAGGAGGGACTGGCCCTTTTCCTGACTGACTAGGCAGAGCTCAGTCCTGTTGACACCCCTGAACCAGCTCCCTACACCTACAAGCCTGGACTAAGTTCCCTCCCTGCTGTACAGGGCATGGTGGCACAAAAATGGAAAGTTTCCAGCAGAAAGCTTGTGGATACTGAGGTGTTTGTCCCACAGTTCACCCCCTGCACCCCATGCAAACCCTCCAGCCCTGGGTGAGGAATGAGCTGGGAGCCTGGAATGCCAACAGGAACCAGTTTCCCCATGGCTCCCCACAGAGGACACCCCTGGCCAGCTGTGCTCATTGCTCACCATGGGATGGGCCCAGCACCTCAACATCAGCTGCTCCTGAGCACATCTCCAGGGGAGGCTCCTGCTGCTGAGGAGGGGCTGGCACCCACCCCCAGACCCCTTCAGCAAAGCTCCCTATGGGAGAAGCTCTGCAGGATGAAAGGGATGGAGCCTCTCCACACCCATGCGTGCTGGGATGCATTGCAACAGGCTCTGACAGCAGCAGAAGAGTGGCTGGGGTTGGAGGAGTTTGACTGTGCAGGACTCAAGGGAGATTTTGGGAAGGAAAGGGATGATAAGCTTTGTGACTCTGGAGCCACTGCCCTGGGGACACGTTTGGTGGCACCAACTTTGGGATGCCAAGTGCTTGTGTCCACCTTGCTGCAACCAACAGAAGAGCTGTGGGGACAGCAGTCCTTCGATGCATCTTTAATCCCAAAGGAAAACCCCAAGATAAGACTGGATGTGGCCATGATATGATGCCCCATGAGTGATGAAGAGCAACTTCTGAGCCCACAGCCTTCCTGGGACTTCTCAAGCTGCATCAAGGGAAGTATAGGCTGGATATTAGGAAGAAGTTTTTTCACAGGAAGAGTGATAAAGTACTGGAATGGCCTGCCCAGGGAGGTGGTGGAGTCATCATTCCTTGAATGGTTTTATAAAAAGACTGGATGTGGCACTTGGTGCCATGGTTTAGTTGAGGTGTTAGAGCATGGGTTGGGCTTGATGATCTTGAAGGTCTCTTCCAACCTAGAAATGCTGTGATTCTGTGATTCTGTGATTCTGTGATTCTGTGATTCTCCCATCCCTCCACTTCTATGTTTCCATGTTTCCCCCACCATGGGCAGGGATTCGATTCCCCAGCCCTCCCCTGGCCCCATTAGCTGTGCTCCTATTCCCAGCACTAATCACCTGAACCACTCCATCCCCTCCAGAGCAGGGAAAACACCTGGAGCAATTCCCACACCTGGGGGGATGTTACAGGGAGAAAACACACCTGTGCTCACCCAGCCAGAGATGGGTTGGCAATAGGAGATTTTCTTTTCAAATGCTATTTGCATGATCTCAAGGTGTGACATGCAGCACTCCTTAGTTAATGATTTCCAATTGATTTGCTCAATCCCAGCAGTGCTGCTGGAGGGAGCAGCAGATGCTCTGGGTGGGTTTGAGCACAGCAATAAGAAGTCTTGCAGATGGCTCCAATCCCCAGAATCAGGCAGTACAGGATGGTTTAAAAAATTATTATAAGATTTGTTAACCCTTCAAGAGTTACTATTCTATGATACAGCTGGAGGAACAAGAGACGAGAGCCCGCTCTGAAATTTCCAAACTGGAAAAGGCCCCAAAATGTCAATGTTCCCCGGAAAAATTAGGGAATGAAAACAGTTGTTCTTCTTTAGCCAAAACATCATATTTCTGCAAAGTCACTTTGTTTTCTTTGTGATTAGTCAAAGCTGGTAACAGAGTGTAAAATAAACCAAATTATTTCCAAACAAGAGTAACCTTACAATAAAAAAATGTAAATATTTGTGCTGAAGGAGTGAAAAGGGCTGCTCCAACACTTTCGAGATCTTCCCTAACCCCTACTTCCCCACCCGGCATGTTTTGCTTTAGTTTTTACAAGGAATCAACAGCTGGAGAAAGCTTTTGGATTTTCCAATGGAAAAGAGCTGGAGGAACACTCTTCCTACAAGTTCCGCCAATTAGCGCCTGGCTCCTCAGCCTGTGGCTGCTGTGAATTTTCCACTGCTGGAAATCTTAAATATCAAAACTGTTTTCCTCCAAGACAAATGGGACCGTGCTCAGGGCAGTTGCTGCCACACGCTGCTCCCTGCAGCCCCCTGGCTTACAGGAGCCTCCAGCTGTGTGTGACCCATTTCTCCTGAAAACGCTCATTTTCCACCCAGCAGCAGCTTCGTTCTGTCTGCCCGTGGGACAATGAGCAGGGCGAGAGCTGAGACATCTCTGAAATCCTCCAGTTGTTCCCCCTGCCCTTCCTGCTTGTGCACAAAGCAGCTGCCCAGATGTGCCTGTGATCCAGATGTGCAGCATCACTGCAAACCTGCAGCAGTGCGTCCCCACGGAGCTGGAACTGGGGAGGTGACTCATGTTTTATCTTGAATTTCAGGCAAGACCTGACAGCTGGAACACAGTGCCAGGGGTCAGAGAGCGCCTGGGGACTGCCCAGCACAGGGGCAGATGAGGTGCAAGGCCTTAGTGGCGTTGCCAAACCCAGCCTTGTTTTATTAAGAGCATTAAAGGTCATCTTTTTTTTCCCTTCTAAAACTATAACCCACGCACCAAACACCTCCCATTAATCAGAAATACAATTTCCAACACATTAAATATTCAGTAGTTATGCCAAAGCAGCAGGACAATAAAGAGGAATAACATTCGGGTGAAATGAAGAGGTCTTATTTAATCATTTTGCAGAAAAGTAGGGCCAAATCCTGGAAACTGCTTCTTGCCCCAGCCCATCCTTTTCACCAACACAATCAGCTGCCTGCCTGGCCGGAGTTGTGCATCCCGAGGCTCTCTCTGCTCTTTGTCAGCATCACTGGGGGTGCCAGGAGGAAGCGCTGGGGCTCTGGCCCGGGGGGATGAAGCCTCGCAGCCCGAGGGGTGGCTTTCTCCTTTCCCTGCCTGGCTCCGGAGCATTCCCGGAGATGTCCCGAGGATCTGGGTGAGTCAGCAGTGACTCAGTCGTGCCGAGGGGCAGAGCAGGGGCGCACAAAGAAGGGATGCTGCGGTGTTAGCGACGGGATCAAACCTCAACTACATCTGGAAGGGGAAGAAATGAAACACGGGAAGACAAAAGCAGGATTCCTGTGGTCAACTCACCCCGTAAAAGTTACAATAAGTCCTCTTTGCTCATAGAATTGCTCTTGAAACCCATTGCCATCCAAACCTGGTGCAGGAAAAACACCTTGCAAACGAAGGGCAACTTCCCCTGGATAGTTTCCGTTTCTGGGTGGTTTTTTTTCTGGGAGCACAACAACCACAACTCATGAATGTGGAATATTTTCCCTTCTCAAGTGTCTCTAAAAGGCAGTGCAAACCCTTGGGAAGACTCCTGGTGCCAGGGAAAGCAGAGTACTTTGGGGGAAAAGCCTTTCTCCACACCGAGCTGAACCCAGGGGCTGGGGCACTTCCAGCTGCCTGAGTGGACACATGAGGCTGATATCCCAAAAGCACTAATTTGGTGGAGTTTTATGCATGAGGAGAGAAGCATTCAGTGAGAAAACCCCATGATGTATCTGCAAAACCTCTGAGGAGGGGCCATGGGGAGACCACCTCTCCTGACCCTTTCCAAGGAATCTGCTTCACCTGGGGACCTAGCTGCAAACAACACCACCCCCAGCCCTGCTCCACAACACAGGCATTTTAAGGGTAAAACCAGAAAACAAAGGGGCCCTGGCTGAGCAGGCTGCTTTGAGCCCACTGCCTGCAGAAAACTGATCCCAGGGGAGCAAAGAGTTTCCTTAATCAGCAAGGGCGAGGAGGGCACAGGACCAGGGCAGGGCTTTTCTCAGGATTTTTTTATTTAGGTGCCGGAGAAATCTGACCACAACAGAAAGGAGCTGGAAAAACAAACAGGTGTGTCCGGCAGCAAAGGGGCCGTAGCTATAGCAATGGGACAGCCCTGTTGACAAAAGGCTGCACAAAGGACCTTCTTGAGAGGTTAGAAGTGGTTTATGAGCTGGCAGGGTTTCCCGGGAAGGCGCCGGGGCTGGATCGCGGCCGTGGAAGGCAATTGTCGAAAAATCAAGACAGGGACATGCACTGAGCACAAATCTGCCTCCTGTAGCATCCCCCAGGGCAGGAGCCAGGGCGGGCTTTCTCAGCAACTCAGGGAAATGTGTGGGCTGCTCCACTGCTCCCAGCAGCGCAGCAGGGTCCCAGTTCTGCAGCAGGCACCCCCAAGGGATGGCTTATTACGGTTTATTTCGGGCATCACCCAGTTCTGCTTGCCAAAAGCTGCTTGCCCTGTGTTACCCTCTGCAGCTGCAGCCTGGGGCTGATGCTCTCTGGCTCGTAGAGATGTCCAAGGTTTGGGTGGGGAGTGCAGGTGCCCTGCCCAATGCTTTAGCTGGACACCACCCTCAAGCCTCACTTGCTCCCATCCCAGGCACAATGGGAGAGGTGAAATGCTGCTGCTGGATTGTGCAGCTGTTGGCAGAGCCCTGATGGCAGCACCTAAAGCAAAACCATGAACAGCAGCAGGTCAACCCAATACCCCTCACACGGTCTGGGGGTGCAGCACCCCCAGGGGACGATTGGTGGGACACCAGCACCAGCCTTTGCCCAGAGAGATTCACACTTGGATCGAGTTCTGCCACACACAGCGGGTGCTGAATGCCCAAGTGAACCAACTGCTCACCAGCTGGTGCTGAGCTGCAATTGTCTGGTTTAATTTATCTGAGGCTGGTTTAATTTATCTGATAAATTTATCAAATTTATCCTTTCCAAAGGACTAGTTTGTAATTAAAGCCAATGGTCAGTGGCACTGACAACTGCGTGACCTCATGTACAGCCACTCCACTCCACAGCAAGGAGGAAAAGTCTTAAAAGGAAATAGCCAGAGATTGCCTTGGGTAGAGAATGGACCACTGGCAGTGGCAGCCCACGGTGGCATCGTTGCTGTGTCCATCAGGGTTATAAAGGGCTGATGGGTCACCTGTGTGCCATGAGCCACATCCTGAGGAGGAAACAAACTGGACACAAACCAAGGAGGCCAGGGCTGGCTTAGCGTGCTGGTCCTGGGGTAAGGAGAGGGACAGGTGCTGCTTTCTGGGGAAAATCCAGAATTCCCCCAGGGAATGCAAGCTCTTCTTTGGCAAGAGCCCAGGAACAAAACTGGCAGCTCGGAGAAGCCTCAGAGCTGCTTTCAGCCAGGGAAGCTGGCACATCTGCAGCTGCCCCGGCCTACAGAGCCCAGCTGGGCAGCACGGCCCGTGGGCTGTGATTGTGCCTGTGGTTGTGATTGAGATTGTGGCTGTGATTGTGATTGTGCCTGTGCCTGTGATTGTGGCTGTGATTGAGATTGTGGCTGTGGCTGTGATTGTGGCTGTGATTGAGATTGTGGCTGTGGCTGTGATTTTGCCTATGGCTGTGGCTGTGACTGTGGCTGTGGCCATGATTGTGGCTGTGACTGTGGCCGTGATTGTGGCTGTGGCTGTGGCTGTGACTGTGGTTGTGGCTGTGATTGTGGCTGTGACTGTGGCTATGGCTGTGGCTGTGCAGAACGGGCTCTCCCAGCCAGGACACACCAGTCCCAGCTGGCAAAGCTCTGTGCTCGGCTGCCTGGGTGGAGGTGGAGGGCTCAGGGTGTGCTTGAGACAACAAGCCAGGGGGGAAATGTGATTTTATGTATGAGCTGGACTGGCCATGACTGAGAGTGAGTTGGCCTTGGCAGTGAAGTTGACAATGAAGTTGGCAATGAAGTTGCCATCAATCTAAGGCCATGGGGAACGAGATGCTAGGAAGGGAAACATCTTGTTATGGAGAGAAGAATGGAATTGTGGGTATAGTTTGTGTTAATGAAGTAGCACCATGTAAGATTACATTCTGAGTTTTTGTCTAGGATTGGTTAACAATGTTTTACATAGAAGGTAATGCTAATGTTGATTGGTTCATGCTATCAGGGATGAAGTCTATATATTGTTATGTTTGCCCCGTTGTTGGGTCTTTTGAGGTTGCCCCATGCTGCATTTGGCTTATGTTCTTTTGTTGGCTCAGGCTATTTATTTAAGTTATTTTTTGGGTTTACTCAGTCATTCCCATCCCTGTTTTCAGTTGCCATCCTGGCTGGTCCGGTTTGTGTCGCATCACCAGTGACAATTTTAGTGCAGAAAAACCTCTCCAAGAGCAGCCACTCAGCCTGGACAGCAGCAGCACCGCAGCTGCCCTGAGCCCTCGCTGGACCCCACAAAGGAGCATTGAGTGTTGGAAAAAAGCAGGGGAAAACCCCCAAGGATCTGAAGGGATCTTTCTTGTGCCTTTCTAACACTGGTTTTGGCTGTGAGGAAGCCTCATGGAGCAGAGTAATTCCTGCAGTGCATGGCAAGGACAAGCACGGGGGACAGGCACTGGGACCTTCTGGACACCAGGCCATGCTCCCCATCTGTGGATATCCCTCCTCAATTCTGTGCTGGTGTAATTAAAGACAAGCTCTGCTGGTGCTAAGCATTATTAGTGCAAAAGTGAGGAGAGGCTCGCTTTACTGTCAGAGAGGCTTTGAGTTTCTGGTAAATAAAACAACTATTTCCAGGTCCTGCCCCCACAGGATTGCCTTCCTTGACATAAGGAAAAGGCAGGAGCCAGAGCAGTGAGCAGTGAGCACACCCTCCCAGATGCCATCATCTTTGAAGAGGCTGAACCATCTTCTGCAGAAAAACAAGGTGGCAAAAGATCAAACACATCACGGTGCATTTTGAAACTGCCAATTGAGAGAGGGGGAAAAATGATGTCGTTTAAAATCCAGTAGTGTATCCAATACTGACCCCACAGAGGATGAAATGTTATTTTTTAAATATTAACAGTCACAGTAGG
This sequence comes from Phylloscopus trochilus trochilus, assembly GCA_016584745.2. Lineage (NCBI taxonomy): Eukaryota > Metazoa > Chordata > Aves > Passeriformes > Phylloscopidae > Phylloscopus > Phylloscopus trochilus. The sequence continues at coordinate 7,479,263 of WQNJ02000022.1, forward strand.
AAGGAACAAAACCAGAAACCAAAACAAGCAAACAAACATCTCCCCATCACTCCCCCCTCAAGAAAAAAACATTGGTGGGGAGAAAAGAGCCCAACCTGCTGCTCAGAGGAATAAAAACCCCAAGGTGTGAGTGGGGAGATTTCTGGGAAACCATTGACATTTTTGATGAATGAGCTTTCTGTGGGTGGTTGATGTAGAGGAGAAAGGTAAGAAATGCAGACATGTTTTATTCTCAAGCAAAATGATGAGACTAAAGGTCTCCTGACTCAACACTTCTCCTGACTCAAGAATTCATTGTTTTGTTTTCCGCCTTTGCAGATTCTGCTGGATGCAAGGGCAAGCCACACGATCTGCACACTTCCCATCAACAACATGGTCTGTTTAGGCTCCAAGGCAACAAACCCAATTTAAAGCCTACCTTTAAAAGTTGAACTAGATGTGCTTAAGATTACACCTTAATTCCACATTTAACTCAATCCAAGATAAACACAGTGATGAACTGAAGCCCCAGTAAATGTCTACCTACATAGGCACATGGAATCTTATCATGGATGACTTATTGGAGAGAAAAATCTGCACAGGATGCTTTTGCTAATTAGAAAGTATAAAATCCTCCAGGGAAGCGTTTCCTGTGACTCCTCAAGGTGTTTTGTTGGTTCTTAGAAATGTCATGTGGTTGAGGAAGTTAAAACCTTTGAGTGTCTGAAAGGCAGTGAGATGAGAATGGAGGTCCAGCCCACAACACAAAGATGTGTAAAAGATCAGAGAATCATGGAATCTGCTTATATAAAGTCTTAGAAAGGACTTTAAAGCCCATCCCATTCCACCCCTGCCACAGGCAGGGACACCTTCCACTATCCCAGGCTGCTCCAAGCCTCATCCAACCTGACCTTGGACACCTCCAGGGATGGGGAAGCCACAGCTTCTGTAGGCAACCTGTGCCAGGGTAATGGGAATTATACAGAGCTAGAAATGTCTTAGGTTGCAATGCAAGATGTAACCAGCAGTGTGTATTCTGTTACCAGCTGTTAAAAGCAGGTGGGGCAGTGTTCTTTATCCCTTCCAGGACCCATCCTCCCTCCAGGGGTATCTGCTGTTCATGGGCCATCCAGGCTCACTGCAGGGCTGATACAATTCCATCAGCCCGTGGGGAGATGCTCCACCCAGGGGGAGGAGCTCAGCATTCCCAGCTGGATCAAAGCTGAGATTCAGAGCCCCAGGGCAGCCTGTGTGCACTGCATTCCCAGAGGGAGACCAGACCCAGCTCACCACCACTGGACCTTCAGAGGAAACTGCACCCTCCTACAGGATCATCTCTGCTCCAACAGAACCACATCTGTCAGTCCAGGAGGACTTAATTGGACTGCTACCAACACCCTGACCAACAGGGTGTCAGGCTGTATTCTGACCCTATCAGTGTTTCCTTTTTGTTTGTTAGCATTTTTTTTACTATGTTTTTATTTTAATTTTCCTAGTAAAGAACTGTTATTCCTATTCCCATATCTTTGCCTGAGAGCCCCTTAATTTCAAAATTATAATTTGGAGGGAGGGGATTTACATTTTCAAGGGAGGCTCCTGCCTTCCTTAGCAGACACCTGTCTTTTCAAACCAAGACAAGAAAGAACTTAGTGTGGCCTTACCAACACCTACTGGATGTGAAGATACAGCTGTGAGGAGATGCCAACAAAGTGTTTTGGAAATGAGCCTGTAAGAGAAGCTACCACTGACAAACACTTGCAGGCACTTCAATTCACATTTCCTTAGCTTTCATAAAACGGACTTTTTCCATGCAATGCAAGTTTAAATATTTGTTATTTGCACTGCAAATGTTAAGAAAAAAACTCCAAAATGCAGTAAGATTTATGCAGTAAGATTATGGAAAGTCAGACAGTAGAGTGGGGAATGGAAAGAAACCAGCTGAAAAGAAATTCATTGGTGTTGTCAGAAAAGGATTAGTAGGAAAAACTCCCCAGCCAACTGCTCAGCACTTGTGAGGAAAGACCCCATCTTTGACACACACCTGTCATCTCTTCTCCCCCTCTTTTCCCATGCTCCTTAAATCCAAACATTGATCCTTTTTATATTCAAGGAATGGGAGTATCTAAATCCCAAGTACACTACTAAACTGCCAAAGATTTCCATCTATTTATCAGGAATGCTTGTGGATGTTCCAGTTGGAGGAAAAAAAGAGTCTAGATTTTTTTTTCCAAGTGTTTATTCCTGTATATCCACATGTAAGGCCCACTGCAGTCTGGGCTGGAGCTGGGTACCAGCTTTTTATTATTTGTTCTTTCTTAGGTAAAAATCAGGAAAGATTTTACAGCAGAATAGATCTGATTACATTAGACCTGACCATCATGGAAAGAATGAGCTTTACTCTCAATTCCTTCACCCCTTACTTATTCACAGTGGATTTCTCTCTTCTCACTTGAATCACAGTTGACTACTTTGCTTTAAATGTAGAGGTGAGGTGGGCCAGATCAGTTTCCCCCTACAAAACCTAGTGCAGTTCCTGTTTTTCCAGGCCATGTTACCAACAGACATTTTTTGTTCCAGTTTTTATCCAGCCTGACCTCCTGGTCCAGTGCTGAAAACCAACCTCTTTACATATACTGTGTTTTGTCTAGAGCTTTCCCTAAAGGCCAGCTCATGCTTTTCAAGGCTCCCATGGTTGTGGTTTCACTCCCTGGAAGAGAGAACAATGTTTGTCCCCAGCAGACTCAGCACAATTCACTTCAGGGGGATTCACCATTGAAAAGGGGAAGGACTAAATCAGATTATTGGGCCTTTTTCTGCCCCAGGGTGCCCAGATTTTACAGCAGGGTATTCCAGGGAGTTGCAGACAGTCATTCCAGGTTTGAAATGGTATAAACAGGCAGGTGCTGCCCTCATGTTTGTGAAGGTTCAAAACCCACTGGAAACAGCAGACTTGAGCTGGGCTGTGAAAACACAGGGATTGGGCCAGTTCTGTTTTAAACACAGCTCAGCCTTCTCCTAAAACTAGATTTTTTAAAAGTCACCCACCTCTAAGCTAACTTGCAGCCTACTTTTGATCTCTTGGAAGAAAAACAGTCTTAATGAACTTGACCTGAACAGCAGATCCAAAGTGCCCTCTGTTACATTCCAGTGCCTGGCACCACACTACATTTCAGAGCAATTACACTGAATTTTTTCAGGTTTATCAGCTGAAACCTCAAACCTCAGGGAATAGTCCTCGCTCTCCCACACCCTCACAATCCTATTATTTATTTGTGTTTAATAAAATTACTTAATTAGACCATTCTCCAAGGAAACAACTTGCAGCTTTAGGCAAATACAGGAAGATGTTGAACTTGACATAGCCCTTTCATCGAGACAAACCCAAGGCAAACAACCTTTTCAATTAAACCCACTGGACCAGGTAGGCACAAGCACCTCTGCTGACAAACATCACTAATTAGAATCAACACCTACTAATACAAATCTCCACTTTACAGGAGACATCTGGGGCTTCCAGATGTGTTTCAGGTCTCAAAGTAAATATACACAGGCACTGAAACCAATGGATATCCACGTGAAAACTGAATTTTTTAGGGTAAGGCCACTGGAATGTAAACAGCAGGGCTGGAATTCAGAGATGACTCCAGAAGTCTGGTTCCTACAGAGCTCGATGTAATATCAGATATTTACCAGCCACATGAGGACAAGCAGGTTTGCTTACAGGCATGGAAAATGAGGATTGCAAAGAAAAACCCTGGATCTCACTGCAAACTCCAGCATTAAACATTCAGTGAGGAGAGGAGAAAAACAAACAAAAACCAGACACCGTGTTGTACTTTTTTTGATTTTATAGAATTTTTACAATATATTTCTCTTCATTTGCATATTTTACCCACATCTGTAGCTTTCTTTTTACATGTTGAACTGAACTAGAATAAATCTAAAGGTCTGATACATTTTAAACAACTGATAAAAATTGCAAAGTAGTAAACCCGTAAGAAAAGAAATTATAAAACTCTTGTTTTTAAGTGTTTAATGAAAGCAAGTCAAATGTATCATTAGGAACAATAGTTTGTTTAAACACATCATAGGTGATTCAGGCAGGACAACTTTTTTAGTTTTTCTTATATTAGGCACATTTTTTTCAGCATACCTGTTTTCCAGACAGTTTTATACAATTCAATAGCATCATTCACATCCACTTGGAACTTCTGCATAATTTTCAAAATGTGATTGATCATGAATATTCATTATTGGTATTCTATTCATCTTTCTTTAGAGCTACCAGAAGAAAAAAAAAATAATCTTTTTTTTTTTGTCTGTTAAAAAATCCATAATTAATGATTTGAGTTATAAGGCAGCAACAGATTCAGTGTCAACTCAGGTCACAGTCCTTCAGTTCCATCTAGTGGGTAGAAATTATATTTAGTGGACACTGTTCCTGGACAGTTCCTTCAGGGCAAGACGACTGACTCACAAGGCCAGTCACTGCTGGTAGAGTAAGTTGAGTGGTAATGCCTAGCAAGGAATTCTGGCCACTCCTGTGTCATCCTTGCAGCCTCATGTCTTCATCCAGAAAGCAAAAGGACAGTCCAACAGAAAAAAAAAAAAGTGACTATGACAGAGCTGTGACAGGTTCTATGAATGGTTTATTTACAGTCTTCATCCCTGATGTGAAAAAAGAAAAAGCCTTCTTTGACTGAACAGGCAGCTCCCAGCAGCTGCACAGCTCAACAGCCAATTGCATATCCGTGATTCCTTGGCCATGGATGCCCACAGAGGCAGTGAAGAAGTAGTCCTACTGCTCCAGAGAAGCAATTTCCAAGTGCTCACCTGCCCCAGCCACATGACTCCCTAACATCAGTTTAGGAACATCTTTTGGTGGAGCAGCTCCCCGTGCCCAGAATCTGTTCAAACAATTACAAGGTGTGCAGCAGTTGGTTCCCCAGGGATCTCTGACAGCCCTGCAGGGAGGCTGCAGACTCAAACACCTCGTGTGGATGTGGGAACAGAATGATCCGTGCATTGAAGTACACTGCAATCTTGGTAATTCCTTTCCCATCCTGATGTCTTGAAGGAAATCGATGCAGGATGCTCAAGGAGGGCTTTCAGAGCAGCATCTCTCTGCTTCCTTTCAGTCTCTCACAAATACAACACTTCTCCTGAATCCTGGCATTCTCATTTGCTAAGAGAGCCACTCCATTCCTGAAGGCAATGGCTTCAGCATGGTGCTTCTTGATCTTCAGTTTTAAGTCTTTCAGGCAGAATAATCACATTCTGATTCAAGCACTCACTATGCACTCAACTTGGCCAAACAGAAGTCAAAACAAAACTCTTCAACACTGGAGGCCATCAAAAAAAATCCAAGGGATGCACTACTGCATATTTCCCTCTCACAGGGAGATTGGGCCACCTTCAAACTCCAGCCCCAGCTGATAAGACCATCAGTTCAGAGGACACTCCCCAAAGCAGGGCTCCTGTGCACTGGTGTTTGGGCACCATTTAAATTTTGGACAAGCAGGGTCAATAAATATATTTCCTTCTGACAGAGCCATTGCTTTATACAACTTGCATTCAGTTACTACTAGAGCTTTTGGCTGCCTTTTTTTTCCATACTCCAGTATTGGGGTGAAGAAGTGAAGAAGAAAATAATTAGCATTAAAAGTTATCTGAATTTATATTTGACAAGACCAGCTCTACAAACTGTGCAATGGTACACAAAATACACCCCCAAATCTTTCAGTGTTTTTTTAACTCTTGGGAAGGAGAATAACCAATGTAGCTGTGCAGGAAGAAAGCCAATTTATTTCAGCATAGAAGGTCTGCAATTCATTCCATGTTCACTAAGAGAAATGTGGTTATTGCTCTGTAAGATAAGAGTGGATTGATCATTAACCCCACCCTGAGTGCTGGGAGTCCAGGTTCCCAACTCCTTGCCAAGGAACTCCTAAGCCACTAATATAGAAATAACTGAAGGAGAAAAAAGCCTTGTAATTTCTTGTTAAGATGTGATTTTTGAGAAAGATGTAAGTTCTTCAGGTCTTCATATCCCCACTGCCTTGTGACTGAAGGCCAGCCTTTGCTCTCTGCACTACAATAATGGGCTGTTTGGAAAAAGACATTGGAGATAAAGCAAGGTAAGAACAGCTGACCCAGATGAATGAATCAAAGAACAGGAGAAAGATAAAGCTCTTGCACGAGGATGCTGTGAAACTGGAATCCTTCAACTGCTTTGCAAATCACCCACAATTTGTTTTACAACCTGTAGTTTAGTAAGAATTGAAATCCTTTTCCTTGGGAAGTAGCCTCCAAAGCAAAAATGACAGGATTCAAGCGTGGACCATTGCTGCAGCAGCCACCAGATTCTGGTTTGCCTGTTTCACTCTGAATACATATGACAGATGCTGCTGATGGCATCACCCCGAGATCAGCAGCATTTTCTGAAGCTGACACCTTCCATGGATCAAGTTTCCTCAGGAGCAGATGACACAAACATGGCGGCCTTCCATTCTCATACTTCAGCTACCTTCTTTCCTTTACCTCCTCTGAATAAAAAACAATATTGTTCTGTTTACTCTAACATGCTACAATATGTGCATACATAACTGTAGGCGATGCATGAGTTACTTCAGGATGTGTTTTTTTCATTGAAGTGCGCTGTTACTTTTACAAATTCTACATCAAGGTGGAAGGAAGGCAGGCTGCAGAGTGCTCATATACTGAAGCTGAAGGAACTTCTCCTCAATGGAGTTAAGATGTTTGTTCCAATGTCCTATGGACAAACTACTCTATCCCATGCACTCCGGCCTGAGCCAGTATTAAACATTCCAGAAACTTGTTGATTTGTTTGGATAGTTAATGGCAAGGCTGATAGCAGCAATGTTTTTCAGGGCCTAGAAGAGAAAAGGAAAAATAAAGTCACACCAAATGTTCTCCTCAAGCCCAAAGTGTAAAGAAATCATATGAAACTGAACAGAATTAGAAACCTAGAATCATGGAATAGTTTGGGTTGGGAAGGACCTTAAAGATCATTTCATTCCACTCCCTGCCATGGACAGAGACACCTTCCACCAGATCAAGATGCTCCAAGCCCCATCCAACCTGGCCTTGGACACTTCCAGGCATGGGGCAGCCACAGCTGCTTTGGGCAGCCTGTGCCAGGGCCCCCCCACCCTCATGGGAAGGATTTCTTCCCAAAATCCCAGAAAAGCATTTGTGCATAGTTCATTCACAACTTCCAGAGCCCTGTCAAGGTACTGTAATGACCAAGTACATTAGTATCTCTCTTATAAACTCCACTGGGCAAGGAGAAATCATTCAGTGTCTGCCACAAAGATTCCAGACCCACCCAGCCCTGGGGCTGTGCAATCATACCTGTGCTGTGCAGCGATGAAGATGATCTTCAGTATTTAAGGCAAGCAAATACTCCTGTAGAGATCCAAGCTCCTGTGGCCAGAAAACATGCAATGAACACCAATGTTTCTACCAAAGGTGATATTCTACTAATTGATCATTAGAGCAGTCCCCAAGAACTAAAGGTATCAGAACTGCACACCAGAGTCTCCCAGACCAGAGCACAGTTTGTGATCACAGAAATGAGCTCATGTCACTGTTCATAAAGTTCAAAACCAACTCAACAAAAACCACATGCAAATATCTTTAAATTAATTATTAAACCAAAATTCCTCTCAGAATAAACACTGGCTTTAGGGCCTTAAGAGTCATGACTATTACTGAAGGCCAGTGATGGATGAGGTAACAGAATTCCCCTCGAATTAGAATTTGCTGCCACACTCCATAAATGAAAGTTGTTAACGTTTCTGTCCCTCTGAGGGATAAAGCAAAACTGCATTTAGTGTAACACTGAATTCTGTGTCATTCCCAGCACTGAGGAAAGGAGGGATAGAAACACAGGAACTGCTTACAGTAACTCTGTTTTCTGTCACGAAGAAGAGTTCTGCCAGTGCACGATGAAGAGGAAGGAGAATACCAGGCTTGGCAGTGTCGTTACAAGAGTTGTTTTCCATGTGGGTGAAAAGCTGCCAAAGTGGCTTCAATAAGGTGAGGTCACAGTCCCTGAAAAAAAAGTAATTTAAGTGAAATTGTGATGCAATAGTGAGTAAACCCCATACCCATTTCTGGGAATGGGGAGTGGGGGGGGGAATCAAATTTAAGAGAACAAAACCATACATTTGTGACAACTAAAAATAAAATATAACCCCTTTGCTAAATGCTCTTGCTCTTGCTAAATGTTCTAGCTCTTGCAGCTAGAAACACTCATGCCATACATACATAAGCTTAAGGACACACATATCTTCTAAAACTCACTTACAGGCTTAGTGGTACAACTAAAAATATTAACTTGAATGCTATTTACTTTACAGAGAATCAGATCATCACCTGACCACGTTATTATTTCATCTTTACCTTAATTCTGCAGTATAACTAATACAAATAAAATAAATTTCTAGAAAACTAATTGAAATCTACCTTTGTCCTGTTTTGTGATGCTTTTTTTTTTCTTTACAATGACATGTGAATTCATTACACTTCTTTAAAGGCCAGGAAAGAAGAGAGAGCAAAACATTTCTGCTATCAAAGCACTGTAAATTGCATCTGACAGGCAAATGAAGAATACCTGCTTCAAATCACAGGGGATTTTTTTTTGTTTTAAAATAGTATCAGCTTAGTGCCTTTTTGTTCCCTTGCCCTGTGCCATTGGTGCAGGATGTGCACTCACCCCTGGCTGCTGCACTGCACTATCTTCAGGAGCAGGTGGATGGCCTTGAGACGCTGGTGCCCCGTCTGGCGACACGCCACCCCCACCTGCCACTCCCAGATTTTGGCCAGTGGAAGATGAGGAATGACCCTTTCCTCAGACAGCATCTGCTTTAGAATTTCAAAGCCTGGAAAAAAGAAAATTGAAACGGCTGTTCAGTTTTGTAGGGACACATTCTGTTCATATGGTCAGTTTTCTCCATACACCAAGTATTGCAAGCCAATAACAGCAACTATGGGAGCAGAGTTTTTATTGGTAAATAATCACTTTTATTGCCAATATTGAATTAAGATACCAAACAAAACTCTTGAGATAAATCTAGATTACATCCTGACACGGCAACTTTTTTCTGAGGCAAAACTTATATAAACATTAGAAAGAATCATATCCAAAATTAAATTTTTGCCCAAATAAGGCAAACATAACATAAGCCCTCCCTATTATATGACATGCAGTAGAGTTTTGCTGATAGCAAATTATCCACCAGCCTCAATTTCATTAAAAATATTTAAAGTCTAAAATAAACTAACAAAACCTCTTATGCTAAAAATTAAGACCCAGAACCATCCTATTTTAATGGATAACCACTTTTGAAATATGCAATTAACATTATTTCTGTTTCCAATTACGGCATCCTGGAGTGTTTACTAAATAATCTGTAATTACCATCATATAATGAGATTTTGGATGCAAATTACATTATTACAATTGTAATCTCCAAGTCTCTGTGAAGATTGTGTGTTTCTATCCCAAAGTCACAAGAAGCAAGAGACATCAGTTGAGTTTCAATTTGAAAAAAACTGATCAGGTTATTTCTAAGACACTGAATGCAAATTCTAAATCAAGGAAAAGGGATAACCACAAGTCTCTCAAAGGTCAGCAAAATCACTAAAAAAGGCTCTTTTCAATACATTCTGAGCATCTCTTACCTGTCTGAAACCTTCCCAGATGACCTGCTGTCACTGTAAACTTATAACCCCACTCAGTGTTGCTCATGTCAGAAGTGAATCGGTAGTAGAGTGTATCTCCTATGTGCAGGGAAGGAAGAAAGCCCACATCACTATATTCTGAGTTAGTTTTGCAATCTCAAATACAATTCAGATAAAAAGCCTGAAATTAGTTAATCCTAGATGTCTTCATTCAAGAGAGGTGGTCTTTTATTTTTTGAAACACAAAGAACAGGTGACAAAGAGGAGGCTGAAGCAAAACCCACAACGGTTTCCTTTGTCTAAAGCTACTGGATAGGAAAGATAATGTCTTCTACATTTTTGACAACTATATAGAGGAAATCAAAGACACTCCATATTCTGCACATGTAACTTCACTTTTCCAAATGCACTACTGGATCAGTTATGATTTATGAAACAGAAACCCCTATACAGACAGCCAAGTTCTTTACAACAACACTTGAATTCATGGGACAAAAGGTTTAAAATATTTGAAAGTAAAATTTTTACATGTCAGAAAATTAAATTGAACATTTTTACTTTAAGGAAGAAAACTCTTAAATCACTTAAAAACAGAAGGACTATTTGAAGAAGAGAACATTTTACCACTTTACAATGAGGCAAAAACACACTCAAAAGGTTTTTGCCATTGTAGCATCAACACCTTCAGAGATAAAGCCTGGTAGTTGTCTGTAATGCTACACAAAACATCTTCTTATCTACTGTGCTCTATAATACTAGAGCTGTTAAAATATCTTTCTGCCCCATGAAAAAGCCTGTCACCTTGAGACAAGCAGGCTAGATTTCATTGGGAAGCAGAATTCTCAAAGTTTAATGAACAAGAAAAATTTTGAAAACGTTTTTTAAGATTTAAAAGGAAATATCTATGAAAGAATTTCCCTTTTAATCATGAAATGGAGACAGTGTTCTCTCCTACTCATAGGAGAAAGCCCTTCAATCAAATGAAAAGCCCAGAAGCCTTTAAATGTCTCATTTCACCTACAACCCGCTGCAATCAAGAGCCTTAATCCATACAGCCTTGGTTGGAAATGAACTTTCCCAAGGTGAAACTCAAGTTTCGTAGCCAAGGCTGCTCTAAACAATGGGCTTCAAAGTTCAGCTCCTCAGCAACTATTAGGGAGCAAAAAGAAGACAGATGGAAGTTCACAAAAATCTAAAATATTTATACAGAACACACATCTGCTTTTAACTAGCACCTTGTAACCCAAACCCAGCACCTTACAACCCAAACTGGATTGCTAAGAAAGTTCCTGAATCTATTTATAGGTGCTGACAGTCCTTGAAGTCAAGAGCTTCCTGCAGCATCCCAATGCTCAGTGGGTTAAACCAGTTTAAAATCAGAAGGGGATCATGCAGTCCTTGAGCTCCCTGGCATTTGCTCCTCACTGTGCTTTCACAAATGTACTTAGAGAAACCAGAGTGCAGCTGGCAGTCAAACCCTGGGATTTTTCCAGCTGTGCTCTGTGGCACCAGCTGGAGCCAAAGTGCTGGTACTGGCACTCCTTGCTCAGAGCAGCAGCAGAGCACAGAAACAAAGATAAGCATATTTTTAAACTTTTTTTCAAATAAAAAAATGTGCTTCCTGTGGAAAGTAAGACAAGGCATAAACAATGTAAGTGAATATCATGCAGAACAAGGACTGTGTTGGAACAGAATCAAGATCAAATTCGTTTCCAGTAGCTGAGTGCATGCTTTGACTGAGGGGTGGAAAGAAAAGGTCACAGCATGACAACAGATAAGCCACGTTTCAGAAACAAATGCAAGAGCAGCACGTCAGAGCAAACAGAGTGGGACAAGGAAAGGATTGGCTTTTCTCCTACACATCTCAGGAACATCCACGTTTAACTCATCAGGAGTTTCTCTCAGGAGTCCCAGCAATATCCCACCTAACTGTGAATGAGTGCATATTCACCTGGCAGCTCGAAGTCAGTCCATTTCTGGGGAGAGCCACTGAAGCTGTGCCGATCCTGCTGGAAATCGCTGCTGCTGGACATGAGCAGCTCGTCACAGCCCTCCTCGGTGTTACACTGAGAGTCAAACTTGATGGAGAGGTAGATAGCACCAGGAATGTGAACTTTATCCTGAGGAATAAACACAGCAGCTTTGGATCCTGTCACACTCTACTGCCCAGAACACACTTAAATTTCATGGAGATATAAAACCAAAATATTGCAGCATCTCTGCGAGTAAAAAATCTCTTTGATATTTTTACCCAGAGCTAATTTAATAAATGTAAAGCATGGCCTATTGTTCACATTAGCTGTTAAGCATGTAAAGTGAATTGCCAGAGATGCTTTTCTTTTTCAAAAGCAGTAATTGTTGCTGATATTGATCTCACTGCCAGAAGCTAAGGGGTTATATGCATTTAAAAAATAAAAATCAGAAGAGTCAGAGGAGCAGGGAAATAAAAAATCCTAAGACTGCTTGGAGGCAATAATTACTTACAAACTACATCAGAAAAAATGCTTTCAAACAGTATCAAGAGAAGAAGATTAGAAACTGTGTCAGGGAAAGAGTCTAAAATGAGAAATACAAGAAAAAAGACACCACTCCTACTTTCATCTAGCAGCACAAGGAAGTAACAGGCCAACTGAAACAAATCTTTGGAAGGAAAGGTAGAAACATTTGATCATTAAGGCCTTGAAACCATTTACAAATCTGATCTGCTTCAAATACATGCACAGTAAACTCATGTAAGTTATGCACTTTCCATATGATTGAACTAGAATTACATTAAAGTGCCTGATTGAACACGCTTCTTTGCAGGGCAAGGCCTGAGCTACCTGACATCAGCCTTTTCCAAGCAAGACTGAACAGATATCACAGGCACCTCAAGCACACAAGTCCCACAGATACCCACACAGAACTTTCAGAGGCTTCTGCTCCAAGCCCGGGGTGATTTCAGCTTCAAGTCCTGCACTGCAATCCAAGCCTGCCTTACCTCAAAGTTTGTATTGTTGTTGTAAGGATGCTGAGATTCCCTCATCTGCACTGCCATCCCTGGCTCCTCCATGAACTGACAGGCTGTCAGGGCCATGGTCCCCAGCATGTTCTCCTTGCAGCCATGCAGCACTTTCTGGAGTATCTGGGGAGGAGGAATATCATGTAAATACATGTAATTTACTGTCACAAGAACATTTACAGCTGTGCATGATGATGGCTGACACAAGTCATGTCCAGCCACACAGTATTTTGGAAGAGGAAATCAAGGTAGCAGCAAGAAACAAGATAAATTCACAAATGATGCCTACAAATGTAATTTCCATTTCACTCTGAATGTCAAAAGATTTCACTCTGTCCTCTGTTCTAGATCTTTCAATTCTTCATTTAATAAAAACATGACAGATATTGGCTATGTCTCTTCACACAATTGCTAGAATCAAGGCTAATCCATAAAGTAATTAATAGGAAACTAAAGCTGTAATCAAGTGAGATAAACAACTTTAACATACTAAATAGGCACCTTTACCTTCTATAGTTACAGATTTTGATTTGAATAGGTCATATATTTCAGAGTTTAAAAAAAGAAAAGTACAACTCTGTGCATAAGAAGAAATGATAAAGTATCAATTAGAGGGCTGAAGTTTTGAAAGCACCAGATGCAAGTCCTGTTGCATTTAAAACTACCCAAAAATGCCCTTTAATCTATCAGAACACACTAAATATAACTCAGAACCACCTGACTCTCCCTTTTTCTTATCTTTCTAACAGTACATAAAAGCCCCGAATCAGGAATTCTGTTACTTGAGGCCCTTTCAGGTCATCAGAGCAACTCATTCCATGTCTCCACCTGCCATCTCCTAACTCCTTCTATAAAATGTAATACACCAGCTCAGGCCAGCAGGTTCATCTCCACATCAGCCAAAAACTGATTTCTTGGGAAAGGAGTTTAAAAAAAACCAAAGGCAGCATGTAGCAGTTTCCTGAATGCACTCTTTGCCTTGCACTTGCAGAACAGCCTAAGACAAAGGCTAGGCTTTTGCATTTAATATGGCTTAATAGATTTTATTTTATCAGTTCATCCTGCCCTTTTCTGAACTCATAAAAACACCCTGGGGCAACAATTTCCATGACTTACTGTGTCAAGAACCCGTTCTTTTGGTTTGTTTTGGACTTGCCACTTATTACCTTAATCTGACACTCCTTTGTTTTCTTACTGGGAGGGCCAGTGAATAATACTTGCTCTTAACTTTTGCATGCTACTTACTGCTCTAAATCCACAGAGAAAGAGGAACAGAATTTTCCATTACTCCTTCTCCCTCAATGTCCCACATGGGAAAGATCCAGAATGATGAAAACCACTTGGTTCCTCATACTCAAGTTATTCCATGGCTGTAGTAATCCCTGCCAATCTTCTCTAGGCCTCTTCCAGTTGTACTGCATCTTATTTTAATTTTTTAATGAGATGAGGGAGCCACTGCAGTCCAAAAGAGCGCACAGTATTGGTTTAGTGGCATATCAATGCCTTCTGATTTATTTTTCATTCCCTCTTTGAAGATTCCCAGCACTTGATTTGCTTTGACTGCTGTGAAGCCTTGAGCTGACACTCATTACAACATTCTATTGTAATTCCAAGATCACTTCCACCAGCAGCTCATCAGTAGAGTAGCAGGTATTACAATATATCCATTGAGATCTAAGAAAAAGCAGCTTTTAAAAGGCACTGCCTATTTTACCAATTTCTCTTTCATAATTGAAGGAGTTTTCTCTACACAGCTAGTTTTTCAATTTTTTCTTAACAAGCTCAGCACATCAAGACACTGACAGATTCCAACTGTTCTTTCAGAACTAATTTAAAATTTGGAGTTTCAATTTAGTTGAAAAAAAAAGGAACTGCAAGTATTTTTGTTCATCAGAGTCTCATGGCATGTAGGCACAGGTTTTGTCCACATGTCTAAGTGATATGCACTTACTTTTTCCCACAGCTGCTTCTCCTCTAGCTGCATCAGCATGTCCAGGATGTATGTCATGTGGGCTGGGCCACTGAGATCTAGGATTTCCTCATTTATTGCCACATCATCAGGCCACTCAGCTAACAAGGATGCCAGCACGTGCCTGGCATAGAGAACTGCAATTGCATCATTGACTCGATACAGGTAGTCCCTGACAGCCTTTTTACTCCTGGAGTCCAGCTCCTTGTGCAGGAGAATGGAACTCTTAGTGCGTCGCTGCTTGGCATAGCTGAGCTGCAGGTCACTCTCCGTGTTGGTGATGAGTTTCTGGGCAACAGGATTGGTTTCTTCTGTTGCTTTATCACAGAGTACAGGCTTTGACTGTAAGGAGAGAAATGCAAGCTTGAAAACAGGCTGGCAGTAATTTACTGCCTTATGTTTGGATAGATGTCAAACTGTAAGGTGAATTTACAAATGAATTTGCTAAAAACTCCACAAAAGTGGGATCTCTCACACAGCTACAGCTTGCCTGAGAAACACTCTTTATGTCTACACACCTCACTATACACTGATGCATTTGTGGAAACAGCAGTTAGAATTCTAACAAGTGTTAACTGAAGCTCACCTACAGAGGTACAGCTACCAAGTGCCCTGAAATGAGGCAAGTTGGGGGGGACCTTTGGAGATCACTTGGTCCAAATTTGACTTAAGGCTGAGATAACTTCAAAATCAGGGTTTTGTCCAGTTAAGCTCAGACAATTTCCAGGCATGGATATTTCACAGTTTCTGTATAAGATGTTGAAAGGCCTATTTTTTTTTCCTTATAATTACATGAAACTGCTTCAGGAAGCTCCTTCTCCTTTGCTATGCAATTGATAAACAGCTGTGCTGGTGACATCACATGGCCAGAAGTAAGCCCTCAAAATAAAGCAGGGCTGTGGGACCCTTCTATTGAATGCAAAACCTAAAGCTTGCAAGTGTAGTGTCTACTTTACAAGATAAATTCATTGCTTCCTTGTTCTGCTGAACTTACTGTAAGATAACAATGATATGCTAAAACAGTAGTATGGCATAAGCTTACAGCAATGAGATACAATCTCTCTTGTGTAAAGGGAGGAAATTACAGCCTGCAATCACAATTTGTTCTCCTGACCTGGGAATCAAGTTCTTTCACTTCCCTAGGGAAGGAATAACAAGGAAGAAATACTTGCTTCTTGCACCTCCTCACTCGTTTTGACATAAAACATTGATAACAGATTATTGCAGATGCAAAAAAAAAAAAAAAAAAAAATTCTCAGGTTTGAAGTTACTAAACAGAAGCTACTAAATGCCAAAATTCATTATTTTCCAGTTGTAGAGGTGTTCATACCAAACAGGGTAGGATAATCATATCTGTATCCACTGCCTTGGAACTCTGCTCCTCCAGCCTCAGGCGTTTGCTGGGCTGCCACTTCTGAGCCAGTGTCCGGATCCTCTCATCCGTCGTGATCACATCCCCATCAAATCTTAACAGAGACAAAAGAAAACCAAAAATACACAAATATGTTTCCAAAGTAATGCAGACTCGATTAGGGCAGTTAAATGCAAATTAAATCTTCCCACCTTCTGTTTTGGAAAGATTAAGCTCTGCTTATTTTTATCACATTAACTGTTCTCCTGTTCTAACAAGGCAAAGGATTTAAATGTTACAAAATCACTCATTTCTGTGAGAACATGGTGTCTCTGTGAGATGCTTTGAGTACAAGAAGTCACATGTGAGCTCTTGACTCTTCCTTAGTTCACAGAATTCAGAGCCATAGTGAATCTTTATATGGGAGCTACCACTTAGAAAAGAGCATGTGATGTGTCTCAGAAGATGGTGATTTGCTTCCATAAATACAACTTTGTAGGAGTTGATTTCCTTCCTTTTTCACACATGAAAACCAAAGCTTATCCTTGGAAGAATTTCTATTCAGCACCAAGACTGTAGATTTTCCCCCACCACTGTCTCTCTGCTGGACCCAGACTTTCACTTACCTCTTTTGAACTTCAAGGAAAAAAGAATCTGTTCTTTTCATCTGCAGCTCATACATGGCTCGAAGAATGTGGAGAGGTGCATTAAGTGCATCGTGTGTCATCTGAGCAAGGAGCAAAAAGAAATGAAAAAAAAAACCCAAAAACACATTAGAGGGGGAAAAAAAGACTGAATTTCTTTAAGGATGACCTAGGCATTATTTTCCACTTTGTAGGCAGAGAATTGATGAACTCAGTATCTGGATTAATAATAATGAGAAGCAATTTAGCAAAACACTGTATAATGATTTTGTAGCATTCATTACTGTAGCTCATTTTTATTTTCTTTAAAGAATGATGCATTGAAATCATAGACCTATACTCTATAAATTTAGAAGGAAAACAACCATAAGAATTACCAAATGTTTTATGCAGCTAGCAAATGCACATTTACCCAAAGGGAGATAAATTAATTTAAATACCAAGAAGCATATTTTGGTGGCTTCATCCAGGCCCTCCAGAGGATCAAGTTTGTTCTGCTCTAAATCAACAGGACCAACAACAGGCTGCTCCACATCTTGATCTTGTTCCCTGTCTTCCAGTTCAGTATCCTCCTGTTCAGCCAGGGAACTAATATCTTGCTTTGAGGAATACAGCATTATTGACAAAATCTACACAGAAAAAAAGTAGCATATGGTGTGACAGCTGTAGGTATTATTAGTTTATTTGCTAACAGCATCTTAGAGGAATATTATCAGACCTAGACAGTGCATAACACATGCTATTTTACACAGAAGCACACCTAAAAAATAAAAAAACAACCCCAAAACAAAACATTTTCCACTTCACTAATGAGTTACACCTTCCATGCTGCTGCAAAGACAACTGCAGTGATTAGCTGAAAGTGCAAAGAAAGTTGAGAAAGTAATTATTTAACCATTTCAGTACATCAAAGATTTGAAGATTCCAAGACAAAAACAGAGCAAAGGTGACTATCACCAAAATGCCAGTGATGCCCCTACACACTGTTCTCCTTTGAAAAGAGCCCTTTGGCTTCATCATAATCCTAAAAATGAATTAACACAACTCCTGCCTAAGATAAAACATAACTAACACTTATCTTTCAGCAATTAACAACCACTGTGAAAGAATATGCTCATGTGTGCATTGACCTCCCCATCTCACTGCAGCAAAACCTTGTGCAAGTCGTGCTTTTCTTTGAGACTGTTTTCTAAATTGAAGAATGGAATTTTCAAGAACAGTCTAAATAAAATCCATAAAACAATCTGAGTAGGTGAGTAATGTCGCATCCTGCAAATTTTTTTACAAATAAAATCGGATTGGTGAAAATCAGCTCCTGCTCTAAAGCATTTAGTCTATTATCCACAAGATTATGATGAGCAGAAGGCAGCAGATTCAGGGATACAGTTAAGTGAACATTTTTTTTAGTGACTAATTAGAAATAATGTTGAGTCCCCAGGAGGGCAGTGTACTGCCATAACCTTTCATGCCACTGTGTGAAGCCTGACCTTTTACAAAATGTCACTTTTCTTACCTCCAAGTCTCGGAGAAGCCAAGTCTTACTGAAGCCAGTTCCTTTGCTACACTTCTTCACTAGAAGTTTGAGTAAACCAGACTGAAGAAAAGCAGACTGGATCTCCTTAAAGCCATGAATCTGCACACATAGACACACACACACAAATAAATAACTAAAAAAGGAACAACGCATCACAGTGCTTGCGAGGCCTTGTCACACAGCCTAGGGTGAATTTCCTGCCAGATGAGCTACACTGGGATTCTTTTTCTTTCATTTCACTAAAAGAAAAATCCCCACTTCAAATCCCTTAAGGGCATAATTTATGACATGCACAGAGTAGTAACTGAGTATCTATTTTGATCTGAAAGTCAAAAAAAAAAAAAAGAAAGAAAGAAAGAAAGAAAGAAAGAAAGAAAGAAAAATTTCCTCTTCAAATACTTCACGAGTGAGAAAAGTGAGCTTCACTCCATAAAATGTTATCTCTAGGAATTTCTTCCTGAGCTCTCCTGAATGGCTGGCCCCCACACAGGAGAAGCAAAACAACTTCCAGCTCAGACTCACAAAAGCTATTTTAAAGCCCAGCAACACTTTCAACCCCCTACAGACCAGGAATAAAGGGATTCAGCTGTGACAGAAATGCCCTTGTGGTAATTCCCCAGTGTGCTCAGTCAATACCCAAGTTCCTGCAGCACAGGATAGAACATGAATATTTATTTCTTTCTCCTATTCTGTGTCAGGTACCTTCAGTGTTCTGTAAAGCCCCTTTAGAGCGAGTGACAGGACCCAAGTTGTTTCCACTGCCTCAGCATAGCTGCTGTCCATGCTGGTCTGCAGGAGGTGGGTGGAGATGAGGACAAAGTGCTGCAGGTACTGTCTCAGCTGGGTCTGGGAATCGCTGCCCTCCTGCCCACATTTCTGAATCAACTGATAGTCTTTCACTACAAGAGAGAAAAAACACAATTCACTTGGTTCACATTAAAATGTTGTGGAGTTATCTGTTAGTAGATATGAGTGAGCTGAGACATGGGACATCCTTACATCAATTATGTTCTAATAAAGGTCTTATACAAAAATTATCTCAGATTCCCTGAACAGTCAAGAAAATATTTCATTTTTTTCAGTACAAGTTAAAAATCCCAGGTCACTTCTGGCAAAAGCACATATTTGTACATTAGCAGTACAGCATGCAAAGCAGCACATGTTGTATTTTACAATTAAAATGGGGGAAATTCTGACCTGCAATTGATATGATGAAATAAATATTGCTGATCTTACTGTTTAAAATGTCAACAGTTAAACAAAAAGAAAAACTTTAATATTCAAATCTTCCTTCAATATCAGAAAGTGGTTTAGTCTGTTGATTTTTCCAAATGTCTTTTACACAATTTTGGTAGTCAAATCTTAGGACAACCTTTGCTTTATTAACTTCCCAATATTAGGTCATAAAAAGAGAAAAGCCTTTGCTCCTAAAAACACAACTGATTTGTTATATATTAAATGTTTCACTGGGTCTCAAATTTTAGGGATATCCAAACTGTTTTTAAATTAGCAATTGTTCTAAAACATTAAGCACAGGTTTGTAAAGGACAAGACACAAGCACTGCACAAATCTTGATACAGAAACAACTGCTTCATCTTCATCAAAAGCCTGTTTCTGAGATCTCTCAATTAACAGAATGGTCTCAACAGTTTTCTAAATTCTTTTCTGAATAAAGATAATTACTGCAGAAGCTTCCCAATTTGGCAGTGACCTGCAAGCAGAACTCGGTAACCTATGAGCAGAAAGTCAGGCAACTTAGTAATAATGGCATTCAAACTCTGCAGAGCTGCACAGTGGTCTAGTTAACATTTGCTTTTGGGTATCTGTAACAAACTGTAAGGAAACACTCTGTGATTCTCTGATAAAACAAAAATGTGACAGAACCTGTTTTTCTCTTTCGAGTTTTGATGTCCACAACCACTGCCCTGTTTTTCTCAGTGAAGTGCTTCAGGATGATCACGTTGTGGGGCTCGTTAGCATTGTCCATGTACACAGAACGAGTGCCCATACACAGCACCTGAAACAGGAGCAGAACTTCAGTTAGGATTTGGAATACTTATTTACAGATACACAGCCATGTCTTATACTGGTTGTATTTGCTTCTTCTTGCTATTGTATTTTTGAGCCGAACCACTGCTTGATGCCTGGTATTTGCTGATCTTTAGAAAATGGAAGTTTGAGTCTATAAAAGAAATGTCTACAACAACCAACTTAATGTTACACAGGCAATGTATCAGTTATGAACATCAAGATGGAGAATGGATTGTTTTGCTTGTACAGAAGTCCTTTTAGATACTGAAACAAATGAAGCTGGCTTGCTTGTAGCAGTTATAAGTAGCATCCAAAGAAATGCCAGGCAAAACCAGCTCATTATTCTTCATTAATTAGATCAACGTTAATGGTGCACAAGTGGAAAGATGTGAACTCTGACACACCCCAGGTTTCAAGAGTTTATAAAAGTTGTCCCCAGCTGATGGAAACCATAGTATTTAGAAAGAGATCCCTAAAAGCTTTAACCAATTTTGTTTCCTTTAGGACCAACAGGCCACTTACCTCAGGAAAGCCAACCAGCACCAACAAAGTGAAGATGTTGGTGTGCTTTAGCTGGAAGGGCAGCTGCTTAATGCAGTGGTCAGTGAAAGCAGCAATCACATCATGCCATTGTGCAGAGGAGTTCAGAGACCGAAGGATGTCTGCCATGGAGCTTGCCCAGTCCAGACCTACACGACTGCAAAGCAAGAGCAGGCTGCATTAGGAGGGCTGACTGCAGACTGACCTGAAGCTATTCTTCCTCAAGACAGCAGATCACTGGTAATCTGTCACAGCTGCAGCTTTCAAATTATTACAGAACTGTTTTTCCAAATACTTGAAGCTTTCATGCCAGCTGACACGTGAATTCTGCTTTGTTTTCCACAGAGCATAAATACTATTCTGTTTTCTGAGAGGGTTTACAGTCCCAAATCAAAGTGTGCCAGAACATTGCCACTCTGAATTTTAGTTTAGAACTCAGAAGTTTCTGTTTGCATGGCAGCAAGAGGTTTATTTCCCATGTACGTGACCACCTGCTCCCTCTGTGGATCACACAAATAACCTACAGGGACTGGTCTCTTACATTAAAGTTAGTTTTTGAGAAAATCTTTTCCCTCAGCTTATGCTCTGGATATTCTGCCTTTAAATTTCATATGTTTTCTATTTGTTTATGAACCCTCCCTGTAAAACACAGCTACAATAAAAAATAAGTCACATTTAACAGGCATGACATTAATCTCAGAATGCTTGAGAACTTTCTCAGGATCTTCAAAATCTGTCCCTCCCTGTTGTTTCCAGTGCAATTTCACTAAAAAAACCTCTCTCTCAAATACACTTACACAGAAGGGCCAGACCCAGAACTCAGCACAGTGACAGTTACGTGACATACCCTCCTCCTTTCCCAAGTTATACAAAAGATTTGTAACATTGTGAGAGAATTAATGCCATGCAAAAAATAAAGGACTGTATTTTTGGTTTTCCTTGTAATCTCCAAACCTCACTTCCTCCTCCACGACATGCTGTGTAGGTAAGCACAGGAAATTAGGCCACTCTTCAGCAGCCAGACGCCTTCTGGAAGGAAATTAAGATTCCCACTGCAACAAAGGCTGCAAATGCTAAGCCCCTTCCATGACCAGGGTACAGGTTTAATTACCTTTCTATTAAAAAGCCTTTATGCATGAGGCACACATGAAAGAAAATCACTGTTCAGCAGAGATTAACTAATTGGGTTAAGGTAAGAAGCACCTGTCTAAACACACAGCTCCCAGACTGAAGAGAAGATGAGTTGTCTTCCATCCTTCTGGCACTGTAGACCCATCTCCTGGTACAAATAAATTATGTTTGGCTGAAAGGATTTTAGTCACAGCAGCATCCACTTCTGCAGGCATAAGCCTGAGGATTAACTGGCCCAGGAGTCCCAAGGTTAAATGGTAAGTTTCATTCAGGTGGCCAGCATTTGAGATTACAACATGAAACATCAGTGGAAGTATTTGTTCCAGGTTAATCAGAGACATTGTGGAGCCCTGTGGAGAGAAAAAAATCTCAGTGAGGCAGGGAAAGGAAACAAGATTTTTAGTCCAAGTCAGCACATGCAAAAGCTTCTGTTCTAAAGGTCTTTCAAATGGGACAGAAGGAATAGGAAACTACATTCCTACTTTCTTTATTGGCCTGTTAGTGTGACCTGACGTGAAGCTAAACTGAAGATTTAAACTCTACTAAACAGTTAAGACGCTACTTCACAGATTCATTAAAATTCCCTTCCCTCTCCCCCCACCCAGGAACAAGCCTTTACATTCCTTGGTGATGTCAATGTCAGAAGGCATTCTCATTCACATTTCATAGCATGTAAGCAACACAGGCCCATATCCCACATTTAATTCCTATGAATTTATTCACATTATCTGTGCACCTAGAAAACGACCCAGATGGAAGTAAAAAGAACTAACTGATTTGAAAGGTGGTAACATAGCTGCCAGCAACCCCAAAATCCTCTTCTGAGAGCATTCTGCAAAAACTTGCTCCTGGCTAGGTATTAAAACCTTCTCTGTTGGTTTTTGGGTGGAATCCTCTGAGAGAGAGTCACCTGCTTTGTAGATAAAAACAAACAAAAGGAAAGTCCCCTAAGTGACATTAAAAATAAAAAAAAATAAGTGATAGCTTAATTTTTACAATCCAAATGTAAAAATAAATAGAAATTATAAAAATAACTATTACAATTTGGAAATAAAGGAAAATAAAAGTGTATGGAAACAAAAGGTAAAGAAATTTATACCATCTAGTAAAAATGTATAAAGGACAGTGCTACAGACAGATCCATTTAACTATGACAATTCTTAAAAACCCAGTCTTTAACAGGATAAGACACTTATTTTCTAGTTCTAAGAGCATCAGAACACACAAGTGTTGTGTTAGATCAACAGGGACTATAATCTCCATACATGAATAAATATTTGTGGAAATCTACCCTGATTTCCAGACTCCTTTAAACAGACTGCAAGGCATTTGTTCTAAGCAATGTCTGGCAGGTTTTCACAAAGCAGACACAGACATTTGAAAATATGCAAAACTGGATTAGGAATAAAAAGGACAGCTGTTTGTTTGCAGATGAGTGGATATTTCTGTGACAGGGAAAATGAGAAATCATTTTTTACCTGTTGCAGGAACATTCTTATCCACAGACAACTCTGACTCTTGCCTCACAACAGTTTTCTTTGCAGAGACAGCTTTGATTTCAATTTCTTGTTTTCCTACTTTATCTTCTGCAGGGAACTGGGTTTCCTTGTGAGTATCTTCTTTCCCCTAAAAATAAAACAGAAGTACGAAAAGATTAAAACAAAATGTAATACCTGCAGGAACAAGCATGGAAAGAATTCAGTCATCTGCACTTGACAAAACATTTTCCTTTGAGTATCAAAACCTTCTATTGAAGAATTTCCCAATGTATTCATGTCTTAAGCTTCCATACAATGAAATTATGTTCTTTTATTTTGCTCATATCTCCCTGCATAAAATTATTACATTACAATAGTTTCAAACACTGTATAATACTGTAGGAAACTCATACTCCTACTCAACAGTGCTAACAACCAGGGGAAATGACAGCCTTTTCACAAAAAACAAGACATGTCCCTCTTCTGCAACACTTTTGAGAATCAGTTCAGAACAAGAAGTTTTTGATCAGCCAGGTCTAATGAAAAAAACAACTGTCCACGTGCCCCTCAATTTTTTACCTACAAATGAAATCATTACTATCCCTTATCTCAGTCCCACATTCAGAATAGGCTGCTTAAGCATCTGAAGATATTTATTATCAGATCACATCTGGTTTCACGGGTTCTGGAAATCCCAGGTACTTACACTGCAACGCACTGAAGAGCCTGTGCTACGTTTCTCATCTCTCCCCTTCCCTGCTCTCTCACCAGGATGACTTTTTGGAGCACTGTCTATGGGAGGATTGCCTGAAACAGTGTCATTCTCTGAGAAGGACTCATCTTCTGGTAACATGCAGAGGAGAGCTAAATTTTTCAGTCCTGGGAGCAAAAAAGTCATGGAAGTTATTTAGCTGTTGAATGGCAAGACAGACAAAAAGCAGAACTGAAAAACTTTAAAAGAGAACCACAAACTTCTTACACACTTCTTTTGAACATTAACTCCATCAAAATCATGTTGTCTATGAAACTCATATAATTATGTAGTTCCATTAAATACTAATGATGGACAGATGGTGACATCTTCCACCTCAAAGATGGCATTGGGGTAGAGGTCTTAATTTAATAAAGCAGTGGAGTGTAAATTATGAATACCAAATGACATTTGTCTTATTTTTCAATCTTCTGACCACTTGCACAATAGAACTGTATATTGTAAACAGATTAATTAATGAGCATGCATAAGTATTTGGGGGTGGTAGTATTTCAGTTGTATTAGAGCTGCTCACAAAAACTACCAGTGAACTTACTTGAATTTTAGTCTAGAATTTTTGATACGTTCAAAATAGGTCCCTATTGTATGACCCTATTTTCTGCAGAAGGTCTTTGTTCACAGAAATCCCCACTTCCAGACAAATGAACACCACTGCCAGAAATTTATACCACAAACACGGTTAAAAATCTCTTCCCAAGAGATGCAGAACAAAAAACTTCTTCCACCAAGTTATTTGCTGTCCTTCAGCTGTCAGTGATACACTACTAAAAGAACATGAAGCTGTATTGACTGATCCCTTTACAGCTAAGATGGAAAAAAAAACAACCAGAGACTTGCCAAGTTGTCTCCAATGTTTATGTAAGCATAAAATTAGTTTTCTCAAGCACTTTATTTTCCATGTTCCAATGACCCTGAACGACACCTGTTCTACATTTACTTTCTACATAAACAGTTATTCTCAGTGAAGTACACAGTAGCTTCCCCTTTCCTTTGGAAACTTTAAAGTCAGTAACCACAGACATTTCTGACACTTGTAGAAAGCATTGTTCAGAGCAGGAGCAGCTGACTCACCTTTTCCGTGCTGTGCTTTCATCAGGCAGTCCCCAATGAGCTGAATGCACTGATGCTGCAGAACTCTGGCATGACTGAGGACCTGGGGATCCAGTTTCTCTCCTTCTACTTCCTCCCCATTTGCCAGATCTGCACTGTAGAGAGTCAAGGCAGCAAAGAGCAGCCAGGAATAATTGTGAACGTAGGGCTGGATGAGACGCTGCCGGTCACTGATTCGGATGGTCACCATGGGATACACGGTGATGCTGTGGGTGGGCAAGTGGCTGCAAGGAGAAGGGACATCCTTTAGGAATGCAGCTGGTTTTTTGCTAACCAACACAGTCAGTCAGTCAACACAGAACACCTTCTCAGGAAACCACTTAAAACCCAACACATTCCAGAGGTTCAAACTGGTTTTATGACCTCTGGTGTCAAGCACTGAAAACTGTTGTCTTCCACAGCTGTGACTGTCTCTTCTGTCCTGTCATGCAGGACTGGTAACTCCTTCTGCAGCTTTCCTAGCCCTGTCCAGAAAATGATACCAAGTGAGTTCAGAGGTTGACATTGCTGCCAAACTGGTCCTATCTTTGTTTCTAAATGATACCATGGAGATGTTCTGATGTCAGACACAGCTTTATAGGAAGCACCATGAGAATGACTGACTGTATTTAGCTACTAAATATTATCTTTCTGCCACTTGGGGGAAAGCAAATCACATTTTTAATACCTGTCAGAGTATTTCTTTGCATGATAGCATCCATAGCAAAGGTCAAAGTCATCACAAACATTGCAGTTCATTCTCCGGCCTATGATAACTCCTTGACAGTGATCACAGGCATATTCCATGTTCACCATTTCATGGTCATCCTCATGTCCTTCAGGTTTAACTCCACCTGTAAAGAAAGATTTCCCTGTAAATCTTTTTGACAAAGGACCTTTCCTAATTTCAAGGAAAATTCATATTCATAAAGAACACATTCATAAAGAACAGTTTAATATTTCCAAAGAACCCAGGAGAAGTGTGTTTATTTATTTTGTGTATAATTTACAAGATACAATTTTGGCTTCAAATACAGGGTTCTGAAGGTTTTTTTAATGGTTCTTACCAAGGAAACAAGTTTTACACAGATCCATGTCATTGCACTGCAGACAGCGGTAGCGATGCCACGGCGCAATCTCATCACAGCCATCACAGGATATGTCCACATTTAACAGGTCACAGTAACGAGCAACAAACATGTGCATCTGCAGCAATAAATCAACACAAGTTACTTGAGGATGATTTTCTGACTGAGAAAGCTTCAGGCAGCTAGCAGAACATTTCCCCTGCCAAAACCAAATGGGGATCTTTTATACATTTTTGACTCTTGAAAGTCTACAGAGATCCAACTAATAATTTTTTTTTTTATAAACAAGAGTCCTTTCTCCCCTTTAGGCTTTTAAAGGTCTCTTATTTACCCCTTCTGCAGATAAATATACAAAACATGAGGTCACCTTTCTCTGCTTCTCTGGGTCAGCTTGAGCTATCTTTTCATACCAAGTCTCAAACATTACATCCTGACATTCATCCATCCATTCACAGTTTTGCTTGTAGTCTGCAATTTCATCTTCTTCACTCCACTGACTAAAAGAAAAGAAAGCTTAAATTTAAGAATCAATGCTATTAGGCTTCCCTTTAATAAAGCTTTACTTTTTCATGAAAAACAAAGTGCTATAACATGCTAATAAAAACAGAATTGTGAGAAATCCCATTCACTCAGTTAATAAATGACCATATAAACACCCGCTTCTTGCTTCTGTGACATGTTCTTGAATACGTATGGGGACCATAATGCAAAAATCAGGAAAATCTACTCTTATAAAACAGCTTTTGGAATGCTGGCAGATCAGATCAGACATTTTAAGGCTTTCTGGCCTTCACATTTGCTCATGTGCAAGCACAACTACTATACAGCTGCCACATGAAGGTGTTAAAAACATTTGATGTTCATCAAGGCAAGAAGCAGTACCTCCTGCTACAGAGCTAAACAAGTAAAGTGTTCCAGTAGTGACCAGGTTAAACATAAAATTCCAATAGCCTTTGTACCAGCAAAACAAACTGAAATACTTTAGTTAAGCCCTTGGATAGTGACCAGAATTATGCCATACTTGTTAACAGCACCCTTACTGCTTGTTCCGGCACAAAGTTCAGGAACCATTCTGGGTTGAATGGAATCAATATTTAGTAGCATGTGAAAGCTGCATTCTTCCTGACTCACCAAATGACACTGTCATGGATACTGATGTTCTCCTGTGATGTTGTCATGAGGAGATGTGGCAGCTGGATCTCAACAAAGAAGGAGAGATCACTGGGCTCCCAGCTCATGTCCAAGAGGTGGAGGAGAGCTGTCTGCACACAGGATAAAGCAGGAAGCAATGACCTAAATAAAAACAAAAGACATTAAAACATGACAGCTCTAAAGCTAGAGCTTGAGTTGAAATTGTGTGTGGGGAGGAAGGGTAGAAAAACCTCAACACGCTGATTTTCAGGCTTTACATGCATTAAAGTGACTCTGTGGCAGGAACCCAGGTTTATCTAAGTAATCAACTCACACAATTTAGCAAGTACAGACTATGGAACTCAAAATAAAGACAGTTTTGCTTCTGGATTCAGTTAAGATCAAGCTAATGCTGTTGCCTGAGCATTAGCAAGAGGGTTTGTCTCTTCAGTATAGCATCTTCTTGGTATTTGCAGGAATTTATTCTGTTTGAAACCTTTCTGACATTTTCACTTGAAACTGAACAAAGGACTTGTATGTTATTGTCAGAGAGACTGACATTATAGCAATAAAATTCTCATTTCTCTGCAACACCTGGCTATAAATCCTCCAAATTCTAACCAGAATGTTGCCAAAATGTGAGTTTTAACATCAAAACATGGCTGCAGAATTGCCATGTTTCTTGTGGCATTACCCAAGTACTCCACAATAAATTTGCTATTTCCAGTATTTTACTACTAAGCTTCAGAGACACACTGCAGAATTGTAACTACAAAATGCAGTAACTCAAGTTTTTAACACTCATAAGTTTTTGGGCTTTCTTTTATTCCTTTAGTAATAAAAAGCTAACTTGGCAGTTTTGATCACAAGATCAAGGCTCCTCATTTAGTTCTGTAAATAACGGAGAGTATAGACAAAATTAATTAAGACATTAAGTGACAAATAACAAATTACAAGGGAGGAGATGTGGAGGAATGCAAAAAAATAAAAACCCCAAACCACATAAATAAAGCAAGCAATGTACTGTACCTGTCATTAATCGTACTAAATCCCTTCACAGAATTTACCAGGAACAAAACAAGCTGATAGTAGGACTCTCGTATCTCTTTGTGTAGCTCAGCACCACAGCCTTCCAAGTTTCCAAAGTAGCTGCAAATTAAAGAGTCAGTTTAGCAGTCTGGAATTCACTGTGATATTTTAGGTAGCATGATTTATGCAAATTTTACAAACAGGCCCTTTTTAACCCCTCTCCACAAGTGGGAGGGATGTTAATTTTATTTAAAAACGCAGTCCAGAAGTTTCAAACAAAAATGAAGAATCCTATACCAGGAATCAGAAGTGATGAAATGAAACAGGCAAAGAAAATATTCTCATAGCACTTAGAAGAGAACATTTCTTTAAATTAAAACGCTGCTTTATGAAAATCTAAACAAGGTCTTCAAGGAAATCAGTGCATTGCAAGATGACCACAGAAAGCTCCTGACAAGTGAGAAGCCAAGTGAGTGACAGAGTTCTGACAGCACTGGCCAGACACAACATCAAAATCAGACCTAAAGATGTTCATGGCATGAACAGCTGTGCAAACTAAGTTCCATTTGAAAATAATTATTATTCCTTGCTTGGTTTTTTTTAATGAAGTACACAAGATATGCCTACTAGCCTGAAAACTAAACCTCAACTCATATTTTTATTATTCACATGGATTAAAAAGTAGAACTTCCCACTCTTGTCAATATACATGCCTGGAGGAAAACAAGAACTAAGACAGTAAATCACACAGCTGAGATTTGCCTAAACAATTACTTACTTTGTAAAATCTTTCTGACAGGCTAGAAGTTCTAGGAGAAAAAGTACACAGGGTGGCTGAAAGCAGTGTGGCTGTCCAAGCAAGTCCACACACTGGCGGATGGTCTTGAGCACTTCCATAATGCTCTGTCCTTGGGATTTTCTCAAAGCAAGAACCTTTAAAACACTGAAGGGAACAAACATCAGTGAAAACTTCACAACACTGTGCTTAAAAATAATAGAACAATTCAAGAAGTGCTTGATTGGTTACACAAGTGCTTTGTATCTGAATTTGCAGTTGTATTTCAGTGTATTAGTTGGAGTGAGTGATAAAGCTTCAACAGAATCCAGCGCTTCCTGCAGCACTCCATGTTCTAGAGCCCAAAACAGACATTTTGGGCTGAGAATTAGAAATCTCTCTCTTGATTTATGTTTTCAGAATACCAGGTAACTTATATGAGATGCAACTCATCTCTATTTTGTACCAAGGACTGGTAATAAGTGATACACCATGCCTTTGCTATTGTAGATAAAAAAGCAAAATGCCTCTGCAAACACATGTGAGGAAGCAAGACAATAAATTGCCAAGTAACCATTTTTTACATTCTTTTCTATGTGACAGAAGCAAATGAAATTAAATAGTACTCTCTGAATCCCTACATCCTTGTGAATAACTGAAGTTTGATACATAAGTCTGATAACTGTTTATACACAAAATATTCTGCCACATTATCTTGCTCCTAAAACATTTCATTCCACCTGAAGAGATGTGAAGACAAGCTTCTGTATATTATAACTGACAACATTTTCAATTTGCTTACCTTTCATGTGAAAGTGATTGATCCTTAATAAAGTCTAGTATGTTCTTCAAGATAGGGTATTTTTCCTTCACAGTAGGCAGAGCTCTTGGCTCTTCCATTGACCTGAATGACAGCAGCCTCAGTCTTCCACGGCCGAGCTGAGACTTCCGTGTAGGAGTGGAAGGAGGTGATGACACATCTTCTTGCTGTGAAACTGTATTCTCAACAGGCTTACTATGAAATGCAGATGCAGCTTCTGCTTGGTGGAGGTCTGGAATTTGTTTAACTTTCAGATCAGACTGTAATGTTTGACCCCCCTCTTTGAAAACGGGGTGAATTCCTGCGCTGGACGATACCGACTGCGCTGCCTGGAAGTCCATGTCCAAAGCTGATCCTTGTCTTTGGCATTTATCACTCACATACTGTTGGGTATCATCCATGTCTTGGGCTTCCAAACTGTCTGAGGCAGAATCTTTTGCCTTTGATCTTATGGGCAAAAAATTCAATAACAAAAGGCTCTTCTGCACACAGAGTTTTGCTGCAGCATAAAAATTGGAAGATTTTAAATCACCACAATAGAACAACAAATTTGCTCTCTTATGCTGAGGAAGAAAGTGATTTATCTTATTCTTCTCAGTTGAGACAGCTAGAAAATACTGTTTTTCTTGTTATATTGATCATGATGCTACGGGTTGCTTAGGTTCAGGTTTCCAAATGCTAAATCTGAATAATCACACTGAACCATAGAGACAGAGTAGTCAGTGAGAACACATTTTGTTCTAATAACAATCAGTTGCTATTCTAACACTGTTAAATGTGGTAGGAAGTATCTACAAAAGCAGATGAACACAAGTTCAGAACCAGGTGACTCAAGTGAAAGGTCACTCTCTGCAGAATTTTCTTACTGTTTTCTGCAAGCAACAGCAGAACACAATCCCAGATAATTAATCCAATGTACACTAGGTTATCTCTTAAGGTATGAAAAAGTAACCCCACTTGCTAAGTTACCTTTCACAGCAAAAATAATGTCTCCAGGTTTACAAGGCAATGCTTTCCTAAGCTACCTGAAATGCTCAAGCATACAAGGCAACACTCACCAAGAGTTTCTGGGTTCACCTCACTTGCTTCTGTATTCTGCTTCTCCTCAGCGTCATTTCCCCTCCCCATCAGGGATTTCTGCTTCATTTCCAACTGTAGACAGGATGTTAATATAGTTACAATATGATTCTCTCTGTGTATCTATACAGCAAGGCAGGATGAAGACTGTAATGATTGAAAGGAGTTTAATCTCAGGAGTAGATGACAGTAGTTACTATTCCCAACTGGAGCCTAAAACAGCAGCATCTGAACTGTCAGAGCAGTAACAGCCTCACCCTGAGCTGCTTGAGCTTTGTAGGCTGAGACCATTCCCTGTCTTGTGATTTGAAGTGCATCAGTCCTCCAAGGAAAAGAAGGCTTCTAATTTACCCTCAACACTCAGGAAAACATATACATCTAGTTGTGAGATAAAGTCCTCCAAAAACGTGTCAGCCCACTAGCAAGCTCTGTCAGATGCAAACATCACCTGTCATGCAATGGGTAAAGGCAATTACCCATCTTAACACGCATGTGCACCCATTGTAACTCTGGTACATCAACCTGCCAGGAATTCTTAGGCAGAAAAGAGGAGGGAGAAAGTAACAAGACAATGGAATGATGCTTAAGACACACTTCTATGATAGACCTCCAAAGAACTCCAACTGCAATGTAAGAGTCTTTCTAATTTACAACATACATTCTTGCTAAAATATAACACAAATTTAATTGATTTTCAGTCAAATTCAGTCCTAGCTGCCCATGATGACACATCTGGGGCTGAGGAAAGGAGAGGAGTATAAGGATGCATGTAAGTCCAAAGTTTCAAAGTAAACATATGTTCTTTCTAAGTGAAAATAGTTGACATAGAATAACTGAAGGAAAAACTGTTCCACCCTACTCCTTAACATTGCATTGTAGTGTACTAAAGTAAATGACATTAACAGAGATCCTCCTGAGTGCTCTTACCATCCATATTCTAATGGAATCAGCCAGGGAATATACTTGTGCAAACTCATCACTCAAAGGCACCTTGCCTTCACTGTTGACTGGAAATGAGAGAAAGAAGAGAGTCCTGTTTATTTCCAACTCCATTTTTATACAACTACTTAACTAAAATTATGCTACAGCCTTCCCTTCATCTCTTAGTCAATACTTGGAATTATACCTGTAAGAAAAATAGAGAATAAACCTGCCAACTTTCATACACCCTAAATACATGAACTGCATCTTAACTGATTTATTTACAAAGTTAATTTATGAGTATCTTTCTCATCTCTTCCCAAAACTGATGCCCGAAGCCATGAAAAATAGAATCCTTCTCTATGCATGCAATAACACTGATGCAAACTTATCAGAAAAATCAACAAATGCTTAATAGTAACTTAAAGCTGTATAGATGTATTTGTTTTCTCTACTGTTCTACACTATGAATTTCTGGAATGGAATTTCAAGTCCAATTTGCAAAAATTAAGAAGACGACAAATCAGTTTCTACGCAAACTGCCCTGACAATAACTATGGAGAAAAAGAGATTCTTATTCAGTCTTCTCTCTTCCATTCTCCTTTTCCAATTTTTTTCCTGTATTCTTTTCAGCATTCCTTCTCCAGACTTCCCATAGCACAGGTGAACGTGGGTCCAGAAATTAGTCTGCCCCAGCACGACCAGCAGATGAAGATACTGACAGACAGTGGGATGGATTTCTTAAACACTTATCAATATTTGTCCAGTTTTCAGTGTCACTCAGAAAATTAGCTCAATTGTCAGACATAGATAAAATGACTAAAGGCAGTAACCACATTAGTCATCAAGTCAGTCTGTGTCACTCATTTTTACTCATAACTTCACAACTCAAAAAATAGCTCAATCATTCTATGAAAATGAAAATGTTTAGTGTCAGAATTATGACAAAAAGTGAAAACCTAAAATGAAATCCTTCAAAACCAAGTAACATCTTATTATCCAATACTTCAAACATATCAATAAACTTAATGGAAGGATGCTGTAAGTCAAAAAGTTGTTAATTTTACCAACTGAAAAATATATAAATTGTAATATAATGGCCCATTAAGTTAAAAGCAAAACATTATCTTCTATTGGAAAAAAAATATTAAGTATATATTCTGAGGATGGCAGGGTTGATTTCCACAGAATGGTATTTTAGGAGATGATTCACACCTCCTCCAATCCCAACAGTTAAAAACAGAAGTTGTTGCTGGTTTTTTAGTGTAAGTACAATGTAGAAAATGATCCAAGAACCTCTAGTAACTGCAGCCATATTGTTCTGAATTAAAGCCCCAGAGGACATCATTACCCTCTTTAGGTATAGCTTTACAGAATTAATAGCTTCTGATGGTCATTAATATTTTGCCAGTGCTCTGAAGACAAAAATATGTTAATAAAAAATAAACACTCTAGAGAGAAAGCTTACCTAGTCTGCCTAAATGATACCTTTCTCCAGAACATCTTTAAATTGCCCCACTAAACTGATTTTTAAATGTTATAAACTCAGCTGTAAGAGAGCCTTTTACAAACTGTAAGTCTTCATTATTAAGATAATCTAATAATATTAGAGTTACCATATTTTTGAAGCTTCTCAAATAAATCTGGAGTGAGATACACCAAAGCAGCAAATGTTGAGTTCACAGCTTGATCAACAGTAGAACCAGCAACTATATGTGTCTTTGGGGTCTGTTTTTTACATGCCTGTATAAGTCCTTTGAAAAGTTCAGATTTTTGCCCACTGAAGTCCTGGGCAGGATCTGATTTTGCAAAGTCGATAAGAAAGTTACGGCAGACGTCGTGGGGAGAGCTCCGAGCCTGCAGAGAAGGGTACAATACATGAGCTTCAATACTGGTTGAGAAACAACCTAGCACCAGCTGCAACCCTAACTCAACTTGCAGTTTATCCACTGCAGTTGAGCAAACATCATCTCTGAAGGGCTCTCCAAACCATTTTATGATTCCATGAAAATGGAAACTAATAAAGGACCCGGAACAACACTTTCCTCCTTCGTATTTGAATCCAACAGCACAAATTATGACGAGTTTAGCACAGCAGCACGTGTTTAAGGGCATTCCAACTCCATAAAGCCAAATGAAGCTGTGTGATACACAGGGATTTCATGCCAAGGGAACACAAGTACCTCATCTTTGTCTTGGTGCTTGGCACTGTTTTGCCTGGCTCCCAGGAGTGCCTCAGGACACATCTGATGCCTGAAGACAGGTTTCCACAGAGGAGAATTAAGAACCGACATTACTTTCAAAGGAAGCAAGTCTGTTTCACTACTTAATTCTGCAAGAAATTCAGAAAAGAACCTTCGGTTACGAAATAATTTTCTTCATTTTTACAGATTAATGAAAATAATGTTAAACAGCCAGCAGGGAAAAAAACCGACGTACAACAAAACGTTAATGCCAATAGACTGAACAGTAATTTAACAATGTTCTCTATTTTTCTAACATGGTGCAGAAAACTGATTTACCCTTTCATTAATGGCAGCATCAATATCTTATAGTGACAATGTTACAATACGGAAGGTTTTAAATTAAACATTTTCAGTGTATTATAACTACAGCAATTTTCTGATTTAGAAGAGTTTAAAAGCTGCTTCTCCTATTAAACACTTAATTTGTTATATGCAAGCATGCTTATATTAAGAAAGAAAGAAAATATTCTCAAACACTTCAATTAGTTCCCTGAATTTACAGGTAAATAGCTGTCTAATTTGCCAAAGTAAATACGGACCACCTGATTGGAGCAAGAACTCTTTAGCCTTATTTAATTGCTCCTAAGTGGTGGATGGATTCAGATTTAGGAAGCTAGAGAGAAGTGTTCTTGTTTTAAAATTAAACAATACACTTTTTTAAAAATTTGTTTTTAAAAATTTATTTTACTTATCTTCAAGGTCCAAATCCTAAATGTACTAAATTACTGGAATTAACCAAACTTAATTTGTGACTTCAAATTTCATTCAATACCAAATGCTCATGTGAAATGTGTGTCCTAAGTCTTGTAATTTTTTCAGTTTGTCAATTTTATATTCACACTCCCAATGTGGGGTGGATGACAGCACCAGGGAACAATTTTAAATGGAAAAAAAAAGGACAACATACTACTTCATAAATGTAATTTAGCTTAGTAGGATTACTTCCACATGTCCGTGTCTTCCACTGACTTGCAACACAGCAAGTCTGTGAAGGTTCTGGCTTCTTTTTTTTTCTTGCCAAGGTCAGGATTGATACAGGGGAAATGTAGATTTTTGAGTTGGGACTTGGATGTTTATTATTTCTTATCCATTTACAGACTCATGAGCCGTGAGCTCTAACTATCAAGTTAGAGAAACAAGGTAAAATGGAGAGCTTCTAACTCTTCCCAAGGTTATTTACCTAATAACTACCCAATAATGAGGTGACACCTATATTATTTATATTTCTGACCCAATTATGGCCACCCAAGGCCTGCTCTGAGGACCTTTTTCACCCAATTACAGAAACCCACCTAAACCCATGAAGAAGGAAGAGAAGGTGAAGAAGGAGGACTCAGACAATGCCCAAAGCCCTCCATCTTGACTCACACGTATTACTATATAGTAAATCTAAGTTTCCAGGATACCAACACAACTCTTCCACGTTCGTGCGAGGAAAATACAAAAGGAACTTGGGTTTTCCCAGGGGTTTCTCTACAGGAAATCCTTGCAGGTGCTGTTTGCAGGGAGCCCAGCTGTGGGAGGCACTCACCTCGCAGGGATTTGAGGGCCATGCTCCGGGAAGCCAAGCGCCCCATCAGCCGGGAGACAAGCAGCTGTAAATCCAAGCCCCAAGACACGGCAACGTCTGGGAGGCCGTAAGCAGTGACGGAAAACTTGTAGCCCCACTCATTATTGCTGCTGTCAGAGTGAAAGAGAAACTGCAGCCGTGGGCCAGCCTTAAAGGTCACTTTCTACAGAGCAACAAAACAGTCATTTTGCCAAATGTACATGACAGGAGAACGTTTCAGGGTAATGATTTCCCTTCAGCAACTCTGGGGTTTCGCTATTATGTTCTGGCCAGATCTAATTGCCCCCACACCATCTAAATGAGAACTAAGCAGGTAAAATTTCTATTCAAGAGCTTAATGAGCAATTTTATATGTGATTGAGCTTTAAAAGTCAGTGGCACAAAACAGAAGAGCAGCATCCCATTTGAGGACAGAGCACAGCCTCAGAAAGGGCCCACACTTGTCTTATGATATAAAAACTTGCAAGGGCAGAACAAGTTTTACCCATGTATTACTGGCAGGTAAACATGATTATTCTTTTTCACTTTAACTGATTGCTCTTTTGATAACAGGAGCAAAGAGGGATTCTTTACTCATTCACTCCTTTTATTTGCAGCATTTCAGACTTTCTTCCCAATCTCCTACCCCCCACCTAAGAAACCCAATAAACACACCCATGCACAAAAGCACACATCCTTTTACATAATAGGTTTCCACAGGAATCATAAAGACTTCCTAAGGCTGGATAAATAATTTGGTTCAGAATTTTAAAGGTGCTCACCTTAGGCCATTTCTCAGTGCCAACCTTTGTATCGTAACGAGTTTTTGCCCCTCTGGCATCAGTAAACTCCAGGTAATCATACCTGTGAAAATTGCAATTCATTACTTCCAAATTTAATTTTTAAGTTTTGGGGGAGAATGGTTTTGCTTTTGGATTTTCACAAGTGCTGTATCTAAGTGCACCCTGCCACTTCTTTCTGAACCACACCTTCATGTGACTGCTAAGGAATTTATTTCATGTTTCAGTGCAGAAGTCCCAGCAAACACAGATCTGCTGTCCTGCAGGCAAAATAAATACCCCGAGCACAAACTGTGGTGGTCACAGCTTTATTATCCAACAGATCAAGGCCAAAGGAAGCAAAATTCATATGAACAGCATGTCTGTACATTTGCTGGAAGAGGTAGCTTTCAGCACAAGGCCACTCAAAAATACACATTGCTCTGGACAATGAAGAAATTGAAATGGCATATGGGGAGTGCACACTGAAACATGAATTGCCCCTCTGCAAATGGACACCAGAATTTAACACAGCACAAGATTAAATTACCTCCTTTCAGTTTCACATTTTTCATCAAATTCCACCTCAAAGTAAGTTGCCCCATGGCACAGGAAGACTGAGACCTCATGGCAATTATTTTCATAGTTATGAGGTGATTCCATTGTCCAGGTTCGCAACACTACAGGCTGCTCCTGCTGCCAGCTTTCCATGTCCATCTGTACAAAAAAAATGCATTCTTAGATACAAAGGTAAGAAAAAAAAATATATTACCACACTAGACTTTTGTGTCTGTACATTTAAGTTGCCAGATGTGCATACAAATGGCATTTAAAAGGTTACAGCATTGATTTACACTGGAATTAGTTCTGAAGATGACCTTGGTAATCACAAGAAGGAAGCACTTCTAAAGCAAAACCCACCCAGTCTACTGCAGGAGGAGACTGTCTCACCCACAAGTGACTACAAGTCTCCAGGCATGACAAAAGGAGTCTGGATGACTAATGTGAATTTAAACATCTGCACTACAGACATAAAGGTTTTATTTGCATCACCACAAGCAGTGAAGCTAAAAATGTTAAGCATATACTATTTTTAATTTGTTTTCCTTGTTTTCCTCTTCACCCTCAGAATCCCCTCCCTCCTATCTACCTTCCAGGCTGCTCATTCCAGTTGCACTTTCTCACCACTTTGCACATCTCCCATATCAGTAGATATGTTTCTTGTTCTTCACTCAACGTTTCATTACACATCCCACACTTCTAGAAGCTTTCTAGCTCTCCTCCAATGCTCACCATCAGAATCACCTGAGTTTTCTATGTTTTTCTTGCAAATTAGCTTTTGTTTCAGCATGTTTAATAGTGCCTGTGTCTTTAGTTACCTTATGGGGCTCACTACAAAGGCTTTTCAGTGGTTCTATCAAAGTGCTGAATCCCTGCAGCAGAGTACAGTACGGAATGTCTAAAGTGCAAAAATCCAACAAGAAGATGACCTAGAAGCAAACACAGGTGTCAGTCACAGGTGGACAGTCTCACAGCCATGCCACCCAGGAACAGGATAAAATCCCATGGGTCACTCACCAGCTGACGAGTTGCCATAGCAAAGACAGAGCTACTTATTTTTTCTACTATTGTTTTGCCACTGTATTGAGATAAGAGTGACTGCAAAATTGTTCTGATATTTGATAGGAACTGGCCCACATCTAAAGAGAAAAAAAAAAAAAAGAATTCTTAATAGCTACCTTAAGGATTTGCTCCCACAATCCCCTTTATGAAACATTAGGTGCATGGTGATGTGCACAAGGACAAATACAGCAGGAAAGGATCTGCTGCCCCAAGGCTGCACCACCCAACACTCCAGAGAAGTTTTCTGTGGTATTTCTATTGTGAAAACAAGTCATGCTTATCAACAATAGCACTGAAAGAACGAGTGATTTCATCAAACACCCAAAGACTATTTCAACAACCTCCATGTATCCAGTAGTCTCCATACACTGCTAATCAATGCAGCTGAAGTAACAAGTGAGGATAGGAATTTTTAGCTACAGCCTTACTCCATTTTTAAATGTAAGACAGGAACACAGCAAATTTATTTATATACACATAACATAAATATGATGTAATTTTACATAAAATTACACCTTTGTTAAGTATTTGACCCAATTAACTCTACACTGAGCTGCTGCACTGAAGAAGACCCCAACAATCCACC
This sequence comes from Phylloscopus trochilus trochilus, assembly GCA_016584745.2. Classification (NCBI taxonomy): domain Eukaryota; kingdom Metazoa; phylum Chordata; class Aves; order Passeriformes; family Phylloscopidae; genus Phylloscopus; species Phylloscopus trochilus. Next base: position 7,518,115 of record WQNJ02000022.1, read on the forward strand.
CCACAAAAAACCCAACAAAACCCCTTAGATATACCCAGCTTCTTAACCAAATCCCTTTCCTCTTACTATTACAGACATCCAAGAAAGCACACATCACTACCCAGGAGTTTACTAAAATAAGGGATGCTAGGAAATTAAAATGTTCAAATGAAAGCCTGTAACTATTTGTTGTTTGGGTTTTTTTTTTCAGTATCTGGCCCCCAAAACTTACTGAAATGCTTTCTGAAGATTTTCCCAACGTAACATTATCAGTACAGCTAAAACTGCAAGTTGCTTAATATGCCTACTAATTACTTCCTAGAGAGATTAAAAATGCTATGACAGTTCTGAGTATGCCTCAGGCAACCTTTGGTGATCTCTAATTACACTGCAATTTGCAAAATCACATTTTAAAGTCCTGTATTGCACCATATTTAATTCTGTACTCAATCCCAGCACTTACAGTTTTTAAGGATTTCTACTGCAAGATCCTTGGCTGAACTATCAGTGCCTTTAAGCTGCAGATAGCACCAGGAAAGGAGGCTGCCCTGAACAGACCAGAATAAGGAAGACAAGACTGTGCCACTCTCTTGCTGTGCAACATCCAGCATCATCATTTCACACTGAAAAATAAGAAATGTTCATGAATATAACGGAGCCTCTGCTGCTGCAGCATGACACACAGTATGCACCAAGTAAACTGGTGTGGACACAATCATCCCACTCACCCCAGAAAAAGATGAAATGCAACTGACAAGCAGCATGTAACACCATGTAGCAAGGGATGCACTTTGTTTTGATATATCACAATTTTAAATAGTAACAGCTACATATGAGTCACTCGATGTTCTCAGCACAGTTTTTCTGCATATGTAAATAACCCTCCTCCATTTCCACCCCCCTCAGTGACATGCCCAATCCTATCCTCTCAAAATGCAATGAGTCCTTCTGTATCCCAGTGTCTCTCCATAGAGTCTTTTCAATGCTATGGAAAAACACCACATCTTACATATTTCATACTGGAAAAATATTATTAATTTCCTACTCTACCATTATGAAATGTTAATGCTTAAAGGAAAACACTCAACTGGCTTGAAAAGCTAATCCTACTGACTTGCACAGCCAAGAACAGTTGTATGCACAAGGACAGGGAAGCTGGTCCTTAGTATCCATGGCAGGGAAGCAGCTTGTGCTTGAGTGCCTACAAAACTCATGACAAAGAAGCAGGAGCAAAGCCAGTTACCTCTCTTGCTGCCACCAGCAGAAGGGTGTCCATGACTGATAATACTTCACTTATGTCAAAATTTGCAGAAACTCCTTTCTCTGGTAATAATAAGAGTCCACCTGGATCTTGATCACTACAAAACAAAGATATTCTTACTAACCAGCAGCAAGGAGATCCAAACAGTTCCAAACCAGAAATTTAGTGGTTTTTGTGTCAAATCTGTAGAGATCCTACTGTATAATTACAATGAAAATCAAAAGTTTGTGTTCTGGTGACTCCAGACTAATTAAATCAATACCAATCATCAGCACTGACAAACAATAACTTAAAAATTTGGAAGACAGCCTAGGAGAAGCTAAGAGCAATATACTGTGATTTCAGCACCAACCTTGGCCAGTGTTTTATAGAACTATTCAGTTAATAAAAATATTGAGTAGCAGCATGTCCTTTCTAAACAACATTAGTTGATTACTTCAGAGAGTTATTGTTCAGGGAAGTAACGTTTCTAAAAAGGATTAAACGCAAACTTATTAACAAATGTGGGGTATCAGACAAATATTTTCAGTTTCAGGACCCCCTACCTGAAGTGGGTACACAAGGATCTGAAGGCAAGATGTACAGATTGCTTATGTTCTTGCTCTGTGATGTTTTTCTAGAAAAAGAAAAAGATTTATTTTTATGATACATTCTGTTTTCCCCCTCTGTGACAAAGAATTCTAATTTCTGTGTTCTATTATTCATTTTTGGTAAGAAAGGCAGGGTTAGCTCCTCTTTCTTTGGAAAAGCTGCAGATAGAAAAGGGGAAGAGTAAAAAGAGGCAAAGAAAAAACCCAAGGTTTTTACTTGAATAGGAAAAAGTATGTATTATTTAAGAATAACAACTCAGATTTGTCCTCTTTTCTGCATAAAGAAAGCAGGCACCAAACAAACAATTTCTCATTCAATGTTTACCATCATGGTGAAGAGCTGGTGTCGCCTGGTCTGTCTATCTGGGAAAAAAACTGCTGCTCCACTGAGTAAGGTGTTCTTAACTTCCTCTTTCAGCATTTTCATTGGCGTGAAGTTACTGTCCCCCATATCCACTACTGCTCATAAAAAAGGAAACAAAATTACAAGTTCTAATTAATACCCCATGTAATATGTTAGAGGCATAACTGAATTAAATGTTAGTCTACACAACTTCAAGCCCTTGCAATCCCATTATACACACAGAAAATGAGGGGAAACTTTTTAACTTACAGTAAGAAAGATTTATATTAAGAAAGAATATATCTATTCACCAAGTAAACAAATTCTAGGAATATTATAACTTGACACCCATCAAAGCTAATAAGATTTTCAAGATGTGACAGATTCTATATAAAGTGTTTTCCCTCTAGCTGGTTTGGCAGGAGACTCTTCAAATTATGCTTGAATAGAGAGCATGCCACTCTACTTCCAATGAACTCTCATGTGTAATTCCCATTCTCTTCACTGGCTCCAGAAGCTTCCCTTCAGTCTACTGTCTACTCATGAGTTCATTTATACTGATATGCAGTATCAGAAATAAATAAACCCCAGTAATGTTATAGCCAAAGGGTCACATTCCCTGGTGGTACAAGCAGGTGGCATGTTCAAAAGGAATTTTCTATTGCAACTGTTTCCAGACCATGTCATCAGAAAGTCTACAAAACATTTCCTTGGGCCAAGGAAAGTCTCTAGTGATAGACTAATTAGCACACACTGACCTGAAGGAGAAACAAAGGAACAGGAACTAACTTGGCCTCTAGGAATGAATATCTTTTCCCAAACTTTAACAGACAAAATAGTCAAGATATATTGAACAAAAATTACCTTCACACAAATGTCTATAAAGCTCTTCTGCAGCTTCTGTGTGACCAGCTGTTTTGCTCTGAGGAGTTTCTTGAGGTTTAGCAGTTTTATTATCTCCAGTAAGTACAGAGAAGCAGCTCTGGAGAAGCTGCAACAGCAGTGTTTGAGCAAAGATACATTCTTCCCTTGGGCTGTAAGAAGAGATATATAACAGATAGAAGCAAAAATTTAAAAAGCAGCTTTCTGCACCAAGTATTGCTATGAAAGTCACCATTTCAGCTAGATAAAAACCACTGAGTGGAGAGACATAGCCAAAGGAAGTGTAGCTACCAGCTCAATTAATCTACAGCTTGAGCTTCTACATAGCTTTATAGTTAAAAGTCCATATGGCAGCAGTAGGGAAATGTTATTTATGTAAATGATGTAATTTAGGAAGAACAAACTGCTGTAACTAAACAAAGCATATTTTATTTATACACACACACTGATTAGTGCTTCAGCAGACACTAAAGAAGAAACTTACTTTTGGTGCAGTTTATTGTAAAAATTCCAGAACAGCTGCAAATCAAGGCCTGTGAAATCTAAAAATGACTTGTATTTTAATCCACTCTCCTTCTGCTGAACCTTAAAAAGGCAAAGAAAATGCAGGATTGGAAAGTTAACTCTATACAAAACATACTTACAAAACATAAATCCCTGAGCAAGGGGCTTAAAGGAAAGCAAAGCCAGCTTTCCTGTAAATTTGCAGCTAACATGAATTCCAGTTTAAGTTCTTTCATGGATATTCTGGGGTCTAAATGTGACAGTTCATGCTGAAACCTTCTTATTCACAGAATCCTCGCCTCTTTCTGGATTTCTAGGATCCCATCCCTTTTCTCCACCACTAGAAGACTTTATAACCTCTACCTCTCCATCTAATTTAATTAGAAGTAATAAACCATCAGCAAACATACACAGAATTCTATTTTTCAGAATTTTTTTTTCCAAAACATGCTTTTTAATCTTTGCTAGGTTAAACTTTTCTTTGCCCATTCACAACTGCTGTTTGCACAGCCTTACTCCCTTTAGCCTGGCAAACAGAGGTTTAAAAAACCTTAAGAAGTAAAAAAATACCAGGTCCTGTGCCAGCTGCTGGATGAAATGAAGTGTCTTCAGGAGCAGAGTTGTGCCACAAACGGTGTCATCCTCAGTTTTCCTGCACTGCAGGCAGCTCATGGTCCTGCAGGGCTCGTCTCGCAGGGGCCGCAGATAGCCCAGAACACTCAGCCCTTGCACCCCCAGCCGCTCTGCTGAGTCTTGTCTCGTGCACAAGAACTTTACCATCAAGTACTAGATGGGTATAAAAATAGCACAAGGTTTGGGTTTAAAAGCTGGTACAAACAAGGCATGAGTGTGCATAGGTGAGCATTGAGGGAGGAAGCCTTAGTCCCTTGACTATCACCTCCAGATGTTTAAAACACTGAGCCTCAGATTCAGGCAAAATTGGATCTCTCCCTGCTTCCAAAAAGTCACAGGGATGGTTCTATGACCTCTACAGGTGCTTGCAAAGTTAGTTAATTCATTATCAGTTCATTCATTCTGCACACACTGCTCCTCCCTGCCACAGCTACACTATTCTTGCAGGTTAAAGAATTATTAGCTGCATTTAAAAGCAAGCAGAGGATCAATATGTAGTATTTCAAACATACTTTGATCAGTCTGTTCTCAGTGAGGTGCAGAGTGCAAAACAGAAGGAAGAGCAAGTCCTGCCAGCCACATGTACTCAGTTACCCTGCAGCAGCAGTGACTTAGAAGCAGCAGCAGAGTTAGGAAAAATCCCAGCTGACACAACAATGCCACCAATTCTCTTAATCCCCACAGTGCAGATGGACTGGGGAACTGCAACAGCTGATTCCAGAACCAAGATCTGAAATGCAACATTCCCTACAAATGCACCAAGCACTACAAATCAAAAGCATCTTCTGCCATTCTGGAAATGAGAGTCTCCATTCCCCAGGGAAAGCAGCCCAACTGATGGAAAGGCTTTGTAATTGCTTGCCCACTGAAACGTGGATTGAAGAACCTGGCCCTGAAAGAATAAATGCTATAACTACACAGTAGTTAAATGGTTTAGGTACTAGAATAAAGCAACAATCAAATAAAAACCAGTAATCTGCACATTATCACATACCTTTGCATTATATTTGATCATAAAGCACCCCTTAACTATAGCTATATATGTGCATACAGAGAAAAAGAATAAATTCAGAGGAAAAAAGTTGAATTACTCATTTAACTAGAAGCCTATTCTTTTTTTTCTCTATACAGCAGAGTTCTCCCTCACAAAATAGAATTACGTTCTATTTCAGTTGGCACAGAATGAGCCCCTGTTCATTGTGACTGGGCCAAGTGGTTTTTGTGGGTTCTTACCTGGGAAACTCTGCATTGCTGCATTTTGACATCAACTTCATCCCATTCTTCTTCTACTTCAAACCAGCCAATAGGATCATCATCTCCCAAATCATCACATGAACAACTGCTTCTGTGTATAAAAGGATATAACACACTTTGTAAAGAAAATGTTTAGAGACATTGCAAAACTGTTGATAATCTACCAAAATACTTGGAGCATGATGTGACTACAAAAATGAAGAAAGACAACAGAAAGTTTCACAAACCCAAAACTCTATCATATGCAAGGTTAAAAAAAAAAAATCAAGAAAATATTTTTGTCATGGCCCCTTAACCTCTCCTTACTCCTAAGTAACAGTTCTGAAAATTGATTCAATAAAAATTAATTTTAAAAATTCTGTTATCATTGATCTGCACCCCAAGTAGAAGGCTTGTTTTGCTATATCCCGTTTATACCAGTCCTTTAAATCAAGTGGCTGAAAACAAGAGCTATGTACACATTTCATTGTACACATCACATCAGGGCTCATAAAAATCAAACAAATAACAATGAAATGATGCATCATTTTTAAGTCACTTGGAACAACTCTCACTAGTTTGAGCGGCACTGCAAACCAACCAAATACAGCATTTATTTTCCATGTATGCATTGCAAAAAAATCCATTTATACCTGTTTTTTAAAAACTGTTTGAATTCCCTCAGCTTCCATTTGTCATAGCTCTCGAACCTTTTGAAGTGTTCCTCAGCATGGAACTTTTCTGAGGCGCCGTTGTAGGCGAACACCAGCCCGCACTGCGCCCCGATGGCGCCTCGCCGCACCTGGGAGCACAAACACACACCAGTGCAGTAAGGAAAAAGAAGAACTGATGGAAAGCAGCAAAATCCTGACAATCTTGCTTCCTGGAATTGCACAGGAGAATGAAACGTGTTTAGAGAAATGTTATGAAAACTTCTGTAATCCGCTGAGTTGAACTCGTGTACGTGACTTCAATTATTATTATTTACTGTATTTAGCACCCTGCCAGCACCCTAACGTTAACTAGAGTTCCACATATCAATTCTCATTATATTTTTGTTTTCTTTTTCCATTAAAAAAAATAAACAAAACTAAAATTATCTTTCCCTACTAATATCACTACACTGCAAAACAACTCAGCTGCCTCTCCAGCTCCAGTTAGAATTTACTTGCAAGGAGTCCATTCACATTTAAATCTCTTTAACATCGAAATATGCATTGTTGCCCTGGGAATTAAATAGCACCATTGCTTTTTCTTAAGTAAATTCAGCTGCAGAAACCTCACTGAAGTTTTGTCTTGGCCATGAGATTTAATCACAAGACCTTCCTTTGAAAGCAGACAACAGTCAAACCAAATGTTCAAATTACACTGGTGTCTCTAAACAGAATTTCAAATACCTTCATTTAATCTGAACTCACATGCTGTGTATCTTGTGTCTTGATACCTGCTATTCACAGAGTCAAAAAGTTATTTTAAACATAAGATAAAAGACCTTGCATATAAATCCACACTCTTCAGAGAGAAACCATAAACCAAAAGTCTCTGGCTTGAGATATATATTGCAAGATATAGATAAAATCAATATAAAATAAATGTCTTTACTACATGCTTGTAGCTCCCTGGAACAATTTAAGACCTCCTTTTCCTGAAGTTCCCTGACTTACACTGAAGAAAAACTCTAAAATAACAGTATTTCATAATGAATTTAAATTTCAGTTCATATAAAAAATATCCAGATTCAACTGTACCAGTAGGGGTAAAAATTAAGTTGTCTACTTCAAAAGCTCACAGCAACTACATACCTTTATTCTAATTTGTGTCACTTGAAATGAAGATTCAGTTCCAGTAGAAAGAATGATACTTGCTCTGGTTTTCCCAGTTTCAGTAAGAAAACCTAAAGCAGCAGTGGGAACAGAATGAGTTTGAGTGACTGCTAGTGGAAGGTGTTTGAAAGAGAATACCGGGATTGTGGGCTGAAGGGGAGAAAGAATCAAAACCACAATGCTTTTACAGTGAAATGCTCATTAGCAAATATTTCCAAATAAAAGGGACTACTTAAGAGACTGGATTTTACACAGAACTCCCCAGGTAGCATCTCTGTGAAGACTGCAATATCTGCAGCAGTTACAAGAATATTTTCTCATTAAAGGTTATTAGTAATTCCCAAATATTACTTTGGCTTGTGACTCTATTCACTGAACTCAGTGAATAGTCCCCTAAACTGTGACCCACCAAACAACAGTAGACAAGCCACAAAATAACTAAAGAATAAACTCAAATAATACACATGAACAAACAGAGGTGTGAAATAAGCATTTAGAATGTGCCTGATTTTCTGTCACAATGGCTTTCATTTACCAGTAGCACTGCACAAGACAATGAACTATTAAAAAAAAAAAGAAAAAAAAGACCAGGTGGCATTTCACTTAAAAAGGAGGTCAAGAAACCCAAATCTCTTTGTTTAGGTTGTATCCAGTACATAAAAGCATTGCATTAACAAAGAGAGGCTTTAAGGGAGAATTAATGGGCACGTACAGTGAGAATTTAAACTATTTTTAGAAACTCTATCTCCATCAATATTCAGGAAACTAACAGTGACTTCAACCCACAAAGTGTGCTCCTGTGACAGCTCACTGCTGACATCCACATAGAATATTAATAACTCTCTCCAAAACCCAATCTTTTTGTTTGGTTGGCTTGTTTTGACAATAAACTGGTTTACAAGAAATATTTTGCACAGTGCTGCAAAATCAAATTTATATATTGTTTTGGTTTGGGTTTTTGTTTGTTTACATTTTTTTAAATTACAAAATCTTCCACAGCATAAAACTAAAAAGAATCAAATATATATAAGAAAATATGGAACACCACCACAGCATTGTTATCAATCATTATGTTTGGTGGAATCATCTAACTTAAATGATTTTATGACTTTAATATTATGGATTTTAAGTCCAGGTTCTTACCATCCCCAGTCCATGGCTCTACAAGGAGGTTTTCAGGCCCTGATTTATCTTCTTTTCCCTTTACATCACATGCTTGTAGAGTGAGTCGTAAAGGCTTTCCTAAGTCAAAAAAATCAACAGGTTTATCAAATTCCTTTAAAATGGTAAAATACATTTTCCAAAGTTCTTCATTCAGAAAAAAAATGGAAAAAATTACAATACTATGAGATTTTGACCACTCTCAGATCCAAAGAAGGGGAGAGAAACTGGAATATGAGAGATACATTAATCTAAATTAGTTACAGCTTTAGATACAGAACAATGAAATTCATGACAATTAATGTTCCTTCAACTGTTGCCACACTTTGAATCCACACACACTGAATCCACAACCCATGAAATACCACTTATCTTACAAAAGGCATTAGCTACTCTGGGAGACTGAACCAGTTTTCAAAATTTTTGGAAGTAAACATTGATAATTATAAAATAATCTATGTGCTCTTTGGCACAAGACAGGAAGTACTGAAAAAAACATACTAAAAGGCAAATAAAGGGTAGAATTCTTCATGAGAGACTAATAAGAATCTCAGAAGTTGATACCTGAAAAAATACAGATTTATCAAACAAGTACAGCAAATACAGCAAAATCATCACCGGATGCCAGACCACGAACAGCTTTATACTCCCCACGCAGATTATAAAAACTTAATTTTAAGTCCTCTTAAAAAAAACAAAACAAAACAAAAAAAACCAAACCAAACCAAACCAAACCAAAAAAAAACCAACAAAAAAAACCCAACAAAAAAAAACCCACACCACTAAAGAGATGCTAACGACATTACATTTAAAATGCATCTCAAATTTGTACATGCCTGCAGGAGAGAGCACTCACTGAGGCTCACTCACACAAATGCCTTACTGGAAGAAGAAAAATATTTCCTGTCATTTGCCTTTTAAGTAACACAAACACCATCATCACCATCCTGATAGAGGGACAAAGTTCATGTTTTCTCTCTTGAGAAAATCTTACTTGATCTTCTTGATTTTCTTGATCCTACTTGATCTACTTGATTTTTTTTTAATCACAGGATCAATCACCAATTTTTCAGGCAGTTCAGCTGCTAGGTTGTGATTTCAGTGACAGTTTTTAATTAAGAAGATTTGGATAATTTTAAAACCCAACGAGTGGAACAACTCAAAAGCTGTGTATTTTCTTAAGGCTCAGAATCCAGGACTGTTCCATTACCATATTTATAGAGCAGGTTCTGTCTGACTGCTGCCATGGAAGAGATAAGTGAGGAAGCCTTGTATGGAGTGTCCAGGTGATCAGTGATGGCACAAAGGGAACTCAGCACTTTGGCAACACTCCCTCGGGCTAAGGCAAAGGCCAGGAGTGTCAGCTCCACCTCTGGAGTAGTACAACAACTGTGAGGGAAAACAACAACAGTGTGAAAAGAAAATCTGGGACATTTTGTTTTTCAGTAAAGACAAGCTACCACAGAATCTCTCAGGCGCCTGTTTCTTGATGCATTTGTATTTTTTTAAGATACTTTAAAAAGAGCATGTGAGTAAAGATGCAAAAATTTGATTTACAGACTCTTCTAAACCACTTCCCACTGAATCAACCACACAAGCTCACCTTGTTATTCTGATAAGGAAGCTATCTACTTCTTCCAAAACATTTGGTGATAAGAAGCTTGAAAAATCTGTGGAGCCTGGTGTTAGGGATAGAGGTGGCATGTGCTGCAGTGCTTTCCTAGGAAAAAATGAAACATAATGTCAGGAAACCAGGCAGAACTGAAGAAAAGAGCCTCCTGATGTGCATTAGATGATTGAATCTTCGTGCTTTATGTGGGCAGGTCTCTGCAAATTGCTTCTGAGTACAAAATATATTTACACAGAGATTGTCTTCAAAAGGGAACAACAGTATTGCATAACAGGCAGGGAAAGTTCAATGACTGCTGGGTAATCTTGAATCTAGTCTCAGTCTCAATGAGACAAACATATCAAGCAGTTTTAAATTAAATCTGTGACATTAGAAATAGCTTAGTGTCCAAGCACTGCTTCATTTGAAATTGGTCTAGAATTGAGCAAGAGCCTATGAATAAAGGGAAAATTGACTTGAAATTCCCTAAGAAGAATTACAGAAACTAAGAGAGACACTTGTTAGCTCAAGTCAAAATCTTTCTGAATTTCCAAAGATAATGTGATAACCCCTGAAATCAGGAATTCTTAAGCAGTTTTACTGAAGTTATTCTATCCAATACTAAAGTTTACCCATTCAGTATTACAGTTATTCCATCCAGTTCTAAAGTTTGGGGGTTTTGCTTTATAATTTTAACACTGAATCTAGTTCCTGAAAGCACGATTTTAGTCAGGACTTCTCCATTGTATTTTTTTAATGCTTTATTAGCTCAGTGTTCATGTCAGGTTTCTAAAAAAAAATCTAAACTTCACCAAAATTGAAGGCCCTCAGTTTCAGCAAAGCCTGCAACTATGGGCCTGTCTAAGGCAGGAGCATGTATGAAATTATCTAAACTTTAAAGAGATTTCACAGATGACATACATTAAAAGATAGGCTTAGGGGACTTTAGCCTACAGGATTCATTAACCCAATGACAGCCCTGCTCTTCAGTGTGGTGACATCGTGCTAACCAAGCTCTACAAAAGCTGATGTGGGTGTGGAGAGGTTTTATTAGGATTCCAATCCTTCAAGTCACGGAGCAGAAGTGTTTGGCAATCAAACAAGGAAACGTTACACAGAAAATGGTCAATCACCCCAAGCAAACATTTGCATGGAGATGGTGCATATATAGTCAACTATATCCCCATAAAATGCATGACAAGGCATTACATAAGTAGAAATCCGCTGAAAATTAAGCTAAATGAAGCTTCAGTCCTAAGGGGAAGATGTTAATTTTATTGATTATTAATACTGGCAAGCAAAATGAATTAATTTTAGGCTGCTCAAAATCATTACAAGTAAATGGATCAGTGAAAATCTATTTTTCAGTGTCCATTCAGTCATGGTTTAACAACTAAATTAGATGAAACAGCCAGGAGAATTACACTTGTTCTAGTAGGTGCAAATGCATAGAAGAAAAACATCAAAAATCTGAACAATGAGACAGAAAAAGATGTTTAAACACCTTAATGGAGGGAGTACAAACCACACATGGCAGATTGCTTACTAAAGCCAGAAGTACTTCTTTTAAAAAATTACCAAGTAGATAAAATCACACCCCGTGTTAAGTTTGTTACTTACTGAGTATTCTGTAAAATGGTGTGAACAAATGCTGGGTTTGTTTCCATGGAAGCTGTCACCAGAGAGGTCAGCAGGGACCAGTACCAGATGGCCGAGGCGTCGCACACGGACACTCCCGCCTTTTTCACTCTCTGGTACCCCACAGCCCGCAGCCCGTGGATCCTGGTGTCACATCCATCACTAAGGCAACGCTTGATGTTTATCTGTACATCTGTCAAAACACAAAATAAGACTTTTTTCCCCCCATTTCTTCTGCTAGATTAGAGCTAGAAGAATCCAGATATTCCAGACATTAAATTAGTGCAGGAACTCTTAGGAAAGTAACGGCAGGGATGGAACAGCACTGCCTGATATGGCCAACCACACACAGTGTGCACCTCTGATCTGGAAAATCAAGCCTTTGCATAAAGAGCCTGTGGATCCATTACAGATGCCATGGCTAGAAACTAGGAAAAATTGTAACAAAATACACTCAAAGTGGAAAATAGGTTGTAGATTATTTCACCAATATCTTCCTATCTACATGTTGCCCTGTTCTTCTCTGTTTTTCTAAAGTTCTTCTAAGCCTTCTGATGTTTTACTTTTGTGGTGGAGTTTTTCACGCCCTTTTCATGTAAATAATGATTGTTTTGCACTCCTTTCTGGAGGAGGAGAGAACTGATGGACTGTTGGGTTGACCAGTGTGGTTGGAGAGGACAATTTTCTTCCTCCAATCCATGGTCACTGTTGGAATTCCATAAATGTCAAGGTCTGTAAATAAACTGCCCTTTTTTTTACCTTAGACATCTCAGTGTGTGAGTGTCGTTCTTTTGTGTTGTATTGTGACACCTACATACATAGGAAGTGTCTTGAAAGCAAGTGGTTGTGGAGACAATAAGGAAAAGGAGCAAAGCCTAAAGGCAAAGTTTAAAGTTACATAAAAAATTTCACACAAGTCTTTGACCATTTTGCAAAGATAGCATTGTCCTGATTACTTTTGAGGAACAACATCCTTGCTGCCCACTTCTGTGGCAGTGAAAGATCCTCTTGGGGAAAAGCATCTTTTGGAACTGAAGGGATAAAATTCCTGAAGCTGCAGAAACCATCTTAGGAAGGAGCAACTTTTCTTGATTGATTGATTCCAATATAGCACCCACAGAGCTACCAGAATCAAAAATAACACTATTTAAAAGCATAAAACCTGCCTTACATTGGACCAACTTCAGCTGCTAAAAAAAAGCAGATTTTTTGCTAGATACTATCAGCCAACATATGCTTTCACTCTGCAAGCAAGCATATTTTAAAACTGCCCCATGTCTTCACACTGAAAGGCTAAAACTGCATCTTCAGTCATTTCTTTTTTTCAACCCTTAGCCCACGATACAGAGACCACAAGAAAGGCTCGGAAGACTCTCTTACAGGCTAGAAATTAAACCAGAATTAAAACAAATTCTCTCACCCAAGGAGAAGGCCCAAAACATCACCCCTGGTGACTGATATTTCAACACATCTCTCCATGATCTACCCAACCTTTCACCTTCCAAAAAAGCACCAAACCAGTATCCCAATGGTATCTTTATTGACTCACACATCTGACTAATGTTAGCGTTTTCCAACAGTGTTACGTAGCCAGTGATATTGCTTGGAATGTGAACATCTCGGACCTCCTGGAGACTGCTGGCATTCCTTCCCACTGCCACTGTGACTTGCTGTGGCATGTAACTCTGGTCGTTAGCTGCCACTGCAATGGACAGGTGTCTCAAAACCACATCTGGTTTCATCTTTAAACTGCAAAGCAAAGAAGATAAAACAGGTCTTGCAAAGAGACGGTAAGTCAAGCACTGTGTTTCTGTTATTATATATCATAATATTATATATATATGTATAATAGATATTGTATTATAACTCACTTATTTTCCTCCTCTACAAACACAAATAAATCCTCTGAAATTTACCTAATGCTTCACAAGTGCTCTTAACACCATACCATGGTGAAGAAGTTAAAAAATTTTGATTTAGAAAATAGTTGCCTCTGAGAGATTGTTAAATTTTCTATTTATGTTTTCAACTGAGAATTCATTCCTCAGGAATAAAAATGCAATGTCAATAATGACCAAAATGTGATTATGTTTTTCTTTGAAGCACACATTCTTAGATCTACCACTGAAAAAAAAAACCACTAAGCATTTCTGTTTCATTGAGCATTTCTGTTCCGTGGAACTTCCTGGACAGTGGCAAAGTGTTTCTATTCAAGTACCAACCACTGCATTGGTATAACAGCTTGGAAAGCTTCACTATAGAACAAGGCTGTGTGTCACCACAGCAGATACAGACACTTTATAGGTGACCTTTTATTTGGCAGTCAGACTTTTAAATTTTATGCAGAGATTAACGATTTCTGCCTTTATCTGTATTTGTCTGTTACTCATTAATTCCAGCTGTTTTCAATTACACCTAGTTTGGGTTTGTGTGACGAGGTTTTAGCAGTGGGGGGCTACAGGGTGTGAGAAGTTGCTGGAGGCTGGACCTGTGTCCCCATGGGGAGAGCAGCATGCACTGGAGAAGGTTTGCTGGTAAGATTTGTGATCCCATTGGGGACCCAGGTTGGGGCAGCCTTTTCCTGAAGGACTGATCCCCAGAGGGGCCATTCACTTAAGATCTGGATTTGATGATCCTTGGGGGTCCCTTCCAACTCTATATTCTGTGCTTCTGTAACTGCATCCCATGGGAAGGACGCACACTGGAGCACTTTGAGGGGGACTGTCTCCCATGGGAGGGAGCCCACGCTGGTGCAGAGGAAGCGTGTGAGGAGTCCTGCTGCTGAGGAGGAAGGAGTGGCAGAACCACCATGTGATGAACTGAGTGCAGCCCACATTCCCCATCCCCCCGTGCCTCTGGAGAGGAGGACATAACTTCTCTTCCATTTTTCTCTAAGTCTGCGAAGACGTGGGGGAAGATTGGGTTTTGTTTTTCCTAACCCCACCCTGACTTCATAAATTGAACTGAATTCCCTGAACTGAGCCTGTTTTGTCTGCAGTGGCAGTTGGTGAGAGAGCTCTCCCTGCCCTTGACCCAAGAACCTTTCATTACATTTTCTCTCCCTCACCCAGCTGAGGAGGGGAGCCATGGAGCAGCCTTGGGGGGCACCTGACATCCAGCCAGGCTCAATCCAGCACAAGACCCCCCCTAAGGGCTCCCAGCCCCTGGGCCTGGCTCACCGTATCCAGTGGGACCGAGCGCTCCCGTCCGACTGCCAGAAGGAGGAAGTTTCTCCGTTTGTCATCTTGTCGATATCAGCGGAATTGGAGGAGGTCTCGATGTGTGTGTAGCACTTTGTGACAGACTTCAGCTTATCTGACTCCTGATTTCCATTCAGATCACTGGGGTATTCTGTAAAGAAATCACTCGGAATATTTTTCTTTGGCCTGTTCTGAGTATTGTTATCCCTTTGTAAGAAGTATCTCACACAAATTAACTTGTTGGCACAAAACACAGCCCCTGAAGGTCTGTTTCTGACAGAAACTAGGAGACAGCAAAGTTCCATTTCAGATGAAATTGCAACATTATCCATCTACCACTCTCAGTATGAAAACATCTCCATTCCCTGGAGTTCAATAGCTTTTATCTACCCCTTTCATTACTGGCCTCACCAGTGCTTTATTATATTTTATTATTTATTATTTTTGTGCCCAAACACAAACAGATGAAAGGGAAAAGTAAATTATGATGGAGAAAACTTCAATTCATGTATTTTAGGAAAGGGACAAAGCACTCTCTTTCCCATGCAACTTGATCTATTTCAATAGAAGTGCAGAAATCTGAAAATACCTAGTCAAGGTGCAAAGAAGAGGAGCCTTCCCTGTAGGGACCAGGCCAGTCCCATCAGAGATACAGTAAAAGATTCATCACCCCCAGTTCAAAATGATAAAGCATCTTTTAATACTGAACTGTCAACTTCAGAAAACATCCACTTCACATAGAAACTAAGTTTCTAGCAACTAGTAGAGATATTTGACTGAATACAGAATATCATATATGAGTAACCATCGATTCTGAAACAGGCCAGGAGAAAGATAAGAACATTCCAGAGTGTTATTCAGATTGCTGGGTAGTTTGGAAATCAATTTACGTGCTTCAAAAAACCAACAAAAATCCACAGAAGTACGTAGATCAACTTCATAAAACATGAGGCCTGTTAGAGGTGACATAGTAAAGAAAGCTTTTCAAAGCCATGGTGACACCACCATCAAGACCTTACATACCTCTCTCTTTGAGGAGAAGTCGATCCAAAGAATCCCTCAGCACGGAGGAGCGCATGGTGCAGATATTGTTGAAGTACTCCAGCACTGGGTAAGGGATGGCAGTGCTGGAAATGCGGTTCCGGTGCAAGAACCTCAGGATCATGGAGGCGTGAAGGCCCAGGCGCTCTTTTGATTCAGAAAATATATCAATAAACCCTAGAAAGAGACATTGTTTCCTCAGGCACCACAATGTAAGAAGGATGTAAAACTATTAGAGAATGTAGCTTAAGTCTGCAACCTCTACAGCAGGGAAACCTGGAGGAAAATATTTTTGCCAGTGACTTGAAATGCCTGAAGGCGTTCAAAGCAATTACCAAAAATTTTATGTTTATTTTGCTGCTCCAAATTCTTACCTTCAAAATCTAAGTGAAGCAGTTGATACTTGGTTAACAAGCTCAGGTGCTTGCATCACTCACCCTGAACTACACAGAGCTCTTCCCTTTGGCATTGTGGATTATTCCCAAAGAGGTGCCTAATGCTTTCCACAGCTTGGTCAGAAATGTCAGCTCCTAACACTGGTACTCTGAATCCCAGTGCATCTGCATGCATACAACAGTGCTCTCCAAGTCCTCTCCTCTGACTTCTCTGTAGTCAATTCTAGTGTTTCTTGTCTGATCCTTTAAGGCAAATCCCCTTTAGCCACTTATCATCAAATGCTTGGAAGGAAAGCCAGTAACTGACACTTATCCCAGAAATCAAATTCTAGAAACTGACACTTTCTGAACTACAAACCATAAAACTTGAATTATGTTTTATCAGGATTTCAAATGCTGAATAACAATATAATAATAATAATAAAATATGTGACTCATCCCCTGGAACAGACTCCATGGAGGATTTATTCCTCCAGTTATCAAGTACAAGACTGCATTAGCTGGGCACTCAACAAAATCCTGCAAGGTACACTTTTCTGTCTGAGATAAACCAAACAGGGGTAAGGCACTCCCTAGTCACACAGAGAAGGAAACAGTGGTCATTTGTGAAAGGAAGTTCTGCATGTAATTCTGGGAAATGTTTAATTTACAACAACTCCACTTGCTTTACACTAAAGAACCGAGAATCTTCTGGAGGATGGTTTTGATAAGATTAGGACAAGCAATGCTATTAAAGCAATTTATTGAAGCAGCACCCCTTCTACGAGGCAGGGCTTGGGAAACCCTTTCTTCCAATGCTCTGCTCTCATACCTGGCACCAGTGAACAAGCTTGCAGTTGCCTGATTACATGGCTCAGCTCCCCCTGAAGATTTGCTCCACTAGAATTCTTAAGAGCCTCCAGCATATTCTCCACATCTACAGTGCCATCTCCTTCAGCATCAAATTGTGCAAAGGCCTGAAGAGTAACAAAAAAGAAAATTTGTTTCAGCATATTTCCTTAAAGCAACGTATTTCATAGAAACCATAGCAACAAACATTGTAGTACTATTAAAACAAAATCAAAAGAATCAATTTCCTAAAGTACTGAATTCCTGGTAACAGGAAGCAGCCTGGCTGAAATCTGCAGTGTTCAGCAAGTTTGAAGGTATTTGCACTGCCTTCCTATAAAAGTCAACTGGAGTCATGCTTAGGTGGAGACAGCCCATCATATACACCAGTGAATCAGCAGGATCCATCCATGGATAGCTGGGACTGTAGGGAAGGTGCTCACCAAAAAGCTCCTCAGTTTAAGGGTGGTTTGGTTCCAAGAGCCACGCCTTCGATTACTCATCACTGCTGCATCCCTCTCTGACTGCATCCACTCAAATTCCTTCAGAGTTTACATATTTTCTTTATTTAAGAAATTGTCCTAAGAACAGTAATATTTTTTTCATTTGATTTTTTCCTTCCATGAACTGTCCTCCTACACAAAAGATCAGCTTAATATAGTTTGTCTAAGTATTTGTGAAAACAACAGAGAGTTGAAAAGGGTTGGAATGTTTTTTTATTGAAGAGAATCACTGGCAGCTTTATTAACTTTGACCTTAATAAAATTTTTCATATAAAAAATTGTCTTGAGCATGTACAAAAAGTATCTCACACAGCATTTCACAACTTTGAACTAACAAACGTACAAGGTATTTTTATTCAGCTGAGCCTATAAAACAGAACTAAGCTCATAAATGTAACTTACTATAACCAGCCATCTCAGAGAACTCATGATTTAATAGTAGTGACACACTACTATTAAAAATCTGGCTGTATTTTCACAGTCAGGCTTAATTTTGAAACAAACTTCTGTTTAATTGCTAAAACTTGTTCCAAAAGATAAATGCAGTATTTCAGGAGCATCCACCTTTTTCATATAAATTGGGAATGCACTTACAAAAGATATTTTTTACAAGCAAGACTTTAATCTCACTGCCCCGGACTTTGTATTCCAAGTTCAGCCACACAAGCCAAGTAAATTTGGTCTGTAAGAACAGATGATCTCACAGGGATCTGAGTCAAGGGATTGCTGCTGCTCAGGAGGAAGATCCTGCTTCAATCTCTTGGTTTGTTACCTGAATATCAGACTTGATGTACCATTAACAGTGCTATCCTAGAGAGTAGTAACCTGAAATGATTAGCTCAAAATAACCTGCCAATTAACCATGACATAATTACACCAGTAAAACAAGAGCAAAGTCCTCAGAAGACAACAGAATTGAAACACAGTGTTTTAGCTGACTAAAGCTCTCATGGCACTTCTGTGGCACAGAGCTGGATTTTAGCTTGCAAGCTTTATAAAGTCTTATTATACACACAGCTGAACCCAAGCTAATATTGGTCACCTTTAAAAGTGATTTGGAGCAGCAAAGCTGGTGCAGAGCATCCAGCAGGCACCACAGCCAGTCCAGCCCAGGCAATGGGCAGATCCCAAAACAAAAAACTAACACCTTTGCTTGAGGACAACAAGCCAGAGGGAATTAATTCTAATAGACATGACTCAGTTGCCAAAACAACTCAATGTACAGCTTCACACCACACCATTCTCACCATTTTTCCTCATATTTGAAGTCAAACTGCACAATTACTAATATACAAATTGAACAAGTTTTGTGGTGACAATAAAACATGAGACAAACAAGGCTGAATCTGCTGACACCTACTTTAAACAATTTTTCATACTCTCATGTAAGGAGGGATTACTACATGTATGCTTTTCTTCACATCTTAATGCAGTATTTTGTTATTTTATTTTTAAACTCTTCCTATGACCTCAGGAGATTGCATCAAACCTAGAACTCTAAAATTATTTTTTGACTGTTCAGTATAACTTAGCTCTGTATTTGACAAAAATAAACTATACACAATTTCCAGTGCTGTCCTGTGCAATGAGGGAAAAGAAAAAAAAAAAAGTGGGGGGAAAAAATGAGTGTCAACTTGCACTCAAAGAATTTTTGAGTTATGTGTAGGACTGAGACATGATACAATTCAGCAGCAGCCTTACACAACCCAGCTCATTGTACTCCTAAATAAAAGCAGCAACTCCACACAGTTCAACCCTGAACATGAAGAAGCATGTGAGAAGCATCCTCTATAGGAAAGGATGGCTGAGAGGGTTGCTTGGAAATATGGCACATGGAAAAATCAGCCCCTCATCTCACAGCTCAGGAGCTGCATGGCACAACAAGGAATCTCAAAGGTGACTTGGGAGAATTTCATATTTCAGCCTCTGCTCTCAGCAGAACTGCAGCACTAATGTTGCCAGCCAAAGCTGGATACACGACATGACAACCTCTGAAGCAGTACTAAGGATACAGAGGTTCAGTTTACCTAGAGAACAGATTTTGCATTTAAACATTGTTCATAAAACATTTGAAGTCTGTGCTCAAAGTCCTGCACTGAGAACACAGAAACTGAAAGGGCAGATCAAACCTGGGCTGTGCCAGGCAGGACTCTACAGACATTAAAAAGTGAAACCTATTGGCCTGCCACCCCTAAACTGAGTTCTCATCAGTGTAAAAGGAAAGCTCAAAGAGCCCAGCTCATGGGTTAGTGCCAGCTACAGAAACGATGACATCAAGGTTTTCCACAGAACTCTCAACATCTCGACTTTGCAGGACAGACCAGATGTGACCACATATCCGTGCCATGGTAAATCCTGTGACAAGCTTTTTCCCCACTCCCTAGAGCAGGATATGAAACCAAAACAAACAGATTCTTCGTGCAGAGGAGGGCGTGAAATACAGACAATCCTCAAAATATTTCTGCAGCCCACAAAGCTCAGCTGTTTGTGCAAACAGGAAGAACCCCAATGGACTAATTTCACCCTTGCTGTTGTTATAAATGAAGATGTGTTTGTAACTGGCTCTTCTTGTAAAGGAACTGGAAGTGGAGGCAGCATTTTACCAAACTACTTAAACCAGCCGGGTAAAAACACACCTATCCGTACATGAAAATGAATCTCCTTCCGGTTTGCAGGAGCCCTGTTCATCTGTCAGCACCGATTTGAGGCGTGTGTGTGTGATTTAACAGTTTACACAGTTATTCTGCTACTCGGGAGCAAAACAAAGACAGCAGGAAGTGACTGCTGAGCCTCAGGAACTGCTTGCACTAAGGAATTCAGACACAGCCACTATCTCAAGTGAGTGTGGAATTCCCAGCAGGGTACTCTGCCGCATTTTGGATTGCTACAGAGTAAAGCTGAAGCTTAACTGTTCTAGACATTAAATTCTCAATATCCTTTCCCGCAGAAGGGCAAAACTGGAAATCCCAGCAAGAAAGAAACTGCTCTTTTCTACAAATAAAAGCCAGCCATAACACCTTCTGGCTGTGGTAGGGGATCTCTGTTACTCTACTTCTTTACAAGTTTTCCAAAAGTCCTACTTTACAATAAAAGAGATACTCGAAAACTTCACTGCTGGTTTTTAAAAAGCGACAGTAAAATTAAGCGTGGTGAACTTTGATTGGCTGATAACGCTAGTAAGTATCAAGCAGAATTACTCGGGCAGGATTTCCTACCTGTGTTCCCATCACACCTGTGCTCTCAGCTGCACCAGCAACAGAAGAAATATTGCTGTAAACACCCACTTTATTCCTAACAGACTGCTGAGCAGATGCTAACTGACATAAGCGTTTTTAAAAGGGATATCTGGAAGCTGACAGGCTGCATATCAACAGCGGCAGCCGCTTTTCCAACCTTGTGCAGAAGCCTCTCTGGCTCGGCCTCTCCCCATCTACCAGGACGCGTGTCCGGGCTCTCCAGGGTCGTGTGGAGGGGCAAGAACCCGGTGCCGGCGCCCACACCGAGGGCTCGGCGAGACCGACCCCCAGCAGCAGCCCGGAGGTTCCCCCGCCGCCCTTCCCCCGATGCCACCCCCGGGCCCGGACAGGAGGATCCCTGGAGGGGACCCTCATCCCTGAAGCGTCCAAGGCCAGGGTTGGACGGCGCTCCGAGCAACCCTGTTTACTGGAAGGTGCCCCTGCCCGTGGCAGGGGGTGGAACGCGATGTTCCTCAAGGTCCCTCCCTGCCCGAGCCATTCCAGGATCCCTGCGGACGGCGCTTCCTGCCGGCTCTCACCTCCTCGCTCTCCCCGCGGGAGCCGGCCGCCAGCCGGGACACGCTCTCCAGCACCTCGCAGAACTGCTCCAGGCTGACGGCCTCGTCGCCGCGGCTCAGCCGCTCCTCCAGCCATCGCACCAGCGCGCTGTGGTGCCGCGACACGAGCGGCTCGGGCAGGGCCGCCTCCCGCAGCCGCGCCGTGGCCTCCCGCAGCCGGGCCTGCTCCAGCAGCACCTCGGCCGGCGGCAGCGCCGGCGCGGCCGCGCCGGGTTGGGGCGCGCCGGCTGCCCCCTCCATGCCCTCTTCGGCGCCCTCCTCCTCCTCCTCGCTGCTGTGGCTCGCCGCCGTCCCCATGAGCCGCTCGGGAGCCCCTCGCAACCGCCGCCGGTACCGCCGCTCCCGCCGGTCCCCGCCCGGCCCGGCCCGCCTTAGTCAGCAACTTCCCGCCCGCCGCACCTGTCAGCGCGGGGCCGCCACACCGCCGTAAAGCGGCACCCGCGCCACACCGCCGCAAAGCGCCACACCGCCGCAAAGCGGCCCAGCGCTGCCGCAAAGGCCCGCCCCGCCAGCCCCGTGACAGCCGAGGGAGGGAAGGAGCAGGAGAAGGAGCCGCTGGAGAGGATCCAGCGCGGGCAGCAACCAGGGCGGAGCGGTCTGCGGGGAGACTGCGGGACCCGGACCTGGTTCGTGTGGAGAAGACTAAGGGGGGATCTCATCCAAGGGGTGCCGGTAGAGCGGTGCCACTCTCTTCAGTGGTGCCCAGTGACAGGATAGAGTAATGGCCATGAACAAAACCACGACAAATTTCGCCTCAATATGAGAAAATATCCTTGACATGAGAGTGGCAGAGCACCGGGACAGACTTGCCGGGACAGGGCATGGGAGTCTCCCTCTCTGGAGAAATGCCAAACCCACCTGGACCTTCCTATGTCACCTGCTCCAGGTGACCCTACCTTGGCAGGGATTTCGACTGGGTCATCTCCAGAGGGCAGTAAAACCCTAAAGATTCTGTGCATGTCCTTATGAACAATATCATTAAGATGAAAATTTTTTCCCTGGTGAGGGTGGTGAGGCCCT
This sequence comes from Phylloscopus trochilus trochilus, assembly GCA_016584745.2. Classification (NCBI taxonomy): domain Eukaryota; kingdom Metazoa; phylum Chordata; class Aves; order Passeriformes; family Phylloscopidae; genus Phylloscopus; species Phylloscopus trochilus. The sequence goes on from WQNJ02000022.1 coordinate 7,540,572, forward strand.
AGCACAGGAGGTCCAGACAAGCTGTGGCTGGCCCATTCCTGGAAGTGTTCGTGGCCCGGTTGGGCGGCGCTCGGAGCAGCCTGGGCTGGCGGCAGGTGTGGGTGCCCAGGGCAGGGGCTGGAAGGAGATGATCCTTGTGGTGCTTTGGAACCCGCACCGTTCCGTCACTGTCTCCGTGCGCCGCTGCCACACTGCCGTAAAGCGAGCCCTGGGGCCGCCTGTCCCGCGCACGCGCTGCTGAACGTAGTTGGCCTCCACACTGCCGTGCGGCGAGGAAACTGTCGTGCAAGCGCCGTGCCGTCGCGGCGCGATGTGGCGGGGCGCGGCCGCGGCGCTGCTGTGCCTGGCCGCGGCCTGGCTGCTGGGCCGCGGGTTCGAGCCCCGCGCCCGCCTGTTCAGCGCCGAGGAGCTGCGCTGCTACCGGGGGGCGCCGGGCGAGCCCGGGCTCTACCTCGCCCTGCTGGGACGGGTCTTCGATGTGGAGCGGGGCCGTAAGCACTATGGGCCTGGCGGCGCCTACAGCGGGCTCGCAGGTACCTCCGGTGGGGCGGGGCGGGGGGCTGGGTGTGGGTCTGGCATGGCCTGGCTGAGGAGGGGGTCATCCCCCGGCTGGGGAATTCACGCCGTGGCTGTGGGGAGTGTGCCCCATCGGCTCTCCCCCTGGCTGGGGAAGGCGCTCCGTGCCTGGGCTGTTGCGATGCGTGCTTGCCCCAGCCCCGGCCCGGTGTTCAGCCTGGGCCTCCCCGGGCAGCTCGGGCTCGCCTCAGCGAGTCACTTTGTGGGGGCTCGGTTCACACAGCTGGGTAACGCTGTAAGGCTGGATCGAAGAAAGAGGGGACTCTCTCGAAGTTTCCAGGGAACAGAGGCTTTATTCGGGGGGGAAAGGGGGTCAGGGAGATCCCCCCAGCCACCAGGCTGGTGCCTCTGGAGAGAGACCCCGAGCCGGGGGTGGTGGGCGGATTAATACTGCAATTCTGGGGTGGCCCTGGCTGCGAGGAGGAAGAGCTCAGCCCCTCTTTGGGGAGCCCGCTCCGTGGCTCGGCTCATTCCAAGGCCGGGGGATTCACCCCGTGCCTGGGGGCTCATTGCCTGGCCCTGGGGTTCACTGCGCGGCTGAGGAATCCCCTCTGTGCCTGCGGGTCTCTCTCACGCCCTGCCCCGCAGGCAGAGATGCCACCAGAGCGTTTGCCAGCGGCGACTTCTCCCCGGCGGGGCTGGTGGACAACGTGTCGGGGCTGTTACCCGCGGAGCTGCTCTCCATCCACAGCTGGCTGAGCTTCTACCGCAACAATTACGAGCCCGTGGGTAAGTGTCGGCGTGGGTGGGCTCACATAAGGGATGCGCAGCCCAAGGTCCTCCGTCCTTTGAGGGGCCAGCTGGAGCTTCAGCCAAGCCAGATCTTCGAGGTCTGCTTCCCTCCAAGGGAAGGTTTAATGGTTTTCCCACCAGGCTGTTGTCCTACTTTGAGTGTCTCTGCTGAGCAAAAAGCACGGAGCCAGCCTGAAATCACCAGACTCAGGAGACTGTAGGAGCAGCAGTGCAGGGAAACTATTTTGGGAAGTGAGGTGCATGGGTGGGAATGGCTTCTGGGTTGTGCAGCTGAAAGTGGCTTCGGTTTTCAGATCTGTAATGAGTCTGTGCCTAAGCTTCTCCTGCATGGATTTATTGATATGGGTAAATTGCTGTGTTGGGTTGAAGGGATGTAAGCACAGTTCGGTTCTAAAATTGAGCCCTGGTGACATCTTTTTTTATTTTTGTCTTTAAATAACAAATTAAAAATAAAACCCAACCAGAACTATGCATTTTCCTTGCCTGGAAAAACTGTAGTCTTAATTGATCTCCTCTCCCAGGGAAGCTGGTGGGCAGATTCTACGATGAAAATGGGGCACCGACAGAAGCCCTGAGGGAGGTTGAGGCTGCCATTGAGGAAGCTCTCAAATTCCAAGCAGAAAGTGAGCAGAAGAAGCAGCAGTTCCCACCCTGCAACTCTGAATGGAGCTCTGCTAAAGCTACCCGGTTCTGGTGCTCCAGACAGAGGTAAACTTGTACCCTTTGGAGCAGAGCCTTTTTCTGGGTGCCCTGTGCTTTGTTCTTGCCTCTCCTGGTGGGAGGGGCGTGGGAGGATGTCCTGGGTCCTGCACTCCCTGGGTAGGTGAGGTCTGACCTGGCAGAGGTTGTGTGTGCAGTGGTGCTGCCAGGGCTGGAATACGCTGGGCATGGACTCTGTCCCTGTCTGAATTCACTGGGGTGTTCGGGTGGGAAAAGCCACCAAGTCCAGCCATTCCCCCAGCACTGCCAGGGCCAGCACTAACCTGTGCCCCCAAGTGACACATCTGTACAGGTTTCAAATCCCTGCAGGGATGGGACTCCACCACTGCCCTTGGGCAGCTGTGCCAGTGCCTGACCACCCTTTCTATAAAGAAATTTTCCCCAATATCCAACCTAAACCTCTCTTGGCACAACTTGAGGCCGTTTCCTCTTGTCCTGTTCCTTGTTCCCTGTGAGCAGAGCCCGACCTTCACCTGCCTTCAAACTCCTGTCAGGGAGTTGTAGAGAGTGAGAAGGTCCCCCCTGAGCCTCCTTTTCTCCAGGCTGAAGCTCTTCTGTCACACTGGGATCAAAGAATTTAACACGTGCACCTGGTCCTCCTGTTCTCAGCAAAACAGGACAGAAATCCCAGTAGGACTGGGACTCAAACAGGTTCTGTCTCCTGTCAGGAATACAAGCATTAACCTGTGTTTTTCAGACTGTTTTACGGCCTGGCTCACAGGCTGATACCACAACATTTTCACTTAAACCACATAAAAATTAGGTTAAGCTTTGAATAATCACTTCCTACTTATTTTCCTGTTGGTAGCTATCTCTCAGGTTAGGGACTATTCTGTTTGAAGATGAAATCATTTCACAGACCACACTGCAGAATGCTTGGGCTTCCATGTCAGCCCACCAGCAGCACTGTGCACCTCTGGGATCTGCTTCTCTGTGTGACTGAGCTTGGGGACAGCTTTGGGACCAGGTGTTATGTGCAGTAACTTGTGTAAGAGACTTCAAAGCTGCAGTGGTTGGGGAGCAAGCAGGGTTTGGTCCATAGAGAGACATTTAGACATAGAGACATGATGAATGAGCTGGAGAAGTACTTGCTCTTCAGCCCCAGTTCTCAAAATCGCTGTGTTTAGTCAGGCACAGAAGGCCTGGAAGAGCCTGGTCTATTGGGAGTGTCCCTACCTGTGGCCGGGGGTGGACTGAATGATCTTTAAGGTCCCTTCCAAGCCAAGCCACTGTGATTCTGTGAAGATACGTGGTCACCTGTGAGCATTGAGGTGCCTCCAGAAAAGGCATTTTGCTGTGCTGCAGAAAGCTGTGATTCCCCTTCCAGCAATGGGAACATGGAATGCGGGAGCTGGTCACCCTCAGAAGGGTAGAGCCTGTAGCAGCAGTGATGAAACCAGGTTCAGGCCAGAGGTTTCTGAAGCACAGCCAATAAAAAGGTATCAGCTGTGGGAGCAAAGTCTACCTTAGTTAGTTCTAGTTTTTCCAGACTGTCTTACGTTGGTTTTTTTGTTGTTTGTTGGTTTCCCCTAAGGATTCTCTATTGACTGGGAGCATTTTCATGGGTTTGAATTGTAATTTATTTTCATTTTCCATTCCTAGTGGGGGTGTGCACAGAGACTGGGCCGGCGTCCCTCGGAAGCTGTACAGCCCTGGCGGGCAGGGCAGCCGCTGTGTGTGTGTGAGGAGCTCCGGGCCCCCCTGGGGGCAGCCAGACTCCTCCCAGCACGGCGACACGGGGGACCTGGATAACCCTCACCTGGAGCTGTACGAGGGCTGCCACCCCCTGGCCGAGCAGTGTGTTCTCCTCACGGGCTGACTGCAGGTGCTGCAATCCGGGGCAGTGAAACTTTGTGCTTTGGGTGGGCAGCTCCAGCTCCATCCCTTCCACCTGTCCATGCAAAGGGAGCAATAACAATCTCACCTTATTTGTGATGCTTTTCAACATACGGAGTTGAGAGGAGGAAACACTTCAGCCAGGTTAGTGGCTAAAAAAACCAAGTGACAGGATGCTTGCTTTATTTCTATGGGAAATATTTTTGCACCTGGGAAGCGACTGTAAGATGCAGAGCATGAGTTGTATTTGAGGATGTATTTTAGACTGCTCTCTTGTGCAGTCAGGAAATGGATGTTTGTGTGCACACTGGGGGGACAGCGTGCTGTGGTTTCAGGCAGCGAGGTCAGTGAGCACAGGAACTGCTGCAGCATCACTGCCCACAGTGCACAATCCTCAGGTCCTGCTGCAGGGTAGTGCTGATACTCCAGGCACCCGACTCACTCCAAAGAGTTTAAAGGTAGCAGGGGGAACCCTGAATTCCTTCTGCAATTAAGGTCCACAGTATCTAGGAACTTGTGCAGTTTAGTTACACACAAGCTTTATCAAATGCTTGGAGTAGAGAAGGCAAAGGCCAGAGCTGTATTTCCTCATTCAGTGTTTGCATTAGATACTGTGCCAAGATATTGAAGCCACCCATGAGGATTGTTGTTTGATATGAACCTCACCCTCTTGGTCTGTGATTCACCACTTTCAGACTGATCTGATCAGCAATGAGTAGTTTTAAATAGCTTTCTTTTTGTTGCCTGGGTGGCAACAGAGCCATCCTACTGTAATCTGCCTCCTGTTTCCATTCTGGTGTAAGATTTTCTTCCCATCTGGTCTGTGCCTTGTCAGACTGTAGCCTGAGCTGGATGTGCCCTTACAGCACCCAGCACATTAAACTCCATACTTAGTGTATCACAGCTGGCAGAATTCAAATGTGAGTGACTCCCAGAAACGCAGGGCAGGTTATTACCCTTTCTGGGTGGGGCTAAAAGGGAGGAAGGAATACCTGCACAGGGTTCAGGCACTACAGACCTCAAGCTGCAGGGAAGCAGTTGCTGGTTTTTATGGGATCTGCTGTTAAAATCAGGTTTTGTGTAGCTGAGGTTGGAGAGAGAGGCACAGATCAGGGTCCAGTGGTGGCACAGGTCCGTGCTGAGCTGTGGTCAGTTCTCCTTAAGGCAGCTGCCACCTCTGTATAAGCAGCTGGGAATGTTTATAAACTGATCGTTAGCTACCACCACCTCTATAGAGAGGCCCCAAATCTAAGTGGTTAGTTAGTTAATTAGCAAGTTTACTCCCTTGCAGTAGGACCCATTACAGCGTCTCACTGATAAAAGCTCAGAGGATGCTACAGCTGCCAGGGATGAAGCCTCACAGCAACTTAAACATGTACATGTTTGTTGTAACAGTGGGGAGGCACAGAGGTTGTGTTTTTATTTTGGGGGTTTTTCACCCATCATCATCCTGAAGAGAAGCTGTTCCAGACATTGCCCTGCTGTGCCAGCTCCTGTCACTCACAGGGGGAGCAGGATGTGAGGCAGGACCAAACCTCAGCCCTGGGCTTGAGCCATCTTTGGGGGTGGAGTGAGCAACTCACTTCACACAATGCTGAAGATCAAGCTTTGTAAAAGGGGCAGGAAAGAGCTGCAAAGCAGCACTTCACTGCCTCCACAACTTTGGCCTTTAAAAAGATATCACCACTTTAAATAAAATTTCTTTTAAAAGTAGTGAAACCGTCCCCCCAAATGATTGGCAAGTGCCTTTAAAAGAGCTTTTTAAAAGCTACTTTTTAAAGTTGCAGCCAATTCCAGACTATTACATGCTGTAAGAAGTAGTTTGTGAGGGCAAACCAATCCCAGTGAAGGTGGACCAGCTTGACCTAAGCAAGTTTCAACTTGCTGTAACAATCACTGTGCAAATAGTGCTGAGGGAATGGCTTTGGTTGGAAGAGCTACACAAAAATCAAATAAATTGCTGCAAAAAGGCAGGGCAAGAAGGTGTTGGTTTAAGTTGGTTGAAAATCAGTTCACAGCTTATTCCTCCGTTTAGGGTTTGGGAACACGTGGGGGAAAGTTTGTCTTGCTCTAGGAATAAGTCATCTATTAAAGCAAACAAGGAGACACCCTCACTAACCTGAAGTGCTCCAAGACTATCATGCTTGTAACTCCCATTCAGCAGCTCAGCTGGATTCTCCCATGGTAGAAAAGCGTGAAAAACAGTGATAGAGAGCAGTGATAGCTACAGAGGGCTCAAGTCACCACAGACAGCACTCTAATAAAGCTCACCATTCATCTGTACTTCAGTAAGTTTTATTAATAAAAGACTAATGCATCACAATCTCACCCAGAAGTCTTGTCTGGGTTTGCTATTGCACTGAAGTTTTCCTTTTCTTGAAGTGAAGCTGCAGCAGTTCTCTGCTCTCTCAGGGGCTGAGCTGCCTCCAGTACACAACAGAGCACCAGGTGTTAGGAACTTGAACTGATGAACTCCATAAACCAGCTCTGGCCCGTGGGGAGCTCAGATTTGTTTCACAAGACTGATTATAGGTAAGTCTAATATAAGGCATTCAAGATGACTACATGGTACAAACTAGAACACCAGACCCTGACAGCCAAAAGAACAGTTGTAGCAGTTCCACAACATGAAAATGAATACCTGGACTAATTTCAGAACAAAGAATAAAGTTATGCCTGATTGGATGTTGTATTTCTGTGTTTCTTCGTGGTTTGTAAGGATAAGCTTGCAGAGGGGCAGCTGTCTCTACAGGAGCAGATACTTCCTTAGCAAGGTTTCACCTCACCATGCATCATCTAGTTCTGCATTTTATTACAAGATAGAATCATTACACAACAAAGTAATGCATATTGGAAAAATACATTTTTACAACGACTCCAGACAAACATTGCAGATAAAATGCCATTGTTCTAAGACTTCCTTTTCTATTTCACAGAGGGTATTAGAAGGTTTAGTTATTTCTGTCACTCATACAAGCTTTGATTTTTCTAGAGATGAGTTTGCTGCAGTGACCACCTCTGCTGGTTACAGAACAAAGAGGACTTGCCTGTTAACATTTGATCTACAAAACCATCCAGCCTTGGCCTCCCATACTGTTACATGTTAGTTTATGAGCACTACATGAACAGTTGGACAAGCTGGTATCTCCAGCATGGAAAGTCATTAAGGCATCTGTCAGCTCTTAGCCAGCAACTTATTGTACTCTGTTAGTACCTTCAACAGCAACATTCTCACTCCACTCAGTGGCGTGAAACAGTGACTGCATCTTTTACAGACAGAAAAATTCAGCCAGACCACAGTTTGTGCTTGTGTAAGAGTGCTGAATGACTGCAATCAAAAGGAATCCAGTCTCAGAACAAAAAGCTACAGCATGAACCTCCCAACTTCCCATGCAGCCCTGCTGAGGTGCCTGCAGCCTCTCGTGACAGCAGCACTTCCAGGGACACAAACTGATTTTCCATCTAACCTTTTGTTCAATGCTTGGCAGACTTGAGTCTCGAGTTAATAGACACCACTAAAAGTAGGGGTAAGAGGGGTGGGGGGTCTGGTAACAACTATTTTATGCTACAAAAAGGGAAGTGCAGCTGTTTAGAGTTAGAAATGCGTTGACCACCACTACATTACCAAGTGCCTCATTCACATTTGTACCCTGTAGTGGAGCATTGCCAGCAGAACTCCCAAAAAAGTCTCTGTGGTGAGAGTTCAGACCAACACTAGGCAGAGTGTGTGAGGGGTTGAGTCCCACCAGTTGTCTGGTGGGATCAACTCCTCAGCTGAACTAGAAAAGAACTAACTTGTGTTTTGGTTCAAGTTGTGAGCTCTTCCCCTTTAGCTCTGGCAGAAAGCTGTTTAGAGTTGGCTGGAAGGAAACTATCTCAAAGGCACTTTAAAAGGATCAAATTTGCTGAATTTAGTTGCTTTAAATTTAATAAACACCTCAGGCTGTATATTTAACAATAACCTTAGCTTTCCTTTCAGACTTCAGTAAATAAGCTGGACAGTGCTGGCTGTAAACAGCAAACCAGGAGCATTACAGATGGTTCCCCAGATCTTTCGCACAGTTTTAGAGTTATAATCAATATCCTGGTTTTTAGAAAGTCTTAACTTGCCACTCAGTTAAGCTGAATTTTCAGCAGATAGACATTTTCCATCATTAAAAAGCTGACTTAATCTGTTAGAGCCGAGCTCCCTGTTCCCTTGTCCTTATATCAGAGAAGCCACTGAAAAAGTGATGTTTAAATGCTTTGGCAATTACATGCTGTGTAGTCTTCCAACGAGGCTAAAGCCCACAGGCTGTGGCCTTGGAAAACCCCTCCTCTGCACTGTCTTTCAGCATTCTCAGCACACTCTTACCCCTCCACATCACTTCAGCTCCAAACCAAGAAGGAAAACAACATTATCATGGGACTACAGTTAAGACTTCTTCCACCAAATGCACTTTCTGTCCATTGTCATCTTTCACTGCTACAGATCTGCAACCAGTGAAACCCTGAAATATCAGAAGTACAATGTTTTCCAACATCTCTTTCACTCAAAACCCCCCAACTGTAGATTGTAGTTAACTGACACCGTCAATTACTGTAGCTAACACTGACACCAATATTTTCCCTCATTCACCTACAATATTATGCCAGAGATGCACCATTTGCATTAGTAACTGTGTTAGAGACCAGCTGTGTTACCCAGAGCATTCTGTTGGAACATGACAGCAGCAGACATCAAACAGTGAGGCAAGTTTGTATTGTCATCCATTGTTCTTCCCTAGTGGTACAAGGGTGATTCCAGTTACAATTTATGCATATTGGAAGATTGAAGTGCAGATCAAGTGAGACTTGATGTGAAATTCATCATACAAATGTCAGCAGTAACACCCTCTCCTATCCTCTCCTTGTACAAGCTTGAGAAAAACTGAGCAAGTCTCCTGGAGCAGCAGCAGTCTGGTTCATCATCTCATCTTACTCTTTAAGACCAACAAGTCACTGCTCCAAACAGGGCAACACATCATCACCTGTCCATACTGTTCACTGGAGATAACAGTCATTAAAAATGCACACCAATTCATGGAGTAACGATGAGGAATGCTGAATTGAGTCTGTACTGACTTTATCTCTTGAAATAAAAACAGCCTTAACATGGCATGTAGTTTTGCTAAGTACCCATTTTTTTCTAACTGAAGCCTTTGCCCACCAAATCACAAGCTGGTCTACCAGTCAAGTACTTTCCTGTTTACCTAGACAATGTGGTGGTAGGTTTCCACAGATTCAGCATGTTTAAGAGAGTACAACCAGCCTAGATTAAAATCTGTAGCTTACTCCTAACAGGAAGCCTCCATGTACACTCCCACTCACCAGCAATCCTGCTGAAAATGGACCCAAGTTTAGTGTCTAGAGGTGCAGCACATTCTACACTTGGTAGGGTTACTGACTCTCTCCCCGCAGTTCCCAGGCCCCTTAAGTCCCAGGAAAGTGTTACTCTCTCTCCTGGGATTCCTAATGCACTTCAGCATTTATTGCTGTACTGTGAATTAGACTTCACCAGATTTAGTGTTTCTCCTTTAGCACATGCTCAGGCCTTTCAGCAAACTCATGGTCATTTATACAAGGGCCATGAACTGCAAGGACCAGCAATGTCAATATGAAAGTGCAACAAAGACGGACAGTTCCAGCAGGCAAGAGCATTGCCTAAAACAATCCTGCACTTCTCTTGAACATGCTAAAGCTAATGAATCATTTGCTGAGGAGGTATCAAGATGTGGATCTGCAATTCTGACTGCTTTGCATCAGATGTAAAGCTTCCTGTTGTAAGGCCACAATTCTTCAGCTATACTTAGAACTACCCCCAGGTCTGAAGAGTTTCTTGAACAGTGGTTGCAACAGCTCAGTTTAGCTTCACAAAAAGTCTTCTCTAGAGAAGGGGTACGTTTAAGACAAAGCAAAGGAAGATACCTGGTTACCCTGAAATTTAATACCATCTCTACTAAGCAGCCTGAAAGCCACAGGACTTAATAGAGTTGCTCAGTGCAAAGCACCATGTTGAGGACAGACCTGTTTATGCCGATTCAATCCGTATAAATTTCAGCTTCCATACCCCACTGCAACTAGAAGAGGGTCTAAATTCTTTTGTCACTTGGTTTCAACAATCCACTCTGATTCCTAGTGAAGTCTATCGCAGCCCAATACATTTACAGTCATACAAAATCATTTATACCAGAGAATATCATAACAGGGTCCTTAATTAGTTCAGTCTATTGCAGAAGACATGTATAGGCCTCCTCTTCCCTATCCAGAGGGCTTGTAAGCAGAGCTGCTGTCAGGAGCACTGACTGGGAATCCCTTTACTTCCACAGCATACTAGGAGACTCCTCCCAGAGTCAGGACATCAAAGCAGATGTTGCAAACTCGTACTGGCTTGTTCAGATCAAATTTTATGATAGGAATCTCCTTTGTTGAGCACTTATGGCAGAGCAGGCGTCCACAGTGTCGGCTGTTGATAGAAGAGGGTGGGAGAAAAAGTGAATTCCCTCCTAGTGAACACCAGGATGTTACAGTTTGACATTCTTTATCAATGACAGCATCATGAAATACACACTAGCAATTGAAATGCTATGATTGTCTTGTATCTCCTGATATTTGTCACGGAATAATTGACTAATGCCAACAGCACGTGCTGGTTCTGTACTAGTGAGTCACCTGCTACTGCTTCAACTGATGCACGTGGAGTTTCTCCAGCACACTGAGCTAAGAAAAATCTTAGCTTAACACCCTTTCAACCCAGCATGTTTTGTACAAGTTCAGACTATTTTAAAAAGGCAACTTCTATCTACACAAGAGCAGCTCATGTTCATCTTCAGCTATCCCCACTACAAAGAGGATCCCAAACCTGAGCTATCAACACCTGCCCAAATCTGCCACCTCTTTTGGAGCAGTGGTGGTTGTGTGCTCCCTCCTGGCTTTCCTGTGTAAGCCACAGCCCCAGTGGCTGTCCCCTCTGAACCTCATGCCTCCACAGGAGATTCTCCCTGACCCCATCCTCTATGCAGGAAATAATCAAGTGCACCTTTGCCATCAAGTCCTGATAAACCACTGCAACATTTACCATTAAACTTCTGTTAACTCACTGTCTTAATAAAATATATTGTTGCTCCTCTGTGGAGAACTCTGTGGAGTTCTCTCTTTCTCTGAGTACTGGGTATTTAAATATTGTTTCACTACTTGGACATGATTTCTCATTTACAACCAATCAGAATATTAAATGCACAAGCTGTTTAAAATATGATTTCAGTCAGACTACAAGTTTCGGATCTAAGACAGGATGGAATGTTTCAGCTGGATTAATGGTTATACACCTACATTAACATGGAGGTTTCCCAAACTACTAGAAGGAACAAGCCTAGCTACATTTGGGGAGGAATCCATTTCCCTGGAAGCACAGCAGGGTGGCTCATATTACCAGTGATGCTTTCTTGTCGTGACTCCGAATTTGGCAGCACATTCATAGCAGTTGGAGCCATCACACCAGGGAGGTTCTTTTGTCAGCATATCTGTTAAGAGGCAAAAATGGGCTCAGACACCTCCTGAGTACACTAAACCTAAAGGCTTTTTCCAGTTCTAGGCTGCATTCAGTATAATGGATTTAAATACTCTTGCAGGAGCTGGAGTCTCATTTGTAGATTATCTATACTTGCTTTCCATCACATCATCCACAGCACCTGTACAGCACCAGTTAAAAAGCAGTGTCTGTGTTTTAAGCTAAGTTGGGCTACACAACCAACCAAGAGTTTCCATGGCTATCCTTCCAGAAAAACTAGTATTTCTACCCTGCACTGATAGCAGTATAAAATTCACAAGTTCTGTCCCTCTGGAATTACTGTCATGTAAGTCAAATGTCCAGAGCTCTTTCCTCTGAAGTACCCTGGAAGCATAAGCCAGAAATACTTTTCCACCATAGCAAGTGGTACTTACCCAGCAATCTAAAGAGAAGCTGTTTTGTAGCAACTTGATAGTTGAAGATATTGATTCCTTGGTTATTGTTAACTCCCAGGCGAGCCCCAGCTCTCACTATTGCACGACACAAATTAGCATTTCCCTTCATGTAAGCCAAGAGGAGCACTGAAAAATAAAAGCCAGATAGTTCCTTGCTAAGAGAGTGGTAGGTTGTGTTACATTCAGTCCAGACAGGATCTTTAGTTTTTAAGTTTCCATGTACTGTGTGCCTCCTACTGTATTTAACATACTATTGCCAATTATTCCAGCTTTAAAAGTGACATACCACAAATACAACTTGAGTGGCTTTCAAGTTTAATAGTTTTTGAGTCTCACCTACCTGTGTTTCCTTCAGCATCAGGTTTGTCTAGAGGATATTCTGGCATACACTCCAAGAAGAGTTCACAGATGGCTGCTGCATTATCTTTCCCATATTGTCCCAAAATATGCATTGGTGACTGGCCTCTGGGGAAAAGAGTTTGTTATCCTGAGAAAAATCTGCTTGCTACTGCAGTTACTCATCCAGCTCTCCTTGCTTTCAAACTTGGTTCAGACTTGAACAATGCTTCATCTCAGTAACTCAGTACATCATACACAACTCCCTACTTTCCTTCTTTGGTGTATCCATATAATTTGCACAGAATTTAGACACAGCATCATCTGCATACTTCCAAATTTGTGTATAAATAATATAATACAAGCCAAATACATATTTTTAAGCAGCATATCAGCACTTTTTTAAAAATACAAAGTGGTTCTTTTAGTCTGTTAAGACTATAAATAATTACCTGATATTAAAGGCTTCTGCATCTACATTGCACTCTGTGAGGAGGACTCGGATATTGTTCAGACGGCCGTGCATCACTGCCAGATGCAGAGCTGAACAGTTAAAAAAAAAAAAAAAAAAAAGAAAAAGAAAAAATGAAGGTTCAAGACCCTGAGTATCAGCAATAACTACAGCCTAATAACTAAATGAAACATCCTCCTTCCACTTTCCCAACCACTCCTTCTATGTGCTTTGACTTCCTGAACTTTCATTCTTTCATCTTTCCAGTGCAAGCCTATTGACAGTGAGCTCTCTCCCACTAGGAGACATCATTAACAGACCTACTGAAGTGTTTTGCATTTACTTGTGAAACTTGAAGTTTACCATTATTTCCATTTTCATCTACAGCTGCAAAGTCTACTCCATTCTCCAGAAGGACTGAACAAATGGTGGGCAGGTCTTGCTGGGCTGCTAAGTGAAGAGCAGTCTGACGGTGCTTGGTCAGTTCATTCACCTGGGCACCTGCAAGCAGCTGTCAAGATGCAAGAAGGAAAATGTTCAAAGATGGTTTCAGGGCTATTTTGGCCAACAGTTTATTTCTGTGAATGAACACGCTCTACTGTACAGAGATACTTCTAGCCCTCCAGAGTGCATACAATGGTATCATTACTGAGCTGCTATAATTTGTGTTTGTGTCCAGATGTGCAGAAAGGGCAAGGAAAGATTCCTTAAATTGAACCACACTACTTAGTGCTTGCTGCAAACCCAACATGCTCATGGCAAAGGCTACTGTGGCAGCTCAGCTAACAGGACAAGCTAAGGGAGCTTTCTGTTTTTCAGAGGAAGTGGTGTCACTCTGATGTGGTTTCTCAGCCTGCAGGCACTGTGCAGGAGGGCAGGGGGACCCTCAGCACACACCAGGTTGCGCACAATGATCTCGGAGCCAGCCTGCACTGCCAGGTGCAGAGGGGTCAGCTTGGAGGCGTCCTGAACGCGCGAGTTGACGTTGGCCTGCACACTGATCAGGAACAGCACACTCTCGATGTCCGAGTTCTGAACAGCCACGTGCAGGAAATTCCGACCTTTGTTGTCAACCTGTGGCAGAAAGGGCACGTGAAATTCATTTGTTATTCCTCTAGAACAAGGTGTTTGATGTAGTGACCTTGTTAAAGATCACAACGACACACACTCCGACTCAGAAGGCTTCCCTTTTATGCTGTTCTACAAAGAACAACCCAATAGGTGGAAGAAAGACAAACTTCTTCAATCACATTGGTCAAGTCAGAGGGACATCAAGAAGAAGTCCCTCCTAGGGAAAGGAATGTAAACATAGGTTACAGTTAGGAAAATTTGTCTCTTATTGACAAAAAACTCTCTGGGAAAGAGTTTCAGAAAACCAAAACATCACAGGCATGAACCAGGGCTACATAGTAGGACATGTTTTCACTAAGAGACATTTGCTCCCTCTGCTTGAACTTGTAGAATCTTGTTCCTTTCACTGGTTGACATTAGAGATTTCTTTGATAGAAGTGACTATCAAATAACTGAATTGAGAAACTACCTGCTGCAACTGCTCAGTCCAGTCTGCCTCACACTACTGTATTTCTATTTTATAACCTTGTCTTTTCTTGACCACACACTGGAGAGTATTGTTAAGACAGACAAAAGGTTAACAGCTGTTGTGGTTAAGTACTGAGCAGCAGTTAATGAAAAACTCAGTTAAATGAAACTAGCTTGAGTCTACCTGGCAATTAATCCAGAAGGAAGCAACATGGAATCCTGCCACACTGATGTGAAGTGTATTCACAGAACCACAGAATGGTTTGGGCTGGAAGGGACCTTCCAAGGTGAACCAGTCCATCCCCTGCCACGGGCAGGGACACCTTTCACTATCCCAGGGCGCTCCAAGCCCCATCCAACCTGGCCTTGGACACTTCCAGGGATCGGGCAGCCACAGCTGCTCTGGACAACCTGAGAATTCAGTTTTTTGGCTTAATACCAAGTACATGTTGTTCAACTTTGCCTCACAGCTGATGTTAAAGCATATTTAAACTGGCTGTATTTGTAACCATGCTTTAGATATATTACAAGAGCCCACTAGGGACTCAAATATTTTCCTAGTAATTAAACTTAAGGATAGGAAGAATCTCCTGAACAGCTGCCTGAAGTGTCACACCAGAAGCCTGAAGATACAGTTGGAGGTTTTATAGTTCAGCAGGGCAGCATAGCATTTATTATTCAGTTATTTTAGGTCAGGTTTTCTGTTTTGGATAGCTTTAGGAGAGCTGGGTAATAGATTATTTCTATACTAGTCCAGCACAAGACAAGAGTAGAGTGAGAATTTTCTCCTTATACACACATATGCCTGTTTTCAGTTTAGTATTGACAAGATAAGAAGATTTGACAAGATACTAAACCTTAATGTTCTTACTCACACATATCACATACACACCTACAGTTTCCTAATAAATCCTGTTTAAGAGAATTGGCATCAGGCAAACGGATTGCATGTAAAGCCACAAAAGGATAAAACAGAACTAGCTTGTGGAACAGCTGTTAGCACAAACTAGTGCAGTAACAAAACCAGCATGGTTTGAACACTCCCAGCTCACCTGTTCTGCAGCTCCTGGTTCCCTCTTCAAAATTGCTTCAGCTGCTTTATTATTTTTATACGTCATGGCACAAGCAAAGGGAGTCATTCCTTGCCTATCACGTACATTCAGCTTAATATCTGGATGTGAAATCATCAGCTGAATGATAACATTATGTTGATTGCTAATGGCAACATGGATTGGAGTTCTTCCTTCTGCATCCTAGAAGGAAACAAGGAAGTTTGTTATATACAACCTCAGTAGTACATAAATCCTTCCTTAATTCAGGAAAACTTAGTAGTTTAGCCCTGTGACCTACCCAGCTTCCTTCAGCATGGACACCAAACAGCTGCAGGGCAGGCTCAAACCGACAGTGTAAGAAAAGCAAACTGAGATTTGTTTCTCCCAACAGGTTGACCTCAATCCTGTGCTATACAGCCTTTTAAATAGCTCACCATAACATCTTCCATTTAGTCAGTCACTTAGGGGGAAGAGATTAGCATTCAAATGTAATGGCAAAGGTCCACTGAGGTATTTAAACACTTGTTTGTATCAAGCAGCAGTTCACAGCCAAGGCTGCTTTGTGACTGTGTTTTGTGATTCATTTTAACATCACTTTCAACAGCATCAGGACCTAAAAATGTCACCCATTCATTTCTTTTGTTGTTACTTATAAAGCTTCTGTTTAAGGATTACTGCATAATCAAAAATGAAGTGTAACTCATGCTTATATCACCTCAGTTTACTCAGTAACAGAAGACATATCCCAACATAATAACAAAGTAGAGTATTCTGGAGTTTTACACTGTAGCTGATTTAATGATTAATTGCAGCTGTGCTCCTGCCTTTAATTCACACTAAGGACAGAAGACACTGAATCCCACTGTCACATGAGAAAGTAACATTGCAGTAAGTTTTCATTTTCTTTCACCATAGCTCCCTGAATTAACCACCATATGGGCAGATAAGCACAAGGTGTAAAGGTAAAAAGGGACAGGAGAGAGAGCAGAGCTGCATCCAGTCATTGCACTGGCTCAGCTCTAAGAGCAAGATTTTTCTCTATCAGACAAAATACACAGCTGAGAGGAAAGTTTCAGCACACTGGAGGCAAAGAATCTACTTTAAAAAATTGTGCATGATTTGTACACATACCTGAGCATTGACATTCGCACCAAACTCCAGAAGGCACTGCATGACCTCCTCTAGTCCCCAGCAAGCTGCCAAGTGTAGGGGTGTCTGTCCATCATGGGCTTCCTCTTCTCCTTCTCCATTCGGGCCTGGCTTTCTGGGACTATTCACATCACACCCACTAAAACAAACACAGTGCAGTCAATTGATCATGTTTAATCCATATAAAACTGCTTCAAAAAAGGTCACAGAAAAGATTACAAGAGCTGATCCAGCAACTGCTGACAACATTTTACAAAAGCACAAGTTTCTGGTTTTGGTTTGACCTTTGTCATCAAGAACATGATGCTATTATAGATAACAGAATGTGTCTTAGGATTGGCCAGAATTCCCTAAGTGTCACCCACCCAGCAAAAGCCTAAGGAAGTACATAGTTGTTACTGATTTAAGATAGTGTTCATTTAATTTGTGCCAGGGACATTCCTACATGCACATTAGAAGGTTTGTAATCTGGAAGGGGTCTGACCTGCGGATAAGGAAGCAAGCAATCTGTTCACTGTTCTCATCAATAGCTCTGTGGAGAAGGGTTTGTGAGCAGCCACTTGGTCCTGACCCCCAACACGTCGCATCACAGCCATGCCTAACCTGGAAAGAGAAGCCCAATGACACAGTGAAGGTTTTTTTTTCAACAGGCTTCTACTACAGTCCCTGACTAATGTTTTTGGAACATTATGCCCTAGAAGTAAAATTTGAGATGCCTTGTCTATTCCTGTGACAGTCACTGAATTTCAGGAAGCTACTTTGAAGTCTTCCAGACAAATATTTTATTGGTTTACTGTGTAATCCTTAGTTAGGTGGTATTTATGAACAATTCAAATATTTGCCCATATACTTTGACAGACAGATCTAAAGCAGGTTGGACTAATTACCTCACTTTCAGCAAAGACAAGCACCTGCAGTAAATCAAGTAGCATCAGCAGATGTTGCCTTTGAAGGTCTGGCCCATTTATCTGCTTTCTTAGATACTCAGCTAAACAGACAGAGTTTTTTTCCAGGAATTGTATTGTTAATATTTATATTCTTCAACTAGAGAACAACATACTTGAGCAATGTGGCACTTAAGACTTGTTCTACTCCACCTTACTATTGACAAGGTTTAAACATGAGTAGTTAGGGGTGTTGACTCATAAATGTTCTTACCCAATACTAGCACAGTCAAGAACAGTTACAAGATGCATTTCTCAGGTCACAAGCAGAATTTTTTAATAGTTGTCTCTAGCAGACAATTGGAAAAAGCTTTCAAGTGACTTCCTTATGAAAAAGACACAAAGAGGTCTACTTGTGTCTCCTAGGAAATCTCCTGCTGTATCACCCATGCCTGAAAGTAAACAGTCTTTAAAGTAAATACAAGCCTTTAAAGGCCTTCTTGGTTCCATTTTACAATGCAATAAAAAGCTGCAAATACACTAAAGCATAAGATGAGTTTTATTCAGAAAGCTAATCATTACACAATGCTACAGACTGATTGAAGCAGATCCTTACTCCTTGCAGATCAAGAATCCAGACAGCAGAATATATATGGAATATTTATTTTTATTAAAGTGCCTGCAAGATATTTGGTTAGATTACAGTATTTTAAGATTCCTGCAGTAAAGAGGAATTTCTGGTGAAGAAAAGACCTCCAGAAATTAGTAATACTGGACTAGTCTGCTCTCTTCATGCTTTGAGGTTTTTTTGCTGATGAAGCCTTTTGTTGCTAGTAAGATGAACAAAAGTGAGACTAAAGCCAGCTGACAGTCTTACCAGAGTTGATGCAATATCTTCCAGGTTGTTTTCCAAGGCGAGCCATAAGGGAGGATTTCCTTTCTCATCTGGCACAGACATGTCTGCTCCCCTGGTACAAATGGCATCCACCACGAGTGGGAGCTGGTTTTGGATGGCCAGCTGTAGGGCTGTCTCTCCATCCTGGGTCCTGCAGCAGGGACACTTCCAAGTGTTACAGATGCATTATAAAGCTCAGCGACAGCACTTCATTGGCAAAGCCAAGAATTACTTCCTCTCGTATGCATTTTTGCCATGGTAAGACCATCACAAATACACCACATATTTCATCACAGCTCTGCAGTCGACCTTGCTTCCCCCCTTCGCTTTTATCAAGTGATTGATTTCTCAAGTTGGAAAAACAAGTTAGTGTTCTTAGCTCAGAGACATTCAATTCAGTGCAGCCATTATTTGAACAGAGTTCCCTCTGAGCCAGCCTACTGCCACAGAAGCAACAGCTTTGTCTCCAACATGGCAACACTTCAAGCAACAGTCAAATACCAACTGTTAAAAAGTTGAAGTCAGAACAGCAGCATTAGGCAGTTTGTACCCATGACATTCATTACAGTACAGCTTGCCAAATTTAACAGACAGCCTGTCAGTCATGTAAGCACACAAATGTTCTGTTAAGTCTAATATAAGTTTTCTAGGAGATACTGAGGAGGCAAGTTTATCAGACTCCTGTTGCTGGATCTGTATCTAATTATTTTAGATGGTAGCAAACATGCAGTTCTAACAAGCTGGCAAATGGATGAGACAATAGAAGCTCAGTGCCTCCAGGCCTGACTCTAGGACTTCAGTCTGCTACAGAGGATGCTGTTTTACCTAGAATTAAGTGGCACCTTCTTCTGCAGCCCCAGGAGAAGGTACTGACCAATGGAGCTACAGATAGATCCAAGTTAAGATATGTAATCCCTCAGCCATAAAAAAACCATAACTGTTTGTAAACACATAACTGTGTGTAAATCATGACCTGAAACAAATCTGAAGCCATTCTACAAAGGCAGTAACCACTTGCTCCTAGATACATAAACAGGTGAGAGTTGTATCAGTTAGGATCTTACCTGACATTTATATCTGCCTGATGTTCCAGCAGGAAGAGGGCACTCTTACTGTCCTGTCTCTGGATTGCCATGTGTAGGAGTGTCTGTCCGTCTGACATGGTGTCATTGATGGATGCCCCAGATCCAAGCAGCTGAGCTGCTATTGTGTGCATGCCTGAACAGTTCAAGCTCATTAGTATTTTACCTTCACTTCTATAAAACAGACACGCTGATAGAACAGTGTTAATGTGCACAGTGATCTGATATGAAAACTACCAAGGAGTAGTTCACAGAGGAAGAATTCCACTGAACTGCAAGTACAGTTCTGGGCAGAAGCTGTAGGACTAGAAATCTTTCACTAAGTCATATGTGAACACTAATTTTAAAATATGAAGAACCATCTAAAGCTCTCCTTGACAACTCCTCCCCAGCAGCACAAGCCAGAACATGAACACACACCAGCTGTTTTTATCCTTAAGAAAATCTTGTTCACATCATAGCTTCCCCATCATTATAAATTCTCATCCTGAAGGCACATACCTGTCCAAAGAGCCAATCCCAGCACAGTCTGGTCTCTTGAGTCCTTTAGACTAAAGTCAGGAATAATTTGCAAGTTGTTGGTAGCATGAAGAGCATTAGCTACAAGAAAGCATAAGGAATTAGGCATTCTTGTACCTGACCTGCAGTTACACACTGCAAGCTGTGGCAGTGATGTCACATTTTGTAGTAGGCTGTTCCTTTAGCAGTCAGTTTGTAAGATCTGAGCAAAGCACCTCCAGCTTCCCTGATGTGACACTGCTAGGATTCAGACCACATTGCTACTACTGCCTGATCTTAATACATATATTAAGAAAAAAATCTATTTTCTAGCTAAGTGGCTTAACCTGACCCTTTCTAGCTGCAATTCCAAAGACAGTGGCATATACAAAGCTCTGAGAATGAAGAGTGGAGGCTCCACAATATGGTGACAGCATTCCTCCTTCTCCATTCCCTGGGATGGACAATATTTACCCCAGTTCACCCACTTCCTTCTAAATCCCACTTATGGTAGGAGACAAAATTGGCCCTGCTTCAACTGTCAAATTCCCTTCCTGCTGCTAGAAAGAAGCTCACTAGTAGCATTTAATGAACTCATCTGCTGGTATTTGAGCACAAGACTCAACTCTATTGTAATACCAGCATTGCTCTGTATGAAGTCCTCTTACTAAGGAGTTGAGGGAGGCAGAAGTCTTACCACAGAAAGATGCCTTTATCCAAAATTGATTCCAGCATTCACCTGAAGCAAATGCTTTGAAGTGATCTCAGCTGTACAGGTGGAATACAACCCAAGACTAACTGTTCAAGTCCATTATCTACAGTGCAGAATTTAAAAACACAGACAATATATTTTTCTTGTTTTAACAAGCAGATGATCTGAGTTTAAGACTAGTTAGCCAGTATTGTTAATTGCTAAACTTAAACACTGTTTACAGGAAGACATGCTTTCTTAGTAGTTTTTCAAAACAGCTTGGATGCCATCCTGACACACCAATTCACTGCAGCATCACCAGTGTGGACACCTACCTTTTTGTTCTAGGATGACTGACACCACATCTGGGTGATTGTAAGCAATAGCCATGTGAAGGGGAGTTTGCAGATGAACATTCTCTGCTGATGGAGGAGCAGATGTATCTTTCTGCCCAGGCACTGCTTCTGCTGTCTGGATGTTGGGGTTGGCTCCTTGTTGCAGGAGTTCTGCTGTCAGGTTTGCTAGGCCATGCCTGCAGGCTGTATGCAGTGGGGTTTCTCCCTTTAATAAACAGGGTGCTGGGTTAACAGTTTGAGACATGAAGAGAAGCAGCTTTTAAACTATTAAAACTACAAGAGCTGGTGTGAAGAGTTTCACTCCTAGTAGCTGAAGCTCATTAGGAGTTCCAAACTACATGAATTAGCTTTTAATTCGGATTTTATTACACCAGGCACTGTGGTAAGTGCTAAAAGCATGTTAACAACAGGTGATTCTACAAGAACAGTGCCACAAGAATGCAAGTGGTCACTAGTAAATACCTGAAAATATGGAAAGGTTCACAAACTGCTCCAACTTGCTTTAAGCTATGGTTTAGCTATGGGAGATCTCTGCTATCTTATTTCTGAAGAGAAGTAAGGGAACTTTCAGACTAAATTTCTGCTTTTACCCATTTGTTTTGGTGGTTGACTTTTGCTCCATGAGTTGCTAGGAAGAGAGAAGCTGCCTCATTTCCTGCACCAGCTGCTCTCTGAAGCAAGCAGTTTCCTAAAGAAAAACCATGAACACTGTTACACCAATCACACTTTGGTACTAATAAGTGTGCTAACACCTTCCCCACTACCTTACAACATTACACTTTGAAGTCAACAAGAAAAACCCTTGGTAGTAGGGTTACTAGTAGTCCCCTTCCAACATTGGACTCTCACATGCACTTCCATTTAGTGATTACACATCTTGAAATTGTAAAGAGGATATCAGAACCTGGCAAGGAATCCAGATTTTCTGTCACTTCCTGCAAGTCCATCTCAGCTTGTCAGTGCATCAACTACCATCTAACATTTATTATGGAGCAAATGCTGCTGAAACCTCATGCAGCTCCTCCAAGTGCAGTCAGCATTAAGCAATTAACACACAAATCTTCTGCCTACAATGAAATACAAACCTCTGGTTTACCTGTTATTGTGTCTGGAGCATCTGTATTGCTGCCTCGCTGGATCAACCTCGCTGCAAAACTGTTCTCATCAAATGAGGTTCCATTCACAACAGGGGCATCCTCAAAAGGGTTCACAGACTGATCAGATGATACAGTGATATACTGGACTGCAAGCCACAGAGCTGTGCTTCCTTCATGATCCTTCAGCTCCAAGTCTAGTCTAAAAGTAAGAGTTCGTGTCCCCCAATTTATACCTTCAAAAGTGATTCCCCCAGCTGAAGTTCCAAGTGGCTGAACAGCTGCACAAGTTCATAAATACTTCTCTGACAACTTTTGCCTGCCAAGAAGGCTATTGTAGCCCCATTTACTTCAGAGAATTTGTAAATGCTCTGAAACATGCACAGCAGCTTTTAGTGACTACTAGATGCAAGCTCATTGCTCCTAGGGAAGTGTAGCATCCCTGGTAGATTTGGGCTCCCACTAAGCATTAACAAAGAGGCAAATCCTTTTGCGTAAGCCACGTACAAGAGCTGCAAATTCAGCTGCAATGAAACTGAGTCAAATTAAGTGCTCTGCCTCACCACCCTAAGAAGTCATCTCTAAGCAGAACCCAAGATTATATTAGATATTTCAAGAGTATTATTATTCCTTTTAGCTCCACTACAAATCAAGCCTCCTGCACTGCTTCATCTCTGGAATTATTTCAGCCTCTTTGAAAAACACAGAGATGCAGTTTGCTCCTTCTTTACAGTAGGGCAAAAACTCAAATGGCTTCTAGTATGGTTTTAGCATCTTCACTTATGCAAAGCCTTTACACTTTTGCATCTCAAGTTATTAATAGTCTTATTATAAGGCAAAAAGGCACAGAAGAGTTGTTAAACTAGTTTTCATATCTTCGCTGTAGAAGGCAACCTCAGTGTATTTTACATTCAAGTGAGACTTACTGCTTGCACTGCAGGAGCTGACTGAACACAGGCTCATTCCTGACCACAATGGACACATGTAATGGGGTCCTGTAATTGGAGAAAAGAACAGTTACAGCAGGAATAAGTGAGACACTTCAGACTTTGGCCCCAGTCACCAACATGCCCCTAGAGAACTATGGGCATGACTTCCATCTCTGTTTAAAGGAGAAGGGCACAAGCACTTCTTAAAGGAAAGAGAAATCTAAACTTTTAGCGAACATGACTCCAATTAATTTACTAATAAGGAACTCATTAATGTAAGAAGTAACTTTAAAGGAAGAAGCACAATAACTTCACCTATCAGAACTGTGCAGCTGATATATTCCAAGTCTTCTATATTATTTATGAACTTGCTTGCCAGCCCAATCTAATCTGTGAAGAAGCTTACAGGCCCTACACTTCAGATAAACACATTGCAGAAACTGGTGTTTTTGAGAACATTTTAGTTTCCTTGACAGCTTCAGGTATACTACTTGTCATCTTAGTTAGCTTTTACCATTCAGTGATTCAATAAAGGCCATTTAACTGTGTGCCATGTGTTCTAACACTATCAATTGACCCCAGTTTTCTGTAGCTGGGCTACATTTAATTGGCCATGACAGGGCACCATTCAGCCTGCACAACTTTCTACTTTGAGTGCTACCAACAAGTCTCCAACTGGGTAAATGAATTCCTGCTTCCAGCATCAGCTGTACTTTGTTGAAAGACCTGAACAGGTTCTTAGGAGGCTGCATCTGACCATCACAGTCTGTTACACTGGTAGCAGACTTTCCTCCCCCCAGTACTTACCTGCCTTTGCTGTCTTGCATATTTGGATTAGCTCCTGCCTGCAGGAGGGACTGTGCAATCTGTGCCATCTCTGCCATGACATCTGGTGAGTGCTTCTTAGGGCTGTATGATGCCACAAGGTGCAGAGGAGTCTCCTGGTCTACCAGTGTAGCAGCATTCACACGGGCACCATTTTTAATGAGGAAGTTTGCAGCAAATTTATCTCCTTTTGCAAAACAAAACAAGGTTATTAATGGATATATGTAGCCTATATGTTTTATACTCCAGGAAATGGATACACATGACTTCAATCCATAGCATATATTCATTCCAACACAAGTATCTGCTCCTAGACTGCCTCAGCAACAGGCTGAGCCTACATTCAGGCTTCACTGCAAAGTCAGGATTAAAATATTTCACAAAAAGCCATTGGAAAAAGTGTTTTGCCCACAGGTTACCCGTGACTCAAGTTCTCACACCAGCATATTGTTATAGAGATACTGACTTTGCTCATTCCTCTATCAAGATAAATCCACTGTTGATTTAATAAAACACTGGACAAACTGTGATACTAAACATGCAAGTATTTTTTGAATAAAAGGTACTACTCCAAGGCACTAGTCCAAAGTTTCCAGTTCAAGTCAGTCTGTTGAGTCTTACTACATAAACAAGTAATTTTTAACCTTTGCTCTTGGAAATTCAGGCCCTCATAGACATACTGGGTAATGGCTTTAGCAGTGCAGACCCACCATGCACAGCACTCCCAAGAACTCCTTCTTGAGAGCTTCTCAGGAGTCCAAACTTGGACCCACTTCAACACATGACACCTTGAACTTGAAACACCAATGCAAAGAATAACTTCAGGAAAATAATAGCTGCCCTTGCTTCAAAGGCTACTTTGCACAGACATATTCACATTCTGCTTGGCCTGAATGCAAGACTGGAGAAGAACAGTGTTTCAATCTATATTGCTGGACTATCTCTGCCAACAAAAACAAAAATCCCATTTTCTGATTTCCATATCAGACATTCCCCCACTTTTCAGTGATCATAAGTAGTAAGAATTATGTGGCAAATGCAGACAATTTGCTTTAGCTCCATTTCCAGAACATGTGATTGTTAACTGTGATTAATCCACTGAAGCTGTGGTTACAAGCAAGCATTCATTCTCAGAGTTCTAGCTCAGACTGAAAGCAGACATTAGAACTAAGACAAATGCCAGTATTAAGAATGAAGAGCAGCCTGTTGCAGTTTTTCCAGTGTTTTATAGGGTTGCAGCCATCACAACACTATGACCTATGCCTACAATGTCTCCTACTCCTGCTGCTGAAGTCTCACTCACAGGACCAGATGCCAGTATTACCCTGTTTAAACATACAGGAGATTAATTTAAATTTTGTGAGCTTAAAATACAGCTCCCAACTTCTTCCTTTACTTCTAGGGGTCCGAGACAGTTTGGTGCTAGAAATAAACTTTCTGGAACAGAGCTGCCAAAGACATTACAGAAATAACGAGTAGCACAAGGTGTTTGCTGCAGATTTTTACCACACTTTGACCACAGGCCAAGATGCTGCTGATCCAAAGCCTTCAGAGTACTGTGGCCATGGTAACCAGAACCTGCTGTGCTCCAGTTCTCCTAAGATGCATTTTCCACTCCAAGGTGGAGAAGAGCTCAATATAATCATGTAGCTGTACTCAGACTCCACTCTGGTAACTGCACTGGAACTTTGAAAATATTCAGGCTGGACAGAGGTACCTCCACTTGCTCCTCATCTTCCTTCAGTCAGATTTTCCTCTTCTGAAACTGCTGTGCAGTAGCAAGGACCCTTACTGTTAACCATACCTCAAAGAAGCATATGCTGCATTCAGCCCAAGTCTAGAAAAAGACTTCATCTTTGTGACCCTTATGCTGTCATGTTCAATTCGACTATTTGTCAGAAAGAATACTGCCAAATTAGAATATTCCCAGTGGCTCCCAATATTTCTTCTTTTAGCAGGCAGTGTTCTACTAGATTGCACCTGGATGTCACATAGCATAAGTTTGCCCAGCCAGCAGACTGGCTCTCAGATCTCAAATAATAGTCTGTTTGCTTTTAGGTCTTAAAAAAAAAAAAAAAAAAAAAAATAGGACAAAGTTCATACTTCACTACAATTTTCTAACTGCAGTGTCAACTACAACATGACACAGGAACAGACTTTGAAATATGTATTCCACACTGAGAACAACTGGAAGTTAACAAAGCTTCATATCCCATCTACTTACCTCTCTGGATGGCTTTATGGAGCAGACTCCAGCCTCTCTTGTCTGCCCTATCTGTGTCAGCCTTGTAGTTGACCAGTGTGGTTGCAATACTCTCCAATCTTTGGGCCAGGGCTAGATCCAGAGCAAGATCTCCATTGTGATCCAATTCATTGAGCTTCCCAGGAAGCTACAACACAAATACAGCCAACTGACATTAGAAGTACTTGATTAATCCTTCCTTGCCCTTTGCTGGGAGACAATTTATCTGCTAGTTGTTTGGAGTTTTCATCCAAGCAGAACAAATACCTGTTACTTCAGCTTTCAACAGAAAAGTTGTTCAAGGAAATGATTCTTACTGAACTGCCATGAAGCAGCAAAGTTGTCTATCATAACCATTCAGCTTCAAATGTGCATAGCCATATCAGGTAATGGATTTTATTAGATACATTCTGTTGCATGCAAGATGTTTTAAGTGTTATGAATCACTTCTAAATTATGTCCTCGTAGAGCTACTGCTGGATAGGGCTCCATTACAAACACAGAAGTAGCTGTGGCAATACTAAACCTGCAAATAAGAATTAGTGACAAAAATCACTAACAAGGTTCAGACTGGTACTTAAGAACTAGTTATTTGAAACACCAAATTCTAGAAGATAAACCAAGTCATTCTCACTACTATACCTGTGAATCCATTTCAATAAGATACAAAAAGACTACATCTTCTCTCTCAACTTTAATGGCCTTATGCAAAGGATATTCTGTCTTTGACTTGAACATTTTATACAGTAGCTGAGCACTCATGCTGCTGAAGTCTTCTTTACGCAGGTCATCCTAGGAGCAATAAAAGAGAAGGGTAAGCAATACTCCTATTTTATTTATAGACAAGGCATTGCACAATGTAATTCTGAAGTTCACAAAATAAGTTCAGTTAAAAGTTCCATTTTGCTAATGTTTCGACAAGAACAATCCCAGATAGTCTTTTAAGATTAGAAAGAAACAATCAGGAAGCTTTAAATCTTACATTTTAGTTTCAAGATCAGTTAGTGAAATTTTTATTCCTTTTTGCCTACAGACATGGAAAACTAGCATTTTACCAGACATTACAGTGGATTTACATCTAGACTTTAAAATAATCCTCTACTAAACTTATTCTTAACTCTGACAAAAAGTCCTACAACTATTGAATACTGATTCATAAAATTATGAATAAAAGTAAACAGAAGCTTAGGAATAAGAAGATCTTAAGTATGAGTCAGTGCCCATTTGACTAAATGGAAGCAACTTCTTTCCCAGGTAGAGATAAGCTTCTAAAGTTAGGAGTCAAGAAGAAAGTCAAGAGTTAAAATTGCTGACCCACAGGTTCACACATTAATCTTTTTTTATGTATTAACATTTCAAAACACTTCCCCCTGTCTTAGAATTAGCCAAGGAAAGAAACCTCCACATCTAGAATATGCATTTTAGATTTAGAATAACCTAAAGACCCCTCAAGAAGTCTACTGTTGACAAATCTTATTTTAAAGGCTAATTCATTATACAGTTATCAAACTTCCTTCAAAATAAGAGATCAGAGCAAGTGAAACTTCCAAATCGGTTGCAAGACTAGCTGCCTCTCCCTCCATTACAGAAGATAAATTTCCCTGGCTTCCATGAACTATTTTTAGAAGTAAAAGCAGGCCTGGGATTTTTGATCTGTATAGACAGAGACCAACTATGGATGAACTTCTAAACACTTTGGAGCCCAGATTTGATAAACAACCCTCTCGCATATTAGAAAACAGTCCTTTCTGTCTTGCTCATGTTTAGGAAACTAAGACACTTTGTACAGTGAAGTGTTTCCAATGAACAGAACAAGTCTTTGGGTAGAAGTTCCTCCCTCCACCAAGACATTCTCAAAACAATTGACCAACTAACTGAGGTTAGACAGTGTGGTAAGGTAAGCAATACTGTGCTATAAAGTTTCTGTAAGGTGCAAACATTTCTCATCTTGCTTCCTTGTGCCAGGACTCACCCAGTGGCTAGCAATGATCTCAGCACAGTAGTTGAGGAGCGTGCTGGCACTGAGCTCCTCAGCAGTCTGATAGAAACGGATGCAGTTCCTGACATTAACAAGTGACATAACTCCTTTTTCACACCTGTCAAAACAGGAAAGCCAGGGGTCAGTAATCAAAAAGCTCTACTTAATCACTCTCCCGTGCTGTAACAGAGTCCTAACACTCTTTTTCACAGATGCTGGTAGAATATGGCATGAACTTGCTTTACTAGAAGGCTAACTGCATAAACATACTTTCATCAGCAGCCCTGGAAGACACCTGCCCTAAGATCAGACTTCTACCAGAATCCACCTAGCCAAGGTCCCATGATAACACCACACTTGCAGGAGTCTGCAAGAAGAGATCCATCCCAGTTCTCTCAAGGGCACAAACTGCAGCTCATTCACTGCTATAAAGGGATTTAACAGCTGTGTAGATGTGGCACCTGGGGATATGCTTAATGATGAACTTGGCAGTGCTGGGCTGTTGACCATTCTTAGTAGTCTTCTCCAGCCTAAAAAATTCTATTATTCAGTGATTCTATACCTACAAAAGCATCTCATAATTATGAATGGCATCCTACACATGGACCTGTCAATGGACTACTATAACCAGACACCTGCTAAGTTCACAGTACAACACTGGGACAGCTTTTAGGCTGGCAAGGCTTAAAGCAGTTTTAACATTGGCCTTACAGATTTCAACTCCTCTGGTCAGAACACTTGACAGCAATTTAGTTGCTTCGGGTTGAAGACATACAAATCATAGATTATGAATGCCATGTACTGCTACAGACATCCCTTGGGCAAAGGATTATCAAAGGGTACTTTGACTAAATTGAAGGCTTTGAAGTTGTACAAGACTTGACAAGGTTTCAGTTTGCACATTCAGGCTTCTCACTAACTCCAAACAGTTTAGAACACTCTATAATTCAAAATAACAACCTAGCCCCTAGTGCCACAGTGTAATCATAGTCTCAGAACGGGAAAGCGTGGCACCGTTACACTAACCTTATTTCTGAAGAAAAGTTGCACAAGATGCACAGAAGTTACAAAAATTTCACCTGTGCCACTTTATTACTGCAAACTAATTGCCATCAATTCTTCCTAGCATTCTCTAACAATCCCCTTCTTGCAGCTCTCCTGAACCTGATGCTATTCGACTGATCTCCTCTAAACACCAGATCAGGGTTATTAGTTTGACCGGGAGAAGAACTGAAAAGTAAACATAAAACCTGTGAGAAGTCTGCTACAGTTTAACTCTAGCACAATGCTTCACTTCCCTTGATAAACTGAAGGCCATGATGCATTATTAAAAGCTCAAGACTTTGAAAATACATAATTTTATACCATTGACAGCAGCTATCATTTCTGTTCAAATAAGGTTCAAGAGTTCAAGTATATTTACTAAGACTCACCTTTCCCTAAGCAGCTGGAGCTGAAATTTATTAGCTAATTTCATGAGCTCTGTCAAGAAGATATCATCTTCTCTTAGCTCAAGCTCATCTGTGTAGATCCACCGCAGCATTGCCATGGTTACCTCTGGGTCAGCATCTGGTACAGGGAATACCAGGATTAATAAAATACTAAAAACAATCACCTATCCTAGTGGTTGCTATTCCTTTGATTTCTAAAAGTCACAGCTACCATAAAAAGAAAAGTCTTGTTTTGAAACTGTACTTAGCTCAAAATTGGTGAAATTGGTCAGAAGCTGAAATGAGTAACAGTGTTGGCACCAAGCAGGAAAACCTTCTTATACTGTGACACTGCACGATGCAGGGAGCCCTATAACATCTACCTGCTACACCAATGTTGCATATTTAGGGGCCCTTATAAAGTCCTTGGTCCCTCACATACAGCCTAATGCACATCCACACCTGACAAGAGCAAAGCCCCTTTTAAATTTAACAGCCATACGTTATGAACTGCTGCATTTCAACAAAGGTACTTACACCTTGTTACACTTTGGTAATGACTACAAAACACTTTAAACTGCTGGTAGCACTTTTATGAAAAGTGCAAAGGAGACAGTTTAAGGAGCTGGTTAGATTTCAGGTCTTTACAAAACTGATCACAAACTGATGTTTTTACACAGTGGGAGAAACAGAAAATCACACCACAGGACACTACACAAGCCCAGTGGCCAAGGACCTTTGTCACCCACTCACAATTAAAATGACAATTCATCTTATAAGGATGGAGATAAGAATAACTTCAGATCAGATCAACTACAACAGAAATGCCATTCATTTAAAAAATTAATCTAAGTCATTTGAGCTGTTTTGTTCTTTAAAAAAACCTTTGAATTAAAGACACCAAAATACCCATCCTAAAACATCTCCTTTATATGGAGGGTTGGCCCAGATTATCTGCAGAGTAGTGGCAGTACCTGGCATGCAGACTGCCTCCCAGGAATCACAAGGTTTTAGTAAGACAAGTATTTTTTGCCAAACTCAAAGCAATCAGAAAACCTACTTGAGATGTACTATCAGCTCTGCCTTGGCAGCGGTAAGAGCGCATTTTCTCCCTCTAAATAAGAGAACATGCGTTCATCTCTTTCTACTCTTTAAAAGATTAGAAAATTCTACAGATTACATGAACTCTAAAAGCACTCAATCTCAAATGCTGCCTGCATTCTGAAGATAAGATTCAGGCACTCTTAGATTGCAAATTCTTAAGAGAACCCCTTAAGAAAACCATTTCCAGGGAACAGCTTGTTTCTTGCTCCAGCTACTTCATAAGCTAATCCTTGTGCCATTTATCAATTTTTTTAAAAAATCAATAATGCAATTTTACAGTGGAAAGAATCATTTACTAGCATGCATTTAAGCAGTGTTTGCATTGTTAAACATGTAAGACTGCAGTTACATTTGAGATTCTCAGACTAGCTTAGATGTGGAGCTAGAAATGCTTTGGCCTGACACTTGTAACAACACTACAGTTAACAACAGCTTTTTAGTTATAATTTTTGTTAGCATGGCACTCAGTTTCAAAACTCCTTGGCATCCGTTTTCTTGTGGCTGCAGAAAGATCCACAAATCATGTTGCAAAGAAGCCCATGCTGCCCATAAAACCAGCTTTTTGTGACTTGCTACTTTCCAGTTTGCCTGCACTTAGAATTCATGATAAGATTAAGTGCAAAACATGAAGCCAATGCTTAATATTCAAGATGCCAGTCAACAAGCCTGCTAACTTCATATCTGGTTTTATTGTTCACAAATTAATTGTATAAGGGTGTCCTACACTGTTAAGTACAAAGCCTGTTGAGAGGTTCAATTTGCAGAAGTACGGCCCAGTGTAAGTACATGCAAGAAACAGCTACAACAGAACAAAACATTCACGTAGAAGATGGTCTTTTAGAAAACTTCTCTTCCTCATCTGTTCTACGAATGCATCAAAGTGCCAAAGCAAACAATTTTAATAACACATCAGTACTTGCATTCACTTCCCACACACACTATATTAACAAGCAGCAAGGTATTTCCATGACACGCTTCAGAGAAATTATGCACACTACCTCAAAAAGCCCTGTCCTTCCTCAAAAAGAAAGAAGTCAAGCTCCTCCAATAGATTTGTTTTTCATTATGTTTAGTTGACACTAAAAAAGACAAACAGGCCACCAATCTCAACCCCTGTTTGTTAAAGAGAAAGAAGGCAGGTTATTGATTTAACTACCACTAGCACCCAGTTCACAAGCTCACTACCACTTCTCAGAGAGAGAGAGAGCTCGAGAGAGCTCGATTATCAACAGATTAAGCACCAGTTTTAGTGGACAGCTCTAACTGAAAGGCACTTAAGTAACCTTCTCCCAACAGGCCCTTTCACAAGTCACCCTAAAGACAACTGAGGCATCACATTACTGAGCACTGACTGACCTGACAGATCCAGCTCCTCTGTTGAGGCAAGGTTGGCAAGACTCCACGTATCGCTGCGTGCCGCCAAGACAAATTTGTGAGCACTGATGTGCTTGTCCCCAACTTTTATCTTCAGATCACTGATACAACAAAAAAAGCACAAATATGTATTATGCAGATTTCTCCTGCACTTAGGTATGCATAGATTCAGCATCTCCATGGCATCTATGTCTGGGTATCCACATTTAGGTTCAAGTTGTTTGAGACATTAAAATACAATTTGTTAAGTAGAATATGTTGTCAAATGACAATTTGTATTTTTCTAGGGAGAAATGCAATGAGTCATTAGTATTTCAAGTGCTTGGTTGTGTTTGTTTTTTTAAACCATTTCAGAATAAACAGCAACAGAATTATTGTAGAAGTTGGAAAAGCCAACAATCTTAAAGTTAAATATTTATGTCACAGTGTCCATATTAATACTGTCAGCTAAGCACCAATGCTTTCAGGCAAGACCAGCAAGAGAACAATGCTGTTTGACAGTAGTCAGAGTGCAAGGCAGAATCCCCAGTTCCCAGGAGACCAGCTGTCAAGAACACCCCTTCATCCTGACCCTTTACACCAGGTTATCCACTGCAGTCAGAAAACACTTGCCGTGCTCATTTTGAAATACCATAGCTTGCAAATGTTCTGACTGTGGAGGTGTGCTTTCCAGACCATTTTCTAAGTCAAAGCACTACTATAAACTACAGCACAACACAGAGATGTTACTTAATAAAACCTGCCCTGGGACCTGCTACCTTTCTCATTCTGTGTCATGTAGGCACTTTTAGACAACTATTCAATTCCTTTAAAGCTAAAAAGCTGAACAGAAATAAAGTGCTCCAACTCTTCTGACATATACTGCCTGGCAAATCTTTTACCCATGAGGCTACACTAAGTTCTTACCGGCATAGAGCCTTTTCTCAGAGACGCTCATGAAGAGATGCTGGTGCAAGGAAATTTTAACTAAAATAGATTTTCCCTTACATGACTAAACTCCTTTACTATATTGGCATTGCTTTCAGTAACAGCAAAGAAATTGATAAATATCATAGTAGTCTCAGAACTTAATCAGCTCAGGGATCTAGAATATGGAAGGGATCTTTAGTGTGCCTATGGAAAGAAACTATTAACCATAATTTTGTGTGGAGATTTAAAAATACAATGTATCACTAAGTCACATACATCACTAATACAACCAGACAAGACAAATTACTCAGGCTTCTTCACCCTCAACAGGAACACAGAACTGAAAACATTTTAGGACAAAGCCTTTCAAGAGAGGAAAACTTTTTCCAGATACATTGTGTAATTAATCCATCAACTCAGTATGCTTCAGTTCAAAACAACTTCTGTTCAAAGGGAGCTTTGGTGCTGACAGTGATCATGGTTAGTTTTCTCTGAATTTGTCTGAGAGATGAACTTCTGCTTAGAGCTCTCAACTCAGTATGCCACAACCTTAGCACACTCTTCCATCTACAACTGCAACTCAGAACCCCATTCACACTCGGCAGCAAAGAATTTTCCTTGTCTAAGACTAGGACCTAGTACAGTCAATAAAACCAAAGGTTCCTGTAAACCCCCTTTCCCCAGAGGGGGATCCCTTACCTGTACTGCTCCTGCTGATAGAGCTCAGCTACAATGGCAAGAAGTCGACTGATGAAGGTGTCGCTGGCATTGTCCTGGTTGGTCTCCACAGCCAGAAGGTTGCATCTCCTTTCTGTATCAACTAGTTTCTTCTGCAGCTTCACATACTCCTGGCGGAGGAGCATCAGGTGCTTTTCCAGCTTGGCCACCTCCTCTGCAAGGCACACAGTGTTACTTCAAAGTTGAGACATGCACACCTTTGTTTGGCACCTGAGGGTAACTTAGCCCTCAGAGTACACTTGTTTAATCACAACAGTCCAAGGAGAGTCTCTCCTCTTCCAAATACCTGAGCATCTCACCCCCCGTATTAAACCTTCCACCTCGTACAATTTTCATAAACACACTGAAAAAATCATAACACAGTGATAAAAGCCACTTACAAAAAAAGCTCTGAATTCTGTTTGGTCAGGAATACCATAAAGTTTCTATGGGAGTCCATTTCTGTGGGAATTATGGTGGGGCAGAGGACTAACTCTTTGGTTCTTACCCACTTTTTCAGCCTAGTCAAGATGCTGTTTGACGTGAGCATTAGAACAGTTGCTGATGTACCACATCTGCCTCAGAGTGTTTAACTGACCTATTTAGAACTCCTCATCCTGTCAGCTAAGAAACTACCCCAAAAATGGCCAGAGTGGAAAAGGTTTGTCTCCCTACAATCTATGTGCCAAAAGTCAAAAATATATAAAACTGCTTCCTGCTGACACACACACTCCTCCACTGGAGGCACTCCACTGGCAAGGCATCACAAATGGAATCAAGTCCATGATGGCTATTTCAGTTCAGGATCAGCAAAGCGACAGCACCTGGGACTTGAACAGGGATTTCCATCCCATTGCAGAACCCACTTCTCCAGCACACTTAACTGATCACTCCACAACGTGCTGGGATAAACTGTTCACTGATCTCAAGCTATCAAAAATCTCTACATTCACTGCTGGAAGGAGATATCTGTACAGATATCAATCCAACTTATGAGTGCTTACTTATGGATTAGTTGCAAACTATATGTTTGCTATTAATCACAGTGCTTCATTATTTTCCCCCTATCATTAAGTTGATTTTTCAAGTAAGGCCAAATCCCACACCAGTCCTAAAATAAGAGGAGGCAGGGAGGATAAATTTGAAAGCTACCAGTGATTTTAGGTGGGAAAGTTCCTACAAGATTACTCCCTACTAGTCAGGAATTCATATTTCAATGACTTCTAAAATATTTACTAAACATCACTAGTACAAACAATGAGAAACTGAGCTCTGTTGATCAGTGTTTTCTTCTTGCTTCTGTAGAAAAGTTCAACAGCTCAGCTGACTTTGGCCTTGCTCTGACACAGGTCCCCAGGGCACAGTATCAGTCTCTGGCTCTGCTGCAGACAGAACACCTTGTTTAGACTGTCCTCTACAGACCCTGCAGCAAATGCCTCCTCATAAGTCTTTTAACTTAACAACTATTGTAATGAATAAACAAAAGACAACATGTCCCATTTTATTTTTCAGTTAATACCATGTAAGCAGGCTTGGCAGGTACTTCCTTCAACAGCTTTTTCATCAGTGTCATCCTTCTAAATTTCAGATACCATCTCCTTTGGGATACCTTTCTTTTTCTACTGAAATATACTCTAATTTCAGAATTGTGCCATCAGCACCACACCAGGCTTCAAGGAGGGTTTGAAATTCTGCTGTAGTCAGTCTTTCTATGTGAAGATAAATGCAGTTTTGGTGTTCCCAGAACTAGAAGGACGTGTCCCTTCAGCAACTCCTTCCTCATTTCTCCATAAGGACAGTGTTGGAGGGGCACAAAGCAAGTCCTACCATTACAGCAAGGAGAGCAGGAGTCTGACAGGGGCCCAGAATAAAAGACACTGAGAACTAAATCAAAAATTAGTGTATGAACAGCACCACTGTTCATCCAGTGAGATTTTTAGATGGCATACAAATTCAAATGCTAGGAGTAAGGAGCTGCCTAATGAAGCTCATTGCACGCCCCTTACAGAAATACTGCATCTTTCAGTCAAACCATGGGAGTGTGACCCCGGGAATAAAGAATCCGGACCAGAGGTAACACTGTAAATCCTGTCATTTTACCAAAGCCAACTCACTAGCTCCAAATTAGCCTGAAATCACCAGTATACAATGCAGAACTACCTTAAACCCCCAAACAACAGCAGCTGAAGCTTCGTGCATGGCCAACAATCCAGCTTGTTACTGCTGCTTTCAGGGCAATCCCAGACAATCCCTACTAGCAGCGAAAGTACCTCAAAGAACCAAAGCTTTGAGAACTCTTGTTT
Source organism: Phylloscopus trochilus trochilus (assembly GCA_016584745.2). Lineage (NCBI taxonomy): Eukaryota > Metazoa > Chordata > Aves > Passeriformes > Phylloscopidae > Phylloscopus > Phylloscopus trochilus. The sequence continues at coordinate 7,576,278 of WQNJ02000022.1, forward strand.
TCAGATTGACACCATATGCTTCCTGCAAAATCAGTGAGAAAGACTGATAGGTATTTGCTTACTGTACCAATTGCAAGAATTGTAAAAGAAAGGGTTTCTCTTATACTACATGACAAACTACACACATGTTGTGTAGTAACTACACTGGAGGACAGTGTTTGATCTTACAGCACATTTCAAATGCACATTCAAGAGAGTTCTCAATGTCCAGTTAATCAACATTTACAGCACAAGAGCAAAGCCTCAGTTTTCTCTATAAACCGGTCACTTAAAGAGTGAACAAATAAAATCCACAGTTACTGCAGGCACACATACACACTTAATGATGGTCCTTGCCTCAAGACATGAAAGGACAGGCTTAGTAAGATACCAGTAAGCCTCCGGCTAAACAGCAATTCAAATGCCTCAGTGAAGAGGATTCCTGGGTTCAGCAGAGCAGAAAAACACAAAATGCCTCTTCTTCTGAGCCACAGTCCAGGTAAATAAGAGCAGCTTTTGTTAACAGCTTGCTGGCAGATTGATCAGCACCTCATGAACTGGCAAAAGTTTATATTTCATATCAAAGACACTGAAGAGGATTTCAGGAAAGGCTACTGTAATTTTCTTATGGGAGAAGGCACAGAAGTACTCAGGAGCAAATAGATAGCTGAATGCAAGTAGGGAGGCAAACGACAATGAGAGGAGACACTATATACCAAAAATTAGAGGAAGGGTCTAGTGGAACCCATCACACAGCCCATTCCACCCATCAAAATCAGTCCCAGGAGCCATACAGACAAACTCTGTTTACTTATGAAGTAGACCTGAGCAAAATATTTCAGAAAACTAAGTTATTTCCTTACTCCCTCCACTGCTCCATATTGTGACCCTTATCTCCCCAAGGATGTACAAGTCACTGCTTTCTTGTTCCTCCTCACTTTTGCATACTTCTGATCTTTACCCTGCCACCACCCCAAAGCTCTACAGCTACTGCTTCTTGACGCTCAAGCACTAATCCGACAATTCTGAGCCATGCCTGCACGTAAACCTCTGGCATTAGCAGTACAGAACCCAGAAATCACAAACACCAACTTGGCTCTTGTCTTACTAAGATGTTCAGTCAACCTGCAGGTAGCAATTCCAATAAATCTGATGCAGGATTTTTCTAGACAGAGGCAACACCTCCTTATGAGAAAAAGCACTTGGCTTCTGAGCTAATAACCACAATTTGACAAGCTCCCTTCCTTAACAGGCCTTCATTTTTCAGCTGACTTAACTGTAGCTCCTAATTAGAAAAGTGTGGCTGCAGGTAGGTATCTCGTTTGCAGGGACAAAAAGAGCCCCTCTTCCAACATGTCCTGAGGAACTGAGAAGAGTGACAACTCCAGCTTATTATTTCTGTTTCACACAGGATCATTCATTGGTCATGTGCTTTTCTCAGCCAAAAGATCACAGAATTATTTAAGTCTGGGAAGAATCTCTAAGAAGTATCGATTGTCTGAAACAGGACTTGCTTGTATAAGCTGCAGGTTAATTCTGCAAAGGAGGACCCTGAGCCAGAGCCTCACATACTTCAGGGTCTCAGTGGGGAAAGTTTCTCTACCTGAAGCCAACTTGGACATCTAAAGCCCTCCAGAACTGGGTTACCAGGGCTTAAAAGCAAGCTTCAGAGGCTGGTCAGCTAAACAAGAAGCAGTGGTACTTCAGCACACAAGAAGTTAGGCATTCCTCTAAGGACTTATCAAACCAGCTTGACTGCAGCATCCTCTCAGCTGATGCATGCCAGACCAGCAGCATCTGCTCCATCTTAGTCAATATTCTACAACTATTCACCACTGTCCAAGACATGCATTTCAAGAATTGAAGGCTCTGCTTTTACGACTCTAACTTCATTTTCTTTGTAACTTGGAGCATTTTAGCTCCGTTTGCCTACTCAGTTTCCTCCAAGAAAAAGAGGAAGCTTGTCTTGCAGAAACGAGCAAAACTGTAAAAATCCAAGCGTGTTTTTTTTTTTTTCTTTTTTTTTTTCTTATCCCATTAAGTTAAATTAATTTGAATGGTGTAATTGACAGTCTTCAAACACAACAGCAGCACTCCAGGAACTCTGCAGATCTCACTCGAACCTGACAAAAGCGCTCCGGCACAAGTGACCGGGAGGCTGCAGCACAGGCACCCCGCCCTGCTCCAGGGAAAGCTTCGGGCAGAGCACAGCGGGATGAGACCCCGGACGGCCTCGGCATGAGCCCCACGAGACGGGCGGGAGTCCCCTGCGGCCCCGCCGCCGGCGGGAAGGGGCCGACGGCACGTCCTGGCCGGCTCCCACCGCCCACGGCCACGCCGAGCCCCGTCCTGAGGGGCAAAGCCGCCCGCGCCAGGCCGGCCCCGCCCGGGGGTGTCCGCCCGCGGCCCCCGCCATCTCCCGCTCACCTCGGGGGCAGCCCACCCGACCCCCCGCGGGCAGGGGCGAGCCCATCCCGTACGGGAGAGCAGCGGGAGCCGCACACTGCGGTGCTCTGGGAGCGGCAGAAGCCCCCGGCCCCCGCGGTCCCGGCCCCGCCCGGCCCCTCACCCGGGCTCCCCCCCTCACCTTCCGCCATGTTGGTTCCGGCGCCGCAGCTCTCGCGAGAGCCGCCGCCCGCCCCAGCGCCAGAGCACGGAGGTCTCGCGAGAGCGGCGCAACAGCGCCGCTACCGGCCGCACTGCTGGGACGGAGCCGCTCGCTCCGCGTTATCCCGAGTTATCCCGCCTTCTCCCGCCTTCTACTGCTTTATCCCGCCCTCTACTGTGTTATCCCACCTTCCCCCGCTTTGTCCCGCCTTCTCCCGCTTTGTCCCGCGGCCCCTCCCCGCCCCTGGGCGGGCACAGCGGGCCGGTGGCGCGGCCCAGCCCCGTGGCCGCGGGGGCAGTGTGCCGCCCCAGGGCTGCCCTGCCCACGGGGAGGAGGCGCCCGGTGAGCCCGGCCCGAGCGCTGTGCCGGCGGGGAACAGCAAGGCGGGACTGGCACGGCTGGGGAAGGCTGGAAAAAACACCGCCCAGCAGCGGGGAGAACGCACCCGTGCATCACCTCCGCTGAGCTGCGCCAGCATCGTCCCGAGCTCGGAAAGCGCCTTCGGCCCAGGCAGTGCCCGCACGGCTGCGGGAAGCACAGCGAGGGGGTTGGGGGCTCCTCTGCACGCCGGGCTCACTGCAGAACCCTCACTTCAATTCCTGCTTTTGTTTCAGAGCCAACAATCCCGGACACTGAATCTATGCCCCCTGGACACTGGACTGGTGCCCGGTGGGTGAAAAGTGGTTGCAAATGGACAGGCAATGACCAAGTAGCAGTACCGGGATCATTTTCCCAGCCACGTGTACAAAACAGCAAATCCAGAGCTGGGTCCAGGAGGGCCACAGACTGTCGTTTTCTAGACATACCATGAAACAACCTGTCTCATTTTGCACAACTTGATGACAGCTGTGTATAACTTTGCTGTATAGCAAATTACCCCACTGCTCATGGTGCTATTGATCCTCTTGAGGAACTGTGAGGATGCAAGTTATTGCTCCCTAATCAGATTTAGTTTAATTTCTCAGTAACAACAGTGATCAGATTTCAAACCACTGCTGTGTTTTGCAACAAGGCAATAGTAATCTCCTCTGAGGATTTGCCTGGGCAGGAAGCTGTTGTATTACAGTCTCTCTAAACCCCAACCGGCTTCTGATTTGGTTTAGAATCACTCATGCTGCTTCTGAAGGGACTCATGTTGCTGCTCTGTGTGCAGCGATGGCACTGCACCAAGAGCAGTGCAGCAGATGGTACAGACACAGTGCAGTCCCATCCCACATCGGCCTACCAAAGCTCAAAATACACTTCTAATCACTTCAGAATTCTTGTGCTCTGTTAATTGATCATCCAGTGTTTTCAGGCATTGCAGCAGAAGGAATTTTGGAGTGACAGTTGACAGTCTTTCTGGATTTTTAGGGATCTTCTCTGGTGCAGCATGGAGAAATAGAAAAAAGGAATTAATATGGCCACACTACTTAAAGCATTCATTAGCATTTGATGCTTTTCCTTTTCTCCCAGTGATGCAGTGATACCTGGAATGCAGGGCAAACTGTTTGGGCAGAAATCAGCTCAAACCCTTAGCCAGGATGACAAACCCCTAGAGAACCTAGTGTTAGCTGAGCAGCCAGGATGCCAACAGCCTGCACAAACCAAACCAGATACAAAGTCTTGCTACAAGGAAAATTGAAGAATGCTGGTTTACTTCCTTGTTCACCAAGAATCCTCATACTACTTGTCCATACTGCAATTCCTCAGGGGTGTTCCCATCTGGTTTTATCACTAACAGCTTTCCACCATTGCCCCTTTCAGTGTAGGGCAGGAACAAACAGAAAGCCAACTGTGATCACAGGAAAGTGAAACAGGCCATTTCCTTGCCTGCCAGAGGCTTCCCTACAACCTGGCACCAGAGCCTGAGATGCCACTTTCATTCAGTCACTGGGCATTAGCCATACCTGCAGCTTGTAGATCTTAACAGTATCCCACAGTAACACTCCTCCCTGGGGAGTATCTGGGTCAGGTGGGATCACAAACCATCTGTGTAAGCCAAATATATATCTGAATTTACCAACAGCAATGAGCAGTGCCAAGGAAGTCCCAGTTCCTCCATATCACTGAAGCAAGACAAACATTTCCAGGCCTACCCTCTAAAGAACAAACAAGCAGCAATTCTGGAGAGCACAGACATAAAGCTTTGAACCATTTTGTGAAGTTACAGGTGAGTCTGTGGTGAACTGTGTGTGTTACTTTGGAAGACAAAAGAGAGACCACTGTTGAACTTGCTGAAAGCAGCAAATACCTTCAACTGATACACTGTGGAAATTGAAAAGGAAGGGCACCCTGTGGGGGAGTAAGTCCTTTGCTAGGTTTAAGATCAGCTTTTTTCCAGTCTTTTCTTTAATGGAAAGAGTAACACCATGCCACTGCAATTCTGCACAGTCCCAACTTTAAGTGGAAAAGGGTAGTCAGCTGAGTAGTTTCAAGTTCTTCTATAAGGTTTCTTTAGTCAAAGGCTTGAAAACTCTTGCGAGCAGATACGCTGAGATTAGCATTTGCTCACTAGAGGGCCAAAGATGGTTTCAATAGGGAGAAAATCGTCTGTTTTGTTTGCTCTTTCATTATTCAAGATGAAGCACAGCATGTCCAATTCCTCCAGTGTTTGCTAGTGTTGTGTTGTTGATGATGTCCAGGTAAGTTGAGCTACTGCTACAGGTACCCTTCCTACTGCGATACTCAAGAGAGCCAGTTTGACACATTATTATTGGAAAAAATTATATTTTGGAAGAACTCACTACAGAAGGTGACAGAATTCCAAAAATCAAATTACATGAAAATATACATCGCCATTTTCTTTGTACATTAGGTGAGGAAAACTCTGAAGTAGAAGGCAAAGCAGATGAAGGGCCACAGAAGAGAGTAAAGGAGGGAAACTATTTTTGATACCAAACCCAGAAGTTAGTCATTTGAAAGCCTACAGATGTGCATGCTTGAACTCAACCTTGAGAAAAAACAAGCCTCCCACACACACACCCCACCCCACAAACAGGCAATGAAAAAGGCAAACCAAAAATTTCACCCATAAAAAGCAGCTCATTCCTATCTTGGACTAACTTAGTCAACCAAACTTCCAAGTGAAAGCACTCAAGTCCTTGGAAGCTAGAAATCCATCAGGCTGCTCAAGGGTGCTCCATGGCCAGTTTTATTGCTATACCAAATTCAAGAAGGATGAATAATTGGGTTTAAAAAAGGGGTGGGAAGGAGGAAGAAAAAAAAAAAAAAAAAAAAAGAAGCACCTTCGAGACTACAAAGGTCATCATAAAAGAAGACACAAGTAATTGATAGCAAATCCTTTCAGGGTTTAATTAGGAAAATTTTAAGTTCTGATGGGGGAAATAAAAGGGACCACATTTCCAAAAAAAAAAAAAAAAGAAAAAAAAAGATACTAAACTTTAATAAGCGAGAAATTTTAATTAAGCCTCGGTGGGTCACAGGAAAATTAAAGTGGGAAGAAAAAAAAAAACCAAAACCAAAAAAACCAACTTAGTATCCTAATTGGTTCTGACATGCTTCACAAGTTGCTGTTTTTTTCTTTTTCAACTCAGGAAACAATGAATAGGGAGAGAAAAAAACCTGCTAAAATCTTTAGAATTTACACAATTCTATCCCTAACTACAGACAGCATTATTTGGTACAATGTGTATTTGTGGATGTACATGAACAGTATATATATTATCCGGATCATGTTGTGCTATGTACACATCTTTACAATTTTTCCTGAAGGTTAAAGCAGTTCATTAGATTTCAAAATGCGTAATCATCTTGTGTTGGCACTTGTTAGGCTCTTGTCAGCATTGATAACTGGCATGTTTTATTGCAGCCCAGTTCCAGCCAGTGTTTGCCAACTTGTAACAACAGAAGTCCAGCAATAGGTGGGTAGAGTGCAGGAAAAAAAAACAGTGCCATGTTTCTCAATTGGAGACCTGCAAAGAAATCACAGGTATTAAAATAAAACCCCTCCTCACCCTCAGTTATTTTCAAGATGTTAATTACTTTTTCAAGCTCATGAAGATAACTATTACTTGTTCAAGAGCTTCACGTACCTCTGAACAGAAGATGGATAAATCCAAACTCATCACCTGAGACAGACTGGAGTTAGTTCAGCACACTGTGTATCCAAGCTCAATTATCAGAGTTTCTGGCTCCTGTAACTTGTGTTGTGTTGAGTGCAGAGTGTGTAAATCTTTGATTATTCACACATAGGGCTAAAAACTGCAGATTTATCACTGAAAAGTCTGTGCATTACTTACTGTGAACAGTAGATACAAATGGCACAGCAGTGCTTAGCAAGCACTGACACCACAGCCCCCAGTCACACTGGGCTAGTTTGAAACCAGCTGTGGCCCCTTCTCATCCAATTCCCTGCCCATCACTCCCTTGGGACAGGAGTCACCAGACTTAGAAAAGCTTTTACCTTCCAAAAAAGCAACACAGCCAATTACTTAAAATATTTGTCAAGAGCATTGTTTCACTATAGCTAAGTTCAACATGGCAACAGAGCTGAGGTTAGTTGAGGATACTCTGGAGTGTTACTCACAGTTACTCCCTTTCTCCAAGACAGGAAAAAAAAAGTCAGCTGCATTAACAATTCTTGCACTCCAGTTATAGGCAGTTGTACAAGACTTTCTGTTCCTTTGCTTAGTCTTTTGATCAATATTAAGCTGCCTTTTTTTTTTTTTGCTTAATCTCTACTGGAGAAAGTTCTTTTCAATCAAAGCATTTCTGCAAAGAGACTGCAGAACGAATTTGTCACAGATGGAGCCTTCCCCCAACCCCCCCAGTGTTTACAAAAGAGTAAGAAAGGAACTCTTCTCCTGTACAACTGTGATTTAAAAAAAACTACCCAGCAGAAGAATGCAGCAGGCTGCTCTGGTTCAGTCAGTACAACCCCTCTGAACTACATACAGTGCCACATTTCTGTCCCTGTGAATTAGGTATGCTGTAGATAACCAGTAAATATGGATTTGGGGTTTGCCAGCCAAATGGGTCAGAGCAGTTTATTTGCCAAACCAACCATTAAGAAAAGGCAGCTTCAACATGAAGTTCTGTTTTGCTTTGAAAAGCAGGAGTGGGAAATTATTAGCTCATGGAGGAAGTTTTTCCTTGGCATACCCAAGATAAAGTGACCAAAGGCCAGGGATTTAAGGGCCATGCTTTAATACAGGGCTTTCTACAAGAGGTTATTAAAAAAAAAAAAAAGTCCCATTAAAACTGAGATGGGATTGTGTAAATTAAAGTATCTTGAGTCAGAAGCTCTTTAACAGGGTGGCAAAAAATGTAAATATCATATCAGCTACTCTCAGATCAAAACTTGTCTAAGCTTTCAGATATGCCACAGTTCACTTTCCAAGCAGAACACAGCTGTTTTTATGAAGCTATTCCCAAGTCCTCCTCACTAAAGATGTTTTTTGGGCTGTTGAAGAGAATACCACCTCTCTTGATATTATTGAGGGTATTATCTCAATTTGATGCTTTCTGCTGTGCCAGGAGACTTTCTGTTAAAACTCCCATAGATACCTGAAGCAAACCCTTCTCAGCAGTTCCTGAAAACCTCACTGAAGTCTCATTTAACTCCTATGTGCAACATGCCACCAACATCTGCAAGATAATCCAAAACTCTGGAGATAACAAGACTTCTGAGATGCTTTTAAGATTCTAATAAGTGTTCTTCACAATAATGAATATGAAGGAATTATCACCCCCTTCTATTACAGCTCCAGTAACCTCTAAGCGCCATTAATAAAGCAGGATGAATTCTGATAAAGAGAAGTTCAACTTCTGAACAGCATAAAACACAAGAATACAAGAGAAGTTCCCAATTTTGGCAGAATGGGCTGTCAAGTGCACTTAAATTCTTTTAGTCTTTAGTACTGCACACAGCCAAAGAGCTCCACTGAGATCATGCAGCTGAGAAGAAACGTTTGGGGGTTTCTTTTTGCTTTTGAGGGGGAGAAAAATACTTCAGTAACACTTAAGCAGGAAATCCTCAACTCAGGTAAACTGACTTGTCTTGAGAAGGATACTTACCCTGAAAAAAGTGAAGCTACTAGCTGCTGAATAAGTGTCACTCAAAAGCAGTTTCTTGGCTTTTTCTTACACAGCGGGCAACTTTTCTTTTAAATTCTCCATTTCTGTCTTCTCTCCATTCTTTCTGTAATTGAATAGACAGCTTTCAGATGTCAGTCCTACAACAAGGAGTTGTACAAGCTCTAGGAAGACTCTTTGTGTTTATGTTTTCAGACAGTAGCCATCTAGTCAACACCTAATTTTGCTTACAGTCACTGAGCTACTCACTGAAAACCTGTGATATTCAGGACTTTTGAGAGTTTGCTCTGGGTTTCTGTGCCAGCTGCTCACAAGACAGTGAGGATGTCATTTTCCCCTTGGATTTTAGGCATGGCTCCAAGACTAACCTGGTGGCTTACCAGTATTTCACACTGTCTGTACTACAATCTATTTGCTTCAGCCTGCAAAGTAGCAGCAAACTCAACCTGTAGACCATAAGCTTTTGTTAAGTGTATAGAGATAGTGTCTTTAACTGCAGTGGTGGAAAAGGTACACAGGTACTGTGGAGCCAGCAGTTACTCTGAGATTGTTTTTTAAGACAGTTTCAGTCCCCTTCAATCTAGCCAGGACACTCCAGGACAGGAATACCGAAGTCACAGTATCTAGAAGAGGCACAGCAGTATCCTTTGAAAGCAAACACCTCCTAGTTAGATATGGCTGTAAGATATTGGCTCTGAGAAAGACCTTAGGAGATTACTCAGTTCACCTACAGGGCTGCTCTAAGTGACAGGGATCTGACTTCAAAACTGCAGAGATGAAGAGCCAAGATAAGGATGAGCAGGAAGATAGGTAAGAGGGAAGTCTGAACCCAGAGATGCACACATCAAGGTATCACAAAAACCTACACGAGAAAGTGCAGGCAGGTTTGTTTTGTGTCAGGCTCACAACAAGCTCAGAAGAAAGCACAGGAGCATCAGGTGTGTTTAAGACTGATGTGCTGGGTACTCACTGCCTTCCAGTCAGAAGTAGTGGGGAAAATAAAAAGAACCCCTTATTTCATTAAGTTCTACAGTTCTTAGTTTCTGATACAAGCAATATATTCTTACTACAGGAGTGAGGGAAGGGGTTAAAAACCCCCACATTGTTTCACCTGATGCAATCTAGCATACAACACCTTTTCACACCCCCACTTGGAGTGAAGGTTGTAGTACATTTGAGCGATAAATGGCATACCCTAACATTCATCACCTCATGGAAACAATTAGCACATTGGGGAGCCCAGCACCTCTTAACTTTTCTATGAAAGCACAAATAAGGCTACTAATCAGTTTGTTCTTTTTCAGCAATTCATGCAGCAAATATTTGGTTCCTTGGATTGGGACACAGGACAGCTTACACAAGATGGCTTAAGGCCAAGAAAAGCATCGAATTTGTGCCCTCTGAGCTTCAGAGCCTTAGTTTTTGTTTCTACTTTTTATATTTGTAGTCTATGAATTCTTCATATTTAAATAGCAAGCAAAGTTTCCAATTTGATTTAGGTCATGAACTGTTGTATTTGCTTTTCAAAATACCTATTCAGGCTCCTGATCCTCATTTTTCTCCCACTCCAAGAAATAGTACTCCAACATGCATAAGTTCATTTTTTCTGAAAGCAGGTACATCCCCTGCTCCTATAATCCTGTGAACTGCCTGTAACACCTTATTCACTCCACTCACAAGCAGAAACTAATGACAGCAGACAAAGTATCTGATAGTAACTGCCACATTTTATTGCTGAATTAAACACAGCAGCTGCTGATTTTTCATTAACCTGATGAGTATGGTTTTTGCTAATATGAAGAGGTCTACAATCCAGCAGGAGAAGCCAACTGCTCAAACAGCACTTTAAGAGTTCTTTGAAGCATGTAATGCCACAGTCAGAAAAACAGCTTCTAGCATCCAAAGTGATGCCTCACTATGTTCACAGTCAAATTTGGATTTTTTTGTTCTTTCAAGCTGGGCTAGAAAAAGCTGTTTTCATTTTTGTCCTTTACCCTAAGGCAAATTCATTTTGTGCCTAACTTTTCTAAGGCAAAACGCAAAAAAACCAGAACAACCATTCCTGAAGTAGTTGTTAGAGTGGGGCACCAAACAAGAAGTCTGATGTCAGGAAGGTGACAAGCACAGCTAAAAGCATGTGCTTTCTCCAGGGTTAGGCAAGCTACATTCAACATACATGAGTCTGTGAACTGAGGAATTCTAACTGCACTTTTGGCATTTCATTAATAACTTGTTCCTCCTGGTGCTCTCAGCAGGAAGTGTCCATATTTCCTAGATGTCTGTTTCCACCAGTACCATGACACAAAAAGGGGAGGTCCAACACTTAAGACTAAATAAGGAAATTCTTCACTACAACTTTTTGTTTTCTGTCTTCTTCCCACTAAAATTGTTCCACACAAGTCTGTTCCCATAATGATTTTTCAGCAGAGCTCAACCGCCTTTGAAAATACTCACAACATAACAGATCAAAGGCTCCAGGAAACTACTAAACTCCCACCCCCTTTGGGAAGGTATAGCTGGGCTGACAGAGCAGGTTAACATTTCTTTACAAAACTCTGCACCTCACAATTCCCATCTCCTCTTTCCTCACTCCCACAGTTAAAAGAGCTAGAACTTCTCTTTTGTGAGATGAGAACGCTCACTGCTGAACTGCAATTCAAGAGCATGTCAGTGTTATGTCAGATTAGCGGGGCCTGAAGTCTGTCCCCCTATGCCCTTCCAGAACTGACACTTCTTTCTCTCCCCACCACAAACATTTCTCAGCCTCACTGTTATATTCTGCTCTAAGCACAGCTCTTCTAGAGAGCTACTAGCTGTGTTTATACACACACAGCACCAGGCCATGCTCCAGAACACTGTGCTGCATCTCGCTTATGCCTGCAAATTCACCCTGGTCTTTGTAAATCTGACCATTTTTCCTCATTCCTGAGCCAGTTTGGGACAACCTTACCTGTTGAGGTGAAGGTCAGGTGCCCAGTAAAGCCTTTGAGTACCTTCTCAGAGCACAGATCTACACAGTCAAACCTAGTGTTCTAATCTATGGGACAAGAAGACTGTTCTAGAGAAGTGAAAGAAACTTCAAACTTCCCAAGGTTACTTGTACTTCTGTCTGACAACATCACTGCTTTTCCCAACACAATGGCAGCCTCAGCCTGTGACAGAAAAGGTTCTTCCCGAAGTTACTATTTGCTGAACTAGAAACAGAACTCCATTGCAAAGTTGCATTGCATTGAAGACAATTGGCAGACCAAGGAAAGTCTTACCGCTGCATCAACATTAGCAGGAGAATCACCATTGGGATCTGCCAGCATAGAAATAACACTAATCATTATAGTTTCCACTGTGTGAATGGGAAGCCAGCGTTCCTCAGGTTTTTCATAGCCATATTTGTCTTCTCCAGGCTCATGAAGAATTGAGATGCAGACATCTCCGTTCTTGTCAACTACAAAACAGAACAGGGCATATTTCAGTCATGAACAACATGCTGGCATTTCTTCAGGACAGTCATGGAACTCTTCATCTTCATTCCAGCTAGTCTGAAACACTTTAGTGGAGACACTTTATAAAGAAGGAAAGTAATTAACTATTGCAGAACTTAAACTGTAATAAACAGGGCTTGGTGGAAGTCTGCATGTGCCTGGACTCCTGACAGAGAGGGCACATGAGGAGGAAGGACTTAGTCTAACATCATGCTGCAACTCTCAAGACTATTTATTTATTCTGACAGGCTTCCACTACAGCTTTTTCTGTTAAGTTCAGCAAACTCGAGAGTGACTTTTTTCCACAGCAACAGCATCAGCTGGATATTACTGGAACATACTGAAATATGATTTAAACTGCTGGAATTAGAAAGTGCCTGACAAGTACTCTGATATTTCCAGAGCTGAAAGTGACACAGCATTAAAATATTCCTTGTCCTTTTGATGGGAGCACTGTCTCCTCCCACCTTTCAACATCTACAGTTTCTGAAGTTGAAGAACATCTCTCTTTCCCAGTAAAACCATCTTCCATTTTATTTTACCTTCCCATCCAATCTCCATCAGAGAAGTCTCCTTTAGAGGGACTAAAAGATTTCATGCTGCACTAGATGAGGACAACCTTGGGCCTTCTATACTGAACTGCCAAGTCAGTAACAGCAAGATGAAATATTTGAAGGTATAACAAAAGGCAGCTATAGAAGTCAAGTTTCTCCTCAGACTAGTATTTTGCACTTAGGAAAAAAAACTCAGAAAAAAATCCCTGAACAATTACCAAGAATGCAAGAACCTACTCTGAATAGCTTCTGAAAATTAGAGTATTTTATGCCCTCAGAGCAGCAATATTAAAAACTCTGCCGTTGTTATTACTTCTATATTAAGTGAGGATGGCAAAGTAAAAGCAGAGTTTCATATTTCTAACACAAACAGAAATTTATCTATTTGTCTTCACTGCATTTTAGTCCTGAACTGCAAAAAGAAATTGAAACTTTGACATTTCTTACCATTCGGATGCCAGATTTCTGTGATGAATTTCATTTTTGGCGGCCTCAGTGGGTAGTCTTTTGGAAAAGTAAGATGAGCCTTGAAAACACCACCTTCACTGGGGAATCAAAAATATCTTAGTAGAGTTTCTTGTAAGCTTAAGCTGAAGATCGGCACTTACTGATGTTCTAAGTTTACACCTCACACAACTTCACATCATGTTGGTAATTAACAGTATCAACACTTCCATATGCAATGTAAAGAGTTTCTACATTGAGAACATCCTTTCACAAGATACTGCCAGTTCCCCAACATGATCTTTTTTAAAACTAGGATGATGTTCCAGAGGGGAAAAACCATGCGGGTGGGGGAAAAAATATAAAAAAAGCTGCCAAGGAATTTATCATCTGGAATCATAACTTACTTTTTTTTCCCTCCCAGTACATTTATTAACAGGGGAAAAAAAAGGTATTGCAAATAACAGCCTTTCTCAAGTCCTGCCCAGCAGACACCCATTTTCCTCTGTTAGAGACCTCAGTCCTAATTTTGTGGTCTCGGTCTGCAGCAGTGACCTCCAGGGAAAAACTGCAGAAAGCTCTGGCTGCTCTAGAGCATTAAATGTAAAAAAAACTTCCAATGCCACCTTTTCAACACTAAGCTAAAGTGACTCAAGCATGACAGTGAGGTGTTCTGCATTAGTTACCCACTCAACTGGAAAACAATAATAAACAAGAGACATCCAGGTTTTATGTTTAGTTACAGGCCAGGAATAGCCCCTTTTGAAAAATGTGAAGGCTTGTATTAGATGGAAAGGTTTACAGATGGAATATTTTGCTAATGTCAATAATATAACATTTGTCCTGCTACTATGATTTCTTCTAACTGAAGGTTGTAACAAAATTTGGAATTGCAAAGGCAGAACAAAAAGTGGAACATAAACTTCCAAAGAAGATGGCACGAGATGCATGGTGTGAGAAGCTACACCTCAGCAGCCATACTGACAAAAGAACTGGTGAACAGAAAACTGCTCAGTGCAATTTTTTCCTGTATTTGTAGGAGTCTCCTACACAAATACACCACCAATATCAGTGCACCAGTTACTGAGAAAAATTACATGTTTTACCACCACTAACCAAAGGGGTGCAGTTCCAGCAAGTGTCTTAAAAAAAAACCCAAAGAAACAAACAAAAAAACAGCCCCAAAAAGCCCTGCCTTTAAGGAACTTGGCTCTTTGAAGCAGCTGAGGCAACCTGAACCCACAGCATTCATTTTTCACAAATTTTAGAAAAGGCAGGCCATTTGCAAAGAATCCTTCATCCCAGGAGAGGTATGAATTCCAGAAACACTATTTTAACATCCATAATGTCAAGACAAAGGAGAGCTAGACTGCATTTGCTGATAGCCCCAAACCAGTCAAACCCTTTCTTTCCAACTGAAGGAGTCCTTCTTTCCCTTTTTAAAGAAGCAGATCCTAAAGCTACTAGGCTGTAGGGTATTCCTGGTTGCCCCATATCAAATGCATATAAATACAGATTTTAAAGTGGATATATACATTAGATATCAATTAGTTGTCAATTAAGGGACATCAGTGCCATTTTTAGCAATATTCCTGATAAAAGGGTTTCTGTCAGTAGAATATTGCACTAAGTCTTTTCAAGTAAACTCAGAATAAATGAAGTGGGACCAGGAATGAGACTGACGTCTGAAAACTGTTTAAGCTAAATTATTATATATGACTGTCCTTATCAAACAGCTCAGGGAAGAAGGATTCAGTGTAATCCTACCCTGAAAAATAGCAACCAGGGACTGGAACAGAAGAGTTTCTTACTTAAAAGCCTCAAAAAAAGCTCAGGACCCTATAAAAGTGTAGTTAAAAAAACACTATTGCAACTTTTAACACCCAAGATGACAATCAATTAGAAGCAGCATTTCTTTATTGATAGCATTTATAAAATAACCATGAGAATATAACAGAACCACAAGACTTCAGAAAAGGTCAACAAGATTCAGAGAAACCATCTCATGCAGGACATGAGAACCACAGAGTTTGAGGAGAAGCCAAGCAATTTGATTACTGGGTTTAAATACCTAGTCATAGTCTTTGGACAGACATACAGAACTTCATGCTGCAACCAAAACTGACCTCAGGTAAATGTCATCAGGCTTTTTGTATCAGTAGTTTACCACTGCAACAGCTTAATGAAGAGAACAGAGTTCACCTTCAGGAGTACACTTTAGACTGACCTCTCCTGGGCATAGAACCTTTTCCCAGAAACTGGAGTAGATGATCACACCTAAGTACTCCAGGTCACACTTGGAAGTTCTCCCACCTCAAACTGAGAGGATCTGAAGCTAATTTTATGTCCTGCTGTAGTTTCCTCCAATTACATCCCAATTCAATTGCATATTTTCCTGCCATCACAAGCATGAAGTGGTAATGGTTTAACACAACACTATCAGCTGAACCACAGCCTCCCAGCAGCAAGAGCAGATAGCGGATTTTTATCTGCCTTACTTACACGTGAAAGAAAACAGAAGCTGCCTCTAAGTGCACCTATTCTCTTTCTTTTCCATACAAATACAAAGAGATCAGTGTTGCCTTTTCCCAGGGGAGCAAAGCAGTTTAGAACTTCATAGCAAATCCAGCTATTTACAGGTATTCTGCTAGCAACTGAAGAGTTAATTTAGCACAAAGATTTTGGTTAGTTTCTACTTACTAGGAGCACACTTGAAGAGTAAATCGAGGTCACTTAAGTTTCTGTATCAGTACTTACTATAGTGTATCTGGAGGACCAATAATAAGGACTTCCCATCGATAAAGATCATTGTCATCTATTAAGCCCGCTGAAAAGCCTTCCACTGGATTTTTGTTGAGCTCTGTGTAGGAAAAAGAATTTAAGAGTAACTTTAGGTGTCTATAATACACATTTGCTGGTTTTGCTCCTGTGTCCATACATGACCAAAAAACCCCCGTGACAAACAATTTGGCACTTGCTCATGGACTTACAACCTGAGTACCCTCAGCTCCCCCACTACAAACACTTCCACCAGAGCTGGGACCACGTCTGACCCTAAAACTCTCCAAGTGCAACGTCAGCAGAAAGGTCAGAACAACACAAAACTGTGGGACATGATCTCCTAAACTAGATACCAATGAGTAAGTCAGGAAACAGGCTTTCTAATAATAAAAAAGCTTTACAAGAACCCCAAGTAGCCAGCTTAAACTAAAGTCTGTCTTTAACTCTAGAAAATGTTAACAGAACACCAAAGTCACAGTATGCTTTTATTTTAAAGTAATATTCTACTTCAAGTGACTTTTTTTTCAGGAACTGAAAGCATTTGAGACCTGTGCCAGTGAATTCTGGAGATAATGATTTACTATATTTTGAACTAGTACAGGAGAACATAGATGATAAGCTGCTATACTGTTCAGGTATAGGGTTGTGTATTTTTATTTCTTCCTTTTGCTTACAGTTTTCTCCATCAACGATAAGCAATAGGGCATTCTAAGTGTATAGGCTACCTCATACAGTTACTGCCGGGTAGAGGCTTCTCTGGAAATAGCTACACACAAGTCACAGCTAGGTTTAGACTCCACTGAACTTCTGTTTTCAGCCTGCTCCAGGAAAAAAAACCTGTAAGATTTGGAATTAAACACTTCAAATGAGTTTTGCCTACAATCCAGTGGTGGGGGTAGGAAGGTGAGAATATCTATTAACTGACAGCTTCAGGTCAGAAATTACATTAAATGCCATATTTATGCTACTTTCAAATTCTTCATCCAGCATTTCCAAGAGTACATACAAAATCCTGATAGATCTTGGGCACTTAGAATACAGGAAGGGGGAAAGAAGTTATTCCTTCAACTGGTCAGTAATTTCCAAATTAAATTAAGAATGTTAGTTATTGTGAAAAAAAACCCAAAAAACAACCATATGTATTTTATAATCTGTCAGACACTATGCAATCCTCATTATTCTGTTCCACAGCATAGTTTGTCTACATATTCCCATTTTGTAAACCTAAAAGCTGTAAGTCTTAAGTTCACAGGGCCTTATAATGCCCTCAGGTACATGCAAAGGAATTTGAAGTGAGAACCTTGAACCTTTCTGGAGAAAAAGCTGCCATTAAGTCCAAACTGATTTGCCCATAAGCTTGCAATCAACTGGTGGCCAGTTAAGTTCTGAGCTATTTCAAATGTGGCTGAAAGAGGCAAGAAGAATCAATTCAAGCCCTACACGGAGGAGTCCAAGTCCACACTGGGAAAACAAAGTGCTCAGCTCACGTGAAGGACCAAGGTCCTGAAGAGGGAAACAGCAGGAACATCAACTTTGGTCATACTTATTTAGTCAAACTTATACACAAAGATGACTCAACTCTAAAATCCCAAGGAACATATTGAACGGGGTTTTCCTAGGAGCTACTCAAAAGGGCATAAATCAGGAGGTGAGGTCAGCCATTCAGCCCCCAAGGTACAAGACAAAGATTTGGGTACTGAGCCCAACATGTTTTTTCCAGACAATGCCTGAAAGAAAAGGCAACATGACAGACTCTCTAACCAAGAGGCAAGTTCTGTGTGAACTGCTGAAACTCAAACTGCTCACGCTTAGCTTCTTTATTGTTTGCGAGTTATCACTGCTCACTGATAAGACTTTAAAGACTGCCAGAACTTAAGACTGAAAACATTTAGAATGTTTCTATTTAAATATGCCACATTATTTCCAAAGCCAATATACACATTTTCTTCTCTATTTCTTAATGTGTGCTGTTTCAATTTCTTCCTACATCTGTCTCAGCCTCAAACAACTTTATCCCTAAGTAGTTCAAAACATTTTTCATGTATTTATTCCCAAAGAAAGACAGCTCTTCCACTCCAAATCACACCCAGGACCACGTATATTGCAAGAGGACTTGTGAGAAGGAGTAAGATTCCTGGATGCCAACTCCATTAATGTAGAACATTTGTAAACTGTATAAAAGGGACAATCATTAACAAAAATCTTCAGTTAAAGCAGTTAAAGAAGTTTGCTTAGTGGATGTTGCCTATAAAGCAAATAAGCACATTACTTCTTTTACAGGAGGTGGCATCAGTCTTGGCTTGTGAAAAGGTTATTTTCCTTCCATGACAGCAGTATTGAAGCACAGCTCAAACAGCTGCTGATTGCAGAAATACTCTGAGGAAAAATAATGAAGATAAGCTCATACACCTTCTCCATGAGAGTTATGCAGAATTACGAACAGCAATATAAAAATGAGCTTTTCCATCCAGATTATTTATGCTAAACTAAACAACATGGCTGGCAGGCAGACAAAAAAGAAATTCTCAGGCAAGTTCTGCACTGAGACATGAAAAGCATCATCCTTGGCTGCTTTACCATGGCTAGCCAATAGCTGCTACTCATTAAAACCTGCCAAGGCCCAAGGTTTGTTTGGCTTTGGTTTTTTTCCCCTGGATATAGTCAATGCTGCATATCAGGAAAGTTAACCAATAGTACCACCTGTGTCTTGCCACTCTTCACTAGCTGAGCCTCACACAGTTAGTGAAATCCCTGCACCAAAATCCCAAGGGAATAGCAGTGCAGACAGGGCATGAAAGGAAAACACACACACAGGGCTCAGTCACACAGGGCTGCTGCCAGGCCAGTGTCACTGCACCCAGAGCAGGGGACACCTGCTCCCTGCGCCTGTCAGTTCCCACCAACCACAGCACTTAACTGCTTGCAGCCTGAACAGGAGCTTCCCAAGACAAATATGTGGATAAAGCAAAGGATTCAGTTCCCTTCTCCAGGCAGGGAGAAGGGAACAAGCTCTCAGGGCAGGTCCTCTACAAAGCCCTGCTGAAGAACTGCCCTAGAAGTCCTGGAAAAAGCAGAGAAGCCAGACACACCTAGGAAGGACTGGATCCTTCCACATTATTTTTCCAACAGTTTTACTTTGAGATTTCTTGTTCAGCTAAAGATATACTGTACTTTTTAAATATAAATGAGTACATTAACGTATTTCCATGGCTAACTAAATACCATTTACTTGCAATTACTATATATTACAGTCTGTGGTTAGCATTTCTGACAATATTTTTTGCATTTCTGATTATTTAATATAATAGGCATTTTTCTACCCAGAAAAAAAAGAAAAATTCTTACACTCAGTCTAGAAGCAGTTTCAGGTAGAGCCCTTTGCAAACCAAGCAGCAACTGACAGCCAAAGCAGCACACACCTGGACAGCTGCCAAGCAGCAACATACTTGGAACAGAATCCAGTGTCTGCTTATAAATTAGACATTCAGTTCCTTTAATCCCAGTCCTGAACCTGGGATTAAATCCAATACCTGATTTGGGAGGTGAAGAAGACTAAAGGCCCATAATCCAACAGAGTTGTTTAAATCCAGAACAGATTTTAAAGCCCCATGGCTCCCTTTCCACATGGTCTGCTGTCTGTCCCTTTAGTTCTTACTAAAGCAGAACTAAGTTACCATTGCCTTAAACTTGAGTCAACACAGCACCATGGGCTGCACTTCCAGTTTCAGTGTTTAGTTTACATCAAGCTACTAATGTTCCCACACTCACTGAAACTGCCTTTATATAAGCCAAGAGACTTCACCAATCCCAGAGCAAGGCAGCATCAACAAAAATGACTAAGCAGAACAAGCCCCATAGCTCCATGGAACAGCTATGTACGGCATCCAAACTTTTCAGCCTGACATCTCATCCAGCCAGCCACTGCATATGAACTCTTTGAGTATTTTAAGCTACATTACAGTACAAAGCTTTCAAAAATATGAGCTCCTATATTGTTTTAATATCAGCCTCTTTAGTAAGTTACACAGTTTTGTGCAGCCAGTGGATAGAGTACAACAAAAAGACTAGGGAGCCCAAGTCCTGGCTAAGGCTTCTGCAGAAACCATCTAGCTGGCTTACACAGCTCTCAGAGCAAGCAGGCCCTATCTGCTGCACCTTAGACTTGCATTGTCTTCGTTGCTTTTTGTGAGGTTCAGCACTAGTCCAGGAGCCTCTAACAACTCTTCACACTGAAAATCCTCATTCTAGACTCTTATTCTCTGTACCCCACACTGTGTCTTCCATATAGTCCTATTACTTCACTGAGGTCAGTTACAATTTCCAAAACTTTGTTGCCTGCAGGATCTGGCTGTACATCTCAGATTCTAGAGAGCTAGGGCTGAGATTATGATAAAGTAACATGATCTCTGTGTGGAGATGTATTCCCCAAGCTCTCCGTTTTATCTGCTTTCATTGTGTTCTGTCTTGCTCCGCAACCTCATCCAAGAAGTCCAGACAAAACGTAGCACAAAATATGCACACCCTCCTGATAGCCACTGTAGGAGTGAAAAATAGACAACTCTTAGAACAGATTAAGTCTCTGAAGGACACTGAAATTATTTTGAAGGGAGACTAAAGTAGTAAAGACAAACCTGTCTTAAGCAGAGATTCTACCAATCATTTCAGTAGAAGCTTTAGGCTTGACTTTAGCCTGGCATCTAACTCATCTCCAGTACTCCGCATATCACTCCTTCTTACAAGGGCAGCATTTCAGACTTCTACAACTCAAATTCTCTGAGCTCAGAAAATTTGTAAGAAGGGTTGCACAATTAGCATTAACAGGCAGGGTGCACGTCAGTGCAATGCTTTGTGTACTGCTCCACTTGCCATCGCCTCAGCTATACCTGTGAAGTCTTCCTTAGATTTGCACAGTGAAGCAGATTTTGAAAGGACAGAGGACAAGGTTGGAGGTTTCCTGTTTGATTTTTGGTTTTATTCCCAGACAAATTCCTAGCTATGGCCACAGTTCAGCTTTGCAAACAAGCTGAGAGCAGCACTAGCCCGAAGTTCCTAAAACTGCTGCTATAGGTATGAGGATTAAGGTACCAGAGAAACTTGAGTAAATAAGAGACTGGAATTATTTTATGAGTAGGTATCTCGTTATTGCAGAATTAAGCTAAAAATCAAGTGTCTTGATTCTGTATATTCTGTAGCTCCACAGTCATAGGAGTCATGGCATACCTGGAGACAGATAATTTGAAGCTCAAGTTAGTTATTTAGTGGAAAACTGAGCCTGAACACACCAACCAGGAGCCTGCAGGTCTTTGGTACTGCCTTGGTTCTTATGGAGTTCCCTATAATCCCTTAAACCCATGGAGGTGCACATCAGTAGACACTGTCAATGCTCCTGAGACAATCTCAAGTAGTGCACAGATATCCAGCAACTGATCTAACCTGGCAACCCAGTTTACCCAGCCCACAGTCTGTTCCCATGCACCATTTCACCTGAGAGCCCTAAAGACAGGGAAGAGCAGTCACAACCTATTTTGAGGCATTGCCTTTCTGCAGCTCTCTTCATACATAGACCCTTCTGTGTACTCACACTCAAACCAGTCCTTTTCCAACATCCCACACTACAGAAGGAAGGTCTGCTTCCCCCTCTCTCAATGCATTTGCCATTAAGCAAATATCTAAACTCAGTAACTTAAGTTACTGTGGACCATATTGTGCCTAAGCCCACAAATCTTTTCTTTCAAAACAAATGTGGTGTTCAAATTACTTTCCTGTCCAAATCCCTGGAAATATAAAACATACTCATCTGATGAAAACCTTTTAATGCCATAGTATTGTTTGAAGTTTTGAAAGGTATGTTTCCAGAGTTAAGTAATTACTCTCAGCAGTAAGTTCAGAATATATGTTCAAATTATCATCAGCCATGTAATTTTGGCAGAAATCAAGATAAAATGTTTCCTCAACAGCTTTCTTTGACTAGACTGCTAGAAGCACGCTGTGTATCCCATCAGACCAGAACCCAGCACAGTTACACTACCCAGGTTAAAATGGAGGTTGAATAAGATCTGTTAAAAGACCATAACAAAACCATTCCCAGTAAGTTCTGAATTTTGAGGGGAAGTGTTACGAGGAAGGGAAAAAACATGGATATCAAAACAAATTGGAAGAACCCCAACTCAGAAACCCACATGTAAAAGGATGTAATTATGTCACCAGGGAATATTAAGTGCTTTGCCCATAGAGTCAACTGCAGCACAGAGTCACATTCATCTGTCATGCTCGGTGGAACAGAAATGCCACCTCCACTTTGTCCCCCATGTTTGATGCCTGTTTCCACTCTTAAGAGTTAGACAAGTATTCAATGAGTATCTGCATCCGTCTGTGTTTGAGATGGTCACCCTCAGCAGCATTCAAGAGATCTTATCAGGGTAAGTAGTTTCTAAGACACCATAATTATCTCCTCCTGAAGCAGGTGTCAAAAACAGGTCAGATGAATCACACTCTACACACACTTATTTCTCTCACCTATGAAGAGCTGCAAGTTTCAGATGCCTACTGTACACAACTGCTAGAATTTGGCAAGACAGGTGTCATCCTAGGTGCCATTAACGTAGCTGAATTTAACCACGAACAGAAATTGATTAACTTCTTAAAAGCTAATTACCAACAGACTAAAGTTGAGAAAAAACTTTCATCCAAGTATTTTCTGAGCAGTCACATCCATATATTAATCATGAAACAGCACTGCTGCCTAGAGCCAAGGGTTCTAGGATATGTATGGCTCATAGACAAAAACAGAACACCACTAAAAATCCACTGAATAGCCTCTACGGCATGCCTAAGCCACAGGGGGATGTTAACATCTCTCTCAGATGTTAACATTCAAGTTGTTGTGCAAGTCAAGGACAACTTTCCAGCTTGTTTTCTCTCCTGCTTATAATATGAATAACAGATTTGCATATCCTAACTTGAGACACATTGTTATTTAGAATTGTTTTAAGACATTCCTTTCAATGACTCCTGACAACACCATCCTCTACATGAGCACCAAATGCCAGCCAGCTAAAAAACAGCCAGCTTGACCTATGAGGTATATGACAGCACAGAAATACTTTTCCCTTAACAATCCACACACACACAGACTGTATGTGAAAGCCTTTACAGGGGGTATCTATCAAAAAGTCTTTATTATCATTCTAAACCTGTGCGAAAACTGCTAACATTTCTGTCCAGGAGAGCAGCTATTTTTATGGAACCCCATTTCAATTAGATTGCTATACTTAGTGTTCTTACAAGGTCTGGATATCTGATCTCTGCTCCAGCTGATATGCCTTGGACTTGAGAGTAGGAAAGAAAAGGAAGTATGAACATTTACTCGTGCAGAGTGGCCTAAAGCTCAAGCCTACTAGAGACTGTAAGTGAAAGATCTCATCAAGACCAGACACGGACAGATATGCACACACCACTCAAAACTGAAGCACAGAACAGGTGCAGCTTGGTGAGGGTACAGGCCTGCACGTGAAGTGTTGCCCTGATTCTGTTCCCATACACTGGAACAAAATGTGGACAGGAGAGTTTCAGGAGTCACTTGCCCTCTTCCTCACACAAGCCACCTGCTCTCCTTTTTCCAGGCACCCCAGTCTGCACACTCATTTGCTTAGTTCTTGCTTTCAGAACAGCAGCCACCTTTAAGATCAGTTCCACTTCATCAGAACCCTGTCTCTATGCTGAGAACAAACTGTTGTATTTTACAATAAAACACAGGTTGATTAAACACACCAGAGGAAGAAAAATTAGCAGAATGCCTACCTGAGGCAAACTAAGTTTCATCTACAAAGGTCACTTATTTTCAAACTTTTTAACACAGGGCTTTGGGGGAACTAAAAACCAACCTGTACCAACCATAGAAGGGACCCAGTAATCCTGTATTAGTTGAATATGCATGTATTGTTCCAAGTCTGTCTTGCATTAAAAAGAAATCTCAACGATATACGAAAAAGTCAAGGCAGAATTGGCTATAATTACACATGATTTAATCTGAAAACCATTTACTCCACTTGATTTATCCCTATCAGTTTCTCTTAAATATATATAGCAAAACAATAAATTCATAGTTTGCAGCAAATAACTACAATGCTGAAGTAGGAATCAGTATCAATGACACAAGATATTCTATTTTAGTTGGTTTTACATGATTTAACATCTCCAAATGAAGCTCTTATGAACAAAGCAGAAATTCTGATGAAAGTATTCCCTAAAATGGTATTAATTTTGCTCCTTACTTCAGAAGATCTCCAGCAATGCTCTCCCCTTCCACTATTCTCAAACAAAACAGGAAAACTCTACTGCCAAATCCAGATATGCCCTTACTTTGGTGTAACTTACAATGCCTTGTTTGAGGGGAGCTGAGAAGGAAAGAAAGCAGGGTTCATGGGAAGTTTGGTTCTTTCCCTGAAGCTTAGTAAGCTGACCTAGGCAGAGCCAAGGCAGTGACTCCTTGATGAGGCAGGTTATTGCTTCATCCTGTTTAAGCAAGTGGTTGAGTCATCAAGCCCTTCATTCTGTAGTTTAGCTAAACATCACTTTCCAAAACTGCCAGCACCCCTGAAATTTTGCTGGTGGCTGCTGTTATAAATATCCTTTTCTTTGAAGATGCAAAGTTCAGATTATTTCTGCAAGAGAAGCATTTGGAAAACTAACACGTAGCAGGCAAAGTTTGTCATTGCTCACATTTATCATGTTATTTACAGTGCAAGAGAAATTCAGGCTGCTTGTGTTGTTGTAGTGACTGGAGTCTGAGCAAGGCCTGTTTTAGCAATGATATTGTCTATAAAGTCAGCTTGAGAAAGGGAGTTTTGATAATTCTGACAGCACAACCTCACAAGAAACAGGATTATCTCCTCTGCTCTAACAGGGCTCTACGCTGCCAGGGGTTTAAGGTCACTGCTACACACATGCTGTACCTAAGTATCCCAAAAAGTATCAAACCAAAAAAAATTGATGGTTATCTAAAAACATTAAAGAGTCTTCCAAAAAAATGATGTAGGGTGTTTATAATTTCAGGACCACTTAAAATGCTAAGATTTATATGCGCAGCACCTTGGAGTCCTAATTATTTGGGATAATACAGAATATCACTGTGCATATGAACAGACCTTCACAAAGGAGGTAACAAGCAATCTAGTATCAAATTAATACTTCACATCAGTGCCACTCAAATGACTATCTTATAGACAAACTTACTTTAAGACAGTGCTCAACTGTAAACAAAGGCTTCTTATATACCAGCCACCCCAGAAATACGCATCTCAGCTTTGATGTATAAAGTGATCTTCACTCTGCAATTCCTTCTCCATTCACTACTCAAACAGATTTTTTAAAAAAGTCCTATCTAATTGCCAAAAATTCAACTAGCTCAGCATTACACAAGATTCTTCCAGAGAAGAAAGTAAAAATTTAACTGCCACATGAAGTATTTAATATCATTTCTCAACTTGTTAGTTTTTAATTAATCATTTCTGCTTTGAAATAGAAGCTGTATACACTTTAAACTGAAATAATGTCATGTTTCTCATGTTTAAGAAAAGCATTAGTGTGGCTTTTTCTGTATCCTAAGTTGGAGACTATTTACAACCCAGTTCAACTTCAGCCAACAAAGGCATGGTTATTCCCATTTCCAAAGCTCCATGTTTATGTTAAAGAGAACTCGCACTTCTAGTTCCACCATGCGCTACTGATTTAACTGCGTCCTCCCTGTGTGATTTCGTTGGTTGAACTAGACAAGCCTGCCTACTCTAAAGTCTCTGTGTCAGCAAGTATTTGGCAGAAAGATGAAATAGAAGTATTCAGAGACATACCTCAGTCTGTAAAACCTTTGGGCTTGACAGCTCTGGAGACTGGAAGAGAAGCTTTATACCCTGTTGTCTGCATCTCTTCTTAAAGAACAAAGTTTTGGGGCGATAAAAAGAACAGTTTATCCTCCAGCAACTTCCCTGAGAGGTGAACTCTGCTAACCCAGTGCTACACCAATCTACATACTTGCTGTGACTTTTTTTTTGTTGAAATTCAGGGGCACTTTTCTTTTACTTTTTCCTGCACCCTGCCTGGAAGAAATGGACAGATCATGGCTTTCACATTGTTATCAACCCACAGTGCCACTCTCCCCGCCCCACCACCCCCCCCCCCGCAAAAAAAAAAGAACAAATTTCTCCGAATTTTAAGGTATTTCCAGAAGCTGCTACAGCTTACAATTAAGTTGATTTGAGACGGAACAGCATTTAATTTCACAGATATCCATAGATATCTGATCCTCCAGCTCTAGTTAGACAACCCTTTTTAAATGGCTTTGCTATTAAGAGATCCCAATTAATCATTTCCTTACGACTTAAAAAAACCCCAAAACCATAAAAACTACCTGATGTTCTTACTACCTTGAATTGTTCTTGTGCCTAAATGGAGGCAAGCACATGTCAACATAAAAACAGCTACTACACTTAGTCCATGGAGATCCAGCTCAGTATTTCATTAGCAAAGGCACTGTGAGGCTACACAGATTTTGGGAGATTAAAAAAATAACCCACATGTAACTTTAAGTTATATTTTGTGACTGTCATTGAATGTCCCTTCTCTCTGAGCATTATCAGCATCCAGAACATGCCACTGAAGCGCACAAGCAGGTTGCACATGGTGCTGTGGTACCAGCTCCCTGCTCAAGTTACAAGCCAGCTTGTCTTCAAAAAAAAAAAGAAAAAAGAAAAAAAGAAAAGAAAAAAAAAGAAAAAAGAAAAAAGAAAAAAGAAAAGAAAAAAAAAACTCTGTCTCCACACACTCATTGGAGCAACTTCAGGTTACATTGCCAAGTTTTGCTCTGTTTGCTAAGACCGCTGTTATACATATCACTGACAACCAGCAGCCTCACCAGTTGACCTGTACTTTGACAAAGTACTCAGGAATTAAAACAGCTCAATTAGGTGCTCCACGCCAGACACCCTCTTTCCCCATAATTAAGAACCAAAGCATATAGGGGACCAAACAGGTAGCCACTTTTGAGAACTACTCTTTAACATTCCTCCCTCCTCCTGCCATTCTTTTTTCTTCTGGGCATTGAAAAGAGATATCTAGGATCCCACCATTAAAGAATTTTTACATTTCTCAAATGCTCCACCTTGTACAGGTTTCAGATTCTCGCTTCAACCTCCCTTCATTTCTGGATGTCTTGCTCCAACTTGAGATCTGTTGTCATTATTGACGCACAAGTGAATGATCTAAAGCAATTTAAACTAGCTTAGATCACATAACTCATATCAACTGTCTGTTTACTGTCCTCTAAAACCTAACCACCAGGTACAACCCCATGACTCACCACAATTGATACAGACAAAAACTGCATGGAGCAGAGAGACTGAATATCAGTCCCACCAGGACAAATACCACCGAAGTGGTGACTTGTGGTTTGAGGTAGAAGAAACAGTGTGAGTATTAACAAAGAGACACGTTGGAGCAGGTGAGATTTGGAAGACAGACAGCAGTAGGAAACGAAGATCATGAAGTTCAGCCTCTGCACTACAACTTCAAGTAGCCTGACACCAGAAAAAACAGTGTCAGTTCAGTGCCAGCTCAGTTCAGACGTCACACAGAAAATAGTTTCTTCCATACGAGATAACTTTCTCAGGTCAGTTATTCCATGTAGGACTTTGGAAGAGTTCAAGACTCTTTTTCAATGCTCACCAAACTTCATGCACACTCAAAGTCACTTATAATATGGTTTCAATTTCTTTTATTACACATAAAAGGATACGAAAGGTATTGATATTACTCAAAACACAAAACCCCCACAACAGCTGCACAGTGCAAGAAAATGGCTGCTGCCAGTAGGGGCAACTAGAAAAGCTCACCAGTTTTTACCAGTACACATAAAGCTTTCAGGTAAGAGTGAGCAGAAAATTAAACAAAAGTGAACCCCTAGACCTAGTAGTCTACAAATGTACTTACATATCCAACCAGTCTGTGCTTACATGAGGTCTTAAGACCTTACAAGACAAAAACAAACAAACAAACAAACCCACCACGGAAGCTGAATACTTACTATCAAGAGACTTCACCTAAATGTCCAACTTTCTTTCGTGAAGCAGACTTGGTAGATTAAAAGAGTAATTCCAGACAGCTGAATAACTATTCTAGGTTACCAAATGCTTTTTTTTAAATCAAGTTAGAAAGCAACTATTCTACACTGTTGTTTCCCTTAAGGGATCACATATAGGAGAGAGAAGCTTTACATCATATCCAGTCTGGATCTCCTGCAGTAAGCCTGCACCGAGGCGTTATTAGCTTATCTGAACGCGCAGACACCTTATTAGTGTCATTAATAACCTCCACAATTACCAGGGCTTTAACAGGTGCATGCTGATGTTCAGGACTAAGGCTACATTATGCGATTTTTAGCCAGGGTACAAGTTGGTTGGTTATTGTTTTTTTTTTTTTTCTAAAAGAGCTTCACCTTAAAGGGGTAAAACATTCTGTGCTAGTACTTAACGATATTGAAGTTTCTCAAACTGATCATCAACCAAACCCAGAAAGCAGTGCTGGAGATGCACAAACACACCATGCAGCTCGCTATACCCGGTTATGCAACCTCATCTTCTTACTGCTAACAATGCTGCTTTTCCACCCTTAGGCTTCCAACGATACGAACTGAAGTTTCGGGCCAAAATCCTCCTCTGGGAATTCCTGTGCCACCCAGTGACCCTCTCCCTTTGTATGGCTACTCTGCCAACTCCAGCCAGCGCTGTAATTGTCCGAGTTTAGGTCGACCTGGCACACATTCCTCTAAGTGGGTACGAAGCAATTTTTACGTAAGAGACGATAAAGGCCACCCGATTCTCCCAAGGTACCGTGCAGACCCGTGCGCTTGCTCGAGTGGATCGCCGTACCCCGGCCCAGCAGGCAGAGGATGCGGCGAACATGTGCAAGTGGGGGAGGGAAGAAGGGAGCGCTGCCGGCTCCTTTCCCTTTAAGTGTGGCAGTGCACACATGGAGCCGCATTGTGCGGCCCGCGCATGCGGGGCCCCTCGGCGGGGCCGGGCCGGGCCAGCTCGGCCGCCCGCCCGGGGACAAAGGGAGGGGGCGCGGCGACACCGAGTCCGTCTGACACCCCGCTGACACCCCGCTCCCCTCCGCCGCCGGCCCGGGCGCAGCACCCAGCCCGTGTTCGTCCCCCAGCACGGTCCCCAACTCCTCCTCTCACGCGCCCGTCCCGCCCTCTCGCCCCCGGCGGACCCCCCCGCCCCTGCCCGCGGGTCCCCCCGCAGCGGTCCCACCCGCTCCTGCCCGGTAATCTCCCCCCCGCCGGTGCCTGTGGAGCCCCCGCCGCTCCTCCTGACAACAAAGGGGCCAGCGGCCTCCCCCTCTCCGGCACGGGAGGTGAGGGGGAGCCGGCGAGGGGAGGCGGGACGAGGGCACCGCAGGTCCCCGCGGGAAGGGGTGCGAGTGCGGGGAGTCAGCCTAGGCCCGGAGTGCCTCGTTCCGGGGGTGGGCGAACAATCCTCCTTCCTCCCCTTCTTTCCGGCACCTCAGAAACACCCCCAAACATCAGCCCGCACGCATCCCCCGCGCTGCGGGACGAGCTCCGGCTCAGTTCTCCCCCCACCCCAGGGAGACCGGACCGCTAGGGGAGGGGACGAGGGGTCCTCCAGGCTTGGTACCGGGACGCTGCGGGGGCCGACGAGGGCGGTCGGTGCCACCCCGCACTCCCCCGACGGGACGAGGGCAGCCGAGGGGACGCTCCCCCACCGTGCCGGCCACGCTCCCCTCCCCCGGCTCCCCTGGCAGCAATCGCCGGTCGGGCTCCCCCTCCCCCGCTCGGCCTAGTTCCCTCGGCTCCCGGCTGGGCACAGCACGGCGAGGGGGGGCCGTAATCTCCCCTTCCCCCTCACACACACACGCACTCCCGCCCACCCCCTCCCCGAGCCGGCGCCCCTTCCTTCCCCCGCCGCGGGCCGCGGCCCCTCCGAGGCCGCCCGGCCGCTACTCCCCCGCGGCGGATCACCCGCCGCTCTCCCTTCCTTCCTCCGCCGCCGGCCCAGGTACCTGCTAGTTGTCTCCGCAGTAGCAAGGCAGACTGGAGCTCCGTCATTCTCCCCCACTCTGCCCGAGGAGGGAGTCCCAGCGGCGGCAGGGACGGCGCGGCTCCTGGCGCTGCGAGAGGTGGCGGCGAGCGTCCCTCAGCCCGTCCGCTCCGCGCCCGCCGGGGGTCTGGCTCGACGCCGACCGCCACAGCACGCAGGGTCCCGGGCAGGGCAGCGCGGCCGTGGCTCCGAGCCGCCCTCCGCCTCCTGCTCCGAGCCCTCAGCGCCGCCACCTCCCGCTCCCCCCAGCCAGGAATTTCACCGCACTCGGGCCCGCGCAGGCGCACCCGAGGCGGCCGCCGGCCCTTCCGCGCCGCCATCTTGAGAGCGGCTGAGGGGCGGGGAGCCGTGCTCGGCCGCCATGTTGAGAAGGTCCCAGTCTCCCCTTCCTGAGTCGAGCCTGAGTTAGCGGGGAGGAAGGGAGAGCGCTTCATGAGGGGAATCTGCTCACGGAAGATTCATGAGGGGAATCTGTTCGCCGAAGGACATTTAGGGACATAAACTAAAGCACAGCAAGTTCCACCTCAACTTGAGGAAGAACTTATTTACGTGAGTGTGGTAGAGCACTGGGATAGACTTGTCCAGGCAGGGCATTTCTCCCTCTCTGGAGAAATGCCAAACTCATCTAGACCTTCCTGTGTCACCTGCTCCAGGTGACCGTGCCTTGGCAAGGGGTTAGACTGGGTGATCTCCAGAGAGCCCTTCCAACCCTAGCGATTCTGGGATCTGCAAAGGCCCGCATGAAGGACATTATCAGGAAGGAATTCTTTCCTGTGAGGGTGGCAATGCCCTGCCACAAGTTGCCCGGAGAAGCTGTGGCTCCTCCTGAATCCCTGGAAGTATCCGAAACCAAGCTGGACAGGATTTGGAGCAAACCCGGATAGTGGAAGCTGCCCCTAACCATGGCAGGGGGTGGAACAAGATTCTGCTGAGGTACAGCAGCCCCTGAGACACATCTGCCCTCATCACCAGGCTGCACACATCCAGGAGTAAGTAACAACAGTGTCTATGCTCAGAGCCCTGCTGGCCCCCAGCTTGCTGCCATCTCCCAACCCACTAAATACGGGAGGTTTTGAGGAGCAGCTAAAAAGAGCAGCAGAAGAGATTGAAAGAGTTGCCAGCTGCCAGCTAAAAGGTGCTCACACGGGATTGCTGCAAAATGTACATTTTTTGTCTGTGTGTGTGATGGGGATGCTTTGGAGCAGTGTGCTGTTGCACTGAGGATGCACCTAGGGAAGAAAAAGAGAGATAAAAGGCCTAAATCAACCCTTACACTTAGGA
The DNA here is from genome assembly GCA_016584745.2 of Phylloscopus trochilus trochilus. Taxonomy (NCBI): domain Eukaryota; kingdom Metazoa; phylum Chordata; class Aves; order Passeriformes; family Phylloscopidae; genus Phylloscopus; species Phylloscopus trochilus. The sequence goes on from WQNJ02000022.1 coordinate 7,607,554, forward strand.
GGCGAAGGGGCTTTCCTGCATTAGTGTATCCTTGAAGGGCAACCTAGGCTTGGGTTTGGATTTCCATCAAAAACCTTCAGAAAAAGGGCTTTTGAAGGATAACTGCAAGTCTGAGGACAGGCACTGCAGAGGGAAAGAGCTAAAAACTAAGATAGTTTATCCCAAAGAACTAAGTAAATCACCAGGAGAAGCCTGACAAAAGTACAAATTCTCTGTAGGCTCACGTGTTGACTGTGAAAAATATAGTGTGATAAAGAGGTGTGTGCAATTCTAAAATAAAACATATGGGCTGCTCTGCTCTTCTGGCTTTAAGTATTTCATTGGATTCCCTAATTTTACATTTCAGTTCTCAAATATATGCAGTTTCTGGCTAATTGGATGAAGCATTATTACCAGTGATAGAAAGCAGGAAACTCCTTACTCTATTGTAGAAAGAAATTACTACAAAGGGATTTATCCTGTATCAGTTTGCCAAAATGTTCAAATCCTTTATAAAAAGGTATTTTTAAAATTTATTTTTTCTACTACAAGGGCTTTATTTTGTGAATACCAAAATTGGCTTGCAACAAAAGGAAAGAGAATGAGCAATGGTAACGTCATTTCCTGTGCTCCAGTTTGGAAAGCCCAGTATAGTCTGAGGGTTTCATTACTGTGCTAGTACAATTAATCAGAATACTATTCCCAGATATTCTTGCAGTTCTGATTAAATCTGTGTCCTTTTCAATGATTAAACTGGGATGACAGAAGACATCCCATATGATACCATTACTGAAATAAGGGTGTCCTTAGCCAAAAAGAAAGTCTTTGTGGAAGCCTTTCTCCTTTGTAGGTTGACTCTAATTCCTAAATGTATTTTGTATTTGTATTTTGTAGTCCTTCAGTCAGATTCATTCAATCTTAAAAAAAAAAACAATCTATCCATGGAAGGCTATCATGTGCAAGTGCATTTTGTAAACTTATTATGCAAGAGACAGTTACCCAGATTGGAATTCAGGCGTGTTGATGGGAAGTGACACTACTGGGGATGGTATATCTCTTTCAGGAATAAAAAGTAGGCTTTGTTCACAATGTCAGTTAAGCTAGCACTAAATTCACTCACTCAACTTTCTGTACCTGATGTCAGTTCAGGCATGAGTACACTTTCTGACAGTTCTATTAATAGAGGACCTAACCACAGCACTGAAGACTAAAAGGTTATATGAAACAACTCTATTTCTATTACGTTCTGTTAATCAAAATCATTCTGTATTGTTCACCTTTAGGCCATTCGTTCGCAATTACCTGACTTAAGAAGTTTTCTGTGGTCTCCTACACTTTGTGTATAATTTTCCTTGTAAGGAACATAGGAGACTGTAGGTTGGAAAAGAAAGGATTTGGTTTATACTGGCACAAATGGTCTGGATTCCTTTATTCTGGCAACAAATTCAACTCTAGTATATAAAAGTAGTATGTTTTATTATGGGGAACATAAGCAGTTTGAAGTGCTCTAACACTGCTCTGTGAAATCACCTCGTGTGCAGCTGCAAAATGTCCAACATGGCCACGGTGGTGAGGGCAGGTGTGTGACCGAGGCATAAACTAGTTTAGTGTTTCCTTGCAGCAGTAAAGACTCTGTGGAATCCCATCATGAAAATGGAGCTGTCATGCCACGGCAGAGGGGAGCTCTGTTGGCTTGCATCTCATGTTGCCTGTCCTTAAACACACCAGGCTGTCTGAAAAGAGGGAGAGGCCTTTCCCTGCTAGATGATCTTTTATTCTGTTAATATCTACTCTCTGTACTGCCTATGCACAAGCACCTTGTCCAACTGTTTGTTGAGGCAACATGCACCACATTTGAGGAAGAGATCTCAAGATAGATGAGATTGGTTTTTTGAATTTGTTTTACTGTCCCTGGCATGCAGTTTCTCTGCAGCCATCTCTCCCATCTCTGCATTGAGTGGAAGGGTAATAAGAATTTAGATTACTTTCTCTTTTCTGAGGCCGTTTCTGGTATAATGACTGTTCAGCTCTGACAGCCATTTGCTGTGGTCCTTACTGCATTAATCTTTCCCTTGGCAAGGGTATATTATCATAATAATTCATCTCATGAGTGGAATAGGAAATCCTGTCACTTTTTCTGTCACCTTAAAAAGGATCAAAGCTTCACATGCACCATCTTACTTTTCTTGGATATGATGTCTTTTGTTTGACTTTCTTCCCAGTTCCTCCTTCACAACACAAATTAGATTACACTAGTAGATTCTGTTCTGTAGAGTCTTCCAGGTGGATTCACACTGTTAACATCATCTGCTCCCCTACTTCAGCTTCTTGGCAAACTCAAAAAGCTGATGGTAAAATAGACACAGCTCCCTGAAACATGTTCTTCAAGGCTCCTCTAATTTTACAAGCTAGAGTTGGTGAAGAGACATTTTAAATGGTAGCATTGTGAAGTATCAGCTTGTAGGCTTAAAAACAGTTCCTGTTAGGCAAAAAGGGACCATTTATATGTTCTTTATAACATTTGCAGGCTTGGGTTTCTTGCAGTTTATATCTAGCAAACAGTAAAGGCTAAGTTCCAGATTATGTTCCAGATCCAAGTTGTCACCAGGAAATAATATCAGTTTGCTGAGCAGTTTTGTGTTCCTGTCTATCCACTAGCACTTGGTGTTGCTGTGCTTTTATTGATATATAAGTAGTTTGCTCTAAGGAATCTGTTTTTTGAATAAGCCTTGACTGAGTTTGCTTGTGAGTAGGAAAATCTATGTTATTTCTTCATATATTATATGTAGAGGTAACAGTTGGCCATTACCATGGATATGCATCATAAGGAAAAATGCTCTGAAAACTCGTTGTGAAGAGAGAAAATGAAAAAAAGAAGATTGCAATTCATTGTATTTTTTGTTTGATTCATAGTTTCTTGCTGGCTTGAATAAGAATGTAACAAGGACTACAAGCTGTTTTATTCCCAATCCAGTGTGACCTATAAATAAAGTGGGGACTAAACTTGGGCTGAACACATCAGTCTGGCCTCAAGTATTTGTGCTGAGTTCAAGGCTACTCCTACGGAACAGGTTCAAAAGTTTAACTGTTACTGAAATACTGTTGCGCTCACGTTTCACTGGAGGTGGGTGTTTATGTGAAGAAGTGTGATTTCCTAGAAAAGTATGGACCAGTGAGTCAGTAGCATGGCAAACAGAGGGAAGCCTGGTACAGGAATTGCTGCAGCTGCTATAATGCATCTCTTCAGAACTTGCCTTCATGCAGGGCATGATGAAGATATTTTTACATTGACTTTGTACTGTAGAAGTGCTCAGCTTCTCCAGCTCAGATCAGGGTCCTGCTGGGTCTCCTGTAGAGGTAAGAAGCTCCATTCTTCCCTACCAGTCTAAATAGTCAGGATGGACATGCATGGCAGTCCATGGTGCTAAATTTTCTTGCCCAAGACACCAGAACAAGCCCTGGAGCCAGAAATAGGAGCTAGTCCTGACTTACATTCCCTGATAAATGAAACCACAATGACCCTAATGTTCAAACCTTACCATATGTCTGTCTGTCATTCCTTAATAAATCCAGCAGTATTCCCTCTAGGTCACTGACCACAGATAGTTGTGGCATGAAGCATGGATAATGATTGCTTGAGCCAAGGAGAGCAGATGTAGATGTAGACTAAGTTGTTCACTAAAAGCTGACACCTAAACAAAGTGTTTTGACCTGACTTTTGGGTAAAATTTCTGGTACAAATCAGGCTTGACAGGAATGGTTGTGGTAAAACAGTCTCTGGAACTGCAGGAAATCCTTATGGATTCTTATAGTAGTGTTGATTTAGGCTTTTGGCAGAAAGGTGTTGTTTAAGACCTGGGTAAACCAGAATGACCTTGTTCCAAACTTTATTTGTATAAGCTTAAACTATTACTTAAACTGATAGCGTTCCTAGCTGGGAAACAGAGACATGCCTAGTCATTAGGGGTAGGAGAGGGTAAAATGACCCCTGAGAGGTGTTCACTTTACACAGCATGGACTTGATTTCTTTAGAATTAGATTTCTTTCTGTATTATTAGTAAAAAACAACATCAAAATAAATCTGCAAACAAAAGCAACAGAAATTAATTATGAAAGACTGTCTTAAGTCCCACATAGTTATGGGGAGGGTTAAATTAAAATGAAAGTTGCAATTTTCTAACTCATATTTCTAAAGAGTTGAGTGTAAGAAATCTTTGCTCTGCAACCTGAAAGCCTGACCTAATTGACAATCAGTTTAATATACCTGATGGAAAGCAGTCATGAGATCCACTGCTGTGTCAGTGTTCAGTCCTTGAAACAAACACAAGGATGTGAAATATGAGGCAGGTCATAATTGATTTGCCTTTTCTGAAATGCTGGCATGTCACTGGAAGAAAATAAACATCAGAATTCTTTCTTGAAGAAACAAGGACATATACTCGAGAATGGTTATTTGTATGTAAATTTGATGCCAGAAGTTAAAATACTGTTTTCACTACTTCCTTTTTCTATTGTTGGCTTAAACAAGAGAGTTAAATACTTGATTCATGATTTAAAATGGCAAGCTGGAAATACTAATTTACATAATCTATTTTATATTTTTAATTACATTCTTAAAGAGCAGATTCCATGTGCTTGGCATGATGTTACATTTTGACAGTCAGTAGGACTGGAGTCATTGATTTAAGATATGTGAACATATTTTTTCAAATTTCTGATTTTGTTCTTTAATCCATCAAGTACTATTTTGTTTATTAGATGCTGTGAGCTTTTAACTGAGTCTTTCTGTTAAGTTTCATTTGATGGGATTTGGTTAAAATGCACAAAGGAATCATTAAAATGAGAAATGAAAATCTGGTTTTAGCTCCCCCCACTTCCAAGATATTCATATTATCAGATCTCATCCTCCCACAAGACAGAGCTAAGCATTGATTTTGCACAAAGTTTGGAAAAGGAAAAATCAAACTGTCTTCCTTTTCCAAATCCATGTTTGATTTCTATCTCTTAATGAACCAGGCATCAAAATGAACTTGTTGAATAAACTCAGATGAAGACATTTCTTTCTGCACCTGCAGCTGCAGCTCTGCTGTAAGGAGCTGGTTCAGCACTCCACATGCTATTTCCAGCCACTTACTCAGTAACACCCACCAGTTCAGTGTTTTGACTTTCTCTGAAATTTCTGCAGCAAGCCTGAACTACCGGTATATTCTGTACTTTGTGATGCTGGATTCTATGGCGTGTGGGCTGCCCTTATTTCACATTTTATTTTAGATAGGTCTGTTTTTAAAAGAACAGGCATACTAAGTTTTAAATAAAGAATTTCACTTTAAAAATTGTTTTTCCTTTTAACCTGCTAAATTCTTTACTTTTGCTCACATTTGATAAAATATTTTCCAAAAATTCATTTTGCAAAATGTGTCCCAGTTGATGCCTCTTACCTCAAATTGTGGCCGGAAATTGTTGATTTTGAGGTATATAAAGGGCTTGGCAAGAAAGTTAATTTTTTCCTGGAACAGTAAACTTGCAGTTCTTTGAGATATGCTCAGATTTGTACCTGACACATTCTGGTGCCTTTGCGAGTACAAAATTAGTGCAGTGCACAAAAGGGAAAGAAATCTGTCTGCAGCCAGGGAGGTGTTGGATAGAAATTGCCCAGAGATGGAAGGAGCAGTGAATACCAATGTAACCTGCACAAGGGCTCTATGAGAGCACAAGCAACACCACCTCTACTTCACACTTCAGTGCCAAATCCCTTAATGTGGATGCACTTAGAGATGTTACCTGAGGATTGGTCCCCTCAAGGAAGCAAAATAGGTTAAGATAGTGCAAGTCCAGCCATCAACAGGCTATAGTGTTATCATATAATACAATATTTGCCTCTTCTAGAAAATTATACAAGCGCAATTCTTATATTATACATGGGAACTCTGGAACTGCATTTAGTTCCACCTGAAGCCCAGAGGAGAAGCTGGACTTTGGAGCTCCAGGCAGGTCTGTTGTGGAAACAGGTGGGTGGACAAAAGGGATGAATGGCTCGGACCCATGGAGTCTGGTGATCTCATTGTGTGGCTGTGTAGGACTGCTTTGGTTTTCTGTCAGGACTAAGAACTTGTTGGAGGAGGAGAAAAGGGGGAATGGAGGCAGTGAGAACACAGGTGGCTTCAGTTATATTTGGCTTTTTGAACAGATTAATCACTTTGTTGATTTACACTGTCCTTATTCTGTACTTTTAAATAATTTCTGAAGGAAGCATTTTAATGAACTAAGCCAGAAGATATTCTATTGATATAAGCCTTCTTGGAAGGTAAAGAATTTATTTATATAGTTTGGAAAATTGCAGTTCTTCCATGACTGCCAATTGAGCTCCTGCAACCATTCTGGATTTGAAACAAAGCCTTTATCTTAGCTCCATTTAACTTCAGGATTTACAATAATAAATCTTATAACAGGTTTGGTTTTTTTTAAGCAAATGCACCAGCTGAAGTTGATATTAATGCTCTATTATGAACAAAAAGCTACTTTGAAGTGTGGAAAAGAGACTTTGCTGCTTACTGGCTCATAGGAATAAAGAGATAATAGTACTTCCACTGGTACTGAACTTGCCTTAAGCAAAAGTAGCTTCTAAAATCATGAGAATAAAATTCTTTTATTAGCAGCCTGGGATTCTGTGTTCTTATACTTTATCAAAAGTGTGTAAAATGTGCAAATGCCAACATGACTCCAGGAAAGAAAGGAAGGCCAGAGTTTATTCATATACCTTATCATTTTATATGTAAGATGTCCTGAGACCATCTTCAGAGCAGGTAAAATTTCTGGTATAAAGAGTGAATGGAAGGAGGTTGTGAATGAAATTAATAGAAAGAAGTTTAATTTCTATCTTTTTACTTTAATATTGCTATGTAATTAATAAATTATTCATATAGTAGTTTTAATACTGTGGTTTTAAATTTTGTGAAGAACATTGTATGCAAACCAGATCTTTAGGAACCAAGTGCTGACGTCTGAAAGCATCTTGTACATTAGTTAACAAGAATCAGATGTTAAGTAGAACTGTGGAAGTGTTTCAAAGTTTTAATGTTTATTGTTTTCTTTCTCTCTTTAAATTATTTATGGTACCATTTGCTTTAGGACTGCAGGCTTGAGGTCCCTTTGCTTTAGCAAAGGAAGTTAGTAGCAGGGCAAGGATTTCTTCTCAACTCTTTTCTCCTAGGTTACCAATATAACTCATAGACAATCCTTTCCACACTTCACATGTTGTTGCTCCACATTCATGAATTATTTTTTTTTTAATTTTGGTTCAATAGAAGTTTGACTGGTAAAGATTTTTACAGAGTTTTTTTCTCTCTAGTGGATTAAAATCAAACAGAAGATGCTCAGGAAAAGGTAACTCTGGCCACTTTCTCCATTTGTTCTCTTTTTGTTGGACTGGGAGCTGCCCTTGCCTAAGGTGGGTACCTATCAGTGATAGTTTAGATATATTTTAATCCCAATTCCCTAGCTATATTGCATTATAAGTTTAAGAACCTCCAAATATTTGCAAAATAACTGTCATAAAAATCAGTATTCTGGGGTTAGTGCTTAAAAATGACCAAGCTTTTCCTTTGTTGCTGGCAGAATTTGTTTCACAGTGCTATCAGTTAAGCATGGCTATAGTGAATTCATGTACCTACCCTTCCCAAAAGGGCAAACAGCCTCATTTTGCCTTACTGAAAGCATCGAAAGTAATAGTAAATCTCTTTGTGCAGGATTTACTTCTGGGAAATAAAGACATTCTCAATACCTAATTAGACTATTATTAATTTAAATCAATGTTTATTCAAATTTTTAGTTAACCCTGACTTTAATATTCTCTGTAGTGATTAAAATATTGTGTTCACTGCAGTTCTTCCGTTTCAGTCTGGAGGTAGTGAGGCTGGAAAGAAAGAGGCCTCATAGGGAACAGCCTCCATTTTTGTTCTGTCATTGCTTCTCTGTCATTTCTCATGATAAATGGCCCTTATCTGCTTTGCTGTTGTCTTAATGAAGAGGACTCTGGTGTATCACAGTGAAGACTGCAGTGGTCAACTAATGATTCTTCTGGGGATGAATGTTTCACTGTGGTAGAAAGGTCAAAACATAGGTTAAATAGACATTTAATTCCACAGTTTTCTTCCAGAATCCAAACAGATGTCACAGCCCTTTTCTGCTATAATTGTGTCAGAAGCGTCCCAAATCCCAAAATGCAAGAAATTTACTTATCAGCTACACCAATAAAGATAAGCTTGAGCTAAAAAAAAACAGTAAAGGCCAAAGCAGATAAACTGGTTGGTGAAATAGTATCTTTGGTCCACTTACTATAATTCCTCATTTCTCTTGACTTCCATGAGCTGCTCTGTGCTTGACTAAATCTCAGCTAGAAGAGGTAGCTCTGTGCCAGCGATGTGCAGCTTTCTCCTTTGTCTGATGTTAATGCAAAATATTCTCATTTGCAAAGAAGGATTCTGCTTTTCTTTTTGTTTTCCCAGAGATGAAGAAGGGAGCAGTTAATAGAATTGAAGTATGTTCATCTTTTGCTGCTCTGTCATTATGTGCTGGAGCTGTAATTTCTTCTGCTATACCTTTTGGGACAGAATTATGTGGATAGAACCAAGGAGAATGTCACCTGTGAGATAAGTTATCTAGGTAAGAGCCCCAAGAAATTTTTTGTAAAGCTGCAGTTTGTTTCCTAATTTAAAAGATGAAGGAGAAGAGTCTGAATTAGCTTCCTTGCCCAACCAAAAACATGATCTGCATTCCAGGAAGTAGGAAGTTATATAGAGTTTATTTCTCAGTAATAATGAAATAGTAGTGTGTATATATTATACTACAGTGTGTGTAAATTTTATTTGCTGCTCTCACAATGCACACAAACTCAGGGTGAATCCACCCTGGGTTTTGTGCTATTACTCAGGCAACAAGAAACAAAGAAAACATTTTAGATGGAAGTTCGGGGTGAGGAGGTAAAAAGGACGTGGTGACTAAAAATGTAGCATTTATTGAAACTCACAGAATGAGAATCTTCTTAGCAGGTATTTTCCAATTAAGTGTATAGTGGATCAACTGATTTTCTTGAAGTTTTTGGTAGTAGTGGACTACTATAAAGATGTTTATTTAGTCTGGATCGTTGAGGCTGTTGCAGCATATTTGTTCCACAAGATATGGACAGGGACTCAAATAATTGCTCACACATGTAGTTCTGCCAGCAAAAGTGAAGAAAAACTGTTGGCAATCTAGTTTTGATTATTCAGGTAGTAAATTTCATGCTAAAATACTAAATATTTCCTAACAGCTTTTGATGTCATTAGCAGTTGTTTACCTGAGTGTTAATCATGGCTAACGTAGCTGCAAGCACCACACAGAGATAAAGCAGATTCAACAAAACACAGATGCAGAATTTCTCAAACTTCCCTCCCTCTCAGCTGTGTACTCCAAGGCAATAACAGCTTGGCAAATGTGCATCAGTCTGGAAGGGCTGAAAGGCAAGAAAAATATATATGTTAGTATCTGAGTCATCTCTGGAGTTTTGTAATATAGACTTCTATGAGAACAGGATCAAGTGTTGGTTCTGTAATAAATCTGTAACTGAAAATTGTGCAACTTTTATACATGACTGCATTTCTTGAGTCACCTGCCCTCCTGTCAGGCTGGTCACTGCTTGGTTTAAAGTGTCCAACTGCTGCCCCTCCAGATGTGCAGCCCAGGTGTTTGTGGCTCAGTCCAAGTCTGCCTTTATGTTTTAGCACTGCAGACTGGGTTCAAAACCAAAATGAGTTACTGTGCAGCCTTGGTACAAGTAGTGACAAACCTTAAACCCCCACAGCCTCTTACCTGAATCTCTGTCACTCTGCAGCTCTTTTACAGTCACCATAATTGTCTTTGAATCTCCTTGGAGTGGAATATTTCAGGTGGGTCTGGACATGCACTTATTAAGCTGTCTATCTACCAGAATAATGTTAAATTTCACTTTTTTGTTCTTGTCAGACACGAAAATTATTAAGTTTTGCACCAATCCAGATGTCAATTATTTGCAGAATTTCATGATTTATGAATTTGCTTCCATCACAACAGGCTTAAAATACATACACCTCAAAATGCAGACCAGTCTTATATGTTCTTGTATCTTATATGTTTGGTTACTTTATGTTCTCTGTCTGGGTAATGCATGAGAGAGCTATCAAAAGCAGCTTCTTTCTTTCTTCCTAAAATCAGTATTGTTAGATCTAGTCAACAATGAATATTATTTTCATATTTAGTTTTTCACAGATTTTGTTTCTGTTTGCTATTCAGTGGCTTAATAAACTTTTTTTTTTTTTTTACATGTATGGAAATGGTTTGGAGTAAATCAGGATAACAAAATATTTTCAATTTATGTCTTTCTGACATCTTGGTTCACTGTTAATGCCCTTTCTGGGAAAGCTCTGGCAAACCTCCAAAGCTGTTCACGGATGTGGTAGCATCCACCATTAGAGGATATTTAGATAAATAAATACATTCAAATGTAGTAAATACTTGGAAATCCTTTCAGGGAAAGCCGGATGCTCACACGTTGGCTGTGTGTAAGCAGCCCTGCTGGGATTCAGGCATGGCACATTTGTTGGCCTGCTGAGGATCAGCCAACCAGTTTAACTATCACCAAACATCTCTGTTCATCTGGGGGGTCTCAGTTGCTTCTGTCAGGTTCGGCCATCACAACCACTTTTAGTACCACAGCCAGATTCCAAACGGTGTAAGAAAATACATTGCTTTGTGTCTGGACTAGTGCCAAACATGAGAATAAAGAGGTTCTGATTTGCTGCTCTCATGGGAGGGTTTAACTGCATGGCACAGCTATGAGATCTCGTGCTCAAATGAACCACCAAGAGAACGGAGCTTCTGAAGGAGTATGACAGGGATAACAAGCTGCTTTTTATATTGCACGGGCACCTGGCACCGACAGGGTAAGCTGTGGAGGCAAACACTACACTTTGTTCCAAGAAGGGAACTGCCTAACTGACAGAACAAATAAGGAAAAAGTTTAATTGGCTATAAAGAAGTGAGCTGTGATCTTGCCTAACAAAAGCTGACTTGTGTTATGTAGCGGCATTTTATATGCCCACAATGCCAAGGTGGATTGTCACAAATTTTTGGCAGAAGTTTTTGGTGAGTGTGGTCTGGGCAAACTTGCAAATCGTGGCTGGAGAACAGGACAAGCACGCAATTAAGGCAGGGTGGCTCTCAAGGAATGATGGCTATAGGAGCTGACAGAGGAAGGCAAATTCACAGTGGCCCTTTTAAAAACCACTGCAGATTTGTACCCAGCAGTGAAACCAGAGTGGGTGGAAGGAGGTGGCTTGTGCCATTGAGGGAAGGGAGAAGGGGGATGTGTAGACAGAGGTGATGGCACCAGTGGCCAGGTAGTACAGCAACAAAAAGCATGAAGTGGTATCTGGAAACTTTAATGAAGGGCAAGAAGGGAATCAAAGGAGGTGTTTAGAACTGATGGTTTTGTGTTTGTGAGGAACATTTTGTTTAATGTGACTCCGTCTTTGGAAAATTTGGAATTTGGAAATTCTGCTCTATAAAAGCATTGAGCAGTTATAGTTAGAAACCTGCTTTTGTCCATCTCAGAACATCGGGTCTAGCAATAAATATAAGTTGAGAGCAATACAGGATGTCCCCTGGATACTCCGAGGACGCTTGGATCGAGACATTTAAACTATCCAAAGTGAGAGATAAACCCCGATGAGCTGCCTTGTGAGGCCTTCCTTACAAGGTCTGAGCTGCGACTGGGCATCAAAGATGGAAAATATTCCCGGGAAAGGCTCCGGGGGCCGGATGGGCTTGAGCGGGGCGGCGGCGTTGCGCCGGGCTTGGGGCGCCACCCAGCGGCGCAGCCGGGCCCCTGCAGCCCGCTCCCGCTCCTCCGAGGCGTTGGAATCGGTCATGTCAAAATACAAAACTGCTTCTGATTCTCCTTTGTCCGCGCCTCGGGTCGGAGATGAAACTCTGAATTTATGCAAAATTGTGCTGATTCTTTATTGCCTCTAAGAACTTCCAAGGCACTCTTGACTTCGCTGGTTTAGCTAAGCGCTGGGATGGTACGGATAAGGTGACATTGCTCAGAGAACATTCTGTGGTCTATAGCAGAGAAAAGGGAGATAAAAGAAAGAGAAGGTAGAATGAAATACTCCTGTTGAGCACGTGGAAGCAAAGGAGTCTGCATTTTGCAAAAGGGCCAAGAATGGTAGGTGCTATTTTGTTTTTCAGTTAGTCTAAAGTATGGAATACCCAGTTCTTAAAAAAAGCCCAACCACCGACCTGTATCTTCATGCGTGAGTCATAAACCACAAGCAGTCCTTATTCAAATTAGCTGTCTCACTCTTAAAGTCTTAGAATTTGCTGGTAATTTTCACTTGAAATTTTCTTAAAGGGTGCAAAAAATAAATTAGCTTCTGAAGCTGGTAATCCACGAAGTCGCTCCAATGACATGTGACTGAATACTTCTAAAAATGTGAGTGGACAGAAGAAAGAAGGCAGATAAAGGTGTCTACATGTGCCAAAAGAACAAGAATGCCTGCCTGTGCCTTCTCCCCTTTTGGACCTGTTTTTTGAGAGAGAAAGGGGAAGACACAACCCTGCTTTAGAGGCTCATTGTTCGTTCGTTCTTTCTTTGTTTCTTTCTTTCTTTCTTTCTTTCTTTCTGTCCCTTTCTTCTGTAGAAAGACTATTTTTAGCTCTGGCAACTCACTGACAACAAAGAATATTGTTATTTTTGCATTTGGAGCTTCTGTGAGATCACTGCAGAGTTGTTTTATTTCTTGGGTGCACAATGGATTACTTTGCTTTTGTTTACATTTCCTTGTCTTCAAGGCCATGGTCTTCAGCACTTTTGCAAAACACAGCACTGCAGCTTTTTTCTTTGTAAATTTTTCTGACTGCAAGGGATATTTCATTTCAGTTCTTAGTGGCTGTGCTTGGGTGCCGGAAATGACCGTAGTGATTGAAGTTCCTCATAGCCCCAACACATCAATTTTGTGTGAGGAAATGCTTCATCATCCCTGCTGAGTTTCTGCAGTGGAAACATGCAACCCCCCTGTGAATGTGAAGACACAGGCTTGCTGCTCCAGGCACTGCTTGAGGGACAGAATTATGGAGCTGCTGCAGCAGATGGGACACAATGTCCACCAGTGTCTGTGTCAAGGAACAATCCGGCAAAGAGGGATTGCCTGGTAGTTGCCGTGCTGTGCTTTGGAAATTTAATAAATTTCATTGATTGGTTCATTGTGCCAGGTGAGGACCCATTTTCCTCTTCTAAAGAAATTTAAGTTCTTAACAGCTCTACAAATGTTTCTAAACTCTACAAGTGTTTCTAAAGAATATGCTTTATGTCTTTTTACTTTTTTTCATTTATCTGCTTTAGCCTTTTGATCATACTCTTAATGAAACTTCCAATTATAAACCTGGAAAGATCTAGGAGTGATTTATTAGGTATTAATAGTTAGTAGAATGCTTATAAAAATAAAATAATACTTTAAAATCTAGGTCTCTTTTAAACAGACTTTAGCATACAGAACAACTGGTCCGTTTTTGTGGCTGCATTCTACAGATATTTGACTAAGGAGCTTCTCTTTACAGAGCAGTTTACAAGGCCTTCTTTGCATCTAGTAGATTCTGTGTGGTATTCCTTTATCTGAAGAATACTGATGCTATTCCCTCCATTACAAGTTCAAAAACTCTGTCATCTTTGAAATAACTTTGTTATTCATGTTAGTTTGCTTAGGAGAGGCTTAACTTCCTTGTGAGCTGCTGGCAGTGGTGTGATTTCTGCAATGAAGAGTGAAACATGATTGTGGAGAATAGAGACCCACTTCCTTAAGCCTTCCCCTACCCAGCTTATGATTTGTTGTCTAATAAATAATATCTTTCCTCCAAAGTATGATTTTTTAACTGTATTTTTCCCTGGCTGAAAACAACCAGGAGTTGCTTATAGTAAATTGGAGGGAAACTCCCATGGTTTTTTTTCTCCCAAATAAATTGTGGTCTGTGTAAATTCTTCTATTTAGTATCCTAAGCATCTACTATGCTTCCAGGGATCTGATTTAGAAAACAGGGGAAACACTTGTTGTGAGCTTGCTATATTTTACTTCTGAGTGGCCTGGGAAACAGAAATATTTTAAAACCTTGAAAAAGCCCAAAGAATGGATTATTGAATTTGGAATTGATACCTAGTTACAGTACAAAAAGTAATTATTTTGCTACTTAGACCATTCAGAAATTTAGGACATTGTCAGTATCTTTAAAAATGGAGAGTGTAGTGGGTTTAGGAGTTTGAGCTTGAGTTTTTTGAGTACTTTTTAACAACAAAAGAGGGAAGGAAGCAAGTAGGAGTGCAGTTGGAGTGCATGCTGAATGACTCTGCAAGGCTGTTAGTGAAAACTCCTGTGTATGCGTTCAGTTGTCAAGTAACTTTCCTTGGAGAAGGGCAGGGGACAGAAGAGGATGAAAATATCTTCAAGGAAGAGCTTGGATGCTAGAAGGGTATCCCCTTGGGAGGGTTAAGATCAAGAAGCCATTTGGCTCATTCCACGTATTCAGGGACTTCTGAACCCACTAAGAGTTTAAATTTTTCCAACATGCTCTTGTGAGTGAGGTACCTTCAGAATTCAAGAATATAAAAATTCAAGAGCGGATGTGGGGATGGTGCCCAGGCCTTTGAGACATCTCCTTTATTTACATGATATGACTAAACCACTTTTTACTTAGTTCTATGACTCCTGGGCCATGGGGGAAGTGTGTAAGCTGCAGTTTATACCACAGCAATATCCTGTTCACCTGCTAGAACTCAGTGCCACTGCAGAATTCTTCCAGCACTGCATTTGAGTTCGGCTGTCCAAGTGCAAGATCATGGTGTTAGATATCAGCTAACAGAACAGGGAGGAAGGGGAGGTGGGAGTATCTGTTTAGAAGTAAACTGGCAGCAGTTACAAAGTTGTGGTTTCCGGATAGCTTTGCTCACAGCCTTTGACAGTGTTTGCATTACAGAAAACAAGCTCTTCCCCTTAATTGTCTTCTGACTTCAGTTTATTGAAACTAGTGACCATGGAGACCTTTCCCCTCTTTTCTGTCCACCAAGCTGTTCAAATCGATGCTTTGTAATTTGCCAGGAACTGGCAGGGTCAGTTATTTTAGTTATGTGGAGGGGATGACATTTTGATGGTGCTCAGGGTGAATGTTAGTTTGAGATGAAGTTGTGGTTCTGTTCAAGTCTTGCTAGCTATGATTTGTTCTAAATACTCCATGAGACCAAACCTGAGTTCCTGTATTACAGCATTTCTGTGCATTGATCACTGGCTGGCAGAAAGGAAGGCTACAATTGATTGTCCTGTTTTAATGATGCAAAATGTTTGAATTAAATCACTTGTTTAAACTTCTGAAGCCATCAGGAAACCCCTAAATGTAAAATATGTTTAAGAGTCATTGAGAAACAGCTGTAAACCTCTGGAGTTACTGTTAGGCTGGACCTTGATCTACAGTGACTTGAAGTCACATAATTAAACAGTGAGAGGACTGATGCTGCAGCCATGGGGACTGTGGGAGAACATGGATTTAGCTTTAAATGAGCTGGTCTCACACCACTTTTAAGTGGCTGGAGCAGTGTGGTTCATGGCACAACATGTAAAACACAGTGTGGGAGAAGGGGTGCCTCTTACTGATCTTACCCACTCCTGCTGCAGATGTGAGCACAGCAGGCAAATTACACAGAACTTGTTTTCTTAAGTGGTCATGGTTTCGTTCTCTGAGCAATGTTATGACTTCATCTATTTTGACAAAGCTGAAGTGGCATGAGGAGTAATTGTCTTTTTAATTGACATCTTTCAACACTGGAGTACAGGTATGCTTTTTTGAAGCAGTATCTTCTATTTTTAATTGTTTTTCAGCAGTGTAAATTGGAAACACAAGATAGGTGAGATGGAAGATCTGCAGCTCTGGCATGGTATAGAGAAAAAAATGACCTTTTTGTCTTAACATCTGCTGTTTTGTTCCACATTGTGTCCATTAAACTTGGAACTCTAAATTGTTTGTGTACTTAAGTGCTAATGGTGCAAAAGAAGCAGAACAGGTGTGGTTGAAACAATGGGTAACCTGACTCTCATAAGACCCTTATAGTGAAAGATCATTAATTTTATCTATAGTGATAAGAATTTTTAATTCTTTGGGCATCTTATGCTTGTGGTAGAGTAATGGCTTACATCTAAACTACAAAGTGAATGTGCTGCAGTTCTTGCAAGCCCTGGTTTTGAGCTGGCAGTTACCAGGATTGAGCAGGGTACTGTGGTGTCATTCAGTGTCTGCCTCTGTTGCAGGGATCCTGTTGGATATACAGAAATACTTTGGGCTTAGCGATGGAAAGACAGGTCTACTGCAAACAGGTAATAAAATCTCCTCAGTTCAAGCAGTTGACTTTGCCTTTCCCCTCTATGGTCTGCTCCTAAAACACAGTCCAGTTATATACTTCTTCTAGTTCCTCCTTCTGTGTGGTATTGCTCACTTCCACTTGTGGGCAGGCTGACTATAATGCAAAACTGAAAGTCAGACTGGAGTCGGCTCCTTCAAAAACCCCACAGTATATGAATCACAAATGATGAAGGATTTCTCAAGAAATGCAGAAGTTGATTAATTCACATACATTTTATTGTTGTATAAATACTTTGAGTCTGCATTTGTCTTTTTCCAAATATCAATCCCCCTCCTAGTCCTACAAACTCAGCTTGCCTTTAACCCCTGCCATACAAATAACCTGAGTTTATCTGGGGGGTGAGCAGTACATACGACAAATGTAATTGGATGAATATTCTCTTTGTTCATTGTTGGATTTTCAGTCTTCACCTTGTGTTACATGCTGGCTGCCCCCATCTTTGGATACCTCGGAGATCGCTACAACAGGAAAATCATCCTTGGAGCTGGTCTTTTCTTCTGGTCTGGTGTGACTTTAGGGAGCTCATTCATCACTGAGTCAGTATGTTGCTTTTTTAGTGGGTGCTATGAAAATAACCTGCATACATCTTGCAGGTCTTGATACAGTCCTTCTCTAATCCCATTTGGAAAAGCATCAGTGACCACTCATTTCCCGAGCCTTAAGCCTGGACTAAATATACTCCATGCAGGAATGCCTTATAGGACACTGGAGTCCAGCCTAGGCAATAGAGAACCCACACATTATTGTTGCAATTGATGGGATTTTATTTTTGTCCTGAATGTTTGTTGTTTATGGCCTTACAGTGTGGCAGCTTGTTGGTTACACGTGCTCTATCCACCCTGTCCTGAAATTCCCTCTGGTTGTCACTATGAGAAGTCATTGCTGTGTAGAAAGAGAAAGCTGAGCAGTGACATGTGAGTGGAGGGAATACAGGCATAGGCAAAAGGCAGTTCAATTCTGATTTCGTCCACTAAAATGCCCCTCTTTAACAGTAAGTTTTCTTTCTTGCATTGACTTTTTTTGGCTATAATGTGTCTTTTCCCTGCAGCATTACAGGTTATTTGTTCTTTCAAGAGGACTGGTTGGCATTGGCTCTGCCAGTTACTCCACTATAGCACCTACCATCATTGCAGACCTGTTTGAGGAGGGAAAAAGGACCACAGTGTTATCTATCTTCTACATCTTCATTCCAGTGGGAAGGTTGGTTTTCTTGCAGTGGCCTTTTGAAATTCTGTGTGACCACACCTGCAATTCAATATACCCTGACCCCTAATCAGATTTATTTTGATGTATTTCTGCATTGGCTCTTGCGAAGGAATTTGTCACTTCCTTAGCAAGTTTGAATAGAGCTGATTAGGTGTATTTCTCTACTTACCTTGAAAAAAAATAGTTTTTTCCCCCTAACATTTTTAGGGAGAATCTAGGCTCTGGAAAATCTGGTTTTTAATAAAATATTGAATCAATTCTAAAAGAAGCATGTGCATGAGAGTATATAATTTACTTCTGTGTTTTGGAAGACAAAAGCTTTTAGATATTAGTTTATTTGACAGATTTTTCAAGAACCCTCCATTAAATGTCTTCCAAGGAAGAACTGGTACTTCCCTCTCCAATTCTAGTTAAATTGACATTGTGTCTGAAGAAAAGGTGGAGAAGGGCTTTTCAAATGGGCTTTAATCAGAAGGCTGATTAAAACTAAAGAAATCCTTGCAGGCATAATTCCTGTGGCTAGCACAGAAGGGAGTAGGTAATAAAAGGTTTTATGGGCTCTTTGATCAGTGTCATTCTAGAGAATACGTATTCCCAGGGAAATCTGGGACATTACTGTCATCATCTCAAGTCTGCTCTGAGGAGGTTAGACTCTCTTTTTAATACTGGCTGGCAAGCAGACTAGCACAGACCATGAGGGTTATTTCTGTTTATCCCTTTGGAAAACTGACAAAACAAAAATTCTGTGTGTTCTCCTTAGCTGGCAAGACATGTCATTTCAGTCATTCAAAGTTCATTGGTGCTTACTGATCATTCCTTTCTGCTGTTTGCAGTGGCTGTGGTTATATGCTCGCAGCTGGTGTGGCAAAAATCACAGGTGACTGGCACTGGGCATTCAGGGTGAGTCACTCACTTTCATTCACTGTAACATCAAAATCATCACTGGGGTTTGGATTCTTTATGTTCATTGTGTTAAAGGTGAGCAGTGGAAGGACTTTCTACCCTCTGACAGGTCAGGAATATGGTGTTTAGGAGAAGTTTTCCTGCAGGACAAGTGACAGATTTCTGCCTAGCTCTGATAGGTGTAGGTGAAATTGTACAGGGCAGATGCTGATGCTCCTCTTACCTGAGGGCACATTTGAAATAGTTGTTACTGCACCAAGACCTCCTCAAACAGAGGAATTTGAAGGTAAAATTATCATTTTACTGGTTGCACCAGTTCTCTGGAATGCTGTTGGGAACAACTTCTGTTATTTGAGGGCTTCAGGAAAGTAACCTCTTCTGTTCTGGTCTTGTCATCATGATGTCTCTCACTGAGACACTCAGTGCTTTGGAACACTTTGTCAGAGGCTCATGTCTTGTATACAAAATCAGCTAGCACATGCAGGTGAGTGGGGCAAAATATTTACTGGAGCAACACTGATGTTATTCAGGTAACACTGGTGGCTGCATCAGTGATTCTTGTGTTTGTGCCTAGAATACTACAGTACAGTTTCTCATGTTTTTCTTTAAAATCAAAGGGAGGAGCAATCATGTATCTGCATGATGGGGAGGGAGGATCTATTATCTTTCCTTCAGTCTCCAAAGTAACTCTCTTTCTTTACAAATATGACTTAAACCAGCACACATCTATTTCTGAACATACCTGCAACTTTCTGGTAGTGGTTCTAATGCAATTGGAATTGCTGTGGAGTTCTTGGTATAGGAAAACAGGTGTCCTTGATCTAACCAACCTTGTGTCTACAGGTAACTCCTTGCATGGGAGGACTGGCACTGCTTCTCCTGATTCTACTGGTCCCTCACAGGATCCAGAGAAAGACAGCCATACAAAGAGCACTGAGCATCTCTGGCACGATACTAGAAGCAAATGAGAAGCCAGATGCGCTCAGAACTGCCAAGACTACTTGGTGTCAAGATGTGGGATCACTTCTCAAGAAGTAAGTGGTTTGAGCTTCAAAAGTTCCCTCTGCTGAGGAGTCACAATTCCATTAAAAGAAATCTGTCCATTGAGCCACATGCTCTGTGCAAGAGGATGGAAACACCATTAGTAAAAATCTTTCTTCCACTTTTTTACAGGAATATTATAAAAGAGATAAAATTTCTTTGCTTCTTCTATCCTCCCATTTTGAGGCAGGGAAAGGGGGCAAAGCTATGATGGCAGTTTGCTTCTATTTAAATCCAAAGCTCTACTTTCTACTTAATTTTCCCTTCCCTATGGAAAGTAAAATGAATCATTTTCTGGTGTAAATTTATTTATAATTCTTCGTGCCTGAGGAAGATTGGATTAGCATGTCTCAGGCACTCTCTGTGGTATTTGGGAGCCAGCTGTGCATGAGGTCAGAGTTTGTGGAACCCCAATATAGTTTATAAAGTAATTGTCCATGTGTTTTGATGGACTGAGCTGTGGCTGGCAGATGACACCTACCTTTTAACCACACAAAAATTAAGGATGCAGGACGAAGTAAATCCGGAGTGGAGGTGATTGACCGCTCCTGTAACCCCGCGCTCGGGCGGTAACAGCCGTGCCGGGGCAGCACGGTGAGCTGGAGCCGGTTTGGGAACAGCAGGGTGAGCTGGAGCCGGTTTGGGAACAGCAGGTGCCGCTGTGCAGCTGCGCCAGACCTGGCTCCGCGCTGCCGCTGCCCGCAGGCTGCTTTCGCCACCCAACGCTTTTCGTTTCAAGACTTGCTTTCCTGGGACCTTGCTTGTCTTTGGAGTGTTCTTCCAGACGATCCAGCGTTTTCTAAGTGCCCACTAAATCTGTATCCTCTGTACATGCTGAGCAGCAGGTACGCTAAAGATTGGTTTTGGAGGATCACAATTTGTAGGCACTGCATCCTGAAGGGAATGGAAAAAAAAAAAAAATTCTTGAATCAAAAGTGAACCTTTCTAACATTTCAACAACTAGACTATTTCCAAAGTTACTTTCCTATATAGATGGTCCAGTGTAAAAATGTATTTTAATTTTCCTTTAGCAACGGATTCCCATTTTCTTTTCCTTGGGCAATTGACTTCCAAAGCATAAAGACATATTGCCAAAAAACTGTGGTTCCACTTTTAATCAAGTCCAAGAGCACTTTATCTTTAGAAAATGGAGAATTAGGTTCACTTTTTAACAAGTCCTCTAGTTCGGTAGCCACCTGATCATTTGCAGCAGTCTTAAGATTTCAAATGTTCCTGTTGACCTCGAAGGGGGTTTTCTCCTGAACTATTCATGACAAAGAGTCCAGCAAAAATTTAATTTTCTCCTAGAATGGGGCAAGAAGGAGACAAGGTTTGGACAGTTTTCAAAAATGCTTCTCTTTTTGTCTGAAATTTGCTGTAATTGAATCTATTTTTACTCACTCAGGTAGAGTTAAGGAGTGCTTCAGCCATTGCAGCCTCACAGTTCAGAAGATCCAGATGTTACTCTCATTTATACTGGTTACAGAAACAACTTAAAACCTGAGGCATTTAGACTTGCACATAGAACCCTTTCCTTTAGCTACTAAGCCATTAAATTCTTGCTCATTCTCTATTGTTATACTTCTGCTATCAAAAAAATTCATGGCAATTGTTTTGGCAGAAGTTGGCATAAAATCTGCAAGAGACCAGGATTTAACATGAAATCAGTCGGTCATACCCTTTGCTCTAATTAGTACTTTATTGTTGAATTTCATGATAAAGCCTGATCAGAGTTCAGATATTCAAGGGAGTGGATTTTGATTACAAAATGTATGAATGAATTGTTTTGTTACTGCTTGAAATCCTGAGTGTTGCAGATAGGCTTCCCCTTTCTCCTCTCACACCATTCTTTCAAATATCTCTCAGCTGTTTTCTTTTGACTTTCAGCTGTAGTTTTGTCTGTTCCTCACTGGGTCTGACTGCCATGGCCTTTATCACTGGAGCTCTGGGAATGTGGATGCCACTGTTTCTGTACAGAGCTCAGGTTGTCCAGGGCATTGTCCCACCATGCCTCCAAGAATCGTGCAATTCATCTAACAGGTGAGCTGTGCCTGTGGGAGCATGCCTGGGAATACTGCACAGGGCTCAATCACAGCTTCTTTCCAAAGGCAGAAGGGAGGATTGACCGAACACTTCTTGTGAAGGCAGTGGGGTGTGAATGTTAAATTGCTTCCAGGTATCTGAGACATTCTCCTTTGTTTCTTTGTTTATAGTCGCTCAGGTAACTGGAAAGATGCTGCCAGCCCTATTTAGGTAAAGTGGGAAGAAGCAGTAATAGCAACACTTGTGGGTAAAAAGGAGCAGCTTTGGCAAGAGTTTTTAGTTGTCAAATGACTGTGCGTCCCAAGCTACTTTAATACCCATTTAAGTATATTTAAATCTTGTGGTTTAGTAACTTACCTATTATGTTCTTCTTATTCTGGTTTTATAATCCCTGCCATGTTGGTGAGTTCATTTTGGCTCCCAGCTTGAAGAAACCTTGATGATTTTGATGTAGTATTTTATCATCACATCAAACCAGGATCTTGTGAACAGCTGGCAGCAGAGCTCTGC
Source organism: Phylloscopus trochilus trochilus (assembly GCA_016584745.2). Taxonomy (NCBI): domain Eukaryota; kingdom Metazoa; phylum Chordata; class Aves; order Passeriformes; family Phylloscopidae; genus Phylloscopus; species Phylloscopus trochilus. The sequence goes on from WQNJ02000022.1 coordinate 7,629,710, forward strand.
TTACAGAGCATGTCCAGACCAATGAAGATGCATGAATAGTATCAAATACTGTATAAGAAAGGGAATTTACACTAGTAGAACACTTTGAACTAGTCATAGCACATCCTTTTGTAGATCTCTTTTTCCCATCAAGGAAGAGAAGTTTTTCCTCACAGTGTGTTGTCCCGAATACAAATATGTCTTCAGTGTTCCTCTTGAGTCTTCATGGCTTCCCTCAGTAGCAGCAAGCACTGGGACTGACTCCCTGCCAGTGGTCTCTTCCCTTTCTCCAGGAGGTATCCCAAGTCTTGTTTCAGTCTCTGCTTTTGTAATGGATTTCAAAGAACTAAGTGCTTACTGCGTGGCCTTTCCAGGTAAATTAAAGGGAAAAGTAATGGAAAAGTGATCACACCTCTGCTAATGGGATTTTTCTGTTTTTCTGCAATGGAATAACTGAGCCAACTCAGAAGTGATTTTTGAGTTGTAGCAAAACCAGATGGATTGAAGAGTCATCCCAAAGTCCTTCAATGGGAAATGAATTTTCCTTGCATGGATGCCACCAGTGGCACATTACTTATCAATGAACAGTAGTGGGAAGGGAGTGAAACACAGGAGTCTGGCTTAGGGTAGGCAGATGAGGGAAGCTGAACAGTTTAGAGATGTTTGGCTGTATCTGTTCACAGATGCAATGTAAGTACTTCCTTTGTTAAGTTGAAGGTGTTGGCCTCTAGTTTGTTTTCTAATCCACTTCTGAATTATTATTCCACAGTAGTGTTTTTAGAGCAGGCATGGTCTTCAGGGAAGTGAAACAGAGCATCTGATAGTTTAACCTTATGTACTGCTTCTTATAGGATGTTTTAAATATTAGCTTGGCATAAGCTCATGCCAGAAGCAACATAAGGCTGGTTTTGGACTGTTATTCCAAGGGGATGTAAAGAAACATAATATAAACTACTATGTCAGATGTGATGGTGCTGGAGGAACTGAGCTGCACATTACCAGGCCTGCCCAGGGATACTTTAAAGATGTTTTTCCCTCTGGCTGTTTAGCAGTTTCAGACTTTGTTTAAGGATCAGGACTGTGTCAGTTAGACTCCTTGGAAACACAGACTGAAATGGCACCACAACTGACTCAAGTCTCAATCCTTTCAAGGTAGATAAATAGGCAGTGTGAAGTCTTTGTTCAGGTCTTTGTGCAAACACTTTGGAACAGATCACAGAGATAAGTGAGCATTCTCAGACCCTAGAAGATCCCATAGGAGCCTTTTCCCAGTACTAGGCTTCTGTACTTTCCTACTCCCTGTCAGCTGAACTGTGCTTGGATTTAGTTTTGGCCATTCTCTTTTATTCCAGCTGAAGGTTTATTTCAACTACAGTTTACAATACATGAATATTCTAAACACAGTTCCATGACTGCTTCAATCAACTAATGTCACCTTGGAACTTGTCTCTCTTGAACAAATCTTAGAGATTATTCTGCCTAGTGACAATCTATGATGTCACTATCAAGCTATAGTCAGTGATGGATCAGAATCCTGAAGAACTTGCAGGGAGAGTACAAATTTGCTTAAAGTTTGTTATATTGCATAACAATGCCTTTTTTTTTCTTCCTTGTAGAATTATTGAGGTCTTCCTAATCCGCCAGAAAGATATTAAGAAGTGGATATGGTGTAGTTCAAAGGAACAGATCATATCCCAGCTAGTTACTTTGCTTTGCAGTTAAAAAAGCTCAGGAAAATGTACAGAACTTACCATGTAACACTCTAAAATATTCAGAAGTGCTTGTGCTCAGAATACATTGGTCCTGTCCCTGCTTGTCTTCAGAGAATTACAGTGCAGCGGCATCACTGATCTTGTGCAAGAGACTTGCTTTGTCATTGAGGGGGGTCTCATTGGGAGAGAGAAGAAAGCACACATGGAAGTCCCTTTGGAAGCTGAAACTTCTCTTCAGACATGTTCTTTTAAAACATGGACTTGTGGCTCCTGAAGAACACATTTGCATTTGCAGACACACAGAGCTGAATGGTATTGGAAACTCTGTGTTCAGAAAACGCTGCATGGACCTGGCAGTAGTTACCTATTCAGCATTCTTTGAACTTTTTTGGGAAGTGGTAGGTGTTTCCCATAGTCAGAGAAGTGACTCATCTCAGCTGTGCTAACCAGAGGGTTATAATTTAGATGTGTATCATTCCATGTGCTAGGATCTCTTCCAAGGCAGCAGATTGTGATACAGGGATACTCCATCTGTATCACTAGGGATGACTGGGTAGATTGATTCACAGGATAACCACGATGACTGTGTCTCCCCTGAATCACAGCACGTACAGGCCAGATAAGACTGAGCAGAGCCCTGCTTGAGCCTGGGTGCATAACACCTGCTCTGTAAATGGGAAAATATCTTCTCCACAGGATACAGCCACCATCACAAAGCCATAGCTTCAGCTGAGGCTCGGGACTACATCCATTTAGAAGGAGTGGGAGGGTTACATCAAATGGAATAAAATTCACCTTCCCCATTAAAGATTCCTCTGAAACTACAGGTACAAGCTAACACCATTTATTTTTCCACAGTAGAGTCTTACTGTGCTCAGCTGAATCTTTTGCTTTGTCACCAGCCTAATATTTGGAGGCATCACCATTGGGACAGGAATCTTGGGTATTATTGTTGGAGCAGAAGCTGCAAGACGATTAAGGAAGAGAAACAACAAAGCTGATCCTCTGATCTGTGCCACAAGCATGTTCATTTCTGCCCTGTGCCTCTACATTGCTCTGATGGTGGCCCAGACAAACATCCTTTCCACTTTTGTAAGTGACAATTAGCAAAATGTCTTTTGGCATCCTAGGGAGAATGGGAAGAGGGAGGAGGAGGCGGGGGGTGGCTTTTGCAGAATTCTCTGCAGTATTCTAGACAGTTAAGAGGTTTCAGTGACTTGTGACAAGGTATCCACATAAGCTCTGGGCTCTGATGCTCCCATAGCTGAGGTCTGTCCTGTGAGAGCCACACTGGGCAGCCCTTGGTACAGTATAAAGGGCAGACAGAGCACAAAAACTGAGCCTCAGGTCCTGCAGAGTGCCTACACTGAAGGAGGAATAGTAACTATGCATTTAGCTGCATTGAAACATGTCCCTTATGCAAAAAATCTAGTTAAAGCAAGTCTCAATCTTACGTTAATTTTTAATGCTTTGTGGTTAATTTAGTATTCTTATTTATTTTTGCTCTCTGAATACTTAAAGGTTGGTGTAGTTGGGACTGTACAATACACACCGTTCTTCCTAAGAATAATTTAACCTTCACCTTCAAAGTCCCAGATTACTAGCTGATCTTCAAAGTCAAGCTTTTGGCAATGCAAACTGAAGTATAAGTCACTTAAATTCCATTCTCAGTGTAGGGGAAAACAGAAACTTACTAGGAATGACAAAAAATCCCTGTAAGAGGGAGCTGAATGTAAACCCTATTTCAACTATAAACTGGTAACAGCTAGGGAAAGACTCCTGTGCTTTTTTTCCTGTGAGTCCACAGCCAAAATCACCCTGATTAACATAAATAAGAGGATCCAAGTAAAGTAAATTACAGTAATCAACAGTTCTCTGCAAAAGGGCACTTTTGTAGATTTTTTGCTTCTAAGAATAATGCTTGTTCAAAGAGGTTTTCCTTCTGAGTCCTCAAGAATGTGTGGAAAAATACCTTTACACCAAGAGAAAACACAGGTAAATTTGTCTGTCTGAGTGTGTGCACACAAAGCAAAATGGGAAATGAAAGATTATTTTTGGATCCAAGAGTTTTGGGAACCCGAGTCCAGTGGGGGCCCAGAAGAATTAGCCTTTGGCTTTTCCTGCTTCTCAGAGTCCCACATAGCTCCACTCTTAGTGTGGTCCTCAGGGGATTTTTTGTCATTAAAGGCAGAGAACAACAGTTTAATTTGCCAGTTTGTGTTAGATGAGTGAATCAATATATTTGGTTAGAACTACCAAAATATACCTTTTATTAGAATCAGAGGATCACAGAATCATAGAATCAGAGTTTTGGATTGGAAGTGACCTAAAAGTTCACCCAGTTCCACTCCCCTGCCATGGGCAAGGACACCTTCCACTATCCCAGGTTGCTCCAAGCCCTGTTCAGCCTGGCCTTGGACACTTCCAGGGATCCAGGGGCAACCACAGCTGCTCTGGGCATCCTGTGCCAGGGCCTCACCACCCTCAGAGGGAAGAATTTCTTCCTTGTATTTAGTCTAAAGCATTGTGAAGGAAAAGATGTCTGGATAATGTGGTCTATACTAAGTATCTCAGTACTTCAAGGAACTTCTTTCCCCAAACTGGTTTGGAGAAGAAAACAAATGAACAGAACAGACAAGAACCACAGGATGTATGGATATCCTAGGCCTATCCTGTATCTATTACCTACAGGATATCTGTAGATATCCTAGTTCTATCCTTTATCTATTACCTACAGGAAATCTATAGATATCCTAGGTATAGTAGGTCTAGTTCTCCTTAGAAGAATGTAAGCCACCCCTCCAAAAACATCTGAGTTTGTCACTGTGCCTTTCCTAGACTGTGTTTTCATCAACCAGGGACAACATCTTGACCAAGACCTCACCAAACATAAGGCTGGCACCTGTTGTAGCAATGTGCTATCAGTTTGATAAGAACTGATAGATAGTAGATAAGCAGATAAGAATAATGTGCCAGGTACCGTGTGACTTTGTGGCCTGTGTTTCTGAAGAGATTCTGCTTTCTAGCAGTGCTCCACTTCAATGATGTAACTTCAGTGCTTTCCACTAGTCTCACTTAGTCTGGGCAGGCTGCTCCAGTCTGTGTTCAGGGCTGGCTGAAAGGCTTAATATTTTCTGAGACTACAGCTGTAAGAACTGTTTGGTGCCCTACCCCTTTTCCTCATGGCTGGATCTCCATCTGTGATGGATTAGGGATTTCCCATAGGACACCAAGGTTTTGAGACTGCCTGTTCCTTGGAGTCCATTCCATTTTGGAAGATCTCTCTCTGAAGGAGCCCTTAAGAGTCCTTGTACTGTCACAGAGGCATTCACTTGGCTTCATTTGCATCCCTGTGCACTTTGTAAAGCTGTGCTGATGTTTCTCTTCCATCTTTTTTTTTTTCTTTTCTCTTCTTGGGTTCAGTAGTTCATAGCAGTTAATTTGGGAGGGTGGTATGTGTTTCCTATTTTGCCTCTTCTGCTGAGGATTTGTGATTCAAACACCTTTTTTGGTTCCTTCCCCCACCTTTAAGATGAGTTAGTGTTTGTAAACATAGACAGAGATGTTTAATTTAGAAGTAATGGGTATATAGGACAACTCCTACGTAGATAAGCACAGTCAGTGAGCCTGCCTCATCTTCACAATATAGAAGGGCAATGCAGTGTATAGCATAGTGTAGTATAGTATAGTCACTGCTTTTTTCTGTTTTGCAGATTTTTATTGCATTTGGAGAACTGTTTTTGTCTGTAAACTGGGCTATTGTGACAGACATACTGCTGGTAAGTGCTCATGAAACTATTTCCTTATTTCAAGCTTTTTGTCAATGTAATATTGTTTCTAAGCCTGTGTCTTGGTGGCTTTCTGGGGACAGTGGAATGAACTCCTACAGAGAATCCCCTTATTGGTATCCTGCTTGGAATCACTGCCACAATGTACTGCTGGGCAAGGATGCCCAGCAAGTGGTAATGAGGGTGTGGTGGTGCAGAAGTCCAAGTTATTATAATGCCAGAAAAAAGTGCTGATTTGGATGGAACTCATGCACGTGGTACTCTCTAGTGCTGCCTGTACCCATAGTATTTTTGGGCTTCTGTACAGCTCTGTGCTGTCAGATATTTGCTAGAAAATGGTCTGCACCAGAAACAAGGGCATTTTGTGTCTATAATCAGGTTTTCTATTTGTTTTCCAGAAGTTTGAAAGGGTGATCCAAATGAGACAAAGCTGAAAGTCCATGAACTGTTAGCAAGTTCCCTTAGTTCAGAATACAGTGCAGATGAATTCCAGCTCTTGCAAGTCCAATCCATAAGTGGTGCTACACTGCCAGAGCATCAGACCAGCAGTGATGCTTAAGGGGCTCTTGGGAATTCCAGGACTGGCACCACAAGCCAAGGAACACCAGTAAATGATTTCATTTGGATTCTGTCATCAGTAATTTCTTTAGAAAGGAGTGATGTGAAAAGCACACATCTTGTAGCATGGTTTGTCTAGACTGTGATGAGTAGCTTCTTTTTATCATTTCAAAGGTTTTTGGAGTTAGTAATTTTACTTGAATTTTTACTCTAAATAAAAATTTGGCAACCTTTCATTTAGGTTGTACCTCCACAGTCACTAATAGATGTCTGTGTAAACCCTGGGGCAGACACTCATTGCTGATCTACACAGATCATTATAATCTTATCAAGTAGTTTATATTATCTTTGTTTTAATAATTCATAATATGAACACGTTGAATATGGCTTACAGTGCAATTAGCAAAGAAATGCTCATATCTGATAGTCAGACCACAGAAAGCTGATTTATATACCAAAGCTATTTATATGATTGACAATTCATTTTTTTGCTACCCATGGGCATAAGACAAAACATTTAAGTTGGCACTACCCTTTTCTATGAGGAGTAGAGTACCAGATCATCCAAAGGACCCAAACTCTCTGCTTTGGAATCCCTGTGCTGAAGAACTGTGGATGTGATGGTAACCCAAACATTTCAAGCAGGAAGCTCCCTGTGAGACCGGGTTGTTCAGCAAGTGTGGTACAGGCACAATGCTGCTGCAGGTGGCACTAGAAGTGGCAAAATTGTGTAAAACCATCAGGACAAGTGAGAGAAGGCACAAAGTTAAGGGTCAGCAGAACAGAGATCTTTGACTGTTTCTTCCCAAGCAAGAGTCACGTGAGTGTTTCCCATTTTATGTAATAGTGTTTCTATTCGAACACTAAGGGAGCTGAAATCTATTTGCAGATTGCTGCTGCAAACTCCACAGTCATAATAAATCTTTCTTTTAAGAACCACAGTGAATGCATTCACATGTAGCACAACAGAGAGCAGTGCACAATAGCAGCTCACAAGAAGGACAGGAAAAAATAACGTTGCAGCCTGTGGCTCCAGTGGCACACAGGTCACTGTCCCTTGCTGTCACAGCACCTGGAAGTTTACCCTTGAGCTTGCTGGCACTGTGGCCTGAGCTGCTCAGATATACAACTTGCTTGGTATCTCTACCAGCTAAATAAACCCAAGTAGTGGGCAAGCTGAGCAGGGATAAAAGTATCCCTATTACAGTGTCTGTGTAAAAGGATGAGAAAGTATATTGCCAAATGCTGAGCACTTTCTAGTGACCAAAGGGACCAGCTGTGAAGCACTCCAGAGCTCTCCTTCCACTGCCTGACCTTGCCTTGACATGAGTCTGTTTGTATTTCATAGCTGAAGAACCTTTCTTTACAATCTGATTGAGATGAAGGAATGGAACTACTTAACATTTCATGGGTTTCAACGAAGTCCTGCTGACACTAACTGTGCATCATGTTCTCTTTCATGGTGCTGCTCTCTACATGTCAGTTTTCTGCACTCTGGAATTTTAATAAAATAGTAAATAATGCAGTCAGCATTAGTCAATTGGCTGCTTGCTTAACATCTCAGCCAGCAGCCAAGAGGGTTTTGATTCTTATTTGACTCTCAGAGAATAGTCAGAAACAATTATCCTGTGGGAAAAGAGCTGAAGCCTTGCAGCAGTGAACAGGTGCAGAAAAACTATGACTGGTCCAGACTGACATTTTTACTTATCTTCTATTTCAGTTATTTTGAAATAATTGTGTTTGGGTTTTTTTTGCACTAGAAACAAGTATAAATACTATTGCCATTCTTTTTTGCACCAACTTGTTTAAATTTCTCAATTTACTTTTCTTTGTACTCCTACTTCTGCATTTTAATTCTGTCCTCTGTTGCTGTTAAAGAGCAAGGTGACATCACTGAGTTAGGGAATACATGGTGAGGAGAGTGAGGCAGATGGTTACTATCAGCTCTTTCTTTCAATACCTTCCTGAATCCAAACTGTAAATCCTGAAGGAAGAGGGGTTTTGTTCAGTTCCATCACTCCAATCTCAGCTTTCTTAGGCATCACTGCATCACACTGCAGCCTGCAGAAAATCTGTGGGGAGCATAATTGCCATATCCTGGATCCACGTAAATCTAGAAGAGAAGGAAATTCTTGTCTGCCAGGTGACCAACATCCCTAACTTCCATTTCTTTTAGAATATTGTGGAATTAGTTACCAGGAATATTGTAGCAGCAAATTTGGCAACAAGTGGGGAGGTGAAAGGTTTGGCGTAGCAGAGCTCTGTGGTGCTGTGTTTCCCTGGGAACAGACATCAAGTTTATCACCACAAATGTGCTTTGGGATGGATCTCTTGAATTCTAAATGCTACTAATTGTTTTATCAGAAAAATGATGGAATTGAGCTGAATTTGTAGATGTCTTCTCATTCAGTGGCAATCTTACTTGGTAGTTGTGTTTCATCCTGTTGAAACTCCATGAGTTGAGTGTATCGCTGCTATTATATTGACTGAAGGGTGCCATAGATAACAGCAGTAATTTCTCTTTCAGCCTTGCTTCCTATGTGAACTGGTAGGATTTCTGATAATGTACTGGATTTGCTAATGCATGTCCCTATTTTGCCATGAAAATGACTTTTCTTTCTTCCTATATGGCACTACTAGCCAGACAGTGTAGCTAGGAATTAATTTCTCCTGCGACCCGTGGAGCTGAAGACAAAGGAAGATGCTGACTGAATGATAAGGACTTCCTCCCTTTGTGGCTGATGCATCAGGAGGCATTGCATGTAGCCACCTTTTTGCCTCCTATTCAGTGTAAACACAAAGGCATCTGCTGTACAACTGCAGTCCTAATGTGCAAGTGGAGAGAGAAGTGCTGTGGCTGCCTTGCTGGTTTACTGGGAGGCTGTACTTGGGGTATTCCTTATGATACATGTTTGCTATCTGTGAGGTTATGGAACTCTGTCTTTTAGGTTTTTGGCAGCTAAGAGTGTAGGAGATGCTGGAACTGGTGGGGTTTGGGAAGGCTACCAACATACCTCTGTCTTTGGAAGTGCCCTGGGAGGTACAGAAGTGTTCACCAGCCTGTGTGTTCCACCTCCTTTTTTAGCAAACAGCTCCATGGCAGAGTCTGCAGGGGGTCTCTGAAACCTCCAGAGGCAGCACGAGCGATCTGCAAACTGCACCTGTTTGGGGCACTTGCTTCTCTGTCCAGGCACCTGGGCTGGATCTCCTCAGAGGAGGAATGTCCAGGATGTCACCTCCATTCCTGCCATGGTGTGGGGTCCTGGGCAGTCACTGTGGCCAGGCAGGACCCCATGGGTGCTTCAGAGTCCCTGTGAGAGGGTGTCTTTTGTTTCTTCTTTTCCTAGTGAATCCCACAGTGCCTTGAGCCCCTGAGTATAGTGTCTGTCATGCAGAACAACCTGAGTAATAGCACAGGCAGAGTTTGTATGAGCCCTGAAACTATAGGAAACATCCCATTCTTGTATTTTTCTTGTTACAGTTTTGTTCCCTCTCTTGTAGTTGCAGATATGGAACATTAAATAAAGGTAGTGCGGAAGTGGTACAAGGCACTGGGAGAGCCAAAGTACATCTAGCTTTTCTCATGCTTGCAATGCCCATGATATATTAAGTGTGTGACAATATTTGATTTGCATTTCTCAAACACAACCTGTCATTATCCATAAAAGAGATTTGAGTCTAAGACAGATGACATGAAAACGTTGGAGAGCCAAGAGCTGGCAGTCTCCAGTCTAGTACAGTCTGTCATGGCCAGGTCTGCTTCCCAAGCTCAGACTTTTCTACTGTAGTTTTTTTGTCTCTGTGCAAGAGAGCCTGTTCACAAAGTGTGCATGCTCATCATCCAGGCAGCTTCTGAGAGAAAAAAAAAAATGGGTAGACTGCACACCCTCAATCTAGGCCATACTATGCTTTGGCCTCAGTGAGAAGAAGCTGTGGAATTGTTCCTTCATCCCACAGGTGACAAGGATTTCAGAACAGCCTGAAACATAACTCTCACATAACTCTGTTCTTACACAGTCTGCAGACTGGATGCAGTGTCGTGGCAACCTGACATCACAGTGGTTTTCTGTAACTCTGGAGAGATCTCCAAAGCATCCCTGGTTTAATATTTACTATTGTTGAAGCACTCTACCTAAATATTCCTAATGAGAAAGAAATGTTCTATCCATGCTTAGAAATACCTACTTTGGAGGGACTAGGAATGGAGTGGGTTATGCATTAGCTGCACTTGTGCAAAGGAGGAAAGGAGGTTGTCTCTTCTAATCTAGCTGTTCAGAGCTCTCTTACTGGGTGCAGAAATGCTAGTTTAAGAGTGATTTGTGTATCCAAGGTGAGGCCAAGTGCCTAAGAGGGGCACTGCCAGTGTTCTCTGGTTCTTTACTGGTTGCAGTATGTGGTAAGCAGGACCAAAACTCTAAATTAAATGTGAGAGCAGGGTCCTTTTTAGTTTTAAGCTCAATTTACCATGCATGTTAATGTTTCCTTGAAGGCAGTGAGAGAGCCACAGTATAGATCATACACCTTGAGTCTGTCCCTTGGTAAAAACACCAATCACTCTATTAATACATGTGTGAGACATACTTAGTGACTTTAGGTGAGTTTCAAGAAAGCCTCCCAAATTGTGGAATAGAGGACTGAGAAAATATCAAGCATTTTGTTTCTGATATGAGCAAGTGGTTGGAAAACAGAGTATGAAGGTTTGAAATTGCTTCTGAAGCATTCTGACTGTGAATGCTTTTTGCAAATGTATTATTGAAAGGCTTCTTCAGGCACAGTTGATCTTCAGTAGCACAGGCATAGAGCTCTTATTACCCCCAAATTACTATATTTCATTTGACAAAATAATTCTAATCTATGTGATGCTTTGCCATGTTCTGGATGTGCGCCACATCTTCTTCTCCAGCTTGTTATTTAAACTGTGTGCACTGAAAAACAAAATCAGTGTGAGGTGTTGTTACTACAGTACCTCGTGTCTCAGGTGCTTCTGGTCTGGCAGGTTGGGTCCTCACCCTCAGTCTTCAAGGGGTCTGCAAGGCCTACAGCTCCTCCAGGTTCTAGGTACCCTGCTTTCCCCCAGCAGTCTAGACCAGGCCTGCTGACACAGGTCATAAGATATTTTTCTGAGAGATTGTCAGCCCTGAATCCTTATTAGCAATTAGCTAATTAGCACATTGGCATTGTGACTGCGAGGGATTCTGGCTGGAGGCTTCCATTGGCCATTGCATGGCCAAATGGTTCTATACAAGCTTCTCTCAGCTGTGTATGGAAACATGGCAGTCACAGTTTAACTACTTTATTGTTATTTTCTCCTGTGTCTTCCTTTCTTGAATTTTTTTTTTTTTCCCCAGAAAAACATGCAGTATACCCTTTTGCTCAGAATAACTTTTCTGTCTCCAAAGCTGTAAACAGTGTTTGAATATGAAATACATAAAAGTTGCTCTGGGATATTCTAGAGGCAGCTGGACATTCATGAAGTTCTGTCTGTTAATGTTCCCTCTCCTGTGGGCTGTGCTTTTTTTCAGTACGTGGTGACACCTAGGCGACAGTCCACAGCCATTGCCCTACAGATTTTGGGAAGCCACCTGCTGGGAGATGCAGGCAGCCCATACCTCATCGGGGTTGTAAGTGAATTCTCTCTTTATTGAGCTTTCCTTTGGATAAAACTTCCAGAAACTAAAAGACAGACACTCACAGAATCATAGGTACTACCTGGTCCAAAACCAGAAATTACTCAAATTGCTGGCCCTGAGTCTAGGACACAGAGACATTTTTCTACATGTTTTTACTTGCATGAAGCACTTGGTCCTGTGACACTGCTTGTAGGTGTGAATAGTTCTATGTGTAGAAATTTACTTTTGTTTTAAATTTGCAGACTCATATTTTTAGAGGTATACATTTTTGCAAAGACAGCACAATGGGATTTAAGCACTTTCTGCTAAGTTTGTGAGGAGTTTCATGGAAATTAATTCAATCTGTTAAAACCTAAGACTTAGTTCAAATCCTGGAGTTTGAAATCTTACAATTCATCAATGGTCTCTCAGAAAAAAAGTGGGGCAATGGATGTCTTTAGATACTTCTTGACCTTTAAAGTTCTGGTCTCAAATCACCTTAACCCTGAATTCCCACATTCCTTGAGACCCGATTTCTCTGCCCTTCCTACATTTACTTGATCTTAGGTGCTTCCACACAAATCAGCCTCGTACTGATTTCTCTGTGCAGTTCATTAATTTTAGTTCCAGTGAACTATATCTGTCAGTCTTCCTTCCTTCCTTCATTTTAAGACACACTAGCTAACAAAGCACTCATTTTGAGTTTTCTGCTTTACTTGACATGGGAGATTGGGTCCTTGTTGTTGATTTAAAGTTTAGCTTGTATGGACGTTTATTTCAAGAAGTTCACCCCATGTTTACAGTGTCAGGGTTAGACAGGGCAGCAATGCCCGAGTGAGCTATGGCTGCACAGCTGCTGCTGGCCCAGCCACACAGTAGGTTCCCCTTGTCCCCAGCTGGGTGAAACCCAGAGTCTCAACTGTATCATCTGTCTGGCAGAGAAGAGAGCCTCCATCCCTGAGGGATTACCCCTGCTGATTTCCTTTTTTTGGCAAATGAAAAAACCACTTTGCTCATTGGTGTTAGGAAACTCCTGCCCTCACACTTACCTGACTCTGTGTGTGTGGGAGCACAACAACCAACATCCCTGTGGAAAATGGCTGAAATGGCATGCAAAAATAGGAGGTACCCCAAAAGCTGAAATATGTCTTGTTCATTCTCCCTTTGACCAATCTATTGATTTAAGCTTTTTGCCTGAAAGATTAAACTGTTTGTGCCTCTTGCTCGCTGTCCTTTGCTTTCTTGGGGACATGGGCAGAACTGAAGCTTTGTGCTGCATCCTGCCTGTCCCTGTGTGCAGGACCTGCAGAAGTTACTTTGAGGAGCAGCTCATCAAAAAGAGTGAAGATGAAAAAAAGCATATCCAGATGAGATTAATCTCAGGTAACCTTGTAACTTGACACAGAACAGAGGCAAAAACCCCAGGGATAAAACCACTGTGTGTCCAAGTGGCTTCCTGTGTACTGAGCACCCACATTGTCCTCTGGAACGTTCTGTGAACTCATACACCAACACTTCCCATGACTGCTGCTGGTTAAACACCAATCTTCTGCTTTCATGTCCTGGCAGTGTTTCCTAACCTGCTTCAGCCAAACTTCAGCCAAGCTTAAAATCCGCCTGAAGAATCAGGGAATTTTCTTTTTCAGAGCCTGTTTTTCTTCCCTCTGCACTCCTGAGATTTTTTCACTAAGCATTTTAAAATTAAATGTATTAGGTTTGTATTGTGGCTGTTATGCTTGCTGTAGTCCCTAGGTACCCATTTAGAGTTGATCTTCCTCTTATCTTTCTAGACTATCAATCACAGTATCACTAAATAATCACAGAAACCCAGCAAAGGTTGAAGAGTCTCATATTTATGCATTTCAAGTCACACAGTGTATTCTAACCATCAAGAACAAATGTGGTAATAAAAATGACTGCTTTCATCATTTATCTTTATGTTTATGCTAAGAAAAGATTTCAAGCTCTTGGGTTAAGTGTTGAATCTTACTGAGTTTCTGGAAATCAGATTTTCCTTCTGTCTACAAAAATAAAATTCATGTGTATCATTTATAGCCTTTACAACCTCATTCTCCCACCAGTGCAAAAAGCACCTGCCAGGTATCTCCTTCCTCCCACTTACTCACAATGTCATTCCACAACTCCTCAAATGCCTTTTGGCTCAAAAGCAGACCCCACTCTTGTCTTAGGTTAATCTCCTTCTTTCCTCTGAGTGTTGTTGCTTGTGCCTCTATTGCTGCTTTCTCCCCTTTCTATCCACTGGATGCCAACAAGGGAGGCAGAAAGTTACTGAAGAGGAGCAAGAAATGCTAAAGGTCACTACCAAATGCCCATCCTGTGCTGGCAATCTGGAGATGGGCTGGGAAATGGTAAAATATATTTCCTGCCCTTGTGACTGGAGGCACTAAAGGTGTAAAACAACATGAGATATTTTGACCATTTGGAAGCTGGAGAGCAGTGGAGTACAGGTGTGCTGGGTACTGGGTTTGACAAACTTTGGGAGCAGACTCTCATCCCTGTTTAAGATCACAACGATACAGACTGACTTCAGAAGGCTGACAATGACTCCGTTTATTTTTGGTTATTTTTTTTCCTTTTATGCTATTCTACAGAGAACAACTAAATTGGTGAAAGAAAGACAAACTTCTTCAATCACATTGGTCAAGTCAGAGGGACATCAAGAAGAAGTCCCTCCTAGGGAAAGGAATGTGTTGCTATGCTCGTGCCTACATGTTTTGGTTTTGGGAATTCCATTCCCAGGCACGGTCTTGATACACAAAGACATGCAATGTAAACTATTGTGTGTTTTCCACATCTGTTCCCAGAGGAGGGACTTTTGTGGTAGTCTCTAGAACGGACCAATGGTTCCCAAGGGTCCCACCTCTGAGGTGGGCATATCTGAGAAAGTATAATAGGAATTAGAAAAATAAACTGGGGTCTCTCTCTTGCATGGAGAGATCATGCAGCCTCTAAATGCACTCTCTGCCTCGTTCCTGTGTGTCCCACAGCGACAGGAATGTAAACATAGGTTACAGTTAGAAAAACCTGTCTCTTGTTGACAGAAAATTCTCTGGGAAAGAGTTTCAGAAAACCAAAACATCACAGGCACAAACCAGGGCTACATCCCTGTCTGCCTCTTTTATTCTTTTCAAACCCACACCGTAAACAGTCTGTTTAAAGCAGGAGAGCATGGAGGTGTTATTCCAGATTCATGGCAGCCTTGTTCCCTCCCCAGATCTCCAACGCTCTCCAGGCCAGGAACCCCCCGTCGTGGCAGTGGAGTTTCCGGAGCATGCAGTACAGCTTTGTCACCTGTGCTTTCGTGGGGATCCTTGGCGGAGCCTTCTTCCTCCTGACGTCTTTCTACATCGAGGAAGATCGGAAAGAAGCGCAGACGCTCTGAGGTGTCTGTGTGTCTCTGTAACTTTGAAACCCACATGTGGTGACCTGTTTGGCCAGCAGCCATGGTGTGGGCTCTGTAACATTAAACCTTGCTGGTGTCTGCCTTATGCTAATGCCACGCCAGTCTCTGTAAAATAGGTAAGGGTAAAATCCCAGCGAAATCTCGGATTAAACAAACCTTCCACATTGAGCAAAACAGACCACAGAGCTCAGAAGCAAAATTGCTATTGCTGTTACTGCAAAATGCTGCAGTACATGGAAATAACATCCTTTACTGTAATGCACCCCTGCAGACTTCGTGGAACATGAGATTTGTTTTCTACTTGCTCTTTCTCAGCCTTGTAGAACCAGTCCTGTCTCTCTGTAGCACTTCTCCCTCTTCCCTGAAAGAAATCATGTTCAAAGTGTACAAGACTTAGAAAAAACCTTTTTGAATTAGACAGAGCCCTGTCCTCAAGCACCTGCATTCTTACAGCCTCGTTCTGCTCTGACTTGGTTTTCCAGGTACCTCAAAGGAAGATGAACTCTGGGGCGAAATTTGCACAGAAGAAAATAATGTCCTCTCTTTTTTCTTTCCTTTTTGCTTAATGAGCTACAGCTGGGGAAAAGGCCAAATCACAATCCCTCCATATGGCAGAAAATCCTGCATACTGACTTTTTTTGGATGCTTTTGACTGCGAGTCAAAAATTGCTCATGCATTGCCATATGGCAACTCTCCTCCCCCATCCATAACCAGGCCCTTGTCCTCTGTGGGTCTGGGGAGCTCCAGAGGGGGTTTTACAGAGATGTCACCAGCATGACTGCTGACCTCAACAAGATAGGAGCTTTTGAGGCACAGCATCTCCTGGAGATTAGGGAGGCCTATGAGTTCTCAGCAGGATGAGATTTGCCTGTAGAATTTGGAAAATGGAGATAGTAAAAAGAGTGGTTTAAGTTGTCTAAAATGACCAAGAGAAGCAAAACCTGTCAAAGTCATGTCAGATTCAAGATTGGGGGGTTGTGATACTTTTATATGTAACACCTTAATAGTATGCCTCTTGCTAATACTTTGAGGCTCTTCACTGTATCCTCAGGCCTTGGTAGGTATCTTCTCTCATGAGCAAGCAGTAGTACCTGTAAAACCACTTCAATATAACTGTCCCTTTGAACTCTTATCTCCAAAGTGAAGGGGATTTGGGATGTGGTGTGTGTTGTCACAATACCGAAAAGGACATGACCAGTGTGGCCAATTTCCATTGTTTGTCCTGGCTTAGTTCCCAGTAGCACCTCAAAGCCAAATCCTGAGGAAGATATTGGCAACTGAATTGTAAAGTGTAGTGAATCTTGCATGATTCTCCCAGCAAATCATAAGGATCATAAAGCACAATATTCCTGGAATGACTGTTGAATGTCTAATGTCACTGTAAATAGCATAATTCAGCTACTGCAGACTTTTGTTCTTCCCTCTGTCTACCTAATGTTTAAAAAATTTGTTTTGAAATCTGACTTAAACCTAGGTGTCCTGGGTTATGGAAAATAAAAATGTGTATTCTATTTTCATCTCCTCAAAGCACTGTTCTTCTTTACTCTGGGAGGAGTAGGGCGGGTGCCTTTTGTCAATGGGCCAACTGTAGGGCATTGTCTCTTACCTGTTTCACCACCAGTCTTCCCTCCAGGGAGATAGTTGTCTGCTAATGGGCCATTAACACCTCCCCAAACTAACACATCCCCGAATTATACCCTCCCCAAAACAGTACATTCCACATTCCATCATCCTATTGTGAGATGCTCCACCCAGTGGGGGGAGCCAACCATTCCTACCTGGATAAAACTGAGCCACAGGAAGGAGAAGGCATCCAGCTTTACCCGATTCCTGGAGGAAGACTGGACCCCTTTCTCACCACCACTGGACTCTTGTTCTACGGGATCATCTCTACTCCACCAGAACCACATCTACCACTCCAGGAGGACTCACTTTTTGGACTGCTTCCAACACCCTGGCTAACAGGGCGTCAGGTTGTATCTCTGACTCTGTCAGGATTTTCCAAAATTGTTGTTTGTTGGTGTGGTTGGGTGGTTTTGTCTTTCTACTACATTTGTATTGTTAGTATTCCTAGTAAAGAACTGTTATTCCTATTCCCAAATCTTTGCCTGAAAGCCCTTAATTGTAAAAATATAATTTGGTGGGGGTGAAAGGTTTACATTCCCCATTCTAAGGGAAACTCCAGCTTTCCCTATCAGATACCTGCCTTTCCAAACCAAGACACTAGGTAATGAAATGTGGCCATTGTGGGAATTAAAAGAGAAACTTTGTGATCCTCAGTAAGAGTGTAATAACTGTCTTTAAAATAGAAGTTCATGTTCTGGAAGGTTGAGCACTTTTTCTGGTTGTAAAAACCAGCCATGGCCATTATACCACTGACCTTTTGGAAACTCCTGTGCTGCCAGAGAGCCCATATCCAAGAAGGGATTTTTGCTGTTGGATATGAATGCATAAGCCTGCAAAGGTCCTGAGTGCTTCAGCCATGGCAGGATTTCAGTAGCTCCATGTGCTTCTCTGTGGGTACATTCAGGATTTACCCTGCAAACAGTTGAGCAGTTTATCACTTTTGTTATGTCAGCATTAAATTCCTCTTTAAAAAATCATCAGAAGCTGCATCTGGCACACTGTGCAGGCACGTATTTGACATATGAGCAAGAGATGCCAAATGCTGTTCTGTAAATGGTACAAGCAGTCCATGGCAAATTCCTTCCTACTGCTACTCCAATCTCCTCTATGAAAGTCAGTGCCTCTGAGAAATGAACAGGATCACACTGACTAGTCATCCCATCTTTTCAGATGCCTCTCTCTTTTCATTGCAATTTATGGGCAAAGGATGTGTATTTTTTTTGTTATTTTTTCCCTGCATTTAGCAGGGTTAACAACTGGATAATCTGAGCTGTGCATGGGCCTCCCTGGAGCTGCCCTGTCCTGTCTCACTGAGAGCTGCTCGCAGAGACCATGGAGGGATGCAGCACCTGCATGGAACAGCCCAGGGAGCCTCTGCCTCCATGGCAGGGGAGCTGTTTCCATCAGCTGCTTGGTCCTGTCCCTTAAAGATGGAACTTCCTCACTAGGATTTGTATAAAGAGTAGAATTGCTTAACATTTTTTGCATATCTTGATTTTACTTCTTAGTGGGTGTCACCAAATTCTGTATGGAGGGGTTACCTTAGTGCTGGAGGGGGCTGTGCTGCACTGTAGCTGTTTCAGACATCACAGTCTTTTCATGCCACCAACAACTTGCCTTAGGGAAAGTCACAGTCCTGGCACATAGCCAGTGAAGGAACTGAGGTTTTCAGGCCTCAACTGAAATACCAGTTGTTTTCTATGGTTCCAATTAAGTACAAGTAAGAGAAAAATGGAAGGCTTTAAATAAAGTCATTAAATCAGCTGCTTTGTCTATATTGGAAAGAGCTGCTGCTGGAAGCTGCTGGTTATTAAGATTGTTTGTTTTGCAGCATTCCTGCTGCAGGGTATCTGTCCCTTGCAGCAATGAATGATAATCAAGCTGTCAAAATGTGTATTTTCTGTAAATGTTTGTATATTCTCTTCCTACCCTTAATATTTGTTCTTTGCTCTTTCCAATCAAAATGGTGAGTAAGAGTTACTTTGAAACAGCTCCAAAAGGTGGGATTCTATATGTCCATTCAGGTAATCCTTCTGATCTTTTCCTCCCCTTCCCTTATTCCCAAAGCAGGGACAGGTGACCTTTATTACTGTTTGTGGAATTTTTTTAAACAAGTTTTAGAGCTCTGCTTTGCATAAAAATTGCCTTCAGAACTGTGATTATTTCTGGGTTCTGCCAAATGCCTGTAAAGGTATCCAGTGGGCAGGACATGTCTAAGTTAAATACCAGTCTGTGTAACCACTTCTCCAGAGGGTTCACTTCTTCCACTAGTGATGCGGTGTGACATTGCTGCCAGCAGAATTTTAATTGCCAAGGATGTTGCATGTAACTTTTTCTCTCCTCCCCAAACCAGTAGCCCTGTGCTCTGCTCTGGAAAGGGATTTCACAGCACCTCAGGAACTCCCTGTGCTGTGGCTGAAGGTGCAGATGGCAGAGCTTGGCCTCCCAGGCGACAGATTTGTAGATCCTGTCTGGGTTGCTCTCTCCTAAGAATATCTTGTGGTTTATTCCTCTTTGCCCTCATTACTTCTGCAGCTGACCTGTCTTTTGCAAATTGTTTTGCAGAACAGCTGTGAACTTTATCATGCTGCTGATGTAGCCATGGGTGTCGGAAGTGGGTGAAAAAGGCTCAGGGGAGGTTCTGAAAGGTCTGCTGAGCTTGGGTCAGTTATGACTGTTCAGAATTGCTCAGAATCAATCAACTGATGGCTGGTTGTTTACTAACTAATTTCTAACTTCCACTGAAAAATTCAGCACCTGCACAGGTGCCCTGGGGCTGTACTCCAGCAGTGAAAATTGGTGCTTTCCCCCATATTCTATTTCAGAATAGTTGGCTGAATTCTGTCTTGTTCCTGTCCCCTTGCAACCCTGCACTGCCCAGTGACTGGAGCTCACTTGGTGCCTTTACCATTGGTGGGTACATGTGTCCTCTTGGCTTAGGATCTGCAGAATTCCTGTATGGAAAGTAAGCTAAAGGAGAAAGACACTCTCCACCTGAGAATAGCATCACGTAAGTGCAGAAAGGCCCAATGAGCCATGCTATAGCTGATTTTAGTTTTTTCTTAGCAGATCCATCACCTCTGCTTTCTCTTTCCCTTCCCCACAATGCACATGCAGTGTCTGTTGAAATAAATTCTGAAATAACTAAGGAAGCTAAAAGATTCATTATATATTCCTTCATTATCCCCAAACTTTTATGGCAAAAGTTTTCTTGAGAGATTCTTCTGCTGGTTTGCAAACGCTGTCCATTCTTCAGGCCTCCTTTGAGCACTGGGTTCTCCCATTCTGCCTGTGAGGGTGCCTGGGACTGGGGAGCAGTCACCTCATCCCTTGGAATAGGCAAAAAACCCATGAGAGAACAGTGTCTGTGGGGCCTTGCCAAGTCAGGCTGGCATTCAAGTAGCTGGAACTGGCTCTATTCCATTACAAGAGTGCCACTGGATTCATCTCAGTGCTCTAATTACCCTTATTGTAATCCAATAAAGCCTTGGAAAGGTTCTTAGAAAGCTTTTGGCTTATAAGGGAAACAAAGGTTAATAGGAGGAGACTCTTGATCCTGATGCTGTGTGGCTGATCAAAATTGTGTGGGTCTCACTTTGTGTAATTTCATGTTTCCTAACAGTTTTGTTATTAGCATGGAAATTGCCTGCATACCCTGCAAGAGCCAAATGGCTGTAATTGGAGAGATTAGTGTACATGCTGTCAAATCCCATTGTAGGAAGGTGCTTTGTAAATGCCCTGTTAGAAGTGCTCACATTTGGAATGTGTCTGTATCCCAGCAGGCCTGACCCTGCCAAGGGAGCTGGAGCAGGCTTGGGAAACACACCCTGTGTCCCTAACACCAGGAATCTGTGCAATGAGCAAACCCAACCTGCCCAGCATTCAGCTCACACTGTGGCATCAAGGTCTGAATTTATCTGCTCATACACTCTGGTGGGTCTTTTCCTACAGTTCCTATTTTTCTATGTTATTGTGAAAAATACTTTAAAATTGAATTTAGATGTAAATTTATGCATTCATTTATGCAGGTATAATTTGCTTTTCAGTATCAAATGTGTTGGGCAGTAGGCTTGATAGTGATATAAAAGGATGGAGGGAATAATTTTTCAAAGTGCTGACTTCAAGCTATCTGTTTAATTCTACCAGCATGTACCCTAGGAAGAGACCTGATGTTTTTCTTTTTTCATTCCTGTTTTCCCAAGAGCCTTGCACCCCTCAGTTCCTAACAAAGGCAGGCTAAGTCACTGTGTGATCAACACTGAAGGAGATCAGGCCATTTGCTGAAAGATTTAATTATTGGTTTAGGAATCAGGAAGTTCATGCACTGAAAATGGAACCTGCCAAGACAAAAGGCTGTGCAGAAGGATGCCTAATCTTAGGCACATACATTTGAAATCTTGGTTGTAGGTATTTGCTTCAGGAAAAGAAATTAAAATATCCTGCTTAATGAAAACATCACTTTAAGAAATGCAGATCTGAGGGTGCTGCTTACTGGGATTGCCTGGTCCTGCCAACTTAGTTGAGGAACTTCTGTCTCTTTTTAAGGGCAGAGTATGTGAGGAAAGGGGAAAGATTCCTCTTTGCTGATGTTCCATAAAATGCAAATGTTTGTCCAAAAAAAAAAAAAAATAGCCTGTTTAGGTGAAGAGAGATCTAGTAGACAGCTCAGAGAGGAGGTGTGCCAATGGGATGGATCTATAACAAGTGGTTGGCTTTTCTGTTATCCAAACAATTCCACAGCAGACTTCTTTAACTACAAGTACCTTGTTGCTTCTTGAGGCAAACCTGCCTTAAACCCAAGCTGAGCTTCCTACTCCTTCCCCCATTTTATTTCCTGATGTGACAAATATCTGCCCTCCAGGGATGCTGGGGAAGTGCAAGGAAAAAATCCAAGTGCATCCTCCTGCTCCTCCTCCTCCTTGCCTCCGGACTTTATTTCTAATGGCCCTGGAAAGCCAGTATTAAAACTCACTTGTTCAGAGGCAGCATCTGTCAGAGGGGCTGTGACACCTGAGCTGCATGTGTCAGACATGGACGTGCTGAAGGCAATGGGGATTGCCCCAGGGACAGTCTGAGCTGTTTGCATTTGATTCCCAGTCAGGCTTTGCTCCTTCCTGTTCTCCACTACCCGAAGGCTGAGCCCCAGGGTAAGGAGGGATAAGGTTACTCTGTATCTCCAGGCTTCTTCCCACTCAGAGCTGCCTCACTCTCCTGGCGTCAGCAATGGACAGGACAAGGTGTTTGAAGGACCACCCAGGCACCAGCCGGCTGTAAGGATGAGCCTTTGCTGCTGCTCTCCCTTCTCTCCTGGAGTCCTGCCCATGAGAAACGTGCCAGAGCAGACAGGGAGTGCTGAAAGCCCCAGGTGAAGCATCACCTCTCCCTGCAGAGGCTGGACAGGAAGAAGCACTCACAGGCATGTGAGCCAGAGCAGGGAGGGCTGGCAGATGTGCCCAGCACCCAGGGAAGGAGGGCAGGGAGCAGCTGGAAGTGCAGGAAGAAGTGAGCAGTAATAGGAACAAATGGGAGGAGTAGTGGAGAATGAGAAATGTCCTTGTTTGTGCACTGATACCCAGCATCCAATTCAGCAACAATCTTATTAGGATTTCAAAGAAATGTCCAAGTAAATTTGTTCCTTTAAGGGATTTAATTATTTATTAAAATAGAAGTTCTATGTGCATTTCCCTCTCAGTCCACTGTTTTAATAGGATTACCTTTAGCATCAACCTCATGGACTCTCTAATTTTTCATTCCAGATCTTCTGTGTGCAGCTGTCTCAGCAGATCAAATCAGGTGCATTTCATTGCTCAACAGTACAGAGGAAATGAATTTTTCTGGTGAGGGGAAAGCACAGTGAATAGCTGGATTCCCCTCCCCAAATACCATCTGCTGTCAGTTTTGTGCTGCCAATGAAATCAATGTTTTCCTGGGTCAGAGGTGCCTGATTATTCATAGCACTTTCATTTCCAGCATCAGAGTCATCCCATCCCTGCCAATCATCTTTCTGTTTTGTGTTGGGTTTATTCTACAGTGCTCTGAGGTATGCAAATCTAGCTGCTCTCTGAACTCCTCCTGTTCTTTGTTGCTTTTCCTGGGCTACAGCCAGCAGTTCTCAGCTTCTGAAGAGACCAACAGGAGGGCTTTGGTACCGCTATTGCAGTTTTCTCCCATCTTTTAAAATTATGTCTCCTGAAAAAAGAATTAAATGGGAGGGAAGGAAGAGTATAATACTCAATTTACTTATAAGTAACCAAAAACTCCCAACTGAGCAGTACTTTACTGAGAGGGAACAGTGTCATCTGTAGGGTTGTTTTAAATGGTAGTAAAGCCCAGAGAAGTTTCTTGATCAGGTAGAGCTGGGATTTGAACCTGACTGACTGAACTCTCAGGCTGTTTGTTCCTTGCTCAGTGCTTCCCTCTGAGGAGTGTCCAGAGCTCACACTATGGCAGCAGCCACAGACAGGTTTACAGTGTCCCTTAGGCTTGTCCCTGGCAGTGGTGCCCCTGGATTTACAGCACTTTTCCTGCTATAGATGAGAGCAGCAATGGAGTTTTAGTGCCATTCAGCAAACTGCCTGTGCCTGGTGGCGAGGGGAGCTCATGGAACTGTGATCCAGCCCTGCATCATCATGTTCTTTTAAGGTGCTCCTCACAGATCTGTTTAGAAAGGTTTTAAGGGGGTTCCAGAGTAGATGCTGATAATTAAAGTGCTAATTAAAAATATTCCCAATGGTATTCACTGATAGTGTTGCCAGAAGAGGTGAGATTTCAATTCTCTTGCTATTCCATTTAGAACTAGAGGAGTGTCCTGCAATGAGTTGAGAAGAACTACCTGAACCGTCACTATTTAATGGCATTAAAGTGCTGACTTTTCTCCAGACTTCTTCAGTTTCTCTTTTTCATCTTCTCAAGGCTGTTCTGAAAGGCCTTGAGGTAACAGCCACCAGGGCAAGGATGTGCTAGTGAGGGGCCCTTAGACAGTGCCATCTCCAAGGTCTGACCTTCAAGGACACCAAAACAAAGATTTCAAATGCTCAGTTCTTGCAGCTTAAAGCAGGAGAAAACAGGTGAGTGTTCTCAGGAGAACCCCCTGCTCTGCAGGTTTGATTGGCAGGAATTTAAAATGCTTAGAGTGCTATAACCTGAAAGTAGGAAATGGCACAGGAGGTTGGCACTGTAACAAGAAGAAAGCTGAAGATGGGAAAATCAAAGGAGAGGAATTTGGATTAGAGGGATCCACAGAAAGAGGAAAAAGGGCCGCCACATGTCTGAGTAAAAGATGTGCTCTGGTGATGTGGGCAGCTGTTGGCTTTCACACAGGAATGCCAGGACAAGGTTTGATGGCCTCTGTCCCTGGAGCGTGTGATCTCTGGGACTGTGGGACATGGAGGTTTCACCAATTTTTCTTGACTAGATCCTGTGTCATGAGGGATGTGGACAGGAACTCTCTCCAGAATGGCAAGTAAATTTAAACTTTACAAAAATCAATTTTCTGTAGCCAAGAGGAATTCTGCTTTCAGCCTTGCCTTGGAAGGCTTTAGTGCCAGCTGAAGTGTTTCCAGAATCAGCATGTTTTACCAGAGCAGCGTCCAGAAGTGGTGGTGGAAGCTCCTGCTGGTGTATAGCAAAGCACTCAGGAACCATCTGACAGAGGAGGAAGGAGTGCAAAAGTGGAAGAAGGTGAACATACGCTAAACCAGAATGTCTAAAGCTAATGAGATGTAAAACAATTCAGGTTAATGAAGCTTTTAATGAAATAAATTTATGCTAAACTCTATCTGCAATCCTGCACTGCCTCTTCCTTAGATCAAAGCGCTTTGTATTCCTCTGATGCTTCCAGGTAACAATGAGGAAGGTTATAATTGCTGCCCAAACACTGCTTTCCTTCACACCTTGTGATAACCATGGGCTGAGTTTGGTTGTAAAAAGTGATGTCTGTGACGCTGCTTTTTGAAGTGAGGTAGGAAGTTTGGAGACAATTCAGGTCTGTTTATAAAATCAGGATGTTGTTCAATGTCTGTTACTGGTTGCATTATAATTTTATGGGTACATTAAACATTGCAGTCTGATATTTAACACGTGCATACAAAAAATACAGTCTTGAAGAGACACTGGAACCCCAGCTTGCCTTGAGCCAGTGGAAAGAGTAAAATACATCTGTACCTGCTGTATCCACGGGACACCTTCCTACAGCCCAGCAGTGCTGTGTTCACTGCAAGTAAACATTTCCAAAGGGTTTTGGTGGGCAACAACAACAAAAAATCCCTGATGTGAATGAAAGTTACTTTGAAGATCCTTAGAGAAGTGTTTTAATCTAAAATTAGGCACTAGCTTTAAACCCTGCACAGTTTCTTTCATTTTTTCCTGAAGTAACTCCAGCTGGTCCCTGATTGAGGCAAGAGACTACTTTTTCTCTGATCTGATAAAACTACTCCTTCATCTCCCCTGATTGAAGATGCTGCAAAATTTCAGTGAAAACAGGATTTTTTGTTAATATCTGCAAAAACTGCTGATACCTAGCAATGATGTACAGTTTGAGACTAACTTTGAGTTATTTTATATTATCATGGTCTGGCTGAACAAGGTGCAAGACCTCTACTTTAAATGACTCTGACACATATAAGAAGAATATGGATTTAACCACTGGAAAATTCATAGAACCATCCCCAGGAGCTACCTAAAGACATCCTGAGTGTTCCAGAATGTTTTGTCTCTTCAGAGGAAGGGAAGGCCAGCATTCCTACAGGATGGAGGTACTGTGCAGAGGAGTTGGGAAAATCTGATCCCATTAACTGAGGGGAGGTAGATGGAACTGACTCTTGACTGTTGCTTTCAAACAGCTGGAGCTGTGTGGGGTTAGAGCTGGAGCAAAGCAAACTCTTAGTTCTTGGTGGTGCTCAGATGGGCCATCTGTCCCTCTGTGACAGCAGCAGGGACACAGGGAACACAGAGAAGTGTCTCTTTGCCTAGCACAGCTCCTGCTCCTAAAAAGTCTCATCTGGTGAAAATTTGCTTTAGGAGTATTTTGTAGAGCAGCTTCAGTGGCAACCAGCCCATTTTCTGAATTACAGGATAGAATACACAATAAACGATGTGTGTTGATTAATTTTAGAAATACATGTAGTGATCTGAAGGAGAAAGGGAATTAGCTAAGTGGAAAGATGAAACAGGAATGCAGAGCCTTTTCCACAGGTGCTGGAGTGTGTCTCAGTCTGAGAGAACAAACAAAAGAATAAACAAGAATAAACAAAACAACCCTTGTGTCTGCTGGGAGACTGGTCAAGCCCAGTGTCACTCAGCACTCTACTTTAAAAAATTGTCTTGCTCTGTTCTGTGGTTAAAAGGCTTGAAGTGGCACAAGGCAAATATATCCACCTGCTTTTCAAGACACTGACTTGGCTGTAAGGGAGGGAAAGAGCTGCACGCTCCCAGCAAGCCAAGGGGAGTGATATTTTACATCTCTGTGTGAGACTCTCTGTCTGGGGCTCTCCAGGGTCAGAACTCCTCACCTGGGTGACAAAGGCCTGGTTTAACTCCTGGCCTACCCCTGCTGGAGGGGCAGCTCTGGATTCTCTGTGCCACTGAGAGGCTCTGAGCAACTCACTGTGTTTAATTACAGTGCATTTAGTACAGGACATTCTCCTTAAAACAGCTTCTCAGGGTGCTGCCAGACAGAGACATTCAATGTGTCATTTAATTGCATGTCACTTCCAAAAAGTTCCACAAAAATAATGCTACACATTTTGTTTGTACAGCAGAAAGCAGAAGAGGAATGTTAAACTCTGGTCAATGACATCCACACCGCAACCATTGCAGCATCCCAATCTCCTTGGCTTAGTAGGGATGTAGCAGGAATATTCAGGGTATTCAGCATTGAATTTGCAGAAAAATGCTGAAACCAGAAGTGCAGCTTTTTAATACATTTATTGCATATTTTATATACTTGTAAACCTGGGCAATGTACTTTGCCTGTATTTAGTGCATCAATCGCTTTATGTTGCACTTGCATTACTCCTATTTTGAAATTTTATCAAACACTCTGTCTTATCAAATGCTAACTTTGGAATGGGTTGTAAAGGCACAGGTGCTCAAACAGCCTTATTTGATACTTTATAGGTGCTCTAAATGCTCAAAGGTGACCAGTGATGCTGCTGATGCCTTTAATAACAACCAGATGTTCTCTCATTTTAAATTAGATCACTGCAACTTTATTTTTGTCTTGTCTCAAGTACAGGCAGTTCTCTAAGTCTTTTAGGAGGTCACAGTGTTTTAACTGGGCTTTTTGTTATTTCCTGTGGGCGTGTCTGCCTTAGCTGTAAGCGTTTTATTGTAAATCACAAATACTGCAGCTGATCCACTGAAGAAACATTTCTGGTTGGGCACACTCAGGATCTCACTCACTTGAGCCTCCAGCAGTAGGGGTGTGTTGGGATGCTCAGGGATGGTTTTAGAGACACAAATCCCCCTGAAGCATCAGATTTCAGTATCCAGAACAAAGTAGGAAATCAAAGGGCTTTGAGCTCTGGGCCCTTCTGAGACAGAAGGTGTAAGAAGTGTCATGGAACCAAGAACAGTCCTGGGAGGGAAGAGAATAAAGCCTCTGTCAGGAAAAGCATCTCTCCAGCTACGAGGAGACACTGAAGGGACTCAGTGGTGGTGCTGGTAAGTTTTTGGTTGTTTACTGTGCTTTGAAAGTTCTTGGTCTGTGCAGGCTTCATCTGGAATACAAAACCTGTGGATGGGGGATCTAACTGGTGCTTAGGAGAGACCACTGCTTCCCATTAACCCCACAGCCCCAGGGTTTCTGCCCCCTTTCCCTTTGGTGTTCTTCCCTTTAGACAGGGGGCTGGGAGTCAGACATGGCTGGCACTTAGATCTGTACTGTAAAAGTGATCCCTAAGGAGCAGGATGATGGACAACTGATAGATCCCCAGAATGGCACAAAGTCAGTTTGTCATTTGCCAGCTGAAAGGAAACTCTGGAAGGGGCATTTTTTGTCATCTGTGTGCTGTAAGTGACAGCACCCCCTGTAACTGGGCTGTCTGGACATGCTGGGGATTTTGCAGAGCACCTTGAGTGTCCCTGGGCTGGGCCATTCCCTGCAGCTGGTGTCAAACCAGAGCTGCTGTGCCAGGCAGGGGCTGCTGCACGGGCACAGTGCTACCTGGGCTGTGCCCTGAGGCACACACTGTGGGGTTACCTGGCCCTCAGGATGGCTGCTCTAGTCCTGCTCCCACTGGCACATGTGAAGTGTGAATATGAGTTCCTAAGGGACAGCACTAAATGCTGACTCTGAGGACACAAGTCCTAATATCCTATGAGAAATTACGATGTCAGTGCTGAACTGGGAGACCTAAAAATGTAGAACCCAAGTAAGTGTGAGGGTGGCAAAGCAGGACTCTGTGTGTGTGTGTATTGGATCCATGGTTTGCAATGCATCCTTTGTGAGACTTGTTAATGAAATGTATATTGGACCAATTTATTCTTCGCCAGGCTGTTTCCTATAATCTTTTTTCCTTAAATGGCATGTTAGCTTATAGTTTTTAATTATCTTAGTCAAGTGTATCAGGAGCATTAGTAAACAGCCTTGTGGATTTCCCCATAAATTTATTCTTTGTCTGATACTCATCCTTCCTAATGTTGTCATACAAATCCCATGTGTTAGCCTAAATATTTCCACATATACCTTTCAAGCCCTTCTCCTCCCTTCCTAACCAGTCCCTCCAGTCTTTTTAATTACATTTACAGTTTGCATATTTAGTTTGTCTCTGCTCTATAGAACTGTTGGAGCATTCAATGGCAATCTTCCTTGGACTGCTGCTATCCAAACAGCCTGCCAGCTTCCCATCTGCTCGGGAGCCTTCCTGTCACATGTAAATCACTGTCAATAGGCTGTTTTTGGGAATTAAGTTATTTCCTGAAATCCCTGTTTGGCTGACAGGCCCATTTTCTGTAACATGTTTGATTTGTGCTGGAAGTGAGAGCACTGCACATGCTGCAGCCTTTGTTTAGCTCCCTTCTCTCCCCAAACTAGCTGTCAAATAATTGCAGGGCTGGCTGGGGTACGTTGAGAATCTCTTCTCTTGCAGATAATTTTTTTTCCATGTGGTTTACCACAGACTTGCTCTGAGCATGATTTTCTGTAATGAAGTGCAATCACATCAAAATGCTTTCATTTCTGAATGACAGCGAGGTCCTTGAAGTGTGGGCAGGGCAGGAACTGGGTAACATAAGAAGAAAATAGGACTTTTCCCAGTCCCGTTAGCTCTGGGTCCCCTGTGCACCTGAACAAGGAGCTGGGATGTGCTTTCCTATTGTGGAGCACCATGAAAGGGCTGGTGCCTGTGCTGGGCTCTGCTGACTGCCCTGAGAGTCAGCCCTGTCAGTTCTGTTACATCTCACTGTGTAAGTTGTTATAAATGGGCCAGGAGACCAGCTCCTTTGAAAAAGCCTTTATTAGAAATCAGCTCTGGGTAGGGGGCCCGAGGGGCCGCGCACGCCGCCGCTGCTCCCAGTAGACACCACGGAGGAGGAGGTGCAGTCGAATCTGCTGCTGCTGGTGCTGCTGCAGAGTCGGGATTCCTTCCTCACGGGGGTTTCCATAGAATCACTTTGGCTCGTGTGGTCCAGGGGGGTCACCCCTCTCCAATTCCTTTCAGGTCATGGCGAGAAAGTAACAAAAGAATGCCTGCTACCTGCAGGTAGCTAGACGTGTGCCTCGCACAGTTTTGTCCTTCTTAGGTCCAGTTTCTGTGTTGGCTCGCTGTCCCAGGGGCTTTTCTAGCTCCAACTGGACCCCCGGCCGCAGCCAGGCACCATGGGAGTTCCCTCATCTCCATACTGGGCGGGGTCCACAGCTCGAAGGGCAGGCAGGAAGCAGCAGGGAGGCAGCAGGAAGCAGCGGCGGGCTCCCTTCGACGGGGAGAGAGGAACCCAAAACTCAGGGAAGAAGGGTACAAAACTCGGGACATAACAAGCAGAAATTCAGGGGTACAGATTCAACATGAACAGTTTAAAACAGGCAAGTAACAGTGCAACTTTAATTTTACAGCAAAACAGTATAACAGTACAACTTGGGAGTGCATAACCTGGGGCTCTCTATTTCTTTCATAAGTGACCACTGAGAAGCTCTTCTTTCTCTCATAAGGAGTAATAACAAATAACTGGAGATTACACTGCATTCTGCTTCAGCTTGAAACCACCCTTGAAACAGCTATCCCCAATAATTCCCTCATGCAGCAGCTGATGGACAGTGCTCTGTGTGTGCTGTCACTGAACAGCAGAAGGGGAGGTGCTGCTGGCTGGGGAAATGTGCTGGAATCCAGCATTCCTGGACTTCTTAAAATAAAAATCTGCCAAGTTTATTGTGTTTTTCTTGCTTAGTGGAGATAGGCAATGCTCCCTGTTCAGATCACTGCACTTGTGTTGAGTTTGCAAAGAGGTCTGATGATGCTTTGGTAGAAAGGGCTTCAGCTGTGGATTCTCCTAAGGTTTGTGTCAGGCAG
This sequence comes from Phylloscopus trochilus trochilus, assembly GCA_016584745.2. Classification (NCBI taxonomy): domain Eukaryota; kingdom Metazoa; phylum Chordata; class Aves; order Passeriformes; family Phylloscopidae; genus Phylloscopus; species Phylloscopus trochilus. The sequence continues at coordinate 7,659,912 of WQNJ02000022.1, forward strand.
GTCCTCTCCAGATAGAATTCCCAGGAATGAATTTTCAGTTTTGGTTCTGTATGGACAACCCACATGAATATTCTACCATTGCTCAGGCCATGGAAGGGAAAGATCTTTCTGAGTCCAACAGGAGCCTGGAGCACTGTGGGGCTCTGATTCTGCACCTTTAATCAGCTGGCTGGGTACAACAGCCCCAAACTTCTAAAATTTAGGTAATTGCTGAGGAGTGTGTTTTAACGACTGTAGATGACAGAGAAGGCTGAAAGCTGCTGCTGCTATCAGGCACTGGATACAGGCAGTGGGGCTGTTCCGAGCAGGGAGGTAAAGCAAAGACATCAGCATAGATTACAAATTGTCACTGCACCCAGGCTCACCTCACGATAATCCCTGCAGTCAGTGCCATCAGGATGAACAAAAGGATTCCCTCTGGCATTCGTGTAGCTTTTGCAACTTCAAAGTCTCTAACTGTGCGCTGCAGAGGAGGGTCGCTCATACTCTGATCCCACAGGGAGGATGCTGACGTGTTTCTGCGGCAGATTAAGGTGCCTGAGGCAGATGCGAGAAGGACCATTCCTCAGTCATGTTTTTAATCACTTTGCCCTCGATCCAGCTTAATTTTGAGTCTTATCATAGTGCCCCAAATTAAATATTGAAGGTTTGACAACTCCCTACTGGTCACGTTCTCATTGGTTTCAAAAACGGGGCAAAGCTCCAGAAATGAGCTGGGTATCGTTTCCCCCACGGCAGGCTGTGGTGGCATCTTCACCTGGAAGGGCTGGTGCCAACCTGGCTGAGTTCCTGCCACGCTGGTGGAGTTGTCAGTGCTGCTCCTGACCGCCCAGCCCGTGCTGTGAGCTCCGGAGCAGGCGGGCAGGAGCCACGGAGAGCAGCAGGAGCCTCTGTCCTGTGGGGCAGGAGTTGGGGCACAGCCACGGCACTGCGTGTGCTCTCTGCTCAGCTCCGGAACTGCTGAGACAAAGTTCTTGGGGGGCAGCAGAGCAATAGCCCTGTCCAGTTGATAGGAGTGACCAGCACCTGGCAGGGAAGGGGATCCACCCAGGCTGGGTGGAGCACTAATGAATTTCAACCTGAAAGAATGACTTGTGCAGGCTTCCTCTAAGGTTAGACCAAAGCCAAAATAAAAACTGAATTTGCATTCCAGACTTTGGTTAAAAAGTAAAGAGACTGTTCCAGATCACACACGAGCTTTTGTTGGCAAACAGTGAAATGAGAATTGGATTCATGTCAATTTAATTTTGATGCGGTTGTATAATCTCCCTGAAAGAGTGCAGGGCAGTTTTCTCTTTCTTCAATGGACTCGTCCTCTCTGCAGCAGCTTTTCTTCCCACAGTCAGTGAGTGATGCTGCTACAGGAGTGAGCCAACTGCACTGCTTGGTTAACTAAAGGGTTTGCTCATCAGGGGGATGAGATCACAGGAAAGAACTGATTTCTGAGCTCTCATGCAGTACCTGTTACTGCTGACTGCCAAAATACTGGACTCTGCCACATGAGGCTGTTTTGGAAGCAATCCAAACAGCTCCAGTGTCTGACATCAGCTTTAGATGTTATTTCCTGGACAAAATCTTAATAATTAAAAGAAGTGAATTAGATTTCAGGAATCTTCACTGTTATTGAAAAGCTCTGCTTGGGAAGGGAGGGGCTCATTGTACAGCACAGCTCAGCACATCATTCTTGTGGATTTGTGTGTTGGATTTAATCAAAACTTTTTTCTATAGTTTTTTTGTTTAACTTTCTGAGATTAGCTTATGGGTGTGAACTAGTCTCAACCCCTGCATAAAGTGGATCTGGGTTCACATCCATCACCCATGGACATTTGAGACCTTAATTAACAATCTAGAGCTGCTGGTAATTAGTCACACTAGCACCAATGATTGACCTCAGTGTCACAGAAGACTCAGTTGAACTAACACTTCTAATACATTGCAGGTTGGTTTTTTTTTCAACCTTTGACTTCCAGAGCACTGGAACATCTGGAGAGTCCTGAGCTTTTCTCCCATTACCATTAAACTTCTGCCTTCCTCAGACTCTGGCTGTGATCCTGGGGGTTTGCAGGAGACTTTGCTCAGGACCGTTCTCCAGCCAAGCCCCTCTCCAGGGGCTCCTGGCAGACGGTGCCTGCTGGGCTGAGGCCTGAACCCAGTGCTTGTGCTCATCACTCCCTCCCTTCAGAGGGAATATTCCCAGTGCTGCCCTGAAGGGAGCAGAATCAGATATGAATGGAGCAGACTGCCCAGCAGGGAGCAGGCTGAAAGCTGGGGAGGTACAAGGTGCTCTGGAGAGCCGCTGGCTCCCAAAGGAACAGCCGCTCGTAGCACAGGAGGAACAGCTGTCCTCCTCCAGAACACCAAGTCTTATGTCTTCACACACATTTAAAGAACAAAGTTAAGTGGAAATACTCCTGCTTCTGCTTAAACATGCTTAGCTGAGCCTGTCTCTGCCCTCCTCTCTGCAGGAGAGGCTGTGCTCCAGGATTGCTCCACAGCAATGGGAACTCCATTAAATGGCTCTGATGTGGTGTGTGCTGCTGGACACCTCTCTCACACACCTGGCCATGCAAACAGGGAAAGGCTGTGGCCTGGTACAAGTTCAATACACCCTCATCTCTCATGTCATACAGTATCTGCCTCAAGTGTTCAACTACAGAGAACAAATTTAGTGCTTCATTCATCATGAAGCATGCTGGAGGGGTTAGGGAGTGTTTTGGCAATGGAATGGTGAACTGTCACATACAGGATCAGGGTTAGACCCAGGCTGGATTGCTGGGCAAAGTCAGTTTGGGAGATAATGCTGGTGCTGTTATGGAAGAGAGAAGCAGCCAGCTTGAGAGTGTAAACCCTTCTGGTACCTGGCAGTGTTCAACCCTGGCAGTGGCTGGCTGCTGAGTCACCAGCTGCCCTAGAGTCCAAAGGGTGAGTGTTATAGGTGTGTCCCAATAATTGACTGGACACAAGCCCAATTAAAATAATATTGGAATTTATTAAGCAAGCAACAGTAAGCAAAACAGCGCTGGGCGGCCAAGGGGTCTCCTGCCCCACCATGGATCACACCATACCACAGAAAATCTCTGCTCTTTATACTTTGCAGCTTCCTGTGACACGTTTCTGTTTCTTTTGTGTTTGCGAAGTGTTGAGGGGGGGTCTTCCCGGTGGTCGTGAGAATGGGGTCCCGTAATCGATCCCTGGAAAAACTGGTTGCTGAGCTTTTAGTTCTGCTTCTCTTTTGTTTACTTTGCCGGATGTCTGAAGAAATAGTCTTGATGAGATAACAAGGTTATCTCATCAACCCTGTAGCACGGTTTAGTGAACAATTACTGATGGTAATTTATTACAGTGAGGAGGTCATGGAAAATGCAGGAGTCATTGTTCCTGGCCAGGCCTGCACCCAACACTGCCCTGCTCCTGCCTGTTCTGCTGCTCAGTATGGAAGCACTATGGATCAGAGGCATCTGATGCCCTTTGCTGGTATCAATGTATTGGGTCAAATGCCATGCTGAACGTGGCCAGCAGTGGGTCCCTCATGGAGCCAGCTGGCATTGGCTCCCTCGGACACAGGAACTCTGGCAGCTTCTCACAGAAGCCATCCTGCACCCCTGCTACCAAAACCTTGCTACACAAACCCAATACATTAAGCTGGGCAAAAATAAACTTTCCCTCTTTCTATAAAGGAAATACGTGTTGGTGTTGAATCCTTAATGGTAAGTGGATTCTTAAAAAAAAAAGTATTAAATTACTTCATTTCACCACTCTTCTGGTGCTTTATAATTTTTTAGCCACAACAATCTGGCGAGGTTCTGCCTTCCCTGTCACAGCAAAGGGTCACAGACAAAATGTGTCAGACAAGCTTGTTCATGCTAATGGCAGCTGTCCATCTTTGCTTACCAGCAAAGTGCTCTCTTTGCACAGTTTTAATTTAAATCCATGAAAATTGGATTGAAAACCATCAAATTGGTAAAAATAACTAGTAAGGACTGAAAACATGAGGGGCTGGCAAGTTACAGGCTCCAAAGACAACATTTTTTTTTAATGGCTATGAGATTATATCTTGATTTTGAGACTCTTTTGGCCATCCGTATTGTTCAAAGTCTTATTTTAAAGTAAGCTGCTTCAATAATGCATTTATGGTACAAATACTCTGTAATGTCAGAAGGTTAGAAAGCACTAACACCAACATGGCACCTCCTTAATTTTTAATAGCATAACTTGATCTTAACTGAACTTAAAACTTCATTTTTCTGCTGCTAATAAGTTATTAAAGAAGTTCATCAGCTTTTGCTGCCCTTCACTGATACTCCAAGTCATTAAAATTTGCTCTACTGTTCTAAAATAAATACAGATTTTTAGACCTCCCTCATTCTCCCCATACTAGAAACATGTGAATTGATTTTTAATCTTCTTTCTTTGGGTTTCTGTGGCTTTTTAAGCTGCTTGGAGAATGTGTCTGTGGACGTGGCACCCAGGGAATGATGCTGGGAAGGGCAGGATGGGAAGGAACTGCTCAGAAATTCAGAAGCAGCAGCGGATTGGGAGCTGATCCTGCCTCAGTCACACCCTTCTGGACAGTCTGTGTAATGATGTTCCTTTTTTCCTTCCTGAACACAGGGTCAGAAGAGAACAGAAGTCATTGCATTGATGGAAAGGGGAACCCCAGGGAAAAACTGCTGCTCGTATCTGCAGAGAGCAGAGGGAAGAGCCCGAGAGAAATCTTGGCTGGCTGAGGGGCGCTTGTGTCCCCTGTGGAGCAGAGCCCTGCGTCTCCTCAGACCTGCTGCTTTGCAGGACAGTTTGGACACCTTTTGCTGCTGCTTTGGTTCTTAAGAACTGGAAATCTGTGGATTTCTGGATGGTTTCCATAGGCTCTCCTGTTTTGTAGGAGCTGCACGGTGAGGTAGGAATTTTGAGGGAGGCCCTGGCAAAGCTGCCAGCGGCGAGGAACGTGGAGCATCCGGGGTGCTTCTCCCACCTGAGTTTCTCCTGGAGCGTGCTGGGTGCCCTGCTGGATGTTTAAGCTGGGATTGGGGTGTTCTCCTGCAGGCCCAGCTCTAACTGCTGCCCCTGGGGCCAGGCCTTGCTGTGTCCCAGCACCAAACCCGACAGCTGGCTGTGCTTTTCCAGCCCTTGAATGCCATGGGCAATCCCAGATTCCCAGAGCTCCCCGGTGCACAGCCTGGCCTCGCTCCCTGGCAGTTGCGCTTCAGTCTGCCTGAGCCAAGGATGTCCTGCCCAGGTTTGGAACTGTATTCCTGGTTTTTTTTTCCTCTTCCAGGTAGTTGGCAAAAAAGGAGAGAGCCAAGGAAGCCAAGCCAGTGGAAGGCCTTATCCCAGCCCAAGGTTCCCACCTTTGTCTCTGACTCCTGGAGAATTGCTTGGCCATAACCAGAGGCTGTCAGTTTGATTTCCTGTCTTTTCCAATAAATCGTTGCTTTCAGCTGGAGTGTGTTCCTGGTATCATCCTCCTCCTCCTCCTCCATAGATTTGTAAATAAAGTTCCTGACTATAGGATTTTTTTTTATATATATATTTTTTTTACTATATTTTTATTACTTTTAAATTTATTTTATTTTTAATTTTTTATTTCTTTTTTATTTTATTTTTTCATGTTTTCTTTGTTCCTTTCTTTATTTTTTTTTCCCATTACTCTTTCTTACCCTGAGTGTCTGGAAGTTTGGCTATTGGCAAAAAAGGAGTTGAAAAATGACACTCATGGCCACTGGACATCTGGATATAGTTGAGAGTGCAGTCAGCAAAACCTCTGTATTTTCTGCTCCATTAAAAAACCTGAACAGAGGTGGTGCCGTGTTTTCCTTTGGAACCCCCAACAGGTCTCATTCTGCCCATGTACAGCATCACCAGCAGTAACTTGATCTCAAGGTGCATTTCAGAGAAAGCAATAAAACCAAGTAGGCATTTTATGTTGTAACTCTCCGAACCTCATTGTTTACTAACAGAGAAATCCAAAACAAAGCAAACAAAAAAACCCAAAAGTAACCCCCTCCCCAGAAAAAACACAGAAAGAGAAAATATGCCAATATTATTTTAATAAAAATTAAATCTTTACCCCTTGGAAAACCAGGCTAATGTTAATTGCAATTAATTGTGCTTCTGCTGTATTAGGTTAATGAATTCATATAATTTAAAATATCGGTTAAAACGTAAACATGAATTTTAAAAAATACAGAAATGGAACAATATAAATTCTAAAAATAGAAATATAAAACAAAAAAATAATATCAATAATATAAATACAATACACAACATGTAATATGATATATCTTATATGAGATACATATACATAGATAGGAATATAAAAGATAAATTGTAATGATAAATATTAATATAAAAAATAAAAATATTAAAAATTTGGAAATATAGCCTAAAATAAAGGCTTTTTTTGGTTTGAATTTCATTGGTGACAGAGTTCTTGTAGTTGTGGTTGGGAGACTTTTGTGGCATTTAATTTAGAGAATGTTTGGAAGGGGATTTTTGGAGGCCTTTTTTTGCCTCCGCTCTCTGCCTGTCCCCGAGCCAGGGCTGAGCTCAGGGGGCAGTGCTGCCGCCGTGTGGGCACCGAGCGGTACTGCAGCGCTCCCGCACCCGGCCCCGGTGCGTGTGCGATAGTGCGCAGTGCTGCCGCCGTGTGGGCACAATGCGGTACTGCAGCGCTGTCCCGCGCCCGTCCCCAGTGCGTGTGCGATAGTGCGCAGTGCTGCCACCGTGTGACACAGAGCGGTACTGCAGCGCTCCAGCACCCGTCCCCAGTGCCTGTGCCATAGTGCGCAGTGCTGCCACCGTGTGGGCACAGAGCGGTACTGCAGCGCTCCCGCGCCCGTCCCCAGTGCGTGTGCGATAGTGCGCAGTGCTGCCACCGTGTGGGCACAGAGCGGTACTGCAGCGCTCCCGCGCCCGTCCCCAGTGCGTGTGCGATAGTGCGCAGTGCTGCCACCGTGTGGACACCGAGCGGTACTGCAGCGCTCCCGCACCCGTCCCCAGTGCGGGTGGCAGCCCCTGGCTGCGATAGTGCGCAGTGCTGCCGCCGTGTGGACACAGAGCGGTACTGCAGCGCTCCCCGGAGCCCAGGCCGATGCACGTAGCAGCCCCGGACTGTGAGCTTGGGGACACGGCTACGGCCCAACATTCCAAAGGTGACGGCAAAAAGGGTGGGGAAAAAAAGCAAGGACCCTGGTGGCATCTAGCTAGCTGCCTGCGCAAAAACTTGACCACAACGCCGGCCAAGAGTGATTTTTCTGGGATGTTTCCAGGTGCGCGGGCATGACTTGGAGGCTCAGCAGTGCCCCCGAGGGGTTTCGGCAGTCGATTAGGTCAGGAACCTCTGTGTGGCGCCGGGGGGACCATGAGGGTGCCACAAAAAAAGATGGCGGCTCAACCGGAAGTGACTTCAGCCACAACCAAGATGGTGGCGAGTGAGGGCGGAAGTCACATGACGCCCTTCCCAGAATGGTGGCTCGGCGCGAGGTGCCTGACCTTTCCACGATGGCGGCAAAAAGAGCGGGAAAAAAGCAAGAACCCTGGGTGCATCGAGCTGGCTGCCTACGCCCTACCCTGACCACGGCGCCGCCTGGGAGCAATTTTCTGCGGCACTTCCAGGTGCGTGGGCACGGCCAGTGACCTCAGCCGAGCTGCGGGCAGGCAGGAGCCGGGCCTGCTCCGACAGGCAGCGACGGGGACGCCTCTTTCTCCCGAGGTCCCTCCTGGGCGAGGCCCCCGTGCCGTCCCAGGCGCCCCTCCCCTCACACCTCCCCAGCCTGCTGCGTGCCCGCCGTCCCCGCTCACCGCCTGCGCTCCCGTCCGGCACCAGGGAACGGAGGAAAACACAAAAGCATCAGGGCAGAACAGTCGGCGGAGCTGCCCGAGCCATCCTGCCTCCCCGCAGGGCAGCAGCAGCCAGCCGGGAGGAGGCAGGCAGCTGATCTTTTCCAGAAAGGTGAGGGGGGCGGAGGAGGCCGAGGGGTTTGCGGGGGTGGGGACGGGGACGCCTGGGTTTTCCGTGCAGGGCTTCCCAGAGACAGTTCTGGCTGAGCTGCCTGGAGTCCCGGCTGAGCCGGCTGGGGGGGCCGGGGGGGCAGGATGTGTGTGCTGTTCACGGCCCTGGGAGGAGCTGCTGCTACTTTGCCACCTTGCCACCTGTGGTAGGGTGACTTTTGCTGCTCGTATCCCCAATCGTCTGCTCTGTTTGTGCTGTATATTCAGTTCTGTACCTTTAAAACTTGTTCTGGGAGCGAAGGGGGAGAAAGCAGCAGCGCGCAGTTTGTTTTGAGAAACGGCCTGACTCCCCCACGTCTCTCTCTCCGGCGTTCGTTCTGAGGCACGGACAGCGGTGGGACAGAGATCTCCTGTGCTTTTAGTTAGTTTAGCTAGCTAGGGCAGAGAAGACTTCCTGGACCTTGTTTTTTCTCTTCCTTTTTTTCTTGGGACTGTTTAAATCTACTCTGGACCGACAAACCCAGAGGAGCAGCGAGGGCTGGCACCTGCGGCCTGCCAGGCCTGGCCCTACGGAGGGAGTGGAGCTGGTGAGAGACTGAGTGAGCTGAGCTGCACCCAGGGCAAGGACTGTCTCTGTTTGCCATCTCTCCGCAGAGCGGCCAGAGGTTTTATTGTTTCATACTATTAATTCTTTGCATTTGTGGTCATTTTGTTTGTTAAATAAATAGTTTTTTCCACTTTTCTCTAAGGAAGTTCTTTTCCTGGACCGGCTGGGGGGAGGGGCCGTTTGGGCTTGCTCTTCGGAGGAACCCCTTCGGAGGTTCCATCTCAATTTTGCCCTAAACCAGGACACCACCCAAAGGGGACCCAGAGCAGTCTGGTGTCGTTTGTGTGTGCAAGTTTTTCATCGGCTTCGTAGCAAAAGTGGTGTTTCAAGCTGGGAGCGCAGGGTTCCCTGGGTGGGAAAGTCCTTCAAGTAGCCAAGCTGAGCAATTGCTGAGAGTTCCAAGCCTGGTGTCCCTTAGCGTTCTTGAAACAATGTTTAAATAGTTACTGTCGGGTTGAGATAGTGGATCCGTTGGCTTTGTTAGAGTGGCAGAAATGGCTTTTCGCCTGGAAGTGCGTTGGGATGGGCAGCCCTCCCTAATGTCAGAATGGTCTTCCTTCTTTTGGCTTTTTTTCTTTCTAGATTGCAGAGCACTGGGGAGAGCGTTTGGGATAAAAAACTGAAAGGCACAAAGGAGGCTCCACGTTCCCGACAGAATGCTTTAGGCACCTGCAGTTTCCTGAGCGCACCGATGATCCTGGCTCCCACAGGAACCTCCCAAAGCTGGACGGGACAGGCAAGACAATTCCAGCAGGCGTGTGGGAAGCACTTTCTCCTAGGTCTGGACAGTGCTGAGATTGGAATGGCTTCAGAATATTCCTTGTGCCTCTCCTGTTGCCAGCCCAGGACTGAGTCGGTATTGCCTGAGTGGCTGCAGTTCCCTGTGTGTGGAGGGTGGAAGGCTGTGCTGGAGAGAGGGAGAAGGGTCCCTGCTGGTTGCTGTGTCCTAGGTGGGCAGAGAACTCTGACCTTGGCCAGATGGGTTGGTGAGCATCAATTCAATGCTGACTCCTTTTGAAGGAGTTGTTTTCATGAGTCATCAGCAGGGAAGGCTTTTAGCTGGCTTCAGATTCTTTTTCACAGGTTTCTGGTTGTTTTTATTGTGAAATTACCAAAAACCCCTTAAGTTTGCTAAATGAACCCTGAAAAGGTTCAACAAACCAATCCTGATGGAATTGGGGCTTGGATAGATGGGATCTTACAGCCCTTCCAGGCCATGTTGGGTTGACCCCCCAATTTTGATGGCCAGGGTAGCTCCAAGTTAAGGCTAATCAAAATATGAACCAGTTCTCATAAAATTCAGCTTTCCAAACCTTGAGTTAGGATCGGAAATGAAGGGCATACCCTTGGCATCAAAGTACTTGTGAAGCAAAGCAGGCTTAAAATGCCTGTAAGCTGGAAATCCGAGAGAAATGCCTGCTGGCTCCTGGCATCCTGGGCTTGCTGGGCAACCTTCAGGTCAGAGGAGCCCTCGGGGATCACGGTGCCCAACCGTTCCCCTGGTGCCACCGCTGTGTCCCATGTCCCCCAGTGCCATGTCCACACAGCTTTCGATCCCTCCAGGGACGGGGCCTCTACCACTGTCCTGGGCAGCTGTGCCAGGGCTGTGCAGCCTTTCCACTACAAGACTTCCCAATATCCAGCCTCAACTTCCCCTGGGATCACGTGAGGGGCCGTTCCTCGCCCTGGGTCTCACAGTGGCTGCCCTGAGCAGCTATGACTCCAGAAGAGAATGGCTGTGTGTTTTGTCCTGGCTTCCTTCTGCTCCCACCTGGAGGGGCTCACTTTCGAGAGAAGAGCCAGGTAAGGCTCAGCTCTGTTGCCAGTTTGGCAGGTGAGACCTTGTAGGGCACAGATGTGTGTGGGAGAGATGTTGCCTTGCTCATGCACGTGCTGAGACGGTTACAGGAAGCTTTTCTTCCCTTCTCCCATTGTTTCTCCTCAACTGCTTTGTGTTTCCTCCTGTTACAATCAATGGACGGAGAAAGTAGGAAAAGTATTTTAGAAATTCTTGGGAATTTTGCTTCTAGGAATGGAAATCCCCATGGAATTGGTATTTGACCCGTATGGCCTATGAAATGTCCCAGAAGCTGGTTTGTGTATTCATGCTCTGTTGCTACGCTTCGTGCCTGCCATGTTTTGGTTTTGGGAAATTCTGTTCCCAAGCACTCTCCTGGTACACAAGGTCACATATTTGTAAACTACCTTGTTTTGCACATATTTCCCCAGAGGAGGGATTTCGCGTGGTGGTCTCTGGAACTGACCAATGGTTCCCAAAGGTCCCACCTCTAAGGTGGGCACATCTGTAAAAGCATAAAAGAAGCCTGAGAAATAAACCGGGGGCTCCTCCCTGCGTGGATGAGGGGTCCACGCAGCCTTCTATCCACTCCTGCCTCCATTTATTGTGTCCAACAGCGACAGTCCTTCCATTGTGTTCACGTGGGCTGTGGTTCAGGCTTCTCTCCCTGCGCTCTTGCAGTTGCTGTATCTCTTGGATGCTGTGCAGAATGGAATCAGGCAGCCAAACCTCAGGTTCACCTTCTCCCTGACCTTCTGCATTGCTCGTGTGGCACAGCAGATCCTGAAGCCAGGTACTGGGACTTGCTGCATGTGTCACTGCTGGGATGGAAACCAGAGCCTTGGGGAATGTTCATCTCCTCACCTGCTTTGTGCTCATGCACTCTTGACTGAGCTTTTCACTCTGGGGAAGAGAAGGGGAGGGATGGCCAGCAATATAATGAGCCTCAGAGCAAAGGCCTTCTGCAGTTCCTGGGCTATTCTCCCAGGTTGGAGCGCTGCAGAGCACAGCTTCCATTTACTGCTGTCCGTGGCTGTGGATTGGGAACATTTTCCTCCTCCACGATGCTGGCTTTTTCTCTTCACAGAGGAGCACATGTATATTGAGGTAAACAGATCCCTTCTGTCACACCAGTACTTGCACCTGAGGAAAGTACCAGGTTTTTTCCAGCTTTTCTACAGTTTTGATTTTGAGGTAAGAGTCCCATTTTGGGTATCCAGTAATTCCTCAGAAATTTAAAGAAAAAAGCCATAAAAATACAGTGAAATCTCGTTCTCCCATCAGTGGTTAATTAGAGGTATCTTTCTTGTGTTTCATATTGGAATTAAAAATGCTGTTTCTGTGGGGTTTTTGTTGTGTCCTTACTACTAACACACAATGAATTGTGCTCTGTGAGCACAACGAACAGAATATTCTGCCCCAGCTAGCTTACCTTCATCTCTGAGTTTAGATTAGTAACGATGAGCTCAACTGAAGTGTTTTAGGAGCAGCAGCTTCTACAATTCCTTTTCCACTGCATGTTTGGGCTGCAGACTTACTGTTCCTGATGGATGTTAGTGATGAAATTTGATAGAAATGGAAATTGAGATGGCCAGAACAAGCTGTAGTAAGCCCTGAGCTGGCACTCACAGGGAACCAGAGTTTTGTGCTCTTAGGAGCAGGTATTGTTTGGAAATGTCTAAATGTCTGGAGGTGGTATTCTTCTTTGTGGCTTCCACTACAAAGCAGAGCGTGAGTGGATCTTCAGATTTAATTTTCCAGGTCATGCTTTCTGTTTTCAACGTCCTTTGTGTGATGAGGGCTCCCAGGTAAGAATTTAAAAAGAAAGCACCAAAAAAACCCCCAGACCACAGAAGTCTATCATGGCTTTGAGACCTCAAGTACAAAGCAGAAAGAGCAGCTGACTCTGCCTTTGCCCTCTTGAAAATCTGTTCCTTGTGGATTTTGTGTATGTGTGGAGGGAGAAATAATTGCTTCTGTCTCAACCAGTCACATCCTTATCCCCTGAAACTGGAACAGGTTCCTGCTGTTACGGAGCCTCACATGGGTAGACATCAGAGACATCTGATGCCCTTTGCTGGTATCAATGTATTGGGTCAAATGCCATGCTGAAGGTGGCCAGCAGTGGGTCCCTCATGGAGCCAGCTGGCATTGGCTCCCTCAGACACAGGAACTCTGGCAGCTTCTCACAGAAGCCATCCTGCACCCCTGCTACCAAAACCTTGCTACACAAACCCAATACATTAAGCTGGGCAAAAATAAACTTTTCCCTCTTTCTATAAAGGAAATACGTGTTGGTGTTGAATGCTTAATGGTAAGTGGATTCTTAAAAAAAAATATAATAAATTACTTCATTTCACCACTCTTCTGGTGCTTTATATTTTTTTAGCCACAACAATCTGGCGAGGTTCTGCCTTCCCTGTCACAGCAAAGGGTCAGAGACAAAATGTGTCAGACAAGCTTGTTCATGCTAATGGCTGCTAAAGCTGTCTTTGCTTACCAGCAAAGTGCTCTTTTTGCACAGTTTTAATTTAAATCCATGAAAAAATCTTTCTCTCCTGAGGAGTGTCAAAGGCTTCTCTGTCTCTGATTTTCTATCTTTGTCCTCGTTCTTCACTCCCTGGCACCACAGGTGCATCTCTTTCCTTTTTGCTGTAGAGTTTTGATGACTTTGACCTATGAATGACAAGGGTAATGAAAACTTGATCTTCCACTGAAAAACACATCCCATAGCTCATCATTTTTCCACTTCAGACAACAAAGTGTATTTCCTATACCTGTGGCCTCATCTGCCTGTGTTGTAGAACGGCTTTGTGCTTTATAAGATTTCTTCAGTTTCTATCTTTTTCCAATTTCATCATTTAGATTGATTAGTTTGGTTAAGATTTGAAGTCTTGGCAAGTCTTGCTTGAAAAGTAGGTTTTGGTGACAATGGAGAAAGAAATCTAAGCTTTGGACTCATTTTGGCACTGATTTGTCTGAGTGACAATCAAACTGTCTGTCTGCCTTTGCTTCCCACAGGCTTCCCAGAAGGGGTCTGGATGGGGGATGCACTGTGAGGCAGACCTTCTGCAGCACTGAGAACAGTATGGAAGCTTGGAAGCGTCTAAGTTGTGGAGGATGTTGCTTGTTGCTTCTGCCTGTTGCATTGTGTGGTTTCCCAATGGTTAAATGTAGCACAAAACCAATTCTTCTCAGAGGGAGACACAGAAGGCTCCTGCTGGGATTGTTCTGAAGGGAAAGATTTTTTCCCTTTTTCTTCTATCAGCATTTCCAAATGCTTCTTGATACCCAGAGAGTGGAGGGAAAAGCTGGTATTTCTGAAGGTGGGTGTGACTGTGGTTGTGATGAGCTGTTCTGATGAGGGCACAGGTGCAGTGGCAGTGCAGGGTGGGCAGCAGCAGCAGCAGCAGAGAGGCTGTGTAGGTGTCCAGCAGGGGCTGCCTGAGTAGTTGCTCACAGCCATTGCACTCTGTGCATTTCACAGTCTCTCAATGACTTCTCACAAGTCTCTCTTCTCCCCTGAAAGTTGCATTTTCCCTACAGATTATGGGGAAATTGATCCTGGAGCAGCTCGGGGTGGTGCTGAGGGGAAAGCTGTGGGTTTTGCCTCAGGCAAACACAGATGAGTGGACCCGGAGCTGGGGAAGGAGCAGTGACTCAGTGACTCCCTTCCAGCCCCATCACCTGGGTCAGTGTAAAGCTGTTCCAAGTCGGGCACAGCAGCACAGCAAAGGCTCTGCTGTCTTGTCACTGCCCATTCCTCAGAAATAACCACCAAACCTTGGTGTTTTGTCTCCTTGTGAACAGAAGCTGGGCTTTCACTCATTAGGAAAGTGTTTGCATCCAGTACCTGAGGGAAGAAAACCCAGTGGCCTGTAATACAATAGCTTTAGTTTAATCTCTGCTGCAGTGATCAGACAGAGCTCTTTGGGTTCTTCTTTACCACTTACCAGCTCAATTATATCCAGATAAAGACTGTGCTGGAAGGACGGTTGTGGAAAATCCTGGACAGTAAAGACACAATGGGGTGCATTCAAACACAGCCATTCTTTGTCATTCCTCTTCAATTCAGGCTTCTTAGTCCTGTTGTGCTGAGCAGTTTTAAAACAGACCAAACCAGAAATTGCAAGGGTGTCCTTAGATATTGAGTGTTCAAAGTCCTTGATAACTTAAAAAATGTTATCAGACATGAATACAAAGGATGTGTCTGTGCTACATTGTGCCTCAACCCAGACAACTGGGATTGCAACAAGAAGCACCGTGGCTGTGCTCAGCACTACATGCCTGACCAGCTATGCCAGCCTTTGAAGCAGTTTGCAAATAATTTTAACTCAAAAGAATAAAGGACAGCACTTTAAAAATACCAAGGCTTTTTGCCCTAAGACTGCCAGTTGAAAAACCGACTATTACTTAAGAAATATAGTTTGAAATGGGGGGAAAATTCAAATTTGAGGCGATACTTTCATGCTGCAGAAATTAACTCCCCATTGTGCTTATTTCTAAGTTAGTCCTTGCTGTCTCCTAAGAGTTTCAGAGCATTAAGTTCATCATTAATCTGACAGGCTAAATGTCATGACACAGAAGCACTTCAGACTTTTACTGACAGCATTACTCTTCCACATGTGAGGAGCTGTTCATCACAGTCCTGAGCAAGGCCTTGGTCTTCCTTGTGATGAGGGACTTCTGTGACTTTCAAAAAAGCACCAGAATGGGGTGAGAGTAAAGTATCTTGGGGTGAGAGTAAAACATCTGTGCTACCATAGCCTTTGAATCAGGCTTTCTGCTTTTTTGTCTGCTCACTCTTGCTTTAAATTTTGGCATCTCTGGAGGATCCCAATTGGCAGAGGCAAGGCAGGAGAGTCTTGGGTGTATCATAATTAAAGCTAAACAATCTCAGTAGAGACATAGGGGACTCCTGCCAGAGGCTCTCTGGGATGCCCCTCTGTGTAAATCTGCCATGTTCTTGTTCACCACTACTCCTTTGAGGAGCAGCCCTGTATTTGTAAGTGTTTGCACCACCACAGCTTCTTCCAGGCTGCCAGGGAACCTGGTCCACCTGCAGCTCCACCCAAAGAATGGCTTCTCTGAGGGACTATCATGGCCTAGTGACAGATGTGGATGTGCTCCCTGCTGGAGCCCTGAGGAAGTGTGAGAGCAGATGCAAGTGCTGGGATCCAAACAAAGTTTTGAAGCCTCGCTATGAGCGGACTTGATCAGCTCTTCTGCCAAAGAATCTGATTTTGCCCCAGTAAACAGGAAAACTGTGGGGGGTTTGTCTGGCCTAGACACTATTCTGCTTACTCAGGAGGGATTTACATTAGCCTATATAGATCCACTCTTTTTCCTTAATGCCTGGTAAGTCTTTTGCCACCTAGAATTCCCTTGGTAAGTTAGCTGATATATAGAAGCATTTTATGTTAGCCCAAAGCAGACTACTTTTCTGCTTCAGTAAGAAGACACAATTCCATCCAATTTTCTGTTCTTGATTATTTCCCTGAAGGCTAAACACAAAATATTATCAATCTGAGCTGTAATCATAGTCAGTAATTGCATTTAAGGGGTCAGCACACATAAGCAGCAATTGTAGTGAACACTTTCCCGAACACAATCACGTTACAAATCAGGCTTCTTTTCACAACCAGCCTCACCACCAGTACAGAGGTATTGCTCCTCCATCCAGCTAAGGATGTCCATCCTAGAGGTATTTTCCTTCACTCTAAATACAACTGAACTTATTTGCAGAGGACAGTTGTGCAGGGTTTGCTTGCTGCCTTGTACAGAACTTGGAATTGGAGCAGTGAGTGCAGTGAGGTTTGGAACATGGACTTGGAAAAGAAATGTCTCTGTTGTATTTAACTTTATGTAGTTGGCACTGCAGATGAGATCCAAATTTTTGATTTTTGCCTTGGGTAAGTTTGTTTCAATGCACACATTAACTACATGTTGGGACCCCAGATGCATTAGGGCTTTAGTATTAGGCAGGGGGGAATTGTTGGAGGGTGGAAAATATTCCTGTACAAATTCAAATTATCTAAGAAAAGCAGGACAGATAACAGTCAAGATCATGAAGATGCAATGGAGGAATTTCATATATTATGTATGTGAATAGCTTGTAATGGGTTTTTTATTAATTGTTTGTATGCAAAGTATATTGTAATACCAACAGTGAGAACTTGCCCGCTTACAGAACTTGGCTTTAGAAATGCAGAGACCCTGGGGAAAAAATCTGTGACCTAAAGGAGGTGTGGTATCACCTCATCCCTCAGTGGTCATCTCCACAAACTCACTGGGAGCACTGGGGCCCTCTCTGGGACCTCTGTCACTGTCACACAGCTGCTGTGGCCTCTCCGTGCTTTGAAGCTGCATCTTCCCATGGAGGGAGCCTTTGCTCCTGATGGCAGAACACAAATCTGAAGGAAGAGGCACTGTGTGTACCTGCCTGGCTTCCTGGCTCTGTGCAGGGATTCCTGTTTGCACAGACACAGCAGGTTTTCCCAGTTCCCAGATTTCCTTTATACAGAAGGAGACATTTGGGCCACACTTTGCAGGGATTGTGTCTTTGCACTGAGGCACTTTGGTTACATGCACCTGGGTTTTAGTCAGTCTGCTTTGCCCTGGATGGTATTTTTTTTTCATAGCTGCAGCCCTAAAAACTCAGATGTTGTACAGCAAAGAAACTTGTTTCCTGGGTGACTCTAGGCAAGCAGAGGTAAGTGCTGCTGACTGTCCTGCCAGTGCAGGGGATTACTAGATCTGCACCAGTTTAGGAATCACCTGCGAGCTCTATGAGCTGGAAAAGGAAAGTCCCCTTTCCTATTTTTTTTTTCTTTTTCCTTTCCCCTCCCTGCCTAGGCTGAGAGCAGCAGCTCCCCAGAGCAGTGTCGCTCTACAGGTGCTCCTGCTGCTTTCTCCCACAGGTGGGGATCTCCACCTGAACCTTCCTCAAGGATGCTGATGGCACCCCAGGAAGGGTAAAGAGCTCTTGGCAGTATTTCACAGTATTTCCTCATCCATGTAATGTAATCCTGAGTGCACAATGCTGTACATGCTTGATAGTGTTCCCATTTTCTATTTATTTTATTTTGACTGCTACACTTAAGCTTGTGGGTGTGTCTGTATTGTTTTTTGGTTGGTTGGTTAGTTGTTTTTCCCCCCCTGCTCCCCTCTCTTTTTTCCCTGCTGGTTTTTGCTCCAGAGTTTTGTCACCCAGACCTCTCAATTCACTGAGTTTTCAACACTCATAGGCATTTAGCATCACATCCTCCTGACACTGCAGGACTATGATCCAGACACATGCTGATAATTTCTGTGTGTACTCTAGACTAAGTAGTATTTCACAGCAGTAAAAACTTACAGACAAGAGCACATAAAATTTTTGGTAAAGATTTTTTCATTTAGAAGGTTATAATTTTCTGTATGTGTACAATACTAGTTGCAAATGCATTTATATTTCTATCCATATATATAGTGTGTTAATGCCTATTTGTTGTACACCCATAGGACTAGGGTAAAGATTTGGATAAAATATACAATTCTTAATATTAAATAGGAAAATGAGTGAAAGACATGCACACCTTCCTGGAGCCATTCCTGTTTAGTTTTCACTCAGTTTAGGGTTGGGGTTTTTTTTGCTTCCTGTTACAAGGAACTTACTCAGGCTACACCTGGGACTACTTAATTTTCCACTCTGTTCAGTTTCACTGTAAATCTGAGCTATTTCCTTGGAGTTGTTGTTCCATGGTAATACACCTTCTGCTGCCCAATGGCTAATAGACCCTGGATAAAATCCTCTCAGGGACTGCAGAAATGAGCCTCATAGCTCAGAACAGGACTCAGGCTGGGCAGCTGGTGGTGAGCTTGTTTTTAAATCTCCCCTAAAAGCCAACTTGAGCCAGTACTGATGAACAAAAGGCACCTTTTGCATTCACATAATGCAGGTTGTGGCTCTGATGTTTAGGGACAGAGGTGCAAAGAAATAAAAGACCCTTCCAACTGCTCTGAATGGGGTGGGAGGATGTAACAGCCACAAAACATTTGGCATCAGCATCCATGGAAGTCACAGGTGCCATGGATTCCAGTGGCAGCAGGATTTCCCAAGCTGAAATTCTGCTCTCTGTGCCCAGGTGCTGCTCAGCAGTGAGCAACTGGCACCAGTCTGGCTAGTTTGGTGCACAAGGGCTCCAGTGGGTCCTACAGGCTAAATGTGCCATTCCTGTCTGCTCCAGCCCAGAAGCTGCAGTGGCAGGTCAGGAACAGTCCTGCTGTTAGCACAGTATTGATCCAGACCCTGAAAAGCAGGTTTGTACACTGGGCTGGGAGGTGTTTTGGGGGAACTCTGCAGTGCCTCACATCCCTTGCAGTCTCTCTGGCAGCCCAGCATCAGTGAGTTTGGCTCTGGGGTTAGCACAGTCCTGGAAGCTGAGACAAGGTATCAGTCTGGGTGGGTGCTTCTACCCTAACTTTGATGTAGCCAGAAGCAGTAACAGCTGAGAGGAATTGGTTTGGAGGTAAAGCCAGTACGGATTCATCTTCATTCTTTAAAGCATGGCAACTAATTTGCAGGGCTCTAGAATTTAGTTACAATAATGAAAAGAGTGCAGATCACACTTGCAGAGAAATCAAATTCTTCCCTCTGCAATTTATTTAGCAGGAGAGGTGAACAAAGTGAGGAGACATCACAGTCTAGAAGAGATACTCAGGTATTGCTGGTGCAGCAAGTGCCAACTGTACTGTGAAGGGAAATGATGTGCTTTGGAGAAAGATGTGCTTCATGCAAATGTAATCCAGACCCAGGCTGAGCATAGAGAGCTGTGCAAAGCTGATTTACTACAAATGGGAGTTATTTCACAGGAATCTTGGAGATGGCAAATGTTCTTGCAGCTTCCTTTTCTCTCAGGTACTCGGGTGTGAGGATGAAGATGGGCAGAGTATTTGTTCTTCATGTGCTCTGGGGCTGGGCAACCTACAAAGTGTCCAACACTGGGCTGGATCTCCCCTGGTTTCATAAATGGTCACATCCAGGAGATTTTGACTGGCACCTTGTAGGACTTCATCTAATCAGTATGTCAAACTGCATGGGCACCTTGCAACAAAAGAACTTCCTGACTATTTAACAGCGTTTTTCTTCTTTTTCCAATCCTAAACTTGCAGTTTATATAGAGCCTCAAGTCAATTTGCAGCTTATCCTGCATCCTGTTTCTGCCTTGGAGAAGTCAGATGCATCAAAGTGAATCGAAGCAGCCACTTCTCCCAGTGAATGACATTTCTGCAGATATTTAAGAACTGGGATTGTATCATCCAAACTAACCAGGTGGAGGTACAGAAAAGTAACATAATAGCTTGAGAGTGATGTTCTTTCTACCAGCTGTACTATCAGCCCTACAAACACTGAGGCATTTCAGTGGGGTTTGTATCTCCATACATTATTGATCCTATGGGCTTTAATCCTTCATACAGTAAAACTGTTCATAAATCATAACTGGGTGATGCTTTTTTTTTCCCTCTGGTCTTAGACTTATGAGCCAGACACAGTTCGGCTGATAAAAAGGGGTTACCTTTATGTAAGGATCCTTAGGTGAAGATGCACTTCTGCATAACACATATACAATTTTTATAGATTCTGCAAATTAGCACGAGTCCCCAGATAGAAGCATACTCAGTGAAGTCATACCCCCAGTTCTAGTACCTTCTAAATCCTCCCCCCTCAGATGAGGACTAAACTTTGTTTATAAAAAATATGTCTTGAAGAGCTGGTCTCAGCCTTGGTTTCTAAGAGAACCAAGGTAGGATAGGGGTTGTCGTGGTTTAGAAAGACAGGTATTTGCCAGGGAAAGCTGGAGTTTCTCTTAGAATAGGGAATGTAAACCCCTCGCCCCCGCCAAATTATAATTTTGCAAATAAGGGCTTTTAGGCAAAGATTTGGGAATAGGAATAACAGTTCTTTACTAGGAATATTAACAATACAAATGTAGTAGAAAACAAAACCACCCAACCAAACCAGCAAACAAACAATTTTGGAAAACCCTGATAGAGTCAGAGGGAATAATCTGACACCCTGTTGGTCAGGGTGTTGGAAGCAGTCCAAAAGTGAGTCCTCCTGGAGTGGCAGATGTGGTTCTGTTGGAGTAGAGATGATCCTGTAGAAAACGGGTGATGGTAAAAAGGGCCCAGTGATGGTGAGAAAAGTCCAGTCTTCCTCCGGCAATCCGGTGAAGTCAGATACCTTGTGTTCCTACGTCTCAGTTTTATCCAGGTAGGAATGGTTGGCTCCCCCCACTGGGTAGACCATCTCACAATGGAACGTGGATGTACTACTTTGGGAAGGGTATAGTTTGGAGAGGGTATTGTGAATGTACTGCTTTGGGAAGGAGAACAGCTTGGGGAGTCTTAATGGCCCATTGTGAGAAGAGATCAGAAACACTGCCCCACCTGGTTTTAACAGCTGGCCCATTATCAAAAGGCACCTGCCCCCCCTCCTTCCAGAGTTACAAGAGATAAAGAAGAACATCTCCCCAACTGTTTTCAGCAGGTGAAATAGAATACACATTTTTGGTTTCATAACCCAAGACAGGGGTCTTGGAATGTGTTTTGTCTTTCTGCCTAAGAAAATACTGAAGCTAAGCTACAATAATAAAATACAGAGCTACAAATATATGTATAAAGACTACAGAGAGTATATAAAAGAAAAAGGCAAAAAATCAACACGGCATCTTGGGCTCTGACAGCAATTTCTAGCAAGAAAGAGCTGAGTCATCTTCATCTGAACTCAGCTCCTTTCCCCTCCTGCAAGGACAGGCACTTTGGGATGTGCTTCACAGAGATGGGACTTATGTGAAAGTTGTCAAAAGCTGCCATTCTGCCCCAAAGTGTTTCTGAAAACACGCCTAAGCTTCACTCTGTGTGGGTAGAAGTCTGTTGATCCTAAGGGATAGATGGTGGCCAGTGCCAGAACATCAAGACAGAGATCTCTGGACTTTGCTGGAATCTCAAGCGTGCACAGCATCAGAGAAAGAGGACAGTGTGTGATGAAGATGCAGCTCAGCCCAGATCTTTCCAGACAGCACAAAAGAAGCTAAACAATAATTGTTTTAGAACCCTTAAATAACCCGTGTTTGAAAAATTCTAAAGGATCCTGGTGGAAGTGAACTGTTAACTCACAATGCCTTCCATCCTGGGGAAAGGGCAAGGAGGGCTTTCTGCAGGAAGGATGTATTAGCACTTGTGTTTCCTGCCTGGCACTGAGAGAGAGCTGCCCCTACACAGAAATGCCCTGAGGAGGCCAGAGAAGGGGGAAGCAACTGTTCAAGGCTGGACATGTGGCAGCTGTGCCCAGGAGGGACCTGTAAGAGCTGGTTTAGCCTCCCTCTTTTTGAATGGGGACTGCAAAAAGGACTGATGTGATGTGATAGTAGCTGCTTGTCAGACTGCACAGGAGAGGTAAATCCCACCTGTGTGCAGGGAGATTGTAATAGCAAAAGCCTTGGTACAGAGGTAAATGGAGCAGCTGGACATTTGCACCTGCTGCTACTTAATGTGCATTGATCAGGTAAGAGATGGAATGAGCCCTGCTGCAGAGCTCTGTTATGGTGCTTTTAGAAGTCCCACTGCATGGAAACCAGAGAGATTTTTACTGTTAGAGTCTGCATGTGTGGCTCATAATGGTGACTTTAAAAGCAAAGAGCTACAAAATAGTATAAACTCAGAAGCTATGGTAGGACTTGAACAGGGACAGATGTGCAAAGAAACACCAAAATGTGATTGATGTCTTGGACATGTGCCTGCCAGAAGTCAAAAAGCTGAGGACTGAAGTTCATTGCCATGCAGAAGAAACCCCTTGTGAAGCTGTGTAGACTGTGGTGGTTTCTTGACAGGGCAGGATGAACTGGGACAGATTATTTTTACCACTTGGTATTTTATTTAGTGCACATACATATTTTAACAAACCCCTGATTAGCTCCACAGCATATCTTCAGTAAATCTTTGCATTGTGCCTGGGTGAAGAACTCTTGCTAGACCTGTGCTCCTTTCATAGCAAAAGAGATCATTCCTTCTTTAGCCTTCTGAGCAAACTATGCTTTCCCTTTCACTTTTCTCCTGATTCACTTCTCCTTTGAAAGGCAGAGTCCTTCTGACCAGGGAACCACACATAACCCCAGGGCAGGCTCTCAAGCTTTTGTCTGCCAGACAGTTCCTCTTCACTGACATTTTCCACTACTGCCTACCTCTTTTTCTATTTGAATAGCAAAAAGACAACAACTGCCCTCATACCGTTCTTATTCCCTGTCCCAGGCAGGAATTCCCTGCTCTCTTCTCCCAGTGCAGACCACTGCTTCTGCCTTCCTTCTGCCCATCTAATTAAATGTCATTTACCAGGCTTGAAGGATTTTCCTAAGAAAGATCAATATTTCTTGCTGTGTAAACTGTGCTTTTCACTTCACAGCAAAACTGCATTGATGTTAGGAGAATCCTATTGCTGGGCAGTGGTGAGGGATTTGGAAGTCTGGAATGCTGTGACTGTGAGGGGAAGGTATTATTGTCACACATACAAGGTGGTTGGTCCTCGCTGTGACTTCCCACAAAAGAATTAAGAGCCTTGAAATACTGACTGTGATTTTTGAAGTTAAATGCATGGGCTTTATGGCTTGCAACTTTCTTTGTTAATTAGCTTCTTATTGTCAACAGAAAAAAAAAAAAAAACCACAAAAAAAACCCCAAAACCAAAACAAACAAACATGAACAAAAACAAACACAAACAACAACAACAACAAACCCCAAACCCCCAAAACAAAAACAAAACCAAAGACAAACAAAACAAAAGAAAAAACCCAACCCCAAAAGCAGAAATCCATAACAAACAGTAAATTTTACTCTTTCTTTTTGCATTATTATGTGGAAACTTCTTGAGGATGAGCTGTCAGATCTGTCACTAAGTACACAAAAGATATCAAAACAAAATGCCAGGAGAAATCGGCTGTCACACCAGCAGTTCTCTGCACACTTTCTTTCAGAATAAAGCCTTGTGATGGCAATGTTTTTGTTTAGTGGGGAGAAAATGTGCTTGTAGGCTAGCAGTGAAGAGAAGCTGAAACTGAACTGCTATATGGGCTGTTTGCACCCAGGAAATGTAATCATACCTTTTCCTTTTGTAGTGTATATTAATTCATATTCCTGGAATATAATAATAATTTAAGTAATATTACTTAAATTGGGGTGGAAGATGCATTCCCTATAGTAAAAATGTTTCAGAAACTGCGTGTTTTCAGAGGCCGCCAGCCCAGGCAGGAACTGAATGGTGATCTCACAAGAAACCCTTTTACATTATCCTGGTATATGTTAGTTTATGTTCACAAATTGTATTTTTGCATGCAATATCCACAGGTGCGGGTGATAGTAAAATTATACAGCTCTTGTCAGCGAAACTGTCCCAGCTCAGAGAGTTCCCCAGGATCCGGGAAGGAGATAAAAGAATCACCATATCAATGGAAGGAGCAGCACCGAAACCAGATGTGTTCATCTCAGAAGAACAGGCCCTGGCCGAGCCAGCAAGGACGCTTAAGGACATCATCTCCACCCAGGCAAAACTCACTCAGACCAGCCGATGGTATCAGCAGTACCATTAGAAGACAAAGGAAACTATAGAAATCCAGGACTGGGCAGAGAAGCCCCCCTGATACTGGGACCACCAGACTTGTTCAGACTTATTCTCTGAGCCACCTAACATGTTCAGACTTGTTCGGTGAGCAAAGAGTATAAGACTGGCGGGCAGGGGCACAGGCCGGTGTGAGACCTGGGGGTGCTGTGTCGAGGGACACTTCGCTGAGGTCTCACCCAGTGCGCACTGCCTATAATTTCGTGCTTGTGACTTTTTCACTGGCAATCTGGCAATAAATTCTATTTTATTATAATTGGTGCTATTCATTTATAACACCTTTTATTTGTTTCTTTTCTCTTTTTTTTTTTCCCTATTAAATATCAGAGCTCCACTGGCTGTCTGCATGCTAGTTTTGTTGAAAGATGAAGATGTCTGTTGTGGCATCAGCAGCAGCTAAAACTCTGCAGTGCTCTCAAGGTCTTGCTGGAGTTCCATCAGACCTAAATCTGAGGGGCATTTCTTGCTCTGGCTTATGTTATAATTAAACAGGGCAGGAAATGATTATTAACTCCTCAAGTGCCCTTATTGAAAGGGAAAAGCTCAAGGAATAGCCTACACCTCTGCTGCTGCTCCCTCAATCACGGTCAAAGAGGAAGCCTGAGTTGATTCCACTGCTCAAGCTGCAGAGCCAGGAACTCAGCCTCACAGAAACTCCCAGGAACTCAACTGGGCTCACTTTAGTCCAGGGATGTCTTTCTTTTTGAGTGTCTTTAGGTTATGGTGAGCAGGTGAGAAGGGTTTACAAATGGCTGGCCAGATAGCTTCATGTCTTCCCAGCCAGGTGGCATTCTTTATGGGTCTGGATTATGTGCTGGCTCATTGTTGCTAGGGGGTTTTGTGTTAATTGTAGTAAACATGAAGCAAGGCTTCATGGGGGTCTCTGCAATTTCCATAATGGGCGTGTTTCACCTTCAGCGGCAGGCAGGGGGTCAGGCAGGGAGCAGGAAGGCAGGCAGGGAGCAGGGAGCCAGGCAGGGAGCAGGGAGCCAGGCAGGGAGCAGGAAGGCGGGCAGGGAGCAGGAAGGTAGGCAGGGAGCAGGAAGCCGGGCAGGGAGCAGGAAGGCAGGCAGGGAGCAGGAAGGCGGGCAGGGAGCAGGAAGGCGGGCAGGGAGCAGGAAGCCGGGCAGGGAGCAGGAAGGCAGGCAGGGAGCAGGAAGGCAGGCAGGGAGCAGGAAGAGGGGCAGACAGAGCAGGCAGGGAGCAGGAAGGCAGGGAGGGAGCAGGAAGGCAGGGAGGGAGCAGGAAGGCAGGCAGGGAGCCAGGCAGGGAGCAGGGAGCAGGAAGAGGGGCAGACAGAGCAGGCAGGGAGCAGGAAGGCAGGGAGGGAGCAGGAAGGCAGGCAGGGAGCAGGAAGAGGGGCAGACAGAGCAGGCAGGGAGCAGGAAGGCAGGCAGGGAGCAGGGAGGGAGGCAGGCAGGGAGCAGGGAGGCAGACAGGGAGCAGGGAGGCAGGCAGGGAGCAGGAAGGCAGGCAGGGAGCAGGGAGCAGGAAGAGGGGCAGACAGAGCAGGCAGGGAGCAGCAAAACCCTCAGCAACAAGTAAGAGCTTACAAAACTGGGACTTGGGTTACAAACTGGGTACAAACTATTCAAGATAACAATATGCATAACATCAACAGAACATCCAGTGTATTATTAAGAGTCTTTAACACTTTTAAAATAACCATTTACATAACATTCAACATACAACTAGGAGCCATGGAGCTCTACCCACATCAGCTTGGAGTGTTTCTTCACTCTGTGAGCAGGTGGGGCAACTTGGTGTACACTCATTGGGTCAGCTCTGCTCTGTCGCTCTGGCAGTAAGGTTACACATAGGAAGAAACTTTTCAAGTGTTTATTTTGTCTTTATTTTTCTAAGTTCATCCCTGGTACCCCTGACTGACCCCTGCTTTACTGGGCCCTCTTTCTTCCAGCCAGCACAAAGATGTGAGCAGTGCATCCTTGCGAAGTGTTCAAACAAAGCTGCCAAGCGTGCACTGCCTGCGAGGTCACCCTCAGTGGCTGATGTTCCATCTGTGAGTGGGATATCTCAGCCTTTTTTCAGCACTTATGTTGATCCAGTAGCCTTGTTTCACATCACTTCCTTTTTTTTTTTTTTTTTTTTTTTTTTTGCGTATTATATTTTTCTGTTGGCCTAATAATTCTTTGGGTCTTTGTAACCATCCTTCCCTAGTACAGAAAATCTTGCCAGGGAGCTGGTTTCTCTCTCAAAGATATCCTGGCTTGAGTATTGTAAAAAAAAGGAACATTTGTTTAGGTCTGCTCTGTGTAGATGATGATGATTCCATTTTATGCATCTCCCTGTAAATGCAAAGAAGCTCTGGTGTTGTGGGAAGGTTTGTGAGCAACCAAACTGAGGGGCAAGCAAAAGTACTTCATGTATAGGTAAACTTGTTGAAATGCAACCACTGTGTTAATAACTGCTGCTGTAGTATATCAGGATGTCTTGATGCAGATTCTGTTAATTAAGTGATGGTAAGTCAAGGCATCCTGTGGATAACAGCGTCATTCTTGTCTCCCTTTCCACTACCACTTGATCAGGACAGAAGGAAAGGGGAGAATAGGCAAGAAGAGGCTCCCAGTTGCATTAACTATGAGTAATAAAGATCCAAAGTGTCTGGCACACACAAAAGTTGCCAGAAACAGATGGTAAAAGAGAAATGAGTTGGAATTGGCAGCATAACTGGAGTAACCCATCTTATCAAAACAGAAAGAAAAATAATCTCTATGTACCACTTCAAAGAGACCAGAGGGAATCTCTTCATTTGCTGGAAGACATCCCAAATCTTTGGAAGCCTGGAATGTAAATTAACACTAATGTTAGAATGCAATCTATTCCAGGGTCTTCTGGTATAGAATGAGCACCTCTCTGGAGCTTGAATTATCAACACCAGTGGCACAGACACATGCTTAGGAACACAAGCATGGTTCTATCTTCATTGCCTTCTTTAATGGGAGAGTGCAGTGAAAAAGATTATTCCCTTCAAATTATTTACATGTATCCATATTGATATCAGATGGAATATCAAGATTGCAATTAAATTTATGTCACCCTGTTCTTCTCTGTTTTTCTGAAGTTCTTCTAAGCCTTCTGATGTTTACTTTTTGTGGTGGAGCTTCTCACGCACTTTTCATGTAAATAACGATTGTTTTGCATTCCTTTCTGGAGGAGGAGAGAACTGATGGGCTGTTGGGTTGACCAGTATGGCTGGAGAGGACAATTTTCTTCCTCCAATCCATGGTCACTGTTGGAATTCTATAAATGTCAAGGTCTGTAAATAAACTGCCCTTTTTTTTGCCTTGGATATCTCAGTGCGTGTCGTTCTTACGTGTCGAATTGCAACAAGTTCTTTCTTACCAGCATTAAACTCCAAAACAATCATGACAAAATGGACCTAAACAAGAAACCCCCAGGAGAAAGACAAGTGAGGAAAAAATTGTTTCTACATTCTTAATTCTGTGTGTGGGTCTCCTTCTGTGTTTCTGTCATGAAGAGCTGTACATGTGTAAGAACAGCAGTATCCCCACCATGGCATCCAAGCTGACAGTTTGGAAAACTCCCTAATAGATTGAGTAGGCTTTCCTCCAAGACTCATGGAAGAAAAATACTAAAGGTGGTCACTTGCCTAGGACTTGGAGAAATCCTCTCTGCAGCACCCTTCCTATGGGATAGTGCTGAGTGTCTCAAGCCTGTTCTAAGCCACCAAGGCACCTCAGTCCCACCCCAGCACAGCAGAGATGTGCTCAGCATGGCTTGAGCAGTGAGGGGACACCGATGTCACTGGGAGCTTGTGAGGGGAAGCACATCCAAAAGTGTGCTGGACAGCAGCCAGGGGAGAGTCTCAGAATCTTCTGAGTCTGAACGGACTCACAAGGCTCAGCAAAGCCCAACTCCTGACCCTGCAAAGGACAGCCTCAAGAATCACACCATGGCAAAGGTAATGAACCCTCTGTAGATAGCAGTAAGAAAATGAGGCTGAGGTTTAGTAACAAAATGCAATGGCATGTGAGAAGTGGTATTTGCTAAAGCATTAATGACTGACACGTGCTCCCATGAGAAGCACTCAGGAAAATCCCGAGCTAAAGTCTTAGGGAACCTCTCTGATTTTAAAGAATGAAAACCAGTGGGAATATTTTTGTAGATGTGACAATTGAATCAAACTCAAGGTCTCTATAGTAATTTGTAGTGGTGAAATCTTACTGGCAGCATTAACTGATCTAATTCTGTAGATCCTCTGTGAAATCAAGATATCTTCTGCCTGTTAAATGTGTACAGGCACACCCTAAATCTCCTGCACAGGCCACTGCTGTGAGTGATGCTAAACTCTTTTAGGTGTGGGTGACGTATCCTGAATACTCAAGGTTAAACTGATCATCAGTTTCAAGTTAGAAACAAATTTTTATGCTCCCATTAACTGGTACCATTGAAGCTTGTCTCCCCCACAGCACAAAATGTCCTCGAACTGTCCCAGGAGTGCTTGTTCAGCAGTGCCTCAGAGACCAAAGGCCCCTGGAATGACCTGACTCTTTCTGTGTTCTTAGGGACACAGCTTTGTAGTCAAATTTTGGGTTTGCCCTGGAGGGGTGTGTGATGTGAGTGGATACAGCAGAGAATGGATCTGGCAGCTGGGCCATACGTCAGTGAGTGACCCTTGGAGTGATGACATTCCTATCCATCCCTCTCTAGAATCACAGATATCTAAAAACAATGTTACCTTGAACCCAAATAGATTATTTTAGTTGCTTCAAAGCTGTGTCCTGAGGGGGAAAAAAAAAAAAAAAAATCCCATTTGGTCTTAAATACAGGTTTTCCTTTTCAAAAAGCACATATGGGCAAACCAGTCCTGCAACAAGTTTTAGGAACAGGCAAGTGAATCTCAGAATTTCTGCATGTGATGCAGGGCAGTTCTGAGAGGAAATGGGGACTGATGGACAATTACCAATTTCTGTAGATCTAAATCCAAGAGTTAGGGAAAGTTGGTGGTCACAGCACAAAGAGATCTGAACAATGGAAATGCCTCGAAGGCTCTGGCTTGGCTTCCACTCTGCAAACCTGGGCTGAGGATCAATTTGTGAGGAAGAAGCTTTAGCTTTGAGGAGAATATAGTGGCCCTCACCCACCTCAATGGGCTGGGTAGAAGAAAGTTGAAAATAATCTCTTCTAGAGATGTTCATGGATGAAGGCAAACTAATAAAATGCATTGCTGTAAACCCAACAGTTTTAACCAACACTTTGATTTTTGTAATTTCTGTAGGAAAGCTGGAATACTTTGTGCTCCTCCATGCACCCCCTGCCCTCACCTTGAATGATTTATTTATTTATTATATATGTGATGTTCAGTGGCACCTGCCAAGTCCTGTGTGACACCTGGATGTTCTGCAGGTGTGTGACTCAAAGCAAACTGGATGGCTGTTGCATCAGCTCCCACCCTTTTATTGTCTTTTATTCTGACATCAGAAAATGTACTTTGTAGTGGAAGATAATTCCTGCTTACCTCAAGGAACCCTGTGGGATGCCAGGAACAGGGAGAGTTTGAAAAACTGATTGCAAAGAAATTTAGGGGAAAATTTTTGTTCTCTTTCCGTTCACAAGCGGAACTCAATCCTGCAAATGGTTTTATTCTTAGCATTACTGACAAGTGCATGCAGGGACTCCTGCTGATATCTTAATGTTTTAGAAATCACCTGGAAGGGCTCTGAAGGTAGTCTGGGATCTGCTTTTTTTGGCTGAAATTCCAGACTTGAAGCTGGGAAGAAGAGTAGGTCCTTGGAGTTACAAATACAGGGAAGATCTCTTTTGTCTTTTACTGAGCAATAACACATCTTTTCCAGATTCCTTTTCCCACTTTTGTCTTGCTATTTACTACATCCTCTGTAAAAGGAGATTATGGGAAATCCATTCCTAAGTCAATAGCAACTTATGAGACATCGACTATCTAGAATTATTTCTGGTTAGAAAACACAGAATCAATTTCTTCTGTAATCTTTCCCACACATTGGCATGTCTGTATTTGTGCACGTAGTTTTGATTGCTGAGGCACAATGACCTTGTATTTTTATTTATAAGTAGTGCATTAATTCGGCAAAGAAACTGGTTATTTGGCATGTTCTGGTTCGAGTCTTAGTACTTCATAAAGCATCCAGACTTCATAAAGTGTCCTACACACTGCAGAAGCCATCAGGACTTTGTGTGTCCATCACCCTCCACCCAAAATGAAAGCATGCCATGTTTTCACCCATTTACCTGTGCAAGAATATTTCCTAAGCAACCACATCTGGGTTACAGGAACATGAATGTTTTACCTGGCCATTGCTGTGTTGGTCTCTGGGAGACTGTCCCAGCTTCTGCCCCTGTGTAATCTGGGTTTGTAAGACGCCTTCTCCATTTTTTCCCTCCCATGTTTAGTCTGCAGGAGGAACACACAAATCCCTTAAAAACCTGCACATGCTTGAGCTTAGGAAGGACCAAGCCAAGGTTAGTATTTCCTCTGAAAAGCCTTCTTTGCTTTAAGCCTGTAAGGAACAGGCTTAAATAATAAAAATAATAAAAACAAAGCAGGTTTGTCTAGTTCAAACTCTACAAGTTCCAAATGTCATTTGGAGGTGGTTAGGATTCAGTTCCTGTTCATACGCTTATTCTCAGTAAAGAGAGACTGCATTTTACTGGGCCAGAACTAGTAGAGACACTTGTCACTTCAGCTTAGTAAGTCTTCTCTTTGAACAGAGCCTAAGCCACTAGAGGTCAGGGGAGGGATGGACAGGGAGAGCTTCTGAGAAAGGGAGTCAGGGATACAATTTGCCAGGGAATGTATTTTCATCCATGTCTGTATGACCTAGGTGAATTTTTATAGCCTTGAATTTTAGATAGTCCCCCAAGGAAAACACAGGAGTGTCACTGGTATTTGACAACTTTATTCAGTCCTTGGCCGTGCCACAGACTTAGAGTGACACATTTAGGATGCCATCTAATTGCTATGTGTCACAGCCCCCATCTGCCATGTGAGGATTCCTACTGCACCTTGTGTTTTCTCAATTCACACAGAGCCACATGTGGCAGTGACAGTTTTTCACTGGGTGTGTGTGAAGAATGGGGCCCCACCATCCAGTGGGGCTGACTGAAATGCAGAAAACTCACCACTCCTTTTATCTCCAAGCATTTCCTTCACCTAGAAGGAATATTTGTAAACTAACCTGGCCTGGTAGAACTGCAGGGTGAGGGCCATCTGGTTTTGATGAAAGATTTACTACATGCTGTCTTCTATTTTTTTCCTATTTTTGCTTTTTGTCTGGAGATTGTTGGTTTTATGCAGAGAAGTCAGTCTGTGCTTGTCAGATGAACTCCCATGGGACTGGGAAACTTGGTCCTCAGGGAACTATATCCATAGGTGAGCTGGGATGCAGATAACCCTTCACCAGGAGAGGGGGCTGCCTGCCCTCAGAAGCAGCCGGCACAGTGCTGTGCTTGTAGGGGAATGCAGGACCTAGCCCTGCCCTGTCCCGCCGCTCCCTGCTCAAGGTCAGTTTGTCACCTGAGCCTTCAAAGGCTGGAAGGAGGCAAAGAGGGGAGGGAAGCAGAGAATATGAACAGGTTGCACTGGCCTTTCTCAAGGCCAGACAAGTGTTTGTTCCCACAATTTTCCTTAGAGACAATGAGGCACGAATGGAAGTGACTGATATTCTCTTTGCCTGCCTGGTTGGGATGGCCACAACAAAATCAGTGTGGATACAGAATACTGCAGGGTTATTATCTTTGGGAATCCAGTAAACATGGGAAAGGAATGCCAGCATTCACCAGGATATGCATTTAAACTGCTGTGAATGAGCTGGTGTAATAGGCTTCACTATACAAGCACTTCCAAATTTCTTTGTGTATTTTTCCCATTGTATTTTTTCTGACAGAAGAAATTTAGGCTGATCCTTTAGGCTGATCCAGGAAAACCTTACTTGTGTTCCAGGCTGAGCACAGCCACGAGGGCAGTGCAGGGCTACACCCATGGAGCATTCCCCGGGAAGGTGTGCTCTGCACCTGATGCTGCCCTCCCAGGCTGAGCACAAAGCTCCTGGATCGTGTACGGGGCATGTGCTCTCAGCCTGCCGGGAGCTGGGAAACAAAAGCTGAGGAAGCATCGCAGAGGATGTGAGATTTGTGACTTCTAATGCATCTGCTTACTTACACTGTTCTGCAAGAAACAGAGCATTTCCTTTGTCCTACGAGGTGGTTTGATTACAATACTCAAAGCTTTTTCTCCCGCCCCCCACCCCCCCCCCCCCCTTCTCTTGCTTCATGCTAATAGGACTGTGACCTGTCCCCTGGGGGTGCAGGAAAATACTTCACATATTTTTCCTCATCACTGCTCCTGTGTTGTAACTCTCAGCCCTGGTCTCTCTGAGCTCGTGGCAGCAAGGAGCCCCTTCCAAGTGACCAGGGAGCACTTGTGAACAGTGAACAGTATTTTCTGGATTGCTGAGCAAGGGCTCTGGCTCTTGCAGTAGTGATGGCAAGCACACTTTTCTGTACTGGAAGTAAAGATTGCTACTCAGAGGAGTATTAGGCATGTGTGAATGATTGCACCCACAGCTCAGCCTTAGTGCTGCTCATTCTCCATCTGCTCCGTGGAAGAGCTAGGAAAGATGCCAGGAAATATAGTGGTAAATAATGTTTCTATTTCACCTGCTATTGGAAACATGCAAAGTGTTTTGCAAGCTATGCCAAAGTCCTGCTGCCACCAGGAAATGGGAGCACGTTCTTGTGCTTTATTGTAATGTGCTTAATGGGAGGTGTGAGGAGAAGACTTAACCCTGGACAGCAGAGACCTGGTGGAGTCTAGCTCCCTTTCCAGACTTGCAGTATGAACTCGATTATGAGAGAGGCATAAAAAATTAGTTGGATGCCTCATGGCAATTTGAAGAATCTGGAAGTGCTACCAGACTGCTCAGTGAGGTAAAAATGCTGCAATGACAGAAATATTTGTGCTCCTGGGCTTTTTCTGCCTCAAAGACCCACAGGGCAGGACCTTGCCCCTTCCTCCACATGCCAGGACGATGGCACTCCTCCACTGGGACCCTGGAGCAGCTCTCATGGGTCATTTCCTGAGGGGATACTGCTTCATCCAAAACACTGTGTGACTCTCTTGCCATTTCTTTTATGAATCAAATAAAAGATTTTTAAAACTTCAAATGTTTTAACTAAAACTCCTGTCTACTTATTTGTTCCTGCATATAAATCTGCAGCTATAAAATATTTCGTCCTTGCAACAAGTCCCATGGAGGGAACTTGCTTTGCTTTTTGCCCAGTGTTTTGCCTCCTCACAGAGCAGACCATGTCATTGTAGCTGTGTTTGTTTGAGGCCTGACACTTGATGAGCAGATACATTCCCCTTGCAGAACACCTGACCTGAAGCTGCTCTTTGCCACTCTCAAGGACCAGAAGGACAAGTCAGGCTGCTGGTGTGCCCTTTCTGAAGGGATCCCTTCTTTCTGCATCTACAAACCTAGATGATGATTCTGGAAGAAATTATCCTATAGCCTTGGATTTCCTGTGTGCATTTTCTGGGATGTCTCCACAGCCATTATGCAGCATTTATGGGAACTCCTGTTGTATCCATTTGTGGTGGGAGCTTTCCTAGTCCCTTTCCTAGCCAGCTGCTCAGACTCTGTGGAGCACAGCAGAGTAACCCACTGCCCACCTAGACTCATATTGGGACTGACTGGATGCTTGAGTACTTCTGCATCACTTTAAAGATGATTACAGATGTTGAGTTCTCTTTGGAAATGCTCATAGATAAGCTGGAGGTTGTCAGCATGAGGAAGTTGTACAGGTATAACCTAAAGATGTTTGACTGGACCATGAAAGGGACATTACTAATTTATTTTTTAAGTGCCTGTGAACAAGAGTACCTTCCAGTGGGTTTATCTGTGCAAAGCCTTGCACCCATCTGGCCTCATTTTTTGACTTGTTCCCACCAAAACAGTCAGTCTGAACTCTTCGAGGCCACTTTGGCTGGGTGCCTATTGAATGGAGGAACAAAGGAAGTGAAGCAGCTTGTCCAGGGACAGGAATGGAATCTGTCAGAACTGCATTTATGTATCTGGTGTAATTTTCCCCAATGCTGTGCCAAAACCACACCTCTCCAGTGAGCTGGTTGGATGGAGCAGAGCATTCTTATGGCCTGGAGTCAGCTCGGGTTTTGCTTCCTATAAAACCAGTTTTTCTCACCCTCTTGCTGATAACTGACAAAAGTAAATCAGCTCCTACCTGTGAGACCCAAACAAGCTGTAAATCAGCTGCACCATGTTTGTGTGGGAGGAGGATGTTTCCAAGTGCTTGGGAGGAAAGCTGCAATTGAAGTCAGTTACTTAGAGACACTGTTTTCGTGGCACACTTCTCCACAGGCTGGATGCAGAGGGCAGAGATATTCCCGTGGTGCTCAGATGCAGGAAGTTAATTTCATTCCACCACCTGTTCCTCAGAGAGTGCAGTCCTCAATCAGGGAAAACCCAAATGCTAAAAATACTTGTATGGAAGAGAAAACCCACAACACATTTGTGTGGTATCAAGGGCCAGCTGCTTTGTGGTGATAAAAGTGCTGTAGCTTGTGTATTGTGAAGGACTTCACAGTTCAACAAATTGTGGCTTCTTCAGAGACAAAGATGTGGCAGCTTTTCTCCACAGTAATATTTCCAAGGCCTTGGTTTTGCTTTTATAAGCAAAAGCTGGAGATTCAAATTCAAGATATCATGAGGCTATTTTTTCATAATGGTAGAAAATGTTTTGTGAATGAATAATAAAATCAGCTTTCCCAGCTATTCCCTTCTGGCTGGGGCACAGTCTAACACTTGTGCAAACAGAACTAATGGCAGATGCCCTGTAATTTGTTTGTTCTAGCATAAAAGGTTGATTCTGTGGTGAGATTTCAAACTTCTCAATCTTCCTTGTAACCTGGATTTTGTCTAAATTACTTCTTTGAAATCCATCTGTATTATCCAGAAAATTCAAAACACGACGAATGGCTCCCTTTCTATCTTTTGCTCAGGACAAGGCAGGTGGTAAGGAACCATGAAGGACTGCATGGATAAAATGTTCTGCCTGCTGGTGCTGGAAGGCTTCTCTCTTTTATCAGAATGACACCTGGGTAAAATCTTTGTGGTGTTACTAAAGAGCCATACATTCCTTGGGACTGTTGCACAAAGACAAACCTCCCAGATTATAGACTGGAGAGCAAATGTTCATCAATCTGAGGTCAGATAGGCCTGGATATAACATCTAATAGATCTTCCTCATCAAAATATGCTTGAATCAACAAGGATGCTTGAGTACTTCTGCATCATTTTAAAGATGATTAGAGACATTGTGTCAGACATATCAATGATACAACTTCAAATACGATTTTTCTAAGTGTTAATGATATGATAAAGAGGTTGCTGAAAAACATGCTGGCTGGGGTGATCATAGATTGATTCTATTTAAATTAACTGTAAGGATAAGCAAATTCAGATTTTCTGTTTCAAAGGGAGAACTGATTAGGGAAACCAACATACTTGAATATGGATAAAGATTCGGAATTTCTTTGTCAGCTGTTGTACATTTATTATCAGGATCTTACCTGAGTGTAGGACTTTTCACTCCAGCATTCTGAAAGAACTGGAATATAGCAGCAAAAAGGGTTTGAACAGAATTGTCCTCTGAGAATAGATCCATACAGGAGGAGGAAACAAACCAGGCAGCATGGAAATGAGATGAGAGTAGAGAGTAATTATGTTCCTAACAATACATGTGATATTATTTAATATTTGTATTGGTTTACTTTAATGGAGAATTTTAACATGTAATGGAATTGAAATGGATACAACTTTATCAAGATAAAATGTAATTAAGAGATCAAGGGAGATTTCTGCTGTACATGGCATGTAAGTGTAATCAGATAGAGGAGAGGGATGGGAGGGCCAGTCAAAGTCTGGATCTAATCTGCCAGGTGGGAAAAATGCAATTGCAGTCCTGGTAATCAGGGAAGGATGAGGGGTTTTTATGCATTTCACAAAGCAGGAATGAAGTTTGAACTAGCTTTGCAGGTACTTAGTTCTGAAAGAAGTCCAGAAAAAGGTTATTAATTTCCCAGTGACCCTAGAAACCCCCTTGATGAGAGAAGGAAGGAGTCTACCATCTATAAAAACTCTGCAGGAATGAACAACAGGAAGAGAAACTTCTTTAAACCAAAGGATAGCATTAGTCAAAGAGCAAAAGGGTATGACTGGGCCAGGCATAAACTTGGTCTTGAAGCAAGATAAATACCTATAACCCTCGGAACAGGGAGACTTAAAAAGAGTCTCCCAACTGGAGCTGTGGAGAGAAGAAACTTATTCTAGGAAATGGAACTCTGGAAGGCCTTTCCAGCCCCATGCTTTATGGAAAGGATAATGCAGATACAGCTGAACAAGTTGACATTAAAAGCACCAGGTGCCATCAGGAGATAATAATTTTGTTCTAGGTGGCAGGAAACCATCTGTTTTTTTAGAAGTGGTGTTCAGGTGGAGTCTGGTTATCTCCACCAGTGTTTGCCAAAGGCCATGCACCTCTGTTTTTTGGGACAACAGGGCAAGTTTCAGGCCAATACACATTTTTCTACAATGCCTTCAGACCTGCCTGGGAACCAATGTTCAACAAATGCATTCTTAAAGAACATGTGCCTACACCATCTTGGAGTAGAGAATATGTTTCCTGATTCTACAACCTGGCTCTAATTCAATTAAAGGAACTGCTGCTAGCAGTTTGGCAATTTATGAATGATAGGAAAACATGAGTTACAGTTGCATTGAACCAGATCCTCCATTGCAAGACATGGACCTTGCTTGCAAAGGTTTTATTTTTAACGTTCTTTACAGCTATACTGATGAATGTGTGGAATTTGTAAAATAAGCCATAGGATACATCTGTGTGAATATTGCTGCCTGAGTCATTTTAGGAAATGATGCAGGTTGGAAAGTTTACAATATTCTTCCTGCTGAGGTGGGTATTTCCCAACATACAGCCCAGCCCTCTTTACAGTGAAGTTGTCTGCCAGTCAATGCCCAGTGGTAAATTGCAGTGTGGCAAGAACTGATATGTCAGAGGCTATATGACCTTAACTGTGTCTGGGATCTGGTGCTTTGAAGGGAAGGAGGGTTCTTGCAGGTGTTCAGGCAGATGACCAGCAGGAGAGTGACAGTTCCCAGTGCTCCTCGTGCAGATAGAGTTTACCTGGTTCCTTTTACCTGGCTTGCACGGTTGTGGGACTAGTCTTGCTGCAGGTTACATTCCAGGATGAGGTTTGAGCTGCTCCAGCAGCTCAACTGAGCAGTAGCTACACTGATATACATCTTAAAAGAATTAGTTGCTAAAAAGAGTTAGTTGGAAACAGCAATCCTGAGAGGTTTGTTCTATTCTTGAGAATTAAACACTTAAGCAATGCCCTCTAGTTTTGTTCTGACTTTGTAATTCTCTGTAATTTAGCAAAGCTTACAAACCTTGCCCTCTTGCCACATATCAATTGTGGTTCATTAGGCTCTGCAGCAATGACCATAGAATTAGACAAGTGATAAGAAGAGTTGGCATTTATGCTCTTCAGTAGCACCAGTTGCCACTGCAGTTAAAGCCATTTTTTCCATCTTTGCACTTGTTCAAAAAGAAAAAAGCATTTGAACAAACAGAAACACTTGCCCTAAGATTTATTCTTATTTTATATATATATATATATGTGTGTGTGTATGTACATATACATATATATGCATTTGGATATATATATTTGAATTTGACTCTATTTAGAAACAGATTATCAGAGCAGATGAGACCATTTCTGCCTATTTAATCTGATAACCTCTATGTTGTAGCTGTAAATTTTGTTCCTGTTTGAACTACACAGGTTTTCAGAAAAATATCTAATTTTGACTTGAATAATTTTTGGTAAAGTAGAATTGCAACAATTGCTGGTGAATTGCTCCAGCTAATTATCCTCATTTCTAATAAACACGTGCCTTGTTTGCTGTTTGTATCTAGCTGGTTAGGGCTTTTTTACAATTTTGTCACACAGACAACTGTAACAATTAAATTAGTCTTCCTCTGTACATGCACAAACCCTGTGCAAATCAGCTATTGGCCTAAAAATCCAAACCCATGTGTGCTTCTTGAATCTGTTGTTATCAAACATCATTCCCAGCCCCTTCATCTTTCTTGCAGCTGTTTCCTGAGTGCTCTTCTGTTTATCAAGAGCCTTCCTGAGTGGCAGTCAACAAAGCTGCACTTGCCGTGTCTGGGCTAGATGTGACACCACAATTGAACAGTGACAGCACTTGCTGCCTGTTCCAGTGCTGAGAGCTCATTTCCCTACAGCTCTGTGCTGGGAACCCCCCAAGTCTGGGCTTCTTGCTTTCAGCCTAGTCACCTTTCCAAAGGGAATGTTTTCCAAAGAAGGATCCTTTGGCTGTGAGACTCAGATCTATGTTCTTAGACACTAAAACATTCGACCTTGCCGAGCAACCCACATCATTCCAGCAGTGATCTCTGCTGTCCTCATAAAGCTAAAGCATTAGGAGGTGGTTGTTGATTGTGTCCTCCCTTGTTGCTAACAATGTATTAAAGAAAACATCGCTGATATTCCTGAGGAATTCCTTCAGAATTACACTTAGTAAAATATCCCCACTTCTATTGTGTGACTCATTATATAGCCAGGTTTAAATCATTTCATGTGTTGTGGTAAGTCTCAGGTGCTGCCATAGTTCCCTGATCAGTATGTTACATAATATCAAGTGAAGTGTGCAAGAGTCCAGTCTAGTGACACTGATACCTTTCAGCAGGCAAGGAAACTTTTGATCCCTTTAAAATAAAAATCAAATTAATTTAGCGAAGTCTACCTTCTGATAAACACTTGTTTGTTGATACTAATTATATGATCCTCCTGTTTTTCTATTAATCAAGCCAGCCCTTACACTATTTTACTCAGGACTGATGACTGGCTGGCAGGCCAGCATTTCTGTTTAAAATATTGGCACAACAGGAACATCCTTCCAGGCTCCTGGAAGGTCTCTCTGTGAACAGGTATCAGCAAGCCTCATGTCGGCAGATCAGAGCATCCTCATTCAGCTTTTTTTACAACCTGTGAAGTTCTGTCTAGACCTCTTCAGTCTGCAGCCTGATCTGCTCCTGACAGCTCTATCCCACTAGCTAATGAGGAGGCAGTATGCTGTCAGCATTGCTCTTATGTTAAAACAGACTGGAAAACAAAAATATTGCTTACAGAATGTTCTGTGTCCTTCTGCTTGTTATCAACTTGTTTCATTTTTATATTCCAAGTTACCAAAATGTGTCCTTTCTTTGGTAATTGTATGTTTTTTGTAGCCTCTTTCTCAGTAGGTGGCTTTCTAGACTGTTACCGTTCTCTAACCCTTCTCTTGACAAAGTGGACTCATGATTGTTTCAGCTCTGTGAAACAGTCCCTGTTAAAACTCCAAGCACTCAGTGCCTATATTCTGTTTGCACCCAAGAAAGATGACCCAAGTAAAAGCACACCTAACAGAAACCACAACCAACATTTAGTTATGTGGTCAGTTCCCTCTGGTGTCA
This sequence comes from Phylloscopus trochilus trochilus, assembly GCA_016584745.2. Classification (NCBI taxonomy): domain Eukaryota; kingdom Metazoa; phylum Chordata; class Aves; order Passeriformes; family Phylloscopidae; genus Phylloscopus; species Phylloscopus trochilus. Next base: position 7,699,515 of record WQNJ02000022.1, read on the forward strand.
AAAATTAAGCCTAATCTAAAGCTTCTCTTATCAGGATACAGGATTATTTGCACTAAGAAATAGAAATTGCTAATAATGTCCAAAGTTGCAGGTAACTTTGTAATTGGCAGCACGCATCCTTTTACTTAGTATCTATCTAATTTTTTTCTTTCCCTTATCTCTGTATTCTTTAAGAGTTCAAGTGTACCTACTCCTTACCCTATGCTACTTTACCTAAGACAGTGGATTGAGAACCTCATTCTTTCTCTTTCCTTTTAAGGCATGAATCATCTGAGAATAATTTGGATGTTCTTTCTCAAATTGCTCTTAAATTCCTTGATCCTGACTATATTCAAACTGTGATCCCTTCAAAGCATCTCACTAGTACCTGCAAGCAGTACTATCCAGGGTAGAAACCTAGCTCAGCTTTCTAAATTTGGAGTAGCACTTTGGTTTTGCAGAAAGACTGCCCTTCTTTTTCTTTCTTTTTTATTTTAACACTCATGATACAGAATTTGCTGTGATATGCAAAGAGCTCTTTGACAGATGTTCTTGGTCTCTTTACAAGCTGGGCAGGGCAAACCAAATGAAGTAACCCCTGCATATTCTGTTCTGTTTGATCAAGTGAATCAGTCACCAGTGTGGCCTTCAAGCTTGAAACTGTTGAACTAAGTGGTGATCCACTAGGAACAACTTCTGATTCCTTCCATCCTATCTACCTGATTGTCAAATCCTGTCCCACAGAATTGTAGGCAACCATTCAGTCTCAGGATGTAATTGCTGTAGAAGGCTGTATTCCCAATAACCTATTGTAAACCAAAGGGCTTCACTGTAAATGCTTAAAAGGCATGAAAATTACTAAGTGTGAAATAAAACAATCCCCTCTTCAGAAAGCCCAGATTGACCCTTTGGGTGATGAGATTATAGAATGTATTTTGTTTAACTGAAAATGCTTCAGTCTGCTTAGAGCCAAATAAATTCAAGTGGCCCTGATGATGTACTAATAAAGCACATGATGTTATGAGACTGGGCTTGCAATTTGCACAACAATGTCTGGGGCAGTGAAAGCTCAGTCCCAATTAGAGCTGCTAGTATTAATCCAGAATTTTCAAAGTTGCTTGAGGAGATTTGGTCTGAAATGAGTTAAATCAACTGGATTGAGTAAACCACACAGAGCTGTACAGTTCCTGCCTGTTCCACTCCGTGTGCCTGCATCTTTTACCTGTCCTCACGTGAGCAAAGCAAAGCAGTGGAACCATTTCTGTTAATGTTTTTGCAAGAATCCCCTTCTCATGGCTTGAGCCCTTCTGTAAGATGCCAGGAAGCTGTTTATGAATTGGTAACTGCTGGGTCTGTCCTTATTGTTTTAGGATTCCTCTGCTCCCACATGGTTCTGGCAGTCTCTTCCTAAAATGCTGCAGTAGTGCAAGAATGCTATTTCTGTAGCTATCCATTCCACACTGGGTTCTTAAATGCTAGTTGATCAGACCTCAAGTATTTGGCTGTTCTGAGAAGTGGGACTAAAGGCAAAGATGCATCTTATCATCTGCAGAATGCGACTCCTCCAGTGGGCAGAGGCAGAAGTTCAGAGTCTCCTTCATTCAAACAAAACAAAATTTGCCAAAAATGTGGCATAGTAGTAATTGTAGTCCCAGCTGGGACTTGAGGTGACACCGCAACTCCATTTATTTGGAGCATTAAGATTCCTCTGAGTATAATGAAGACCAGGACTTCTAGAGATGGGTCATGGCATCCAAGAAACCTGAACATCAAAGGCCATTTGCTAGGAAATCACAAAGGACAGAGGCAGTGTTCTCCTTCTGTACCAACTGCCTCTGGGAGTGGAGAGAACAGGGAAGAAGCACACATGTTTGGAGTGTTTGGGGTTTTTTTTGGTGTGGGGCCTTTTTGGGTCCTTTCCCTTTAATTTGGTTTTGGTTGGCATGAGCTATTCTAAGCAAGGCAGCCTGGAACACTAGACAAATGTTGTAACTGAAAATTTCACAAACAAATATTCCAGCATTTTTGTAGGATTGTAGTGGAGGGTGAGAGCAGCTGTTTGTATTGTTGCAAAAGCTAAATGTTTTCATGGAAATACAGCTTCTTCTGCATCCAATTTATCTTTTCAAGCACAACAGTGTGAGGATCAGAAAAGAACTGGGTCTGGAGATGCCAGCTTCTGTTCACGGATTTTTCTTTCAATTCACTGTTCTTTGCCTCCACCATGTTTCTGTTGAATTCAAGGAATTAAAACACTTCCACACTTTCAATATTAAGTCTAATTTGCCTTCTGAGAGATTTTAAAACTTCTGTGCATCTTGGGGGATTGTTCGTATCTTCTTTGCTTAATGAAATTTTTCTGGAGGTGCCATGGTCAGTGTCCAGAGCTCTCCTCAGTGAGATGTTATATGTCATATGTTAATGTGGAGGGAAATGGGTAATGACCAGAAGGTTATTCACATCAATGAGCATTGAATGCATTAAACAGCCAAGATCCAGAGGGTGGTCTCCAGAGGTAGTTTAGAGCAGAGAGCCTGTCTGAGAAAGTGACTGCTGGAAAACAAGGAGATTTCTGCTAAGGTGTATCCCCCTTCACTGCTTTGGGAGAGCTATTTAATCCTTGTCCTGCCTCCCTGGTACGGCATCTCTCACAAAAAACTCTGAGCTGGATGAGCTTGTAAATGCTACTGTGTAATATCAAGTGTCAGTAACACAGGTTAATTCAGCTGAGAAATCTGTGGAAAAAAAAAAAAAAAAAAAAAAAAAAAAGATGTCATGAGATAATCATGGGTATAATGGGAATGTAAGTGTGTAATTGCAGGGTTGTGATTCTTGTTCTGCAGAGCTGCAATCTGTTTGAAGCCCAAGAATGCACAGTGCTAGAGACAGTTGTGTCATTGTCCTGTGTTTTGCCCTCACAGCCCTGATGACCACCTGAGGATATGACTTTTCATGGAATTTGGTCAGTTTAAGGCTTATATCTGGATAACCTAAAATCTGGGGTTTGTGATCCTGTAGTGTGGTATTCTGTGTAGCTCTGTTTTTCTTAAGTGAGAAGCTGTGTGTCTCTGTATGTCTGTGTTTAAGTCCTGATTTTGAATCAGATAAAGCAAAACACAAGAAAAGACAATAATACATTGAGTCATAATTATTTACAGTTGAACATTAGACTGTTGTATGCAGTTACTGCTCCTGATAATGGTAGTGGCTACACTGGTGTACATTTTGGCAAAGCATAACTTCAGGGAGACTCCAACCCTTTGACAGTTCTGGTTTAGAGATTGTTGTGGCTTTCTGAAGACAAAAAATGTTGGTTTGTTGTTTGTTTTTTTTTTCCCAAAATTATTAACTAAAGAAGAAAACTGGATTTGAAACAAGCTAGGCTAATTTCCATTATTTCCAAAAGGGTAATGTGATGTTCTCTTGATGGTATAGTTCCTCAGCCTGTGTAAGATCCAGCCTGATTATCAACAGAGATCACATCTGGGTTTGCCTTCCATGGGTGGTCCAACTCTCCATTCTTCTCTACCAACAGCCTTCTTGGGAGAGAAGGTGGGAGTCTGGTCATAAGCTTCCTGCAGGCCAGGAACAGCCCTTGGATCAGCTACTGGACTATTAACTATTAATCGAAGTTAATATTGGTGCACTGGTGAATGTGGGTTTGTTTCCTCAAAGATAAGTTCTGTTGTCAAACAGAAGGACTTGTGCTCATACTGACCCTCTCTAGAACTCTGGAGATGAGGAAAAATCAATAAGTGCAGATGAGGATAAACTAAAATAAACATTTTCAAGCTTTTAAGATACTAACAAAATACTGAAAGGAAGAAAATTATCCCTGAAGGGATACACTCTGTTGACTGCCCTGGGAGAGAGCAGGGCTACTAACAAGTGACTCTGTTCTTTCCTCACTGAATATGCAGCCAGATGCCTGCAAGTTCCCTCAGCACGGGACTGGTGCCTGGTTTGCTTTGGTCTCACCCAGACAGTGTTGTGTTTGTGGCCACTGGCACCAGTGAGTGATGGGCTATGGGCTGAGGGGTTTGCAGGAAGGCTGCTCATTCTCTCTGTCCTACTAATGCCTGTTAACTCGATTCGGCAGGAACCGGCCAGAGCTCATTCTGGAGCAGAGATGACATGCATAATGTGGAAGAAGCAGGAAGATGAGCTAGCTGAGTTCAGACTTGCTTTTCAATGTATGCAACATACCTCTTGGTAGTGATCCCAGTATGAAGGAGATTCCTGGCTTCTAGACAAAAGTACTTGGAGGATGCTGTCCATCTTTACCACCTGGGCTATGTGGACACTCCTGCTTTGCAGTCACCATTTCAAGACTAGGTTGTTGTCATGTGCTTTCCTAGGGCTGTTCTCAAATCAATCTAATGACTGAGGCAGGTGGAGAAAATGCATGCTTGGAAAGCAGAGTAAGAACTGGTATCTTCAGGGCTAGGACATTAACCCACCTAGCCTGACCTCCTGTATCACCAAATTACAGCCCACTCTCTCTGCAGGGAGTATAAGATCTCATTTGAATTCAATAGTGCACTTTCTAGAAAGGCAATCAAACCTGGATTGGAGGACATAAAGGGATAGAGAATACACTCCTTTAGTATTTTGTTCCAGAGGATAATCACTCTAACAAATGTGAACCAGATGATTCATTAGAATTTTTCTAACTCCAGCTCTCACCATTGTTCTGGTTCTTGCTATGCCTTTCCCCCCTTGATTACAGCTCTTAAAACTGGCATTTTTCTCCCCATGTTAGAACTTGCACAGTGTAATCAACCTGCCTCTCAACACCCTGTAGCAGCCAAGCCCAACAATGTCTCTGAGCTAGAATCTATGCTGTTCCTCTTAGAAGCAGTTCAGTTATATGATTCATCCTGCCAGTAAAGACCATTCTATTACCCTTTTTTCAGCTCCCTCTGCTTTCCCTTTATATAAACCTTGTGACATGGATGCATTGGCATTACTGTCTTTGTCTGTGAGTTTTCCATGTGCAGCTGAAAGTGTTAAGGTTGGCTGCAAGACCCTGAGTGTCCATATAACTCACTGCCCAGCCAATGTCTTTGTGCTGTATATGTGGCTCTGTATGAGCTGAAACTTCTCTCTGCATCAGAAATAAAAGGATGCTCTTGCATCCTTCAGCTTGGTCCTGCATTACTCCACGTTCAATGGCCATCAAAAGTCTGCCTGAACTTTGGAACAAAGGTTGACCTTTAATAGTAAGTTGGTGTTTGGGATGATTTTTTCTTTTCTTGGGGATATGCTGGATTGAGGAGATTTGGAGAAGTCACTCCCTAGTCTTTTTAGGCAGTTATTCTAATGTGCATTAAGCCACCATGGCTCGTGTTAGCTGTGTTTGTATTCTTGATATTGGTTAAATGAAAAGAAAAAAATAAATTAAACACCCATTCCTTAAGAAAACTGTGCTTTCTTAGCTGCTTTCAGGAGAACCATCTGACTCAAAAGACTAAGGTCTTTAATTTTACCATACCTTTGAATCTCCTTGACATCTTCTGAACATTATTTTCTGTGCGCAGAGCCTGGGGTAGAGCAAGCAGCCAGTGAGAGTCCAATAGCAGAGAGTAGAATAGACTGTGGAGCAGACCATTTGTATCTGAGGGCTCCTGGACACTTCGGCCGCTCTCTGTGGAACTCCTTGAACCTGCAGTTCAGCTGTGTTTAGTGCCTGATACGTCTGATATGTTAATAAACTCATGAGTTTTGCTGGGCAAGCTGAGTGGTCCTTGTGAAGCCATTTCAGGGTTTTTTTCCCTTTTTCTTATTTTCTTCCTATCCTTTTTTCTTTCTTTTTCTTCTTTTCAGCTCTACCATTTTCTGTTGGTTTTAGTTGGTTTGGTTTTTGTTTGTTGGTTTGGTTTTTGTGTTTTCTTCTGGGCTATATAACATGTGAGCACTGTCAACCAAATTAAGTACACCACTAGAATTCTGAAATTACTGAGGACATGAATAAGCACTTTTGCCAATGTAACTGTTCCCACATAGTCACATCTGAACTGCAGATGCTGCTATGGAGCAAAAAATGATCCACTAGACTTCAATAAGTCAACCTGAACATTATCATTAAACCAGATATGTTGTTTCTGTTACTGAAATGAACTCTGGAACATCTGTGCAGACCCAGTGTTAAAATGTCACCTCTCAGTATTTGGGAGTGCCACGTATCACCGGAAACAGTGTTTGCTCCTTTCCTCAGCGGTGTTGCACAAACAGCCCTGAATTGCAGCTGACTCACCAAAGAGTGTCCTTTTCTCTGGTAGCATCCTGAGGATTGTGTTGGTGGTATCTCACCAGATTTCTGGCATAGTCTGAATCTGGTGTCATTGATGGGCAGGGTGTGACACAGCCAGGTATGCTGAGCACACACACATGGGCTGTGCTGCAAGCAGCTCTGCGTTCCTCAGAGAAAAGGCAGTGAGGATTTGTTTAAATACCTGAGAGACAAAGGCTTTAATCACAACATATTTTCTTAGGTAAGATCAACAAACTGAGAGAAATCTGAAACTGTAACATGCTGTTCTTGGACATGCATTGGCTCCCCAGCAGTCTTTTTATTTCTCTGGTTTTAGTTACCTTTTGTAGTTTTATGATAGGTATGACAGGCTGGAGCCACTTTGGTTGTGAACACTTCTCTTTGAAGATTCTCCTTTTGAAATGAAACATTTCTTGGCCGTTCTTAGCTCAAAGGTGGAACTTTATAGGGATCAGGATGGAACTAGTTGCAGTGGAGGGAACTCCAGAGCAATTTTACTTCTTTGAAGATGTATGTTGTTCCTGAAGCTACTTCTGTGATGTAGGAAAATCATCTGGGGCCAAGCAGGAAGTTGTGAGGTCGGTGGCATATCCCAGCGAGCCCTCACCCTGCATCACACCGTCCCTTCCCTGCCAGCCTGTGTGACTGGAGACAGCTCTAGGCACTCAGGATAGGCAAGGAAAACTTTTGTACAGATTTATTCTTAAAACCCACATCTGAGGGTGGGCCCGCACAGCCCACGTGGAGTTCATTGTTGGGTACAAGCTGGTTGTGCTGGAGTCATTGGTTTTGTTTGGTGGGGTTTTTTTCCATCTACCTCCACACTTCCACCCACCCGTTTGGAGCTCGTTGTGCAATGCTGAAGAATAACAAAGGTAGATAAAGGAAATTCATTACATGACCCACTGCACGGGTGATGCTGGGTAGGTGAGACCCGGCCGCTCCCGGGCTGAGGTGAGCGGAGCTGAGGCGGAGCCTTCTCGTGGTGGGGACCCGGGCTGAAGGGAGCACGTGAGGGCCAAGCTGAGGCGGGAAGAGAGAAAAGCTCCTCAGGCCCGGGCTGGGCTGGGCTGAGGGGCGATGCCCTCAGGGCCGAGCTGAGGTTTCTGAGGAAGCGCCTATCATGGCTGGTCTGAGGGAGGACCCGCTCCTGGCTGGGCTGAGGGATTCCCTCAGGGCACCTGGCGGGTGCTGAAGGGACACCCTCAAGGCCACACTGAAAACAGATGAGGTGCCGACCTGAAGCGGCTGACGGACCTCTCGGGGCCGGTCTAAGGAGGCATGAGGAGGTACCCTGAGGGGGCTGAGGCGATACCCCTGCGAGCTGGTCCGTGCATGGCTGAAGTGCCGATGAAGAGCACGGCTGAGGGGGCACCTGCAAGGGTCGGTTCAAGGGCGGCTGAGGAGCCGCCCTGCTGAGCCGGGCTCACGGACCCCTCGTGGCGGCCGGGGCGGGGCGCGCACGGCTGCCGGGGCGGGGCGGGGCGCGGAGCGGGGGCGGAGCCTTCTCGGGCCCCGCCCCGCCGGTGCCGGCCCCGCCCGGGCTGTCAGAGCCGGCCTGTCCCGGGCGGGCTCGGGGCGACTGCGGGATGCGGCGCTGAGAGCGCTCCGCTCGGTTGCTCCGTCGGTCGGTTGGTCGGTCACCCACCCCGCCCGGACTACCCCCCGCCGAGATTCCTTCCCGGAGCCCATGATGTGCCTGGAAAGCGACGGCTCCTCCGGCAGCAGCCCGGGCTGCGGCGGGCGGCTCCGAGCTGGCGACGAGGAGGAGGAGGAGGACGGCGAGCGGGGCTGCTGCGGCCGGGGCGCTGAGGGCGAGGTGCAGACCCTGTCGGGCAGGATGAACCCCCCGGCGGCTGGCAAGCACCCCGACCGCCCCGCCGCCCTCCGCAAGGCGCCGACCCTCGGCCGGGCCCGGGTAGCGGCAGCCGGCATCCTCAGTGTGGGCAACGTGCTCAACTACCTGGACCGGTACACGGTGGCAGGTGAGCGCACCCCGCGGCTGTCAGGGCTGCCCGTGGACAGCCCTTCTTCCCGGGCACGATGCAGCCGTCGCCGAAGCCAGGGTTGTCCCGGGCTGGGGTCAGCGGGGCTCGCCCGCCGCGCCGGGGCTGGAGAAGGAGGGATTGCATGAGGGATGCGGCGCGGCCGGTGCCCATTGTGCGGCCCCTCCGGTATTGTTCTCTAGTTTGTCTGAATTTTATCGAAAATAAGAGGAGCGCCCTTTGTTTGTCTGGGCTCGATGGCGGAATCGGTGCTCGATGGGATTCGGGAGGGAGCGGTGGCTGCGGCGCGGTCAGAGCGGAGGGCGCTCGGCGAGGTTCGGGGCGATGGCAGACGCCTTATCGATCCCGCACAGGGTGAACTCTGCGAGCGACAGGTGCAGCTGCGGCCGGAGAGACACAGCCTGCTGCCAAACGGGGCGAGACAGGGTTGCGAGCACGCTGTGTCCTTGGGTGAAAATCGCAGCGAAGCAAATCCCCTTTGCTTTGTTTCTGCGGAGCGCGTCCAGCCTGGAACACCCGGCTGCCCTTCAGCTCTGTGCCAAGGAGGGTCCCTTCCCTGCAGAACTCCCGAGCAGGTGACGGCAGAGCTGGCAGGAGCGGCCGCAGGAGGAGCAGCTCGGCAGCTGCAATGCACTTTGCAAAGCTCAGTTTTCTTGAGGTAAACACTTAAAATCATGCACTGGTGGATGTGTGACCAGCCGTACTGTGTGAAGCACTATGTTCCTCAGTACTTACTACTACTGTGAAGCTCAGCTCCAAAGCAAATGTCTGTTTGGATGTTTACTGTGCCATCCCTAGAGACGAGTCCTTGTTTATTCTTGTCAGGCAATAACAGCAGGGAAGAAGATCATCACTGAACTTTTTCTAATTAGAAATGAAGTAGGCTTGTTGGTAATCAACTGTCTCATGTCATTAGAATATAATGCATATTCTCTGTTTGGCAATACTGATAATTTTATCTTCAGAGCTTACAAAGGGGTTTGTGCATGTATAATTTTTTCTCTATGCATATATATGTTTTAATCACTAGGACTCAATGTGGTGTTAAGCAAATCTGATATTTGTTTATGCTACATTAAAATAATATATGTTTGTAGGGCAGTGATAGAGAGCAAGGGACATAAATCTAAGTCACTGCTGTCAGAATAGGTTGGCCAGGTTGTATTTATTTGTCTGGAGTAGGGAGATGGGGAGGATTAGAAGGAAAATTTAGCTGGCACTGTTGTGGCTTTTTTGTTTTTCTTTTTAGATGTGGCTTGTTCGTTCAGGAAATGTAAAGGCCAGTGTTGGGAGATATTGAGTACTCAGCTGGTAGTCAGTCTGTTACAGAAAGAAGCTTGAAGATACAAGGTTAATCTGTTATTAATGAAGAAATAATAACAGATGCAGTGTGTTCCCTTGCCCTCAATAAGGACCTCTCTATTTAGAGTTTTACTACAAAGCACCTTTAATTCATGGGAAGTTTCCTTTTTAGGAAGCTATTCCTCCCTCATGTATTCTTAAAAAAAAACCAACAACAACAACAAAACACTTCTAGTTCACCTGTTTACTCTAGCACTTCCACTGAGACCTTTGCAATCTGAATTTTCTGCCTGCAAGAACTGAAAACATCTTTTCTGGAAAGGCTGGAAGGTGCCTGACCAAGCAGAAGATAAAAATGCCTGCCAACTGTAATGTGGCATTGCCAAACCCAGTGCTGTGATTGCTGGTATTTCTAGGACAAGCTCTGGTATTACTGTGCTCAATAACTGCCCTGTGGAACTTATCTATTAACATTCAGCTTGATATCAAAGGTTTAAGGTCTCAGACATCAGACTTGCCTTTGGGGAAGGAATCAAACTTTGCATGGGCTTTTTGTCTTCTGTCAATTGGTATTTACTTTTCAAACTGGTGTTACATAAAGTGCTAATCTAAAATGAAATAATTTAAATCCAGTGTAATGGAAGAGTTGTGGTAATAAAAATTACATGTTTTGAGCTCAAAACTGACTTGATTATAAAGTCTTTAAAGTAATCTTTACTTTTGTATTTTGAGTCTTAGTGCATACCACATGCTTATGTGATGTGCATTTGCAGATGAATCAAGCTAGCATTTTGAATATTCAGCTCATGTCTCAAGACAGGTAATAATTAGTAAATACAACTCTCCAGACCTTCAAAGTACATTTCAAATATGAATTGTTGCAGCAACATAATAAGGGATTTTAACACCAGCCACATTATGGCAGGGGAAGTAGCATCAGAAGTTATGATTTACCTAAGGCCAGTGGACTGTTGTGAGAACTGGAATTAATTTCTGGTTCCAGCTCTATTTGAAATAAGTGTTAGAGGAGCAGCAGTACCAATGGAAACTGGTTCCTGAGGATTTGTCTCTAGGGTGATCCCTGCTGTGGATTCTCTGATGTTAAATAATAGTTGACCTTTGTCATTAGCCTTTCTCTTCTTGTCTTATAAGAGTCTTGCATCTACCAAACCATTTTTTTTTAAATGAAAGTGTTGGAAGCTTTGGGACTTCTTCCTGCAGTCAAATTTAGTTAAAGACAGGTCAGTGGCCTTAAAATCAATTAGCAGGCTGCTGACAGACAGACATAAGCAAACAGAGTATCCAGCTGTATGGGCACAATACTCCAAGTACATTTTCTGTCTTGAGAACTTGGTTGCAATAATTTTGGTCTTCCAAAAAGTATAAGAAAATACAAGTATATATTTAGTGTGTTATATATATATATATAAATATAGAGAGTTATATATAGTTACACATTTATTACATGTATATAGTTATATATAGTTATATATATATTTATATATATAGGTTTTAAAAAAATTATATATATATATATATATATATATATATAACAAGTATATGCAAGTATGTATTTATTTACTGGGGGAAAAAATCATATATAGAGTTATTTCCAGATGTAATTTCCTGAGTATCTTACACTATTTTCTAACAAATCCTCACAGAAACTGGATAATATGTATCCAGTCAATGCAAGAGCACCTTATGTAATAGAAAGAACTAGGCTGGCCTGTCCTATAGCACATCTTGCCCTTAAAAGTAAAAGCTTTTTTACTTGCTACAAAGCAAACAGCAAATGTGTTACTTCTCAGTGCTTACACTCTGGTCACATAAACATTGTGTGTAATGCGTTGGTTTTGGATAATCTTTTTTTTCAAGTGCAACACACAAGGAAGTAGCTGCCTGTTGCCCTGGTTTTGGTTTAATGACTTCCCAGTAAGGACTAAATGAGTTTACGATGGGATATTCCTTTTTGGTATCTGGGACAGAGCTTGAGTGCAGTTTCCAAGATGCAGGGCATACACAGCTTCACACCCGACACCAAGTTTGCAGCTTTTTTGGGAACACATGATGAAAATGGGCCTCCACTGAGGACTGGCCTGTTTCTTAAGGTTTAAGAATAAGTTTCTTCCAGTACTTAAAAATAAAGAGTCTGCACAGCAGTAGTGGGTATTTCAATAAGGTCCTTATGTTTACAAAGAGTTGGAAATTTCCAGTGCCTGTGGAGTGTGTTGGAATATACTGATATTTGGGAGAAGCTGTCCCAGACAAAAAGTAAAGGTGCCTCTACTGTGGCTTTTGTAAAGAAAAGATTGAAAACTCAATCAGTGCTGAGCATTACCAACTTGAAGGGAAACGATCCTCTGCAATTTTCTTAAGAGGTCTTTGATCATACTGGAAACAGTTGCCCGTGGAAAAAGCATTCTTTCAAAAGCCATGTATTTCACTGCTATTAGGATAGCAAAGGAGTAAGGACAAGGGGAAAACAAAAGTAATGAAACCATTGTAGATTTCCTGTGAAACTGCAGGATTGCAGCCATCCCATGATGCTGGGACATATCTTCTTCCTTAATGAAGTTTTGGGAAAAGTCATCTTGCCTTCAGAAGCTTGGAATGTGGTTTCACAATTATACCATGGGTGACCTTTTACTGTGCTTACTGTTGACGATGAAAATAGTCTTGCTTCATTAGGGTGTCACCTCCACCTTCTAATTCAGATGCTACTTCCTGGCATTTCTGTAGTGCTTTAATTTAAAGGTAACAATTTAATTAAGCTGGAGAACTACCCAGCAAAGTAAATGAGTCTCACTATCCCACTACAGAAGGGGAAACCAAGTTGCAGAATGTTGGTGATTTGCCTGTGGTAATGGAGTTAGTGGCAGAGCCTTGGCTGTTATCAGTTCATCCTTGAGGTTCTCCATCCTTGTCAACACAGTACACATTTTGTGTGTGTGTTTTTTGTCACAGACTTTGGTCTCCTGGTTTTGTCCTTTAAATGTCTGCAACTTGCTAATAACTGTATTTGTGTTAATTAGCCTCTCATTACAACACATAGTTGCAAATCAAATGCCATTCTTTGAAGATACATACATGCAAATGATTACTGAAAGTTGAAAGTCGAGTTTACAACTACGTAGTACAGACTCCAGCTAAAGGGTTAGGAAAGGTTCAGCACTAACTCTCAAGTGCAAAGACATTCAATAGGTTATGAGCCAAAACTGCTTCTTTTTACTTGTGAGCCTACATTTGTGACAGTAACATAGTGCCCCACTGAGTGTTTCTTAGTGAATGTAGTCAGAGAATTCACATGGAATGGGATAAAAAGAGCATCTTCTCCCCTTGTAAAAAGACTATGCTCAATGCTTATAGCTTCAGGGAGGGAAGTGTTAAGAGGCAGTGCAAGCACCCAGGACAGAGCTCTGGAAGGAATGTAATGCTGGAAAATATTAGAAAATAATACTGACAGAATGCACTTGAGCCAGCAATGCCACCAGTTCACACATGTGAGAGTTTGTGAAAGGATGACAGTGTTTTATTTGGGCAGCAGGGACCTGCTGCTGACTCAAAATTCAACAAGTCCTGCTTTGGGAGCAGAAGTTAGACTTGAATCTCATGCACTTCAAAAGCAGGAGACAGAAAGTGCTCTGCAGCTCTACAGTGATGGGGACTGTGCTGTAGCATCTTTTTCTCTAGTGTTCTGTTTTCCCTCTGTGATGTGCTTTATTGCAAAGGCTGCTGCTTCCTGTTTGCTGGTTCTTATGCGAGTTGGCAGGAGTTGTTCCAGAGTATTTTACATTTCAAGTGAAGTCTTACTATGTTTAATCATAGTATTTTTTTCTTCCTAATGCTGTAGGTTTGCCAGATACTAAATATCTTTGTTATTATGTGTAGATTTTCCTGTTTGACTCTGAGATCCTCTTTCATACATGTTGATTAATTTTATCCCCAAAGCATCCAAGTCATCAGAGCCAGAGAATGTGGCCTTTATTACATGGAGTTAATATACTCATAAATATTGAGTGTGTTCTTAAGAATAATGTAATGATCTTATATTCCCTTGATCTCTGTGACTGTCAATACCAGAAGCTTCGTGATAAAGCTTCTCTGGTCAAAAGTGTGAGAAATCTGTAATCATTCCTTCAGACTTTTCAAATACCATACCAAGCTGCAATAGGGTTAAATTCTATCACTCAACTTGTATAATAAATAGGAATAACTGAGAATATTTAGTCTTCATTTTTACTGGTACACTGTGCTTGAGAAGCAAATAAGCTGCTGATGGCATAGCATGGTGGGTTATAGATTTGCACAGATATTGTTAAAAACTGGTGACTTTTCCTGTAATACAAAATCCCATAGCTCATGCTTGGTATTTCAATTGCTGAGGAACTTGTGGTTGAAAGGTGTTACAATGTATCACCTACATCAAATAAGGTTTATAAAGGTCATGAGGTTCCTTATAACTATCAGGAAAAGCTCCTGGTACCTCTTCAGGAGATTCAATGGGAAACCATGATTTTATTTGACAGACAAAAATTAGGAATCCCAGAGGTTTTTTATCAGAAAAAAAAAAAACCTCCTTTTTTTTTTTTCTTTCTGATAAAAATAGGAACTCTTCTGAGTTGCTTGTTTGCATCATCATTGCTTGATGTATATTATAGATCAGGACATTGTTGTGCAGCTTCTATGGAATAAGGTGGTGCACCCAAAGTACACTTACAGTCCACATCTATCTCCATACCTCCAAGATATATCAGAGAGCTGCAGGCCACGGTTGGAGAGTCAGAGGGACACAAGAGCAAAGCATTGTGTAAAAGCCCCTGGAAGATGAGCAGATGGGGCTTTTTGGTAGGCAGTATAGACAAGGGGTGAGGAGGGATTTGAGGGAAGAAAGGGGCAGTTTGCAACAAGAGTTTACAAACAGCATCTTCCAAACATGATGAGTGCCACAGGAGGAAGGATGAAGCTGTCTGTTGGAAATGGATAAAGGAGGATGATGCCCTTCTGGCTGAGAGAGTTTTGTGGAAATTGGCACTATGAATGTAGGGTAATGAGTGTTCTAGAATAAAATAATGTGTGCACAAAATGAGTTCTACAAAGAACCTGTGAAGTGCCTAAGGGGCCACGGAAGTTAATGGGAGTTGAGCAAAATGGGTTGGGCTCAGAGCCCAGAGAGGTGATCAACAGCTCATGGTTTCCAGAGAAGCTTGAGTACAGATCTTGGCATGGACCTCTCCTGTAAATTGCATTTTTGGTGAACTGGTCTGAAATTCTTGGTCTGAAAATCAGGAGGCAAATCTGAGACAGGTAGGGGCAAAATAAGAGAAAGAAACCCCCACACAACCCAAAGCAAACAACAATTCCCCAGTCATTACTACTAAGTTTTTAACTACTAGATGCCCTCTTTGACTTGAGTGCTGTAAAGCATCTCATCCTGCAATTCCTCGACTGGCCAAGTACCCTACCTAGAACTGCTGAACTGCTGAGCACAGCAGGCATTGCATGCATGGTTTTTCTTTTCTTGACACATCTGTTCTCATTGTTACTTTGTGTGTGTTTTTGTCTGATGTAACCCAGCTATTTCTGTAGGGTTGCAGGGAAAGGAAGTGAAAGGGAGGGAGCACTAATATCTGCTCTCTTGGTTTTACAACAGTATATAAAAAAATCAGGGGGATGAGAATGTAAGGGATCCTGGCTGACTGAAGGATTGTAGAATCATTCCCACTTGTGGTCATGACTTTGGACTTGTCACCAGTCAGGAGTGGCTGAAGGTTTCTTTTGGAAGGCTCTTGAATGAGCTGTTCAGGATGCTCTGGTGGCTCTTTCCACTCTTCATGGTGCTGTGTGCCTTTTGGAAGCCTCTGCACAAGGCATGCCTGGAACCACCATGTTATCTCTCACTATATAAAATGACAGAGTAAGGAATGGAATTTTTCTGTCAGGCTGAACCTTCTAGACAGTAGTGGGGCATGGTCGTGAGAGCAATGAGGCTGCTCCCACCTATTCTGTACTTCTGGTTTTGAGGGGATAAGTAGCAATCCTCCTTCTCCAGAACTGATCTCCTGCCACAACTGAAATCATAGAGCAACTTTAGCTTTAGAGAAGGGAGAGAAATACAGAAGAAAAACAAGGCTTTATGCCTTGTCTGTCCTAAGTTCAGGCTTGAGCAATATGAACATACCAGGGTTATGTTGTTGGTGAGCAATACTATCTCCTATAGAGATTTTTAATCCGTTTCTTTGTTTTGGGTTTTTTAAAAATACATTTCTTATGCTTCTGCTGGTGGCCAGCAACTGCATAGCTGAACAGAAGAGCAGGGGGAAAAGTCAGTGTTTATCTGGAGAATAGCTGCAGTAACAGCTTGGAGCTTGGCTGGCAGAGTGAGAGAACCCCATGCTGGAATGAAAATCCTTTCAGCCTTGGCATGTGATTTTTTTTTTTTAAATTTTTTTTTATTTTAAGGCTGCCTTGAACCATAGCTGCAGTAATCCATCTTACTCCTTGTTTAGGCTTCTGCCAATAATTATGTAAATAACAGATCACAGTTAATTATTTGATTCATAGCTTCCTATTTTCTCTATTTGTATTAGTAACATGTCATTATTGTCTTAGAATACAGCTTTGTGTTCTTGGCAACATTGAAAACAACAAAAATGGGTGAACTGACAGTGGCAACAGGACTCTTGTCTGTGTGAAGTCTACAGGGCCTGAATTGAACCTGCCTGAAGGTTGACTCGGATTCCCATGGCTGTCCTGGGATTTGCTTATCTGTGCTCTCTGCATATTCTCATTTCAGAGAAGTGATATTTCAGGGGGGTTTGCCAACAAAGCAGTATGGATCTGAAAGGGGGGGTGGGGGGTCTTGCCCTGTTGTTGATTTGCAATTTTCACTTCTCTCTGCCTGTCACGTTTGCATTTCATGATTTGTGCCTGTATGGTGGTGATGACCTTGGAAGTTTTGCTTTTAATCCTGGTTTAGGCAGCTGCTTTATTACAGCTTTCCTACCAGGTGGGCAGTTTGGGAAGTTCACAAATCACTGTGTGCTCTTGCTCTGTTCCTCTTCAGTGAGACTTTTCATTTGAAAATGGGACACTATGACAGGATTTTTTTCTAATAATTTTGCATAAGACACTGTATTCTCATTTTCACATTGCCTTTAGTGTTGGGTGGTTTTTTCCAACAGACTGGTGCTTGTAAACTTTGCCCCAGCCAGACCCACCGGGGCTTGGCTGTCCCAAGCTTTAGGATGTAAATAATTTGGTGTGACATCAGCTGACCAAGTGCCACTGCTGTCCAGGCTTTAGTCCCTGAGCAGGTTGGTGGATGAAATGTTGCTTATAGGATGCTGAATCAGAGCTGCTTAAGCACTTTGAGCCAGGCACTAATTTTGTGCATTTTCAGATGTGTTCTCAGTGCTAAATAATAATTAATACAGAATTGCAACACTATTAATAAATACCAACTGTGCAAACTATGCAATAAGGAGAAGTTATTTCTGTTCCACCATTGTGGCTCATAAAGAAGGGTCATTGCCTATGTTGGTGTGCTGAGCTATTAGAACTCAAATACTGCTGCAGTTATACCACTGTTAAAACATTTCTAATAGTCTTGTTATTTCCGTCTGGCAGCCAGAAATGCTGACTAACTTTCAGGATAACAACCTTTTATATATTCAGGAAACAAAATACCCAAGGGCCACTGGTGACTGACAGCTACAGTGTTTGATTAAAACTGACAGTTCCTGATCAGCTCTGTCTTGGATGTGTTAGTTCCTTTTCTCATGGGGAAGAGAAGACAGAGGACAAAAAATTATTTAGTGTAATATTATTAGGATATGAGACTTTTTCTTTCCTTTGCAATTTTTCAGGAATTTGTAACTCAGAAGAACCAAAGTACCTGAATAATAGTGCTTGGAAGGGCAAACATTAATCTCTCTATGATGACTTTCCTATAACGTGGTACAGAAAATGCCAAGTGTTGGTTTCTAGTCATTGATTTTTGACTGTAAAAATGATGTGCTGAGGTTCTGAGCTTCTGATGATCAGTTAATATGTGGTGTTTGCCTGTTTTATTCCCAACTGGTATTAAGACAAGGAAGATTTTTTTTCCCCTCTAAATGAGAGGAATCATGGTGCTTTTGCTAATCTGCACTTACGTACAGACTGCACAAGCAGTTACTCAATCCCTCATGAAAAACCTTGGGTCACTGCACAGAACATGAGGTTGTTGGGAGCCACTGGGCACTCAGCTACTGGTGGCCCACATAGTGAGTGAATCTGCTCTCCTCCCTTGCCCTTCTCTGCAACAGCATTTCTTATCATTGAGGAAATAACCAACTTTATTTCCTTTACCTCTGTGTTTATTTAATCTCCTTTTTACACATACAGAGATGCCGGATGCCCAGGAGCAGTTAGCAACAGCTGCCCAGCATATGTTGCTGGGTGCTTTTCAGCTCTGGGCTGGACCTTGAACTGTACAGAGGCTGCAAACCCAATAAAATTAATGAATTCTCTTCATTACTTCATCATAGCAGGGTCACTTGCTATTTCCTTCATGAAACATATATTTTTAAGTAGTCGAAATTTTCACCTCTTACACGTTGGCATTTCCAGCTGGGCATAAATGAATGTTGCTCAGTTACTTTGTAAGCTGGGACCAGTTTTGGAAGGTTGTGCACTGTATTATATGTACTTTAACACTCATGAAGGCAGACCTTCCATGATTTAAGTTTGGGGTTGTTCTCTTAAGCTGCTGGAGTTGGGGGCATCAGAGAAGTGGCACTCTTAGAAGCTAAAACACTTTTTCAAGTCAAGTTAAAATGATGTTTGTTCTTAAAGGTGTATTGAGATGCATGTGGTATTAAGGCACATTTTTGTCAGCTATTTAAGGTGCAGTGAGAGTATACTTTATCTTACTACAAAGCTACCAAAATTTTCAAGTTTTTGGACTGTGAATCAGGATAGTTGCAACAGTTGCTGCAGAAAAGAGAGGTAAATCACTTTTGGTCTGCATTTTGTTGTGTTTTTTAAACTTCTGTCTGGAGGTGGCCAAAATTAGTAATGCTTCCGTAGTCATATTAAGTTCAAAAATATGTAATGGTTTAAATGTCAAACTGCACCTTATTGCAAGCTTACATTTGCCTCTCAAGTGTGCATTTAAATCACTTCCATTGCTGAAAGCCACTTAACAAGAATAAATTAGAAGTGGAGCTGATGTTTGAATAAAACCAGAAGCTATGTGAGTGGCTGTCTGTAAGCATGTGCAATAAAATCTGAATAAGGATTTAACATTTTTGATTCAAATATTTAGTTAAGCTCTATTATACCATCCCTTCTCATTTTCTTCGTGAATGGGAAGTACGTTCATCACCATTTAGAAATTACTGGGGTTTGTAACCTGATGATGTTTGGTTTTATTCACTCAGACTTGTGTAATTGAAGCACAAACCACTTCAGTCCTGAGTGGGAGAGATTTCCTGGGCCATTGTTACCTGCAGAGGAGGTTTGTGTGCACAACATGAGCTGTGGGAGAGCTCAGATTGTCCAGGCAGTCATAGATGTTCTGCCTGTGCTCCCTGTCCAGAGACTGCCAGAAAACAACATTCATGGCTGAATTCAATTCAGCCATGGTGTGGACACCACTAGTTAGTAGATTTTTATCACTGATGTGGTAATGAAGATGTTTGTAAATTCCATTAATCACCCTTTTGGCTGGCAAGTCCTCTATTTTTCCAATGCTCCAGTTCCCTTTGTAGGTTAAAACAAATGCATAAAAGTTTTTGCTTTAATGAAGGAAGCTGCTAAGAAGAAAATTTATTATTTATTTTATTTTATTTTATTTTATTTTATTTTATTTTATTTTATTTTATTTTATTTTATTTCTCTACTGTTTTCAGATGTTTCTTTTATTCTGCAGGAGCAAGGTTTTGGTGGTTTTTTTTTGATCAATGCTTCTGACATAATATGGAAGATCCCTGTTTTTGTTTCCTCTAACGTGTGGATTCCAGTTGCCTCTGCTAGTATTGAGTCATCAAGACAGGAGAGCTAAAATACAGATCTTACAGTCATGCAGGAAGTTTCTATTTTAAAAAAAATAGGTTTATAAGTATGGTGTTTCTAAAATATATTGGCTCCTTTGTAATTACACACTTTAGGTATTAATACATGTAATTATGAAAGTATAATTAGACTCTGGTAGGTAGTGTCATAACAATTTTAAGGTAGATTTAAAAATATCTTGTATCCAAATGTCCCAACAAGAGAAATTTTTCTCCTTTAGTGATATTATTTGGCTTAGTCTGGAGGACCTGATCCTAGACTCTGGGTGGTTTTTTGTTGTTGTTGTTTGGGGTTTTTTTGTTTGTTTGTTTGGGTTTTTTTTTGTTTTTTTTTTTTTGTTTAACCCAGAATTCAATACAGCCTGAATTGTTCTGTCTTTTAAAGGAACAGTCCCAGGGTTCTTCTCTAAGAGTTCAGGGCTAGGGGGAAGCAAGAGCACACTTTGGATAATTTTAGGCTAAAGATTATTGTTACAAAAGTCTCTTGGCAGTTCTTAAAAGGCCAGGTAGTAAAAGCCGTGATTGGTGGGAAGCTGAAAGAATGTAGCACCTACAAGTGTCAGGGCCCAAGTGTCACCGTGTGCTGAGGGATGCTCGCACAGCGGCCCCAGACCCTCCTGCTCTGGGACCTCCTGCTCTGCCTTTTAACGGATTGGTTTCCCTTTAAATCCAGAATAGCATCTTTCCAGTCCAAATTGCTATGCGGCATGTGGTTTGCTGAGGGGAAAGCAAGTCATTTTTTGTCTCCCAGAGGCTCGTGCCGTGTCAGCTGTCTGGTGCTCCTGTAATTTCACGGAGATCCTGCTCAGAGCCCTGTGCTGAGACCACAGCTGCGGGCGCCCCGTACCTTCCGCATGGGTGCCCAGAGGGTCCTCGCTGATGTCTTTGCTTTCCTCCCCTCCCTCTCTCCCTCCCCCCGGCGCTCACTTGTGTGTAATCAAATTAAGCAGCAGCAGCAGCAGCCGCAGCAGAGAAGAGCAGCTCTGTTTGAAGCTGTCCCTCCAGAATGTGCGCACAGATTTCATCGCCCGCACCTGCCGTGTCTGGCTGCTTGCTGTGACCTCGTGTGCCAGCAGCCTGCACTGATAAGCGTTCCTTCCATCCATCCCAATTAATACTTTTAAGGACACTTAATTCCTTGTCAGCCTTGTTAAGTTTGTCTTTGTCCATAAACACTCTGCATTATTTTTGTAAAGGTCCAGAGTGCTTTCAGAGCATATAATGAAAGCAAGAGCAGGCAGTGTTAGGAGGTTTCTGTTAAACACATAAAGGCAGCACTTGCTGGGCAGTGATAACTGTGAGGATGCTGTGTCATTTGAGCTGGAGCAGTCACTCATGCAACACTGCAGACTTCTCTTTGAAACCCTTTGTAGGTCGGTAAAGGCTTTCTTGCTGTTTCTATTGAGATCCTCGGGCATTGTGCCTTTCCTGCAGTACAAGACTGCTGCTCTTTGCCTGTGCAGGACCCAGTGCCAGCCACAGCAGCTGCTGTCTGGGCAAAGTGAACATGCAGCAGCACATGAGTGTAGAACAGGCTGTGAGACTTGCCAGGGCTGTGCAAGTCTTTCCTCTGTGCTCTTCACTGCCTGATGAACTCCTTGGAGTCAAATCAGCCTAAACCCACCACCTCCATCACTACCTACAGGGTATTTCCTTATGTCACAGAGCCATCTCATTCAAATATTTTATGTATCAAAGGACTTGTTTCAATCTGGAATTCTTTGGTTCCATATAGATGTGTATCCCCTCCTTTTCTACCACTGAAGATCAGTGAGACAGGATGAGCGCAGGGGATCCTTGTAAGTGCCTTGCTTAGACTAAGCACTAAACAGTGGTGTTTGGCTTCCTTTGGAGTTCATTCCTGCAGCCCTCCCACTGAGGATGACTTTTCATGTGCTGGATAATTTTCATTTGTGCAGCAGATGATGTACATCCCACAAGTGAGTGTTACAGGTAACAGTACCCATGGAAGGGTGGCTCTTTACAGGAACTGGAGAACACTAGTGGAACTGAACGGGGTGCAGCCTCCCTCGTTGATTCTGCTGTTGCATTGTTAAAAATATGGTAATCTTTTTAGCTGCTCAGTCTCTCCCATTGGTAATTGCTAAATGGAGTTGCTTATGTACAAGCAAACTCAAACAATGGAAAATACATGAAATATGAACCCTTTTTTTTGTTGGGGTGGGAACATTTCTCTTGCTGCTGTGAGGAATGTTCACCTCACATTTCCTAACATTGTGTTCAGCAGATGAGCTGTTTCCTCCTTCTCCATCAGGTTTTGGTCTCTCCATTGGGGATAGGGCTGGGGCCATGCTTAGATGGGCTGTTAGAGTAATTATCCAAATGAACAGGCTTATCCAAATGAATGGCTTTAAAGATGCTGTTGTGTGATTTTTATTGTTATTGAGTGGAGCTGGTGGAAATTGGCTTGGTTCTTGTTTTGTTTTTCCATAGTTCAGTCTATTGAGACATAGGTGAGTGAGAGTCACTTTGGGAAAGAACTGCCTTTTGACTCTAGTCCCCAGCTGGGAGAAGACTGAAAGAATGCAAGGGAACCTAAAAAAAAACACAACAAAAAAACCCAAAAAAAACCCACAAAAAAAAACCAAAACACAAAACAAAAAAAACCCAAAACACAAAACAAAAAAAACCCCAAAACAAACAAAAAAACCCCAACCACAGCAAAAAAAAATAAAAATCCTGGAGCTAACAGCCTCCAGTCAAGCAGCATGTTTGAGAGATGATGGAAATTTTCATGTGGCTACTGAATTTTATCTCTGCTGGGTGACTCTGTCATTGTTAAATGGCTGAGAGAAACCTCCTTGTACAGGCATGGGCATAATTTTATACATCCTAAAGTAAAGAGAATAAATGATGGAGAAACATTGTTCTTAAACAGTCTCAGCCTAATTTCATGCAAACTTGAACAACAAAATATGTACAAACCCTCTCTTTCTTTAAAAAAAATAAAAGCTCTTAAAATAGAGATGAGGTTAAAAGGAGCCTGTGTCTAATTTTGTTTGTCGCTTCTGGTGACTTGAATTCCTCACAAATTGCTGGTTTGCCTGTAGATCTATAATTCCCGCATGCTGTAATTTTGCCTTTAGAAGTGTTGGCCATGGGCAGCTCTCTTTTTCTGAGCTGGAATTTTGAACACTTTTTGAACACTTTTGAACACTCTTCAGCATGTTTTTTCTCTGTTTGGTGGAGGTGGAGGCTCCTGCCTTGCAGGGAGGATGAGCAGGGGTGCAGGAGGTGCCTGCTGTGAGTGCCGAGGCAGCACCTGGGTTGTGTGTTGGCTGGGAAGTTTGTACCTTTTAGAAAGCAGTGGAACCATCCAGCAGAAGGGTGTGCTGGAGAAACAGGCAGTTCTGCATTTCTTCAATATGTGAGATCAAGATACTCTGGGAACAATTCTGAGGCATTTGTTATGGAAAATCCAAGAAATTTCCAAATAATGTGCCCTGCTCTTTAATTCCTATCAGGTGCTGGAAGGATCAGTTACTGCTATGAGGCTTTGGTTTAAAATCATTAGCTACATGCTTTGAGGTTCAGCTAGCACCCAGTCTCTTCATTTTATTCCATATGTTTAACTGTTATGTCATAAACTGAAAGAATATATCATTTTTTATCTAATCTCAGAACTTGAACTGCTGAGATGAAAGGAAGATGGATATGGGTAGCACTTTGATCTGGTTTTCATCATTTCAGTTGGGTTTCATCTTGGTTTCGTTGGGGTTTTTTTTTGGTTGTTTTTTTTTTTCTTTCTTTCTTTTTTTTTTTTTTTTTATTTTTTTTTTTTTTTGGTTTGGTTTGGTTTGGTTTTTTGTTTGGTTTGGGGTTTTTTTAGGAGTCCAAAGAAATTTAACCTTACTCTTTGTTGTTTGCTTTTTACATCAGTTTTATCCTCTTGGCATCTCCTGTTGTTATGACTGTTACTACTCTCATAGCCTTAGTATGGATCTCTCAAGTAAGAGAACATAAGTAAACGCAATTAACCAACTATTCAGCTCTCCGGGGGCTTATGAGGTAACTGAAGCTGTGGATGGAGGTCAGTCTCAAAGTACAAAGATACTTTTGACTCTTGGTATTTTTACTTTTCTGCTCAGCTCTAAAATTTACTGAAGTCTTGATGCTTACTAAAGAAGTCATGGATGTGTCTTGAATCTGAAATGCCTGGGGAAGGCTCTTTGGTTATACAGTAATTATGAACTGTTTCCCTTTATACTCAGAAATTGCAGTTCAGGGCACTGTCATGCTGGTTATGTCAGGAGACTGGAGCTCTACTTAGCACATAGATCACCTGTGCCACAGCTGTAGGCATGGATTCATTCACCAGAATTTCCTTACCTCAATGTCTCTGCCCTTGGCAGCCCTCAGTGATAAGGCTGGCCATCTTTATCTGCTACTCAACAAACGAGTGGGGTTTTATGTTGATTAATATGAAGCAGAGTATGGGCCTGCAGTGTTCTCTTGTGCAGGCCCAGAGATGGAGAGAAGGCAAAACCACACGCTGGAATTTCATGAAAGAAGAGTGTGTAATTTAAGCAAAATGCTTTACTTGATAGGCTGCAAGCATCTATTTTACAAATGTGCTGTGAACTGTTAGTAGTAGGTTTCTATAAAGGCATTTTAGTTGTGAAAGAGGAATGTTTATTTTGGGTCGAAAAGTTTCAGAAAGGAAAGGGTATGTGTATCTTGATCAAAGTTGAGTAATGTCAAGTTTGGAAGGAAAATAGCTGGGCTTAAGTCTCTTCACGTTAGCATGAATACAGGGCAGTTGCAGAGTGTTTATATTGTACAACTGATATCTGCATTTTACTACTTTATTTTCCTGTGTTAGGATAAATGGTCGAAGGGACAGAGGGCTCAAGCTTGGTTTTGGGCACTGCCATGAAGTGTTGCTGTTTGTATTACCACAGAGCCCACAGGTCCACAGGGGCAGATCCTGTTGCAGAAGCCTCTGTGCTCTTCAGCCGCTGCATCCTGGCAGCAGGACAGCAAGGATAAAAAGGAGAGAGGAGAGGCTCAGTCACATCAAGGTCCTCCAGCAGGCACACAAGGAATACACAGGTGGCCCTTCTTCCAGGAAGAGCATTCTTCAGAGCTGCTGTATGCCCTGGGATAACTAAGCACAGCTTTTCTGGCTTTGCTTTCCCACCTAGCACAGCCTCTCTGGCACATAAAAACTCCTCCCAAATAATCAGTACCCACAGTGGCCCTGTAAGTTAGTTGTTTATCATTAATACTGTAGTGTTGGTGATGATGCTGATGTCTGCCTTGTACTTAGAAACTGGGAACAGCAACCAGGAGGAGTCAATCCCAAAATGGCTTCTCAGAGAAATGGACCTATCTGTCATCTACCTGCTCCAGTTGTTTCCAGGCTGCTAGAAAAGCACTGCTGCTCACCTCCTGTTATTTGGCAGGGCCTTCCAGTGCTCCTGCAAATGAATAGGCAGTTAATTTGTGAATGAGCTGACTTGAATGCCTAATTTCCTTTCACACCTCTTGTTTGCAACTGATGGAAGTGTGCATTAAAACAGGAAGCTTTCCCTGCTTATTCTGAGAGTGTGTGTGTGAAAGGGAGAAAGGAGGCAAGGGCTGTAAGTAAAAATATGTTGATGGATGGCTTTTAAATACCTGTACCTGTGATAGAAATTGATGTGTTTCAGAACATAGCAGTTGGTATAAAGGACTTGAAGAGGAAATTGATACAACTCAGAGCACTTTAGGAGGCCCTGGAACCAGCCTGTGTCCAGCTGGAGCAATGGAGGTAAGGATTAGGACATGCTTCAGCTGGAATAATGTGTTTGCTCATTTCTGAAGGCTTTCTGGAATATTTGTAGGCAGGAGTATTGTTAATTTTGTCTTATAAGACAAATCAGTCATTGTTTTCTTCAGGGAGGGAAAAGTAATGCAATAACATACATCCTCCTTTCTCTTCCTTTTTCCCTTTCAGGTTATTTTACTCCCTCTCTACTCTGGGCATGGCCACACAAGTAGTTGCTTGGCAGGTGACTTAGTGAGCAGCAGTAATAGGATCAGGGCAGGGCAGGTTTCTGGGAATAAGCAGCTGATAAGCAAAGTACTGGGACACTGTGCTGATCAGATAAGAAAGATTAGGCAATTAAATTTTTGTGGGGGCAAAACCCCAGACAACATCCTTAAGGCATGGTAGTATTTTGTTAACAAAGCAAAGGGCAGAGGATTTTATTTACTTGTAGCTCTATGGATGCAGAGTTTGTTTTGCAGCAGTTATATTAAGAAAAAAGAGTCTTGAGTTGATCAGCATAGAATCATAAATTCATTTAGGTTGGGAAAGATCTCCAAGATCGAGTCTAACCATTTCCCCAGCACTGCCAAGGCCACCACTAACCCATGTCCCCAGGTGCTGTATCCCCCTCATCTGTTAAATCCTTCCAGGGATGGGGACTCCACTACTGCCCTGGGCAGCTGTGCCAGGCCTGGATAACCCTTTCAGCGAAGACATTTTTCCTAATATCCAACCTAAACCTCTGGATATCTGTCAGAGTGACAGAAATTATGCATTGTTTTCTCCTATTCTCCTTTCATTTGTATCTCTATTAATCTGTGGCCTTGTCTTATGCTTGAGCAAGATTTTTGTGTCAGGAATCATCATTTTTCTGTTTGCAAAAAAATAAAAGTTATGGTGCTGAGGTTTGACAGAAATTTACACCCTACAGATATAATTGCCACAACTATGGCCACAACAAGTAGACCTTTCAATTCTGCTATGAAACTTAGAGATAAATAGGTTTTGGTGACAGAGTTGTATTCTGGATTTGGAGCCTGATTTTTTCCTGTTTGGGGGATTTTTTGAACAACCATGTGGGTTTGTAGAGCTTAGTCTTAAAGCATTCAGTGACAGCTGTTTTAAGGAGAATGCCAAATCTCACAGGAGATGGCATTTCTTAAATCCTACTTCTCTAAAAATTTGGGCTGATTCTGTAAGTGTTTCCTTGCAAAGCCACGGCATGAGGCAGAGCGTGTGCTGCTGTCAGATGGAAACTAAAACACGACAAATGTTTGCTGGTGACTCAGGAAAGATTTGCCTTATGTGGAACTTCCGTGAAGCTTCTGCTTTCCTTGCTGAAGTGGGGAGGTTTCTCAGGGAATCAAAGAATTGTTTAGATTGGAAAAGACCTTTCAGATCATCAATTCTGTGTATTCCCAGCACTGCCAAGGTCACCATGCCCCCAAGTCCCACGTCTACGGATTACTTCATCTACCTTTATTAACCTCCTTCCTCCAGTTCTACTTCCAAACTCATCTTACACTGAGTTGGCCCATTTTCCTAAAATTTGTTGTAAAAATAAGTACTTATGTAAGCATGAAGTTTACTAGAAAATATGTAGCAGGGAATCAAGAAATCCTTTGCATATGTTTAAATAGTGCTTGCAGTGTGACTGCCATTAGGCTTAGACTATTTTGTTGATGCTTTTGCTCCACCACGGCAGAAATCTCATTCCAGCTGCATATGAGAAGGGTGTAAATATCAGGACTAGCCATTTTCCTTAAGCATTTTCTTTGCATTTGAATGGATCATAGAAAAAAGCATCCGATCTGACAAGCAAACCTGATGATAGCTTCAGGAAAGCCATTTTTTGTTTTGGTTTTCAAAGCAATTTCTGTAGTTTTTCTCCACTTCTCTATTGCAGCATTTAGCTGAATGGCAATATATTCTGCCTCCAGCACACAGCAGGAACCTTATGTCTATAGATGTTTTATGCAGTCTTTTCTTTTGGCAGTATTCTAGGGTGGTGTGCCCAAGGTGAACATTTTTTCCTCCTCTCTCCCCAAAAATGGCATTAAAAACAATATAAAAAGGAGGAAATTATGAAAAAAGAAGGTAGGAGTAGGATAGAGTGTGTCTGCATTTGATGTCTTTCTCATTTCTAACACTTGAATTTTTAATCTAATATCTATTGTCCCCTCAATATCTGCAGTTCTCCTCTGGGCCCTTAGTGTATTAGAAGAGAGGGGAGAGCAGTTTGTGACCCCCATGTGAGGAGATGAATTAATGGTGTTCTCTGAAATTATAGGCCATTTAAAATGCATTAATTGCAAGAGATTTCTCAGTTTCTGCCACTGAAGATATCAAGCTGTATTTTCTTACCTGTAGCAGACACTGACAGTGACACAGCTAAGTCAAGAAAGACAGTCAGTTCCAGGTAGGAAAAGGTTGTGTGTGTGTTTTTAAATAATGGCGATATAAAAGTCAAATTGCTGATCATGTTTCTGAACACAGGAGGAAAACCTGCTCTATTTGGTTTCAGTTTCAGTGTGCAAGGAGCAGCTTTGATTCCTCAGTGTGTCAGTTCCATCACAAAGTGAGAGCAAAATGAGCAGGAGACAAAATAAAAATGAAATCCATTGCATGGGAATTTGAGTCGACATGAAATGCAAGTTTCTTCATTTTGGGAGGAGCAGCCCAGCTTCCTAGTAGCAGAGAAAGAAAAAAGTTAAACTGATGTATTTCTGAATATATAATATATATCTTGCAGTCCTAGTAAATATAGGATTTTAGGATTTGATTATACTTACATGTAGGAATTTCTCATGGTAAAAAGTGTCTTGAGGAAAGATGGATGGTAACTCATTCCCCACCCAACTTCTGTACTGAATAAATGGGTGACTGTGATCCTTCTGGCTACTAGCAGTTATAAATATTAGAAGGCTGATAATTTTCCATGTGTTTGCTACAGCTTGGATTTTGTGCAACAAGTGCAGCGCTGTGATAAGTATTCAAAAGCAGTAGATACATGTTAGGCACTTCTCCAACCATTTTTGTTCTCTGTCCAACTTTTCCAGATCAACCAGCCATATGACAGGTCCTCAAAATTGCATCCATTTCCTTGAGGATCACCAGGTGCCCTCCAAGCATGCCATGGGTATTTCAAGCAAGGTGTTAATAAGACTCATTTCCTAGGCAGATTGCTGCTCCAGGTTTATATATGCATTAGCACAAATTATTTTCCCCTTGGTAACTTCTAGTTTTCTATACATATTTTTTAATCCTCATTAAATTTAAGTCTGTGGTTGGGGATTGCAGGAGTCTGAAGAAGTATGAACAGGACTTTCAAGGTGATCTGCTTGTGAGTTAGTGTTCCTTATTACCATTGCTGTAATGAATGAACAGGTGCCTCATAGATTGAGAAGCAGCACAAAGAGCAGTTTTTCATTTTTCTAAGATTGCATGGCAGATAAAGAAAGCCTATTGGTTTGTTTCCTTTTCCAAACCACTTGCATTTGGTCCTTCCTCACTTCCACTTTCTCTTCCCTGCCAAACCAGGTGGAGCACAGGGAATGTGCAGCTTCTCACTTGTGCACAAAGCACTTCCAGGCCTGCCAGAGAGGGGAAGAAATTGGGTGACATAGATGGAATTCTCTTTTGTTTGATTTCCTTTCTCTCATTGCTGCTGTCATGAACATGTGAAAATTACCTCCAGCAAAACACTTAAGCTGAGATATAATCTGCCAAGGGAATTTGGGCATACAGTACCTACTTAAAATAACAATAAATTAGACAGTTGGATGCCTTATTCTCAGTGCAGCTTTGAAAGTCTCTGGCTTTAAGTATAATTACAAATAAGATTTAAACGATGCCATTATTTATACAAGCTCGCTATGAGTCATGAATCGCATCTTTCTAAATTAATAAAAAAGATTAATTTTCTCTTGTTTTCATTTCCATCATCCCCAATAACTTGCGGGGGAGAGCTCACAGAATAAATGGCTTCTGGAGCCCTGGCTGCAAACCCTTGCAGTGCGGAGGCTGGTGAGGAATGCTGCAGCTCCCTTGGTGGAGTGCATCCCTCCTGGGGGCACCTGGCTGCCTGTTGAGGCCTGCACAGGGATCTGCTGGCTTTGGGTGGCACTGACGGCGGGATGTTGGACTGAGTTGAAAGCGCCCTCACTAGCTTGGCTTTGGCCTGTTTGGAAACAGCTCTTTGTGCTGGGGCAGCTCAGCTGTCTATCTTTTGAGCTCCTCGTGGCTTTACCTGCTGCCCATGTGTGCTCAGACATGTTCAGTGGGACCCAGATCTGCACCCTGGTGTGTTCTGCGTTTCTCTCCAGAGCAAACTCCTCATTCAGCACACAGGGACTGAGGTCAGCAGTGGTCACCAGGTGCTGTACAGCCCAGCAAACCCCTCATGCACCATGAGGGTGCTTGGAGCCAGGCATGATTCCAGCCAGTGTCAGGAGCAGGATAACGTCTGTGGGATGCACCACACTCAGGCAGGATCTTAAGTGTGGCAGGATCCTGCTCTCCATGTCCAGCATGCATGCCCCATGGCAGAATGCTTGACACAGAGTTTCTTATATCCAATATCACCTTATCTGATGGTATCAATTTCGGTGCTCAGAGTTTGCACTACTTCCTGAATCCTCATTTACTGTAAATTTACTGACCACACAAGCATTTTGCAATACTGTGCATTGCCTTCAATACCCAGACAGCACTGAGGCTGGCTTTCCCTTTTGCTTCAGACTGACACTGTTTTTATTTCCTTCTCCCTATATTATGCAGCATTCTAATGGGCATACAACTCAGGTGCTTTATTTTCTGCTTCAAGTCTAACTCAAGAATAAATGGACAAAAGGATTGACGTGTTTCCTGAAAGAAGTGACTTTGATATGAATGTCTGAAGTGCAGGACCAGTGTGTGGATTACGGACTGTCCAGATTTAGGACTGTGTTGCCTTTTACTTTTGCAATTGATCTTTTCTTTTTCTTCTCTCAGTGAGAAAGGAAGTTCATAGGACACCAACAGGTCTCTTCATCAAAACTCTGCCTTTTGTGTTACATTTGGTGGCTAAGCATGTTTCTCCTGACCCCATTTCTTCGGCTGTTTAGGTATTTCTGTGCAAAAGAAGGGTGTGGGTAGGCAGGGAAAGATTGTTTGCTTTATTTCAGTGTTAGTCCCTTGTGTGCAGCACCTGTGACTGATCTTGATTGTCTCTGAAGATTTAACAGCTTTCTACTTCTTACATAACATTCTGGGATAAGGAATGGGAGTTAGGGACTACCCCAAAAGCCAACCACCATCAAAGTTATGCGGTGTTTATCTTACTAAATGACTGAGAGTGTTGATTAGCAGAAGAGAGGATTGTAAGGGAAAAGGGATAGGGCACACATTTCCAAGTTTATAGATGCAGTGGAATAATACTGCTGGTTTGCTTCTGCATGGAGAGGAGGAGCTGTGGCTGACTCTGGACCTGTAATGCAGATGGCTGTTCTGAAACAGAAAAGTCACTATGGCAGAGGATGTGGAATAAAAAATAAAAGAACTTCAGTAAATGGAGACATGAATTGCAATGGAAGCAGGTTTTTGTTTTTGTTTTTGTTTTGGTTTTTTTTTTTTTTTAACAGACAGTGTTTTGTAAGTTGGTCTCTCTCTGGATTATTCATTATTCCCCTGCTCCCTAACTGTTATAATCCATTGGCACTTGAAGGAAGACTTCTTCATGATACAATACTGCTGGAGGTTTCGTAGACACTTGGAGCCAGGGGAAGAAGGGAGTCCCTGTAACATGAGATTAATGTTTATGAGATGTGAAAGAAACCACAAAGGCAAAAGATTTTGAATATCCACCACCTCTGAAAAAGCTTGGAGATTGCTGTCTCAAGCATAAAGCCATAGAAGAACAGGCATCATTATTTCTATTTCTAGGAAACAACCTTTTGCTGTAAACTTGCTGTGATCTGGCTTGTGGGACTTTGCCAAGGCTTTCTTTGAAAAAGATGTGGGCTTTTCTGAGCCCTGTACTGTGGTTAACTCCTGATCTAGTGATTAGCTGTCCTGGCTCCAAGGTGCACCTGTCATTAAGGAATTAACGCACATTTCATGAGCAGAAGCTGAACAAATTAGAGCCTTTTGCTGTTTGTAGTTAGGGGCGAAAGTCTTTCTTTAGCTGTATTGCAGTGTCTCCTGAAACAAGTGGAGGCTATGTCCTTTATTTCTCCTACTGCATTGTTAATTATCACAAATTAAGGTGTAGGTGACTAGCTGACAACAATTTCCAAAAAATCTGGCTCTTGAGAAATGAAGGGTTCAATAGCACCTTTTTTTTTTTTTCTTTTTGAAAGCTGAAAACTTTCTATGCAAGGTGAGGAGCAAGGAGTTTGTGTGTCCTGGAAAGAACGTACAATTATTACTTTTTTTTTTTCCCAGGTTCCTGTACTCATCTATTTTTTAAGCAATTCATTACTGAATACCCCAAGGGATATTTAATGAAATTTGGTATCACAGTGAAGGTAGAGTTGAACTGTATTTGTCACTGGATGATGTTGAATTTAAGTTTGGCATTCATTGAAGGGCTGCGGCGTGTCCAGAGAATGGCAATGGAGCTGGGTCTGGAAAATGAGTCCTGAGGAATGGCTGAGAGAGCTGAGGAGCTCAGCCTGGAGAAAAGGAGGCTCAGGGGGCCCTTGTGGCTCTGCACAACTCCCTGACAGGAGGGGACAGCCGGGGGGGTCGGGCTCTGCTCCCAGGGAACAGGGACAGGAGGAGAGGGAACGGCCTCAGGCTGGGCCAGGGGAGGCTCAGGGTGGACAGCAGGAGGAATTTCCCCATGGAAAGGGTGGTCAGGCATTGGAAGGAGCTGCCCAGGGAGGTTTGAAGTCCCCATCCCTGAAGGTGTCCAAGGAACAACTAGAGGTGGCACTCAGTGCTCTGGTCTGGGTGACTAGTTGGGAATCAGGCACAGGTTGGATTCCATGATCTGGGACATGTTTTCCATCCTCAGTGATTCTGGGATCTCTGGGACACTCTTAGCATGCTGCAGGAGGAGCAAGGCAGCTCCAGGGCAGAGCAGCCCAGGCTGAGGCTTGGGGAAATGCTCAGGTCTCTTTCTGGGCTGTGCTGCTCAGTTAGATGTGAGCTCAGATGTTTCACTGTGCCTTTCCCCAAGTTGAAAGATGCAAAGATACTAACCTAAATGAGAAACACTTGGTACTTCCCGAGACAAAATCACTGTAGAAAAGATGTTTCCATTTGTACAAGTTTTTGTTAAATACCCAAGTGCTTGTTAATATGTCTATGAAATGCTTCCCACTGTGACTGTGCTCACTATGGTGTGTTTAGCCATAGGAAATGTTTCCTTTTCTTCAATCCTGGTCTTTCCTTCAGAGTGGCAGTAAACTTTCGATTCCTTGTTTTTCCTCACAACAGTAAAAACACAAGGCAGGCCTGTCATCACAGACTGTGATTACTGTGAAATCAGACCTTCAATCAAAGGCCTTTATGTCTGCAATATGACAAGCTCAGCAGCCTTTATCACCTACCCACCACCTACAAATAAAATATGAACATGGAAAGTGGTGAAAATGGGTCTGCTTTACCAACAGAGAAATAAAAGCGGCCTAAATCAGACAGACTCTGCACTAATAACAGCAACAACGATGTTCCTGTCTGGTTTTTATTTGGGATGCAAATCTTATAATTAATCTTCCTTCTCCTAATTTCTCTTTCATCTGGGGCTCTTCCAAGTACTTCATGAGAACATAATAACCAAGCCAAACTGTATCTGTGACACACATGATTATTGTTATTATCTTCATTAGGCTAATGCAGACTCTGACATTCTGCATGATCAAGTACCCAAGGTTAAATAGTGATGTAGTGTCAGGACTGAGAACACAGCAGCCCTGTCTCCTGATTCAGGGTTGAATTCAGGTTTTGCTTTGTCATCTAGGAGTGTGCATCAATGTCCTGTTACCACAGCCCTTCTCATGGAGGTCCTGTGACAGTGCAGCTTGGCAAAATCAAAAACCTTACTGTGAAACACTGTGAGATAACTGTGTTATCTCCAGGAGCTGCTGTAACTTGCACTGAATAAAGCACTCTACAAAAAACCAGGACAAGCCCTTTTTATGCTGTGAGGACTTCCTGGTCTCACTGTAGCCACATGGCCACACCACTGACTCCCTGAAGTTCTGAAGAAGCCCTTGCTGTCATACTTGTTTTAGTGTCCCCACTTCCCATCTGAGTACACACTCTCATGCAGGTATAAGGTTTTACCCACAGATTTTTGCTCTATCAGCTATGGACCTATTGTAGAACATAGTAAATTCTTTACTAGATCATTTTAAGAAGCTAGACCAATGCATTTAAATATCCCCTGTGATAACTCCAAAGCTGGTTTCTTTTCTCTAATAGTGCTGTGGGTAAGCTGTGGGTTCCTTAACAAGCTTTTGTGTCCTAGACAGATCTTTGAATACCTGTGTGCTCTTACTAATTACCTGTGCAAAACCACTTGCTTTGTCGGTGAGATGAATTTAAAGACACTTTGCTTAGAATAACTAATGGACAGTTGTGCACCATACTCAGTTGTGACCTGGCACAGCTTGACCAGGACCCAGAAATAAAAACACTCAGTGTGTTTCTGTGGGAGATAAATGCATGTGAGAAGTGTCACACTGCTTTGTGCTCAGGGAAAGGTGTTTTCATCTGTGGGAGATGTTGGAGTGGGCAGTGACAGGAGGGCATTTTCACTCATACATAAGTTAAAAAATGCCCATGGTTAGAGCTCTGCAGTGGCTGCTTTAAACACTTGTGGCAGAAAGCTCTAGGTGGTTCCAGGAACCAGAATGGGCAGTGTGTAGGAATGTACCCCCATTGAGCCTCATCTGTGGGAAGAACATCTCCCTAAGAGCATGTGAGGATAAAACAGCACCTTTTGATTTATTTATATCCTGCAGATAGTAGGATTCCTGCAGTGCTCTTATGATGGGCAAGTTCCCCAACTGAATACCAGGATGGAGAGAAGGAACAGGAGGAAAGGAATGTTGGATATGAGAAGCTGCTGTAGGGATCACACTCCAGGATGGGTGAGGGGACCCCAAAAGTCCTAAATGTGGTGCTCTAAAGAGAACAGGGAAAAGAGGTAGAGAAAAGGAAGGATTGTGTTATGGTGGCCTTGGAGCAGCTTTATCCTCCCTTCTTATCCTCCCTCTTATGAACACAGGCTAAAAGAGTTGGCCTTGTTCAGCCTGAAGAAGATCAGGCTCAGGGGACACCTTAGAGCCCCTTCCAGTGCCTAAAGGGGCTCCAAGAGAGCTGAAGAGAGACTTTGGACAAGGGCTTGGAGTGCCAGGACAAGAGGGAATGGCTTCCCACTGCCAGAGGACAGGGATAGATGGGATATTGGGAAGGAATTTTGGCTGTGAGGGTGGTGAGGCCCTGGAACCAGCTGCCCAGGGAAGCTGTGGCTGCACCACCATCTGGAAGTGCTCAAGGCCAGGTTTGATGGGGCTTGGAGCAACCTGGTCTTGTGGAAGGTGTTCCTGGCCCATGGCAGGGGTTCAGAACAAAATGAGCTTTAACATCCATTCTAACCTAAACCATTCCATGATTCTTTATGCAGGATGACAGATTCATGAACCTACCTGCCATGTTCAGCAGCAGAGTCTCAGTGGTGTTTAAAGCATGTGTCTAAGAGTAAAAGCTATTCTGGAATTGCTAAAGTTAGGATAAGTATTTTCATCTGAGTCCAAAAGCTTCTTCATCTGGAATTTTAAACAAGGTTTAGGTAGCTACTTGAAATAGTAGGCCTTTGGGTTCTTTTACAGATTTCCTGTTGTCTTAGAAGTGGGTGGCAGCACTAAATTTGTATCACAGTTTTATCCAAATTTGATCTGTGGAGGAGATGCTACAGACAATTCCAGCTTTTCCTGTTTGTGCACTTAAAGCCTCATGAGCCTGTCCAGATCTAGGTCACAGAGGGAGATCTGTGTAGTGGACACTAACATTGCACAGCCACTTGTGAGAATCAGCGTGCAGGAGCACTGAAGATGTGCCCTTACACCCCTATACTGGCATGAAGTTGAGGATAAGAGCTCTTTGTTAGCCCAGGACCATGACAGTGGATATTTCATTCTTTGACTGAAATCTGACAGTTGTGCACTGCAGAAACCTGCCTGGAATGTGCCTGACATTCCCTGATGGGCTGCTTTGCTCCTGGCTGCTGCTCTTCTGCAGATCTCTCTGTACAAGGTACCTCTGCATCTGGCATCTCCCTTGCATTTTATAAAACATTCTTTGTGGTAAAAAAAAAAAAAGAATAGGAAGCCCCTTACAATTACATGCAATATACCAATGTGCCCTGGACAGCTTGTGATGTTCCAAAATAGCTCCGAGGTGTTGCCAAGCAGAAGCAAAATGCAAATGAGAGATGAGATGCAGTCACTTGGAAGTATGTCCAATCTGAGTGCACATTTCTACAGATTTGATAGAAATCTTCTTAACTGGAGAAATTAGCTGTCATCTGCTGTAAATCATCAGTCACTAATTACCCCAATTGTTCATTCAGTCTCCTGTGTCACAGAAATGTGCATGGCTGTAGGAGAAAAGGAAGTGGGTAAAAGCCCCTCACTTGCTAGAGCGTGGAACTAGACAACATTGAGGCTTTCTTCCTTTCACCTTCACAACCTTGAAATTTACACTTTTTCATCTCTCTGATTTTTTTTAGTTTAACAGTTTGAATTTAATTTTATTATTGTGAAATATCCATGAGCTCCAGAGACACAGCTGCTTGTATATAGAAGTGCACATAATAGCCCAGGCTTTTTGGTGGGGTTTGTGTTCCCAACCTGCCTGAAAACCTCAGATCCAACAGGTGGTGTGTCAGAAGGTGTAACAGAGCAAGTGCTCATGGTCTGTGTGAGTGAGGTGGCAGCAAAGTGGTTGTGCTTGCACAGATTTGGGTTTAGAACTGTTACCCTCATGCCATGCACACTGTTAGTTCTCAGTTTAGTGCTGTTAAAATATTTGCATGTGCTTTGACTGTTTCCAAGTGATTAATTTACTATTTACTTGGTAAGGTAGTATCAGGCATTCAGTAGAATATGGTAATATGCTTCAAATGTATTTGGTTAAAATATACACTTTTATAAAAGTAAAGGCATCAAACTGATTCTGAGAACAAGAGCCGATCATTATGTATTGTCTCTAGAACTCATAAATACCTCTTTCTTGATTTTATCTAGTCAGAAAATCATGAGGTTAGAACTGTGAAGTCCATAACCACATCCATATAAAGCCAGCAAAAATCTCCAAAATCTCTCCAAAAAGAGATTTTGTAGATACTCATTTTAATTTCCTTGCAGTTTGTGGCTCATGCCAGTTTCCTGACTCATCGTCACTCTGGTATGGTGATAAGCCAAGGTTTCCAATAAGGAAAACAAGGGAGCAGTGAGTCACTGACTGAATTCATATGCACTTGATTTGCTCTATCATTATCCACACTGGTTTTATTTATTTTAATTAGTTCATATACAAAGTCTCTGAGACATGTTTCACTGCATGAATTAGCTCAACTTGTTAGTCTTGTCTAAAGATTAGAAAGGAAGACAAGTAGAGCTTTTGGTGGCAGGCCCAATTTTTTCTGCTACATAGTCCACGAGGAGAATGTGAATTGGGGGAGTATCTGAATTTTCTGAGATCTGAATAATTGAAATAATAACCTTATTTTTTAAGGCTCTTCTCTTTGATGTGAAAATCTGGTGAGGCTGCTCCTTAGATCTAAAATGTCCCAAGAGTAGTTTTTTCCTCTGGTAAAGGTTGTGTTTCATTCTGTGTTTGCACGAGATAAAAAACCCCAGAAACTGGGTCTAAACTGAGTCCTGAGCTAGAGATGCTGGGTGTGGGAGAAAGGTCTGGCCAGCATTGCCTGAAAGCTGTTACTGATTCCTATCCTTTCAGATGACTAATACAAGTGCACATAATAGCCCAGGCTTTTTGGTGGGGTTTGTGTTCCCAACCTGCCTGAAAACCTCAGATCCAACAGGTGGTGTGTCAGAAGGTGTAACAGAGCAAGTGCTCATGGTCTGTGTGAGTGAGGTGGCAGCAAAGTGGTTGTGCTTGCACAGATTTGGGTTTAGAACTGTTACCCTCATGCCATGCACACTGTTAGTTCTCAGTTTAGTGCTGTTAAAATATTTGCTTTGACTGGTTCTTCAGATTTGTAGGAGCTTCTGATTTTTTCCGGTTCCACATAAAGGAACTGTTCCAAATCTCAATGAATAAGTTTAGTTTTAAGTTCAGGTCTAGGTGCCAATTCATTTTAGTCTGTTCTTTGAGCCAAATCCTGTCACTTACTTCTAATTGAAGTCTTCCCTTGGCTTGTGGGAGCTGCCAGGCTGATTAAGATAGGCTAAGCAGGAGTCTGCAAGTGAGATGAGGCAGGGGTGAAATCAGGGATCTCCTTGTAGGGAGCTGTGTCCCAGGTGGAAAAGATGTGACACTGTGAGCTTCTCCTCAGATTTGGCCCATGTCATTTTTAAGTCTTAATGCTGAGAGCTGTTGGTGCAATGGGTCATAAATGGAAAATTTTCCATGTTTTGGAATTTATTTCAGCTCTTTGTTTCATGCTGGCCAAGTAGCCCATATTCCCTATTTGACAAGGACATCCTTCCCAGCCATAGTCCTGGCAACAGACATACACTGTAATTAAGGAGATGAAGGATTTGATTAGGGTGTGGGTTTACCAAGAGGCACCCAGCATTTGGCAGCCATGGCTGCATTCAAACTCCTATTTGTTTTGTTTTGTTTTGTTTTGTTTTGTTTTTTAAATCCCAACAGGACTGGCTGTCCTGTGCTGCCTTCCCTAGACACCCTGACCCTGTGTTAATGATGCCTTGTGCTAATCGATTCTACACCTGATGAACTTTTTTTTATCTCCTCCCAGTCTTGCAGGCAATTTTGTGCTCAGACTTCGCATACCACATTACAGTGGAGTTTGAGCTGTGTTAGAGAAACCATCATTTATTACTGCTAGAGTAAGAAGTTGCTTTTTTAATATACTTCTTCTCTAGGTTCTTGATTAATCACATTCCTTATTTTTTTTCCCCTGATGCTTAATTACTTGTTACATGCTATGCAGGTAAGCCAGTAGTAGCCTTTGGGAATGAATGAATAAATGAATAGCTCAGATACTTCCCTACTGATATTATAATAATGACAAAAACATGGAATGGAAAAAGTGGGTGTGACAGGTGGCATGAGTCTCCAAGGATAACATCGGTTTTGATTCAGAATAGGAATGTCACTTCAGACAGGCATTTCTATTTCATTTCCCAAGCAGTAGTGTGTTCTTTGCAGAGCTCACAGCACCTGTCCTTCCAAAAACCCAGTGCAAATGCTGCTTGGAGTGAACACAATTCCTCTGCTGTGTCCTGACAGTCCAACACCATCATCTGAGACAAGCCTCCACCTCATCACCTTCTGCAGGTAGTGTGAGGCTCTCAGTGCCTGTGAAGGCTTTGAACTCTCACACTTCTCTGGGGTTTTGTTAGGAAATGGCTGGGGCTTTGTTAGAGGAGGTTTATGCTGGGTATTAGGAGAACCTTCTTCCCCCAGAGGGTGCACTGCCCAGGCTCCCCAGGGAATGGTCACGGCCCCAAGGCTGCCAGAGCTCCAGGAGCATTTGGACAATGCTCTCGGGCACAGGCTGGGATTGTTGGGGTGTCTGTGCAGGGCCAGGAGCTGGACTCGATGATCCCTATGGGTTCCTTCCAGCTCAGGATATTCTGTGATTCTATTCTGTGATTTTTAAGCAACTGTCTTGTGTCCTGTGAGTGACATCAGGACCCTGGCTCACTCTGATCTTTAGCTCAAGCTGCTGTGGACTGTCTCTTCCCAGCACTCTACTTTATTACACAGGGAAACCCCTTCCAAAGGACGCTGCTGTGGGTGTTGGCAGTTGCTTTTCAGTGCTTTCTAGGTCACAAGTTTCATGCATTCCAGTGTGAACAGATCTTAGGAAACCCTTGTTTTGATTTGTCTAATTGCTGGGTTTGTTTTGTTTGTTTCTTTTTAATCCTGAGGCATTATTTCGAAACCAAAGACTGTTTCACCAGTGTGTATTGTCATGTCATGCAACAGTGGAAACTAGTTTTGCAGAAGGAAAGTCAGTGTTTATGTCCTAAGGAAGCTCCTGTCAATGTTTTCAAGCCAGATGTCACCAGGCATTTATCAGTACTTGAAGAGCAGGCAGGGAATGCTTTCATGGCAATCCAAAGAAGGCAGTACTGCATTTATATTCTAGACTTGCTAGTTCTGGCAGCAGTGGGAATTTATCTTGAGGTACAAATATCAGTAGGGCTACCATGGTGGTTTTCTGCAGCTGAATATTTAAATAGGCCTCAAATTGTGACGCTGGTGTTTAATAGCTGGTGGGTGGCTGAGCTGAAGCAGCTCGTTTGAAGCTCAGAGATCGGTGTGTGAACTGCTGCTGCACCTTGGGGTTGCAGTGAAGATATAATCACAGAGACTTCAGAATAAACTTCTCTCCACCTAATTTTTTCACATGTCTCTGAAGAGACAGGTGTGTTGCACCACTCCTGTGCCTCCTTAATGCTTTATTTGAAGGAGGTTGAATATGGCTGCAGGCATGAGGAAGAGCCTGATGTGAGGAAGATGGTTT
Source organism: Phylloscopus trochilus trochilus (assembly GCA_016584745.2). NCBI lineage: Eukaryota > Metazoa > Chordata > Aves > Passeriformes > Phylloscopidae > Phylloscopus > Phylloscopus trochilus. The sequence goes on from WQNJ02000022.1 coordinate 7,739,581, forward strand.
GTGTCTTTAATGGATAGAAGGCCAGGGCTTGGCTATCCCTGCTTAGCTACCTCCTCCTGAGGAAGCTGGTCCTGGAAGTACCAGGGAGCACAGTCTGGGAAGAAAATAACTTTATAAGGAAGAGAGGTGGGTAGCAAGAGGTAATAGAAGGAATGGTATTGTCAGTACAGAGTGTGCACTGGCTCTCAGGGAGTTGAGAGTGTGAATCTGGGTTCCCTAAAGAGAGGTCCAGACCTGCAGTGGGGCAGGAGGGAGGGTGCCAGGGGCACACATCCTGTATCCTGTGGAAAACCATGTGCTGGTTCCTTTCAAGCACCATCATTTTCCCCCATTAAAAAATGCCTTTAAAAATGAACATGCTTTCTTAAGTAAGTAGTTATGTTGGCCAGTGGTGCTGCAGCACACACACAGTATTTAAAGAATGTGAGATGCAAACCTGTGCCTTTACTTCCGTAGCTCAGCACTCTGTGGACAGGCCAACTCTACATTTTGCACCTGCCTTGGAAGCAGTTTGAAAGCAAATCCTGATGTTTTGTTTTGGTTACTGGAAAATGGGGCTGTCCCAGGGAAGTTCTAATCTTTTTTTGCTTTGAAATTGTCGTTTCACTGTGGTTTAGCTTATGGATACTATTTCTTAATGTGGCAATGTATACAGGCAGCATTATTTGGTGAAGAGCCCACATAGAATCCTGCAGCTTTTGATTTGTTGTAGTTCAGTCAGGGACACAAAACCTATCTAGGCAAGCGGTTTGCCTCATGCCTCATCTGTACCTCCCACCTCCCTGTTTGAAGTGTGAACCGCACACTTCCAGGAAAATCTGGCTTTCCCAAAGTATTTCCCCTAAAACAGAGATAACCTGGGCCATTAAATGAGGATTTGCATTCCAAAAGCCTCAGAATCAGGTCTTTTGCAATCACTGTTTGTGAAATGGTCATTAAAAATATCAGCAGTACCCTAGAAACCCTCTGACCCTGTGAGTGAACGAGGTCAGGCATGTCCCTCTGTATCTGTAGCACTCCATGACCTTTTATCCTTCAAATTGCTCCTAAAAATCCTCTTCATGCCCAGTGCCCACCAAAGTCTGATAACTGCCTTGGCCTCTGTCAGGTGCTTAGACATTAGGCCTGGTAAAAGCCCCCTAGAGATGGCTGCAGTAACCAGTCTTTGCTCTTCTGTCTGGGTTCCCAGTAAATCCTGTCCCTGTGCCCATCTTGATCAGCACTCCTGGCTGGGTGCTGCCTGTGTTTCATTTCACTGAGTTCCAAATCTACATCAGCATTAACAGCATCTGGTTCAGCTGCTGAGATGCTTTGGGAGATTGGCACCATGTTTCCTGTATGTTTGCTCAGTCCTGAAAATACAGAATGTGCTTAAGAAATAATAGTGGGGAGCACACCAGGTGCCATGTAATCATACAGACATCCCAAATGGCCAGCAGCCCTCCAGAGAGGTTCTCAGGAATACTGGTGCCTGCTGGCTGCTCTTGGCTATTTTGAGATCCTCCTGGGTCATAGGTATGAGCTTTAATCCAAGAAAGACCTTGCCAACCACGTGAGGTGGCTTCACCTCTTGGATTGCATCAGGTTCTGTGAGACACAGCACTGCAAGCAATGTGGTCATTGTCTGGAGCCTGGCTCCAGCTTTCTCCCTTCCCATCATCTAGAAGCAGAAGGGAAAGTCAAAAGCTCTATCATTTTCCTGTATTCTCCCCTGGTCTATCATTGCTTAATTGTATCCCTAAATCTTATTAAATTCTGGGGTGAGTCATTGCCACAGTGAGGTGGAAACAGAGCTGGGTGAATTTAAGAGAGGAGGAGGAGTGTCTTCCCAGGTGAGTGGCTGAGCAGGAAAACTCCCACAGCAGAGAAGTACTATCACTTCATAGGTGTGTTGCATCATCTGCCTGCTGCTGCCTCTAATTTAATGCTCTAAGCCCAAATCAAAATACCTGTAGTCCAAAAAGAATATAAAATAACTTGGAGTAGGAAATCTATGCCAATTAGACATGCAGATCTCTCTTAATTGTGAGACCTTCCTCCAAGGTCACACAGGACTTATAATTGTGGTTCTACATTGGCTTTCCACAGAACCCACTTTCCTCTCCACCACCAGGATAAAATTGTAGGATCAATACAAGCGTCTGCACATCTGTGTCCTAACTGTATTTCATTTGTAGCTACAGGAGTTTAAGCTTGTAAAACTCATTATGGTCTGTAGGACTGCAAAACCACTGTTACTGGACAAATAACTTGTCACAACCTGGAAACTCTCCTCTGCCTTTTTTTTTGTAGGCACCATTATATTCCGTTCTGCTTTTTGTTCTGGTTTCTGATGCAAATCTATAAGTCTGTTTTCCATCCCATCCCAAGCTCCTGCTTCTCATAACTTTTAGAAGTTTGATGTGCCTCTTTGGCATTGTCATGGCTGGGAAAATGTTGCTGAAGGCAGGAGAGCCACCTTTGAGGGTGCTGGATGGAGCTCTCAACATGTGTGTGTATTCCCTCATGGAATGTATTCCATCTAGTCCAACCCCTGCTCAGCTGCAAGCAGTAGATATTTCATTTCTGTGCAGCACGACTGAGTGATGATAGCAGAGCACGAGAAAATATTGTACTCAGTATTTCCTCCCTTCTTCCACATTGCTCTTGAGGTTGTTGATGAGTTTATTGTCCCTAAAATTGGGATTACAGTGTCTAGGAGTTGTTTTGACATGTTGAACTTTGCCTGATGTGGGCAGTCTGGGACCAAGCAGTATTGGAGCACAAAGTGCTCAGAGCTGGTTAAGCTCAGTGAGATTTCTAAGTTGGGTTGCATGAGAAACAGTTTTTTTGGGGAAGGGTGGAACACCAAGAGGAGCAGGTAAGTCAACTGTGCCATGGAGGGGTTTGCTAGGCAAATGCAAATGTATTTTTGTTCATC